>OZ023068.1:21284672-22590506 GCA_963992785.1 Tenthredo livida
AAGCATCTCATCATTATACATATTATAAAAGATGCATCATATGTATTTCTGCAAGAGGCGACTTTCAATAGAACAGTCAGATCACTGCCTTGAATTCGATCCTGTACTCTCAAAGATAAATATGCACTTTAAAAATGCAATGAGCAATTGATTGAAAAACTTACTTTTCCGATAACCCGCAAAATGTACGTTTGAACGTATGCGAGCGATTAGGCATCACCACGTAACTGCAGTATGTACGATTATCTCCTCGATGCCCTGAGTTTTTGATGTGTAGCTCAGCCAAGACCATTGTGCTTGCAAAATTAAGTTTTCGGTCATCTCCAGGCATTCGTCCTGGTTGTGAACCGAGAACATTGCCAGGGGTCGGTGCAGATTCTATAATTATTTACAATTTAAAATTCATTGCAGTTGGGTCGAGATAGAATGAAGATCCTAGAATGAAGAAGATAGGTATATCTGAATTGTGAATAATGTTAAATGCTCTTTGTGCGAATTTATTTCCGAGTAGATATACTGGGCTCAGGGCTAGAGTATGTTATGATTGTCGTGAATTACGACCTATACCTAGTTCAGATTGCGAATAAAAAATGTTATACAATAATTGTATTGGTTGGTATATGAGAGAAATAGCGAAAAAATGAGAGACATGGGCAGTTGGTGAAAGGGAGGAAAAAACGGGAAAAGGATAGAAAAATAAAGGAAAAGAAAGTATGAAGTGATGTCAGGCTCGGTCGTTGCTAAGGTAACCATCGAATCGACTTGAGTTTGTACTTATTACTTGAATATCGAAACGTCACGTTTCGTCTGCCTGATCTCGACTAATGAACCAAAATATATTTTGACGTTTTGATACAGGCTTCATTTCGGTAGAATGAGAATCGGGCCGCCATGTTGGAGTGACTTATTGGGTAATTAGGATGAATGAAGAAAAGTTTTTAAAATAAGTTGAAAAGTTGAAATTATTTCAGCGGAGGGTGATCGAGAGAGAAAATACGCGGAAGGAGACACCGCATGAAGAAGAAGAAATATATGAAGAGTAATTTTCTAGGGAAACAGCCCGGTTGTTTGATGTTTGATCGGAAAACTGAACGGTGGATGAAGTTCGTCGTGTAATCCCGGTACATAACAGTGAATTTAAAATCCGTAAAACAAGTCAGTCGAAGCAATAACTTCTCGCCTGACCACGCCTCCGTTATAGCTTCGTCTACAAGCAGATGCTCTGGCAGCTTTACCAGTTTCATCCCTAAGGCCCGTTAGGGGTTGGCTATTAGTTTGACGTAATGACGTCATTAGCCCGTACGAGGTCACGTGATTGGTGGTATGGGGCAATGTTATTAATTCTAACCACCATCTTCAAGTCTCCGTGATATGCTAAACTACCTGTAACCCATTCTCGGTGGGCTTATTGCCGTTACTAGACTACAAGGTGCGGGATCAAAATCCTTTGGGATGACCAAGAGGTTCAGTATATCAGACATGTAACTAGGTACTCTTCGGATCAATTTTCAACATCATGGCATAGTATTAATTCCATTATTTTATCACCCTCTGATGATTCATTTAAACAATTATGGCTCCACCTTTATCAATTATTTCCTTCCAACGTCAGGTATAGGCGTTTTTTCTATATTTCTTTTTTTTACATCGTACTGTAATGACGTTGATAAGAACCGAATCTTAATTGGTACGCATATGTGTGTGTCAGCGATAAAGTGGAATCGAGGGGGATGAAGTTCTTTCACGAGTAACGTTTTGAAAAAGTTCAAACTAAATTGCCTTCCTTCGAGGCGAGAGTGTGTTGTCCTTTTTTCAAGTTTCGCTCTGGCATCCAATTTGAAAGAGATATTTCTCGGGTTTTCTCCGTGTAAGATGATAACGAAGCTCTCTCGAAACCAGGTTGCAGAAAGACAGACTAGCAGGCAGGCATCGGGTAATGGCTGGGAACTGGTATACCGAAGATGTTTTCTTTCATGCCCACCGAAGCTTGTCGTTAGCTCCGAGGAACCGATCGGTTGTAAACATTTTCTACAGCAACATATACAGTAATGATGCACAGTTTCAATTCGCACTCCGGTAAACCTTCCTTCTTTCTAGCATATACAGTTCAATCCAGAACTTTAAATTACCGCAGAAACTGAAGTTCCTGAGTATTGGACGGGAATCAAACTCTTAAGTAGTATGGTCGACGTTCGATCAGACGCAATTATCTCCTTCTATACGAACAAACGATTTACTGTTATATAGTCATGCCTGGAGTGTACTCACGAGCATAACAAATAATGATTTATAACCACAATAGTCTAGGCTGTTAGAAATTCTTTACTGCTCTTTAGTTTCACAGTGTTAAAGTTAGGAAATCATTCGTTTTTTAGTTGCCCGATAAAAGGCTCGCAAAATCTTTTGACAACAGTATTTTATCGGCAAAGTTTCGAATGTTTTATCTTCACGGCTCGTCGCTCAGCATCGCAAGTCACTTGGTAGACCGACTATTCGTCAATGGCTCTGCGGTATAGCAGTTTCATGTTTTTGTTGTGTTCACAGTGTTTACTGTTGTCAGTATAATGGTATCAGTCTCTTGCCAGAATTTGTCGGGGGTGTGCCGTGATAATTCTTTGCGTGAATCAATTTGAAAAAGTTTTTCGTTTTTTCCTTTTCACCTCGCACGTGTTACTTTTATCTACTGCTTAAAATATATAAACATCATCTAGGGTCATCTTATCGCTGCGCAATTCAATACTCGGTACCTATTCTTTTTACAAATAAACTTCACTCGCCAATTGGTAAATTAATTACGTTATCAAATTTTGAAAATGTTTAGGACGTAGATTAATTATTTTAAGCTCAAATTACCTTCGGGTCGCTCTTCGGTGAGGCTTAATGGTTTCGAATCTATACCTTGCATGTATCTATAAATGGATCGATAGGCTCTACTATTATATACCTAGTTTTAGTCCAATTGACTCCACTCTGACGATTACTTCGATGTATAACAAAAGTTCAACAGGATCGTTATGAATTTTAATCAGATTTATACACACTTCCTTCTCATAAATTAATTGTCAGGTAATCAAGTTACTTGACGCTCAGATCTAAGCTTACAGACTCGAGAATATTGCTATATCTATTATCGCTTCGATATATTGTATCATTCTCGACAGTAATGAACTACATAAACCTTAAGCAATGTCTGAGATACCTCAATTTCCGTACATTAAATAATTTCATAGATTCTGAATATACGCAGAAATATAGGGGCGCCTTGGTTTAATCGGTATTTTCATACTATGACTAATTCGACATTTATATGATTGAAGAGATCTGTTTCATTCATGATACGTGCCGCATAATGTCATGCTGCAGTTTTGATGTAAAACAATAAGATTCAGCTCTGTAGAAATTTTCTAAAACCAAGAGAAATATCGAGGAGTATACTGTTCAATATGGAACACCCTGTGGGAAGTACATTAGGTTGTACTTGAATAAATTATTATAATCTAATGACGCTATTGCACGCCCCTTTGAACTTGAATTTAATTGATTTAGAGGAGACCCTTTGTACTCTGTGTCTAGGTTTCAAACTCTCAGAGTGAAGTGAGTGACTTAACTTTAAATATTACTTTTTTTTCGAACGGGTTGGTTGAAGTGAGATACAAATCGACTAGCGGAAAAGTATTGGGGCTTAGTGAACAAAGGCACCCTTTCTACCCTCAAAAAAAAATGAACGAAATCAAGATAATTCTATTCTTTTCAGTTGAGGTTTAAATCGACAAAGATATTAGCCGCAATGTGCGTAATGCGTCGATCGTGAGATTCGGGAAATTTGGTCTCTTTGTTTTTTGGTGCTCGATATAACAAGTCTGATTACAAATTTTCGTCCATCAGAATAATTGCGGAAAGCTGTGGAAATGGCAATTTAATTATTGGGCACTCGCGTTTATCTTTATTTTGTATCTCTGGAACTACTATGCTAATCAAATATCTGGCTCGTTGTCCCAGTTTATTGCAAATAATCGTAAATTATTGCAGAGACAGTGTAATATATTTTTTAATATAGGTTTTATCGCTTCGGAATTTCTCTTTTTACGTATTGAATTTAATTCGCGGCTATTGAAACGTCGGAAATATATGAACGTCACGTGGTTATTGCGCAAGCCGCAAACTATAGAGTTTTCAAAATCTCTTCAATTTAGAATATAAAAACAAAGTTTTGAATGATAAAATAAGCTCTTTCCCCCAAACGATAAATATCCGTAACATAGTCGTAAAATCGAGGTAGGCATACATTCACGACTTAAAAATCGTATGGTTTTTCGGAATTTCTGCTGACCCAAGGATTTTTGAAATTTATAAATTTTTATTTTTGTACCAAATTGTTCTACCTTTTCCCATATGTTATGTGCCGTGTTTCAAGAATCGCTGACTCAACTGCAACGCTCAGGAACTCAAAATTTTGAAATTTTTATCGTTAAACCAAATTTTTCTAGCCTCCCACACATTCGAACTTTTGATATGGCCTGCCGATACTATTGCCATGCTAATGCCATATGTGGCATTACTGAGGTATGTGGGCTGGCCATGTAGAATTTAACCCGTGATGGTATATACATATAGACCCGGAAATTCGCTGAACAAAGTATATAAATCACTAGCCCTGTGGACGAGTAACTTTTCACACTTTCAACAGCGAATAACCGGAAGGGAATCAGACAGACGGAAGAGAGCAGGGAAATCTGAACCGAGCCTTGGGCATAGTAAGAGATCAGTGGATAGTTAAAGATAAATGAGATTAACCACCACGTGATCTTCGCGAAGGGTGCGTCGTACTTCTTCTAATATTTAGACACAGAAAGGTACAAGTCCAAAGACCCTTCCATGTTTATTACAGAGTGGTTCGCAGCAGCCCTTGGGCGAAGATGCAACCCTAAGTTTTGGGGATCTCCTAGTGGAAGTTCTTGGTTTTGTACATCGGTAGACTTGGCCCTTTGGTAGTTTAGAATTGCTCTGATCCGGCGCGATCTGATGGTACTTCCGGTATCTGGTCAAACTTAGCTAGTGATTTTAAAACTCGGCACCGTCGCCGGCGGAAACTGCCAGCTTTGGCTTGAAATCGGAGTTACGACATTTTGCTTCCAATGTATACCTATACTTATACTATATACGCATTTATGGGTTGGGTTCGGTTTGGATTCTATCGTTTCATCGTTCCTTTACCGAACTCTGAGTATAAGTTTTCGAGAAGGAAAATGGCTGCGGGTTTCTTCCGCACGACCCTTCCAATAGCTTTGTTGGGGTTACGATGGCGAATTATTGCTCGTTAGATTTCCATCGAGGGACCAGTTACCGGCTATTTTCTACAGGATTCTTCGGCTAAAGGAGCCATTTGTAAAAGTTGACCAAGTCAATATCTATCTATAGAAGTTATACCGATAGTCATATAATCCATAGTTCCTTATTGATTTAGTGTTTTATATCTATAGACTGTTGACGAAAATTTGACGATGTCAAAGACCAGAAAAAATGAAAGAAAGGAAGAAACAAAAATTAGTTAAATAAATCAGGTAGGTACCGTTCATACTTTCCTTCCTTTCGACCCTTTAATTCGCCGATACGAATCACTGAATTATTTCTCTTCGTACTTTTTTCTTCCTTCCTTCGGGATTTGTTCGAGGAGATCGCCAGTTGACAATGAAACAAGAAACTCTCGACGACGTACACACCTGAATATCACTGTGTGTGTCTGTATAAGTTCGCACACAGTTCTGTTATTACTCCCATTCCTTTATTTGACCAAGAATAACAGAATCAATTCAAGGTTTTTCGAGGTCGATAGATTCCTCTGAGTACCTATATATAGTTATATTCGTTTCTTTACACAACAAAAGATGAAATTTCGAAGCAGACGACTTTAATTATCTCTTAGGTAATTTTATAAGCCAATTAAAATGGCCTTTCGGAGTGAGCCAGACATTATTTTCGAATTTATTAATGATATTTTGTCAAGTTATGGGCATTTCATAATCAGTGTATGAGGATACAGATCGTGTGATTTTGCTATGAATACCGCGATTAGAGACTTTTTACAATATCCTTACAAATCTCACTCGAAATCCTTCGACCTATAAATGCACTGCTCAATAGGCCAGTCAGCCAAGACAATCAATTCGATTTAATTGCAATTTCGACAATGTTCGGAAATGGTATAAAAGGTTGCAAAATAAGATTTATCCTTTTCTCGGTGTACCATTTATTTCGCCAATGGTGGAAAACTTTTCCCATTATTGTTAAATTTTGATTTCTTATGCCCACATTGATTGGCCTGCAATGTAACTATTAAATCGTATTTTCCATTTGATTGGAAATACCTTTTCAGGAAGCAGAGAGCTAGTCAAGCCATAGCTTATCTTCTTTAGTATACAGGTACCTTGTTCCTCTCATTGTCTGCCTGCCCGTCGGTTCTTTCCATCCTGCAGTTTTCATCCCCGCAGGAGTCATGACCATCACCTCGTTCCGT
Organism: Tenthredo livida; assembly: GCA_963992785.1. Taxonomy (NCBI): domain Eukaryota; kingdom Metazoa; phylum Arthropoda; class Insecta; order Hymenoptera; family Tenthredinidae; genus Tenthredo; species Tenthredo livida. The sequence goes on from OZ023068.1 coordinate 21,291,187, forward strand.
GGGGCTACCACCCCGTTAATATAAGGCCTGAGGGTTAATGGTTTAATAATCTCCACGTAATTATTTCGTCGTTCTTCGTGTGACGGATTGTTTAAAATTTATTGAATTTATGAAGTTTCATCAATTCTGAAAGCCCGGAGGTTCAACGACGGCAATATTCTTCTGCTATATAGTTCCGGGTCATCCTTCCTAGCAGATTGAAGTGAAGTTAAAATACTACGAAGTGTTTCCGTTTTTCCACGTTAAGGGAGTAGAAGGTTAATCTCAAAAAACAAACCGCAAGCTCGGTGTTTTTTTTGTTCCTGCGAATTACGCGACTACCCCTAACAGAGGCAGAATCTCCTTGTGGAGTTTAGAAAAACCTCAGACTTGGGATTTTTGGGTGCGAAATAAGCTCGCTCAAGGGTGGAAGTATGGCCGCGCCGAATTATACCCTGGCTTACCACGTGGTTTCATTTGAAGAAAATATTGCCGCATAGCCGCGCATGGGGGAGCAGAAACAAGCGAGTACAAAAGAGTGTGGACGTGTGTGTGTATATGTATGCATACACACATATCAAACGTACATACTTATGTAGACCGCGGGCACATGGATATATATACATACACGTATCTTTATTGCGGGTGTGAGATGCAAGGAAATAAAAACAAGGTATGGCGTGGTGATATTTTTATAAGAGTTATCGGGCAAGAAAACAGCCTTAGAGACTAACGCGTCGATCAGTCGTTTGATCGGAATTCGGTTCTACGGTTTGCGGTAAAAGCGAAAGCCCCCGGGAAACTTAGCACAACCCTCGAAATGGATCCAAATCAAATTTCTAGGCAATGGTAATAGCCGGGGTGTTTCTTCCCGATCTTCGTCAATCAAATGAAAGAAAAGTTGTGTACGTCACCAGAGTTTGAACATTCACCGATTGTGAATCACCGACTTGATTATATATTATGTAAATTCTAGGATCTAGAATCTACCCACTACCGATATCGTACACACAACTCTAGGTATTTCGAAACGTTCTTAAATCCATCGACGAAAGATAGAAATCCGAGAAATGCCGTTCATACCATTTATATAAGTATCAAAGTATTTCCCGAATTTAAGAAAGTATATATAGTAAAAGCTTAGGCTTTCAGTAGCTAAAAACCGTTCTTTTTTTCTTTTCTTCCTCCTTTTTCTTTATGACATAAAATTTTATCGATTTATTTCATAGATTTTACTTTTTTCCATATTATTTTTATATGGTTGGGTCAAGAGAATCGGTGATAAGCTAACAATTGTGCGCGGTATAGCATGGTAAGAGGTAAAAAGGAGCGATGAAACGGGGGGCAGTAAATGGAAATTCTACCCAGCCCCTAAAATAACTGGAAATCAAATTTCAAAGTGATATCAATATAGGATTCATTGGGGTGTGCCTTGCCTAAGCTTCGATATATGAATAAAGCCATTGCAAGTCTATGGGGACGATACGGGACGTGATGATCCTTGCCATAACATAACATAACCATCCCCTGAGCCTGAGACTGAGACTAAGGTTATTCCCTTGGTTTCCTAGTCGCTTTTCCCTGCCTTTTTCGTTGTCCCTCCTCGTTCCACGTCACATCCGAATGTCGTTTCGCCAAATCGACGAGACGACGACGAGGAGGAGGACGACGACGACGAAAACGACGACGACGACTCTGTTGATCGACCAAAGAAGAAACAATAATTGTTTTTTCCTCTTTGTTGTTTTGTTCTTCATTAATTGATAACAAAATTATGGTTACTGTATTTATCACAGATATAATATACAAGGCGACCAAGATAATACAGGCTTTTGATTTCGAAACGAACCCTTTTTTTTTTTTGTATTTCGTCTAGTGAATTCGTTGAATTTATTAATTTCACCGCCAAGAAGCTACTTCTAGAATTCTTGCGCGAGAGTTGATCTGAAAATTTGATCAAAATTGGATAAGATCCTCACATAACTGACGAAACCATTAGATAAGTATGTATCGCATTCGCGCGTAGCCCCTCCGTAAAATTTCAATACATTTATGCGCGTTACGCCAGCCGCCTTCTCCCATCTCTTCCTCACCATTTTCTACCCTCTGCTGCTCATACGCGTTCGTTCTGGCGCAAGTATACCATAAAGTTCTTTTTTGCCTTGTTTTTGGTTATTTTTTATAGCATTTTTCTTTTTTTTTGTCTTCCTCTTCTCTTCTCTTCTCTTGTTTTATTTTATTTTATTTTTATTTTATTTTAGTTTCTTCTGTTTTATTTTATCTCATCCCTCTCCGTTTTTATCCACGACCATAGCTCACCTCCGTCTGCACCTCAAGTCCGGAGAAAGGAGAAGCGACGTTGAAACGTGTCGACTTCGTGTTTTATAGGCGTAGATTTACATGAACGAAAGCAATAAATTAATCAAAAAATAAGCAAGACTCTGAAAACATTTTGAAAATTGATTTCCACAACGACAATAGCCGTACTCCGACAAGCCCTCATCATTTATTTTCCCTTATTATTTGAAACTGTATTACGTTTAAAAATCCAGTTATCTTTACGTATAACTGAATAATAAAAACGACTGTCAGCGTAATCGCGGCGATTGTGCGATAGCCAAATTTTATTGTGTAATTTGGCGTGCCAATTCTCGTAAAGTAAACAATTTCAACAATAACAATCATATCCAAAATCGTATCAGTATCGTGACGTATACCCAGTGGCAAATCACTTGAATGCATCAATTATACGAATTGTGAACGATGTAGTAGGTAGGTACTACCTGAACAGCCAGAATCGTAAATCAGTTTGAAAAAAATTGAATATTTTCTCATTTGGCCGAAGCTTTTTGCGAAACCGTCAAGAGCCATTGTTATCGAGTTGACTCAGTTTTAGAGTCAATTTACCTGAATTGTGTAATCACCAAAATGGCTTTGTCCTTTCTCTTGTTATTTTGATTTGGCGCACGTTTTTTTCGAGGTGGAATTCGTTTCCAAACGTTCTACAAATAAATGTGGATCTACAATGAGAAAGCTCTGACCACTAGCTATTTTCTGCTTAAAGATAAACAGCCGGTTTTAATTAGGTCGGTCAGACCGGGGGCGGATTGTTCTGCCCCCTCCCCCCGAATCTCTCTAAGTACAAGAACTGTTGACACGTGCTTGGTCTTTGTTTTTGACCCAAGCTACCCGGAGCCATGCGAAACCTCTAATATTCAACGTCAGAACTGAACTTTAAATACGATCCCCTAATCCCGAAATCCCCGAACAAAGTAAACGCACAGACATTATACAAAATTGCGGGTAGATTGGTGAACACGGTCGCCCAGGTCCTAGCTCAGCAGTACTAGCACGTGATAAAGGATGCCCATGCAGGACTTTCGTTTAATAAGTTGAAGAGTATAGTATAGTGAGCAGAGGGGCTTGAGAAGCGTTTTTGTGTTTGGCCGAAATCCGGCAAGAGGATCCCGCAAGATGTCAATCGGCAGACCGGAAATTGTATTTTTATCAGCACCGCTTACGTTGATTTTTTTTTCTTCCCTTTTCTCCTATTCTCTTGTCCCTTGAACTTCACTCGACTCTTTCTCTGTTCAGCAGCAACCTGATTTCAAGGCATGACTCGCCATGGGTTTTCAGACGTAGAAATTCTCGCCTCCCTTGGAATACTACAGCCACGACGTGTTCACGCTTCGGTGGAGGCAGCTGAAGCATACAGCTTAGGCGCGAGGCGCGATCGTATGACTATTTTACAAAGGTTAATAAGGGTGCAGTTCAATATGACATTTATTATCTAATCTTCATTGACTTTGAATGAAACGAATCTCACAACTTGTCATTGAGTATCTCTGAACTTTGATGTGATGATTTAAAATAAGTTGATAATTGCTTCGGCCGAAAATGGGTGACGGCAAGTTGTCATGCAGAGAGACTGAAATCGATCTAGAATTGATGACAACGTAGGTGGATCTGCAGCCGGAGTTAATTCCTGCAAATATTTAACGGGTCTGAACACACGCGAACCAATCTGCATTCGGCATGCTGTTTAGATATTATTTAGCAGTAAATCGTACTAGGGTTGGCAGGGCTGTACCGCTGACGCTGCAACACGCTAAAGGCGGATCCTCAACCGGGTAGCAGCTGCTGCCAGGTTTGCCATACTGCCATCCTGCCATCCTGCCATCCTGCCATCCTGCCAACCTTTACACCCGCCCTGGATGACTGGATGCGACCGTAGCACTTCTCCGAGGCGGTTTTCGCTCGTCGAAATACTTATACGGATTTTGATCTATCGGAAGCCTTGTTACTATCCCAAAGTTTTGGTTAAGGGATTTACAATGGTTGAAAATATTCAAGTGTCGTGAAACGTATATAGTTGGATCTAACGCTAGTGCAAGCAAAGTGTGCAATTATATTTTTGTCTTATCTGTTTCGTCCATAATATGTATAGGTATATAATACAATTTTTACACACTAGACGGTGAAAAAGTACGGGTAGATTTATTTTACTTAAATTTTTTTTTCTCTGTCGTTAGGGTATACACGGTTTTTTCATACTGGCACATTGATAACGCGTAGCTGTACGAAGGTGCCTTTACGAGTTTTTGGAAAGGACGAGAAAAAACGTGACGCCCCGAGTGTGTAATTCGAGGGAGTAATAAACACATAACACTTTCACGACACTGTATTACATAGGTACAGGTTTTCTAGAAAATTGCCAGAGGATTTTCTGTTCGGTCTCGAAGTTCCCGCCGCCAGAGGAGGAGAACGCCAAGGCTAGAGCACTCGTCGTCCCGTTATTAAATTTGTTTTTGCAAAAATCAATTTAGCGACGTACCGAGTAGCGTGGGGTGATGTCTGTCTGAAGTAGGAGAAGCCCGACCCTCTGTCTGTCGAAAGTTCTATATATTATATTTTTGTCAGAAAATTATGATTGCGGGGTACGTAGAACAATATTATTCACTTTTTTGCGAATAGTATTCCACCATCAATGTCTCCAACATACTAATTCGTATGCCAAGTGGCTTTTTTTGCATGCTATGATTCTCGATCCTCTTTGGTCCCGATTATTTTGCTAGTCGCCAAAGCGACGTCGCTCTGATCGGATTTTACCACATTTTTCCCTTTCGCCATCCTCTACTCCAGCATCCCCTCCAATACTATTTTGCTCCCTCCTTCTCTCACCCTCTAACTATAAGCGACGCAACAACCCGCCGGGACATACGTCATTGTCCAATTGTCGACGAATCTGCACGCACCCTGACCTGACGCGCCCGTAACCAGCGGTGGCAGATCCCTGGGGTGACCTCGACCATTTAACCAGCAACTCGCCACTCCCATTGTCCCACGGGATAAGGATGGTAATCGCGTCATGATTCCTAAAGCAGTGTTTGAAACATTTCGGTTGTGGTTTCAGTTTAGGGGATGGCTGCTCGGTTCAAGGGTTTTCGTGCTCTCGGTAACGGTCCTGAATTGTTTAGACGAGTTTTTCTGCATTCAATCTTTCGCATGGATGCTCTATCATGGCGAAAGAGCGTTTATCTACACGCTAAACTGGATCTAATTTAATCATTCTGTAAACACTTTTATTCAGATTAATTAAATTAATTCCTCGCGGAATTCGTTATGGAATCTATACTGTATAGAAATAATCGAGAATTTGCTGACTTGCTAAAACAAAGACCAAATCCCTCAAATCCTTCTTCCAAACTAATCGCAAAAAGCCTATGAAGTCTTATTGCACACGCGATTCTCACCGCGGTTTGTGCTCGGAAATGCTGAAGTAAATTTGAACGAATCGAAAATCGCAATGGTCCGAAAGCGTCATTTTCTGCACGAAATCCTATTTCTTGGGATCCTGGTTACGATTAACAAATTCACGATTCTGTACACGCGAGAGGTAGCCTGGTCATTAATTAAACTTCGACCTTGCGAGGCATTTAACGATTAGGGTTAAAGAACAGGAAGGAATTAAGCCCGGAAGAAAGGGGCGTGCTTCGTACGTATTGAAAACAAAAAACGTGAGGGTCTACAGGCAAGGTTCCGATCGTTAAAGGAGTATAATAGCGTGAAATCGATGGTGGGTTGTTATAAAAGGTTAAAAGAGTTCAAGTTCTTTGTCGCCTGGCAGCCCTGAATGATTTTGTGCATCGGTTCGAGGTGTAAAGTACCCACTACCTGTCTTCAAGTGGATGTTAACCCCGCAGCTCTTTCGTCGAAGCCTTTCATATTGAAATTAGTTGGCAAACAGTGTTCTTTGACCACCAGCCTTCTCTCTTTTCACCCTTGTGACTTGTATACTCTTTCTATACGCCCGTTTCTTTCCCGCCTATGAATACGGAAAATTTATTATAAAATCCTCACTTGGGAATAACTGAAATTTATGATAACGTTGACCCTGTCTGCCATACCTACTTCCTATATTGATTATCTAAAATGCTATTTAGTTTGATGTATACGATCAGTGATGACTTCAACGTACGAGGAGCTATAAAGCAGATAAATGCTCCGTCAACTTTGAAGACATCAAAGCCACTATGGGGTTAAAGTAGTAAATTGTTTTCCAGGGTGTGATGAGACGCGACGAGGGTGGCAGCGGGGGATACCGGGTAGGTGAAGCACGCGTAAGATCGTCTATTTAAATAACAGCCTGCAGCGGGTGAGGGGGTTGAAGTGCTGGTGGGTTTGCTACACTTCACTTCTGCTCCAGGCTGGAGCCCGTAACATTTACAATTCCAAGTATTGTCAGGCGGATTCCTCCATTCCTTTTGCCGTCCTCCGCCTCTTAATCTGAGTCGTCATCTTCTCCGTTTCACGCGGAATTTTCTGACTCCACTTCAATCGAGTCGAAATTCCGCTGTTTCCACATAAAATCTTTGGTATAATTCGAAAGATTTTTCATCCCTATATTATTAGTCGGGAAATAATTCGATAAGCTTGCGATGGATACGGGTGTATAGGTTTAGGTATGTCTGAACCATATAGCATGTATACATAAACGTAGAGTTATAAGATCCGGTGTCGTAGTCGCACCACATACGGCCGAATCTAATCGGAAACGTCAGCCATATTGAAACGGAAACACGAACCCGCTGACAGGAGAGATTAGAGAATTACCGTGAGCCAATAATCGTTAAAGAGAACGACCTACGGTGCCGATGTCCCACGACCACGAGCTGTATTAGAGCTTTAAATGGACAAATATTAAACGCTGCACTGCGTGCCGAGAGTCCACAGATAACGGGAGTTCTCGAAAGGTGCAAGCTCTGGGTTTTAAGTTGTAACCCTCGATGAAAACGATTCTTCCTCACTTTATCTCGGGCCGCAAGTGACGAGATCGTGAATTTTTAACGTGTTAAATGAAACATGAGTTATACAGTACAATCAGAATGTTATAAAATCTTGTTAGCTTGAACAAACGTGGCCCGGTACCTGCGTAGGTATGTGTACAGTACGGAAGTAAATGTGAGGTGAGAGGATTATGTATGCCTGTTTTTTGCATCGGAATACCTCTTTTTGTGCCTTTTCGAATGTATTTAAAGGCGAGAATTCCGAGAACGTGGGGGAACCATAGCGTTGTGAATATTTTATGGCAATAGAACGGATCCGCAGAGTCGAACGTGTGGCGTCGCAAGGCAGTTAAGGAGGAAATGGAATTTTAATCCAACAGCTCCTCGTTGAAAATGTTCGAGATCAAATCAGAATTTATTCACACATTCTGGAATTAATACCTTATAATTTTTCATCCCCCTTTTGATAAACGCTCATTTCGCACCCGTCGTTTTTAAAAAGTAAATTTCACCCAACTCAAACTGAGAAGCTAATTTTTCTCACTCTTTTATATACCTGCTGAGTATCCTATTGAAATCGACGTACTCGAATGTTAATTTACACGGTTAAAAATACAGGGAAATTTTTCACTCAAAGTTCTATATGGGATTACCCGAAACCAAAGACAATCCAACCGATTAGATTTAGCCGATTACTCATTTTTATCCGAAAAGAAAACCTCGGTTATAAAATTTTTCATTCAACATTTTTACGTACTCCAATACTTTAGCTAAACGAATGTTAACTAGCAATCCAGAACTAGGAGAATAATGTCACAACAACCACCTGTTAACAGAACAATGCATTTTATGATACAACTGGAAATTTATCTGACTCTGTAACCCCATGCATGCTTTTATAGTGTTCATCATCTTGGTGATATCAGAAACGTATTGGTTTCGGTCGGAAACGGCTTTTGCTAATTCCAACGAATCTCAACGTCGTCGGGCCTTCAGCATCCGGAAGATAAGTTTTTTATGTCGAGCTGTCTATCTATCTCCGACAGACCCGTGCAATGATATCGGAAACGGTGCGATGGAGAAACTCGAAATTTAAGGGACTTTACATCGAACGATCGGAGTGTAAAACAGACATATCTCGTCTGAGTTGAACGGCTGCTTCAACGCGAGAAAAATTAGGCTTCCGATTTTTTAATGCTGATCAATTTTGTCACTTACCTAACAGTCATTCCGATATTCATGGGGGTTTGTGGGGTGATGAAAAGTACCGCAAAAACCGTCTTTTTCGTTTATTTTGTATTTTCGAAAGCACCTGATGTGATATCAATGCTAATTATCTGCATGATGTGCAGCTTGTAATATCCGTGCAAAATGTAATATACCTACACTTGAATATCTCCTCCTATTCGACGCAAGTGTTGCCACTGCAATTTGCCGGATTATATCTCTGTCTATATTCCGTTGCATTTATCAAGTGCAAAGTTTGATCAATTTTAATGAACGATTAAACAATCATGAAATGATAATTCGAATGGAACAACAATTAGAAGCAAATGGTTGTCATTGAGGGAATAGATTTGCCGCATTAGACCTTGAGCGGAAACGTAGGGTCGTCAACTCTCACCGACAATTCCAGGATTCGAGTCGACAAGAGATTAAGCAACCGCGATTAAACGAGCCAGTAGGACGAGGAAGGACGAGCTCGAAGTCTAAGGATCAACCCTTTTGTCGACCCTGGATGCTGCTCGATGGGTAGGGCGGAAGAACTCGAGTCCCTGGCACGTCGGCGATGCTTTTAACGGCGTGTCAGATTTCACGTGCCACATATCCAAGATGACGGCGTCGACATGAGAAGGGGTGGCCGGAGGGCGAATGGAACCCCCAAAATAGGGTAGTATGGGAAAGTATACATTTCGTTTGCGCAACACTGCGGAACATTTTCCACGCTTCTTATTTCCGCATAAAAGACACGAGTTCCTCGACTTTTCGTACTCAATGCGTTGTACAGAGCTTCAGGCCTTTCCATCTACTTACACAATACGCACATGGGTAGGTATGTATGCATGTACCTATATATGTATGTATGTACGTAGCATAACCATTCATATTGAGTTAGTATGCAGAGGAAATATTTATGGAATCGTCTAGCCGCTGACACATGTCGTGCTACCCGAGTTATACGATTAAACTTCCGTACTTCGCAAAGTATGAACCCGTAGGATGGTTGCGTTACGGGTACAGTGATGTAATAAATTTTTAGATTTTCAGCATGGCTGACGTCTGTGTCGAAAGAATTATCGTTTTGTTCGTAAAATAAATGTGACATGAAGTTTTCAGAGCTTTTAATTGTATTTTATATTCTGACAATTTCGTTATTCCCCCATTTGTATGTTTGCCATAAAGGGGGGGGGGGGATCAATCTCGCTATTGATCGATACTATATCTCCACGTTATTGGGAATTGATTGAAATAATAATTTTCCAATTTTTTACTTCGTTGAATATCCGAAACGATAGCCAGGTTCAATCGTATCGTATCACCCTGTAGTACTACTGTAGCGTTTAAAGAGATTAGGCACCAATTCGAAGGCACAAAACGCGTCGGAATCTCGTTCAGCTGATCTCTGCATGGCGAAATGAAAAAAAAGGGGAGGAATAAGAGGAATACCGATATTTACAACCAATTCCTTTCCGTTGCCAATTCCCAAGCAAGACATTCAAATCTCGCCCGAGCTTTTCCGGTTGCTTTCCAATGTATTGGAATTCACTTTGAGAAAGGAGAATTGTCCGAGGATCAAAGGTGGAGGTGGAGGTGGAGGTTGAGGTGGAAATAGAGGTTGAGGTGGATATGAGGGCGAGTGAAAGAAGGGGGTTGGAGAGGGGGGGAGGGGGGTACCTCCCTTCGAAGCTTTACGATGATGGCGAGCTGCCCGTAAAAGCCACCGGAGTTAACGCCATAGTCGAGTAAAGTAGAGAGGCGATCCCAATGCAGCCAAGAAGTCCACGAAACGACACGGAGTGCAACCAAGTCGTGACAATAAGCTTTCGGCTTGGGATGGAAAGCCTTCAGTGCCATGTTGCGTACCATGCCATTCTTCTTCAAGGATACCTGGCGATGATTTCGCTGCAATTTGCAGTTAATCTTTACACGTACGAATTACTGAAATATTTCTGCACGTCGTTGCATATTTGCCAATCAGAAGAACAGATAGTTCATTTTTTTCCGTAATTATGTGAAGTTGTAAGCTCCGCTGCTTACTGACATCAGCGCTTTTCAAACGATTGTTATATTTCACAGAAGTAATCAGTTCTCCTTTTGAACGATATTGCGAATTAAAACAAGCAGGTTTGCGCTGACCACGAGCCAGCCTTTTGAATTTCCCGTTTTGAGACTCACTTCGAGCTGAAATAATAATAATAATGATAATAGGGGAGAGTGGGGGGATTACGGACAGCTAAGGGAGATTTCGTATAAAAGCGAATATATTGGCTCGAATCAGTTTTTTTTTTTTTTTTGATAATTATTCTTTGGTTATTATTTTATATGAACATCATAAACAATATTAATATAATAACGGAACACACAGAAATTTCAACTGATTACAAAAGCCTTAAAATCACAGAAAATACAAAGACATTCTTCACTGGAGATCTAAGTGAAAAGTCAACTTTTCATTTTCGGGGTGATTACAATAACTTGCTTTTTTCTCTAAAAATAGAGAGACGGGAAGTTGAAAAACACTGTATTAAATTTCATCAAAAAGGATAGATGCCTCGATATTATTCGCACATGGGTATAATCGCTAGAGCGAGTAAATTCAATCGACGCGACTAGTACACCTTTGATGTTATTCAATTTCAAATTTCCTGTTAGTGCTAATTTTTCCTTACAATGTTCATATATGCGTTGCGGACTATTTTGGAGTATCGAAATTCTGTCAGCACCGTTATTTGTGGTACTGCGGTGGTTCTGTTGAGCCGAGCGTGCGTCAATTCCATGCAGAATGCTGCGACATGCATAAATTTGCGTCCCGACTTGATGTATGTTGGTTTTGGAATAAAAATTAATGAATTATTTGCGGAGACGAAGATGAAAAAACTTCGTAGGTCACATAATTCTCCTGTATACCTCAATGGCCAATGGAAAAGGAGATGTTTGAAAAGTAGAAAAACTTCAGTGAAAAACTAAATAGTCTCCATTCAAGCACTGCAGCAAAATGAATGAATATGAGTTTTTTCTGCTGTATTGTTGAATAATAGTTATTGCATGGTTGACTGCCGAATTGCTAAAAGAACGAATTGGCCATTTGACGAAAACAAGACGGTGTTAATCCCAAGTCTCATGACGCGGAATCAACGCAAACTTGAGTTTTAGTTAGAATACAGGAAAATAAATATATATGTACAGAAAAACGTTGCAGTTACACTTTTCGCATTTTGCACTGCGCCTTCAAGAACGGCGAGTTGAAAGTTCAAGTAGGTACTAGATTTTACGACGCGTATGTCGTGAGGCTCCGTTCTCTGGTTGTTTTGCGGTTGACTTACTTCAGCCAGTTTTACAGTCAGTTCGTCGTCCTCGTCGGTACATCCGCTACTCTCACGTCGTGGAAATTTGTCGAAGGTCATGCAACCAATCAACGACCTCATCCGGTCTCAACCTCGAACAATGTCCAAAACTTTGACGTACGCTCTCGAGTTCACATCGCAATGAAACGCAAGGCACAATGGGGTTCACAAGTTCTTGTGCATGCCGATTACAGCCACCCCGAGTTCTCATCGCTATATTTCCTCCGAATTAGTTTTCTCCACCTCGGAGGCATTCCCGCTTATAATACCTCGGAGCTAATCAGCGGGTCTTGTAAGTAGTCGTTGAAGAAGATTATAGCCGTCTTAAAGCAGCCGATGTAGTCACAAGCACGGGTATAACGGGAAGTCTCTTAATTTTTCGATCGATCAAAAATTGATTGACCATTTGTATCCTCGTTCTTTCCCCTCGCATCAATACTTTCAATCTCTTCGTCACACAGTACTAAACATTGGTTTTAATTGAAAAGAAGAATCGACATGAATTCCAGGAACGAGAACTGAGGATTTCCATCACCTGGAAGTTCGAAATCAGAGATCCGAACGAGAGGATCTTGCCTAGCTTAAGAGTGTGTAAAAATAGAGATGCGATTTAAGATTCGAGAAAATTTTTAAGAGATACCCGCGCCGATTGTATACATCTCTGTCCCTCTTCTTCACACGAAGGCTCTAAGAAACTACACATTGCGAATAATATATAATATATCACGCCCAAGGGTTGTGGTGTACATAGATACACGGTGGTGACATCGTTGGCTAGCCTAGAATCTCCGGTACTATTCCAACACTGCGGTCATATTGCTATTTGCCAAATGGTCAGTTGTGATAATTTCTGTCTATTCGGTTATTCTCTAGCTAGAAATGAACGTGAATTTAGGGGGGCTAGTCTCATACGGTTATACCACAACGAACTCGTGATGGTTTATATTTGATTATCATTCTTCCTCCCCAAGATAGAGCGATTTTCTACAATCCAGGTACTTTCTCGCTCCATAAACCTACCGCAAACTAAATAAGTATACAGTTTAGGAGCTTTTCTATCGACTGGAAACAGCCAATTTTCTGCCCGTCTTTCACTCCGAGCCCAATCAGTGAGCATAATGATCATCAATAACAATGTTTCCTTTGGTCTATTTCTTGTTTCGATACTTGAAATCGGCTTTGCAATTCACTCACATTACCTTTCCATCTGGATAAAATCTTCTCTGTGGTTCTGGAGTCAGAGAAATTTACCTATACATCCTTGCGCAAATACTTACCAGAAAATCCGTCTTTGCATAGAGTAGCACTTTTGTGTCCGGCTCTGAGGAGCCTCAGTCCAGAACGGATGATGATTATAATAGAGTGCGTTGTAGCAGCCCTCGATACATCGTTGTGGTGATCGTTAATATTTATTCCCACGTATCATTTTCTCCTCTAAATTGTCGGGTCGCACTCTGCAGCTTGTGATGCTGAAGCTCGATCCGATACCGTGGTTTCACGCCTGACCCAAACAACAATACTGTCTCTTTCCACTGGTCTCAGTGGAATGCAGATTGTGGCTTACCGTTGTCTGTAGCAACACGCAGTGTGGTCCAGATCCGACGAACCTCAAATGCGCTCTACCCTAGAAGACAAATCCCGTCAACCTGAGCGTGTATAGATTCGCTTGGACTAGAAGGTAACGTCGTCTGAGTCAGGTTCCCTTGATAAATATCGGAACCATAGGACGTCTCAAGATTCATCAGACGATTGATGTGTCAATAATAATGAATAGATACTAGTTGATGTAATAATGGGAATTAATTTAATCAACTTATCCAGTCGCTGATAATTCGGGAGGGAGTACAGTTTGAAAACTGATTATTTCGCTTTACCTTATCCATGGGTAGTCTATGTCCCTGCAGGGGTCGGTTGTGGTATGCAGAATGCGGATTGAGGTCTGCCGAGGTCGTAGATAGACTCGACAGGGCTTCCGTTTAACCCGTAACCCGAAACCGTTCCGCCTACGTTTACCATAATTACGCGATACGAATTGCACGCAGCAATTTCATGAAACCCCAGGGGATTGGTGAAGCGAACCTAAAGCAACGGATCTTTACCCGACTCTGCACTGCGTTGTTTTACCTACTACATACCGCGGGAGGTAAGACGGTTTATTCCGCTATTACCGAGACATTCCGGAATACACACACACACACACACGCAGACACACACACAAGGGTATTCGGAGTTTGGAAGCGGAATCCTGGCAAGTCCGGTGAGCGAAAAAGACTGCTGAAAACAGGACGATTAGTGTTTACCTGACTGACATTTCCGCACACTCATTAAAAGTATTTTAAAGTTGTTCATGGCGAGCAGGAGAATTATGGAATTCAAAAAGACTTTTAAATATGAATAAACCGTAAAGACGCAATTATTGGGCTTTCACAATACGAGATTTACGTTGCTAACTGTAGAAAGGAACTGGAGTGGACTTTCAAGTAAAAATTCTTATACCTACCTAGAATCGTGGAACTTCCGGATAATCTGAAATGAATTTATGATTAAAACTTGAATTTCCTGAGATCACGTGACTGTAAGCCTTGATATGTATGAGTTCTTAGCAAACCGGTTGAACTTATTTTTCCCAGAGGAAATGCTCGTCATATACAGAGATAAGTTTAAGTACCTGCACGCCTCTTGGCTGGATGCCAGATTACGGGTTCATATACCAAATGCACTCGCAAAGAGCATCAGATCACCATCTTTTCCTACACTCGTTGGTCATTCACATTACAAGGATGATTGACTAACTATTCACACCAAATGAAAGTGCGTAAATACAATTAAAAGGCTGTTGTATTATTAGACTCAATATTTTACAGGGATAATACAATTTTCATGTTTTAAACTACCAAGCCACGAGCTAAGAGTCTTATTCCCAGGACGCGCATGCCTGTGGCAATGATCATAGCACTTGGTGGGTATGTATTACCGCCACCGCATTACCACGGACGGGAAAAGCCACCCACTTTGTACGTTTGTTCAAACAGAACCCTCGACTTTCTCTTGGTCACCCTCTTCTCTGAGCCTTTCCTCATCCCTCTGTCTCGCTGTATCTTCATCTTCGTCACTTTATCAACACTCGTGTGCGTGGACTTTTATCTCGTTTCGCATTTATCCAACTGGAAGTTATACTGTGCCCCAGTTACTTTCGTCTCACAATCAGTGCAGGGTTCTAAATTTTTCTTATTTTGTCAACTACTTACTCTGCACATGATAAAATGTGCACTGAGCTTCCTGCTCGAATAAAACTAGACCGTCTTAGATGATTCGTTACGCGTATGATATATTTCTGTCAAACTTCGCGATGTCGAGATAAAATGAATCGGACAGAAGACGAACTAGAATTGCTACCGTTTTGTCGTTGGTACATTTAGGAAGTGAGAAAAGTGAAAGTGGAGAAAAAATATAAAGAAAAAAAAAAAAAAAAAAAACAAATGAGGCTCGACGGATTATTCAAAATGGCGTAAGCGGCAGTCACGTCGTTGCACGATGAGCTGGGAACGCGTAGGAACCTCGGTAAGCACCCACTTACTTTTCGCCGTCAGAATCGCCAGGAAGCTCTTACTGTAACAAGGTAAATCCTATGGGGTGCGATTCCTCTGGGGAAAACCTGGCTGGTGAGTTCTTCTCCGGAAGGCGAACGGCGCGAGCGTGGTCCTTGGCATCTCCTGCGACTATATTTTGTTTAAAACAAACGAGCATCAGATGTACGCGCCATGGCTCAGCCGATAGAAGGACGCTTTTCTTTTGTTGCCGCGTCGTTAGTCACGTGATACCCTGCCAGGACAGGTGACGAACCGACCAATCATTAATCCTCGATTTCCTCGACGGAAAATCTTTCGTCCTTGCTCGAAAATGCCGTCCTGAACATTGCCACTCCATCTCTGATCAAGGGATCGTAGTGTAGATTCCAAATTCTCTCTCTCATTTTGAATACCTAGTTCGATCGACGAAATGTATACGAATAAAGCTTTCCTACATTTTTCTCGTTTTTGTGTAAAATACCGTTTTCGATTTAGTCCTTTGCAGTTACACGTACATATGTATATGTACCTCTTCACCTTTGAATTGAATGCATAAATTGCTTGAGGACTCACTGACCTTAAGTCCCGCGATAGACACACAGATAGGTATTCCCTCATCCTGTGCTTTTGTCAAGCTACGTGCGAGTGGTAACGCCGGAAGTTGTGCCCATGACGTGGTGTTTATCGGCTATGTCACACGTCGAAGTGTCTAGTTCTGTTTGCTGCGTATCCCCGCAACGTAAAAAAGCCCCTAGGGAGCTAGGGAGGTACGAGGTCGTCCTTGAGGTCGTCTGGGTTTCTGAGGTAGCAAAGAGAGGAGGTGAAAGAAGCTGCAGCGTTCGTAAATCCTTGGTTGTACCGTAACTCCCCATCTTTTCCGAGAACAAGGAGAAGCGATTCTGGCAGGACTCTCTACATGCATAAGTGATCCAACGACCTACAAACTACACAAACTTGTCACTTATCCCCTAACTATCCTGCCACAATCTCCACGCCATCCAACCTCCTCGTAAGACGACTCCTCCAATCCCGACGGAATGAAAGTCGTACATCAGCTTACCGGCCGGGTGGCTAAAAGGGGGCTAAATGGGGTAGGGGTGGGCCTCTATATAAGTTACCCTAAACCACCAGCTAGGAAATCGGTTACATCACGATTCCGACGCTAGCAGAACCGCCGTTTTACGAGATAAGTTTCACCAAGTTTCTCAGGAAAACGGCATGAAACAAAAGCTCGGACGTTTGTCTCTCCTTGAATGAATATTTCCGCAGCTTGTCGATGACAAACGATATTCGTACGTCTATATCTGTTTTTGTAACAGTTTCCTTATACGAGGCTAGATAGCCACTATCCTCTTCCTAGACTTCGCTTAATCATCAGCTGTATTTCATCAAACAGTTATGACCTTAACAAATGGAATTGTTTCAACTCTAGGTTTGGGAAAGAAATCTTTTCGCTGTGATTCGTCGAAACTGAAAACTGGTAACGCCATTCCCGTTAATCGTAGCTGTGCGTGAACGTGTGTAACGTATGTGTACATATATTTACGTCAGTACAACATAAGTACGTTATGCCATGCCGTTGCAGCAACCGACTAATTCGGATCTAAATTTAGTTTAAACTCCTGACCCCGTTTAAGCCACGTTAGCGCAGAATATGCCACCCTGCGGTGAGGAAAATGCAATTTAAGTGCAAGAATTACGAATGCAGACGAAGTTTTGCTTTACAAATCAACAAGAGCTCTTCAGAGTGACTCATTTCGCGACAAATTTTCGGCAATTCTTCACTCGTCCCGTATTTCGCAAATGTTCCACCTCGAACGAACAGTGCAATGTATTTAAAAAAAAATTGCACATGCAGCCGCATTACGGAGAGACATAAGAGAGAAGCAGACTCGAAAATCTACGGAAATTAATATTTCAATATTGCATGTAACTCTTGCGTTTACTGCATCCGTATGTTATTTATAAACTTCATGTATGCCGATATTACGGGTAATTCTAAGACTTTCAATCGCAAGTTGTAGGCATTCTACTACTTCAGCTATGCTATAATATATTTCGTTGGAAAACAGTTGGCGGGCGGAAGGTCCCCGATCCAATCGGCGATGTTATCAGAAGTAGTGATTAAAATGGGAGTGAGTGGGTGTACCTTTGCAACCCTCTACCCCACTGCTCCTAAGAAATATATAGGTATATATAGTATACATAGCTATACCATTGCCTGAATCGTACGGCTGCCAGGTCGGGCGGGCGGACAGACGGGCGTACGGACGGACGAACGAAGACGGAGGCGAGGAGTCGGGTTTGGGGAGTGTAGATAACACTTCTTACCCGTGGGACTTCTCGAGACCCCAATCTCGAGTCAGATATTGTTCCGAGCCTTGAAAGCTCAAAAGAACTCCTGAAAAGGCATTTCCTCCGGTTCGATGTATTATTCCGATCTTATATCGTATGAAATTCGCTTGCGTCTTCGTCGTCGTTGATTTTTTACCGGAAATATCCTCAATGACAAATGTCCACGATTCTAGTTCAGCTACGTAAAAGTTTGTAAAAAATTATCTCCATCGAATAGGTAAATCTGATTAAAAACCTCTTATTTCGTAAACGTCGCACGACATCGCTCTTATATTTGCGATTCGAATCTGTGACTAAAAAAACTTAATATGTCTTCCTCTCAACTTGACAAAAATTATTTTCAATGCCATTGAATCTTCGTCTGTATCGCTAAAAGAAATCCGTTTTGATTTTTCTCATCTTCTTTCGTTTCATAAATCGGTGCCATTCTTTTTCAAACTGAGAATGTGACGGAGGCTGCCGTTCAATTATCGCCCTATCAAGCTATCTAGTACCTAATTGCAGTTGGTCAGGAATACCGAAACTGCAGTAGGTATAAACATATGGATTTCCAAATTCCTAGTTATTGTTATTGAAATGAACGGATTGCACGATTCGAAGTAAAGGGAATGTCAGGTGTGGTATTTGGTCGCGTATACCCGCAGCCAGCTTCGGCGGCCATGAGTCGGTTGATGCAATCGCTTCAGACGTCGTTGTGAGGTACGCGAGGAATGTTTGTCCAGGATGCAGAACCAACGGTGAAAAGCTGGTAGCGTGAGAACGACATTGATCGATTTGATGACAAATGCGATGATAATTAATTTTGTCGTGAATGAAAAATGAATCTCTGTTTAACTGAAGCAGAAAGCTCTGGTACCGATCCCAGGTATAAGCTATAGTCGAACAACTCGGAATTTTATAGTGACGCAGGAGTTGCTCAATGCCGGCATTTTATATTCTACACCCTTACGGGGATTTTGGGGCTTCAACTTTATTCGATTGTGTCGTAAATTATTCTGTGTTCCAGCGTCTTATGAACGGAAGAAAAGTAGTAGTATCCGAAACCTATATAGAGACCTTATAGCTCGATATATATAACCATGAAGGGACTGAGGGATCCGACTATACTACATTACATCTATATACCTATATGTATATATATATATATATAGTATGTTATAGTGTCGTAGGCGGGAATCGACTATCTGCCTACGAATTCGTAATGAATACAGACCGGTGGAAGTGATGTGAATTTGGATTGAGATAAGCCTGGATACGAGCTATACGTTTTGGGAAAAAATAGTGCACGACGCCTATGGCCGGTCGTCACCATGTTGGATTGATTGATTATTTATAAGACCGCATCATGTGTGCAGAAAATGGGAAAAGGATTTGGGTACGTAAATGGGTTATTTTATGTTCCGTAAACGGCGTTCTCAATGCTTCACACAGATCAAGAAAAGAGAAATGAAATTGTGGGATTTCGAAGGTGATCATCGATTTGATTGGTAACGTTTTATCGGACTTTCGATACGGTAAGTACTTTCAATTATTGGACGCTGCTATTTTGACGGGACTATTTTGTTTATGGAATCGACGTTCGTTTAATGTCTTCTACTGACGCTAGGAAAGCGTCGGATTGCTTTTCCAATGTTCTCAGACCAGAGTACTGTCGTGGGAAATTAAAGCGATGCTTCAGTTGAAAGCGTTGCACAAGTCTAGCTAAAACTGCGCAATAGAAGGTGCGCTCTAACTAACGATAAGAACTTATATTGTTAGTAGTATAAGCCGTGGGTGAGAGATTTTTTTAAGTGAGTAAAGGGAAAGCAAAAAGTGGAGGACTCTTGCTAGGGCTGTCTCGAGTGGCTCTTAAAATGAGTAAATTCACTTCAGAATTTGATCTATAGAAATGTCACTTGGTCAATCGATTTCCGAAGGTCAGTAATTACTCGTTTCCGAACGCTCATGGTGTTGCCTGTAGAAAGTAATGAACTAATAGCCTTAGCTGTGCCCCTAGATGTCAATCCTTCAATTATCCTTTGCGAAAGACAATGGAAGCAACTTTCAGGAAAGTTTTAGAGAGTGGGGAGTGGAGGGAGAGAAGGAAAGAAGGAAAGAAAAAACCGCACGGAAAGTGCTGAGGCGTCAATTAATTCTTATCATCAGGGTCACGGGGCTTGGGGAAAATATCACAGACCCTGCACAGACAGAAGCGAAGATAGCTTCAACTTCACCGGAGAGATTCGAAGGACAATGGCTAGCGCACCACTTCTGCTGCTCCCTTCCATCGCCTTTTACTTCTCTTCTCTTCTCTCTCCTCTCTCCTCTCTTCTCTCTTTTCTCTTCTCTCTTCTCTATTCTCAGTCCCTCACTCTCTCACTCTCTTAACTCTCGAAGGAGACTATCATGAGCTCCTACCGGGTGTCTAGGATCCACGAGAGCCCTTGAGGAGATGAGATGATCAATTGACAATTCAGCGCCAATTGACTAGCAGCGGATACGTCTCAATACCGCAACCATTAATTGAAGTGATCAACAATTCAGCAGACCGAGAGGTACACTAGAGTTTTATTCAATGTCCGCGTTTGAGTCACCAACCTGGATTTATGATTGACTAAGAAGTACAAAAAGGCATTTTTTAATGCGTTCAATTCCTTGCGTGGGTAATATTTATTAGAATCTGAAACCAAGCCTGAAGAGAACTAAGCTCTAGAGGAAGGAAAAAGCTCTTAAAGATTCCCCTCTTGATAGTCGAGTTGATGCGAGAGAGTGAGAGATGGGTGAAAAATGATTTTTTGTATTGAGAAAAACGTCGACGTATTTTAAGTTGAGTAATCTGACGTTGTGTCGATGCCCTGAATAATAATTTTTCGTTGAAAACATCTGCTTTTCTAAGAGGAAGCCATGAAATGGTATTTTCTCTCAATTTTTTAACAATATTTCCTCCATCTTAGAAAGCTTACTGTTCAATCCGAGGATCTTATTCTTCTGGTTCGAGTCACTCTGTATGTTTATATTATAAATATCTTTTATCGGCCGTGGGAGATTTCAGACGTCTAATTGGCTAAAATAATTGGACCAGTCCCTCGATAGTGGACGTCTGAAACTTTCTACTTTTATATTTTCTCGTTTTCTTATTTTTTATGGTCTACCTTTCTCGGATGTGAGCTGTATCCGGCGGATGTATTGAAAGGTACGAAAAGAAATAATGATTTGCGCTTGAAATCGGTCAGATAATTATCCTTGCAAACTCACAACAATTAGATCTGAAACTGCGGATAGAAAAGTTCGACCTGTAAAGGCATAGCTGATAAGCGTTAATAATGTTTTTGAAGTTTTGAAAAGTTGACGAGTTAAAGTTAATACTTACGATTCCAGGCACCAGGCTCCTATATTACGAAAGTAACGACAACCACCCGATCAGGAGAAACGAAAAGAAAAGGGAATAAAAAAGAAGAAAGAAAAACGAAGCGATTCAATATCAGACCAGACTAAATTTAGCAGCAGTAACACGTGAAGTAAATTTTCTTTTTTTTTTTCTTCATACTCTCAGTTCGAACAGCTGACATAAATCAATATCTCATATTTACCCAGACAATCTGCTGAGGTAAAAGTTATCCAGCTATGTGAACTCAAGTTCTACATTTTCAACGTAAATCGATTTCATCTGAAATATGAATCGATCGACGTTAGCAATAGTTCGCTGACGAAAATGCACTAGTGTTTTTAAAAGCCATCATAAATCGCGTTTCGATCCTCAATAATCAAAATCTTGAATTTTCTCAGTCCTCAATAATTTTTTTCATCTTTGTTTAAAAACAAGCATAAATCAGTTACTTGAAAAAAAAAACTGAAAGAAGATCGTTTACTTGGTAAATAATACAATTTATTGATAATCTTGAACAGCTATACGAAGCCACACACGCCACTGAATACCCTAAACGAATCATGAAAGCACCGTCAAACCCCGGCTCGAAGTAGAGTCTATCAACGCTCGGTCAGACCCTGAATCTTTCCTACGCCGTGACTCGGCAATGCTACCTACATGGAACTAAGTATATGAAAGTAACTCAATCAACTCCAAAGTATGTGGCAGATTGCAGCTCATTCCCGGTCTCGAGACTGTAACGGTAAAGTGCGGCAATGGTCAACAAGTTGTAGTACTGGGGAGATTAGCAGTCTGACATATAACATGATTCACTACTGCCAGACTAAGCGTATGCTTGTACTACTGCGTAGTCGCGTTTGAGATGCTCGAGCGTGCAGACGGATTGTTTTCTTGATTGATACTCGAGAGCGAGACTTGAACACTATTTTCGACCATATATGGAGTATTACAATAGTGTGGATTATTATTTTTTGAGCAATTAAAATCGCTAAAAATTTCATATGGACGTGTTATTGATGCACGTCACGATTGAATATTGGACGTGAGTGAACCGTGCATCGAGGATGTGACTACTATGGGCTGATTTTGAGTTAATAAAATTTACACGGTTGCCTATAAATCGTTGGTTTTATTGCGCAGGTGATCGTTTCGGAATTATTGCTGCTTAAAATCGCTTTACGACAGTTGGAAGGAAGGCAACGATCGCGATGGCATGCCAAGGAAATTTTTCACCCTACGATTTGGGACTTGGATACAAGAGAGCTGTGTAGCTAGGTATACTTTGGCGTATAAACACCCAATGGTTGTGTTTCAGTAAAAGTTTAACAACGAAAGAGAAAACGAATTGATTAGCACTTCTAATTGACCATTTCTTTCCTTGCATTTATTCCCGAATAGAAGCTCTCTTCACTGTTCAAAAGCTTTGTGAACACTGGGAAATTTATCCGGAATCACAATTCATTTGAAAACGGTAGTTTCTCTTCGAACTAATCCCTTACTCACGGATTCGCACCTTTCCTTAACCAAGGGATCTAAAAATGTATGATGAGGGTGGCGAGAGGAAAGAGAGCGACTGGGGAGACCAAGAGAGTCGGAAAGAACAAGAGAGTGAGAAAAGGAGAGAGAGAGAGGTTGAAGCTGAAGCTGAGGCTGAGGCTGAGGCTGAAGCTGAAGCTGAAGCTGAGGGTGGCTGGGGTGGTTTTGGTTTGTGAGCTGGTCGCCGCGACGCTGGCGCCGCGCGGGGAGTTCCAGTCTGATGTCAGCATTCGAGGTGGTTGCTTCGTACGCACCCTCGCGCGTAAACTTTCGTCAAATAATAAGCGATAAGGAAGGAAAGATATAAGAAAGAAAATTGCATATCCCTTGGCAATTGTTTCTTGTTTCGGTGTCGCCCTTTTTTGGCCCATTTAAAAAAATTGGACAAAAATATTTTTCACTACAAAATTTATGATTTCAAGTTATTTTTATTCTACAAAAAATAAAAGGTCAACCCAGTAAAGTGTGACGTATTGAAAATTTATTTCTTCAAACCGTGAAAGTTTCAGGTTCATTCTATACATCGGTGCGGATACATCTAATGATATAATAAAAGAAGAGGAAAAAATCGAGAAAAATAAAATCAAAATTTCACGAGGATGAAAGAGAATTTTTAAACTATCGGATTTTAAAAGTTCGAGGAAATTTTGCCGGAGCAAACTTATCGGCCGGTTTCCATTACCGAGTTAGAGTTTATGACGTCAAGCGCAAAAGTGGTTGAAGCAATTTAATCAAATGAATTTAATTAAAGCTATCCAACTAATAACTACCTAATCGACTGATCCAGTTTAATAGATACGTACGCCGCTGATGGCTAAATTTGCATTTAATGGATTATAAAGGCCCGCGGAATTCAACTCTTCGACTATAATTTATCACCTATAGAGTTATCGAATCACCATTTACGACCGCAAGTCGAGGTGTCAATCTCCTCTGCTTCTTATTCCTGATTCTCACGCATCTTGACGGCTGTTTTAGATATTAAAGTGGCAGGATTAACGGGGCCTCGCATGTCCGCAAAGTGTTATAAAAATAACGTGAAAGATAAACGTCCGAATGTCAATGAGCTGCAAAAATCGAGATGTTCATTATGTAATTAACTTTGGGAAGAGTTCTGATAATTGGTTTTGAATGTAATTATTCTGATCTGTCGAGAGAAATTATTTAATTTATTGCAAAATAATATCGAATGAAAAATTTATCACTGCATTGGTGAAGATGCAAAACTATATTCAGTGATTGATATCGTCTATAAAAATTATTGAAATACGTATTTTTCTCTCAGTTAAATTCGTGCTGTTTAAAAGTGATCCGACAACTGTCAACCGGAAGTGTATGAAGTTGAGTTTTCTAAACGGAAGTGTGTTACCAGCAAAGTGAGAATTCTGTGCTTAAAAGGCAGACCGGAACACAGTGGCATACAGAGTTTCGGTAAGATAGATCTAGCCGCAAGTTCTGTAACTCACAGCTCTGGTCGACGCAGTTGCAACTTTTGAAACTATAACGAAACGAAATACTACTTTCAGAAGCTTCGGGAATTCATGGAGAAGTTGAACTCGTGAAACTGCGAATCTGATGTATAGCAGATATAAAAGATAGTTAGGAAATAGGAAGTTAAAATGGCGGCCTCACTCGTATCTTCGTCGACTAGTTTTTTAGAAATTAGTATAACTGCGTTACCTCGTCGTTTATTCTCATCTAAAAAAATGACCGAAGATTTACTTTTTTCGCGTCGGTCTCTTGGGCCAATTTAATATCGAATGATCTACGAGAGTGGAATTCGAAGTTCCACCTCTCTGTTCTGCAGACTATAATTTGAAATAACAAATTTAGCTCTTTTCTTATTCTATTCACGTGACCACGTTCCAGCATTTCTAACGCTAGACGTAAATTACGAGTAATATGTTCTCACCTAACTCCTAATTCAATATTCTAAGGGTATTGTGCAGTCGCACGGTCGAATCTATGCTTCGCGCAATTAGCGGAAGTTACCTACTTAACGTCCATAATTAATGTCAGTAATGCAATTGTCAGTTCGTGCAAGACTTTGTACTTAGAATTCTACATCGCGCATCACTATATATAAGTACCTACGTACAGCGTACGTATGTACCATTAAATTTTGGTTCTCGACTTGAAGTTCTGCGAAATGATGTTTTATTATACCTCGAGATAAACGACAGATTCCCGTTTACCGATTTACTATCGTATATGTAACTGACCGTTGATTCAATAATTCCTTATGACTCAAGAAAGGAAAAAGAAAAAAGAAAAAAAATCGCTGACGATAAGAGAGGTAATTCGTTTTAAAATCTCAGGAAGTTCATCTTTTCGAGACCAGCACCCTTCGTAATGTCGCTATTCGCCACGATACGGAAATATAGGTTCTCTCTCGTCACAGTTGAATTACTTTCAACTTAATATTTTCTGTTTTTTTTATAGAGGTTTATAATTTTCCAGTTCCGTCTTTGACCACAGTCGGTTAAACGGTACCGCGGATTACTACAAGCTAAAAATACATCCTGTGGGATGTGACGTTTCAAAATCTTCCAGATTTTTTCTTTTTTTTTTTTTCACACTAACGAAAACCTGGGAAACCTCGATAGAATTTAGATGAGTGTTGATTCTGTGAGATTGATTGAGGGTACCCATGTTTCTTTTGTATAATCAGTTTACCGAGGCTTCCTTCATGATCTAGTGGTTTAGTCTCTGACCGAGACCAAAATTTATTCTAGCTTTTACACTTTAGAGTTTTGATGAGGTCTAACAACACTTGTAAAATAATCATAAAAGCTTTCGAAAACTGCAACCGTGGTCACTGTTAACTATGTTAAACTTTTCGAATGATCGCTAGGATGATTTTATTTGAGATTGAATAGATCAGCACGCTTTCTGACCAAGATATACGTTATATTCTATACTTCAGAGCTTAGATAAGGTCTGATAACGGTCATAAAATAATCGTCCGTTTTATCCAGCCATCTTGAACGTATTGTAGCGCCCCAGGATTACCAGCACGGCGGTGGGTAATGCCTATAACGTGAAGCAGTGGTCTGAGCCATTTTCATTTCTCGTAACATTTATTCGTTTTCCCATCCATTTTGTCCGCCCCGTTTCCGTCGCCTATTTGTCCTATGTCCGTCTGTCTGTCCTCGGAAGATTACGCACGCTAACAATCGATTTTATTCTATGCCTGATCCTCGGTTTATTGTAATACCTAGGCCGTCTTGCCGTCCTGCTACGACAGACCGAATCCTAATCCATTTTCGGAATTCAGTCTATATTTGTTTTCGCTATCATTTAGGACCTGAAACACGAGATACGCCCATAAGAAATTTTTCATCCCCAAAAATTTCGAGAAAAATAATTATTCCACATTTACCTGAACCTTCACCTATTATACATCAAATTCTTTTCAAAAACGTATTGAGAGGACACTGAGACTAGTGTCGTATATTATTTCATTTACATTATATCTCTTCTTGCTCTTCTATCGAAAATTCGGCTTTCTATAATAGCTAGGGATTATGTTATCGTCGAGTATTCAGAAACCTTGGGTCCTGATCGGTGGAGATAATTCACTAGACTGCAGAAATCCATAAACTAAACTCTATACAATTTCCACGGAGCAATACGACCGTCGTTAGGAATAATATATAGCGAACAGGTAATAAGTACAATTACCGGATACTCTGTTGCTAACTTATCCACTATTCCTCTCACTTCCGTTTTTATTCATTTCTCTTTTGTCTGTCTGTCCGCCCGGATACTAGACGTTATCTAGGCGCCTCGACGCCTGATTTGGTACGTCATTTGGACTGTCAGATCGGTAAACATCTTTTGCACGGATATATACGGATGCAGATATAATTGACATTGATTGCCTTGTAATCCTGTACCAACCGCAGCTCCATTATGGAAATGGTGAGAATAGTTCGAATGCAAATATGAAGCACAAAGGCAAATACAAATACATTAAGCGGTGTTTGCTCGGTACTTGTCTCTCTTTAGGTCACTCGAGAAGAATTTCACCACGTTGCTCTCCACGCTTTTGTAAATATTGAAATTAGCGAATGGCTCCTCTCGCTTTTTATTAGTGTACTTATGCCTTGAAATTTGGGCAGTGTTACAGAAAAATAATGGAAATGTGAAAAAGAATGTTCATTAAAAATCCAGCAACGCGTTACAGGCCAACAATATCCGTCTATCTACTATATAGGTAGTCTTCACTTTCCTCCGCAAGTTAGGAAAACACGCATCGACCTTGGGCATCGTTGACTAGGTAACGGAAATTGTCGCACGGATTTATTTTCCCAAATCTCCTCGCGTAAAATTGATTCTGGCTTTGCGTGATAAATCACTGATTTTCACGGCGGTAAGCTGTAAAAATACGCTTACGTTGCGCCTTATGGATTTATAATGTATATATATACACATATATATATATGCGTATATAATAACCATTTCTTTTTATCTATATCAACGTGATTTCAATTGCCTGCAATCTATTTTCATTTTATTTATTTTATATTATACTGTAATTCAACAAATTTGCGAAAATTTCACGCTCATCCTGCAATAGAGTTGATAAATTACCCAAATCTAATTGAGAAAGAAAGATAGGATCCTGTGTATTTTTTAATTTTTTTTCCATAATATCTAATAATTTCACGTACGTAAGATGCCATAGATTAAACTTCGCTCCACGAGGTAGCGGAAATCAAAGAGTGAGACCATTCAGAGATAGAGAGAGAGCGAAGACGGAAGTAAACTAAAATGCGAAACATATGCATAAATGAATTGCCAGTTGGAGAATAAAACTTATTAACATTTTTATACAAAACTGGGTCGTTTTCCATCCGGTATTTAACTATAAGTATGACTCTTTCTGTTCTGTTCTTCGGTTTAGTACCGAATGCATGTGTTAGTTAAACTTTGAATTGTCCACCGGCGAGATATCGCGTGTTTCAAATAAGCATTTCACGTAATTTGACCCATTTCTTACTCCCTATCGCTTCGCTAAGTTTCTACAGTTCAGAGGCAGTGAATTTAGCTCTTAAAGCTGGTACTCACACGCATAGTTACGAGTCGAAGAGTGTGATTAAAAAAATTTATGCTCTCGTTGCAGGTTTAATATGCAGCTTTGGCAATCACGAAATATTTGATTATTTATTAAACCTTCTGCTTGCGTGTAAAAGCGAGTAAAAAAACAATTTTTCCTATCACAGGATTATCGGAACCTAGATTTCATTATAAAACTGTGCGGGAAACGAATGGTAAAAAGCTCTCCATTGCACGCGTTTCATCGAGTTGAAATATTTTCTGTCCATTGAAATGAAATTTCGTGCACAACTACCAATTTATCACGGTATATCCTCCCTTGTGAACTAATGGAGCGAAAAATGTTTCACGAATTTTTTGAATGAATATCGTTCATTCCTGACGGTACAAGCGACAAAACTCCTTGTATTCTACCTCTGAATAGACTCGGTGTACAGTGGAAATGGAATTAAAAAAAAAATCTCTGTTCAAAATTCAAGCGAATGTTATAGAGAAAGCGATACGACTCGTGGATCTCACACACCTGGTATCTGGGAAATAATATAGAATATATACATAATGAATGTATATATATGTTTATATTATATAAGCGATGGCAATCAGGATTTTAAGACTTTTCTCATCGCTTGGTATCACTCACGTCACTTTCAGCTTCTTCGTTAGTTTCACGTTAAATTAAAAAGACGCTACCTGGAACGTAGGAATACAACAAGAAGAAGCTGGGGTTCTATTGTCTCAATTTTTATAAATATACATGAGAGCGAGGGATGCTGTAAGTCGCGGATGGATGTAAAAATATTTCTGAATAGCGTCATGCAAGAATGCTCTGGGACTGTTTTTGTCTGATTTTTCTAATTACTTACCTTTCGGGCTTCGCTTGAACCCTCGTCGATAGTATTTGGGAGATTTTTCAAGAAGTTCGAATGCCTTATTGAAAATAATTTTTAATTCATTAAAATCTTACTGAATTCTGGTGTATGCAAATACGAGGTCATCCAATAGCTTAGAAATTCTAGTGGGATGGTCGTCTTCGCAAAACTGATCGATGAGCTCAAGTCCTATAGCGTGAAACTCCTCTGCCAGGATTACGGTGCCGCGTCCCCCAGGATACTCTCATTTGACGATGGTCTCAGCCATCCACGCCACGTAGACAATCGCAAATCTTTGCAAACGTAGGGATGAAACTTGTTCCCGGAACCCGTTGATCCGAGCTTTCGTAATCAGTTCGCGTTCAGCGACGTTTATCTTCCGGTTCTTAATTGTCTTACAAAAAAATTACTGGGCTTACGATTAGCTCAGCTCGCAGAAAACACAAAGATCAGATTTACCGTAACGCAGGTTCTGAAAGCTCGGCCAAGACGACTAATGAGACGCAATTAATCTGTGGAAACGAAATCTGCAATTCAATTCGGCTCGCATCAGAAAAGTACATGTTGAATGCCGGATTAATTAAACATCCGGACATCAATACTCGTTCGATGATCGCCTGTGGGCATTATTCGCTGTGAAGTAACTGGGCGTGCGTTTAGAACACTGTCAAATCTCTAGCTACAATCCACTGTACCTACTAATAGGGTGGGGACGAATTTAGAGTATATTATGTTACGTTGATGTTGGGGGATATTGATTACATCATTATTTCGCATTGCCTACGCAGCTGCTCTTCTTATCGTTAGTGCTTTGATATATATCCATTTATCATATTCGTAAAAACAGAACGACAGTAATTGCTAATTAATGACTCATCACGAACGGGTCATTTGTTACTTTCTAAGACAACGAGAAAGAAGTGATATTTATCACATCGTTGAAACGGGTCACCCACCCGCTTCATAGTACGGTGAATGTGAACAATAGCGTAATGCTGTTACTATCAGAGTCATACAATGCAATGTTTGATGAACAAAAAAAAAGAAAAATTCTCTTTTTTATCAAACTGCTACCCGAAGGAAAGCCCTTATGGCTAGCGGTGTCCCACGTCCGACAGAGTTTCCTGCGCGAGCTTCTGTCCTTCGTGAATATTTTATATGAATATCTTCCTCAAAGCACCCAACGAGTCATGTCCTATTCAGTAGAGTTGAAACATAGAGTAGGTTCGCTTAGCGCCGTTTGTCTTTCCGAATTTCTGTTTTTTTTCCCTTTGCCAAATTGATTGGTCTTTGGCAATGACACGAAAGAAAATATAACCGGTGTGTATCAACTAAGGGCTTCGCGAGTCTTTCGGGCTATTTATCTTTCGTTGGCCCAGAAACGCTATCAATTAAAGGACCAGGGTCGGGGTGTAGCAGTGCGCGTCGGTTTCGTTTGAAAATGGGTTGCTATAACGACGCAATTCGTCGGTACACAGCTTGCTGGGCAAATTTCATAATTACGGCTCGCTGGCCTGGGCATGGGCGATACGGACAACCGCGAGGCGGGCTCAGCATCACTTGGTAGCCTTGTAGGTATACCGTATACGCACGGACCGTGCCTGTAAACTTGGCTTTTTCTTTTCTCTTTTGCGTTGCCCAAGGATTTACATTTCTCCGCGGTGGGAAAAGCAATTACGCGCTTTTTAATTTCACAGAATAATAGGGGAGCGCTCGTTCCGACTTTTCTGTAGACCTTCGGATCTATAATAAATGTACACATTTCGCAGGGTGCCTCATTCCCGAATGAGCCACGATATTGACCAATGACAAAATTAACCCTTTTCGTAATGCTCTCGCTATTTCGAGTATGCAATTCTTTCAGTCCTCGTCATTTTCTTTTCTTCTAATTTCTCTTCCAACGAGCATATGGAAGCAGTGGGCATAATTATATAAGTATAATCCTACTCGGGAAGTAACATGTTGCTACAATAGCAGGCAAGAATAAAGAATATATTAAAGCGTGGAAAATATTTCTGGGAAATTTTTCCTGCTCATAAATGTTTGCACTGACCTTTCATAGTTAAAAGTGAATTTTTATATTATTTGTGTTACTCAACCTTTTCAAACCATATTGCCAAGTCCCAAGCCACCACTTAGTGGTCAACCAGCGACCCGAGTGTCCTGGTTACTTCGGGGTGTTTTATTCGCATCCTCGAAACTTTCTCGGGGTTTGAATAGATTCGCTCTATAGTAGCTATCTGTGGGAGAAAATGAGATTCTGATACAGGGTTCCTATCAAGCCTTTCTCAATAGGGTCGAGGAAGGAGTTGATTTATCGGAAATTAATATGCTTCGAGAAAGCCGGAGGAAAAAAAAAAACAGCCACCGATTACGTTTCGCATTTAAAATAGATTTGCTGGCATAAGAACACGCCAGCTACTTCCTTCGGGGCTTATCGCCGCTAGCTGGTTTTCGTCTTGGTCTTTCGCTCTGGGGTTTCCAGATCGCCCTAGGGCCAGATCTCGGCCTCCGTCATCCAAGATACCGTCTTTCCCGAGCTCGGCGTTAAGCGATGGTTGCAACGGTACGATTGCATCGCAGGTCCTTGTGGTCGACGGATATTAAATCGGGATCGATTCATCGCCACGGATAACGGACAATGGACTCAAGGCTGAAGATGAATAGAATCTAGGACGAGCAACGACGTCGGACAATGCAATCTTTGTGTATATAGGTGTACAAACAACGGTTACCATTACCAATTTTGTCATCACTATAATGTGGCACCTGGTATCACTATCAGATACAACTACCCCCTATTCTGTTCATCCTCGATATCATTTACTGCATTCATTTATTGAAGAAAAAAAATGCAGTTATATTATTTCTTATATAACTGCATCTTCCGTAGTAACTGCAATCAGGTTACTTTTTCAGAAGCCGTTGAACGTTGAATTAGTCTCATTAATCTTACGGCCGAACAAAACACTTTGCGTGTCCGCGTTAAATCCTTGCTAACTAAAAAGGGGTATAATTCGGTTATTGTTCTCCACGGAGAACAATATCCAGGTAAACACCGATGAAATACTATATAATGCCAGTTTCTACTTGAAACAATGCAAGATCAAGTAGTTCCGCGTGCTTCCTGAAGATGTAAACGTTCTAGTAAACCTTGGCCAAGGAGATCCGGTAGTCGGCGTAAATCGGGGAGGGTATGACGTCGTTCTGGAAGTCAGAACTTTGTGACGTTACATCGACCTTAGTTTCCCAGCGGGCAAGAAGCGCGAGGAGAGACGCGGAGCTCCAGCCAACTGTCGGGATGCAAATTGCTCGTAATCTTATTGGGGGCTTGCCGATTCGTGACGGAACACCGGCGCGGAGTGAATTTCGTAATCCGATTAAACCCGAGAGCTGAATCTCGCCGATACGTACTTTGCTCGAGCATCTTCCGCTGGAGGAAAGGAGAAGAGGCGAAGAAGAGTTCATTCCCCGTGACTAAGTAAGACGAGAAAATAAGAAAAAGATCTTGATTTACCGCTCCGTCGATATACTATATGCCCTTTCGTTCATTGCCCCTGCACCCTGTCTCACAATATAACTCAGAAACAGAGAAAGACAGATGAAAAGGTGAAACTAGAAAGCGAAACTCGAATTTCGGATCCCTTGTGTAACTCGCATGGTGGATAATAGAGCCATTACATAGCGCGGTGAACCGGCTATGGTCGAGTGAGGTCCCTACTCGTGCCCTTTGGGCTAAAAAATTCCACCGTCTATACATCCCCTTGGTTCTCCGAAGTACTAACCGACCGACCCTTTATTGGGTGAGACCGATATTGCTCAAATAACTTTCGAAATTCGAATGCTGCAGCGCAACTCTTTTCCGTTCTAACTCCCTCAGCCAGCTGCGATGGCGATTCACTTCGTTTTGGTGTGATGACGGTTTTTAATTATTCTGAAAAGTCTATGTGACTGCCTATAGCAATAATCATTCATCATATCATATTGGTCAGTCAGAGAAGAAAATTTTTGATAGTGATCAGATTTCGCTCGTGAAAAAGTATCGTTACTACTCCCTGTGTAACTATATCATTCTGTGCTTGCCACGGACAGAGTTTGTCCTCAGATATTTCCTGACACAATATATTCTTGGTGAGCTCCGGACCCCCGGATCCCGTCTGCAGTACCGATAACTGATTCCGAACTCAAAAGTTCCTATTCATCGACAACTACAACTACTGCACCATGCTGTTGTTCAGAGCTGTGCCAAGTTGTGGACAATGCCATTATTGTACCATGGTGCTAACAGATTTTTGGCATATCTATCACGGATTCTCCATTTTCGATGACAAACTATCTTGCATTCACGAACACGATGTAATCAATTAATCATAAAATTACTGAATGAATGTATATGTTGCAGGACTTAACATGGACGAGTAAGAATGGTTGGAATGAGTTTGCTGAACGTCGCCCTAGCGGTGCTAGGAGTCACGCACCTTCTACTCGCTGAACCATCGGCGTCGGCGTCGGTTTCGGCGTTGGCGTCACCCACGGCGAAGAGCACAGGTTAGTCGATTAACTGATTAATTGGTCATGGTCGATCAATTCTCTACCTAATTGGTACGCCACGAAAATTTGATGCAATCACAGCTGTGCCAATATCCTTGGTATAGATATATATACAGGTTTAGTAGCATCGATTTAATCAGTTCTGAGCTTCGTCCATAAAATATGTACATACTCGGTTTCCCAGGGGTCTGAAACTTCGGAATACATGGCCTCACGTATCTAATAAGTCGTTCTAACTTACTGACACACTATCGCCCGTTGTCCCCGGGATTTTTCGCCAGGGTGAAATTTCTCCGCGCATAAAACCTGCGCAGTGATCCAAGCCTAATGTGTATATTAATGAGGCGGGGAATCCCCATCGGCAATATACTCCTGTACCCTTAAAAAGGAAAAGTTTTGAGAACTAAGCGGCGCGACCCTTCGTAGTTTTTCCTCGTCGGGAAATTTTTTTTTCTCCTTCAAGTAACGAATCTTCGAAAGTAACGCCGATACACCCTACCGCCTGCGACATCATTTCGAAATATTTCGGAAAAAGAGGAGCCTTTAATACAAACTTTACCTACCTCCGTTATAAGAACGAAGGTTAAACACTCTGAGCCCTCTCGAGCAACCGACAATGTCTTGCGCAAGCCTTGCATAATTATTACGTGCTCTAGAAACAGGCGTCGGCGTAGGGAGGAGCTCGGGCAGCCCCGGGACAGAGTAGAGTGACGGGGTTGACGTGGATCGTCGAGAAGACGTGACCATCCTAACGAGATAATGGTACCCGTGGCACATGGCCTGATATACGTCACTTGACGCATCCCGCACCCTAATACGGTTCAACGGTGGGATTATAGCATGAGCGCAGTGATCTCAGGCCGTAACGATTTGCCTTGAAAATGGGGAGTTATCCCGCCGGTGATAAAAAGTCTGATTTCAATCGAATAAAATGACAAGTACATGTATAGGTAAAAAACACAAACAAGAATCGCAAATCCTGTTTAATTGCAGCTGAAGTTGAAGCATTCAAATTTCCCGATTGTTTTACGATCACCTTCATTTTCAATTACGAATTTATTGATATTGATTCGTAATATATTCGCGGGTCGTGAATATAAAGTTACCAATATACTTTCAATTCATAATAATTAGAGCAGGTATTGTTATCCGTTGAATCTTCATTCAACTAACTGGGATTTAATGATGTCCGAGATGGTGACGTTACTGTTAACGCTTTAACAAGTGGGAAATTCGATTTGAATGATTTATCGACGTGGATGATAAAGTTGTTCCACCTTACCCTATACCAGACCCGCACGTATACCAAGAGAATAAGGTACTTGATGACCTAGTCGCGTCCGCAGAAGACTTCGTTTGAGGCGTCCAAGCGTCGTGGAATGTGAGAGGGAGGGAATATCTGCGGAGAGGAATTGCTGTGGTAAGCTAGGGTGCCGGTGGAGAAGACATTTTAATGACTGCGTCGACACCAAGCCGTCTGCTACCCACCGGCACCCATCAAAAGTTCCTTCCACCCTTCTTCAGCCTCGCCTTGGCCCTTTAACCGGTGACGAAGTGGATACTGCAGAGTCATGACAGTTGATTTGAAAGCTCTCAGTAGGTAATTAATCGCTACTAGCGAAACCGGACGTATGGAGCTCGCTTGTTAGTACTTAACGATAAAACGGAAGCATTAACTTACCGTCGAAAAATTATTATCTAAAGAAGGCACTTTTATTTTACTTCTAAAATAAAAATCATGCTTTTTCGACGAAAGACAAAACAGAAAGTAATCCATGATAATGTAGTACCTGCTACATATTTCTGTGAAAACTGCGAATTTCATGTGCAAAAGCGTTGTTCGTTGCCATATCAAACTTTTTGTCGACTTCTCAATCAGATGTACGGTTTCATCGAAAAAGCAAGTACAGAAGTATATCAAAAG
This sequence comes from Tenthredo livida, assembly GCA_963992785.1. Classification (NCBI taxonomy): domain Eukaryota; kingdom Metazoa; phylum Arthropoda; class Insecta; order Hymenoptera; family Tenthredinidae; genus Tenthredo; species Tenthredo livida. Next base: position 21,326,249 of record OZ023068.1, read on the forward strand.
AGAGAGAGAGGTGGGAGAATCGACGTCGGTAAACTCACGAATAAAATATCCATAAAATAACGAGACACTTGAAACAATCTTTTGATATGATGTGACCACTCGTTAACGTGTACAGTATAACAAAAAGAATATCAGAGGAGCTGGTTCTTTTGTTGGGAATCAAGGGGTTGAGAATTCGAGGGCCAAGGCTCTGCAGGCCCTCTAGGGTGATACATATTTGAACAGTTTTTACAATTTCATCTGCGTTGAAAACTTTGCGTTAGACCAGAATCAACTCGATTCATCTTACACTAATCTTTAAAATCGTAAAGTTTCGACTCGTGTTACGACTGGTGAATGGTTGAAAAACTTTACAGCTTGACTTCAAGGTACGTGTCGCGACCTTTGACCTCGATATACACTATGCGCGGGTTTTACATCCTCTACAACAGACTTACCGTACCGTATATAGGACGTGACGAAGGGTGAGGCGGGTATTGCGAACTCTGGTAAAAACTAAGATTAGAATACAATGCAATCAGGGTCGTAGGAGGGTACCGTGCAGGCTCTTCGAGATTAAAACATGCGATGTGGTATAGAGCTTGCAAAACTATTTTGTATTCGCAGATTATTTGGCTTGCAAAACATCTTTTCTAGGTAGGCGGGTGGGTGGATATATAACTCGGAGAAACTTTGTGTGGGCTGCAATTAAACCTTTTAATGAAATTCCCGGGGTGGTAATTGGTCTGCTTGGTAAGTTTCCATGTACGTTTTTCGTACTGCGGGTTGTTCAATTGATACAATCGATAAAAACTTGCAGCCGCAGAATATTCTGGCCAAGATTTGATTTTCATTTTCCGGTATAAAAGTGGAATAACTACTACTCGCCATTGGTCGAGGACTTGTCACGTATCACGGAGATACAATCGGGGTGACAATATCGTTGCGTAACGAGGCGCAAGATCGCCTTTAGTTGATAAAGGGACTCCGTAGGTTATTACCGGGACTCTCTTTCTCCCGTCTCTTTACATCTTGTTGACTCACTGCTATACGCTTCTTGCATCGTTACCTTTCCAGGCTGACAGCTAGTGACGAGGGTTTCGGGACAAAATTTAAAACGAATTTGCGACCGGTCTTGCGACGACCATCGACGACTCAGTCGGAAAAGTATTATTGCTTCTGCGAGGGTACATGGCATCGACTCCTATCATTTTTCAACACCTTTCAGGACCCTATATACCGTACTTTTTCTTTTCATTTTTTTTTTCTTTCTACTCGAATCCATTTTTGACTGTCTCGGAGTGACATCTCCACCACTCACAGAGTTATTGCAATTTTTATCCGTCAAATTGCTACCATATATAGATATAATCCGTAGAGTCATTAGTTCACCTTGTTTTTCCCGCTTTATAACGACGCTTGAAAGTCAAAGTCAACTTATCGTTTTTACACTTTTTCAAGCTGTATGCTTCAGTGGAAAGTGACGGTAGTAGGCACTAAGGTGGAACAAAATGCACTTGGGATGCGTGAATGAAGCTCACTTTGAATGCACGGTCTTTTATTTCACAGGTAATTCCAATAGAAAAATTCATGAAAACGAGTTTCTGAAACGCATGGTTTGATGAGGAAACGATAAACCGTCGAACAAAACGCCGTTCAACGTCACAGAATGATACAAATGGCTATTCATCTTCACGTGAAAAATTTCTTTCGTACCGTACCATTCGACGACCGTCTCTATTTTTCACCGGCAGCCTATATTTCTCCGTTTAACCAATTCCCATGAAATCGTCTTTTGTGAACGTTGCGTCGACAGCAACGTGTATAGGCGATATTACCCTAGCGAATGGCAATTGGTACGGGTACTTTTTCACCCTCGGCTCGTTCGTTCCCCATTCACTTTCTCTGCTATCCTTGTTCGACCCTGGTCAACCCCTTTTCGCCACCCTACACCCTCGCGTCGGGCCGCGGTCCATCCATCGGCTTGTCTATACTCTATAGGGTAGTTTATTTATTATTCATTGGGGTTGCATCGAGCGAGAATAAGCGACGCATTGTTTATGCATTAGCCACCCTCGATCGCTTCTGCTTTCTCCTTTCCCTTTCCACTCTTTCGCTCTTCGCACCCTTGTGCCATGCAGTCAGTCCCTCTTCGCCACGCTCTGATATAGCTTTTTAATGTGCGTATATAGGTACACGTAGGCACCTACAGATATACGTATGTACGTATATCGTTTGCCAGGGAATTGGATGGAACAATCGACGGCCGCCTGCTTGCCACTCGACTGCAGAAATCTCTCCCAAGAGAATTCCGTGGTTATATTTTGTAAATTTGTTTTTTTCGTTTTACTTCCTCCTTTTCTTTCTTCTGGTTTTCCCTACCGCGTTTCAAACTGTTGTATAATTTTTTATCAGATGAATATCAGATTGAAATACCCATAGCGCTCTGGGCTCTCGATATTACATAGCGTTATTCAGCTCACGTAAACAATCCCTGTTTAACTAATGATCTAATTATTATTAAATACATAATAATAATCAACTAGCTTTATATACTGTAATATTTTCAACGGCCGGAAGTACTACGGCGCCTAGCGTGATATTAGCATCGACGCCGTACGTAATGATTGCGGAAGGGATATTCACCGCGTAAAAGCAAATAATCAAAACCGTCAAAACAATTTTCATCGATCTTGTATACCACCTAGGTTTGAGGAAAATGTATAAATGGAGTTAATAACGTAAGGACTGGTTTCGCCCTGAAAATGAACACGCCACTGCCTATGCCTGTTACGGAACTCAACATTTCGATGGTATGTTCCGCTAATCGCGTGGCGTGAGAAGGTTCGCTTAATTTTTTACATCATCGCTAATGACTGCTGCTATAGGTATACTAACAATGTAGATTTTTTTCTTCTGTGATTTTCGTTGCAATGCAGTTAGCTTGTTTTCTCATTTTTTTGGCATGGTCGTCACTTTTCGCTTGCGTGGCGAAGCGAAATTCCTCCACTTCGTACGAGTACAGAGATACAGTAATCTCAGATTGTGGGAAGAGCTTGAAATTCTTGAGCCGAGTGTGGATATGGGTGAATGTATGTACAAGTGAAAGTAGCTTGTTGAGTTTCAGAAAATAATCAGCCAACGGCAGGGGCCGTATGATTTGCACGGGTGAGGTAACAGGAATAATTCACAAGCACCGAAACGTTATGGGGCTACGAAAGGCTTTTCAGTTAAACGCTAAACAAAAGACCAAGATAGGCAAGAACTTGATCCCAAGCGTGGGGCTACAGGTACCATAGCTCCACCTCGATACCAGCATACATAGAAAATATCTTCACAATCTTTACAATATCACGTCGTCGTCAATTTTAAGCAAGAATTCCGAATTTTTTGAGAAGCAACTTTCATTCGTCAAGGCTATAGAGAGATTTATCAATTTCATCTCATTATTGCCTTTTTTTTTATTCCATCAATAAACTACCCTCAGCTGGTCTATTCCGTATAGGTAACGTGACGCGAGTCACATCCTTACTAATGGCTGAATTAGTCCTTAATTCTCTACGCCTTCTTCATGTCACCCGATCATTAGACGGTTTTTGGAGAAAATAATAGAGGGAATAATTACGGCTCTCTGAACAAAGTACGTTGTACATATTTATATGTGGGTATTATACAAAATGAGAATTTTGGTAAACCATGCCAATGCGTGCGTAGCGGTTATTTAGACGATTTCAAATCTGACCAGAGTCTCTGCCACACGAGTTTCCTGCACGGCCGAGGGCGCGTTGGATTCCGAATGTTAAGGAAATTAGGTTATTTCTGCAATACGATTGTTATACGAGATTAGAACAAGGGCTGTTAGTTGCGTGCGCCCCTCAGCTGGTAGACGTAGTACATTTGCATTTCATGTACATGTATACGGCTGTTCGCTACCCATGTGGTCGAGAATATACTCACTAACGTGCATCTATCTATATATATTAAAATAATTTTTTCCATGAGAAAATAAATACTTTAAGAGGTTTCGTAAACAAAAATTCAGTTCACTATTTCACAATGGTATGAAGTGCAATGCTATATTTGTTTCTAAATTAGTGAATACATCGTCTCTTTGATCCAATAAAAAAATTCTCTCTATATATGATGTATGTTCGTTTAAAAAAGGGGATATTAATTTTCAGGTACGTATACCGTCCGGTGGTTTCGTTTATTTTGTTAATTTAAAATACATACCATGAATTTCGAATGACACAATGAAATTCCGAAAATATTTGAGACGTAGCTGTAGGTAGATTCTCGATCAATATATCGCGTCTCCAATGCCAAGTAGACGTATATCTACATGGTTGTATTTTTGGCATTAGAGACGCGATATCTATACCAACGGTGAAAGATTTTACCAGAATTTTAATTTCCGATCTGAACAACTCTATATTATTTTGGCATCTATATACGTTGATATCTCGACTTTTATGGACAATTCGCATGCCTATCACCGTTTCTGATGCTCGAAGTTCAAAGTTCGTTAATCTCTAATGAATGAAAAATAAAAAAATGAAGAAAAATTTATCACCAACCTCTGCTCAAAATGAACAATACCCATTGACATGGGGATTTTCCAGTTCTGTTAGCCTGTTCGGTTTGGGTGTATGGACATATATCCATACGACTGATCGTGGGTGCCACGTGCTGCAATAAATTACGAGACCGTCTCATCAATCTTTTTTGTGAGGCGCTTTGTTTGTTTTCCCCTGTGAGGTTTATCACAGCAATAATTATTACCCCGCGTTCAACTTGATGGCTTTAGATTCGCGCCTCCCTTACTCGCGAAAGGTGAAGCTATTGCCACAACGTCTTTTAACTCGTGTACAATATGTGCGTAATTGTAAATTAATTGAGGCTAGACCAATTGAAATTGAATATTCTCATTAAAAGACGTACATCTCGTGTAAACGGTCTTATATAGCTCCTAGCTAAAATTTCTAGTTTCAGTCTTGAACCGTCTGGAAACTCTGCAGCTAACTCCTATAAGCTCGGGGTTTGGCGAAGTTTATGAATAGCCGCTAAACTGCGTCCTGGTTCAGAAATGATCGGTGAAATGCGGCTGCTATGCATGCGACGAAACAAGTAGCTGTAATGCAATCTGCGGAAGAGTAGATAGTGAGGATTTTTTTCCCCAGAATTTACGGTGGTACCTATCTATAGACGAATTTGAATATTTGATTTAAAGGGAAAGGAGCAGAGGCTGCGGATATAATGGGACGAGGAAAGATCAATTGACCTTGAATCTTTGAGGTGTCCTTCAAAACTTCGGCGCATTCGAAAGTTTATACGCTCGAGGGTTTGAGGGTACCTACCTACTTTGTCGATTGACGATAGCCCCCGTAACTTTGAGTCTTTAGGCGAGCTGCGAGCAAGGCATACAAGTTCTAATCGAGAACTGCCGTTAGTTACCCTGGCGGCAAAGTGCCGAGGAGGAAGAGGCGACGTCGTTTAATTTCCCGTAAATTTATGAAAACTGAAAGTATTCGGAATAAGGGAAAGTTGAGGCCTCCTATTACACAGCTAAATTTTTACACGCTCTTCACAGTCCGCCGATTTCCTCGTCGAAACTTGGAAAACAGAAAAAAAAAAAATACAAAAAGCTTTAACCAACAGCAACGAAGCTTTTTATATGAAACAGTTACACCTGGTATGATGGAAGACAATGAATACGTGCGACACACTATATCTGATATATTCTGAATACATATTGGCGTAGGCAAGGGCTGTGGCATAGCGGAGGGAGGCAGATTAATAGGGGCTTATTTCGGTATCGGAGATAGCAATTGTAGTGATTAATTTGGCTCGTTTGTTGCGACCCGCGCCCAACGCAGAGTCAATTCGAGTTGATTGAAGGCCCGGAACACCTGGAATTAACTTGTAATTAATTAAACTTTGTACGATTGTTTCAAACAAAATAAATGAAACACGGGTGGCGCTGAAATATCCGTAGTGTTAACTCTTCGTAGACGTGATTTTATTTTCGTACCTAATATCATTTTATTTTCCAAAATTATCACATGAGTCTCTTGGGTATTTGGATTCAAAAATCAAGTGACGCTACTCGCTGAGACCTGAGACCTTTAACACAGTTAAATATTTTTTTTTTGTCTTTTTTTTTCAAATATCTGAAGCTGCGATAAAGAAAGATTCAGAGAGAGATAGATATCCGCGAAATATGGATGCTCGTATCAGAACCACTCACCCCTTGAATGCTAGAGCCTGCTATACCAACCCTCTACTTTGACTAATGGCGCTGATGTATCAGCATATTTGTCGGTGAAATTGGCTATTACTTTCGCTATCGTTTAATATATTGACTGTCTTACGCCTCTATTGACTTCTACGAGAAACGAAAAACTGCAGACTCCTTTTCGTATATCAGACTCGCAGTTGTTGAATTTATTTACCTATCTCTATAAGAGTTAGGATTATTGCGGGCGAGCAAAGTGATTCGCGATCTCTGGATGCTATATGGCGGCTCTAAAGATTGCCGGGACAGAATTAATCACATCGATTTCAAATACGTCATTATTATTTGACTGAATAGTGAAAGTAATCGGGTATAGGTAGTATAGAAAAAATCAAGGTGAGGTATATTATAGAAGCCGTAGATTTCTTACTTTGATCAAAATTAATTCGCAACGGATACGAGGGTGCAGTGAGAAACGAGAGAAAGGCAATTAAATTTACTTTCATTACATTCCACGAAAATTCTTCAATCAAATTTTTAAATTCAGCTTTCATCAGTGAGATAAAAGGAGGATTCGGAATTATTGATTGAGAAAACAGTAAAATGATGATACAGATTGTTGCATTTATCACGCTTGTCAGTTACTTCAGAAAGTTCGGTACTCTTCCAGAAGTTGGAGATCCTTGTCGAGTCCGACGTGTTCGGCTGAACTTAGTTTTAATGAAGTAAAAATAGTCGATCACTACCCACGTAACATGTTGGCTAGAAGAATTTGCTACAAAAACGAATTCCAACATTTCAAAATGGCGGAATGACAGTCTCGTTTTTTCGAATTTTTGAAAGTTTCGGTCGTGTAAGAAATTTTCTGGAAACGGTATAGGTAAATATATGGGGCCGCAGAGGCGACATGGCAGCGACATTGGCTGGGTAGGTAGGCCATATAGCGGCCATGTATGGTTGCCACACTTGAAATTGTTACCCGGATAGAGATGAATAAAATAAAGTTTAAAATTCGAACTGAATAACCGTAACAGAAGAAGAAAAAAAGAAGTGTGACATATGACCATATGGCTTCCGGCTCTAAAATCTCTCCGAGCTATATGAAACTCAAAGTTTGAAATTGAATAAATTTCACTGTACGATCGATTGGCCAGTGAATTTTGTCCAAGACTGCAAACTGTGCATGTGTGAATTTTACGCGCGATTTCACGGCGATTTCTCGAAAAGTTTGAAGAGCTCAAGTCACTCCTAATAACTTGAGTCAACTAATATTTTCGATTACTTGCCCGAAAAGTTTCGGACATTTTTCTTTTTCTTCTGATTTTCTCCAGTACTAAGGCAGTATCGATTTATACAAGTATATGCACCCGGCATATACTATTTTTCCTCGATCCTGGTGCCGGAGTAGCACATTTGTTAATCTAACTCTCCGTGGTTGAGCACATTGTATTCTTCGTCTGCCGTGTGGTGCTTCGTCGTTTCGGTCGTAAACGGATTTGGGGCGTTTTGTTATGTTTCGGGAACATCTGTTCAGTGCGAAAAAGTTCGCATCAGCTTTGACAGGTGGTTGTGGAAGTTTCGGCGAAATTTTTTATTTTGCCATCAGAGTTTTATGGCGTTCTTTGGAAGTGAATGGACCAGTTTTTCTGTTCTCTACTGAATAACTGATAATTGTTAAGCAATAATTGACAAAAAATTAATACTTAAAAATATTTTCAGCTTTTTCTTCTGGTTTTTATTCGAGCGTATCAATTTTCGATACAAAGCGTATCAAGGGTAACGTTCAGACAGTTGGTATGTCCCACTCCCTTAAGACTCCTTCGTAATGTCTGATTTCCATGAAAGTAGCGTCATAAATATGAACAAAGAGGAACGAATCAAAGTCGTGAGAAATATAGAAACACATGAAAGAGAAGTCATTCCAATCTCATTTATTGGGCAACGGTGCGTGACACACATGTTCATGAGTTATGAGTTGTGATCAACTCTGAGGTAAGAAAATTTTCGAAGGAACGAACAAAGCCGAGAAGAAGAAGGTGACGAAAGAAATAGTCCGTTCGAAAAGAAACACATATTCAATATATATCTAGGTTGTGATACTGTGAAAATGTATCGGCGACAAGATGTATGGACTTCACGGGATAAAAAAATAATAATAATGATAATAAAAAAGACTGAACCGTTCCCGAAGGAGAAGGACAAGATAGCGGAGAATAAGGGTGTCGTTTCTACTTCCTTGGGTAATCCCAAAGGGGCGAGTGACGCGATATTTGGTCAGGAATGACGTAAGGGTCTCTTACGAGCTGAGTTGATAAAAGAAAATATCTACCGCAGCTTTACCTGCTCCTCGAGGGCTACGGAACTTGCCTGAAACTTGGCAAGATTCCGAATAACTATGAGAGAATGTGCCAAGTTAAGGCCAGATTTACAGTCAGGTATTTTACAACCCAAACGTTTCTTGTCATTAGAAACTATAATCCATAGATTTTATTTCAGCTGCCAGTTTCAGAGTTTAGCATCCGACATCAAACATGAATACTTCGCAAATTGGTTTGATGAGACGCTGTCTGGTTCCAATGTTATTTTGAAAACAAAAGTCTACTATTCTTTCTCAGATCTGATCCCCACGAGTTGCACTAGTTCTGAATTCAGACAAAAAAGTATTGACGGATCCATATTCCTACACGAGCAAATACTTCATCGAAATAATTATTGCTCCTGTACTTTGATCCTGTCGAAGGTTATCACTTATCATAATCTATAGTGTACTATATAATATATAGACAAACGTGTGATGCCCCAGTAAGATTTTGGATCGTAAGCCGGCACAAGCATTCACCGATGTACAAAGCCATGCATATTCCATAGTATTTTGTGTTCATGTTGCATGGCCACAGCTTACGGTGACGAGACTGAATGGGCCTTTGATATTTGTGCTTCGCCTTACAAATAGATAATATCCCCAGCACGAGTATTCAGTCATTGATGGCTTGACGTTTCCTGGAATATGGTGCTGATGGTGATCGACGTATTACGTGATTCTGACTTTTGTGTACTTTGTAGGTACGCTTTGTATAGTTTTTTCGCGCTTCGTATTCACCATAGAATGAAACCGTGAATAAAATTTTAATGTATATACTCTTTCCATCGATACTTTTTACATTTCGGTCATATTTCGCTATAGCTTCGAGTTTCCTGCTCACAACCTCATTATCTCCCTCCTTACGATACGCTGTCAAGTATTATTACAGAAGCACCAAACAATTGGATGCGTATACTTTTGGTTGCTTCATTCAATTGCTTATTGTTATACTTTGCGTCTGCCAAGGTTCATATCTGGGGTAAAACTTGGCGTTACCAAGACTGGGGTAACGGTTATATATACCTCCATATAGATATCCATTGATTTGTAAAATATTAGACAGTTTAGATCATCATTCATGATCTTCCTTGCCAAGATATTGGTTATACCTATAGAGTATGTGGTTTTAAGTCAATGACCTACTCGTCAACTAGATTAAGTTTTCAAATGACATCAGCAATTCTTCATTTCACATTTTCTGAAATACATGAACTAATAAGAAATGCTGTGTATATACTGAGTATAACGCGATAATTATTGATTTCTTAATTGAGTTTTGGTAACGTGCCAGAAAATTTGTTGCAGCAGGCATCACAGTGCCTTTCTTGAATTTTTGTAAATCAAGGATCAATTTTATAGATATTAGGGTATAGAATATTCGCATTTATCATGAGGTAGGGAAAAAGCAATCACCGTCCTAATAAGAATCCGTATGGAATGTTTAATCATAGTTATAGCTTTTCAATTAAATACCGTAGTCCCAACTCTGGCCATTCAGCGAGCTCTTGCCCTAGAGCGTCATTGCCTGCTGCGAAAACGCGTACTATCCAACGATGTACAGCCCTGGCTTCCGGTGAAATCGACGTTTCAAGTATTTCCTAATTGCTTCAAGATCCGAAGGCGGAGTTCCAAGAATACGGAAACCGTCCCCAAGATCAATTCAAAATTTGATGATAAAGATTACTTACCAAATAGTCAGTAAAACTCTAATATCGCTGAACACAAACGTCAGATCCTTTCTTACAAATTGTGTTCGCTGTCGTAAAAAGTCGGGAAATGTTATAGATGAACATAAATCATATTACGTCGTTAAAAAAGCCTCAGTAAAGTTCCGTAGGTATTTTGTTCCTAGTATAAATAAATATATATAAAAAATAAATAAATAAATTTATATTGCCAGTAAAACGCTCGTATTACCTAATCGCTACACAGCTGGTGTGCACTATTGCAATACCGTGAATGACAAACCACAAGAGTTTTGGTCAGCCATTCAAAGGCGCTGAAGCACAGGGTATCCTCTATAATAGCAGAAAAGTTGACTTCTTCAGCTTTCAATACAATGGAGGTGCCAAAAACGCTCGTGTCAAGTTCAATGGGCTCGTTCAGCCGTGTCGGACATCCTTCGTCACTACAGAAACTTGATTTCTCCCTTAACTAGCCCCGTATTACCGTCAGCTGCAGTGTCAGAGGAAATCGATACCTTGTGTCACATAAATAAACATCTAAGATTCGCATATATATCGACGTATATCAAAGTTGGAAATCAGATTGATGTTCACGATCGTAATTCAATCAGTCGATGAGCTCCTGATCTTCGGAAGTGATCGAAGAAAAATGGTTTGCAATATATCGATTTTTTTTTTCTTGCCACATCTGACAATAAATATTTCTACACACTTATCGTAATGTAAGAACAATGCATGAGTGCACAGTAGAAACTTTCGGTGACTAAATTCGGTTGGCAAACTATATTTCGCATCAGTAGTTTGGCAGTCGGTGATAAGCGAGTCGCAATGCGGTAGGCAATTAATCGTGTAACCTTAATAATTGAGTACTCCAAGTAAGCTGTGCATATTGGCACTACATTGCTGCGATAAGGCAGTGTCGTTATGCCTGAGTATTTGATTTTGATTTCTCATTCATTTTAGTCGGTTGTTTAATGTTTCTAGTTATTATATAAATAATTAGATTAGATCTATTCAGAGCTCGCTTCTCTCTCTTAGATTGTAAGTGAGGCAGAATAACTAGTCACTTCAGATTTAAAGTGATTGTAAAATTTGTGGAACTATTTTATTCTCTCCGTGAGATCACGTTCTGTCCGATACGTTGTTTATCTCCAATATCACACGATAGTGTTTCTTGTATGTCACTAAACTACGAAGGTACTGAAGTAGATAGTCGAGTCTTCGATTTAAATTCTGTGCGAGTGAAAGACTTTAACGTCCCGGAAGACTGGAGCCGTTAGGCGATGGAAAATATCCGATTGACGTCGATGGAATTTACGTTAAATTACTATCTCGTAGTGCTCGTTTCTGCATCGTATTTCGTTTAAACTCGACCATGCATTCGTTTTATTGATACAATTAACTTCAGCGATAAATTTCGCACCTGTTCGATCCAATTATATTGAAAGTGGAATTGTAAAATGATCATTTTTCACTTCCCCAATACCCGGGAGGTGATATTCAAATTACTCTATACATAAATTCGAAACAAATTCATTTAACACCCCCTTAGACTAGACGAAACAGCTCTGTGTAGTTTAGTTGGATTCGTTACATGGGATGTATGTATGCTTTTTAATTCACAAACGTATATCACATAGGTCGAATAGTAACCGTTCAATAGATACTAGGTGCATATAATTTTTGCGCAAAGTAGATAACGGCAAATTTAATGCTCATTAAACTATATCAAGTAGTCCTGCTTTATCCCAACGGGGTATTCTTTGCTTAAGAATATTCAAGTAAGTTTCTGATCTCATTGACGACAACTCAAAGTCATCTTCGTTGGCTTTTGTGTTGTCCAAACCGTCAATTTCCTCGGTTTGGAGAACGATTGGCAACGTGAGTAAGGTCACAACTACGTCGAGGAAACCACGTTCTCTCAATGTTTCCTTCAACTCCTCCAGACTTGGGGCTGCAGTTTGACAGTTTAATCGGAACATTGTCGATTTCAGAGTCGCGTGATACTCTAACAGCAGGTTCTCTCTCAGAGTATCATCGTGAACGCTGGTTCCGAAAATGTAAATAATGTCGAGTGCAGGTGATGTGTAGACAGACATTTGAAAATCCACCTAGAATTTTCGCTCCTTAATTAGTTCCCGATGATTTATAAAGTTTGACATTTTTATGCTTACTCCTATCCTGTATAACCGTTTCTTTGAGAAAGTCAAGAAAATATTTCTCTAAACTTGCTTCTAAAATCCTGATATTCGCTTTCAGCCGCTAATGACTTCTGGCGTCATTTCGTGTCGCACAAGTCCAATTAAAAAGTGAAGTTGCGTTTAATTTCCTGACAAGTTGGCGAAAGTCGAACGAACCCCGTTCGAGGAATGTTTCAATTATATCAACGAACCAATTTACTCCATTTACTACTTTATACTTACAGACAAAACTAAGGCATTGAACGGAAATTACCACCATTTAATAGACTCTGACTTACTTCAAAAGACACGAAGGTGTACGAAAATTGGTTTACTTACGAATATATGCTGGATAGGTTTGCCGTGATCATCGTAACGGTAAAGCATGTTGTTTGCCCAGAGATCACCGTGACATAGAACGTTGAATTCTCCCTTTTTGTAAGCTGATGTTTGTACAGCCTTCTTCGCGGCAAGGGGCTCAAGTTTTAAGAGCTTTTCCGTGTATCTGAGCACAATAATTGCTTCACGTTTGATTCAAATTCCAAATTATTCGTCTACAATAATTACATTATTGAAATTACCTGGGTCCAAGTTTCGGTACGGTGGCTATATGTTTTGAAATACTTCTGATACTTCGTTCAAAATATTTCCAAAATCCCGGCTTCTGATTAGCGTGATAAAACCCTTTGTTGTATTTCTTAACGGCGGATGGATTCTGCATATAATAATTGAGAAATATTGTTAAACATTGAAAACCATCTGATAGTGGCTGTTGGGGCCAGAATATCTCTCGATTATTCATAGCCTTTATGACTTTTCTAAATGTGGGATCTTACCCTCTCGCCCAGTGCGAAAGAGCTCGCGTGAAATCTGGCCAAATTCCGAATCGTTAGAACCAAATGTTCAATGTCAAGTTTTGTCCTGCGCTCAATCATGCGAAATCCTAAAGGGATGATATCCTCGAGTACAAGAATAACAGGATTTTTATCCTGCCAGTAGAATGCTTTCGCGCTTAACGCCGAACCATCGGAGAGTAGCTGATTCATTCTGAACAAAGTATCCATCATCATCGATGCCTCAGTTTCGAACATTTCATCAGCACTTAGCTGCATGAGTTAATGAATTACGAACAATGAATATTCGATTATTAGTCACTCATCCTAATTGTTGAGTAGGAAAAGAAGAGGTTCTAATATATTATTGAAGAGAGACTTGGTTCATTTGGTTGATTATCGAATTTAGTTTTGTTTAATGACTGTTAAGCCACTCAATAGTATATAGAGTAACATCTTAAAAGACTTGATTTCAATATATTCAAATACAGATTTTGGAACATGTTCCTTTTCCTACTAATACGTAATTGACAAATTTCGAAAATTACTTACCAAGTCCGAATCATGCTCCGGTTTAACTTTAACGATCAGAGATCTACTCGACTTGACATGATTCGCAGGCTTGAATTCGACATGTGCACGAAACATGAGACTTCCAAAATTGTCACCTTGTTTTGTTGCCGGTGACAAATTCATTGATAATATCTTGATCGAGTCGTCTTTCTCGGATAGTCGTAAAACCTTTTGCACGAACTCTTCGTTCAGCCATATCGGATAATCTAGGTTCATTGCTGAAATACGAGTATAAGATTGTCAAATTCATATTTATAAATCAAAGATGTCAAGCTAAGACAGTTTAGAGTTTGTAGACAATGTTTCTTCTACGATACGATAGTATTGCTAGAGAACTGTTGGACGATTCAAAGGAGAATCCTATCCTCAAACAGGGTGAAGAAGGGTCAAGAAATATAAGGCTGTCATATTCTTGTAATGATTCGCATCCAGCGCCAGACTTTTGCATGCCATCGTAACACGCCATTATTAGATTAATGTTCATAATTCTCGAGTAAATCTGTTTTTAACTATTCAATGTTAGCTTGAGCTGTCGAAACTAAGATAAGCATTTCGCAAGTATACGCAGATCGTGATAAGAACAAAATTGATCGGCCAAATATACCCGAAAAGGTTTGCTTATGGAAAGGGTTCTCTAACTTTCAGAATTCGAAACGTGCTTTCTCATGTTCTTTCAACTCTCAACTGAACCAATGTGTTAATTTCTATTTTGCAATTGGTTTTAACTTTGCGCAATCAATTATAACACTCAAGTCGATGAGACGATTAAGTTTATGAAAACTTCGTCACCTAATCGCATTTGTATCATCTTTGAGCAATTTTTACTCAACTTTATACTTTCGCTGTCCAACTTCTCAGCGGCTGTGCAAAGTCTTAAGCCGACTTACAATTAGTTGACTTAAGGGATTGCACTTTCTTCTTTTTATATCTACCGGGAGATGTATATATCAATTATGAAAACATCACTTTCAGATAGCCATTAACTTTGATTCGTATGTTCTATAGTCCCTCTTTCAATCGTATATAACTCATAATATAACTCATAATTATTATTCATGTGCCCGAGCCGTATGTCTGGCATTTCAATCAACATCACTCGGAAAGGTAATAACCATTACTATTTCATTAACAGATTTTATTCCGAAAAGTTATCCGCGTAAAGCTGCGGCCCATCTTCCACACGTTGAAAATTTTATTAATTAGTCTCACTTGCCTCGTAATCTGGACGCTTAACCCCTTTTTACTCCACTCTATACGCCCATCGTGATGATGGAGGGATATCAAACGAAATGAATTAATTTTACGAGTCGGATGTCTCGCTAACAAATTATCAGCCAGTTACTAATAGTGACAGAAGATTTCATTGTACGTTTTATATTTTGATGGTGGGTCAAAGATCTCAGTCCGTATCCAGTACCCAAACTTATCTCAATGTGCGCTTTCTGGAGCTTATCTCAGTCTTCTGATTAGCTGAGAGTAGGGTCTTGGCCAATCAGAAGTTTGCCTTCAATATACACATGTGCATTCCGGAATAAACTTTAATACTGTATACGGGCCTTAATGTAGTCTTATCTAATCTCTTCTGTAAATTTGACGGTCCAATGATTTAATCAATCATCAAGACTGCTACAGCTATGATATTCATTCAGTTTCTATGGCTGTAAAAGCTCGGTAAACATCAATCTCATTTTTTCATTCTTTTAATTTTATGATTGCAACAAAATTTCAATGAGTACCTAGGTGGATTGCAAGTGTGATTTTTACATATGCGTTGAACTCGATGGTCATGAACAGAAGGTTTATTTTAGTAAAAACTCCACACTCGTTACTCACAATCAGACGAATATGCCCACTATCTAGATATTCACATGATAAGGAAGTGATTTGTTACTCAATGTCATCGTAAGATTTATAGATGTACGTAATTTTTATCAGATAGCTTAATACCACCAATAAACTCATTGGGGCATGAGGCAGAAAATTTCTCGTTAAGATCTATCCGTAGGTCAATTTCGTATAACTGGAATACAAAAAACCGCCTCGGAGTATTTTTTCCGATGATTTCCTTTTCTCCTTTTCAGTGAGCGTATCAAAGAAACTTGGATTGGTGGCGTGGGAAATTGGTATATTGACTTTGGTTTGCTTGTAAGAGGGCTGTCATCACAAGTAACACATCACATTGAACTTATCATTCTATATAAAAGCTCGCTGAATGCTTGCACCAGTGTACCGTTTCTGAACACTTTCAGTTCACATCCAAGAGTAAAAAAATGCAATATTTTTCATTATACTCACGAATATTGAATCAATGGGCTTCTGCTTCTCATCGTAGTGAAACATCATATTGTTAACTCAAAAATCGCCACGGTTAAGAATGTTCAAGTCATTTTCTAAAAAGAAAAATTGAGTGAAATTTAAAGAAATTGTAAGAAAAATTGATTCCTATTAATTGAAAGTTATATTGGAATGATTTCGGGATTCTTTTTTCCGATGAGAGTTAGGTTTAGTGGTCAAACGATTTGAGGTAAAATTTATTTCATTCATTACCGTGGTCTCAGCTCGATCCATTTCGCGACCTCTGCTCCCAGACCTTTTGTACTTGCATTGAAAAATGCGGTCCGCGATCCCGGATGATCTTTGTGAAATATACCCCTACGGTGTTTCATCAGAACTTTTGGATCCTTGAACATCGCACATGTAATCCTGATTTGAGTAACTACCCCCGAAAAAAATGGCTCATAAGGGTATTTTTTTATTTTTTTATCTAAACTATGAATGCCGTATAAATTTAGGGTACGCCACGAGAAAAAATTCCATTGAAATCATCAGCCTGGAAGATTGAAAGAAACTCTACAAGATACGAACGTGTACCTTTGGCTTGTGTTGGGTGTGGTAACATCGAGCAATTAATGATGCCATACCAATTTCGTTCAGAATTTCGTTTATCCTGGTAAAAGTTTGTGACAATATCGAAATTTTCGTCATTAAAAATCTAACCATCAATATTTATTCGTGGAGGTGGCAAGAGAATAATTAAACTTGGGTAATTTGATCGCAAAAAATCAAAATAACAATTCCTTTGCAGGACTTTTTGTACAAAACATGCATCCAGCCACGTCAGTTCATTCGAAGAGGCGCATTATATATCTGAATTAATTCACAACTGGAGGCAAAAGAAAATGTTAACTTTGTGATAACAGAGTTTGGAAGTTGGGATATCAGATTTAAAAGATAGAATTTTTTTGAATGAAACATTTCAAAGTCAAGAATTATTGTGCTCAAGGCAGGAATAATAATGTTCATGTGAATGCACATTATATCTTTCATTGGTTTAGTATGATACTAATTCTTTTGCATCTGGTTCGGATTGAAGTCGGTTTTTTTCACTGTTCTTCGTGCTAAATATTTCCGATGAAGTCAAAACTATGAATAGCGCTAGACATAGCTGGTGGGTAAATTATTTCACTTATACACGTAATTAGATAATTTATAATCACCATCGTATAATCGTATTTGAGATCAATTTACAGAAGAAATTATACATTCGGAATGTAAAATCCCATTTCAAAAGATCGATCGTGACATTATCGCGCATCGAAGCAGTACGAGATTCACTTTTCCTAATAAGTTGACTGCATTTTTATAATTCGCTGACCCAGTTTTTCGACAACTAGGTATCTGTATTTCCATTGTATAACAGACTCGAACTACTACACGTTACAATTTAATAACCACGAAATAAATTTCTGTTGAAGTAATTTACAATTCAAAGTTTCGTGAAATATGACTTGATTCCAATGGTTGTGGCTGGTCTTCGCCAAATATATAACTTGTATAGTACCTCTGATATTACACTGGCAGCGGTTATCATCGCGATGGCTGTTTCACTGAAATAATACCTACATACCGGCACGTCTGTTTTTTTCCAAAATATACACATTTTTCAAATATTACGATTATTTTCTTTTCTTTTAAATCGCCCCGTCTCCGGTTTTGGGTTTATGAGATATTCCGGTGTTTCCTGATATTCTTAATTATAGGTCCCCAAAGATGGACAGGAAAGAAATTTCCTTCTTCCACGAGCCTAAGACGCCAGATTCCCGCTTTTGCTTCGGATGGAAAAGCAAACAAATAGTGTGATAAATTGTGCTGCCCATTACCCATTAAACAAACAGTTTTTGAAATATCGTTTTAATAAACTCTGCTACGGACTGATGGATGGCTGACAATGCCTTTCCCTACAAGTGCCTCAAGTCAGTCTACCTTTTACTTATCCTGCTCACTGCTAACTTACAAGTACTACATCAGCGAATCGCTATTCATATTCACCCTACGTACGTTATCGAATAAATGCGATTTAGCTTTCACTGATTCGCCATACCTGAGATTATTCGCTAATTAATGAATCGCCAAAAGTAAAAACTGGTCACCCTTGACAGCAAGATATGGATGAAAAACGAGAGATCGTAATTGTGAAACGTGTTCACATTTTCATCTAGTGAAACCTTCTATCGTGCTTCCGCCATTCTTATATATTGCACTTTCATGGCCAAATTCCCTCTACCAAGACAATACTTCAGTGACATGGCAAGTTTTCATCATTAATATTATGAACTCGGATTTTTCTTGCCAGCGGAATAGTGCATAAAGCTATATGCCAATGCGCATTTAATGGAGGCGGGACCAGGTGATTGGCAGGCGAGTCGAATATTGTGGAAAGCAAGCGAATGCGGATCAGCTTCAAAGTCTATTGTCTATACATACATAAATTTACTACTTGATTTTTGCATCTCGTCGAAGTTTTATCTCTTCTGACTAGAATGTGATAAAGATATTGAGTGAATGCTAGACTATGCCTCACTAATCGCGTTTTCTCATCCTTGAGTAATTTTAAATCCCTTTCTAAACTCTGCCCTAGCCAAGTTTTCTTCGGCTGATCAAAGTATGATCATCCGACTCGGTTAACTTATAAGATTAAAGTTTTCTTCCGTATTAGTGGGTGGGATGCAGAACCCATCTTACAATTAGATAACATCATTATAAGATAACTTGGGATGAAGTTGTTTTAGAATTCTGTAAAAAAAATGTTTTTGCCAAGCAGTGCAGTCACAATGCTTCTATAATGATGGCATAGTTCATTCGGTTAGGATTTAATTCGCTTCCAGCAGAACTTACAAACTCATCGATATTTCCGGATCAAGAAATCCAGCCTTCGATACCAACTCTAAGCAGTAAACCAAATCGGTTGAACTTATACAAGTTCATTCGCACCGCTGTAATTAAAATTTGGGCTTCTGCGGTAATAATTTACTCTCAAAAACCCACCCAGCGGCGCAACTTTCGCTAAGAGTAGGTCTCGTCTTCATGATTTCGTGTCCTCACTAGCCCGGAAAAGTTCCACGCTGAAACGATAAGAGTCTAGAATTTTTCTCGAGAGTCGATAAATGTTAAACATTAGAATATGTCATGGTTGGGTTGATTAAACAAGACGAGTCGCAGCTCAATGGTGTTGTAGGATTTATTGATAAAGATAAAAACACTTTTTATCTAACACAGTGCATCGTGAGGCCTTAATGATTGTAGAATTACAGCCATAACTACAATCAACACGCCCCACATCTACAGACTAATCAGGTGAAATATAATTCCTTATGAAACTATCATAGCAGTTGAGCAAACTACCCTATAGACTTCGGGGATTTGCTGTTATTATCGGATTACAAATATTTATTCTGTCTCAGAGTATTTGTGACTCTGTGTATTTTATATAATTATCGGGGGCCAAAGACATCAATTTGTACCTTTGCGAAGAATAGTCCACATCTTTGTGGCCTTCGAAATTCCAGTCGTCATCTCTTCTGCGATGTAATATATTTCTGATTTTTGACAGTTTGATCTTCGAGACCATTGGAGGTAAGCATGACCAGAATGTTTTCGACCGATATGGGACAGACCTGACCACTTCAAGATAACATAATTAGAATAGTTAGGTCATATCATTCGTAGAACCGT
Source organism: Tenthredo livida (assembly GCA_963992785.1). Classification (NCBI taxonomy): domain Eukaryota; kingdom Metazoa; phylum Arthropoda; class Insecta; order Hymenoptera; family Tenthredinidae; genus Tenthredo; species Tenthredo livida. The sequence continues at coordinate 21,346,108 of OZ023068.1, forward strand.
ATCAATTGTTTGCTGATATTGATACGGACGTGAATGTTAGCCGTCTGCTGCAAATGCTATGCAAGTTACCTGTTTGCAAGTATTGGTCACCTATATTACGTGTGCCCATCATGAGTGCACCATTCTATTGTATTATCAGATCATTTTCACTGTTCACTTGGTAGTAGCCACTAAGTATATATATATATACACGTATTCTGCTAGCTCGACTTCCTGGGAAATCATCATAAGGACAAAGTTGATTTTACACTAGCTACAAATTTTGAATCTACTATTTTTATAGATCCAGTAACCCCATGCTATCGTACAACGGTAGAATTCTTGTCATCACTTTCCGATACGATTTTCCTTGATAGGCAGGATTTTCATAATTTCCATCTGACGGCATGATTTCATTCAAATTTTTGACTTGGCTTCTGTCGACTAGAACCAGAGGCAATACTGTGAACGATGGAAGTACTTCACATACAGCACGCTCCCTTAATATCTCCTGTAAGTTGTTCAAACTTGGTGCCTCCGTGTTGCACTTCAATTTGGCCATGGTACTGGTCAGCGAGGCATGATACTCGCGCAAAATTAACTTGCGATGATTTATTCGTACATCGTCAGAGAGGCTCGTGCCTAAGAAGTAAAGGATGTCCACTACTGGTGAACCGTAGTAGCAAATTTGAAAATCCACCTGTGATTCAGACAATATGAAGAACATTATTATATCGCAGATAAAACACCTTATCAAATCTTACACAATATTGGCATCGTTCTGATTCTTTATCGGCCCTAAGATACTGTCCATAGAGTAATACAGCTAGCATCACATCATACAGACATGTAACTGGAACGTATTCTCAAAGTGACACCCACGCTTTCCGAATGACAAATGAATACGAGTGATTTCAATTGGTTTAGGAATGTGTGTATCTTTCGCTAGATTTTATTTATTGGTTGGTACATTCCAAGTATGTGATACCCGAACTCGTATATAAATTCTGATCCCCGGGTGTACCGGTCTTTCTTTGACACGAAGTCAAAGTCTACATTGTGTAGGATTTGTTTACGAATATATGATCTACTCACGAATGTATGATCGATAGGTTTTCGTTGTTCATTGTAGCGGAACAGCATATTGTTCACCCAGAAATCACCATGGTTAAGGACGTTGAAATCATCCTCCCGATGGACAGCAGCCTCGCATCCTTTATCGTATATAAATTCGACTAGTTTCGAAATTTTTTCACCAATCCTAAATAAAAAACGCTACTTTGGAGTGTTGATTTTCAAGAAAAGTCCGAATATCATCATCCAGTGCTAACTAACATTCTATTGATTTATTACCGTGGACTTAGCTCAGGCCATTTAGCAGCTTCGTTTGCCAGAGCTTTTGTACCAGCTGTGAAAAATAATCTCATCGAAGCAGAATTATCTTTGTGAAACATTCCTTTACCGTATTTCGTCAGAGCCTTGGGATCCTTGATAAGTCGATTGTAGCATGAAACATATAACAATACACCATTAAACTCCACATATCGTGAATTGAACAATTGTTATTGATATTGTCTTGAAACCTGTGAAAAAATTCAGTCCAGGGTACAATTAGGGAGTCTTATCTGGCTATGGTCGCGAATATAACGCTTCAGCCCAGAGTACCAACCAGAAATAACTCATGTGGTCAATATGAAGCTTCTGCTTTATCAATTTTTACGTGTTAGTATAAAGATTTCGGAAGAGATATTCGCTGCCTAATTGAATTTTTGTTGAATCGATCACGGCAAGATTTTTTGAATCGAGCCCTGCTTGAATCTCGTGTCGACCAATTCCCAATTACAGCGTCGCCCAATATCCTTGTGAGCAATGCAAAACCATGCACCTCTATTAGCTCCACGCTAGGTCATGTCCCTTCATAAGGACACCTAATTCTATTTTGAGAGCCTTTTCACAGATTCCTGAATGAAAATGGTTTCCTATTTTCCCTGCATAATGTGATAATTTACGTATGATATAAAATATGACAGGAAGCTTTACGGTGAAGTCTTTAGAATAGTAGACATTTTCGAAGTTCTTCATCGGTCAAGATCTCTCTACCTGATGAAGGAACTCGATGGCTAGAAATAGATTCATCCCAAAGATCCAGATTCTTTCAGACGGCCATATTCTTACCTTCTCTGCCAAAGCTACCGAACTGGCATGGAAAGCGGCAAGATTTCGAATGGCGAGTAAACAGTGGTCCAGATCTAGACCTGCCTGGCGATCTGCCATTTGAAAACCTCCAGGCGCCAGGTCTTCAATTACAAGATGAATTGGTCTCTCGTACTGGACGTGCAAACACCTCGCCGCTAACGATGTCGTACTTAATTTACCCAGAATCCGGTTCATCCATGGCAAAGTTTCCGACATCATAGATATTTCCGTATCAAAAAATCCGGCGTCCATTATCTACTTGGGGCAGTAAAATAAACTGATAAAATTTACGGAGATTAATTTCAGCAGCTCTGATTGAAGGTCAGTTTTTCGCGGTTACCATTTCCTCCCGAATACCGCCTTGAGGTGCAACTTTGACTATCAGAGATCTCGTCTCCGTGATCTCATGTCCCCTAAGAATCCGTGTAAACACGACACTTACGCGATGCATATCGCTCGCATAATTGTCTCCCTTAGCAGTAGCTGGCCTTACGATTAGACTGGACACCTCAACGGATTCGTCTTTTTCAGATTTCTGCAGGACTTTTTGTAGATAACACGCATCCAGCCAAGTTGGTTGCTCAATTTCCATTGCTGGAAAAGTTCAAGAATTGGACAATTGTGAATCGTGATGGACATGGAACGACTCTCCGAATTGTATCGTTTCTGAATCAATTTGGTAACAAGAATATCCGTTCCGATTTCCTACGTTATCGTAACTCGATTTTTTTATTTGAGAATACAGGCGTTATGGATTTCGTGTTACCTTCGATTCGATTGTGTATTCTTCGGTCACAAAGACAACGACAAAATCAGTTTTTCCGTTTAAAGCCAAGAATTAGATGCAAGTCGAACGAGATTATAAATAAAATATTTCCTCAAGTTCGCGAAGTAACAACGTGATCGCGGTTTTATTATACTGGAACCTCGCCTAGCTTTTTTCTCATTCTTATATAGCCGTAGCCCGATCACCCCGACACGTATACACTTCAATCATATATCTACAACAGACCGTTATAATGCCTGAGAATATACCAGACTATGGATTAGCCCAGAATCTATCTCATATCATCATGTTTTTCGTTTTTCACTACCCCGAGGCCATTTTCATTAAAATAATTAACGGGGACCAGAATACCAATTGACATCATAAGATAAAACATATCATTCCGTACAAGCCTTGGTTACTCTTGCGATTCCTGCAGGCTTTTTCTTGCGTGCTGCATAACGTTATTATCGTCGGAAACTCGATGTTCAAATCGAGTTAGTCCCTCAAAACGCCTAGTTAGATACAGACGTTCGACGTTCCTGAGTGATTGAGGTTGTCATAATCGACGGACGTTTTTACTCCGACACTATTTCTTACCTCTTGCGGAATTGTTCGCTGATTTTGTTGAAGATCAAAAGCCCGATGGTCAACCAGGGATGTGCAGCCGACCACAGTTGGCGCGGGATTACTGGACTGGCGATTGTACTGGCGTGCAATTCCGGCCTGCCTTGAAGTATGAGTTATACGGATTTAATACTATTGAAATAAAGCGCTTTTCATACCAGTGCATTTAGCGTCTCAGAATATACTGGGCACATAACGTTGCGATTGTTCAATCTAGTTGTATGCGCTAATAGAGTAAGTCGAGTCATATATTCCGCAGCTTATCAATTTGCGACATTAAATAAATACTTCCTCTCCGTCATTATGCACTTCTATAGTACGGATTTGAAACTCTGAGGATAAAAATAATCATGCTTATCGAAAAATGAGACAAATTGCACATAATTCTACGCAATATGAACTTACTTTCCACGAAATTAGGGTATGTGTTATTTCCTTCACAAAGTTGGTACAGCTCTAATTTGGTATATGATATTGCCACCAATCTCACATTCGAAATGCGAAAAAAAGTTGGAAAATTGAATATACGCCACGTGTCAAATAATGAAAACAATTCGATGATTGCTTCAAATTGTCCTTATCCAAAGATGTTAGTTGAATGAAATCAAGGTGAAGATTATAATAGGGATGAATGTAGATGGACGAGTTAACTATTTCCAACTCGAGTTATAGCTCTATTGAGAAATCAGTGTTCAAGTAAAGAGCAGAATGCGGCAGCTACGAAACTGATCAGGCAGCGTTGCGCTGGAAATTTTTTGGGAAAGGTTTATTGCGTCCACACTTTAGTTGCAAAAAATTGAAATTTTTCTTCAACACATATATTCATGTGATCCACATTTTTTAGAAGGGAGTTTTTGATTGGATTTTTTTTTGTGTAATTTAAGAATCAAAAAAAATGTTTTTTTTTTCAAAACTTCATCGAAGTCGCTCCTCATTGTTATTTTTAATTATTTTCTAAGCGCAGTTTCTCAATTTAGCTTCCACACTCATCTTTAGGACTTTTTACTCTTTACCTCTATCAATGAGAAATTCACCAGTGCAGCTTCTAAATAAGCATAATGTTCGGCAAAAATTATGCAACAAGAATAATCTGAGATCTAGTTCAGTCATCTGACGTACCGAACTGGCAACTCTGAAATATGATTCTCACCAAAAGTATGCCAAGCTGCGTAGAGACTTCCATCGAGGGTTGTGAAGTTGGCATTAGAATACATTTTTTATTACCTCTATTCGAAAGGAAAATTAACATAGAACTTTGAGTGAATTTCCATTTTCAGATTCACATGAAACACTGAGAACTCGAAGAATAACGGATGATAAGTGTCGAATTATTCACGCTTACTCTACTGTGGTTTTGAATTAACTTTTCATCTCAATTACGTAAATTTTCGCAAACGTATTTTACCTATTTATTGATGAAAATGTCGTTTAATAGCTTATGTCGAGCGATCGATTCATTCAACAAAGCATTATGTATTATTTGTGGAATGCGGGGAATACAAACATTCTAAACCAGGGTTACGCCAGTAAACGTAGCAATACATACACCGACACTAATCTCTACGTGAGTTATACGTGAGCTGATGAGCCGCGAATTAACTTACATCTAAGAACATCGAAGGATCTCAGTTATTCATATTGAGAGAACTGTATTTTTTATTGTATAGTGGTATAGGTATGAACATTGAACACGAAATAAAACGAATAATACGAAGATGTTCTTTCTTTTACTGTTTATCTAAATACATTCAAGGTATTTCTCATTCAAGTACCACCAAAATATCTCATGATTGATATTGGTTTTGGAAAAGTAGCAAATCTCGTATAAAGACTTCAGGCAGTGTAAGATGAATTTTCATTTCATCAAATAATAATTTCAATCGTCCAACAAGCCCATACTATCGTATAACGGCAGAAGTCTACTCATGATATTTCTGTATGCGATTCCACGGTATCCTGGATTGACATATTCCCCGTTAAGTTCCGTCAAGAGTTCATCTAAACCCTGTGCTTCACTTTTATCGACTAGCATCATCGGTAATGCTACAAAGGTTATAGCCGCTTCTAAAAAAGCATATCGATGCAGTGTTTCTTTTAGATTATCGAAGCTTGGTGCCTCCGTATTGCATTTCAACTTGGCCATGGTGCTAGTCAGCGAATCGTGATATTCGCGCAGCAGTTTCTCGCGATGATTCATCCGGACGTCGTTCGATAGACTTGTACCAAGAAAATAAAGAATGTCCACCACTGGGGACCCTTGATGGCAAATTTGAAAATCCACCTGTAATTTACGCACTGTACAATATTTTTATTTTTGGGGCCGTTGTATATCGGCGAAATACAGTTTATTAACACACATTGAATACCAGATATTATTCAATCTTGTTTATACTGTATTGGTATGGAATATAAATAAGTCATTCACGTACGAAAATATGCTCGATAGGTCTTCGTAGTTCGTCATATCTGAACATCATATTGTTGAGCCAGTAATCTCCATGAACCAATACATTAAATTCATCTTCCCGAAACTTTGCGACCACACATGCCTTCTTCCACACGACTTCGGATAGCTTCAGAAGTTTCTCAGAAATCCTGCAAGACGGAAAACATAGACTGTCTCAAAATTGGACCAAAATATTTTGTGCTCTAACCAGTTTCTGAATTATTACCGTGGGCTTAGCTCAGGCCAATTGCGTGTCTCATTTGCCAGAGCCTTTACACCTGCTTCAAAAAGACCCCTTAGTGCAGCAGGACGATTCTCCCGAAATAGTCCGTCCCTGTAACTCGCGAAGGCCTCCGAATCCTTGATTTTTACAAATTTTCAAAGATGTGATTACCACTCAATATTGTGTTAAATAAACCTGCAGTATGTATCAATTACACAACTTATACATATGTCATGTTAAGATCTGTCTCAATTTTGCACCTTTCTGTTCAGTTATAAGACTTTTAAACTGATCAGTGACCAAAGTTTCATGACATTTCATCCTCTGCTATTTGACGCAGGAAATATTTCTCATCATTATACACTTTACGAAAAAAGTTGAAAACAAAAATAATTTTACCTTTTCTTTGAGTGCGATTGAACTGGCGTGAAATCTGCCGAGATTTCGTAGGGCGAATGAACAGTGGTCTAGGTCTAGACCTGCCTGGCGATCAGCCATTCCAAATCCTCTGGAACTCAGGTCTTCGAATACCAGATGCATGGGCTTTTCTTGGTGGACTAACAGACACCGTGCACCTAAACTTGTCATACCTAATTCAGTCAGAAAATGGCTCATCTTCGGCAAAGTATTCGACATCATCAACATTTCAACCTCAAAAACTCCCGCTGAGGATATCTATTCGGAAAGTTAAACGATCATCAATATCATAGCTATGGCTCATATTACTTTTGATATCCTTAATTCTTAGTCATTATTAGACGGTTACCATTTCCTCTCGAATAGCATCTGTAGGTGCAACTTTCACTATGAGGGACCGTCGATTTTGAATTTCGAGACCGTCGATAACCCGTAAAGTATCGACACTCACACGATACATGTCGCTTAAATAGTTGTCCCCTTTTACAGTTGCTGGCTTGATAGTTATATTAGACACCTTTATAGACTCGTCATTCTCCGTCTTTTGCAGTAAATTTTGCACGTAACACGTGTCAAGCCACGTGGGTGTATCCGGTGTCATAGCTGAAAAAAATTGACACCTCATTCAATTTAAGCTTGTTGACTAGATCGCAGAGATTAGTTATTACTGATGTATTTGTTGAGCTACTTTACAAGATTTAAGAAAAAAAAATTATCAAATTATGATACATGGAATATGATACAGATTAGTTTCAAATTCAGTGCCTAATCTTACTTATGGGTGATCTCGCGATGACTTTTTAACAAAAGTAGAAAAGGAGACAATATTTGCCCACCGTGGAATTAGAACACAATATGTACTCTGTAAATCATGAACAATGTCAAAAGTTAGATAATTATTCGTTATTAAGACGGTAGCACATAATGTAGCACTTAATGTACGTCAAGTTAACAATCACGTGTTATACTGACATTTTTCAGACTCTTGCGATTCTTATATACAGTTACAAGTGGAATTTCTTTGATGCATAAACTATGATCATTTATATCTGATGCCTTTGTCATCGTGACTGTGCACAACTGGTGAAGTCTATCAAGAGTAATTTCGTACTCTTAACGTACTAATGTGTACAACAATCTTCTCGGATCCTACCATCGTGGAAGATCTTTGGTACCGTTATCACGCGAGACACTACTGCCAGTCAATATTTAACGATTATAAATTTGTCGGCAACTTATTTTCATTTCTAGTCAATACTCGAATTCCATTTCATGGAAGAAAATTATTATCATCTTCCCCAATTTTATAGCAAAAATAATTCACTATCGATACTAAATCTATACTCTTATAAATAGGCTTTCATGCATGAGTAAAATTGAAAACACATGACTCCAATAGCCTATGCTCTCGCAATGCACAGAATGTCCCAAATTGCATTCGGACCTGATATTTTCTCAATGGCATTCTTTGCTTGCATAGTGATATTTGATCTTTTTGCGACGTGTGGTTCTTATCAACGATATCAACTTATGAATCTACATGGCTGCGTAAATAACAACGTGATTTAAATAGCAGTTCATTCGGATATAACAAAGAAAATTTGAGAGTTTTGCAAATATTGCAGAATGTACACTTTCGATCATAAAAAATTAACGAGGCCTTTTTGATCGGTTAATATGACAGTATTATTGCCATACCCATTTTGTGACTGATTTACGTCGCAGAATCTACCAGCAACTACACGGGCATAAATCTCACTATACCTACATGAGTCGAGTTACCATATCTCAATGTAACTTTGCTTTGCTTACGTAACACAGAGAATGCTATCAGTTCAATATTGCCGCAACGTTTTTGTGGTATTATGAATCTAGTACGCCCATTGGCCGTTCTTCGTTTCATTTTTCGAGATATTTCGCTTGAAAAATTCACCTCAATAGACCTATTCAATATCTTCTGTATTTTTGTAGTCTTATACTCCGACTGAAAAAAGATCTGCAGGATTGCATCTGGTATATCGTGATAGCACCTTGGAACATTCATCTCTGATTTATGTAACGTAGGATATCGTCGTATTTGAGATGAAATAACATCTTGTTTCCTTACGCGTGACCTCGTCTCGTCTTTGTCAGAAAAATGGAATGCTACGTTTACGAAAGATGAAATTACCAACATCACGGCATGGTATTACTTGAATCGCAAGAAGGTAAATGTTTACTATAATTAATGTGACATTGGAATTCGCAGAATCACCCAGTGAGTAGCGAAAATGAACAAGAAATACATCGCAAACACTAAAGGCCGGATAAAACTAATTAACTTCAACTGAAATTCTCATAGATTAAAGGAATGATTTCGACTATATAACTTCAAACTACACGTCTAACAATCGGAAGACAGACCTTCTTCCTCTTCAGCCAAGGTGATATTTATATGAAACGTAACAGTTAGAGATAATCAGTTCAACTCTGACTTCAGTCCTAGTTACATAACCAATCTGTATATGAATGATTATTCTATAATTAGACAACACTGAACTTGGAAGAACGGTGGATTTTCAGACACGAAGAGCGACAAGATGCACAAGAGCACTTGCGAATCATTTTGTGATAATTTCAGATATCCCGCGATCCCATACTGTCGTACTGTCGCAGGAGTCTTGTCATGATTTTCCTGTACGGCTTTCCGCGATCAACTGAAATGTAATTTTCTCCATCCTACATTCTATTCCTTCAGAACTTATTTCCGCGTCTTTCTTGTGCACGACAAATGGCACTACCGTCACAAAGGTAACCACCTCGCGAAAACAACGTTTCATCAATATTTCTTGCAGTTTTTCGAAGCTCCGTATGTACTTTAGTCTTGCATTTGAGCTTTGCCATGGTGGTTGCCAGCGAGGAATGATACTCGCGCCTTTACCATGCAGAGAAAGAAAAATAGATCACAATTGGATTTACTATGTAGAGAAATGAGTTATTTTTTTAAAAGCAAGTAGAAAGAAATAATAATGAAAGGATAAACTTTATAATATAGAGTTCGCAAGAAATCAGAAAACTTTATCGTTCATATGGAAAGAAAGCAATGAGACTCAAAATCCAACAAATCGACTGTACAATGTGCAAGACGACAGAGGACACAAGAGCCACAAAGTCTGGGATCCCTTTTTTGTTCAATCAGTAATGATAACTTGAGCAGTTTGTCCTCTTCCATTAAAAGTCTTGATGAAATTCTCTCTTGATGAATGGAGTTCGTCTTTAGGCTTGGTTGGATGTGTCTGAAGACTTTTGCTGATAAAAATAGCCAGGTTACTTGTAGAATTTATGAGATTTTAGTTATTTCATCTCAGTATTTTACCTACCTGGATGAATACTCTGGAATATACAGATGAAGCTACAGATTCGTACCACAAATGATATGCTGTGTATAGACTTCCATAATGGGTTGTGAAGTGAACGTGATCATTAGTTATTTATTATTTTTATTAAAAGGTAAAACTCACATTAAACATTGAGTGAATTTCCATTTTGAGATTTACATGAAACACTGAGAACTCACGGAATGAAGCATATTAATTATGGAATTATTCTCACTGCGGACTTTATTGTGGCTTCGAATTGACTTTTCATGTCAATTATTCGGATTTTTGTACGGAAGTGTTCTACTCATTTAATGATGGAAACTTCGTTGAATAGCTCATGCAGAATAAGTGGTTCATTCGACAAAGTACTATATCTATCATTTTTTAAATGCTGGTATCATTATGATTATTCCAAACTAAGGTTACATCAGTGAACGTAGCAATACGTGCACCGACACTAATCTCCACGTGACTTATCGGGGAAGGTGGGGCAAAATCGGCCACTCAAATATAGAACTATACGAATAAAAATAATACAACTTTAATCTAACAAAGGATAGAAAAATCAATCTAATGAATGAAAGAATAGAAAAATGTCAGAGACTAGATGTGTTTAACAAAACACCTGTTACAACATTAAAATTAAACGAAAAAAATTTAATCGAAAGTACAATAACTACACAATTTTCTAGAATTGAGGGAATTTCAAACAAAAGACGTATTTTGATTATTAAATGAGAATGGAAACAATTTGACATTCTCCCAAGGAAGGTTCGTGGTAAAATAATCTCTTCGTTTAACTCGCCAGAGCCTCTGGGTCCTTGAGTTTGATGAATTTTCGAGGACATGATTGAAGTGATACAATGAACCAGGGAAGAGTTTACTGCACTCTTCTTATTCAATGAGATAAAACTGGAGTGTCAATGACACAATTTATATACGAATGGCATCACGTGACCCTTCGCAATTTCACAGCGTGCAATTCCGATTTTAAATCTCAATCAAAAAGATAGAATTTTACCTTTTCCGTGAGTGGCGCTGAACTGGCATGAAATCTGCCGAGATTTCGGAAAGCAAGCAAACAGTGGCCCAAATCTAGACCTGCTTGGCGAGCAGCCATTCGAAATCTTCTAAACCCCAGGTCCTTCGAATAGCGATGTCAAGGTTTCTCTTGCTGGACGAAAAGACACCCGTGCATTCAATGATGTCATACCTAATTCATTCAACATCGAGTTCATCCTCGACAAAGTATCCGGCATCATCAAAATTTAAATTTCAAAAACTCCTGCGCTTCATATCTACTCGGAACGATAAACTAACATAAAAATATTACAGCTATGGCTCATATTAATTTTCATAATTTCAATCGTCAATCGGTTAATTGCTATATGGTTACCATTTCCGCTCTGAATGCATCCTTAGGTATGGCTTTCACTATGATAGGGACCTTTTATCTCGAATTTTGAGATCCTTCAGAACTCGTGAAAACTTTATACTTACGCGAAAGATGTAGCTTGAAGCGTTCTCCCCTTTACCCATGGCTGGGTTGACGTTTATGTCAGAAATCTTGATGGAATCGTAATTCTCTCTGTTTTGCGGAACATTTTGCACGTAACACGTATCAATTCACGTCGGTGTATCCGGTATCATATATATGAAAAAAATTAACATCTCACTCAATTTAAACTCGAGAACAGACATCAATCATTACTGATGTATTTCTTACGCTACGTTACGAGATTTCAGTAAAGAATGATCGAGCTATTATGTATGAAATTTGACAAAAATTAATTTCAAATTTATCAACTCAGTTTACTTGCGATTAATCTTTGGATGAATTTTCAACAGAAGTATCAAAAAAGACAATAAATTAAAGACGGATATTACAGGTGCCATTAGAAACAAATGGACGTTAGCAGGTGCCTTACAAACAAATTGATCCTCATCCTTACTCTCATCAAACGACTCAGGTACGGATATAAAACAGAGGGCAGTCAACGCTATCGTAGACAGAACTTCCTACCAACGAAAATTAGAAAATTTACAAATCGCACCATTTTCCATGCAATCTAAAACCACTTCGCTTCACGAATCCTGACGACATGAAATACAACGACAAATATACCAAAATTTATTTTCAAAGTCTGACTGCAGAAATTGATGAATCCGCATGGAGTCGATTCCGCTTTAGATGTTTTCGTTATTACATTAACAGTTTACCATTGGTCCTCATTAGACCTATTCGGTCATGAAATGCGTGTATTCTACAGTTTGATACCTGCATTAATAATACAACGTTTGATCAAGTTCCGAAATCCTGGGTCATGTATTCTCCGCTTTTTATTCGACCATATCTTCTCCTTGATTTTTACGAATAATTAAGAAGTCAGCTCAGAATAGTTCATTGCCTATTTTTTTATATTGGAAGCCGTTTGTTGGGTCTTTAGATGGGAATTCGGGGAGTCGGATGTGCAGCATATTGAATATACTTTGCTCTTCGCGGTACGATCTTTATTTCGTTACATGTACTTTGATCTCATGTTTAATGAAAGATTATAACGCTTTCTTACCGCATATGCATTACGAACTGTTGATGTCCCATATTGAAATGAGCCTATACCTATGATAATAATCTCAGACGTCCAATAATCCCATATTGTCATACCAAGGCAGAAGATCAGTCATGATTTTCCTGAACGATTTTCCAAGATAACCTGGATTAATATATTCTCGTTGCTTGGTTACCATTTCGTCAATGCTTATTTCATCGCCTTTCTCAAGTGCTACAAATGGCAATATTGTCAAGGAGGCAATCACTTGGCAAAAAGCTCGCTTTTTCAATATTTCCAGTAGATTTTCGAAGCTTGGTGGCGTAGTGTGACACTTCAACTTAGACATTGTGTTGGTTAGTGAAGTGTGATATTCACGCAGGATTACCTCGCGGTTTTCTAATCGAATCTTGTTAGTCGGACTTGTGCCAAAGAAGTAGAGAATATCATTGGCTGGTGAACCGATATGAGAAAGTTGAAAATCCACCTGTCATGAACATTTTGAATCGAATTATCGTTCACAAAATTTCTAAACACAAGTATAAGGGGTCAAAGTATAATTCGAATCCACTCACGAATATATGATCGATAGGCCTTCGTTGTTCGTCATAGCGGAACATCATGTTGTTTACCCAGTAGTCTCCGTGGTTTAGGACATTAAAATCATCTTCTTGATAGACGGCAGCCTCGCATCCTTTTTCGAACACGACTTGGGATAGCTTGTAGAGTTTTTCCGTAATTCTTCGTGGCAGAAATATAATGTATGATTCAAGAATAAAAATGAAATCATTTTGTTGCCAATTAATTGAGAAGCGTATTTCTTAGTGTATAATTACCCTGGACTTAATTCGGACCATTTGGCTGTCTCGTCTGCAAAAGTTTTTACTGATGAGTTGAAAAAGTCAGCTGACTCAGCAGGTTGATCCTTGTGGAATAGCCACTTCGTGTACTTTGTAAGTGCCATTGAATCCTTAAAATTGAGAAATGTGAAATCTTGACCGTCAAGTATGAGATAATTGTGAAGTAACTCGACGTAGAAAATTTTATTGGCATTAAATAATCTTTATTTGACGATGTACCGCACATGATATGCAAGTGCGTTTTTTCAAACTCAAATCTTACAGGAATCGAAGTGATCATATGAAATTATAATTTGTTGTCTGACCGCAATACGAAAATCCAACTCCTCGAAGTTTTGTGTTAAAGAAAGAAAAAGAAAAACAGAATTTCTCAAGGCGATTATATTTTTTGTTTTACCTTTTCTTTAAGTGCGATTGAAGCAGCGTGAAATCTACCGAGATTTCTGAAGGCGAGTAAACAATGATCTAGGTCCAGTCCCTCATGGCGAACGGCCATTTCAAAACCTAGAGGAGCCAAGTCCTCGAAGATTATATGAATAGGCTTCTCGTGCTGAGAGTATAAACACCGAGCACCTAACGCCTCAGGGTACACATCTTTGAGAAGTTCGTTCATTAGTGGCAATGTTACCGACATCATCGACAATTCCGTCACGAAAAGACCTGACTCCTCTATCTACGAGATGGAATTGAAAAAAAAAAAGTGAATTGCGATTCATCGTAAACGTGACATATAGAGATAGCCACATCAATGATTGTTTGGGACTGTGAAAGAGATTTGTCGATGTATCCGAAAAAGATGCTCTTCAATCAGTCAAAATGTGACATATTGGTATGTACTTTAGTTTTCTCAAAAAAATCTATAGGGTCAAAGAAAACTAGTAAAATAATGACCAAAAAAAGAAAAAGAAAACTGTACATAATTCCGTTGTAGACATATCAATTTGTATTTATGACTAGACTGTTACCATCTTCTCACGGACTTCATGCTGGGGTACGACTTTGACTATGATGGATTTTTTCTCCTGAATTAGACGACCATCTTCCGAGCGTGAAAATTCCACAGCAACACGGTGTAGATCGCTTGTATAATTGTCTCCCGTAGCCGTGGCTGCCTTAATGGTTATACTTGAAACCTCGATGGACTTGTCATTGTCAGCATTTTGTAGAATCTTTTCCACGTAAGGTGCGTCAAGCCAAGTCAGATTGTTCGTCGCCATATCTAAGTACCATACGCTGTATTATTGACGGACACTGACCACAATATGATGAAAATCGAGCCTGGATGTGGGATTTAAATGGGTTTTATCACTTAATTTCACGAAGTAATCCAAGAAATGAAAAGAGTGTCCTATCGGTGTCAAGCCTACTGCGATGGTTTTATATAAGATTTGATAACGACAGCGGACGTGGACCATAGACCATTCGTTAATTATTTATATCAGTCATCATGACTGGTCAAAACAAGCGCGTACGAATGATTTGAATCTCTACCATTGCTTACTCACTTTTCTACGATTTCCGCTCCCACTTTCATTTTAGTGGATACGCGATGTTGATTAGTAAAAGAAATATTAACGCTAGCCAATGTATAAGGACAGTAAAGTTCTACTATCCTCTCACAGTCTCTTTTCTATTTTACACATATAAAGCGAAAAGTGGATTTCCTCGTAATTCATATAATATCCCCGTCATCCTGACTGGGCACAACTGGCACATAGCTTATCGGAAGGCCTACCAATACATACTCCCGTCCCCAGGCTCCTGTGCTTGACACCGTTCTCTACACTGTGATACTGATTAAGCTGATAAGTATTGACGGAGATAACAATGTCAGCCAATGGCCGCAGAGATCGTGGAGTATATATATATATATTCGTAAATTCTATCCACCGTTTCTGTTTAGTGGTACTCTATTACGTGAAGTAAACTACGCTCGTCGTCAAATTAGGTAAAACAATTAATTAGTAGGTATCACTTACAAATTTTTTTTCTTTCGCACAATCCTATACTCGCGAATATTGGTGCTCCATTGCTCATCCAGGAATATTTTTAAAAATTCGACACTGCGATACACGTCTTAATCAAGAGTTTCATTTAAATATTAATTTGGTTAAAATATGACTGTGTTTCCGCATAGTATGTGATAATGAACGAAAGTACCTCGCCAATATTGTTCCCAAGAGCGATAGCGATAGATGAATTACGTGAAGACTATTGCAGGTATTCAGAACGTGTAAGTTCTACGTTTCATCAGTTTTCAAACGAAATATACCCCTTCTAAGATTCGCTCAGTTAGCAACATCTACAATTTCCTGCTTCGATGTTTTGATACGTGCTCACATGAAGTTGACATGAAATACAAGCATTGAAAAACAGAGGACATTGATACTGCCTTCGGCATACGTGTTCCTGGCTCGGGACTTCTACGTTTGATCTTATCCTCTTCAGAATAATCCGACATTTGGCAGGATGCAAAAAAAAAATATGTTGATACTGATGGTACGCTCTTGGTCCAGCCTTGGTTCACTGCTACCCGTGGTTTTCGTTGTTTTCGACTGAGAAACATACGAGTTCACCGTCTGAAGTATTTATTCAGGAATTCACGACTGGATTCATGCAATTATATAACATGAAATAGAAGAATCTAAACGAGGTCGGAATTAAATGCTATCATTGGTCGTAATTGGTGCATGAGAAATGTCAACTCGTCGCGCTATGATACAGTGAAATTATACAAAAATTGTGAAGCTGTACAATCAGCCGGAAGCCCACTGTGCCTGCTCGATTAAATCTTAGGAACGGTGCAGTTGCAAACTGAAGAGATATGGCACCCATACTGTAGTCTATGCCAGTTACTCCTACTTCGATTGTTATTTAATTAAGGACCACAAATATACACGTTATGTAAATAATCCAATACAAACTTATGGCTTATCCATACACCTTATTTAGATACAAATTTTGATCGATGGATAACAAATGTTGCATTGGCTGACATATTTTATCTTCACTGGGAGCAGCAATATTACTGTCTATGAAAATTTATAGGTGGGAGATGTCTGAATATTTGACTTAAATTACTACATGCATTGATTATATGTGTTTTTTTTTTGTGTAAACTAAGACGTTAGCTTGTGTACGACATAAAAAATAATTTTCATAATTATTATCCTCCGTCAACGAATTAGTATGATGCGTAGGATACTAGGATGCGTCACTTGATAATCAATTCTTCATAATCTCAGAGATCCAACAATCCCATACTATCATACCAAGGTAGGAGACTAGCCATGGTCTCCCTCAACAACTTTCCGCCATGTTCTGGATGGACATAGTCTGTACCCTGCTTTGTGATTTCTGCCATATCTATTTCTGCGCCTTTCTCGAGTGTCACCAAAGGTAACATCGCGAAAGCGGTAACTACTTCGTAAAAAGCTCGATTCTTCAATATTTCTTGTAGTTCATCGAAGGTTGGTATCTTAGTTTTGCTATTCAGCTTGGCCGTAGTGTTGGTCAGCGAAGCATGATATTTGCGCAGAAGTAATTCACGGTGATTAATACGAATCTCGTTTGTCGGACTTGTGCTCATAAAGTACAGGAGGTCGATTGCTGGTGAGGCGTATTGAGACAATTGAAAATCCACCTGTGGATAACGCACCAAAATTGGTTGTTTTGAGTATAGATCAGAGTACCTTACGCGAATGTTTATTAATGAGGGGTTCGTCATATCCCATAGAAATTGACCCGAAATTTACATTGGTTGGTTGACTAATCAGCGAGATACTGATTGGTATATCTAATAATTAGACTAGTTACAACAAGCACTGTCTTCAAAACGGAATTACGACTTCTGTACATGTACTTAAAAATCTTTCTTAATGTCGATGTAATTTTGAATACAAGTCAAATGTATCGAAGTATAACTTAATATTACTCACGAATATATGATCGATAGGCTTTCCTTGTTCATCATAGCGGAAAAGCATATTGTTAAGCCAGCAGTCCCCGTGGTTAAGGACATTGAAATCATCCTCACGACAGAGAGCGAGCTCGCCTGCTTTTTCAATCGCGACTTCAGGTAGCTTCAGGACTTTTTCCGTGATTCTTTGTAAGATAATCAATAAATAATTGTAAAATGAAAGTCACTTGATCTCGTTGCCAATTAATTTGTTGGCGAATTTCTTTCCTTATATATTTACCGCGGACTTATTTCGGGCCATTTGGAAATCCCATCTGCAAGTTTTTTGAATCCTAACGTTATGAATTGATGTATCTCACGAGGATGGTCCTTGTGGAATACTCCTTTCCCGTATGATGTGAACGCCTTTGGATCCTTGAATTTGGAAAATACGACACAACTTGATCGTAAGTTATTGACTAAATTACTAAATAATTCAATTTAGAATATGTCATTTGGCTTAAAGAATTATCAATCGAGGAGTATCTACATACGGAAGTATGTACCGTTATCTCGTCTCTGTTTCAACGAACATATTACCGGGATTAATTTTAGTAATATCTTATCTCTTGTCATTGAGTATTTCTATCAGTTGAAATTCGCTGTACGACAACAAGAAAAATATTTTATGAATTGAAGTTTCGTTATAAGAATCAGACTTTTTCGAGGCATGTACACTTTTTGTTCTACCTTTTCTTTGAGTACGATTGAAGCTGCGTGAAATTTGCCGAGATTGTTCATGGCGAGAAGACAGTGGTCTAGATCCAGACCTACGAGTCGTTCAGCCATTATAAAGTCTCTGGATTTGAGGTCTTCCATGATTACATGAGTTGGCTTTTCGTACTGGACGTGGTAACACCGTGGGCCTAAAGGTGTGGAGCCCACATTTTCAAGTAGTTCGTACATTTGCGGCAACGTCACTGACATCATCGACAACTCTACTCTGAAGCTTCCTATAGCTTCTACCTATTGGGTCGAGTGAAACAAGAATATAAAAATCGTTGAAACAGTGATTCTGCGGTAAAGACATCGATTGTTTAAGATTGTGAATCTAGCTGTTCAATGTATTCGAACACGAGTCTCTTCAGAGGGTGAGGAACATCATCTACGTGTGTCTTTCATTTAAATGATCTGATATAGCCAGTAATCCTGAAGGATTTCTCAATATTATTGAACAGTTACCATCAGCTCGAACATTTCACCCGCATACACGGCTTTTACTAAAAGGGATTTCTCTTCCTGGACCGGATGACCATCTTGATGCCGTGAAAATGTCACAGCGGCACGACGCAGATCGCTGCCATAATTGTCTCCTGCGACAGTAGCTGCTTTCAAGATTATACTAGAAACTTTGATGGATTTGTCCTCTTCAGAATTTTGTAAAATCTTTTCCACGAAAGACGCGTCGAACCAAGCGAGCGGATTATCCATCGCCATAACTAACAGTAAAGACCACAAATAACTGGTGACAACGTTGATTATGAATTGACACTGATCATAATATACTGATACTTGATAGTGAATGCAGAATTCAAGTGGATTTTACACCTAAAGTGGGACCAAAAGTCGGAAAAGTTCTATTCGTGTGCTATTCAAGCGTACACTGTACCGGCCCTATGTAAGGCTAGATAACGACTGGAGCATATCCCACATGATAAATTTCTATATCAGTCAACAGTGAGTCATCGAGGCTGGTTACCACCCGGAGGTCTGCCATCACATACTCACTTTCCTTCCTGCGCTTCGGTTTATAAAACTGTTTCTCACACTATGAAACCAATTAAACTGATGAGTGAACACATCGATAAAAATATCATCCAATGAGAGAAGAGATTATCTACGCGGCTCCATGAGTGAAGGTATCTTGCGAAAAGAAAGAAATAGAGAATCCGTTAGTGCTTTTTATTTCCGTCTTCGGACGCATGCGCAATGAAGCTTCTGTGCCAGTGGTCAGACAGAGATAGAAAGCACCACGCGATCTTCTTTCTCTTTCTTCATCCGCTACGTGTATATTCAGCGTCTCAAGACTAATTTTGAAAATTTTTCATCGACGTTTATGACGATCTATACATTTTCACCCGTATTATAGAGCATTAATACCTTTTAGGCACAATTTTCAAAAACTTCTCCCGGTTCTATCATGTCAGTCAAAGACTTCACGTCGAAACTATCAAATAAGACAATCGGTTATATTGTGATGCAGATTATTACTTCCAATGAAATTAAATCATTCGATGTTTTTGCAGCTTTTTGAAGATCAGGTCTTCTTCGTTGTTCTTCTCAAAGTATTGGCCAATGTGTCGTGCTCTCAATTTGTTTGGAGTCAACGCACTGCAGTTTTACACGACGTTGTTGAACTTATTTCGGCAAGAAAGAGTGAAGACACTCTATGGCTAACAAGCCGTAAACGCAGAATTGAATGTCCACCTGATGTCATTTGATCACAGATTACTCTGTGAGTAATCTAAGCTATACGTATACTAACGATCTAATTATAACTCTCAAAAAGCAGATGAGGTAAATTTTTTTAGTCTTCAAGATGCCGTTGGAAACTGGCAGGCAAGTGCAAAAATTGATGAAAATTTTCAAATTTTTTTGAAGTTGGATTCAAATCAGTCAAAAATATTCAGTGAAAATCACTCTAAAAGTAAATATAGCATCTCTATAAATGATTGCAGATAACCAGTTATAAATTGATTTTAGGCGACAGGTGATTTTTTTTTTTTTTTTTAACTCTTCGGCGCCATTTATTTCTGAATTAGGATTTACATAATAATTCGGAGAATCAATATTTTGATACAGTGAATAATTACTGGCTGCAAAATTTCCTTAGTTACATTCTTTGATCCCATGCTGTTTCACGAAAATTACTATCCTATGAACGCATTGTATATCATCATCGAGAATCGTCGATTTCCTTCTTATGATGAAACGTTGCAATATTTACGAGTACCTGCTAATAATGATTTCATGATGGTCTCACATGTCTAGTAATCCCATACTGTCATACCACGGCAGGAGTCTAGTCATGATCTTCCTATACAACTTTCCACGATAACCTGGATTATTAAATTCTTCATCTTCCCTTGCTAGTTCATCAAAATTTATTTCTTCGCCTTTTTCAAGTGACACAATTGGCAATACTGTCATAGTGGCCACTACTTCGCCGAAGGCTCGATTCTTTAATATCTCCCGAAGTTTGTCGAAGCTTAATACTTCAGTGTTGCACTTCAATTTAGCCATGGTGCTGGTCAACGAGGTGTGATATTCGTGAAGGATTAATTCGCGATGGTTATGTCGAACTTCATCGGTCGGACTTGTGCCGAAAAAATAAAGAAGATCATTTGCTGCTGAGCCGTAATGCGAAATTTGAAAATCCACCTGTAATCAACGCACCGAAATGAATTGTTGTGATTTGGTATTCCGAGAAAATTATACAGTGCAACTTTGATTGACTTGTGCACCTATGGTGATCAATGAATGTTAGTAATATGTGATTAAAAGTACTTCACCCTATCTCAAAAGATTCGCATAGAGAGACCACATTCAATTTCACATACAACAATTAGTCTAGTCGTAACAGGCACTGCCTTGGTAACCGAATTGAAATTTCCATATTTAGATAAGAATCTTTAAACGTTGATAAGAGCTGGAATTTCGAGTACAAGTATCAAAGTATTACTTGGATTACTCACGAATATATGACTGATAGGCTTGTGCTGTTCGTCGTAACGAAATAGCATATTGTTCACCCAGAAGTCTCCGTGGTTCAGAACATTAAAATCATCCTGTTTATAGCTGGTCGCGTTGCATCCTTTCTCGTACAGACCTTCGGATAGCTTCAGGATTTTTTCCTTTATTCTTTGTAACAGAATTAATGTATCATTGAAACATAGTAATCAAATCATACCATCGCTGATTAATTTGGAAACGAATTTTCTTCCATATAATTACCGTGGACTCAACTCGGGCCATTTGGAAGTCTCGTCTGAAAAAGACTTTGCTCCCGAATTGAAGAATTTAGAAACCATAGCAGGTTGGTCCTTATGAAGCATCCCCTTCGTGTAGTTTGTGAAGACGTTCGGATCCTTAAATTTCGGACATGTTGTACAACTTGACCGTCGAATACTTCATAATTGAGAGGATTGGCGGAATACCGGTATATAAGTTGAGTTATACCGCGAATAATAATGTTTTACTACGTCAAGTTTGGCTAGGTATAAAACACAGACTTTTTGAATTCATCTACACTTTCTATTCTACCTTTTCCTTGAGCGCGATTGAAGCTGCGTGGAATTTGCCCAGGTTGCGAATGGCGAGTAAACAGTGATCTAGATCCAGACCTGCTTGGCGATCGGCCATTCGAAAGCCTTTGGTTACTAAGTCCTCGATGACTACATGAGTAGGTTTCTCGTACTGGACATACAAGCACCGTGCACCTAATGATGTATAGCCGACTTTCTCAAGAATTTCGTCCATCCGCGGCAACGTTTCCGACATTATCGATAACTCCGTTTTGAAGAGTCCTGCAGCTTCTATCTACTTGGCAACGTGAAAAACAGTGAATAAAGATAGTCAACATGTGGTATACATTACGGTAGAGACATCAATTGTTTAAAATTGTGAAACAAACTATTCAGTCCATCTGGAAAAGATCCCGTTCACGGGCTGCAACTAAATCAAAAATTTATGATAGTCAGTAATCCCGAACGGATGAATCAATGAGCTTGGAAAAATGCAATCGAGCAGATTAAATGAAACCCGATTCAATTCCGTGACAGAATTTTATACCGCATTTATGATTGAACTGTTACCATTTCCTCACGCATGTCACCTTGGGGCGCGACTTTTACTATAAGGGATTTCTTCTCCTGAATTGTACGACCATCTTGAACCCGTGTGAATTCGACAGCGACACGATGCATATCGCTTCCATAATTATCCCCTTTGGCGGTAGCTGCTTTCACAGTTATACCAGCCACTTCGATGGACTCGTCTTTTTCAGCATTCCGCAGGATTTTTCGAACGTAACACGCATCAAGCCAAGTTGAGTCCCCCTGCGCCATGACTGAAGACGACAAACATCTTGAATTATATTACTGATGGAAGCTGCGGTTAATTCTTATCATCGAAACTCTACAGTAAATGCTGAGATCCAGTGCATTTCGCTTAACCAATTTGACGAAATGTAATCCGAAAAATGAATGTAAGAATGACAGATTATTTGTAGAATATATAAATATGAAGATTACTGATTCATCTTACTTCTGATCGATTTGTGTAATTCCTCGCGAAAATAAGATAAGAACAGCACTGAGATTCACACCAGAAAGTGTGAATACTTATGTCAATCGCACTACACCCAGTTGAAATGATATAATACGCGTACCATCAAGCAGTCACTCAGTATTTCCATTCTATCTGTGTCAGGTCTACACTATCAGTATCACGCTAATCTCTCGTTGTCCCTTCGCCATCTTTATATGATGAGAAGCAAATTGCCTCCATACACACGCGCGCGGTCCACGGACCAGATAATTTATTATATTTATGCTATCACGATGAAGGCCTTCTATTACATGCTCACTTCACTGTATGTTCACTTCCCACACGTTTTCAGAGGCTGCGCGACATTATTCACTAACAGAATTAATAATGATAGCTAATATTTGAATACCATGAGAGGGAGAGTATTTTGCACTGAAATTGAGAATCTAACTTTGTCGTTGGTTTTCGTTTTTTTCAGTTTGTCGGCTAAAAAACAAAACCTGTTCGCTCTACGTTTCTAAAGTGCGTTGAAATCCGTGAAACTTTCACTTGAGTTCAGTTTTACATTCAGAGATTGTTGCGCCAATGGTCAGCCAGAAATATCTCGCTGTTTGTAGCGTTTCTGAACTCGATCGTGAAGCACACGCGCACTCAGTGAGACTCAATGTTCTGGTATGAGCTTGGTGTATGAACCCAGGGGTTCTATATAAATATCAGTTTGATTGAATTATGTCTGTGTTCAACTACAAGGCTAATGAATGCAGTGTGTTTAGGAAAGTGCTATTGATAGATGAATTACGCAATTGACTGGGAGCTATATTGTATAAGACCTTGAATAGAAGTTGCCTTTTCCTTGTACCAGCGTTTCTGATGGTAGAATGGTTTTGTGAAGATTCTCAACTTGACCATGGCTACATCTAATTTGAAGTCGAATATATCATTCACTAACACCTGTTTGATCATTTCTAAAACAACGTGAAGAACGTAGCATCATATTCTGCAAAAAATTGAACTGCTATAATAATAATGAATGTGGTTAATTATAGCTCGCAATGAAAACCTGGTGTCAGTCCAAACACGAAAGTCGACCACACACATTTGTCACAGACACATAATTCCTTATAGAAACTACTTGCGTTTCGTGGATCTGAAGATGGTCGTGCTTACTAAATAATTATTTCCTATAACGCACAACCGTTTGAAGATTGTTGCGATTGTGTCAAATCTGGATACTATGTCACATTAGTAGCTAGTACTTCTTTTTTTGTTAGCTTGAAAAAAATTGTATCGTAATTATTTTTGAATCGTCATTGTTAATTGAGTGATCATTGTGAAGAAATGGGAAATTCCATATCGATACCTCCGCGGAATAACCGGCTATCTCAGAAGTTGCTTGAAAAAGCAGCTATCTCAGATTTTGCTTGAAAAAGCGGCTATCTCAGATTTTGCTCGAAAAAGCGGCTATCTTCAAATCATGCTAGCGAAATTTTGCGTCAAAAACATAAAATTATGATTCAAAAGCTGAAAAAACAGCTTGGAGCAAAAGCCCAGACATTATAATGTCTGCTCCAACCTGTTTTTTCAGCTTTTGAATCATAATTTTATGTTTTTGACGCAAAATTTCGCTAGCATGATTTGAAGATAGCCGTTTTTTCGAGCAAAATCTGAGATAGCCGCTTTTTCAAGCAAAATCTGAGATAGCTGCTTTTTCAAGCAGCTTCTGAGATAGCCGGTTATTCCGCGGAGGTATCGATATCATAATCATGCAATGAAAAGAACTTACTAATATAGACTCAAGGGTAGACACAGCATTAACTTGGTTGAGGTGCTTGTCAGGGTGTCTCGGCACCTACTCGTTCACAAATAACTCGCGGTGGCTATGGTTATGCGCCAGACGTCGTTGGATGGACTTGTGAAAAAAAAAAAAAAACTAATTATAGGTCTACCCCCAGGCAGGCCGAAAATACAATGTCGAAGATCCCTTTATCATTTCTATATAAAAATCAAGAGTACTTATTCTATCAGAGAAAGAGTGTACTACTCGAGCTTATCAGATATGCCCAGCGTGCGATATCTGAATTCTTTATACTTTTATCTCGATCCGTAGATATCGTATTTTTATACTTCATTCTATTTGTGAAAAAATACCTACCATCTGTTTCGATATGAAAATCAATATTTAACGCCAGCATGAAATATTTTTTTACTCGTTACCCAACCTCTAGTGTTACGATCCGTATTTATCAGAGAGATACCGTGAAACGCCTACACGTACATCATTTTTGCATTCAGTTGATGAAATAAGTGAGTGACTTGAGAGTATTTACTCTGTTATAGAGAAAAAGTGTGTTAGAAGTTAACAGCTCTGTCCGGCGAGCGATAGATTAATTCTTTAGATTTTTATCTCGATACATAGGTATCATATTTTTATATTCCATCCCACTGATGGAAAGTTACCACAACTTATGACGTTCCAATATTTCATAAATCGACAAAATTTGCAATACGAATTTTCTAATTATAGTGGCACAGCTCTGTGTGTAAATCTATATAAATGTGAAGGATATAAATGAGTTAAGAGACGCGATGTTTGACGTAATTTGTTTTACTTGCCAACAGTCTGCAAACGCTGCACAATTAACTGTTGAATTCCAGTCACACTGAAATCGTTTCGAAGTGAAGTTGAAAAGTAGTAGACATGTGCGAAAATTTTGAAAAATTTCCACATTTTTTTTATTATTGAGTTATATTCAAATCAGCCGAAAATATTCAGCGAAAGTCACTGTAAAAGTAGATATGGCATCCTAGGCATCATATGAATGATTGTCAATTGAAAAAATGTATGTATTATAGTTTAAGATTTGGTGCGACAGCTCCTCCGCTTTTTCAAACTCATCGGCGCGGCGTTACTTTCTTCTGCTTCGATACAGATGCGGCTCATTTTACTTCCAATAAGGGTGACAGGAAAACCTGGATTAACATGGAAGTTCCGTGAATGAGTAATCTCATATAGTGATTAATCATTGACCGCCGTGTTAAGAGATCACTCACAGTCCCGTGATTGTCATTGCGTTGAGCTGTTCTAACTTTATTTCTTTATATGCTTCAATTACATGTTCTTTCATACGAATTACAACATCAACTTATTGTATATAATCATCATTCAGAAGTGTCAATTTCACCTTTATGACCGGACGATGCGACGACCATGAGTACCCTTTAATTACACCGTGATGGTCTCACACATCTAGTAATCCCATACTTTCATAGCAAGGTAGAAGTCTTGTCATGATCTTCCTATACGACTTTCCACGATAACCTGGATTCATGTATTCTTCCTCTTGCTTCGCCATTTCTTCAAAATTTATTTCTTCGCCTTTTTCAAGTGCCACAATTGGTAATACTGTCATGGTAGCCACTACTTCGCTGAAAGCCCGATTCTTTAATATTTCCTGAAGATTTTCGAAGCTCAATACTTCAGTGTTGCACTCCAATTTAGCCATGGTGCTGGTTAGCGAAGTGTGATATTCGTGGAGGATTAACTCGCGGTGGTCATGTCGAACTTCGTCGGTTGGACTTGTGCCGAAAAAATAAAGAAGATCATTTGCTGCTGAGCCGTAATGCGAAATTTGAAAATCCACCTGTAATCAACGCACCGAAATAAATTGTTGTGATTAGGTACACGAAGAAAATTATACAGTGAATCTTTGATTGACATGTGCACCTATGAGTGATTAATAAATATTGATAACATGTCATTGAAAGTAGGTCACCCTATCGTAAAAATTTACATGGAAATACTACGTTTGATTTCACATACAACAATTAGTCTAGCCGTAATAGGCACTGTCTTGGTAACTGAATTAAAATTCCCATATTCAAATAAGAATCCTTCAATGTTGATCCGAGCTCAAATTTTGAGTACTAGTACGATTTATCAAAGTATAACTTGGATTACTCACAAATATATGATCGATAGGCTTTCCTTGTTCGTCATAGCGAAACAGCATATTGTTTACCCAGAAGTCTCCGTGATTCAGAACATTAAGATCATCCTCCTTATAGAGGGTAGCCTCGCATCCTTTCTCGTACATAACTTCGGATAGCTTCAGGATTTTTTTCGTAATCCTTTGTGACAGAATTAATGCATCATTCGAACATAAAAATCAGATCATACACCACCGCCAAGTTATTTGTAGGCAAATTTCTTGTTCATATAATTACCGTGGATCAATCTCGGGCCATTTGGAAGTCTCGTCTGAAAGAGCTTTCGCTCCCAAATTGTAGAATTTAGATATTGTCGGAGGTTGATCCTTGTGAAGCATCCCCTTCGTGTAGTTTGTGAACACCTTTGGATCCTTGAATTTTTGGCATGTTGTACAACTTGACCGTCAAATATTTTATAATTGACGAGGTAATCCAATAGAAAATATTTTGAAATTGAGTAATTTGAACTAAGTAATTAATGTCTGGAAACTAGCCGCATAATGCAGGTCCAGTTCTTGAACCGAAATGATACAGATGTCGAGATAATCTCGTGAGTTGAAAATCATTTTATGAACGCGAGATGAAAAATTTTTCACTGCCTAAAGTTTGGTTACAAGGCACATACTTTTTGAAAGCATCTACACTTTCTGTTCTACCTTTTCTTTGAGCGCGATTGAAGCTGCGTGGAATTTGCCGAGGTTGCGAATGGCGAGTAAACAGTGATCTAGATCCAGACCTGCTTGGCGATCGGCCATTCGAAAGCCTTTGGGTGCTAGGTCCTCGATGACTACATGAGTAGGTTTCTCGTACTGGACGTACAAGCACCGTGCACCTAATGATGTCGAGCCGACTTTCTCAAGGATTTCGTCCATCCGCGGCAACGTTATTGACATTATCGATAACTCCGTTTTGAAGAGTCCTGCAGCTTCTATCTACTTGGTAAAGTGAAGAACAGTGAATAAAGATAGTCAACATGTGGTACATTACAGTAGAGACATCAATTGTTCAAAATTGTGAAACAAACTATTCAGTCCATCTGGAAAAGATCCCGTTCACGGGTTGCAACTAAATTTGAAATCTATGATAGTCAGTGATCCCGAACGGATGAATCAATGAGCGTGGAAGAATGTACTCGAGCAGAGTAAACGAAACCGAATTCAATTCCGTGACAGAACTTTATACCGCATTTATGATTGAACTGTTACCATTTCCTCACGCATGTCACCTTGGGGTGCGACTTTTACTATAAGGGATTTCGTCCCCTCAATTGTACGACCATCTTGAACCCGTGTGAATTCGACAGCGACACGATGCATATCGCTTCCATAATTATCCCCTTTGGCGGTAGCTGCCTTCACGGTTATACCAGACACTTCGATGGACTCGTCTTTTTCAGCATTCCGCAGGATCTTTTGAACGTAACACGCATCGAGCCAAGTCGAGTCCCCCTGCGCCATGACTGAAGACCACAAACATATTGAATTATATTACTGATGGAAGCCGCGGTTAATTCTTATCATCAAAATTCTCCAGTAAATGCTGAGATCCAGTGCATTTCGCTTACCAATTTGACGAAGTGTAATCCGAAAAATGAATATAAGAAGGACCGATTATTTGTAGAATATATGAAAATTACTGACTTATCTCACTTCAGATCGATCTGTGTAGTTCTCTCGAAAAAATAACATGAGAACAGAACTGAGAGTCATACCGGAAAATGTGAATACTTATGTCAATCCAGAGCCCAGTTGAAATGATATAATGTGTGCAATCAAATACTCGCTCGGTATTTCTATTTCAACTGTGTCGAGTCTACACTGACGGCCTCGTACGAAGCTCTTGTAGCCTCTTCGCGTTCCTTATAGTGACAAGCCAATCTCCTCCACACGCACGCGCTTGGTCCATGGACCATATAATTTAATATTTCTCTACCATCATGACTCGGCATAACTATTTTATAATTTAACGCGAGGCCTAGTATTGCATAATCACTTCATTACATGTTCACTTCTTAAACAGGATTAATAATGATAGCTGATGTGTGAATACCATAGGACGTAAAGTATTCTTCACCGAAATTTACTATCCAATTCTGGTAATAATCTTCGTTTTATATTTTTTCGGATAAAAAAATCGACCTATTCGTTATACCTTTCTGAAGTGCGTTGAACTTCGTTAAACTTTCACTTCAGTTAAATTTTATGTTCGAAGATTGGTGCGACAATGGTCAGCCAGAAATATCCTGCTAGCCGTAGTGTTCCTGAACTCGATAGTGAAGCACGCGAGCACTCAGTGCGACTCGTTGTTCCGACTAAGCTTGGACTGCGAACCCCGGAGTTTTATATAAATATCAGTTTGATTGAAGTATGTCTCTTCGTGACTATGTAGTTAAGGCAATTGGCACGTAGTGTGTTAAGGAAAGTGCTGTTGATAGACGAATTACGTAACTAATTATGAGCTATACCTAGGCCTTGAACAAGAATCGCATTCTCATTGTACGAGCGTTTCAACGGTAGAATGGTTTTCTGATAATTTTCAACTCGACCATGGCTACATCTAATTTGCGGTCGAATATGTCGTCCACTCACACGCCTAGTAAGCGTGAAGTACAACTTTACGCCTACTATGGCGAAAAAATTTTTTTTGGGGTGAATGCAGACATGAATGATATCAAATAATTTATAACTTCTGAACTGAAAAGAAAAATAAGAAAAAAATACCACTTTCGTCGGGATCTCAAAATTCTCATATTTCAACCGAGCATTTTCTGAATTTTCTTAATAATTTTGAAGGTGGCCCCAACAATTTCCGTTCAATGATGCATAACTATTTGAAACGGTAAGAAAGAAAAAAAAATCCGGATGAGTTTATCTGATAGTACTACAAGGTATCAGAATTATGACGAAATTGAAAATGGTGATCGTCCGAGGCTACGTGAAAACACATGGGATTCCATATATATTGTAATTTAAGAATTGGCGCGACGGCTTCCTTGTATTTTTTAACTCAACGGCGCCACTTTCTCCTCCTTCGATACAGTTGCGTCTCGTTTTACTTCCGAAATTGATGACAGAGTGACAGAAAAACCTGCATTTACATGGAAGATCTGTAAATTAATATTTTCATAATGTGATTAATCATTGAATGCTGCTTCAAGGGTTCAGTACAGTTGCGTGATTGCCATTACTTTCAGCAGTTCAAACTTTATTTCCAGATACATTTCAATCACATGTTTTTTCATGTAAATTATAACACAAACTAATTATTGTATATCATCATTAGGAGTTAATAATTTCCCCCGTTTAGTTCGTGCCGATTACTTCGCTATGGTTTCACACATCTAGAAATCCCATACTATCATACCAAGGAAGAAGTCTAGTCATGATTTTTCTGTACAATTTTCCAGCATGACCCGACTTGTTACGTTCTCCATCCACCGTTAACAATGCGTTCATATCTATTTCTTCACCTTCTTCAAGCACGACAAACGGAAACACTACCATGGAGGCAAGCATTTCACACACAGCTTTATTCTTCAATTCCTCTTGCAGTTTGTCGAAACTTAGTACTTTAGTTTCGCACTTTAGCTTGATCATAGTGCTGGTCAGTGTAGCGTGATATTCGAGTAACAGTGACTCGCGATGGTGAAGACGAACGTCGTCGCACGGGCTTGTCCCAAAAAAGTAGAGCAGGTCAAATGCTGGAGACCCATAATACGAAACTTGAAAATCCACCTATAATTGAAAGACCAAAGCTATTAGGTTCAATAAGTTGCATAATATTTGTTAACAATAAGAACCGTTGTATCATAAAGAGATATCACCCTACGTTCCTACTAATCAAAGGGCGCAAAGCTATAAGATGTGAGCATTACTTCATACAGTGAGTTTGTATTTGACACATACGTACAGTTAGTTGGAGATATCATTCAACCAAAAGCTTACGTTTTGTCATCAACTACACGAAAAGATTACTATAAAAATTAACTCTGTATTTGACATTGTTTGCTCGATTTATATCTAGAGACATAGACACTGATTTCAAAGTCTGTTCGTAAAAGCCACAATTTGTAAGTTCGCGTTGTAATTTTCAGAAAAGGAAGACCCTAATGATTCTAAATTCAGCTATAAATTTTGACTATGGGGATAATTATGATCGACTTACAAATATATGATCTATAGGCCGCTTTCGTTGTTCGTCGTAGCGGAAGAGCATATTGTTAACCCAGAAGTCTCCGTGGTTCAGGACATTAAAATCACCTTTCCGACAGTGGGTAGCCTCGCATCCTTTGTCGTACAAGACTTCGGAGAGCTTATAAACTTTTTCTTGAATCCTTCGCAATAGAAATAATGCAGCATTAAATCATATACATTCAACCACCTGATTGCCAAATAATTTGGAACCAAATTTCTTTTCTCAATTACTTTGGATTGATTTCGGGCCATTTGGCTACCTCGTCCGCGAAGGCTTTTCCACACGAGGTGAAAAATACACGCGTCATATCATACTGATCCTGGTCAAGCATCCCCTTGTACTTAGAGAATGCCTCCGAATCCTTAAGTTTGGGACATGTGATAGAACGTGATCATGAAACATGCGATAGTTTATAAAGTAAACCGATGTAATTATTATTCGAAATTGTTGTTTAAATGAAACAACTAATATTTATGCAGTACCAACACACATAAGTCCCGTTATTAATTTATTTCACTCGGATTCACCTTAGACTGCAAGAAGAGTATTCTGCGGCTTGAAACATTATCATGAGAAACAAAATCTCCTAAGAATAGTTACCCCTTCAGTTTTACCTTTTCTTTGAGCGCAATTGAAGCGGCGTGAAACCGAGCAAGATTTTGGAAGGCAAGTAACGAATGGTCCAGATCCAGACCTGCTCGGCGATCAGCCATCCGAAAACCTTTCGGTGCTAGGTCTTCGACGACGATATGAGTCGGTTTCTCGTACTGCATGTGAATGAACTTTGCGCCTAATGACGTTGAGCCTAACTTGCTCAGAATTTCATTCATCTTTGGCAATGTCACTGATATCACACCGAACTCCGTGTCAAAGATTCCTTTAGCCTCCATCTAAAAATGAAAACTAATATGATTCTGTCTTTAATATGAGCAGTTCTGATCGGGCGTCGAAGGGTCAACCACGATTGGGTATTTGTGTATACACTAGAATACGAAGTTTCAAAGAATTCCACATACCTAATTTCATCTTGTTACAAATGATTTGAATTGGATTTTGGAAGATTGCTAATATTTCATGGAAAGGTGTACACTATATTTCAAGAGTAGTTAACCCATCGTTGGATAGTTACCACTTCTTCACGCTTGTCACCTTCGGGCGCGACTTTCACTATGAGCGATCTTTTCTCTTGAATTTCATGACCATCTCCAATCCGTGTCAATTCTGCCACGACGCGATGTACGTCGCTCGCATAATTGTCCCCTTTGGCCGTTGCTGCCTTAGCGCTGACGACAGAAACAGTGTATCTCCTATACGTTTTCCTATCTCTATGTAGCGAACAGCAAGTTTCATGCACACATGCCCGGGAGCATTTATATCATAATCGGATAATTTGTTACACCGTTATCATCGTGACTGCAAGTATAACCTTTCATCAAGCTGCTATAGATTAAGTTATAAGTATATAAAGTGTGACCTGCGTGTGAGTCTACCAGTGTCTGCAGTGTCCACGTATATGCACAGAAAAAAAAATTTGTTGGCCCAAGAAAATTTTCTGCAAACCCATTGGAAACTGAAATTATCTTGAATCAAGACAAAATTTTGTCGAACCAAGAAAACTTTCTTCGATCCAAGAGAGTTTTCTTGGTTCGAGAACATTTTTGACTTGATTCAAGATAATTTCGGTTTCCAATACGTTTGCAGAAAATTTTCTCGAGACAAAGAAATTTTTCCTGGGACAAGAAAATTTTTCTCGGAACAAAAACATTTTTTTTGGACCAATTTAAATTGGCACAACTCGTTTTTTCTGTGTGCCATTGTATGAGTCTATTCGAAGTTAAGTATGAAAGCACGTAGGTAACCATGAGAGCAAGAAATCATGAAATGAGCTATAAATACATGTAGTCATTGAACTTGATTGGCGCCTTCCGGAATGTTAACTCGTCGCGCTTTAGAGTAGTAAATGCGTACAGGAAATAATTATGAAGGTCCACAGACAGCTCCGACAGATCATTTGGGATTAGGGACCATCGTGATTAAAGGCGGCACTTATATATGTAGAATCGAGAATAGAAAAAGACATCTGTATGCTCTAGCGCAGTAATCGCTTAGTTTCATTACAGAATCAATTCTCGAAAAGTGAGGATCCCAAGTGTAACACATGACGAAAAATCGAGAGTTGAATGTTATATATTGTGTATGTGACTCTTTCGTCTTATTCCAAGCACTATTCGTTCTAATAAAGCTACACGGAAAAAAAAGAGTAGCTCTTATCAGTAAACGGTACCGTGGTTACCACGATACTCTTGTGACTATACGCTACATACGGAGAGCGTCAATTCACTGTTTCGCGATTATCACGATCCACATGGATCCCGATATCGTACGTCTGTATTGCAATGATAGCGATTCCGTTTTCCTATAATAACTATCTATTGACTCATGCATTTGAAGATACTACAGGAAGCCGAATAATTTAGATATTGCTAAATATCGTACCGTTAAAATTTGAGGTTGATGTGGAATGATTTCTACAGCAAACTTTTAATCCAAAAAGCGGCACCAACTTTTCTAGCTTCCACTCTATGAGTTTATTGGTCACCCAATCGTCCGTTACGTTGCCGATTAATAGGCAATCACTATTTCATCACTTGTCTGCATGTTGTACGATACACGAGGCGAGTATTAGCTTTGAGAACTTGGATATGAGTGGTGGCGCTGAAGGCGTGGATCGCGATCATCACGATCCGTTTCTGTACCAGTAGCGATACGTCGAAAAGCTATTGTAGGGATATGAGGTACAGAGCATATTGGTATATAAATAGTATCATGATAAACATGCAACGGTTTCGTACCGATCACAATACCACGTTCACTATCCGTTACATAGCTACAAGAGCCACTCTTTTTTCTCCGTGTAAGCTGAATTCTCATCGCAATGCGTTTTGCCATTAATCCTCCCGACAGGAAGCTTTTTATATTCACAATTCGGTCCTAGCGACGCTTTCTTCTATTAACTTTATTCTTATTGTCTAGGAAATCGGCCATATTGTAAAGCAGATTATTGCTTTAGAAGCTTGATCAGGATCTTCTGGAAATTGTCAAATGTTGCTGCTTTCTCGTTGTACTTCAGCTTACGTGAGATATAGTGCTAGAATATTGCTTGTTTAGATGCAACTTTCAGCGGTAATGTAAGACGTCGTTGACTGGATTTGTGGCAATAAAAGGAGATAAAGTCTACAGCTGGTAAGCCGTAGGTGCAGAATTGAGAATCCATCTGCGATTTTTATTTATTTATCGTGGGCTTGCAGTATCATTTATCATTTATTGCAGTATCTATTCGTCGATACGAAGGTATTACCACTTCCGATCCAAGTTCTGGCTTCACTTTGATTATTATTTTCCAGAAAGATAAGATAAATCTCGAGTACGCAGTGGAGCGATATTAATCCCAGGAAAAAAAATTCTTACTGAATTGATACAGCGGCTGCGTTACTTGGGAGTATTTATTCTTACAGCTCCGTCAAGTTCATAACACTTACACAAGTGAAAGATAAATACCATATACAGGGTGTCCCATTTCCAACAGTCCGGTTGAATATCTCGAAGACTAATAGTTGTAGAGAAAAATGTTCGGATGATTAAATTTGTTGGGCTTTGAGGGGGACATTTGATAATAATATGGGTTTTATTTTTGATTGGGTTTTATGGGGTTTTCATAAGGCAACTTTAGTTTTACACATAGAAACCCCTATTTTTCAGCACAGATTCGGAATCTACAGAACAAATACAATACTTTTGTGGAAAACTTTTTTTTCTAAAAGTTCAATTTCTCATTTCTTTTTTTGGTTGTAAGATTTTTTTTTTCACAATAAATAAAACAAAAAATTTCACAAGAAATATGCGGTAAGAGAAAAAGATATCAAGAGTAAAAAGTTTTTTATTTTTATTGATTAATCATGCTTCTTCTTCATCTGCATCTTCTGATTTGCGAATAGCGTCGTGGGGCGCTATTCTCGCCCACTCTCACGCGGTTCTTCTCTCAGCGGCAACCCTACGCCCTGAGTCTTCCCTGGACCAAGCAGGGCGTCGATAATAATGTCAGGAGCGATGGATGTTGACTGGTGCGGTAACGGGGGATGGTATCGATATCGTACAACCCTGTACGCCGTCGTTGCCAGCCAGACGCTCAGTGATAAGATGCATTTGCTGACAGGGAGCCGTATGCAGGCTGTGTCCACTCCCAACGATATTCGACCAAGGTCGACAGCCTTCCCTCTGGATGTTGCGGCACTACCCTCCGTACCGTTTGGGCCTCGTCGATGATAGCTGCATTCATTTTTGCAGCGGAAGTTCTGGAAGCGGTATCCTCTAAATCGTCTTTCTCTCTCGCCGGAAATTATCAGAAAATTACCTCGAATTAGTATAATTCTATTACTTATTAACTAAGTGTGTCACTTGTATCCCGAGGGTCTTGACGCGGAATTTTCTCTCTCTCTTTCTCCGCAGTACTGCTAAAAAAATACGCCAGAAGGGTACTTTTGACGTCAGCAATTATTCTGCAACGTCACAATACATACATCTCTATATCATAGGAAGTAATCATAGGAAGAAGTCAATGCTGAATTATGATTTTATGAAGATTGTGATTAATTGTACACTCGGCCGACTGTACACCCGTTATATACAATATACATATCATATGAATTTCCATCCGAGTTTCTAATTACATTGATACATACATATACTGATTCTTGAGATCGAATTTTGATTCCTAACTTTAATGGTGAAATTTTTTGTCGTTGCAAGTAATCCCTTCACTGAAATCGAAAGAAATACAGATGCCCATCAATAATCGCTTTTATAGAACGATACAGTTACGCCTAGTTGCTAATGCCTGAGGCGCTCGATCTTTATGTTATAAGATATCATGCTTCAATCATATACTCTACTATCTACTATCTGAATTACAACGCTGTAGCTCACTGCAATATCACTGAAAACTGTGAAATCCCACGTATTGAGCAGGCGATACGTTGCGTATAGGAGTATCTGCTGATCACTTCATGAAATCTCACACATCCAATAATCCTTTGCTGTCGTACCACGGTAGGAGTTGAGTCAGAATCGTCCTATATGCTTTCCCAGTATACAATGGACTCACACAGTTTTCATCCGCCGTCATTAGTTCGTTAAG
Organism: Tenthredo livida; assembly: GCA_963992785.1. NCBI lineage: Eukaryota > Metazoa > Arthropoda > Insecta > Hymenoptera > Tenthredinidae > Tenthredo > Tenthredo livida. Next base: position 21,382,131 of record OZ023068.1, read on the forward strand.
ATCTACGTTTATGCCTTTTTCTAGCGTGACACCTGGCAATATTGCCAAAGACGAAAACACTTCGCAAAAAGCCCGATTCTTTAATGATTCTTGTAGTTTGTCAAAGGTTGGCATCTCCGTTTTACATTTCAGCTCGACCATGGTGTCAATCAGGGAAGCATGATATTCGCGTAGGATCATGTCACGGTGGTGGCAACGAATCTCGTAGGTCGTACTTGACCCGAAAAAGTAGAGAATATCACATGCTGGCGAACCATAATGACAAATTTGGAAGTCCACCTGTGATTAGCAACATAAAATCAACATATTATACATATGATTTAGTGAGACCGTCAAAAGTGATATGGAGTTCTCGGTCCAGTCGAGCGCACGCTATCTTTGAAACAGAATCATGTAGCATAAAATGTCTGGTTGCAAAGAAATTCTTATTATTGATGGTTGAAATTTGGAACACAAGTACTATACTTAGATTTTCACTCACGAATATCTGTTCGATAGGCTTTTGCTGTTCATCGTAGCGGAACAGCATATTGTTTATCCAGAGGTCTCCATGGTTCAGGACGTTGAAATCATCTTCTTGATGGAGTGCAGCTTCGCATCCCTTTTCATAGAAGACTTCGGATAGCTTGCCGAGTTTTTCCTTGATTCTTCGCGATAAAAATAATGCAAAATTTAAACGTGGAATTGAAATGACCTTATTGGCCGGTGATTCACATTCAAATTTATTTGCCAAATTACCGTGGACTCAATTCGGACCATGTGGCTGCCTCCTCTGCACAGTTCTTCGCTCCATTATTGAAGACAAAAATTAATTTCGAAGATTGATCCTTGTCAAGCATCCCCTTCTTGTACTTCGTAAGCGCGTTTGGATCCTTGAATGTTGGACATGTGACAGAACTTGACCATAAGATATTATAATAATTAACAATTTGAATCAACATTAAAAATGTGATTTCAACGAACGAAGTAAAATTCCAGAAGTATTAGCACTCAACTCTCGTTTTCGACTAAGATCGCACAGTACTTTACATAGTTACACTATTCACTGTCCGCCCTTTAACAAAACTGACCTACGGTTAGACATTTTGTTGAGACAGAATCTTTCAACGTGACTGCAATTCCATCTTACCTCTTCTTTGAGTGCGATCGAAGTGGCATGAAATTTACCGAGATTCCGAATAGTGAGTAAACAATGGTCTAAATCCAGGCCTGCTTGGCGATCAGCCATTCGGAAGCCTTTGAGAGCCAGGTCCTCCATGACTAGATGAGCTGGCTTTTCATACTGGATATGCAAACACCATGCACTTAATGAGGTCTTCGACACCTTCTGAAGCATTTCGGTCATTTTTGGCAATGTTACTGACATCATTGATAGTTCTGTGTCGAACAATCCAGATTCTTCTAGCTATTTAGTGCGAGAAACAACATTGAATACGAACCGATTTTACTCCGTGTAAAAGATGGTAATAAAGACAGTTGTGGTTTAACGCTTACCAGTTCCTCGAACAAGATACTCTGAATCGTGACTTTTACTATTAGGGATTCGGTATCTTCAATTCGCTGGCCATCTTGAACTCGTGAAAGTTCCACGGTGATACGATGCATATCACTTGCATAATTATCTCCTGGGGCTGTGGCCGCCTTTACGGTTATTCCAGAAACTTTGATGGATTCATCTTTCTTAGCATTTCGTAAAATCTTTTGTATATAACACGCATCAAGCCAATCCGGACTCTTCGTAGCCATAGCTGGTTTTTATTATTCAAATCGGTTAAAGCACACCGAAGCACACCAATAATAATTTCAATCGTCAGTATTCCAAAGTGAATATCAAATTCTGCTGAATTACGGTTTGTAATCTCATGAGAGAGGCACAATCCAGAGAAGAAGAATGGAAATAACCGATTCGATATGGAACTTTGATGGATACAAAAATTGCTGGTTTTTCTCAATTCCAATGACTATTATGTGGACTCCTTTGCTGCAACGAAGCGCGATATTCTTTGACCTTCTCTTGTATATAGCGACGAGGAAATTGCCTCTACATCTATTATAGTACAGTATATATAAGATTCTGAGATATTGTTAGTTAACGAGTGCCACCACTTCTCAGCTACTCTTCCACTGGTGCATGCGCAATAGGTTATATGTACATACTACATGCCACCTTCCTGTACTGAATAATCATGCAGGCTATGCCATGTCAATCATTGACCAGTCAATGTCCAGTGATCGCAAACTATTTTCCGAATCTGTCTATCGTCCGTAATTACTAGTGCTATATATCAGCTGAAATATAGTTATCATTTCATTTATATCTGTTTGAGTAGTCAACTGTATCTATATATTGAATGTACATTCAACCTTAGCATATTCTGACCTGATGCACATATACAGGTATGTGCCCTCAGTGATTTATGCGCTGATAGCCAGCCAAAAATCAACTGGCTTCTTCGTAAGGCTTTGCAATTCTGTACAATAATTCACGCGCTTAGTGTCAATGTAAATATCAACCTAATTGAAACGTAGTTCTATCATGTAAGAGCTGAGCGTAATCATACCACAGTGTGTTAGAAAACCTTGAATTGAGTCGTGAGTAAATAATTTCGAGCAAGTCACGTCAAGACGTTATATCCGAAGACTTGATAGATTTATCAGTCTGTTTGGTGCCATTGCTGAAATGTACAGGTGTTTATTTCAACTTTGTCCTCTCGCAATTTTTCGCAGCTTTCATCAAGACACTCGGTAAGATCTTGTGATCAACTCCGATAAAGTTTTCCCTTGTAGCCCAAACTTTGAATATTTTCATCTGGCGTTATCATTTCATCCAAGCTGTTCACATTGCTTTTATATTTTTATAAAGTATGCTGCTTCATTATTTCCTTCAGCTTATCGAAGCCGGCACCCGCAGTTCCACACTTTAGCTCGGCCAAAGTGCTGGTCAGCAAGATGTAATACTCGCGCAAAAGTAACTGACGTTCGCTTATCCGTACGTCCTCAGACGGGCTTACGCACAAAAAGTAAAAAGGGTCCAGTGCTGTTGAGCCGTAGTCGGAAACTCGAAAGTCTACCTGCAGTTTGCACAACGAAATCAATTTCCATCTTTGACGTAAAGTGTAATATTTCATGAAGCCACTTCTGTACAGTGTACTGCGACCTCTCCAATTTTCATCTTACAAGGAAAAATGCTATGCATGGAAGAAGTGAAAAATCTACCATTGCACCATGTGTCTCGTTATTTGTTAGTATATTCTTATAGTAATGGTGTATATTTAGTTCTTCAAAGATATTGTGCTGTAAATATTACTGTAGGTAAATTTGCATGAATATCGCTGGAAAAAATTAAATTTGATTTTGAACCGAATCGGCCTACGAATATACATGGCCAACTGAGTTTGCCTGCTCATTGTCTTGAAACATCATAATATTCGACTGAAAATCACCATGATTTACAATGCCGGAGCCATCTTCTCGGTAGTCTGAAGCCTCTGATTTTTTTGAACGACAACTTCGGATAGTTTGCTCAGTTCCTCAAAAAATCCGGGTGACCAAAATCGATTTTGACTTCAATGTTAGATGAAAGGAGAAGGGGCCAATGATTACGAGACAGAAGTTTTCAAATTAATTATCGTTGATCTAGCTCAGGCCAGTTGACTATACTTCTTTTCGAAGGGCCTTTGTGCCTGCCTTGTAAAATGTAGGTACGACGGCTGGGTGGTTCTCGTTGAGTATACCTGCCTCAGAATCGTTGATTACATTCCACCAAAAATAAGGTAGTAAAACAGGCGATGATTCGTAGATTTTCAGCGAAAACGAAGATGATGTTGAGTCGCAGCTATATCTAGAATCTAGTCTAAATGCAACATGTGTGGTTTCATACACAAGCCACGTAGCTGCCAGGTTGATACCGCATAGGAGGCCAAATGCTTTATAATTTTACCACCTAAAGTATATTTATGTCACACAGTTTTGATGACAAAAGACTGTTGTGAACTATACATCTTGGTAGGTGGTATGAGTCGCTTGATTCGTAAGTTAAGTGTGATAGGAGTCGGCTGACAACGGGTAGGTGTATCCAAGCCAGCGTAACTTTACTTGCAAGAGTTGCCGCTCATCTACCAGTATGGCGAGGTACTAGGTACGGGTATGTTTCTTTTATCGTGTGTATATTTCCGTATAGGTACCCACTGATACTTGCGATACCTACCTGTGTAAATTTCTACGATATATAGGTACAATAAACAGGTAGAGAAACAACTCTGTATTTACTATACGGCATAAGTAAACTTTTTTATTTTAACTTCGATTTATGATCACGAAGCATAGATTTTTTACGTGCAGCCAAATTGCGGGCGAAGTTTAAGGTCAAGAATTTGGCAGCAAGTCGACTAATTGTAATTATATTCAGAAGCTTCAAATTTGAGTTCTACAGATCGCAGCGGCCGATAGGTAGTAGTTAAGGGTCAAAATACCTCGTTGATTGAAACCCTACCTTAAGTTTGAATTAAGTCGCACCACAATCGCTCGTCATGACCCCATATTAATTAACACTTAATCAAGCCTTGTCCAGATTGTCCCGAATCCCGACACATCGCTCAACAGGAATCGAAACCAAGCGTTCCAACGCTAGTGGCTCAACCCTTCGGGAGATGAAATTTCATTGAGAAATTCCTCGGTCTGAAACCCTCAGATTTTTGTTCAGAGATCTGCTCTCTGCCAGGGCTTCAAATACCACGAGGAACAGGGAATAGGGAAATTTCTATCCTCCAAGCGCAATGGCCTTGCGTTCAAGTCAGAATTGATAGTAATCACTCGCCACTCTTTTCGGCGCAGCTGTACTTGAATGATGGTGATGATGATTATGATTATGATGAAGGCCACAGCCAACACGACCTAAGTGGTTCAAAACTAGAGTTGAAAGCAATAGTGCATTCAACTGGATGATTATAGTCCAGTAGATTATAGCTGTGAATAAAATAATCGTAACCTGTTACGAATGACTCGATTTAAACGAAATTGTTTCATATTCTTTGGTGAAAATTGCAGTACTGCAGCGAAGTCGAATCTTTCGTTTATATCATCCTAACTGCGATTAGCTGTGCGAGAATCGCGAATAAGATGGTTTATCGCTCTGTCACCGCTCTCTGAGATTAGACTTTGACTAAGGGTGGTAAAAAAATGACGCTATGAATAATGCTACGACCACCCGTAGATTATAATCGAATTTTAACGCCACATATAAACACCCTTGAACTGCTTCTTTTATGATATCCATTACGGTGTCCCTAGGGTAAAATCAATGGACTCTGACGAAGTGCCGTTCACATAACATACACGCTTTTAAATAACACGCGTATGGGGTCGACTATTTTTATTATATCTATCTAACTAATCTATGGCCTGCAGGAACGTAATTTCATGTTCCACCCCGCGTAAACCGATGCATCACATAAACTTTCCATTAGATCGTAACTTGCTGTATAAATGGTTAGATTTTGGTATGATATCAAGTATTAAGTATGAAACTAGCACATCGATGCGTAGATGGTATATTACTATTGCAGCATGCCAGACCTGTATGACAAAATTTTCCCCATTAGAATGTGTTTGTAACTCCGTTAAATGAGGCAATCTCGTTAATGGCCGATATTCTATTGACTCTGGTGGCTATAAGGTTGTTGTTTCCCAATTTTTTCCTCGAATAGCCCGTTTTTCGGTCATTGCTCCTCTCTGTTGTGCGAAACCAACGGAAACCACTTTAATAATTACAACTGCCCAGCTCTCGAGAAATAAAAAGAAATTAATTCATCCGCTCCGGATTTACGGGGTCGACCGTGGAATGGGAGAATAGAGAGGGAGAAAAAGGTACGAGATGTGGATGAGAGAGAAGAGGAAAGAGGAACGGGAAGAGATTCATCCGGCAGATGCGCTGCACGCTAACAACGAAACACGGCGGAATTGGGATTCCCTTAGCCAACCTTTCGATTCATTTCCCCCCGAGTCTTGGAAAGGGTATTAGGGTTACGTGACCCTTTGACTAGATTCAAAAAATGGTTCAAAGTCTTTTGATTATCGTATTATTTATACTTTATCCTTACCGTCGTTCACCCAAAGCTTAAAGAGTTTCTCAAAATCATGGAAATAATAGATTGATCCCTTTGCAGTTTTGACCATATAATTAACTTTCGCAACTTGATCGTAATGTATCGAAAAAAATGTCAACGTATTTTAACACAAGCGTATAATAATCATCGATTATGAGATTGTTTTTCAAGGTGCGAGATAGAAATGTTGAAAAGTCAAAGAACCTTCTATAGCCAATTAACGCACGGTAAACCATCGTTCCGTCTTTGGTTACGTGACACAATTAGGAAGGAATGGCAGTCGAATAGTTGGATAGCTTAAAGTTTCAGCAAGGGGCAGCAACTCTGTTAGGTTCTATCATGGTACCAATTTCGAACTAACGAGCAACGCTGCAGCAGTGTAACAAATTAATTAAAACTATCCTGTTGGCGTGGCTTCAACGAGCTGATGGCCATATTGCTAGAAGCACATAGGAAACTCCGTCAAGAGCCTGTCTAGCGCATCACGCATGCCATTTTATTCCAATGATGAATGAACAATAAGGAGAAAAACATTCGATGATGGTTGTAATTAGACTTTGAGTAACGACAGCTAATACTTAAATATAGTGACAGAAGCGAAGAAGATGCGATAAATGTTAATTAAATAAGGCTCCGGTCGACCGAGGAAGAAAATTGAAAACATTTAGCAATGTCACTCTTTATATTACTCGATACGCTGGGATTCTGATGTTTGTTTATCGTTGCTACCAATACAGTATCAGTCTTCTGATCCAAAGAAACGAAGATCTGGCACGACCAAATAAAAGGAAACTCGGTCCCAATCCTCGCGTGTTTATTTTATTCAACCAATTTGCTGAGCCTTTCAGGACCATTCTGAAAATAAGAATCTATCGTGCACTATGCTCGTGAGATAGGTTTAGGAAATGTTGTGACGTTTAAGAAAGAAATGCGAACGATTTGTCGTGTACTTTAATGGGTATATAAAATATCTTCTACCCTTCGTATTATTTATTTATCTTTGATCATACTTATCTACATAATGATAAGATGAATAAGTATGCCTATTATAATCGCGGTTATCAGATCTCGATATCGATCATATATTTGAACGTTAATCAGAGGCGAGAATATCGTGTATTTGCTTTTTCGGTTGGCTTCCGAAACAGCGTTGAATATTACAGTTTGTCGCATGGGACCCGTGGTTCGTGATAGTTATGACTGTTGTTTGTCAACCTGCCACTAGACGCGTTTCAGAGTATATTAGGTAGTTTATTGCTGCAGTTTATACAGAGAAAGTGGATGAAGTAGAGAGGCAAGTTCGCGTTTGCAAGGATCAGCACATTCAAAGAATGGTACATACACTGCGTGCGTTACGAATTCAACGTCGATGTGTCATTTAAAAATGAACAAACCAGTTCGTGTCACGTTCTGAAAAAATGACAACTTTCATTCTGCAAAATTAAACGGTGAACCTTGCAACGTTGTTTCATGAAACAAAAAAGTAAATCCAAGCAAGCCCCAATTTTCATGTCCAGGTGTCGGTTTATGCCGTGCCGTGCAACACCATCAGATGCATCCACTGACACAGATTAGCACTGCAAATTGGTGTTGTCCATCGTTGTCAGAGAGAAAGGGAGAAGAGAAAAGCAGACAGGGTGCGGGTAAACTCTTTTCGCAAAAGCTGGCAGGTGCTAGTTCCCGCGTCACATAATGGGCCTAATAGACGGTAAACTTATTTTCATGGCTCAGCCAGCCCAAGCTTATGGGCTCCCATAAGCTGATATTACGTCATAACACGTAGAACATATTACGGCCATAGGCGCGTGTGTAACACGTATTTGGGGATGAACATGTTCTCTACTCTGCGGTATTTGCTGTGGGAGATGCGCACCTTTTTAGGCTTTTGCGCTACCGCAGTTCGGAGAGCTTCCGAATCGCCGTTAAACCAGTTGATCCAGATGCTATAGAGACTTCGCAATAGATGTTCTTGTGTAAACGTAAGAACGAAGCGTGGTAGTTTTCGAGGATTAATGGTCCATCATTTTGACCAAATACTAAATTAAACGCAATTCCCACGTTTTGCTCTAAGAAATCGATCGATTTGACTCATGAATTAGATCCTCATTCGAACAGTTCAAAGTTCGATGAATCCCTTTTGTGTAATCAGCTGCATGCACAAGCAAACCTCGTTCTAGTATATAATAAGTCATTTCACTCTGCAACCGTAAATTCCTCGATCTATTTGCGAAGATATATATATATATATATATATATATATGTATCTAAAAATAGTTCAGAGCCGCTTCGAGCATTTTGCTGCCACTCAAATATCAATACAAGTTCTACTAAGCTCTTACAAAATGCCGAACAATTGGAGCTTGCGAGCACTCAAACTGAATGCAGTCGTTATGCCTCTGTGCCCCCACACCCCAGCCTGTCCAACCATCGCAGGCACTTCTGCCAGCTTATCCTCTAAAACTCATTTTCTATTCCCTCCTTGCACTAGACAATTCCATGCTGTGGGAAAGACTGCCCATCTCTTTCGTTCCGCACTCCTATTTCTATCCTGAAACGTGCACCTTCCTTCGGACGTAATCGATACGATATAAAATGATAATTTAGAAAAGTGAGAACCGAGACTGCTGAGGAAATGTTGCGTAAAATTGTTTAAATTTCATTGGGTCTTTGAAAAGAAACGACACAGTGAAGGAACGCATTTGGTTCTGTGGATGGGAGTATTGTGTTAGCAATAACCGCGTTGGGAGAATGAATAAATCCCGGTTTATAGGAGCCTAAATTCCGAGTGAATGCTCATACCTACTGAATTTAGAATCGTGAATTATATGTGAGTGATTTTTACATTCCGATAAAAATGAAGTTACTTAAGCATTGTTAAACAAGCGTTTATTTTAAAAATTTACGAAGACACGCGTAAGCTCCCGATCAGCAGATCTTTTTTTTAAACAAATAAAAAAACAAAAAAGATCAGAGAACATCCTCGTCAAAACTGCAGGCTCTGCGTCATTTCTCTCGGGTATATTGTATAATTTGTATGTTTCGTGGGATTAAGGCTGACAGACTCCACTCATGAATAGGGGATTTGTTTTCTACTCGTTCAGGCAAATTCTGAGCCGCGTTATCATGGCTTCGTGGCTTCATCGCACGTGGGGGATTCCCCGAGACCTCAACGAGGCCTGAAAGTTGCATCTATGTATTTTCGTGTTGCGGGTGTATACTAAACCCGCATGAATTCTATTCAAGTACAGGATTTCATTGCTTCGTAAAATTTTAGGTTCGTGGTAAAATATCTTGATGGTCAAAATATGAATTGAAAAGGAAGTAAAAACGGAAGTACTTTTATCTGGACTTTAATGGATTTAGAGAAAATGGTGCGCGTGACATAAACTTTAAGGAAATCTAACTCGTATCACGTGATTCCTATGTATAGTATATATACGATTGGTTTCGCGTTCAGTTTCCATATATTTTTCGACGAGCAAGGAACTGGACCTTTTCTTCTCTCATATAAGGTCAATCGAGAGGAAAGTAACGTTCTTGGATTATATACAGAGCTCCGCAAATATCTTCGGAGTAGTTTGTCCCCTTAACTTTTTCATTTGGGAAAAGAAACAACGAGAGATAGAAAAATCCGTGAACGAAACATTGAGCATAGTACAAATCGAACTATAAGGCTCAGTTTTATCACCCCTTCAATTTTTATCTAGTTTCATCGAATTCGTATTTTTCTGGGTCTCGATTTAGGGGTGGGTGACTATGCTTTCCCCAGCCGTGATCATTGTGCGTTTCTTATTGTCGCCGGGCAATCGCAACGAGATAAAAGCGGTTGAGCAAAACAAAAGAAATCCACAATTTTTTACTACCCGGAGATTGTCGTTTGTTACCCCGGGAAATTTACAAGCCAACCAATTTTAGGGGCTCTCGAAATCGCTCGCAATCCTGACCCCTTCTCGCCTCGTTCTGACGATTAAATTTGCTGCACTGCAGATTTCGCTTGTACGCATCTTGTAATAAGGGTGGCTCCGAAAATCTGTCTAATTCAACTTCCCCCACCTTATACAACCACCCCTGCCTGATGAGGGGCTTCTGAAATTTTCGTCAGGTCTGGATCAGGTTTACTCTCTGCAAATACCGTAAACCTTTCAAATCCCGCATCGTAACGATAGATATCTTACATTTAGGAACGCAGACAATTTGGCGAATAATTTCATGCATGTGATGAATTTTCAATAAAACGCCGAAGATTTATATAGCAATGTATTTCAACTCTGTGAAAGAATTCAATCATGTCAAATCTCTTCGATCCGTGCATCTGCAAATTCAAAGATAATAATGAGGGGCTCGGGCAGAGTAACGTGATTATGAGTATTACCACTGATATTACGCCGAGTGCGCTGAAATCTGAGCGTATTAACAGCAGACAATATATTATACGGAAATGTACAAGTCGGAAACTGTAATATTGGCAACCATGAAACAATTAATAGAGTTTCAGGATGATCAAATAGTGGTATATGAATCATAGGGTATTAAGCACTGGCTGGCGAACACTGCGGGGACGATTTACGCCATAATAATTCATTTGATATCTCGACGATGCGCAAAAGCAGAAGAATTTATCAATGCATACATATATATCTGGTTTCGATAGTAGGTACAAAATTATAACCGTATTATATAGGTATCCAAAGTTAAACATCGTATATAATATGAATTTAAATCTTCTACACCTATAAATTCGATGCTTCACTCCATTACCCATAAACTACGAGAATAAAATATACATATCTACTGTAAATTGCATCAAAGCTTCGTTATTGAATTATTATTTTATTTCAAACGAATGCAGAACAAAGGCCGGAATACTCGACGAGATATTAAAGATCATAAATGTCTATAAACTATTCGTTCGCGTGTCTGCTTTGCACCGAGGTACCTGATGATGAGCCGGAGTTTAAACTGATGAATGTACATATTTTGACTTTTAAACGGGTTTGTGGTTTGAAATGCAGCTAAACAATTTACTTTCCCATTATTCCCGCGTTGTGTAAGCTATATTTTTTCGTTTTTGCACCTTCTTCCTTCTCTCTCTCCCTCTCTCTCTCTCTCTCGGTATCTGTATCTCAGGAGAGACAAAAAGCTGCGTAATGCTTTTGCAAATTGTTAGAACCTCAGCGCACTGCTCTATTTAGGTTAATTAGTCCTCTGGGTCGTTAGAGATGTAGCAGTAGATGTTCAAACGTAACGTACGCCGAGGCAAACCGAAACACGAATAATACGAGTACCTATTTCTCAGACTCCAACACCTCAAGCTTTCGTCTGCATCACTAACGTGATTACTGTACAAGCCTAAGGTAAATATAAACTCGAGTTTCAATTGGGAAAGATGCAGCACTGATTGATGCTTTGATATTAATTGGCTTTCTGATCTGAATGAAACAACTTCTACTGTATACCTAGACGTGATAGAAATCAAACAAGTATAATGTGTTTCTGAGTATATTGGACATGTATTACTGTGCCCTTAGACAAATGTAGCTGAGTTGGCAATTGTTACACAGCAGCAGTTGTCTACGATCGTAAAAGCTCTAAAAGCTCTGGAGCCAATAATTCCTCTGTGGTCTTGAGGTCTCTAGCAACTCGTGAAGACTTCGTTCGCTCGATATCAAACTCTGTTACGAAGCAATTCCTGGTGCCGATTTCAGTAAGTCTAAAGAAGCGACCAGACAGAGGACAGTGGCTTTTAATTAAACGATGAAAAGGCTAGGACGAAATTGACTACTGCCAAAATACCATCCAGAGCTTAAAACTGAACTGGAAAAAAATAAATACGTAGGTATAGTATGACTCACGGCTTACTTCAAAATCGGATCAGCGAAGATATGGTTTAGTTAAAAAAACTAAACTTCAAATGACGACTTGTAGTTCAATTAAACGAATAAAAAATCAATAACTAGCTCAAGTCTACCGGTCAATTGTTCTTTTGCGTTTTTTTTTTCCCTCGAAACAATCATTGTAGGTATAAACAGGTACTTAGATCGTAACAGCACAACATGGTGATTAAAGTTGTGGAAAGTTTTAGCGAGTATCAGCTCATGAGATCATACCAAGTACACAATAATTGTGCAGTACAGAACAAATTTAATACGTATGTAAATATAAGCTACATTTTGCTAATTACCACCGACTCGTACACCAGGCGACAATTTTTTAGCCTGTAAACCTTTTACGAAACCGGAAGTATTTCGCGACAGCCACAAGCTGTTATGCAGTAGAAAAAGGTTAATAAAAAATAAAAATGGTCAACATTTCGCATAATACTGGTTTGGCACTGGTTTCTGAGGCTGGAAAGCGTGAACTACACGCTTGGGATACACACGTATATACATATCGTATTTATGTGTATACAGTTTGTATATTCCAGGTGTTCTCTAAAGTAGATTACTTTGCTACAATGTTTAATTAGCCGCTGAAATTATTCTAGCCGATGTTGGGTGGCTCTGCTGCATATCAAGCACTGCTCTATTTCCTTCCCTGTTCCTTCTTCTTTGTGGTATTCACTGATGCGAGGCATGCAAGAACCGCGAGGAAGAAGAAAGACGTAAAACTGTATAGCATACTCGGAGGGTGTTCGAAATCAAATTTGTTAGAGTCACGGATCAAACGCTGTGAGCCCTTGTCTCTAATCTGCCTAGCAAGAAGTGGAAGTTTTCACCAAAACCAAATTGAGTAAAACTGATGATATATCCTTGTCACGTGTTTTCTTCCCTTCCTTCACCCCACCAGTCCTCTTTCGTTTCCCAATACAACGGCATACGTTGCTTATCCGAATCGACCAACGAACCGTTTATCGCTAATTATGTTAAATGCAGTGTGATAATTATTCATACCTATATATATTCATATGCAAATCTTGCGTATTATAGGTACTGAACTATACCCATGTGTAGCTTATAAACTGTAATACAGATGGCACAGAAAGTAATTGTTCTGCATAGTAGCGGTGTATAAAACGCTTTTAACAATGATTTAGTCTGAGCAAAGCTGTGCAATCCGGCACACATCCGCATATATATATTATATATATGTGTGTGTATGTATGTACATGTATCGTATATATATGTATGATATACATATATATGTGCGTGAATTTAATTTAGTCTCATTTCTATCTAGTGGTGTAAAATACGGTCAGGTCAGGCTAGTGCGATAAAATACGAACGTGGTAGCACATTATTCCGGAAAGCGAGCCATATGAATGTGCAATTAAGGATAAAAACCTCTCGATGGAGTGCCTCTACACCCACATGCTCGTTCCATTGGTACTGCCACTTCGTTGCGTGTTCGCGTGTGTTAGCGGTTCTATATTCTATAGAGATTCCGAGTTCGCCATCGTGTATAATTAGGAAACGATTCATTTTCAACTAGTCTATAGCGAGTGCCCCGAGACTCTCAAACCTTGAGCAATTCCAAGGCGCCAGATCGTATACGACTCTTGGTTTTCACAGTTTTAGAAAATCTATAACAGCCAACGTGGCGCGAGTAGTACGTGCTGGATTTCAATCGAGTTGAAAATTGAAACCTACTTGGTTTTAGAGGCTTCATGCAGGCACGTGACTGGAGACAAAGCGTCGTACTCAGTGTTCGAGAAATTCATGATATCTGTGGAGCCCCTAGAATCTGCAGTTGTTTGACAAAAAAAACTGTCTAATTCAATGAAACGAATTCACAAGCCAAAAAAATATCTCATTGTTCTTATACACATTCGTTCCAAGTCTCACAAACTGCGTGTTTTACAAACAATTTACAAACTGGTATAATTTTCGTATCAGCTAATGAACAGCCAATTTTGCTCCTAAAGTTTTATACTATTGTACCAAAAAGGAGAGAACATGTCTCTGTTTTATCACATACACGTTCTAAATCGACGTCTGAAAGCAGAGGTTCAACTTCGATTATCTTCTTCAAGAAAAGCGCTAGGCTGGTGTCAAGACGATAAAATTGTCGCGTGGTTACCTGCTTCTACCACCTGGTTGCCTATCTGCGGTTAGAACCTTCCTGAAAATAGATAAAAACGAAATGGAACTAAAAGAACCAAATAAAAAAAGAAAGAGAATCCCCAGACGTCAAGTGTCGCGCTCGTGTCAACTCACCCTCTATCCGCAACCGTAGAAAATTCTTTTAATTAGTAGCGCAATCTTTTGAAATTAATTTCACTGAATTTTATCAAGCTTTTCCCACTCCCGAGATAAGTGGATGGGGTAGGATTTATAAAACATACAACCAAAGGGGACATATCTCTTTCCCTCTGCAACCAGTTTCTAGGTAACCCCCCGATAAACCGTCTTGACGAATCTAAATCATGTACCTAATCCTATATTCGTATAACAAGTTTCAAATGGAGTATACTTCGTTGAATAAAGTTCAAAGATACAGCTAAGCCTATTACATTTCAGATAACTTGGGAGAGATGGCCATATTTTTGTTGGAACCTTATGGTTGGCAAACTATGATGATTGGAACAATATTTTTGAATTTTACTGCAAACTTTGAAGATATCTTCATTATAAAATTACCACATAATATATCATTTCTGATCGATATTGCATTAAAAACAGAAAACCAGTTTCAAAAAAACTTACGCTTGGCCATCTCTCCCGGTATGGCTGGGAGAGATGGCCAAATGCTTTATACTTTCCCTTCACCTTTACTCACGACTTTTTTTTTTGTATATTGTCCTTTTTCTTCTGCATAAATCATTAAATTCTATGTGCAATTTTCGTGCACTCATGGTGGGCAAATTTAATTCCTCTTCGAAAACAATCGCGATGCTCTACGAACTGGAATGCAATTGTTTTCATATCATCAATTGCCAAGGGAATCCACTTGCTTGCATTGCCTCACTATAATCGGCAATTATTCTGTCATTACATAAACCGATGAAACTAAAATGAAGCGAGATCAAAGAAATAACAGTTATGGCCATCCCTCCCAATTGTCCGAGATAGATGGCCATAACGATAATTTCAACAAATCGGAAGTAACCTTGATTGATTCTACGCTAGAATACAACAAATGTCTCTAATGATACCATAAAAGTTGTAAATATGTGTAATTATTCAAAATTAATATTGTAAGCACGTAAACAGTGAACGTGCTCAGCAATTTCCCAGCAGTCAGAATCCAATAAGGAGGATTTTACTTACTTTTTAATATTTCTCCGCGACACTTTTGAACTTTTACTTGTTCGTATGCTCGGTACGAAGCGATTTACTCTATAGTGCCATATATCGAGTAACATAGGAAAAATTAACGCCGGCCATCTCCCCCGGTTTTACCCTAATAGGTAACCACAGATCGCAGATAGCTGGGTGATTTTCGATTGAGGTGGCTCGACCTTTGCACGTGTCACGGTTCCGATCCCTCTCAACGGCCAAAATCCCTCTGAAGTAAAAATTTATGGACTTGCGTGTCTATAGCTATACATCTCGGTCGACGGATTCACTCGGAAATAAGCCGGAATACATCCGTGGGCAAATAAAAATGATTTAAACGGCCGCGCCTTTCGTTTGGACGTATGGATAGGTAGAGGATATGGTCATGTGGGTATGGTATATTCGTATGTATATGTATGTACCTGGCACATACATACACCATGTTATGAGTTAGTCGGGTAAGCCCAACGCCACGTCCATCATAAGCTGGAAATTTCCCGCGTTTCGTAGCCTAATCAGCGAATCAAAAATACACGCGCAAGAACTTGGTAATTTATACGTCAGTTAACGAGTTTGTAAACAGAACGGTAGAAAAACGACGCCGTGGGTACCTATGGTTCTGAATTAACAAACAACGCTTGCTCATGAACGAACGAAGGGATGGACAGTGAGGGAGAAAGAGACGCTCATAATTCGTTTCCGAAAAGTTAGTATGGCACCGAGATTCGGTAACAAATTTCGTTGTATAACAGAGACGAAAAAGCCAAAACAAAAAAAACAAATTAACGGAAATAATACATCTATCTAATATTATGCATGTGTATGTTCGATATAAGTTTTTTTTTTTTTTATTTCCGTTCACATCCTATATCCGCATATACCTATATTGTTAGGTGGAATAACGCGGCATCCCCTCGTATACGAGGGTTTGTATAAATAAGCGATTCATTATTGCCTCGATTTGCGGTCAATTTGAAAATAATATCTCTGCCGTTATATTTTAGTGAAAATTTTTCTTTCTTTTTTTTTTTTTCGTTATCTTTTATATTTATCTCTTTTCCATTTCGGATCTCATAATTAATTGAAAATAACGTCGCTTCCTTATCGCATCTCGTTATTTCCTATTGTTCCGCCGTTACTTTGCTTCGCGTCCCCGCGGACTTTCCCGGTTTTCCCAAACAGCATTTGTTTTATAATCCCCGTACCGTGTTTCGGTCTGTATACTATATATATATATATATATATATACCTATACGCACATTCTTGTATAGATTTAACGCCCATGGATGTATACACGCACAGACGTTATCACACACCCACACACCCACACACTCCCACAAGCCCACGGAAGCGAATGTATAATGCATAAGACGTATTATATTATTTCGTTCGTATTTCGGAGCTCGTTCGCCTCTGTTTTCTGCACCCTTTTCCAGCCTCTTTCCTTCTCTTTCAGAACCTGCGACTGTATATAACTCTTTCAGCGTGGCTTTCACAATTGTTTTCCTAAATGAAAGCTCTGGGAAACTAGAGGGCGAGTAACACCGCGTTTCATTGTCCCGTTCCGTCGCTCGGGATACACTGCTTCCATATAAGCTTTCCAGATCTATATATGTACATAAATACATATACAAATACATATACATATCATATATGTATGTTTACCATTGCCCATTCTACTCCACACTGCGCTGCGTGCCCGCATGACATAAATGTATATGCGATGCAGTCAGAGCTAGGTGGTCACACATGTCCCTTTTGCAAACTGAGATTTACTCGCCCTTGCTGCCGGCATACAGGAGAACATTGAAAAGCAACGGAAATGTGCAACTTAGTTTCAAGTTGAGAGCTTTTTTTTCTTCTCTTCAACACTAGCGTGTTTTCCTTTGTCACTCGTGAATGCAAATACCTTTTGACATCAGCGCTCTACAGTTATAATGGGTAGGTAAACATATCTAAGGGTATATATTGCACATACATGATACACACAAGTAAACAGGTCGCCCATTCATTTACCGCGTTGAATATCATAGTCTCTATGATTCTATATGAACTAAGAAAGTTCTACGGGTTCGTTGTATCAAGTGATGTATGCATTTCTGTACCTTCTCAGGCTCTTTTGCCTTGTGACAAACTCATGCTCACCATAACGGGGAAGGTGAGCAAACGGGGTGAGTTACGCTATGCGCACCTAGTTGTCGGGTGGTTTGCTGGCTGACTGTGTAAAGTAAGGTGGAAACCACTCTTTGGGTGATGTACGGCGTCATTACCAAGGCTGTCAACTTCCCTTGTGGGTTGGGGGGTTGGCGTGATGGAATAGACTGCAGGCGCTTGCGGTTCGCGCTTTAAACCAATTTGTACAGTTTCGTCTTTTACCCGATTCACAATGCTAGACTAGAGAGAAGAATAGAGAAAAGAAAAAAGGAAATTTCTTCCAATAAAATTTTTCCGCTCAATCCATATACCGTTTGTTAGAAAAGAAAGTGGCTATAAAAATTGATAAGCTGCCTGTATATGTGTGTGCCCTACAAACGATATTCCACGGTTAAATTATCATACAGGCTCCTCGTATATACACACTAGATAGCTGTCTGTATTCGTCTGTATGTATATACCTCGACGTACGTAAGTTAGCGAGTACATAAATACATATCTAATATACATGGGCCATAAAAATGTACATATGAATGCGTGGACCCCGTGGCGTGGGTGTTGTGACGTCCTAAATATTAATGGAGGATTTCAGATTTTCAGATTTCCAGATTTCCAGGGTTACGGATGAAGAATGTTGTTGGTATTTCAAGAGAACGTCTTTCTGTATGTTGATCTGCTATACCATTGAAGGAGCTTAAATGCTTACGTCACCGAGTCAAAACCTACGAAATCCGTCGAGTATCCCAGTCGAGGAAGACCGTGTAGCGCGAAATTTTGATCTTCTCTTCGCACAATCAGAGCAGCTGTTATATGCTGCAAACATTTTTCACCTGAAAATAAATTTCACTTCATACCCTCTAAGCCCCCATATAACTTATGACATAGGACATCCACGTGCGCCTACATAAGCCCACGTGTAACCCTTTAAATGTCACCATATGATTTGTGGACACATACTGGCCTGTGAAGCTTCACAATTTTACGCGTGCGGGCATTGCGGTGTATCTGTAGATGTGTAATCGTAGAAAAACCATTGTACGGAAATGATTTCACGCCCGCGAAAAAGTACAAGAACATACCGATACTCCACGACCATGTCGTAAAATCAGGACATAATGCCAAGCACTACGACCTCCCAGCACGTATACGTATTGTGAACTCGTGCCTCCCTGTTTGGTCTAGTTAAAGATCACTTCAAGAGCTACATACTTGACGGGCACATTACTTTTTCTCCCCACTCAGCTACGGCCATATATTTCTGTGAAATTTTCTACTGTAAATATCTTGCTCTCGGTATTATGGATTCAACTTGCTTGTCGGTTTCTTAATTTTTCCCAGAATGAATAAAGGCGCAAGATTTCAGTAGCCAGACTACACGATTCATATTTCAAGTCGACTCGTGGGATAGTACGATAAATATCGTGGTCCCTAGAGCGTGACCGCAAAGAAAAAGAAAACGAGATGTATTCGTCGATCAACTTTGACAGTCAATAAGGTATCTGAGAAACTCATTCACTGCTTTCCTCCAAATTTGAGGAACGAGGCTGTATGGATTGAGACTCATGGCCTTATAAACGAGGTTGAAAAATATCAAGCTCTTCGAAAGATATGACGTAAAGTTTACGATTACATATAACCATTCCGCTGGGGAAAATGATTTTACGAACGTACTCGGCGGTAATTAACTGCTGATCTTGATTTACAAAAAAATCTACACACATGTACGTTATATTAGATCCAATTAACAAATAGATCAGGTTTAGAGAGACAACTGCATAATTGTCTTAGATGGGTACTCTCGTAGCCATGGTGAGGTGAGCTGGCTTAGAAATCAGTGTTAATGAATCAGCGACTACCCTTGCCTGTTGGGTATACCCTTATAGAGTTCGGTCCACGATTCACTCAACAAAGGACGGTATATGGTGTAGTAGCGCATTGCGTGGGTGAAACGAACCAATCAGCCGTCGATATCGGGCCGCAACACGTCTCTCACAGTTATCGGAATCTACGGTATATTTCAAATATTTCTGAAAAAAGGTGACTCTTTGTTCCTTTGACAGCTTTCACGCCACGTTTTTATTCCGCTGTGGGTAGGTGGTACTTACTCACGGTACGTTTCTTCGAGAATGATGTATAGAACAGTTGAAGCGGGTTATACTCTAGATAAACTTTAAAATTCTCTTGCAAATAGTATAATACAACACGTAGTTGTACTTGTACTTACCTCTGGTATACTACAGCGATCAAATCTCGTATTAAATACAGTAGAGTAATTTACAGCCATTTTTAACGAGGACTTCTCGACGTTGGCATAAAATGAAATTTCCAGAAGACAGATCATCAGAAAAATATGCATGAAATTTGCATTCGTCTTATGGTATTGGAACACCACGCAACACCCCATTCAGTGAGGAAGTATAATCGGTTTGCACCTAGGCTCGTTTGACTCCGCAGTCGAGCTGCGTCAAGCGATGTATTTGATTATCTGCACCGTAGTCGGTGCTGTTGACCCAGTTTCGCATTAACCTAAATTTGGTAGATAATCAAGGAGCGATTTGGTCTAAGGTTGACTGCAGGATGTCTCCCCGAGAGAAATTGCCAGCGTACTAATACTAAGTTTACCCGATTATTCGCCTGGCGTGGTGATTTATCGCGAAGGCCTTGCGATTCATCCAACGTACCTCGTTATCAATTCAACTTTTTTTTTATCAAATCCCTTGAACCAAGCGTGAATGCAGACATCCTACCACCAACCTATGGGTCAAACCTTACGAACTCGCATGACCAGGCCCAGATTCACAAAAACATCAACAACTTTTTACCCTCGTTCGTGTTGTACGATCATCGCGTCGCGTCATGCCTGTCCAACAATTTATGTCCCTAGCTTCTTAAAGGTGTGTTTCTTCTACAGCAGTATGAGGAAAATGTTGAGGATATAAATTTATACAGAGTATCTGAATCTTCATGTTAAAATTAAGACAAGGGGTTGAACGCTGATAAAAAATAAAATCGATCGAGAACGAAGAGCAACATTCCGCATGTCCTATAATACTTTCTCGACGTTTCCCAAAGACGGTGCGACATTCGGAGCCATCGATCGGAATATGCATTCAAGATATAAATGGAGAGAAAAATGTGGCTGATGGTTTGATTAGTTTGTTTGATTAGTTTTTAAGAAAACGTATTTTGAGGCCGTTGGACGTTATTTGTTTTGCAAATTAAGATTTTTCCTGAGCATACGAAGAGGGGTAGAGGTACATTCTTGGACTCTGTAATTACACGTTATGCGTATTTATATCTTGCACGGAGGCAATTTCAAAGGAGAGAATTTCTCCCATTACCCTCAGCAATTTCTTGAGTACCTAAAGTAAGTATATCCCAGGGCGAAGTCCTGCCGGCTAAAATTTCTGATCTCCTGGAAAACTTTGTATTGTAATCTGCGGTTTTCTTAGCAACTTGCGGAACTAGCGGTCTCACGCGTGAGCAGAATAATAATTGTTGTTTGTGGAAGTCATCAAGGTTCACATTCGAGATGGTTGAACAGCGAACGTGTAGAATTTGATTGATTTTCATTAGCTAATCCAATCATCTGTTTTCTGTAATACAAAGTGATCAATCGATGCAATTATCAAACATGGAAATAGTTTGTTTTTAGAACAATTTCATGTCAGGTATGACATTTTGGCAAAAGCCTCGTAGTTGTCAATATCTACATATTCGGAAAAAAATTCAACTCGTGAAAACGAGGTTGAAGCCTGTAGCCTGTTTTATATTCAACCAGGTAGAATTCCGAAGGCCAAATAGTACACGAACGACGTCCACGTAGTAAATTGAAATCAAGGCGAGTTCAATTAATTTAAATTGACGTTGTGAGATTAGCACTCAAAGTAATTGACTGTTGTGTTGAGGGTGATACACGCGATTCAAAGTGTTCTCTTGCTATCCCAAATTGCGGACAATACTGATCAAATAGCCAAATGCCGGAAGTTGTTCATCAAAAAAATAAAAATAAAAATAAATAAAAATGAAGAAGAGAAATATACTAGTAGCAGGAAAATGATAATCCAATAGCAGGCCGTAATTTCGTGTAGTCAGGTAAACGCGATTAGTGAAATTAAATTGGTTTCTGATGAACTAGGAAAGACGTGATTCGCCGTGAGTAAAAACGACTATTGCGTGCAGGTTTAATTTAGCAAAAAGGTAAAGTCAGGGTATATATATAGAGGCAGATTAACGAGATAATTATGCGAGATCGGGCGCAATATCAAGAAAGTAAATTTTCGGAATATACGACGTCCCCTTCGAATATTCACGCGGACATATATTACAAATTGTTTTAAACTCTCGATCTTGCGTGGAAAAAATAAATAAATTCCTATCTCCTCAGTATATTTATGTCAGTTGGAACAATCCCCCCGATTCGTAAGACTGAATTTAGGTTACGCCCAGGAGAAAATTATCAGATCTTAATACAGTGACGGGGCGGAAGTCGGCGAACGGCATTTAGCCAGCCGGCCTAACTGAGCCGGGGGATTCCCTGCGTGCCTCGCAAATATGCCAAAATTAAAGTTCTCACTCTACCAAGAACCCTGGCGTGAAATTTCACTCTATATTTTATACCGCATGGGGTCCAAGCGCGCTCTGTCATTTCCATAAAATCTACGATCGAAGATCAAATCTTTCACGTCCGTAATCACACTTGACTCATTTTCTTCATATATACCACAACTATGTATAGATGATGTATAATATGCATATATTTTCACTATTTCCTCAACCTGCCCTGAACACCAACATTTGTGATTAAGACAAATAAGGCACAGGAAACAAATGACAGCCGCACACCCTAATTTCAATTTGCCGAAAACGGAATGAGAGAGAAAATGAGTGGAGAGGAAACCGGGGAATATTGTCGCTATGAAGTTCAGGTGACGTCCTGGTAATTTTCTCGACACGAAAGCTTCAACGTCGTTGGACTGTGCATATCGTCTCGTGACTTTAGGCAAAAAGCTTTGAATGTATACCGAGCGTGTTTGATTCTGACCGGTATGAAGTTTGCCCCACAGTCTTCTGTCTCTTTTCTTCTCTATGTAACCATGGAGGATAGAAGGAGACAGAAGACTATGTTGGCAACTTTATATCAGTCAGAATAAAACACGCTAAGCATACCTATACGTATAAAGCCAAAAACACTCAGTATCGAACGACGCCATGCATTAGTTGTATTACGATGAAATTTCTCTTTAAGGCTGTACCAAACACGACAAGCTCTAATACACTAGAAAATACCGGAACTTTGATAGCGAGATGGAAGATTGCCTCTTTCGCGTGTAAGAAAGTAATTCCTTTAATTTTATTTAGAAAACAGAAAACTGTCACACGTCGCCGAGCTTCATAAACACACGTATTTACACATGTGATATATGATCCAGGTACACGTATACAACGATATATTTATAGCAATTTATACGAGATAATTAAAATTGGTTACGAGATGCTGATACACGTAGGTATACCGCAGACACACGTTTTACCAACCCCTGGGTTTTAGGATGTGATAAAACTTTTATTTTTCGATATAAATACGAAAGTTTATTCGCATAGCTATGATTCTTATATTTCATACGAACACATTGATACAGTCCATAAAGATATCTGAACATTGTATAGACGTATTATATATCAGAATCTTGGCTGCTCGATGTATGTACCCGATTAGCTCGGTCGTGCTAACCTTTAGAAATGTTTGAAAATCCACACGTTCATGCGTCGTCGACAAAATAAAAAATGTGAAATTCTTTGACGGTGCCAGTCAATGTCACCGTTCGTTAATGATACGAAACCAAGCGTGATTTATTTTTGGTCTAGAGTCGCGTGTGAGGTCTATAGACGTTACTTTAAACGTAATATTCGCTAATGGTTGCCATGGGGGAACGGGGGACGGAATCAAATCCAGAGTCTGCGGTTGAGTGGTCCGAAATGAATGTGAAATCAAAATTCTACCAAACTTTGACCCTTGGGGGTTGAATAATAATTATTTTAATGCAAGCTCATTAGATACCTTGACCCTTTGAAAGGGTCACACTAGGTAGGCACTGTAAATAGCCTAAGCCGATTTCTCAACTTCAGCTGGCTACCGGCTACGTGAGAAGTTTCATTGACTCCTGTCGGTCCCCCGTAATCGCTGGAGTAATTAATCAGAAGGGGTTTAATTTGGCGCAGTAGCCGGATGTGTGATTTTCGTTGAAAACAGTCCCTTGAAATACAAATCTCGGTATGTCCCATTACTCCGTCTCTATTTCGTCTTTTTTCATTCTCCCACGCGGTCTCCTCTTCGGGTTCATCTCCGCTCTCTTTCCTGCCCGCTCATTGTATGGTTGAATTATATTTTTTAAAGTACGCTTCTCCGTTCACGTATGAATTTCTCTTTCAAGAATTTCCCGATTTTCTAATTGGCGCGACTCGCCGCCCGCCCACACCTCGGTACGGTTTGGCTCGAATCGCTCAATTTCAATCAGTTCGACTTCACTCGTTTTGCTGCTAGGTAGGTACTACCCCGCTGAATCCCATTGCGAAATGCGACATATTCCTTCCTATATCTATATATGATCCATATAGATGTACCATACATACTAACGTGCACGTGTATATCGTCCATATACGTCGCCACGTACCTCCGGAACGTATACGAGCACACCTTTACACTTTTCAGAGTGCAGCGACGTGTTTCGAATACTTCTAATCCTAATGAAATTGAAATATGAAGTTGGGGGTTGGTCACGTGCTCTGCTGTGGTACGTGCCCGATCCATCTATACCTATAGCTCCAGCTATGCCTATACACATACAATACATACCTGTACATAAAAGGGATTCATTTCTGGTATAAAAATGAACAAAAAGTAGGTGTAAATACGGAAATTGATAGTAATTTAGGAAGAAAAGTTTCACCATCGACAAATATCAGAGTTAATATTTGTCTGTTGCGTGGGTATACATATAGATTATAGAGGAGTAAGTATTTGGATTCTGCGTGTGTGCTGAGTGGATGAATTGTCTATGATAATTTTTGCCTCTAGCATGTAGTATACGTTGTTACATTTATACGTGTATGTTTGTCACAATCATCTTTCGTTGTGGTTTTTTCAAATTGGAGTTGAAAATCTACAATGCTCTATGTACTGGGGCTACAATTCGCCTGATGCGATCACCTGTAGGTAGATGGCGAAAAATAATAAAAAATAACGGATCGTTTTCTTCTATCACTTTCATTCTGTCCGGGTATTAGCTATCATTGATGTATCGAAACTTAATGAGAACACAGTGGGTAGTTATACCTATCTACACGTATACTGTGGGTGTCATGTCGTATAGCACGCGATCGCGAATTCCTGAGGTGACGTTTGAAAGTAAGAAAAATGCAGTCCGACAGTGCCAATCTTTCTTTCTGGGTGTCGTTCACGCCTACGTTACCCCATCCACAAGGTCTGTATATCAAATCGTCAGGAGTATTTTAGCTCTGACACCAGCTTCGTGACCGAAGCAATCGCTGCCACACCGAGGTCTGAAAACATTGAAACGAAACGTTTGAACGAGAAAATTCGATGCCTTCAGACTTTCGTACATATACATATATATACGTTCTATTTGGATCGATACTGACATAGAAATATACGTAGACGAGTATATATTCGTCTGTATATGTAATATATATACGTAGAATGTAGTACCTACAAATGTATATGTAGTATATGTGTTTCCAAGTCGGCAAAGTTTTATAGCCTAACGAAAGACGAAGTTTCTTCTTATACGTACCGTGACGCCTTCTAATTTACAGGGGTCGTGCGTTGACTAGAAATTAGTTGATTTCTGTTCGGTGAGATCACCCAGCAAATGAAACTCATTCAGTTTCATCTTATTGTTGGTTAAATTGCAACGGATTACTATTTCAGGTGAGCGCATGCGGCGTGGCGTGGCGTGGGTATGATTGTGACAAGAAGACGACGCGACGCTGCGACGCCCGCGCCGGAAAGCTTGACATCTGGAGAAGTAGAAACTGGTGCGCGGTGGAGAGATGAGAGTAGACTAGGCTCAAATTTTCTCACCGTCTCACGAAAAGTTTAATATTAATTTAAGCCAGTACAGCGAGTCGTTACGCGACTCATTATGGCAGCATAGTAACATTCTGGACCCCAATAAATCCCCGCGGCAAATGTCTTGAGAACATTTTACCAACTGGAGGGGGTGAACGTTCAAGACGACCGGATGGTTTAAGACGTAACTCTAACTTATTACTCAGGTAATTAAAATTCATAGAAGAAAGGGTTGCGAATTTTATTCTTTTTACCCTCGTCTCTCTCTCTCTCTCTCCCTCTCTGAAGTTCTTTTTTCGACATCAGGATTATCCCCCGTCTTCGGTTTATCTGATTCTGGCTGAAATCCTAACTGTTTTATAAATTGTACGTCGGGTATATTGCGCGAGGAGATCGATCTATTATCGATACCATATTGTTATTATTCCAAGCACGTTCCTGCACCGTTATACTAAAAAAAAAGTAAGATAAATTGGCAATAATCGAAATAAAAGCCTTCCTTAATTACCTGTTTAGTCCTCTCAGTTGTATTCCAAGAAAGGAAGAACAATATGGTGCAAAAAGTAAACTAATAATTTATCTGAGATTAATCCTGCAGGGCGGACAGGACTGAAGAAGCCTCGCCTCGTTTGTCTTCGAAAGGATTAGTTCGTAAATTTTTTTGTATCGCAAACTCGCTGTATCCTGGCAGATGGTTAAATCCCTTTTCCGTGAATGAAACCGAACGAAATTCCCATCAGCGGGACATAAGCTGACAAAAAAAAAGTAGGCCAATCCGCGTTATACCTTTATATCTAATACCATTATACAAACATTTCGAGTCCTTTAGTTCAGCGTAGCAACCCTTCGCTCTCTATTCTCCAAATCAACCTCCCTTAACACCTCAGAGTATGAAATCAATTTTAGCAAAGAGTGTCGTCGAGATCATGGGTCTGCTCCAGATTACATAAAAGTAACATCCACCGAAATTTTCCGAAGATTTCTAAGGTACAGGAAGCTTATTAAACTACATAAACCATAAGACTGTAGAAGCGTCTTAAGCTCCGGAACAATATCGAGGGTATTACGTTTTTGGAAAATCATAACAGAGTCGGGATATTGAAAATAACAATCATGAGTTGAATCTATTATTCCAAGCTCTTTAATTTCTCGCAAGCTCTGTGAAGAAAAGGATGCGATTGCTTGCTCGCAAAGTAAGGTAAGGATGCCTTCAAAATATCGTCCCCAATATAATTATTAAAGGTGATGGTGACAAATTATGATTGAATTTCGTGAAGAAGATCTAGGTACGATAGCGGGCTATCGCCCGGTAGAGTTACCGCAGTGATAGATTGAGCCAAGCGTCGGGTCAGGCGCACCCCCAAACTCCCGGCGCCAATGTCCAGCTCTAGATTTATGCTGATGGATTTTCTTCACGAGGTTTCAAACTCCCGTTGACCGCGATATCTCCGCGCAACCGAAACCCACCCCCATCTTGCACCAACGCGATTACAGATTCCACGAGTGTGTTTTGTTTGCACGCCCTTACGCCGCAGGGTTCGATCAATGGCCCGTAGATTGCCAATGGCGAATGGCCTATGGCCAATGGTCAATGATCAGCGGGCAATGTTCAATGTTCAATGGTCGACGGTCTTAGGTCTAAGGTCTCAGGTCAAACCGGCCAATGGTCATTTGAACAGACCGACATACAGGCAGACCGCTGCGAGGGTACATGGGCATGTATTATGGGTAGGGACGGGTAGATATGTAGATATATGGCTATGTAATAGATGTAATAGCATAGCGAATGTGCTTTCAGCTAATATATAAGCTGGTAAACACGTGTATGATAATTAACGAGGCTATAATATGTGAGTTTATAGGATATGGATGAATTTCGACCTATGGGATCTACTTAGCGTGGGAGAGTACGGTAATCTTTATCGGGTTGATATCAGTATGTTAGGTAGGTATATATATATATATATATATATATATATGAAAAGCCCGGAAGCGATTCGGTGGGACACTTGGAAATAAATAGCCAACAAGAGAGAAGAAGAAGTGAAGGAGGACCGGTGGTTCGCGTCCCGGAAATAAATAACAAATTATCTAAGCAACGGGAGCCGGTTGAATTTTTTTGTTTATTTATTTTTTTTTACCGTAAATAAGAATCTCCTCTCTCTTCTCCTTTGCCCTGCCGGAGAATCAGATGGCTGTAAATCGTCGTTGGAAAAAGGGTGAGGGATTTTAGTGGTAGAGCAGGAGGTCCTCCAGGTCCATATAGCTGAGACTAGAGCTGTAAGGGTGGTCGACGCCACACTTTACACTTTTATACGAGACCCGATAT
Organism: Tenthredo livida; assembly: GCA_963992785.1. Taxonomy (NCBI): domain Eukaryota; kingdom Metazoa; phylum Arthropoda; class Insecta; order Hymenoptera; family Tenthredinidae; genus Tenthredo; species Tenthredo livida. The sequence continues at coordinate 21,410,025 of OZ023068.1, forward strand.
CCACCGTCGTCCCTGTCACCGCTATTCTTTATTCCTTGGAGTCTCTCGGTAAACTACAAACTCTCGACGCAACCCCCTGCCCGTGTACGTCGTCGTTCACCTACCTACACTGTATAGTATATAATCTAAAGGAATCCGTTTCGATTTACCATACATTCCCAACAATTTTCGCATAACACCTGATACATACCAACAAGTACGCGTTGTATAGATCTGAGGCCAGTCAGCGATTCCCTGAAAGTCGAACAAGGGGGTTGAAGGCCCCCAGCGAATTTCTCTACCGTTTCAAGATTCATCATCAGTCATCGACGCGATATTTCAGCCGTTGATATTTCTCGCTCTATTTTACACCCCTTGTTCTCCCGACCTTCAACGAAGTAAGAAAAATTGGGGTTTAGTAAATCGATGAGCTTGCATTAAACATCGCTCGAGGGTTGTGGCAGTAGAGTTCGAGGATGAGGTTGGAATGTGGAAAGGTGGTAAGGCGGGGCAGTCGAGCGTCGCCAATGCGATGTAATGTAGGCAATCCACGTACTGACGCATTGTTAAGAAAATGTGTTACTTCAGGAGAGATCTACCCTCCCATGCTCACGCCAAGCGATAAACGGACCCCGACTTCAAGCCCATACATATGTTATAACCAGCCATATTGTCAGTATACGGTGAAGCGCTCCCGGCAATCATCTTCAACTCGCTTTTAGAGGGGCCTGGGAACGAGCCTTTTGGCGCATTGAATGGATGACCGATTGCGTGCAGATTTCTTTTTACACCATTTTCTCTGAATGGAATTCAATGAAACAACTTTCAGTCTTTAATCAGCGAGGTTCTTAACGCAACGTCAAAGATAAATGTAAAGAAGACAAAAAAACGTTTGCTCAAAGCCTTGAGGATCTTAAATACCTATACAATTATATAGATAGGTATATATTAGACCGTAAAATTGTGAGATCCCATGTTATTCAAAGGGAAGACTTCAAGCCTCTTTAGGGACCTGTTAGAAATTTTTCGAAAATCTAATATTTGGGGACAATTTTTGTTGATTTTTTGTCTCGAGGTCGCCATGCTTCACTCCTCAAGTTAGTATTTGAGGACCACCGTAATATAGGTATATGTCTCCCTTAAATCCCCGAACGCTATCTGCCGCCGGTGAATTACTTTCCATGACACCCCTTCCGCGTCGGTTGTTCAAGCCGTTTATGTGGCTGAAGATCCTTAAAATTTTTTCAAAAACTTTCCTCAATTGAAGCAAAAACAAAAGTAATCTCTTTCCCTCATTCCCTCCGCTTTTTCGGTACTAAATAAATTCATAAAAATATACATGGATGTCCAAAGCAGATAAACCGCGGTCTTTATCATATCACATCCATTTCTCATTCATAACGAACATCGCGGTTTCCAAATCCAATAATCTCCTGTTCCATCTTCTCTCATACCCCAACCCATCCACGTGACAAATGAATTTGATTGTCAAAATTTCAAAGCTACATAGCAATTGGTGATCTATTTCGTACTTCTATGTGGGTAGGTAGGTAGGTACGTGAATTTATAGCGTCGATAAATAGTTCCATACTCAGCACCGAATAGGTAGTAAGTAGCGAGAAGTAAGTAGCGTTTGGGATCGTTCCGAAGCTCAATAACACACATCGTAGTAGAGATCAGCGGCTAACTGCCGGCAATAACAATCGTTGGGGCTGAAACTCGTGTGTGACAAAGAGGTGCGAGGAGTGACTTTAGCTGGAGCTAAATGGTCGTTGGCGAGCATCTGGGAGGTCTGGAAAATCTTTGTCAGTCTAGGCGAAGGTCCTGAGTAAGTTTGCCCCGGTAGTCCATAGATTGTCTCCTTTACGCGGTGCGGTAGGTAGTTTAGCGAGGGGTAGGCCAGGCGTTTGTACGTACATAGAATATGTTATAATTTGTTAAATATGGTTCAGTGTACATGCACACAAATATTACGCTGGTTTACCGCAAAGACACGCGGTGTTATACGATTTCTGAAGAGATTACATACGCGTAGGTATATAGTCTGATAATAAACTGGCATCGTATCTGATTTCACCAGTTGAAAGAAGCGTGGGCTTGCAATATTACCGATAAAAGCGTTCAGGGGGTCGTAACTGGATCTGAACTGTGATCAAACATATTTTTATTTCACATCGACGACGAAATTCAATCTCTCTATACGTCGCACAGTTATTTTGTTAACTTTACCCCGAATTGGATTTATGCTTTTGAACGTATGTAATATACTTACGTGGTACGTTATGTATGTGTAATATACACGCACATCTATAAATGTGAATTTTTAAAGCCCACAAAGACCGACGACGACGACGACGACTGCTTCTTCGGTATCGAGTTAATCTGAGGTACCTTTTGAATTTTTTCTATACTTTTTAATTATTCACAGGCAATCTGCGGAGAAATTTGCGGAGCTTTACGGTATGGATTATTCTAAATGTATGTAAATCATCTGGAACCCTCGCACACAAACATTGACACACCCAACGAAACGATAATTACGTTCTCCGTTTCAAATTTTAGTTCCAATTAAATTTCTATCAGAATAACACGAGCGTGGGGTCGCCCAAGGCGCGCGAATTCTCTGCAATGTGCGACCCTCGCATCTGATAACGTGTCGTAACTCAATTATCCTTACGTTTTCGAGAAGAACCGATTGAAGATAAAATCTCATGCCCATGGTACGGCCTCGCTTTCATCTCTATCCGGCCTGCCTGCCTCTTTGTGGGCCTACCGTTGGTTTTACTTTTCTCCTATCTATTGCACCCTCATCTCAAAATAGGATCCTTTTTATCAGAAAAAAAGAAGAAAAATTTATACCTAATATCGTCTGTGTATCCTCGACGAAAGAAGAAACCCCTAATATACATATAATTGTGAAACTGGCACACATGGCTTATATCGTAGGATGCGCTTACTTCGTTGAACTTTTCTCCACCGTCAGAAACACCTTTCTGGAAGATTAATCGGTGCCTGTTACAGCCCTGGCTTCCATCGTTCAAGGTCTTAACTCCCACGGGGTCAGACGTTGACCGCGATTACGTTGTTTTCCAAATCGTTCCCCTAAGAAATAATAATACAGGAAGAGTTTTGGGAGCTAGTATACCCGTTGTGGTATGTTTTGTCGATAGTTTTGTAACTAAACTTTTCAACCAAGTTCGTTGTGGGAGTTGAAGTTTCAAAGAAAAGTTATGCTCGGAGCTTTAGAGCATAACTTTTAACCGTTTCTTTTTTAGGATTTTATTTCTTTGTGAGAAAAGAAAGATTAAGTGGAAATAAAAAAATAGTCGTTCGCACTGATCGATCGCTCGATATATCCGCAATACGCGACTATGACTCGAACGACGATTTATAAAATAACGAAGCCAGAGGAGTCGGCATACCTAGACTCTTACTCGAAAGACACGCTTTTACGCGAAATAAAATTTATTAGAACGTGAAAGCCTTTGATGCAGACAACGACTAAGTATCCACTCGTTAACCAGACGTTTGAAATTAAAATTTTCATTAGTGACAAGTCGACGTACAGCTACGCGTCTTGAATGAACGAAGGATTTCCGGAACGGTTTGTGGCGACACTGCGCGAAGCCGAGACCGGTCTTAGAGGAATGAGACGAGTAGGAAAAAAAAAGCGCAAAGAATTTCGCCTTACTCGGAGTAATGTATAAAGTTAAAAAAGAAGAAGGCAGCTTTAGTAAATTTTTTCTTTTCTACCCTCGTGAATCCAATACTTAGTCTCAAAAGCTGAACAAAAATGGAAAGACTAGATGGTAGAGAAGGAGAGGAGCGAAGATACCGACGAAAAATGTCAACTTTTTACAACTTTTTCTCATCCTTTCTTACTTTTTCTCACTCTAGAGCGAGAAAGATGGGACGGAAACCGCGACACTGGAATATACCGTGACTGCCAAGATTCTGGATGGGAATAGCCCACAACCTCGTCAAATCTCAAACAATTCGGCTCTGATTCGCGGCGAAGCAAATTGCTACTCAGAAAGTTACCTAAGCGTTGATATTTCCGAACTTATTGCACGAGAGCGAGCATCGTCGTCTTGCGAAAAATGTCAACTTCTGATCTAACAATGAAGAAACTAAGGACTTTTCCACCCCGCTATATTTTCCTGCTGGTGTCTGCACTGGCAGGGTGGAATGGAGCGCTTTAAACTGGGTTAAGATGCGGGATGAAAGTCGAGAAAAGTGACCAAGGTGTGCAGCGGAGATGAAAGATGTTGGTCTCCCGTCAAAGATGAAAGAACTCGTATTTTCTCACGACGTGAATTAAATTTCAGTTCATATTCCTGCATTCAATAAGATATATGATATTCGAAAATTCTTATTATCAATATCGCACTGAATTCCATCAATTTTCAAGATTTATTCATTCAAGTGGTTTCACTTGAAACATAGATTTTGCGATTAACGGTGCATACGGCTAGTGGACAAGGAAATGATAATTTTCAGGAGTTTCACAGACTCGGCAATTTTGAGGACGACCTGATACAACTCGAAATTTACTTCGAAGAGATGAGAAGCTCTCGCTCGTGAGTCGTGGAAGGGTATTATTCATTTTCAATTAGCTTTCGTTCAATTATCTGAATGCTTTGTTAACTACAACAAGCTCGAAGTAGCGGTGAAAGCTCACATTCCACATTAAATTGGCAGCAATTTAGCTTTGTTATTCTACCCAATTTCCTTCGTTCAACGGATATATTTCGTTCACGGTAACGTTAAACGGTTCTCTGTCTTTGCATTTTACTCTGAAATAAATACGCAGTATTATATTTAATATCAGTGATTAATAATTCTGTTACTGAGATGGCTAGTGGCACGCGAAGAAAAAAATAATCACGATATTATAGAGGCAGGGACACGGATTGGCGTGAAACGATTGTAAATTTTTCCTGCAGGCACCAGTTAATGAAAGTGAACGAACCAATTTGGAAGCAATTTGAGGAAATAAAATTCTATATACCATCGTCGGCGTTCGCTATACTACTATAATATCCAAACTTATACAGGCAGCGTATTTCTTTATTTCGTCGAGATGAATTGAGAACACTTTGAATTTAACACGTCACTTTATTATCATATTTTAGAAAAAAATAATACAGCAGGCATCCTTTTAAATTTAATAAGAACCCTTTCTCGCCTTTTCACTGTTGTAAAATCTTCGCGAATAAACATATATAGCGGATACCCTTCCCCACCCCACCCTACCCTACCTTATTCTACACGTAAGTGCGAAGACCTGCGGAATGAACTTCGTATAGCAACCTATGCGAACGGCTGAAACAGTATAAAGTTCTCCCATGGCAACGGTGAACGTCTTGAGAGATCCGTTTTGCTACCCGTCCGCCTCCACTTCGCCACCCTCTCCTCGGGGCTGATTGAATTAAGAGAGAAGCAGGTGCCGAAGAAGGTCCTCTCTCCTCACGGGGGTATTTCACGGTACAGTATCTCTACTTTGGGCCTACGTTTATCGACTGACATAATTTCATCCCGTTTATAGAACGTAAAAAAAAAAAAAAGAAAAAGAGAGAAGAGAATGGAAAAGGAAAGGGAAAGAAAAAATCTGGCCATTCTTCCCGGCCAATGAGCCTTCTGACTCCAGCTTTTCCTGAAGAACTTCTACCTGATTACTGAAATAACTCTCTCTAGTATGCCTTCCTCACTCGCCCTCCAGCCTCAAAAAGTCGCGCGATCTTCTAACAGGGTCAAGTATCACTCAGTACCCCCTGCAGTAGCTTTTTCTACACACATACAGCATATACTAACTCATATAAGTAGCTCGCCTTCGCAACTCTACCCCACGGTAGTCGTTCAACCCGACGAGAGATAAGTCACAAATAATCGCGCTGAGCGATGCAATATTTCTTTCGAAAGGCTAAGCCGCAAACTCTACTGCAAGTCGCTGACACCGATAGGTGCACGCTGCAGAAGTATCGTTGTACTATAAATGGTATCATTTTTCTCAATATTTGGAATGGGTTCTGCGACGAAGAACACCGGAGCCTCTCACCTTCCTGAAATGTATTCGACTTTTTTAAGTTGAATGAAAATCATGCCTACGGTTCTTGCAGTGCTTGAGAAATGAACGACTGGCTTTCATCTTCTTTAGGAACGACGTTAGATGGTAATAAAGATAAAATAGCCCAAGGTGTAGGTACAGCCGCAAAGACATACAGCTGGTATATTTCGTACTTGGTTATCCAGTACTGACCTGGTAATATGGTGGCTATCTTCAACAGCAGTAGAATAGAGGAGAAAGGAATAACCAGCAGCAGGCCTCAGGCAGAAACTCAAGTTCCCCACAAGCATGGAAGAAGATCGCGATAACAATGACGTCCGGGGTTCAGGTTCTGGACCCTTATGCTTCCCGAGGGTCTCTGAGAAAGCATATTCTATTAGCCCGGCGGTTTACATGGCGTCCAACATGCGTAAATAGCACTAGTAAACCAGGTTCACTTTCCTGCCGAGGATCACTACCATCGGGTAGACAGGCGAGCAGACAGGGAAAGTGGGAAAACGGGAAAATGGGCAAGAGGAAGAGAGATGAAAGTCGAGAGTTGAGAGAGAAGCTGTTGTTATGTCTCTTACGACGTCAGTCGAGATGTAGATTATAAAATGGAAATTTCGCTGTGCAAGGGGTACTTTGATCTTTAATGTGTTTCATGTAGCGAATTGCTACCATAAAAAAAAAACGTCGTGCCAACTAATTCGTGGTTGTTTTCATGACCGATCTACAAATCTAGAATGATGGTATACTGGTGTGTAGGAATACTCATAATCTTATATACCAGTGGCATATATATACCTAATGCAGTTTGCGAAAATGAGATATTACGACGCGCTGCACAGTTCTGTCTTAAATTTATGCTATCGTTAATTAACTATGCGGAGTTAATTAGCAATGAGAGGAAGTGAACAGTGGGCCGACACCACTTGCGGTATAAGTATCCCATGTATACCTGCAGCCGACGTCTCAGGCATATATATATATATTAAATGTGTATCTACGATGTTGCCACTTATAGCAGCCTGATTTGCGGTGAAGAGACTAAGATAGAGAGGCAGGAAGAGTGATTTTTCTCGCTGGAAAAAGGGGAGCAGGAAAGATCCGTCATAAAGTGGTAAGAGACCATGGGAGTGTGCGAGGGAAAATAGGTGGGGGGAAAAAGAGAGAAAGAGGTATAGAGGAACCTCGTGCATTTCCATAAGCCTCTTTTTTGGGGTGAAAAATACCGTGGGAACCTACGAGGGTGAAATGAGGAACCGTAAAAAAATAGGTGTCCCATTTGCGAAGAAATCAGTCTTGTAACGTTAGGGGGTTCGTTGTACGGCGAATGGATATACGCGGCACGTGTACGACCGTAGACCGCAGTTCAGATATAAAACGCCAGCGTCTTTTCCTACGTGATAATCAAGAAAACTCGACTTCGCTCTTAGTATGTATATTGTATCATTCGATTTTCCCATTATATCACTACAGTTTCCATTATGTATTCTGTAGTCAAGGTGTAGACTCATCGTCGGTAGCACGCGAAGTCGTTAGAAAAAAAGAGGTCAGATCTTGTTTGATTTATTTATTTTTTCTCGCCTCGTTAATAGCCGGTGGTGACAAGGTAGTAATTTTACTTTTTAATTGATATGAATCTATAATGACAGCATAATTATTACAGTTTAAATATTCGATGTTTATGAGAAGATATACCTGCAGATATAGGTAGGTACTACGATATCGACGCGAGAAATTTCGTGAGTATAATTATTTAAGACAGTAACATTTCATTTTACTGCAACTTGACGGAAGGTGAAATTATCTCGGCTGAATAGATTATGGGTACCTTATTCTGTCAAGGATTTAATTAAAATAACATTTCATTAATGCTTTCTCGTACTTGATATGCTTGAAATCCCAAAATCAATTTGCCCGCGGCCTTGACTGATGAATATTTTAATTAGCTAATGAAAGCTTCATATATTCGCTTGCCAAAAAATCAGAATTTGCGGCTCATCGACCGTCACCTATAGGTGATAAGATCCACGTGTGTTCATACATGGAAAAATATCATATTCAAATTATTAACAATGAATAGTTTAATATGCGTCAAAGAAAAAAAAAGAAACAAATACTTAAACACTAAAATACAAAAATAATTGTCACCAGCTCGATCTTATTATTAAGATATAGGAGTAATAAGATCGAATACCTATAACGTTCAATATTTCTCGTATCAGGTAGGTACCTAGAAATATTTTGTAGAATCACAAGCGTTTAGAGAAACAGGTTTTTGACGTTAATAGAGAATATTATTTGCTGTATAAAATCATTCTGCAGCCAACTAGTAATCCTGAAGTGATTTAAAAATAAACTTGCTATTTTCTTAGAGCCGATTTAACTCTTCGATTCTATATTCGCCAGCGCGAAAGTATCGTAAAGCAAAGCCGCACTCACTCGCTGCTAAGAAAGAGGATACAAATTGCCTCCGATTCCAATTGATTCGAAGAAAAGATCCCCCTCCCCCCTTCCTCCGCCCCCTCCCCCGTTCAACAATAAAATGGCAATATCCGACGTCAATAAATTCTACTCCTCGACTTTTTCAATTGGACGAGGATGCTGCCCACTGTCCGCCACTGCCTGTGCAGAATTACATCCCTCTCGAGGGTAGGTCGGGAGATAAAAACTTCGACGTCGATTTGTATCTCTTATTGCGTACCGGATATTTGAATTTCCAATTCAGCGTTAAACAGCGCGGGTACCGTTGTGAAAGGTCAATATATGTATATAGTTATGTTATACATAGTGAGTTTTGCCGCGGGCAATCCGGCTCGCGGAAAACGTGACGCATCAGTAGATAAATTCAATGGTCAAAACCGCAGAAATGTGCCGCACAGTTGAAAAGTATTGCATATACCGCCGAACTCCCCGTTCAGATATAGTTTGTTGAATCGAATATTTTAGCGAATGTAATTCTGCTTGTTCGACTGACCAGAATTATTTGGTCTTTGAGTTTAACTCCTGAAAGAGGAATTTCACATTTTAATTGAGACATGAATCATTTTATAATTTTGGTCTTCAACTTACTACTAATTGATTCTGTTAATATAGAGAATATTACTGTACCAATTAGAAGGCATGAAAAAAGCTCTTCAAAACGTTCACGATTCACGGCAGTTTGAAGGGTTCGCGAGGTTTCAAAAGCTTAGGAATCCCTTTTAATTGAAAATCAATCAACCCCTGATAACAAGAATTATATGTACATACATACATCTGGTTACTTCTTCTGGATTGCTACATTTATCTGTAAAACTGGACGTGGTATTCCAAAATTGATTTTAATCATCAAAATCGAGACCCCAATTTCTGGGGTGCCTAATACAGCTTCTGCTTTTGGCAAATTGACAGATTAGCTGCGAAATTACTCGAATAAGTTGTCTGTAAGATAACTTTTCACTTTTTTACTTTATTCCGATTCTGGATTGTGTATTGGGCCTCGATAATGTTCAATCGATAGTACTTAGGCCTGAATCTTTCCAACTTTGAAAGCCGCAGATTATTTCAACAGATTACAAATCATTCTTTAACAAGGGCGTTCGAGGCCGCGCCGCGTCGGCCGCGTCGGCTTCTAAGCTCGAAACGGCATCTGAGTGAGCTTGAGGAACAGATTTTATTCAAATAGCTCTCAACGATTCAAGTGGTTGCCCAGAAAAAAAAAGGATTATTTGCAGACAATTGTTTAGGGGCCGGAATAAACTGATGAAAGAAACAAATTGAGAGGGAGACCCTTGTATCGATTTTGCGAGCCTAATCAAATACTGCGGACTCGAATCTCACGCCCTTTCCTCGTTTCACGATATTTGAAGAACAGCTTTACCTCAAACGCAACACTTGTTTTTAATCTCATTTAAAAAACTTCGAACTTCCCTTTATCTACATACCGTGTTAATGTTGCATAAGTTGAGTCCGTGTATAACCGAGCACTCGAAAAATAATAGCTCGCAACCCGCTCGCGCCCATACCAGGGTGAAAGAGATGAGAGGGAAACAGTTTTTCTAAAAGTCTCTGTAACATTCAACGCTCCGATGTGCAAAAGCATTTCCGTGCGCTCTTTTAACTTGCTCTTTTTACCCATTTTGGTTTTAGTCAGTCTGCCTTTGAAATAAGGCCGGTTGAATTTTTATTGCCTTGAATAGCGGTTCGGCATAGTATATACTACAACACGTTTTTCATTTTGACCTAAAAGGAAGTGGTATAATTGCATCGCGGAAACAGTAGGTCACGTCATACCACGAAGAGATTAATAAAAAACAAAAAAAGGCATTCAACTTCAACCAGTTTCAGAAGAACATTCTGTATCGAATTTACCCGAGATAACTAGCCTGCTGCACGTACAAAGGGTTCAAAAGTCAACTCTGATAATTGGCAACCCGACAAGGCCCAATTACGTTACTCGAGGGATAATTCTGCTAGCTTTGTTTGTCTCCTCGAAACCGTCCGTCCATCCTTTCATCCATTTTCGTCAGGTCAGTGAGCCAATGAGTAAAATAAAACCTCGGAGCGATTCGAATATTCCGAAATTTAAACTAAACCCTCGACTTCAATCACCCCGGCGATATTCGAGTGCTCCCAGTTTCTGACCGGACGCTCGTTGGTGGAAGGCGAATAAGGTAAACGTAATTAAATTCTTAATGACGTTGGCGCTGCACTAGCTGCTGATGGTGATGGTGATACCCGTCCTGCCAAGGGAACCGACAGGGGTTGGACATCGTGCCTGGGAATTACTGGTGTCCTTTACAGTGTCGTGCAAAGGATATTTTTCAATGAAAACTCTGCAATAGGTAGATCGGCGAACACATATGATATTATATAGATATATACGTATATGAGGAACGAAACAGGCTTTTATCTCAGGTATCGTTAAAATTGCTAAAATTTACATTTTGACATAGGAGCGTATTTCCATTGGAAATTTTCAGCCGGGAAAGAGTGACGTGACACGTGCCTTATCTCGTTCTTCAAGTTTACGCTCCCTGTAATCTAACAAACGGCTGATAAACATGCGAAATTTGAATGAAATCAAGTCAGCTAATCTTGGGAGAGATTCAGAAACTTTGTTTATCACCAAAAACTTGTATACTCGTTCGATGTTGTAATCTGCTACACTTGACGCTGAACCTCCAATCGAACGATACTTGCGTTTTCAGTCTATTTGAAATATCGACAAAAATTGTTCCCCCCCAATTAATTTCTATGTCGAAGGGAAAAGCAGAAATTTTTTACCGAACGAATATTCGGACAACCTAGCTGCCCGCTTACAACCAAATAACAGAATTCACGTCACTCGTGTTACAAATTGGAAAAAAACCATATATAGTAAACGCGGACTCGATAATATGTGCAAATTTTCAAACCGATGTCAAATTTCGTATTCCGTTTAATCAAAAACGCGTCACGTGATCCGGCAACTCGTCGACTATATACATACATATATATATATACGAGCCACGTCATTTCTGTTTGTAATCCGTTAGAAATCGCAAATGAATCGAATGCCGTTTGAAACTACCGAGGCAGAATAATCGATCGAAAGCGTATATATTTCGTATCTTGTTCACGGAGTACTAGACCCATTCTACCGGATGCTCTTTGTCATCCTGTCTTCCGTTACGCTGTACACGACGACGACGACGACGACGACGACGATGTTGACTCTGACTTTTCAAAAGAAAAAAGAGAACGAAAAAAAAAAACAAAAAAAAAAGGAATCACGGTGGAAAAAACTTCCCTGATTCACAATGTAGCAGTAGATTCTAATGTCATATCCTCGAATGAATCTGCAATTATACAGTAAAATTTTCCCCGTAGTGTAGACAAAGCTAAGCAGGTATTTAGGGGCAAACTCTATCAGGTAAAGCTTTGCGCAAGCGGCAGGTAGCTAATTATAATAAGCTCTTGATTAAGCTGAAACTTCCAACGGCTGAAACAGGCCACAATATTTACGACGCTTAAGCATATGTCTGCGACATCCACGACATAACATGTTAGGTATAACATATTACTGTGGTGTAGGGACGCGTGTGAATTCCGCCAACCCCTTTGTAGACTGTGGAATACCATATCCAACTGATTACGAGATTATAATGTAAAAAAAAAAAATAAATGTATATTTCTACTTGGGATATACTTAGGTATAGCATTCTTGTGGTAGTGTGGCCGAATTCACCAGTGGTTATAATAATGAAAAAGAGGATGTTTCGTATAAAACCTGGGGGTGTCTAATCTTAATTTGATTTAACCCTGGAGGTTAAGTGCTAAAAAAATATAACTGTCGTTTATTTTGCGAAATGATTTTACCGCGAGAGCGTACGGCGCTTGGGTAAAACAACCCTTCCGCTTGTTTTTAATCTCCCGTCGTGATCTTGCTCAGAGTTGAACAGAACGAGACTCTAAAATGCCCTCGAGATGTCGTCTCAACTTAACACGCTGTATAACGTCAAGATTTGAATAACAAGAGAAAGAATAAATGATTCTGGGAAATGTTTCATCCCCTAATTATCCTGTTTATTTTTAGTTTTAGTATATATCACTTTACTTGTACATCCGTTGAAGCTTTTTAACGTTGATCTTATCAGTCCGGAGTATAACGTATCTACCCCCTACGTCCATGCCTTCAGAAATATCGATTGTCATTCGCCATATATCTGCGGATTGGGTCGTATAAAATCGGAAATTGACCACTTTGTGATTAGCCGGGCGTAAAAAATGTCGAGTTCAACCTGAGAATCGTAATCTCCGTCGGAAATCTTGTACCTACATTCTATTTCTTGTTTCAGCTGGTTCAAGTCTGGCGAGTGTAGTGGCCGGAAGTAGCAAGCCAACCAGAATCTCCGACAAACCCTACTTTGATGATGTTTCACCAAGAAATGTCACCGCGATAGTCGGGCAGACGGCTATCTTAAGGTGCCGTGTCAAACACCCAGGCGACCGTACGGTAAGTGCTTCGCTTAGTCCTAATTGTATAGCATATATTCTCCGGCCACGGGCCACTTAGCAGACGCGATTGCTCCGCTAATTGCGCAAAGATGAGCACTGCCGTCGTTATACCTACGTGTCATGTAAAGTGGGCTATGCCTGTAATTTTACAAACGAAGTGCGAAATAGAATCTGTGAGCTCATGTCAGCCAAATGAGTAGATTGCCTCGTATTTGAGAATGGAATATGAAAACAAGAAATCCAAATAAATGGGCAGAAATGTTCGGAGTTTAGGATTATTCAAAGTGATGATGCAGTAGGAACTAGGAAGTAAAAAGTAACCCCAGAGTACTGAAAATCGGGTGTTATTTAAATGGGAAAGTTCGAAGGCTTTGGGGCAGTAGTTAGAATCGAGATAGAAACCTGGGGTTTCGACTATATTTTTTTCGTATTTATTTGGAGAAGTTCTGTCCCATGGGAGTATTGAAATTCGAATATTACCGAATTAGGGACCACCCTAATGATAATATGTAAATATTTTCGTCTTCTCTCGCGTGGACGAGTACGCTTTGATCTTTTGGCTATCAAATAAATTAACGACCACGAGTAAGCGCCCAAGTAATTTATTTACCCCTGAGTAAACGCGGAAAAAGTAATTAAATACATAGCTAATGTAAACGTTAATACGAGCGAGCAACTTAATACACGGGTAAAGGCCGGCAAGTGGGTAAACGGGAAAACGGGCATGTGGTTAAGACTCGCGCGTAGTTAGTTGGGGAGGATTAAATAATTAGAATTTTGCTACTTGCGTGCGATTACCTTCCCGTGGCAAGGCCAAAAATTTCACTTGTTCAAATTCTTCGAAACCCTTGCTTTATTTTTATACGACAAATATTGCGGCACAAACGAATATTAAATATTCGTTCAATATTGCTCGAGTAGGTATCATGGAAAAAATTTTAATCAAGGAAAAGGTATCGATACAGTGGTGAGCCCCCTTCTCTCGTAAAAGTTTCAAATGCTCTGTAGAGATGATCTTGTAGAGAATTCCCCTATAATATACGACTGCAAAAAAAAATGAAAAAATAAAAATAAAAAAAAATGAAATTTACAACAAAACTTTGATCCCGGAGTTCGATATGATCGGATAATTGACTCGCAATGGAACCCTCACGGTCACATATGTATATACATATAGTTGACAATGGTTTGCATAATGCTGGTATCAGATGAAGCAATCAAATACACTTGACCAAAGCCAAGAGCTTGTCGACAATATCTAGCCAGGTGAACTGTATTCAAGTCTCTGGTATCCTGTACACAAGGGTCAAAGGATATTGGCTTAAAGGTAGAGAGAGCTTCGAACGAAATTGGCATACGAACAAGAGTTTGAATCCTTTGGAGAGATTTTGGTTGAATTATACGAAACGTGCTTAGAAAGTGACTTCCTAATTTCTAGTTTTATCACAATTTCTCTCACACCGATGTCTTGAAGATGTTAAATACCTGTGATAATTATGTAAATTTGGTAACTAAATCTGATCACGTCTGTACGCCGTTTGTAGACTCTCTCCAAAGGCCTTGTTCGACTAGATTGTACGGTAGCCGAAGAGCAATCTGCTCTCGATGGTGCACCTAGGGGTGTACATACTCAATTGGAATAGTTTACGAACAGTTTACGTATATAATTGAGAATCACTTTGCTTCGTTTGAAGAAACGCCTTGTAGTACCTTTTTTCGTTCGCGATTAAATTCTGCATTTTATAGCCCTGCTGCAGTTCTCTGATTGTTTCAACAAATAAGTTGAGTTCTGAGTACAAAGGAGGTTGCTAAATTTTTTATACTTATAATCGAACCACTCCAAACCTGTAAAAGAGTGAAATTTCACTCGAAATAAATTTAAATAGCTAGTTGGAGTAAAATCAGATCAAAACTTATTGTGAATCTTTCACTTTTACGAAAAAGCGTGTAGGGTTTGATCTATGATTAATTCACGACTCACCGGCTATCAGTTGAACTGAATTTTTCGTATATTGAAACTGTATGAGACCCCAGCTGGTCGACCTGTACTGAGTTAAATGACTGTCGAGCGTATACATGTAAAATAAAAATTTCTAACGGCTCTTTAGAGACCAGATTTTATCATAACTTATCAGGGGAGGCGAGAGACCGTTCCCCGTGACAAGCAGCCAGGCCTTAATAGAATGGCGTAATGATATAAAGCGATGCTTTGACATAAGATAAATGGCCAAACAGCAGAGAGCATGATATTAAAAAAATTGTCATCAAAGCGAGTAAAATTTTGATTGCAAATTCTCGAAGCCTTTTTATCGACTTATTATCGTCGCGACGAGACGATTCGGCGAAACAATGAAGACCTAAGCAGGTCTGGTTCAAAGGCAAAAACCTAATTTTTGAAATTGAAAGGTCTATTATTTGTAGCGGGAAAGTGAAATGTGTACATAATGTTGTCAAAGGAAAGCACCTACTTGAGAAAAGCTCGCCTTGTCGCGTCAAATTTAGCGAATACATTTTGCCAGGTCAATTTCATCCGTAGACTTCAAGGTTGAAGTTGATTGTTGTTCTCCCCTCTGGTGAAGAAATCACAGTTGACTGGCTAAAGATATAATTTATTAAAAAGTACCTACTTTCGAGGTACTTTAGTGGTACTGCTATATTACTGCAAGTACTTGCTACGGCTGCGCTCCATTAATACTCGTAAATAGGTATTAAACGAGATTGTTTACGAGGCTAGCGAAAGCTGCAGTGCACGCAGACCGTCTATAAACGGGAAAACGTTTCTAGAACGGGGTTGAACCGCAAAGATAATTTACGGGCTATCCGTCGAGTAACAAAATTATTGGAAAGTTCACATTCGTGGATAACAATTTTCACATCGTAGCTGATGTCCTCGCCAAAATATCATACATGATGAGACATAGGTACAACTTTGACTTCCTCCTCTTCATTCGATTATATACAACCAATTAATTTCGTTCATTATTCATTATTGCATTAGGAGAATGCGGGAAATACGTTTTACGTACCCTTGTCCACCCTCCAATAATATTCTATTATATCCTAACAAAGGTGGATCGTGAAATTGGGCCATATTGTTTCGCAACATAGTTTTATACGATGTAGAGTGGACAGATTGATTCCTCTAATGCAATTGCCTGAGATTTTTTCATTTTTTCATTCCCCACAACCCGATCGTGCCAACTGTGTCTTTACTAGGTATAGGTATATCATTCGCTTGCCTCGACTAGCACAGTCACGTGGACAAGTTCGATAATTGATTTAACGCCAGCTTAAGGGTATAATATAACTACCATAGTCCTATGTGTGTATATGTGTACCTGCGTCCTATGCTCACGTTTAAACTTAGTTTAATTAAACCCTGGATTTATCGGGCAACCCTTGACACAGATATATGTATAGGGATACAGAAGACAGGGAACATCGTGTGACAGACATTTAGCCCATGGGAGGTCAAATATAAAGCGAAATTCAAACCTCTGTATCCATTTCTCTTCTCGCGGACGTATATAACAATTATTTGAATCTCGTTATAGGCAGAGATTAAAAGTCATAAAGTCAATATCGGATTATTATTCAATCGTGGAAGTGGTGATCGAGAGGAATTGAAACTCCATCGTATCGTATCGTATCTACGTATCGTATCGTATCGTATCGATTAAACTACTCAGTATAGTTGTTAGTTTTCTCTAATATTTTGTAGTTAGCAGTGGCTCTTTTGTGTCCTGAAACGCGAAATGGGAAACGTTGTCGTGTTTCGAGTTGGCTGGAGACACAGGGGGCTTCCATGACTCGCCGGACAGTCGTGACGGACGGGATATTAGCAATTTTTTGCTCCCACCCATACGTCATGCTCTGGTTATCTCTGTCCTCGTCGTACATACATGTCGGGATTCACCCTTATTCCGAGGGTTTTAGACCGCTGAACGCGACCTAGGCACTACCGGGCTGGAACAAAGACATTTTCTGAAGAAAATGACCAGATCCTGAAAAGAGAAATAGAAAGAGTGAAGCCAACCAGTAGGCAGTCACTCCTTGAATGCTGATTGAGGTTGTTTCGGAAGTGAAATTGTTCTCTGTCACGCATGCCCACCCACGTAACACGTATAATAAATATACGATGCTGGAACGAGATTAAAGATCCGAATAAAGTATCACGTTGAACATGTGGCATGTGTTCCCCGTATCCTGAAGTAATAAATAGCTTCGAAAAGGAGGATCTATGTCGATCTAATGGCACTTTGTCAAACGAATCAAATTCCACAAGGGGATTCACGGCTCTAGATGCAAGATCATTAAAAGTGTTCGAGGTGGTTAATGTCTGCACGTGCTCTTCGGGAACAGAATTATGTCCTTTTCACCCGAGTTAGTAAAGACCGGGGTTAATTTAAACAAGCCCCGAAGAGCCCCGAACACCCCCGACTACCCCGAAATCACCACCGAAATCGTCCCTGAATCGCCCCGGAATACCTGCCCCCTGTACCCAAGCCGGGCAACTAAGATGGCTGATTGTGGGCTTAGCTTTAATGTCCCCAATTTTTAGTCCCTTTTAATCGCCCCCATTCGAGGATCTCCTCGAAACCTCCCGCCCTCCTTTCGTTGCCCTAATCTAATCCTTCTAATCTCTTTATTATTCACTTGTCTCAAATTCACGCCGATTTTCACTTTCTCCAAAACTTTCCACGCGAAAATATATTCCCTAAAATTGAACAAAACGTTTCTCTGTGCAACTGTAGTCAGGAAAATTTTAATTCTTTTTTTTTTTCTTTTTTTCTTCTTGGATGTATACAAATTCAGTAAATATCCTCAATCATGAAGGACAGCTGGGATTGACGGCAGGGTTGAAATAGAAGTTCGTGCACAACCCGTGGAATTGATCAAACAACAACTCATTTAAGGGTAATTTCGAGGAACTCTCAAACCAGCCATGCAAGCACACGTAGGTACAATTTGTGTATACGTGTGTCCGTATATAATATAAATATATAAATGGAGTGGAACTACACATTCAAAAAGGGTTGGCTATGTAAGAATTCGTTTTGTTTGGTGATTATACGTTCGTGCTTGGGCCTAATACACACGAACAATGGCGGCCCAGATGGGGGGTTGGAAAAGGAATTTGGGCTGAGAAAGGTCACTAATTCGCGCGTGCGTCCGCAGATCAATACTCCTTGAAACTCCTCGCCCCCCATTCTTGATTTGTAAAACCGTAGGACAACCCATAAACAATTCGGTAAACGTGAAAGGAATGTATTAAACGTCGCGGTCGACGGTAGGATCGGTCGATTGTCCCCGAAATAGCATGGATGTGATTTATCGTATCAAGCAACTCCACATGACTGCAGATATTTCGTACCTAATTCACGATTTGTTTTTTTTATAACTCATATCGCAGTGCCTATACCTATATACCTATATTCGACGAGAAATTACAACTCTGATCATACATCTGAGATCATACCTATACGGGTACGTGTGCAAACTGTAAAATATAAAAATACATTCGCGTAACTGAGTTACTTCATATTATACCCCATACGAAAACCGAAACGACACAGAGGTACGTAATCATTATGACTAATCGCTGAACTTTGTAACACAATTAATTCTGTGCAATTGCGTAATTACCGAGATAATTCCTCGAAACATATTATACATATATATATTATTATACAAGTACGTCACAATCGTGAGAATTAATTAATCCCTGTTGCAATTGGCAACTTCTCACGGTACGTGAACAAAAAATAGGTGAATCCATCGCTGCAAAAACCGTAGGTATACTACCTACTCAAGCTCTATTCCTTCGCTTTATTGCGAGGTACTCGATTTTTTGCGCAGCACCAGTACTGTATAACATTGACAAGAACAATTTAAACAGGAATGAATACGAATCGTGCAATTTCTTTGCCACGGTAGGTAGATTGAGACGTGTTTTTCTGTAAATTGTCAACTTTTTGAATAATTTGTTTACTCGCAATACCACAGTATTTTCTAGCCCATATCCGTTTTTCTGAAAGCTGTTCCTTTCGACCATCAGACTGGCGTCACGTCGCGTCGCGTCCTTAATGTCGCTCTGCAATCAGACAACTTGTTAGGTTGCATACAAAGATAGAAAAAAGAAAGGAGGATAATGATATGATATGAAAGAAAAAGAGAAATGAATAAATTATTGTAATCGACTCGCAATTCTCGTAGCGATTGTAGAACGACTAAGACGAATACTTGGCGAGGCAGCTGATACTCGGAACTCAATTTAGATCTACCTCTCTGGATTATATGAAGTCAAAGCTATTTGGATTTAACACAGAAGACAGAACAAGACTGTTTGCTCTGAACTTGAGCAGCTCTGTCCCAGCGTGAAATATTTGCTTCCAAGACTCTCTCAGTATAAGCTCGAGCAATTAGAACGAAGCTACGAAGCCTTCTTCTCTGCGGAAGCTCCGCGTCTGTTTTATGTATACGATGAGGGTGAGCAAGGACGCGAGCACGTGAGTTTAAACTCTAAAGTGTTTGAAAAACGACAGCCTAACGACAGCCCCTTTGCTTATCTCAGCTTCCATAAATTCAACCGCAAAGCCCATACGTCGAACTCGTAGAATTTTCTTGATAATATAAAATCCTTCAATTTCTCACGTCCGCGGGTCTTATCGTTGGAAGACATCTTTTTCTCGAGACAAACTCGGTGCCAACTATATACATAAAGAGAGAGAGAGAGAGAGAGGAGGAGAAAAAGAAGAGGAAGAAGAAAGAGAAATATTGTCGTAATCGCGTTTAATTACCCTCGATGATAGCGATCGTCACGCAGCGTAATATCTATATCGTTGACAGATTTGCTCTTCGTTCGTTTATTTAAAAGGTGAAAATTACCAGCCAGGTTCTGAACTCGAGTATAAAGAGAAGGAAAGCTCCTTTTACCGTACAAAATTAATGCAAATCCGTCTAATAAAATTTAATTAGTGCCAATCAGCCGTTTTCGTGGCTCCCGGTAAGTTAAGCAAATCGGATGAGATACCGGCTGATGAATTGACGAAGGTAGGTCGAATATGGCTAGACTATTAATTAGGCCTTGCCACGTTTACGGGGTGCATATTTAATTCATCTTGCTATATAATATTCTTTCAATAGCTACGTACATACAAATAATCATCATCAGAAATATATCACTTTTCCAAACTGATTTATTTTTGAATATACAGTAAAATCCTGCCTCAGGAATGCCTCAAATAAATTTTAGACAAAAATATTTAAAAACGGCAGCACTGCAGCGATTTTCTCCGAGGCTCTCCGCACGACACGCGCTAAGCTGGATTTTTTGAATCTCAATGTATTGAGAATGAAACTACTTTCAAAATTTATGCTCTTTGGTTTTTAAGTTTAGGTACTTCATTATTTTAGCTACGATGCGCACGGTCGAATTCGTTCGGAAAACCTGTTAACAACTATTTTACTACTCGTCAATTTGAGAGAAATTGTAATCTTATTGAATTGCCAAAAATCAGCAAGTCGCCGTTATTCGAAAGTGTTTCGATCGTTGGCTTCAATTTGTACGACAAGATGTTGTTGACAATTTGAATAGCACGTGAGTAATCCGAATTCGTTTCAGCCTTCAATCTCAATTGAGAAGTTTTATTGCCAATCTTCATTCATTCAATGAAAAATCAAACGCACTCATTCGTTGGAAATCTCTCGCAATTCTCTTTCAGCTACCAGCGAAACGACTCCGTTATGTGTCACTACCCAAAAACGTTACAGCAGACATTCGAGATTTCAGATCTTTTCAGCGAAGACTCCGGTGAGCTGAAGATTTTGGGTTTGCCTCGCTTCACCGGCAAACATCTCTCAATGTGTAGACTTCGCATTTCTTTCAGTAACCATACCGCATGCAGTCGTTGGTGAATTTCTTTTCACCCCTAAAGTTTCCTCAGTTGATTTCGAATGGGGATCCAAGGCTAATCTCTGATATCGAAATTTACGGCAAAGCTTTTCAATCAAAACTAAAACTGTTTAATTTCGTTGCGAAGTTCGTCCAAAGGTAGTCGAATTTTGATCATATGTATTAAATCTGAATAAGGAATATGAACTTCATCTGAACGTGGGTATAACTCGGTAAACACACAGTGACAATATTAGGCTGGTGCCGTCAATGCTACAAAATTACAGAACTTGATGTCAAGTTGCGAGATGATCGTGACTCGAATACAAAATTAATACGTATATTCGAAGCTGCTTCCCTGCTCTGATATGATTCAACGGTGCCAAGGTATGCCCGCATCTGTAGAGCGTGATTTCTATGTAAATACTTGGGCGAAATTTGTGCCTATTCTACCAATTGCCTGTGACACGCTTACAATACTCAGTATCTCGCCATTGATCATTCTTAGATTTGTTTTGAACAAAAAATAACCAACACGAAGAACCGGATCAACTAGATAGATATTTTGACTCGATTTAAACTCTGCATTGTCTTACACTTCCCGATAAATCATAGCCAATTTTGTAGGGAATAAATTCATTGAAGTGGATAACTGCATTGTACCAGCGACTCTGCACGAACACATCCGATTATTGGCGAAACTGGATTTTGGCATTTCTTTACCGCCTGGACCGTTGCCAAGGGATGTTGTTTCCTGTCGACGGGGGCCGGTGGCACGGAAGAATCGATTCGGTTATTGAAATAATGTCGGTGGTTCCGTACTTTTATTGCTTTTTCGCGAATAGCTACGGTGTTGCAAAGACATGACCAATATCTTCTCAAATGACATGCACTTATCGATACCTTAATAATTTCTTCACAATAATTCAAATCTTCGGTATTATTGCTGTGTTCAGTTACATATGCAACTGTGAGTTCTACCGTTTTGAACATTTCATATTCGAGTGCTGTTTCGCATGTGAATGATATGCCAGTGCCACAAGTACGTGGCGCTGATGTATTTTCAATCAGCATACCTGCGTCGAGTCCGACACGTATGCAAGCGGTGCTTACGCAAAGGCGAGGAGCTTGTTACCTTCTCGCCAGATTGCTAAGGGTACAAAAACATCTCGAGGGATTCTCGACCATTTCAGCGTCTGCGTGTTGTTCGGTTAATTATTTAATAGCGACGGTATAATTAGTAACATCCGTAGCCCGGCTGCCCCATGCAGCCATTGTTGTGTAATCATAGTTGTGTAACATAAGCAGAAGACGGACTCTTCGGCTCACAGTAATCAATGAGAGTAACAGTCTATATAGTTGCGAGTAGTAGATATACACAGATGAACGGGTAATCTTCGTAATTTATAATCGTTCGAGACTTGAACATCCCATTTTCAGCTGCGAATTCTAAAAGCCTTGGACTTTGAGGAATGAGTATTATCATAGATCTGGATTGGACAGCTTCAAGATCAGCTAAGACCAAAAAATAAATCTAAGTCATTTTTCCGAGATTTAACATACACGGCCAAATAACATTTAATTACTACACGAGTATCCTATATGCGGTTCGCAATCAGCTCGTATAGATTAATTCTCTACAGAATTGTCACTTTTTGATTTTAGCCAGTGTCAGACTAGGGGGGCAATTCACACATGTATATTACGTTCACGTGGTGTAATGCATGCCGAATTTAGTTGAAATCGTTACGAGGCGGTTGTTGCAGCAGTTGACCCAGTTCTGGTGCGACTTTCAAAATAACTTTGGTTATTTTATGGGGAAAGTTCAACTGCGGGTTATAGTCATCGCTATATGCGGACCACTGGTGCAGTATAGATCAGCTTATTGTTAGCTTGCAGATCGCCAAAATGTTACCCCTAGTATATATCAGATTTTACAATACATGCAGTCCGGTTTGATGAAGCGATTCAAACAAGCGGAGCCGGTGAAAAATTCTCCCTACTTTCTATACGTGATATGTATACAAGAGTCGCGTAATATCCGGTTTCTTATAGCCGTGATAATTGGGTGACAAAACCACGAGAATCAATTGGATTTATCCATAGAAGAGAATTTATCGGACAAGAAGAACCAATTTTCAATCCATGTCGCTCAACTGAGAAGAGATTCTTCCTCTTATCGAGCGTGCAATCCCCAGGTAAACGAAAAAAAAAAACTAAAAGTGCATAATCATAATCTTTTTTCTTCCTTCAAGTAAAAATTCGATTTATCATTTGCACTTTTTGTGACATTCGTTCTCGCATACTTGATCAGCTTCAGTCATAGTCGCCTGGGTAACTGCAAGAATGTTTTAACTGTGAGGACTATAACACTTAACGAACTAACATTTCGGACTCTTTTTTTCTTTATCACGAATCACTCACAAGAACCAGCTACTGTGTCTCGACACGCAGCGATTTGTCCATCTTCCGTGTAACGGTGCTCTTCATCTTCTATATCTTATCGTGGGGTGAAAGAAACCGAGCCAGTCAGTCAGTTATGGCTCGAAGAAACAAAGAAAAATAATAAAAGATTGACTCGGTCCTGAAGAAGCTTTCACAAATTCGTAGGACAAGAGGACCTCGTGCGTATGTCAGAAACGGAAGTGAGGCTATAGCCGTGTGATGATATTGACCGTCTTGCTCGCGTGTCCAGTCTCATCCCCGGTTTCTTGCCGTATATCCGTTTCTATCTTCGCTTCGTTTCTCTCCTGCAGAGACTGTCTCTCTTAGTTTCTCCCAACCTTCAAGGGTCGTTGAGCCAACGTTCTCTGTTAGTTCGTTTTCCACCCTTGGATCACGGTCTCCTTTACTCATCCACCTTGCCCACCTCCCCCACGGTCCTTCCTGTCGCCTAAAAAAGCTAAAAGTCGCGGCTCACTCGCCCAGGCTCGTTTGGTCCCGCACCGACACTTCCGGTTCCAAGTTAAACCCGCAGCCGCGCCGGGACTCTCACGCCAAGTGTTGTTCCTAACCCAGCCCAAACCTGGCCGGAATCCGTCATTCGATGTTGTTACACTACGACTGTGATCAACGGAGACGAGATATACGGGCCATTCTCGGTTTTCAGAGAATGAGGGAAGTAAAAGAGGGAAATAGAGAGATCCGGAGGACAACCGTTCGGTAACTTCTCCCGCAAACCAACCGTAGGACCCTAGTTTTTGTTTAGCCCCTTCAAACACCCGGGGGCAGACGCTGAGATTGGTCCAATTAACAAATAGAACGTGCCACCATCTATAGCCTTGTTTTACTCCTCATCCCCATCTTCATCCTCATCCCCTAAATCTTTCTTCTCTAGCTATATGTGTGTCTCCAGTCTCGCCGGCATATATAACTATCGTATTGTTTGGTCTGAGAGGTAATATACAAGCCCTCGTCAAAATTAAATGAAGCTTTACTATTAATCAACCACTTTATTAATTCACGTTTAGTTAGCAAGCGTGCTAAGCTCTACGTCATGCATGTCCACAACTATGAACGCATGACAGGCGCAATCTCTGTTATCCCTTAAAGCGTTATCCTATTTAACAGGAAAGTACTTCTAATTAACAGTTCCATGTGTACGTATGGAGTAAATACAGGTACTTATACCCATGTAACATACAATATGTGGATGTATGTACACAGGTTTTACCCCTTATACTCCGAGAGCTATTAATCATTTCGCACTGTATCCTACATATACAAGATATACTCTATTACTTCATTACGGCGATAATTGGTTTGACCATAACAGACGCCGTCTCGTCTAAAGCTGATGGAGATCGTTCTCATTATTGATTATTTACCCAATTTCGTAGCTCTAACGTCTAAGCCGGTCTCTCCGATGTCTCCGATGTCGAGAAGAGTTCGATATAATTAAAGGGGCCGGATTCTCGTCCGATAAATGGAATGTAATATAAATGACACGCTACTTCGTATATTATTACATGATGTCCTGATTCATTATTAAATTCTTATACTCACGATCACGATTCACGATATTCTGACCCTTATACCAAATAGCAATTTCGAATAAATTTCCCTGACATTATTCTTTGTAGGAAATTTCTTGCCCTGTGACACGAGTCTTAATTTTTTTTTTTTTAATCTCCCACGCTCCAAGTTGAGAATTTTATTCCATCCGGAAGTTATCGTGGCTGTCAAGCGGAAACTACCCATTTCACATTCGACGGGGCGCCAAGTAGCTCGACTCTTGAACAGGACTGCATCCAACCTAAAGGACATTTTTCAACCTATTCACTTCAAAACTTTGTGGCTTACGCGATTCCGGATGTTATACATTCGAGTCGTCTGGCGCCCCAGGTAAAAAAAACTGCAGGCCATCGCAATTTACCGAGTCAGCTGATTCAAATCGGAAGATTCTCGACGCTAAAGGGTTACGTTTTCTTAGACATCTGCTTGTTATTAGCCAACTGACTAATCCATCCTCAAGCATCATTATTGGTTTGATCTCGGATGTATTCATCATCATGCCTTCAAATGCACGGATTAATCTTTTAGTTCACCAAGAAATATACCAATATTATTTTCAGATGCAAATGTGGATAAATTACGTTCAGTGCAGCAATCCACGTTTGCATACATACATATATTGAAGAAAATTTCGAGTTTCTACTACTGGAGATGAAGTTTTAGATCGTTTATAACCTTTGCACACTCGACTTTGATATTACTCGTGTAGTAAAAATCGAGGTAAAAATCGTGGATAGAATACATGTCGTAAAGTGACATCCGGAAATAAATAGCTGGTCGAGTGAAAATGTCGGGGTCGAAACCGTACGTAGGTTTTCGTGTTAAAAAATGATCAAAGTAAATACGATGGATACTTTGCGGGACAAATAATGACAGGTCTCTCACGTGAGTGAGATGAGAGTAATAAATTTATTAGATAAACATTCAATTTGAAATATAATTTACTTCGACGTGTAAACACCGTTTCAAATAACAATACAGAATTTCAATGACTATATTGACTGAATACCGAATTCGTTACCAAGACATCACGTGTGAAATTTTTGCGGATCAATAGCCATCCCCGTATAACCCGTATATTGCATTCAGAAGAACATTAAAACGCTCAAAATACGCCTTTGGCCTTTGGAACATTAAGGAATTGAATTTTCCCCTCGGGAAATGCGTGATACATGTGTATCGAAGAGTGTGAAGATTGTTTCGAGGAGAATGAAACTTCCGCTTCCGAATTTGACTCCTGGGTGTCGTAAGAGGAGCTTGGTGAGAGCTTAGACATAGATTGGCCACAACCGTAAACATGAAGAGGCTTAATTGAGATCTAGGAGCAGCTTCATTCCCGACGTTAAATAAATGAATTGAATCG
The DNA here is from genome assembly GCA_963992785.1 of Tenthredo livida. Classification (NCBI taxonomy): domain Eukaryota; kingdom Metazoa; phylum Arthropoda; class Insecta; order Hymenoptera; family Tenthredinidae; genus Tenthredo; species Tenthredo livida. The sequence goes on from OZ023068.1 coordinate 21,436,308, forward strand.
AATCGAATTGTCTTGATAATGCCACAACTGCTTCAATGGTACGATTCTGGAATCTCTCACACTCTACATAGGCACCAAAGATAAGTTAACTTCGTTTTGCGGCGATGGGTCACGAGAAAATTGACCGAGCTCAGAGGAAGGCTGACAAAGGTATGGCCATCCCCGTTTTACCGTGTGGCTTTAGGCTTATCTCATTGTATGTTTGAATATGGAAAGCGTGTGTGACAACCTTGGCGTTTAAGTTATACGTATTTTCAAAAGCATTGAAGATAAGCTGATTTAATTACTACTTTCGTTACGCAAATTTTCTCGTGCTTCGTTTAAATTCCACCAATAAAGTTTTCAATCTTTGATCATAGATTCAAAAGACGCAACTTAATTTTTGTATTACATATGTCGATAAATCACCAGTAGGCTGTTTATAGCATTTAATTGTGAGTAAATCACCTCACATATACCGTGTGAGCTGGGAGTTAATATAACCAACTCTAATGCTAGACGATATTAGCCAAGTTTCCAATAAATTTTAGCTGGAACGTGAGATGCAAGCAATAAGCGAAGAAGTGTTCTAGCGGAATTATTAATGATACCTAAGAAAATCATCAGTCTAATGCGAAATGATGAGTAGATATCGTACACAAAAGAGATAAAAACTTTTAGATGCATGCAAAATGTACAAATATTGTACATTTTCTGCTGTTCCAAGTTTGTGCATAGTGGCATGATTATAGAAATAGTGCAGTCACCTATAAAAGGAGGATTTTATAATAACGTCAGCTTGCAATTTTTAGTTCATTGGAGTTGACTTTTTAATTTTGATCTGACAAGTCTCCGAGGCAAAGTGTTTTCTAAAGACTTTTTTACAGCCGAATTCTCAATGCGGATGAATACTTAATATTAATCACACTTCCGCGAAGGTACAGTTCCCGCATAGCCGAAATTATCGTTAAAACTATATTTAGACTATAGAACGTTTAATTAAAGTATCGTCTCGGTTTTATTTTTCTGAAAAACTCTCTTTTACTTTTATATGAGAAATAAACTTACGATTATTATAGTCTGTGGAAATGACAGCCTTTGAACTTAAAGATTGAAGGAAATCTTTATATCATATTTGAACTTGATATCAATTTACCCAGTCAATGTGTTGCGGAAATGAATATATTTTTATCCAATACATGGCGAATGCCGTACTCCGATCGAATGTGTTTTACACATCTCTGAAAGGAGATTCATGTAGGTATTACATACACATCCGGAAATGGTTAACATTTTCTGATTAGTTCCCCGCGGAATCAAATTTGTTATAAAACGATGCACATAGTAAAGCTCATATTTTTATTTGCAATTTTTATTTTCGGAAATCCTATTTACAACATTTCTAATTACTGATTTTGGTGATCATTAAACCGCTAATTAGTAATTACTGGCCTTGATTATTGCCGGTCCAGAGAATTCAAATTCTAATTATCAATTTCACCATCCGGTATAGGATAATAGTAATCCTATGGGACTCCGGGTGTTCGCAATATCCACTCAAGTTTTTAGTCCCGAAAAAAAAGTTCCGGATAAAAAATTTCAATAGAAACTGGATATTAAAATTAGAACTGATTGATTTGTAAGCGTTTACCAATGGCTGACGAAGATGCTTTTGACAATGTTCAATTATTAGAATTGACTCAAGTGATTATTGGTCAGAGGGTGAACCCGCAGCTAGTTAAGTTAGGATGGCGAAATCGAAATTTGGAGGGTAGTTGAAGTAGAAGGTTCAGCCTCTAGCCAATATCACTTCATCATCTGCCGCTTTCGTAACAGCCGACCGTAACCTCTTAAATCATTTGAAAAATATAGTCCCTATATGTTTTTTACCCTCCACGGCATCTAATAAATCCGATTTTATTGGCATGAGTTAAAATATTGCCCGGATATTTATCTCGGCTTAAACTTGAAGATTCTGTAATTTATACTATGAGCAACATGGATTTGTGGACGTGTCTCTTGTCAGTTATTTTCAAATGTTAAAAAAATGAGATCAGGGCCGCAGCATAGACAAAAAAATGAGCTTATCATTTCTAAGTAGATTATCTAGCGCTCTGAATTATCTTTTAATTCGATAATCCTCTTTTCTTTACGTTAAATTGGATTTTAATCAAGTATCGACGCTTCATTACGGCGGTTATTAAATACTCATTGACGCCTAAAGTACGTGTACTTACGTCTATGACCATTTAGTCAGTGTCGAAGAGCACGACAAACATCGACGTATAGGTGCTTCGTTCGTTGTTCAACGAGCTCCTCATAAACCTCGAATTCTCCGGGTTCGAAGTTCAGTTTTGATGCTTGAAAAAGTTTGAATCTACGCTTTCTGAGACATCGTGTACTTCCGATACAAAGTTCAGAATTTTTTTCATCCAAATTAAATTCCAGAGAAGTAAAAACACCACAAAAGCAAACCCCAGCAAACATCAGAATTAACGACAAGCAAACAAGCACGTCGTCATCGTATGAAGAAAGTTTCGACGTGATATCATTCGCGAAATAAATCTTGGGAAATGGAAATATTTTTGTACATAGTTGATGGAGGAATTGATAATCGAATAGATTAGTTTGTTAAACAATTTAACCGAGTGCTAAAGTACCAGCGGTTGGAAAACTGAATGAAAAATACCGTAAATTGAATAATAAATCGATTGACCTATCATAAAAAATAATCGGCATGAAGTTGCCTTGATCGAACAAAATTCCTGTAAGATATGAATTTTCTTTTTTTTTTAACAGCTATAACGGTATTCGAAAAGCACTTTAGAACTCTACTTCTCGACAATGCTCGAGCTTCCTCGTAAATGGAAGCTACAACTACCTACCTCGCTATTCAATGAGTGGTTTTCTTGGAAGCGAAATTTGTAACTCTGTGAAAATTTTACGTATTCGAATGTCATCCCGGAAGTGTAAGGCTGTTATAATATTAATGAAAATTTCTTCACATTTGTTGAATAAGATTTCTGACTGCGCGCCTAATTAAATTGCCCGAGATATTACAATCTTCCAAATCCCCTTCAGGTTCCTACGTCAGACCCCATATAATATCTTCATTTGGTTTATCATCAGATGTCTAAAAATCTCGAAGAACTTTTCACCTCAAAAATTTTCCCCTCCTGTAATTAAAATATCTGCATAATCCCAATTTAAATATAACTTAAGGCTTTCCGTACCCTCACTGATCAATACGGTATAGCATACCGATATAGTACATCTATATATATATATATATATATATACAGAGGTATACGAAGGGATCTCGGAAATTGTAGGCAGGTTCGAAGAATCTTCAAAGTTCCCCGATGTAAATTTTCCCCGACGACATCTAGTGAGAAATATTCACGAATCGTGTATTTTTCGGTTGAGCACGCGGAACAGCTCTAGAATCCGGCAGAATTTCCTTAACATATTTAAAGGGATGGTTGGTAGAGAAAAAGTGCGAGAGAAAAGCTTGAGAAAGATGGGAAGAGAAAAAGGCGAAGCAAGGGAGTGAGAGCGTTGAAGGGGAACGGCGAACGCCGGTATATGGCAATAAACGCCGACACTTTCTAGCGCTCCGGGAATCTTATATAAAAGCTCATAAATAAAATTCCCGTACGCCCAGGAACCCAGAAAGAAGCTTTTTCTTAATTGTTTTTGGCTCATTTTTTTCTGAACGAGTGCCAAGGGTCGCTACCTCAGAAAATACTTTGGGCAAAAGGATTTAACTCTATACTTCGTTGTTGCAGATCAGAAGCGTGTGACAGAAACTCACAATATTCTATATATATATGTATAGCACTAATAGCACAAGGATTCAATTTTTTTATTTTTTCCTCGGGTTTGCAAAATCAAGGCTTCACCCCCGTTACGCCTATCAGGAATATTCCCCCTGCTCTTTCAACTCGAGGCAGCAATCTCTCAGAAAATCTTGGACAGAATGAAATTTCTACTTTTGCCAGAGTAACAGCGTCATCTCGCACAGTTTTTACATTTAATCTCGTCAAAGGATCTACTGCGGGCTTAGAAACGAAGAAGAAGGCTTTCAGGAAGAGATTAAATATATAGTATAACCAACACGCGTTACTTGAATATCCTCAGCTCTTCGAATAATGGCTTCAATTGTTTCGGCGGGGTTCTCCTCTTTTTTCTGTTTCGTTTTCTTTTTTCTTTTCGTTTCTTCATCCAAACGGGTGCTAAGTGCCTCCTCTAACAGCGCCGAGCCAGAGTAGCTCTGGTTATAGTGGACACAGGAAAGCGAAAAGAGAGAACAAGAGAAATGGAGTACATATGTACACGTATAAGTATACATATACTATATGTATTGGATATACTTATGTGAGTATATACACATCTGGAGAAGCAAGGATTTCAGGGAAAAAGCAAAAGGACTTTCATGAGAGATGGGCGCTGCAGGACCCCAACCGCCGCAAGTTTTTTTTCACTTCGGAACTCTCATTAAGCTCGTTTTCCGCTTAATATTAAGTGCCTTCTTTCGTGGAATAGAAGAGGAGACAGAGCAAACGTCCTACAGTCTTTTCTCGTCTATTTCACCACTCTCTATCACACACCATAGTTGAGTGAGATTCTATACCCAACATTGATTCGCGTCGAATTATCCATTGAGTCTCCTTAAATCTGCCACTACGAACAGAGAAAAATGATACGTCTATGATAGTGGATGAAAATTTTCTAAAACTTTCCACAATGCAATTGCTCACTCGTTGCTTGAGGTAGTCCAGGAAAACCCCGTCTAACATAATTTCCGGAAAAATTCTGAGCCTGGAACTGACGGTTTTCGCGTACGTCGCAGAGGCTGGCGAATAGTGAATGAGGTTCGTTACGTGGGTGAATGCTGACAACAAAATCTCATAATTACTATCGTAGTATGTAGCGCGGCGGGAGTTTTCATTTTCTACAAAATAATTGTCACCCATTGTTCGATTTGCCGATGAATCCAGACTCCTATAAGCGCAATATCAATTGCGCGATAATCCGCCTGCAGCATATAATGGATACTTATCACCCCCATCCAAAAATAACGTAGGGGGAAAAATAATTTCATTTAACTCTTTGCAAAAAAAATGGTATTCCTCTCAAAAACGTACCTCCATCATTATCTAATCTGGCAAACTCGAATCCACTAGTCTGGCTGACCTGAGAGTACCCGACTACTATCAGTATATCTACACCTAGTGTGAAAGTGACACATATCGTGACTAACTACTGGTGAAGTTCCGTTTCTAGAACGGAGTCTTAGTCTCGGGAGATGAACTCTGCACGTAATGCTAGATAGATCTGCACATAGAGGGGTATACAGCTTTGCAAAGGTAGACCTAGAGGTCGAGGCATGGGTTTAGCTAGGTAGGCAGGTGGGTAGGTGGGTGGATAGGTAGATAGTACGTCGTGTTAGCTTTGCTTAAGACAACTTGACACGTTTGCTGTCGCGAGAGGTTACGGAGGTACCAGGAGGTGCCCGAGAGAAGCGTCCTCGAAGAACAAGGTAGAATACCCGTATTACTCGACAATCTTCACCCTCTCTTGTGCTTCGGTGTCTTCGTCTTTTGCGTAAGCGGTATAGAGCGGCCAAAGCACGACGCGACAGGAAGAGTGCAGCCATTTAGGGAAGAGAAACAGGACTTCAAGTATTAGACCGTGGGGTTTAAGTACAGCCTAGAATCAAAGAGGAGTTGCAAATTTTGCTCGAGGTTGAAGCAGTCAATTCAGGTAAATAAGTTCGCTTTATATCCCTATCAAGAAAATTGAGATCAAGCAGCTAGGCATCGCTTTTCTGGAGCTGGGAATGACTGCAAGTGCGAGCTTGCAATAAACAGCGAGTTATTGCAGATTGGTGTTATCAGCTTGGTAAACGTTCATTTCCTCCGTCCGTCTGAGAGAGGTAGAGGGAAGTGAAGGGGAGGTAATTACAGGGAAAGTAATTTTGCCGGAAAATAACGTTAAAACTAAGGAGTTTCCAGGTTCCCGGAGGCTTCAAGGATTTCCGACTGTGTTTACACCCAAATGTCTCGGACGAGTCCGTGAATTTAAACGTATTATTAGAAGAAAACTTTTCAAAAGCTGAGGGAGGAATTAAAAAACATAAAAATGAAAGAAAAATATTCAAAGAAAAGAAAAAGTCAAAATACTTTCTTAAGCACTCTGCGTAAAAAGGTGAACCGTGAAACGTGAAACGTGAAACGTGCAACGTGGAACGTGGAAATGGAAAAGTGCAAATACCGCCTGATTCATTTCACAGACAGAAAAGAAACATTCATCACATCCCCAGAGACACTCTCGACCAAGCTCTTTCCCACAACCACGTTAACCCATTAGCAATAGTTCGTTCAAACTTGCCCTCACCGTCACTACTACCGCCATTTTTCATCGCAACGTCCACTGCGACTTCCAAACCCAACACTTTCCTCAGAGAAAAGTGGAAATTCGGTGCACATCCTAGAATTCCAAGTTTATCATGCGGATCACTACGTCATCATTTGGAATTCGTCTGCATGCAGGCACCGCAGCCCCTTGCACTGTGAATAATTGAAATAGTACTGGTTCTAGGTGCACAAGTGTCAATGCATAATTGCATTCCGGTAACGCTGCGTTCGTCGTTATAATCAGTGCCCCGAAAATGGGAGCGAATATTTGTCAATCAGGAGATGCTTGGAGCATATAATTAACCTCGAATGTGGTGGAAGTCTTCTAAGACTCGACATTTACTGTTCAGAGAACTAAGCCAAGCCGAACGTCTTTGTTTTCGCTTTTGGACACATGCTAAATATTATCTGGTTGTTTCGTGAGATAAATCCACCGTAATTTCCCACAGAGACGAAAGGGATAATCCTACCTCACGTTCCTTCATCCCCAGTCCAGGCAACCAGTGATATATGAATGGTGTGTAAACGCATCGCTCCGTAGCTTCCGACCAAAACGGTCAGGACCGGTGAGCAGCGTCCGGTATTCGCTTCGCTGCCTTTACAGCTGCCTTGAGCCCTCGACCTTGGTCTCTTGGGGCCTTTTCTCGACTGGGACCTTCGCCGGCGTTCACCACCACCGAGGCTGTTACTTCCGAGGCGTGCATGTGGCTTAACTCACCTTTGATTGGCTCGAATTTGTACGATTAAAAAATCGCAGGGACTTGTCACTGCAAGGATCAATAAAGTAGAATTGATTCTGCATCGGTACCTCTCAAATCCAATTTTTCGTACCTGAATAGTTGTAAAATGGCTTTTTCTTTCGAATGTCTTATCTTTATCCAAGATACGTGAAAATTCCTGCAGTATACCTAAGTTTGTACATAATTCATCCGTATAACTTGTCACACCGTTCTCTCTTTCCCCCTCACTCTCGTTTATTCTCATATTATACATCCCTCTACCCATTACTCTCCCTCGAAGAATTCTGTCGTTAAAATAGCGAAGAAGCTACATGGAGCTGCAGCTGTAGCCAGCTTCCACCTACGACTAACAAATCATCCCTCAACTGGATCCACGCTGTTAATTAAGAGAAATGAGTGAACTGGCATCGACCAGAAATATCCATAGCTTCGGTCTTTCGTCACCTTCCGGTTTTGAATAAAAATTCTGTGATCTCATTATTTTCAAAGCCAATATCCGTGTTAAGGTGTTCGAGGACTCGCGGCTGCCGCGTTGGTGGTCTGATCGAATCTGTCAAGGAGTAAAAAATGTCGGTATTAAGATTGCGAGTAGCGTTTGGCAGGAGCTAAGTTCGGCGGTACTGAAGGGAATCGAAGAGTGAAGAATGTGGGAGAAGAACGATAGAGAGAAGAGAAGAGAAGAGGAGAGGAGAGGAGATGAAGTGAAGAGAAGGAAAGGGGACTTAGGGGCTGAGGAAAAGGGAGAGAAATAGATGTATGGCAGCAATGAGTAACGCCCGATGTTTTTCTCCCCTTAAGCCGACACCTAATTTTCCGCATTTCAACCCTAATCTAACCCATTCTCGGATTCGCCCTAAGATATCTGCGGCCTTCGTTACGATTTATCCAGAATTTACCTCAAAAATTCTAACCCACGGTTCATTATTACAAATCTAATTATTTTAGCAATTATTATACTTTTTGTTATACTAATACTATTGCACCATATTTTCGTTCTCGTTTCTTTGCCCACATACAGATATAATCTGACAACCCTAGGTGAACCCAATTGCCAGAATATTGACCAACTTTCACTTCACTCATTCTTCAGCATCTCATCATAATTATTAATGAGGGCTACTCTAGAAGTGAGCCAGCTTCTAACGGTGGTATGGGTTCGCGTGAGCAATATTTACAATCTCGGTTATGATCCGTTAGCATACCGCGGGTGCTGTCATGTTTCATTTTAGCGCCGAAAATTATAAAACGGATTAAGCAATCTTGTGGTAAAAGTTTATGAGAACTTGGCTAAGGTATTCTGTACGAAATCATTAGCCACGTTCGTTCGTGCGGTAGAATTTTCCCGCAGGAACTGCTCAGCCGGAATCTTCGAGGAGTGGTTCGATTAGAGCAACCTGAAAGTACTGCAATCAGCAGATACCTACATAGTACCTAGGTGGCAATTAACTAGGTTTTGCCAGTAATGCTGGTGAAAATAAATAGCTTGGCTCTATACGAAGTGACGATGGGTAAATGTCGTGGTGGCTATAAGGTAGTCGAAAGATAAGCTCAAACTTTGGTGTTCGTTTGCGTGACTATTAAAATAGCTTCTGGATAAAATAAGATTTAAAATTAGTAGAGTTAATCAGTATATAGATGTATATTATACCCATACGAGCGCAATAATCTAAACTCATTTAAACTTTGAAATTTATCATGTTTAACGACGAAACTCTTTATACCTGTAGTTCTCGTCGTAGCCTTGGTAACTTACATAAAAGGTGAAATTTTATGTTAACATTACGGAACACCGGTGTTATTATACTATCCCCTGTACCCCCCTATGCCCCCTCCCTCAATTACTGTAAGTAGATGGAAGTGCTGTAAATTTTGGATAAAAAATTGTTAAGCAACGAGCCAATTATCACACCAAATTGAAACAATAACGCACAATTTCGTCTTCGAGCTTGTCGCATAGTGGAGGGGTGCTACGCAGTGCGTGAAATTAAGAATTATTATCACAATTGCTCGCACCCTTCGCATATACCTCCTCGTTCTTTTTTTATTTCTCTCTTTTCTTCTTCATTCAGGCTATAACCTGACCATTCTACGATTCGTTAAGTATTCATTTCCCGTGATTATCACCGAGAAAATTGACGGCTTAACAACCAAAAGAAACTGCTCAACTCGAACTAGCAGCTGGAAGAGTAGATTTTATTCTACAGAAAAAGACCCACTTCGGAGATGCTGAAACTTTTCCCATTTCAAGTAGCCACTCGCTCTATATCCGTGATAATAATAAGAAATCCAGCAGCCTCGCACCGTCGATATATGTATGTATGTGTGTGCTAGTACGGCTTAGGATGTTTCAGGTTACTTTAGGTCATGTTGTCGCTCCGTGTGCACCCTCTGAGTCGACTTTGCGCCTCTTTTTGGCCTGAATTCGATGTAGATATACTTACTTCGTGCTTTGGTCGCCATGGGACTCTAATTCTCGCCACAGTTTATATGTATTGCATTTATCACAACTACGTGCGCTGCGTTTAAATCCTCTATACACCTCTTTCTTCTCTATACCCCAAAACATTACTTTATACTTTCACTCGAGATCAAATAAATATTCCAAATCTTTCGATGTATCTATACGGATACAATAAAGGTCCAAACTTTTCATCTCGCCCCAATGTTATCTCTAAAAACAATTATATAACCGCACCCGTTCCACAGCTATAATCGTATAACTTGAAAAAACCACCACCCACTGGATTTCGATCCTACCTAGTTTTATGATCCCTTCCAATTCAAATTTAATTAATGTGAGGAATAATAATCTCTGAAAATTATAGATAAAGTGAAAATTTTATAGGAGAACTCTGACTTTTGAATCATGTTGTACACAGGGTGCGTGTGAATGCATTTCCAGATCGATTGACGATTCCAAACTGACCTAGGGGCGACTAGGCTTTACCAGATTATAACCGGGTGGGCTTGGACCGAACTATCATTTGCAGACCACACATTTACCAGCATTGACCGAATATATTTGTCTGCAGAACCCCATGTGTTTGTTTATCAGAATTATAGGCCTGCAGGTTATAGCCCGGGATACATAAAGTCAATTTAGTCATTTTGATTAGCATTAAAAAGCGTTATGGTGAAGAGAAAAGGAACTTCCACCCATTGCGTCTTGCTCGGTAATAAAAGAGCTCATTTTTTATCAATTTTCTGAGAACAGGCCTACCTAAATGAATTTAACGAGTGTTTAAAATGTCAAAAACACACCTGTCCCACTGACGATAAATAAAATACTCTTTCAAGTTCTGAAAGGGCGTTACACTCTGTTTAGCTTTGTTGTACGCCCCCTGCAGTGGATATCTCGTTTTTGAAAATTAAGAGATCAGCATTAAAAAACCATTTTCGTGGTAGGTTTAGCTGGGAATTTATATTTACTTGGAAAGCCGTAAACCACTTCGGAAAAATCGTAACCCTGCCGTGGATATGGCGAGCCTCGTAAAAACGAACGGCTTCGGAGAACACGCTATATGTTCTTTAAATATTACGGCGACAAGAATCCTCGATGTTTATTACCTAACGTATAGGCTTTGACGATTTGCTGAGGTGGAATATTATGAAAGTGAATCTACAGGGAAAATGAAAGGAAAATATTTTGAAGATTTTTCGGAAGGATTAGCGACGCATTATTATCCTTTCGCCGCGGAATTATGAGTTGACGAATGTTCGTTATGTTCTGAGCATAAGTACTTTTTTGTTTGTCTTGTTTTTAGTCGAAGTTGGTTTAAGGCTCGGGTAGAGTTGAGTTCGGTTAAATTAGGTTAACGTATAAGTGAAGTTATATCGAAGAGTTTGTTAAAAGCACCTGCAACCCCCTTGATTGCAGGCAGGTAGTGTTAAAAATCAGTAATCTTGGCACGTCGTCGGAGTAATAATATTGTTTAAAAAGTTGCAAATCGTTGTATCGCCAGTGTGAAGACCTCAGCCCAGCCAGGACAAAGCAAGGAAAGTTTTAATACAAGAAATTTTGATTATCTCCAAAAGTTTGAAAATCCCAGTAATTTATATGCAGCGACCGATATCCTGCCACTTTTAAATTACTTTCTTCATTTTCCAATTTCTGTAAAACCCGACGAGCTAAAATCCTAATAAATTATTGAAAACCCAGGGTATTCATGAGCACCAACTGAATGAATATGTAACAGGCGATATCACGGTTTCCCCAGCGTTTATGCTTGATATCAATTTCACTCCACCAATATTTCGATACCTACACGTATGCCCTTCCCGGTTATTTTAAGCTACTGGTTTTATTCGATTACTTTCAGAGTATTTGTCTGTCGATACACCAGTTTCGTTTTCTACCCCTAGAAATTCGCCCACTAAACCATTCGATTTCCTAAAATTATATGAGTATATTTTAATGTAGCCACACACAGCCCTCCGCCAATCCTCGAGTCTAACTGGTTCAAATCTGACATATCATATTCAGTTTGATAACGTCGCAGACGTTCCAGCTCCATACTCTAAACGATGAGTACCACTCATCGTCATAACGCAGATTCGATTCGAAGCCAAAAATTCGCGTGTACACAAATGTAAATTCATATAATCCAATTTTTGTTCTTCTTTAAAGACTTCAGTGAAAATGCCTCAGTCTCAATTCGAGCTTAAATATAAAGCACAAGAAAAACTACACTATTAGCCGACTGCTGCAGTCTTTATTGAACTCACCTGTATAGGAATCCATGTAGACATTCTTCGTTTTCCACCCTCACGCCCATGGCTGCTGTGCAAATATCTATCCTTCTTGTACAGGTTCAGTTTACTGGATCCCCTGCATGGCCTCGTTATACCTTCTCTCTATTTCGTTCAGCTTATGTTAATACGGGGTGCTGAACGTACGCGAGTTTCATACACGTGTATTGTGTATGTATATTGTATATGCATGAATGTGGGATAGGTAGGTATAATATAATGTACCCACATCTTCGCCAAACCGGCCTAACTGGGCGGTTCCGCAGTTTGTCGACGTAGTATAATCTACAGCGTATTCGCATTGTGAGCTTTCGTGTTACAGATGGATATTCGACTTGGTAGGGTGCTACATAAGGTCCCGATTAGGACTGCTCTATGGTATTTCGTATTAAAGTGAACTGTTCTATAGAGACAGGTGAGCTTATCACGGTCATAACTACACGAATGTGACTAGGTACGACCTTGCAGGTTGATATGTCACGACCAGATACTGTTCAACTGTCTTCTCCATCGATGTAACCAAGGGAGTATGAACCCTTTATTCTTTGCTAAACTTAGTCAATTATTTTTCTGAGAATATAAAACAATCGTGTGATTTATCGGCATTATCAGCATTTTCACGCCAGGAGACGTCCGTGTGTCAAAAAGCCTTCGTAGTCTAGGCTACGAAGCAATAACTCAAACTTCGTCGTCCGGAGTGCTTCGCGATGCGTGTCCTCTCAAGGCACAGTACAAAGGCTGCGATAAAAAATCAGTTTACGGTCTTTCGCGACAGTTTCGGGTACCTCAACGTGACAGAGTTCCTCGCATGGCTGGGCAGCCGGTTTTCTCAAATCCCGTTGTCTTCTGGGTTATCCATTCGCGACGCCAGCGGGCTTACTTCTATGAAAACTAATTAATCTTCCAAGTTACCTAACGTCTTCCGAAATTCCTTCGAGGCGGTTAATATTGCTTAGGTTTTGTCCACTCGCTAAAAATCATCATTCTGCATCTATACACGTATACAATATGATGCGGTAAAAAAAATTCCGGCCAACTAAAGCGCACACCTATTTGTGCCGGTTATTACGTCAACCATGAGCCGTAAATGCCTGGACAGCCTCCAACGACGACACCTTTTGTGTTCGTGTTCGACAGCCTTCGGTAGCCAATCATCTGCCAACGAAGTAACACGTATGATTGATGGTGTGGGTCAGAGGGTAACAAAGTATGGGTGTAACATCCGTCTACCTGGACATCCTCCCTGTAACAGGCACTCCTGGTTGGCTTTAATACACTTTCGCGAGATCCGCGTCACTCGAGATAAGCTCTTCGGGTATTTAACGAGGAGCGGAGTACTGGTATAGATATAGAAGGCGGTCTATTTTAATTACGTTGAGTACTTTGCCTGGGAATACGTTTGTCATGTTTCGAATTATGCCCCGCAAAGCTATAGATATAAACCGTTATCTATGTTGCGGCGTTAAAAGTGAAGCGAATTTAGTCAAATATTCACGTTTTTGCTCGTCATCATCCCCATATACCAATGAGAGGAAAAGAGTTCGGCGATACGGGCAAGCTAGTGAATGGGCTGTCCAGCCGTGGACGCTGAGTCCTTGTGTTTTCCACTCCATTTACCACTTCTTTCATAATATATAACGGCCACACGCCTCACCCTTGGCCACCCTTTCGTACCCAGTGCTTCTACGACCACCACGAGCACGGGGAGCGGCACTCAACGCCTCTGAAAGAGCCACCGAATACTCTCTGAGCGTTCGTTCACCCGTGAAGGGAGCAAAACTTGTTACTATCAGCTGTTACAGATTTTTCACCATGGATTCTCGCCCTTGAAGGGGCCAAAAAACTCCTTAAATATTCTAACCCGTACGTGTTCGTCCCTAAACTATCCGATTGATTTTGGCCATCATTGATTATTTAGATTAGCCCAAATAATAACAAATCGCACCAATGATCGCTCTCGACGTTTTCATTATACGGTTATATTGCACGGTGGAACTGACCTCGCGATAGATCGATATGATTTCAACGGTGTACCCATATGTACTCGTATATATATCGACTTTGGCAACGTTTCTAGTTTATCTGGTTATGCCGACGATAACCTCTGATAATTATACCCTAACTGGAAACCTTACGCCGGGATAACAACGGGCGTACCGAGAGTACTATCGTCCAAAACATTTGGTAACGTTCGTACATTTGGGTCAAGAGCTCTTAACGCGTAGAGCTCTACTCATAGGTTGGTGGTTACCTTACCCTAACGAGATAACGGAACACTGATCGCCAAATTACGCTTATGTTCTACTCCTGAACTTACGTGTGTATGTATACATGCATACACAAGTGTAGGGTAAGTATATAGCAATAAACTTCCGTAGAAACATATATACTAGGAGAATGGTGCCTGATCGTCTAACCCAGCTACACATCCGATTGCATATGGTTATCGGTGGTTTGCCACTCCTCGATTCGCAATATTCATCTATTTGGTAAGTTTTCTCCTATTTAGCGTTCCTCGAGTAAGTACACCATTGTGTTTCATCAGTTTTCGTAAAATGCCTGAATGAAAGGGACTAAGAAAAATAGAAGATCCAGTCGAATCCTGGAACCACGTTTGCTAGGCATAATAGAACGCTTTGAGAGAGTATCAGTTATTCAAGAAAGGATCTGATCCAAAAAGGACATCTGGTTAGGTTCGAGGAAGACAAAATTCTCGTTATACCTTTCCACCTCTGATTTAATCCGAAGAGTCTTTCTTTTTCTTCCTCAAGTTCCGAACGTCCGTCGTGTTCCAAGTTCGGACTCGGTGGGCGGACGTCGCGGGTGGTTAGCCGTCAAGGAAAAGGGAAAGGAGGGAATGGAGAGAAAGGAGGAAAAGGAGGAAAAGAAGGAAAAGAGGAACGGGTCACCGATGGTGCATTAAAAGCTTTAAGCTTCGCCGTACTCGCGTGTTTCGATCAATTCGGCCTCCCTCTTGCTTCTCTCCAGGTTCATTCGGCCTCGTCTGACGGGGTTCGGGAATCCTGAATTCCCACTCGCCCCTTTCCTCTCCTGCCCTCTGAACCACCCCTCTCCTCCGCCACCTCACCAAACAAATTTAATTACGCGAAAAGGAAAAACAAAGAGGAAACGGGCTGACGCGACTCGCGTTGGTAACGGCTGAGCGGGTACGAATGGAAATTCATTTGGCCCGTTTCTCGTTACTAATGTCTGCGGTCTTTATTTGATTCCCAAATTAAATGATACTCTTTCGCCCGTAGGTCAAAGGCTATCTAACTCCCTCTTCTTTTCTTTTCTCGTCTTCATTCTCCCTCCGTCCCTTCGTCCCTCTATCTCTTTATTTTTATCTCTTTCGCAACGTTTTTCTCATTCAGTCTAACCCCGAGAGTAGGTACCTGCGTCCCTATACCCGTATATACCCAGTTCTCGCTTAATTGATTGACTAACTTAGATCAATTGAACGCTCGAGTCACGGGCAAGGAAGCCTCAAGAGAATAACTAAACTGAATTATGTCACTCGTCGATCGTAAGTAGATGCGACTCGAGTGACTCCTTTCTTCCTTTGTCATCTCGTCTATCCTTGATCCTCGCCTACATTCCCGTAATCCCGTAGACCTGACGTGACTCCATCCAAGCGGCGACATCCTCTTGTGTGAGTAAATCCACTCAAGTCTCGCAAACGACTCGGGGGTGGAATTAAACGCAGAAATTAATGCTTGATAAATTTGATATTTCTCATTGTATGATTTTTCCTAAAGTGTGGACAGCATATAGCCCACCGGTATAATCGTTCAGAGAAATAACTCTGAAAAGTCGTATAAATTTCGTCACAATTTTCTACCAACCGCTGTAGTAATTTCCATGTTTTATTATAGGGAATAAACCGTGCAGCATTAATTTTTCTGTGTGTCAGCTCGCGGCGCAACCAGCATTGCACTCATTATCCCAGAACGTATATCGTCAGAAATTTATAACGTTCTATAGGAATGGTTTTGTCATTAGTTGTCTAGATTTCATGGCACATTTGGTATCCAGCCAACGTTTCTTTATCTATTTTTCACACGTTCATTCAATTTTATTATAATTCAATTTCACATTTAATTTCGTTGTTTTCTCCGTCACGATCCATAGATAGGAATTTCAAAAAATGCCAATTTTCTAAATTTCTCTTCATTTCGCATTACCCGGTGTGTCCCTCGGTGTCGCGCGATCTCTTGCTGCGGTGTCGTTAAAACCTGGGACGACACAAAAGGTAGGGGTGAGCAAAGCATAACTGATTGTCTTTTGTTTCACTGCTTTGTTCTTACGTGTTTCTCCCACTCACATTTGTTCCCGCAGACCGCCGCGTTTGTTTAGCTTGAGTTCTTTCCCTCTCTGTTTTCCACCCCCGTCGTCGTCGTGACGCGACGCGACGCGACGGTACGCGACGCTACGGTGCCCGTACCACCTTCGCTTATATTTTAGTTTACGCGAGGGGCTGAGTAATGAATATGGTTGGGTAAGTGTGCGCTTTTGTTTTAGGGGAAAGAATGATTCGCTTGGGAGAGATTGAGATGGGTTTTTTCTCGAACGGATTCGTCGAACTACCCGGCAGGCGGCTCGTGATACCAGACCGTGTTATTTGCCCTCCGCTGATTGGAAGCTACGTGTCGTACGTGGTCGTCGAAGCGTGAAAATCGCCGGGACGCTTCGTCTTCTCCCTCTTTCCATCTTCCCGAATCCCCTCCATAAGCTATTTTTCTCAAAGAATCTGAGCCTGTCACTCGGCATTAAGAATCCGACACTTTTATGCGTTACTAACTTGACGACATTTCCATACTACCGAGGAATTTTGAGCGACATGGATAGCTAGCGATTCCTCCGATTCCCATAAGTATCGACTCTTGAACTTAACTCGTTTAAATAATCACCCGAACGTACCTACCTAGTCGGGAACTAAACCCATTCTAAATCCAACGGTGTAACTTTCCTAAGATTTACTGCAGGCCAGGCTCTCATTTGGCAGCCAATTACAATGGCAGTCAAGTCAGGACGGTGGTGGTGATCGTCGTCCTGGTAGAGAGACTGTAGAACCTAACGGAAGTGGTTACGACCTTCCCCTTCTATACGCTATGCACCCTCAGCTATTCCCAACCTACTTCATCGTTGCCACCCCCTTACCTTTACCAACGAGGAGAGAAACTCCTCCTGAACACTACCTCACCGCGGATAGATAGATTCATGGTAGTAACACGGTTATGATTGCACGTGTAATTGAAACACCGGAATCCCACCTCTAAGCCTAGGTAAGCCTCGATTCTAGAGAATTATTATCAGGCTTCTCGTGTTTCCTCCCGGTAGTCAGCAAGGATCACAGAAACTCATTCTACAACATCCAGGTTTTAGACAGAATCGGGAGTCAGTTGACTAAGGGTATAGGTACCTCGGAGGAATCCAAATATTGTTGATCAAATATCACGTGATATAATATTTGTAACACAATATAATAATTAATAATACATGTATACCAGACGTAATTATAATTTTCCACAAATCAGATCAATTGTCTGCAATGGAAGTCTCGAGACCCAAGTCAAATCCAACGTTCAGTCAAGGGATGAACACGACGGACATGTTTGAATCCGACAACCAGACCAAGACAGATTGCAGCTGTGTTTTATGTGCGACGCAGTCATTAACAGAGATGACGGTTGACACGGGATGCGAACGGGTTCTACGGCGCGGAAATTATTTCAAACGAAGGATACGTACGTATGGGGCGAAAGGATAGGCGCACCCCTGTTTCAGTCAGCGAGCGTCATCAACGATCATACGCTACCCTTTTTACAGCTGCATACCCCTCGAAACGAGAAGATTACAGAAATATTACTGCATTTCTACATTTCCAGAGTCATTTTGCATCATCCTGGTTTCTGGTTTATATACACGTGTTTTACGTCTCGCTGATTTCTTTCAGCGGAAAACTCCCCGACGATTCAACCGAGTACCAGCGTTAACGAACGTCCAAAACGAGATTCTACCTTGCGACGAATCCGAACTCTGTGAATACTGAGTCGAGTGACAATCAGACCCTTCTCAACATTCAATTTTCCTATTCGTCTTCGAATGCTAGACGCCGGTATTCGGCATCACAATTGAATACTTGTACGTATAGATTATAAGTGGGCCTGAACAGTCATGCTTCCGATGACGAACTATAGACTATTTCGCGAGCTTTACAAATACTGTCTCCGTGATGTCAAGGATCAAAATTCAAATGCTGTTGCTTTGTCAACAACTATCCACATGGCAGAACGTAAGAATTATTCCACATCGAAATTGCATAAATTGTTCTATAGACTTAGAAGTCGTAAGGTAGCCTTTGAAGGTTCGACATCCTATCTTCGGAAGTGCTGATTCGACAACAGGAACAATCGCAGTGAATATGATAACGTTCACCGAGGTTGTTTTGAATAGAAACGCGGTAATTAAGTAGAGACAAAAGAATGTGTCAGCGCCGAGGAAAACGGACTGTCATGTAATCAGACACATTCAGATAACAATGTGTATTCTACCCTCAGATGAGACGGTCCGTTGTACATACATAGACCAGCCTGTTCGCGTTTATATTCTCGTCAAGTCACACAAATCCAAATCAGCAGAAACGTAAATACACACAAGTACTCTCCTTTATGAGTCGACGTAGATATAGGTATGTGCAATATGTGCACACCTACACAATGCAACCGCAGAGTCTTGACATATTCTTGGCAAACTGTTGAGACAATAATTACTGTGTCAGTGTCAATCTCGTCGCATTCAGGGAAAAGACCTTTTGTGCCTTCAACGTCATTAATTTCACGGATCCTAATTCCGGGCTGACCTTATCCGAAGAGATTGAGTAGGTACTGGAGGTCTCGAATGCCCCTTCGAATAATAATTATCGATACCTTTGTCAAACGACCAGAAACCCGTTAGTTAGACAGATCTTGTGGAAGCCGGAAGTTTCATGTTCCGATAGGTATTGATCTGTAGGTCTGACTTTAGATTGAATTTATCGTAGCGTGGTGGACGAGTGACGCAATACTACCATCACGAATAAAGGAAGTATTTAAAACATAGGAATGAAGATTCGTAAAAGTTGGATCACTTTTATTTTCCTTCGACTCAAATATCCTCGGCGATAATCGTCATTTGAAGAATTCTTCGAGTTCGAGAAACTCCAGTCAAAGACAAGGACCTCTTGGACAGCCAGGATCTCGCGAGAAATCGGCTGGAATTGTGTTTCACATCGTAAGGGGCTATTAGTCGTCGTCTTTCATACGGACGATCAGATTGCACTGAGCACAAAGGATCGTTTTATTGCAAAAACTGATTTTCCGCGGTCTTGGGTTTCAACGTCTAAAATACATATTATCACTTCACTAATGATCACGATTACAGTTCTATGATATAACAAATATTTTCGTTCTCAGTTTTTTTCCCGAAGAATGAATTCTAGTCTTCTCAATCCTCTAGAACATATACTTGGATTTATAATTGATTTAAAGAAATCCTCATTTACCGCGAGTTTTATCAGCTTGTTGGTCTCAAACAACTTTATCTTGCTCAAGTTATCCTGACCTTACTCAATAGGCAGACACCTCACACATACAGAAACAGACTTGTGCGCCTCCCTTTGCTTGGCGCCCTATTGTAATTAAGCCACTTTTGTAAGCGGTGCTCGAAAGCTGTGACGACATGACTTCGCTAGGGCATACAAGAATACCTACGAGTCCCATGTCAGGGAAATTCGGCTTTTCGAGCAATTTATACATTTCATATTAAAAAGGAGAGCGTAATTTATCTGCACGATAAAATTGATGAAATGAAATGGCTATGAAACGCTGTATATACCTTGGGCGTCTTTAGCTGGACCCATTAGTCGGTGTTCCCTTGCACCCGATAGCCAGGAACTATTATTGTGCTCAGGGCTTAATGTGAAAAGAGAGAGATATTAAGTATAATAACGGGCCAGGGAAAATAGCCGAAAAAAATATTCGTATAAAAAGTATAACCCAAAGGATGCTCTGTTGGTCGCCTCGTTATTTTTCTGAGGCTAGAAGGCTGAGAGGGCTAGAGGCGATGCCTTTGAATACGAGGAAAAGATTGCAAACGGTAATAATTATTGTGGGGTCTTTTCTCTAAAAGGTCACTGAATCCTTAATAACTCGGAGAAACGAAAAAACACAACGTCGCTCGTTCAAAGAAAATTATACCAACGACGTCCCAGTTACTGCAATATTTGTGTGTTATTTGATCGGTGAAAAATTATACAAATATTTATCAACTATACGGGAAATGCAAATATTGTTTAAGAGTAAATATGAAAATACATGTACATGCAATGCATGAAGCGCGCTGTGTAATCGATTGCGTAAAACTCTGAAGTGCAAGAAACGACAATTTAATAAAGAAGTTCAGCCCCCGGAGTATTTGTCCTTATCAAATGATTCGTACAGAATTATCAGCAGCATCACTTTCTTCCGAGTTCAGCCGATATTTCCGATAACTTATAAATATATAATACCGGTTTTCATGAAGCCAGGATCACTGTGGACGGGATAATATGCACGTGACCCCTGCGCACAAAAGTTAATCTTAAACTTAAAATCAGATATATACCAGCAAACGAGCCAACAATTGTTTTACGAACCTAATTAGACATCGAGCAATTTTCCTTTGTTATACGACTGCATCAAGCACTGCTAGGCACAGCAATTACACCCTGGTAAGATGTCGGTGATGTTGAATAAGGTCAGCCTAGTCTCAGAGGCTCGACTGGGTCGAGTGACGTAGGTATGTGCTATGGTACTCGACATCTGGTTAGGTGGAGGCTACACGTAGCTCCAAGAAACTGCTCGTACATCACAAAATTAATTGTCCTTATTTTTGTTATAATAAAAAAAAATTGACACTTATAATCGCGAGAAAATATAATCTTTACTGTCACATCAAGATCACAGAATAATCAACCCTCTGGCTGTTATGAAAAATTCTTACGGTAGACATTATCAAAATTATAATACATAGAACGAGGCAACCTTTTCCCCCAACTCGGAGTTTGGCTATAAGAAAAATTTCATTTTGTCGGATAAAGGATAATGTCTAGATATACTCCCATTCTTTTTTAGCTTTATTTTTCCTTCTTCTGTCTATTGCGCGTAGCGGGGTTCACCCGGGAACGTAAAATAAGATATATATAAGAAAGTGAAAAATCAAGAACACTCACACTCAGGGAACTAAGGCTGATAATCTTCTGCCTGGCGAATGAAGCGTGCGCAAAGTAGGCATCATGGAGTCTTGAAATGCCAGGTGAATCAATTGATTTAAGACCGCTGCCGCAGGCTTTGGATGCGGTAGATGGGTGAATCGAGGTAAGAAAGAGGAGGAAAAGAAGTGGTGAGAGTGGTGAGAAGGTATAGGGTGAAATAAGAACGGAGTCGACAAGGGCCTCCGGAAAAACGGTCCTTTAGGATTAAAATAAATCCTAATCTAGCTTCGGTCGTAAAGTCAAGAGCGAGGAGTGGAACGTAGAAAGGTGTTGGTCCACAGCCGCCATGAAACGAAGTCAAGCGTATAAATATGGCGTCAGTATCTCCAATTCGCCTAACAGTTAATTGTGAATTATATGGACCGAGTCAATCTTGAAAGGGATCTCCTTTGAAAGTATACGAGTCATTTCTGTCAAATGTAAATTCAAAAGACAAATAATGTTCGCGATTGGCTAGCAAATATTTGTGTAAGTTATATGGCTGTAGGTACCTACCTACGCAGAGTATAACGCGATATGTAATGCAATGCATTGCCAATATGAAATAAATCTGAAAACTGGCATGTCGCGGAATATACACCTCTGGAACAATGAAATCGTTTGCAATCTTTCCCACTATTCCCAATGTACTATATTCACTCGACTACTTCGAGCTGGCTGAATCCATAGACAGAGATGGAGAAGATGCACGAGTAATATTTCACCTGGTGTATGTAGTACACTGCGAAAACCCTGTGCAAATACACGTGATAAACTCAAACAAAAGGAATCGATTTGTGTCTACGAATATAAACCCGATCGTCAACCGTAAATATTCTCCAAATGTTTGCTTCGAAAATATCACTGATTCTGCGTTTTTTATATTATTTTTTTATTTTTTTTTTTGCTTTTCATTCTTTCACGTGATTACATAACCAAGGGGTCCCTCGCGGTACGGCCTAAGTCCAAATTAATATTACTGCGTTAAATTGAGGGAAAATTTCAACCACGGGAAAAAAAATATATATGAGAGCTCTTGATATCAGCGACAGCGTTTCCCACCGGGAAATCGCGGCGATTGCGCCTCGCTTAAGCAGATTTCTACCGTCTGTGATCAAAATTGAATTCATACCGGCACCCGATTTTACTTTAAAGTCATTCTACAGCTTGAACGCTAAGCCGTTTCGTTATTTAAATTAGTTTTTGCTTCCTTGAACGTTCACAATTTTGCGCATAAAATAACCGGCCACTTTACCAGTCTACCGTCTCTCGTAATCTTGACTTAACTGCACCGAGGAGTTGAGATAGTGGAGTAGATAAAGCGATTTCTCATCTTGCTACGAAGCAAGAACATATAGTTCATCTAGACAAGGCCGAGTGACGGAGAATTAAGACCTTATACGGTGACAAGAAAATCGCAAATAAAAAATGGACAAAGTTTAATAACATAAGATCGCGATCGACACAATCTTTGATTGATTCATGCATTGAAATCCATAGAAGCAAATAGAATCGTATTCAAAATAGGTAAAACTGATATTCTGCCCAAACCCTGCAGGCGTCTGTGTCAAATTCTAAACGAATAATCAACCAATAACTATAGTAACCATTGCCCAAAATTTCTGATAGGTAATACGCCATACTATCAACCCGAAATATTTGGGGTAGAAAATTAAAAAAATACGAAAAAGATATAAGTGAGCCGACATTTTATTTCGATAAGGTAGATCGAGAGCTTTCGCTGAGCGAGATTTCACGATCAGAATTTATTAAACTTCCTAGGCTCAAGAGTGTAGTGAAACGGGAATTGCGAAGGGTGGAGAGTGGCTGGCTGAAGGGTATTTCCGACTAAAAAATTAGAGCTCCAGGTGTAAAATGAAGAGAGAGAGAGAGAGAGAGAGAGTACTTTCATGCGCTTTGCTAACAACAACAGCCTCGCTACGTTTGTTTTTAATTATCAGGCACTTATATCTCAAACTTGTTAAGGAACCCTGATTATACCCCTAAGCTTTAGGCTTAAAATTTTGTCAGAAATTTTCGATTGACCTGCGAGCGAGTATAATTATACGGTTCGTTAAACGCTGTTTGCTGTTCTCTGTGAACATACGTACGTATTACAGGCATAAGGTAGGTGGGTAGGTATAAAAAGATATATATCTTTAGCTGAAAAAAGAACGGACTCAATCGCGGGGAGAGAGAAAAAAAAAAAAAAACACCATGGTAATTTTATCGCCGTATTTTCTATCTGCTGACACAAAACTAAAAAGGCATTGATCAATCAGATCATAAAATATGTAATTAATTCGAATTGAGAACATATTTTCTTGATTTAATCGAAAAACATTCAAGAAACTACAGTTTCTTAAAACGAGAAATCTTTTTCTTGAAACGAGAATTTTTTCTTCTCTGTGTTGAATAATGATCGTAAGTGACCTCTCAGACGTAGGTACATACATATATTTGATAGCTAGACACGTACCGTTTCTCAACTCTAACCACCTATCGTAGCAGATCTGCAGGCTGAGCTTTCTCACAATTATCTTACATATTATCCTAATTTCGTTCCGTTGGGAACCAAATCTTCCCCGCTTCGGAGCTCAGCCCTAAAAACTGCCAGTATATTTGGGATCTCCAACAATGGTTGGACAACGTTATCATCAAGTGGCGCGATAATCTAGTACAGTACCTAAGAGCAGAGAAATCCGCTATGGTGGTGGATACCACTCGGCCCGAGGATGTACGAGGCAAAGTAAAAAGGCATCGTTACCAGAGGTAGCTCATTAGGCGAAATTATCCCCAAGACGCCTCTAGCAACACCTTCGTCCCTCGGCACCACTGCTGGATGGGTGGTTCGTTGCGGATTCAGGGGAGTGGGTAAAGGGTGGAGGGTGGAGGGTGGAGGGTGGAAGGTGATGGGTGTTGGGTGACGACCAATACTAATTAGTTCCATACTTGAGCTACCTACCTTCTTCCCATTCTCCCTGTACCTTGCAGTATTTGCTTTTTCATCATGTCGCCCTTTCGTCCTCGCGTCCTTTCATCCGTTCGTCCTTAAGTCGTTTCGTTATTCTAGATTTTGTCTACACGCACTTTAGTCTTCTGCGCTGATGGATATTGTCAATTCCTTTTCTTTCCTCGAGATATTTTCTAGTTCGAAACAGGTGCAGATCCTGGGAGCCAGTACTATAGTTCCTATTCGAGGATTTCCTACGTTGGAACTCCCAACCGGCTGACGTTCACACTATACCCCTACGTAGAAAACTCGGCCAAGACTGGTTCCTCGTGAAAAACGAATGGCTTCGTAATCGTAAGTAAGTATTGCTCGCGGTTGTCGACTGCCAAAGTTCTTGCCTTAGGACCTGGAGGGTGGCCGATGGCAGGGGGTTCTACTTCAGCCAACCGCGACGGGGTTACGAGTTGAAAAGTCAACGACACGCGAAGAATATCTATACAGGGTGTTCGCAAACTCGTACACGTTAATAATTCCAGCCACCCTTCTTCTTTGGAAGAAATTTTATGACAAAGTATTGTTCTAACATGCATGGTTCATGAGCTTCGATTTCAAGGTAAAGATGAAGAGCAAGCCACGAGCAGCTATTAAACGCCTTCATTGAACACCCCGAGATTCAGAGATGTTGAATCATTCATTTCATCTAGTGCGATATTCTCGGAATTTTTAATTTTCTTTTCTTTCCAAGTTGAATGGATGATTTTTCATGAACACCCCGTACACATATATACAGGCTTGTGTAGTGAGTCAAGCGACAACCGCAAGGAATCGAAGTACGGAGCAGCCCCTAGTCCTTGGGTTATAGGTTTTCTGCCAAAGGTAATTCTCGAAAGAATAGTAGAAATAAAATTCTCGCAGCTCTACACTTAGACGCTGTTCAAGATAAATATATACTGTCAAGGTAGAGAATTGCACAGTGGTATGGTCGTGGTGAATTCGAGTCGCACATATGTGGCCCCACGCCGAGCGAATGAAAAGGAAATATATTTACGCGCACGAGATTCTGGCGCAAGGCAAAAGCACAGAAGCACTTCACTTGGCTTTCTTTCTTGCTTTCGGTTGACCTAAGCAGAAAGTGGCATTTCCTGTGCTGGGAAACGGCTCCTCCCCGTCTCGTGGACTCGAAATTGTTACAGGGTGAGTTCTACTTCGTGTCTCTGGAAATTTCATCCGCACGTAAACACATTCTCGTAATCGTGACCGTTACGGGGGAATTGAAGGTATCAAATTTTCCTCCTGTAATCAAGATCCAAAATAACTGCGTATCGATCCTTGAATCCCTAAATATAATCAGATAACTGCGGCAGGTAGGTGCGACTGTACTTTAAATTTCCCTTAAATATCAATCAACTTTTACTACAACTATTTTCAAGGATTTGAAAAACTGATTTTCTCCCCCATTTTGAACTTCGAAGTTTATTGCAAAGGCATTCTCTTCTGAACCGGAATGAAAATTATGTATATTTTTACCCTGGTGAATATTTTCTAGGAACAAAAACATCAGAGAAATGATATTTTGTTGCACGCGCTTCGTCGAGTAGGTACCTACAGCTGATTGTACACATTCGGTAATGAAGTAAATAAATACTTTTCCTAGACGCTTGAAAGGCTAGCATAATAGTATAAAACCGCATTGTTGGAAAATAAAATTCCAACATTTTTCTAATTCCGAAGGTAACTGGATTCCAAAGCAACGAATTTACGAACGCGAATCAGATTCCGCGGTCTGTGTAGGGGCCGTAGAAAAAGGCTCAGGCAAAGCGGGGGAGACAACGCACAAGCCGGATGAGAGTCATGGGAAAGGCGAGAGTGGAGTGTAGGAGTATAGCGGGAGAGAAGGAAGCGAAGGAGGAGGGAAAGGAAAATATTTAATTTTCCCGGGAAGGGATGAATTGTATAAAAGGCGCGAAATGATAACAGGCTTTATGGGTGGAAACAACGCGGACAAAGGGGATGTTAAGAGATACGGTAGCGTACATATTTTAATTTACATTTTAATGGTCTACACACAAAACTTTATTCAAGATTTTAAGTTTGAGTTGGATTCTCCCACTATATCCAGTTATACGAATCACTTTGAATCGCTCTACCATTATACCGAAGTGAATCCCCCCGGCCTGCAGGGTGCCCAGATTATTTGTTATTAAAGGACGTGCCGTGTATATAGACTTTTTAAATTGCCCTGTATAATTAGTTGACCTCTGTGAAAATACCGAATGACAGAGTTTTCAATTCTGGTACCGAAAAAAGAAAAAAAAAAAAAAAAACTGAGCAGCGAGAGAATAATATCAAGGGTAAAACTTTTCGCCCGTTTTCAGATGGAATTATTATTTTTAGCATTATTATCATCACGCAAAGCCTGTCGGCTGTCGCCACACGTAAACTGACGGAGAAAAGTTTTTCCTTCTTCTTTTTTTTTTTTTTTCTTCTTCCTTAAACCTTCAAAATAATGAAAAATGAGGATCAAGCATCCAGTAAAAGTTTGTACCTCTGTCATCATAGGAAAGTTTTTCTCAGGGGCCCCGTAGCTCAAACTCACTGCAATATGAATAAAGAATTCCCTACCAATCCTTTCCGTCTTCAGCATTTCGAATTTCAGGTAAAAGCCGATTCTGACAAAACGGCGAACGTGGAAAGGCTAGACTCTGTGTTTTCTCCATATTTTCTCCGTCTCGTAATAATATACGTGTATGTATTTCTGTATCTTATTTTATTTCGGATAGTGCCGACGGTCGGAAAATGAAAGAGGAGTTTTGATATGATCAGAAATGAAATGAATGCAAATTATATCGCTTTAACAAAGATCGGTAAAGTTTTTTTTTTTTTTTTTTTTTCCAAATCGGAGGTAGTTTAGCAAGGAATGAATCGAGCCTAGGGTTACTTTTCCACTCGTAACAAGTCCTAGACTATTCTTGTTGTTTTAAATAGAAGTTGTTCGCTACCCCCTTATCCGTTGAAATAAACCTTAAGTATTCGAAAAGTGAAAGTATCATAAAAACTCGTCTAACTTTTCTGTACGTCGGGCAAAAAAGCGCCGTGTCTTATAAGTCCTTTGAAGTTGATTGACATCGGAAAATATTTTCCCTAACATGACGGTAGAAAAAAAAAAAAACAAAAACAAATCTACAGCAGACGAATGAAACAGCAAATAGAAAGATGAAAAAAAAATGGTCAAATCTCCAAACTAATGATTGAAATATAAATTTCATTGGCGGTTAACGTTCTGCGATGGGAAAAGCTGCATCGCTTTGACCCAACGACGCAAAATCTCGGTATAACGAACATACGTTCAATTTCCCATCAGAACCCTGTGTATTAGAAATGGGGGTGTTCAAGTGGGGAACGCGAGCACGTGCGCCCGTAATTGTCAGGGTAGCTCCCGGGCTCTCGGCAATCCGTAAAGGCCCCAAACGGCACCCAAACGGCACCCAGACGTAATGGCCTCCGAGAAACTTGGCACATTCTTTCGACTGCCTTCTGTATAGACTCGAACAGCCCACGCGTCTTTGTTTCGCATGAGTAAAAGAGAAATTCTATAGAAGAAAAGTAAAGGAAAATAGCATGTTTTTACCCTCAATAAATTTTGACCTTAGACTGTATTGATACTGATACTTTTACAATTTATCTACCACCTCTAAAAGCCATGGAGTCAAGGTTGTCGAAGAAATTCGGTCGCAGTTTTTCCACAGATGCTGAATTATCATTCGTGTCTAGATATATATGTTTTATCATAACCGAACAATCTACCCGGTCGAATTCTGATATTCTCAATTATTATCAAGACCCAAACAATGAGCCAAAGTACATTTACTTTCACTTTACAAGAAAGTATCGTTCAGTTTCTGTATCAAGCGTACCGTAGGATCTTTGCGCTTGTCAGGCACGTTTTAGAGCAGCGGAAATACCACCATAAGCGGCTCTGGCGAATCCTTTCAAAGGATTTCAGCCCCAAGGAACAAAAATGAAATGATGTCTGGAGGTCGACTCATGTAATACTCTGGTAAGAATCTTGCGGTAAGAACTCGTCTCGGATTTCTTAAGATAATTAACGGTGATCCCAGATACAAGATTTATACAAGATTATCTCATATACTAAATCTATTTCGCGTTAAACCTTGAGACTGTGCCAAATCTCATTGGATTAGACTCATTTTCAATTATATGTAAATCAGAAATATGACTCCGCTCAATCATACGTTGCGTTTGAACTAATGTACACAATACACAACCGTATGTGTACATACGATGTATCGATCAGGGAAAGGATTAAATTTAGCAAATCAACTAACGTAGTGGAGTGTGCAAGGCCGGATAGTCAAAGCTTGGTGTATAGGGGAGTTGAAGTTATGTCGAATGATGTTTGTATACATAAATTACAGCAGAGACACGTTTATGTCTAGGAGGATTTGGCTCAGGGTATACCTATGCATGTGTTTGTAAATTGTACATACGCCTCTCCCCTAGCGAGCTGTGTAAATTTTACCAGCTGAAAACAACGCGGCAGTTTCCCATAGAAATCGCCTCGCACACTTGATAGTTCTCAAGAAATCGAGAGAACTTGATACATGACGATATATATCATTCTATCGGATATATATAACATCGCTGTGAAACACAAGCTTTTCAAAATGCTGGATTTCCACGATTCTGCAGGCAATAAAATCGAGCTACACACTCACTCCTGGTTAGAATGGCTTCCAACATACATTGCCGTGTGTTTGGTTGCCGAGCAGGGGACGCACTCCCGTCTGACATGTACGGGCTGTTACTACTGATCGCGTAAAGACACTTGGATCAAATCTCTCCGATAATTTGATTTAAAAAAAAATGGGGCATTTTATTATTTCAGTAACCCATTTAATTACCGAAATTCCTATTAGGTATAATCAAGATATGTTATGTACAGGTTCACATTGAAAAATTGAGATATGGCAATTTTTCATGATCATTACTTCTATTTGAAGTTTTCTAAATTTTAGATATTTTCATCGCACTGTTTTCGAGATCATTTGGTAAGTTCTTCGGACAGACCGACAGACCGATATAATATCTGCCTTGAACCCTGTTTCTCGGATTCGTTGAGATGAGCATAAGTCTCATTCCGTGAATTACCTCGGTGATACGTAGAGTAAAAATTTCTATTCAATTCAAAACAAAAACGGAGTGTGTGGGCTCACAAATCAATGACTGAAGTTGAGATAAACTAATCAGAATTACGTTTCAACAATTTCTGATCATGTCTGTACTCCCTGAACTGATCAAGTCAGTTCATCGATTCTGCAAACTTTCAAGTAGCTAAATGATTAATCCGCAACGAAAATTATTCTCTGTATTCCAGGTATCGTGGATGCGTAAAAGAGATCTTCACATCCTTACATCGGCCATCTTCACGTATACGGGTGATGCAAGGTTTGCTGTATTACACCCAGAATCCTCAGACGACTGGGATCTGAGAATCGAATATGTCCAGCCGAGGGACGCCGGAATTTACGAGTGCCAGGTTAACACCGAGCCCAAGATCAACTTGGCCATTATTCTCAGCGTCGAAGGTAAAATGATTACATTTAGTTATTCCGATGAAAATAAACTTTCTTAAGATGAAGTGAAGCGGAGGGTGAGGGAGACTTATCGATACGATATCAAAAAGACCAACTTTTCTTTAGCAATATATTACATAGGTACCGGCAGGTGAACGCGGATAGATGTGATATGGTTCAACAACGCGCGACATTTATTCATATTCCATTTTCGCATCCGCGTGTGTCAGAAGAAATATGTGTGATATTACCTCCCTCGCACGACAATTGGACCTGTATACCTACATACTCTAAAACTTGAGAGTCGAGCACTCAAGGACTTGAAATTAAGTGTATCGGGAAGTTTCAGCACTCTGGTGAGAAGACTCAAGTGTCACGGGGGTAAGATCGGAAAAGTTACGTCAAGGAGACCAAAGGGGGTGGTTCTGGTCCGGAAAGTGTGATAGTTCGAACGAGGCGTTAACGTAATTGTTCTTCAAGTTAATTAGACTGAACGACTATGGCTAATAAAGTCAAAACAAAGTTCGAGCTCTACTTTAAGTTGAAAAACTACTGTAACTCTTGTTGGTCGTATAACCAAGCCGGACCCGCTAAGAGTATTACTGCTGGGATATCGAAAGTGGATCGGTAGGGTAAAAATGTACAATATATTCAGGGCTCGGCCAAATCCCCGTGCGATTCGAATTTATTTAAACTTTCCCCGAAACCTAGTAGCCCTTCCTCTAGGGCACCGCCGCCCGCGTGTCCTTATCTGGTACAACGTTCAAACTCGGAGCATCGCTTAACCATCGGTTGTAACATGGGACACTATACGAGCGATGAATACCTGCGAGCGTAAAAGATCTCACCCTTTTTTTTGTCTTCCATTTTTTCTTTG
The DNA here is from genome assembly GCA_963992785.1 of Tenthredo livida. Lineage (NCBI taxonomy): Eukaryota > Metazoa > Arthropoda > Insecta > Hymenoptera > Tenthredinidae > Tenthredo > Tenthredo livida. The sequence continues at coordinate 21,466,890 of OZ023068.1, forward strand.
CTCTTTCTCTTTTTTTTTTTTTTCTTTTTTCCGTCGACCCTTGGAATCACACATCCCACCACCAAGATTCAGAAAAAAAAACTGGAACCCCCCCAGTCAGGTCTTTTACTCCGAATGCTACATTACCGTAGAAAATGATAAGAAAAACTTACGAACATCGATCCTATCCCATTGTCTCACAAAATAGCAAACCTGCATTTTCATCCCTTGAAAGAAAAAAAAAGAAAAATTCGCAGATGAAACGCTCGCTTCAATAAATCATGAAGAGGCGAATAATTTATGTAAGATCTCGCGTGTCATTTAGTTTACTAACAGTCTTCAACCCCTAATCTATCTATTGATTAATTAACTCGAAATATATATATATATCTGTGATCCCGTTCCAGAAAGTGCCCCTGTCCCTGCCACCGCGCCCAACGCCATTCACCGGACCTTCAACTCAGGTTAGAATCATGTCAGGCCTTACCATTATTATTATTATTATTATTATTATTATTATTATTATTATTATTATTATTATTACTAATATTATCAATATTGTCATTATCATTACTATTACAACTATTAATTATTAATTTATGTTCTCTTTATTGTTATCACGTTATTTGAAAAATATCTTTTCGCTTTTGCTGTAATTATTGCCGATGTTATCGCAGTTATGATTAATATCCCATTTTTTTTTCTCATTTCAAATTTAATACGATTACGTTCATTACGCAAATCCATTTTACTTTATCTGTGTCATCGTGGCATTAACAGGGGAGTACGTTTTTATATTATTTTTCTTGTTTCATAAAAACCTATGTTATCAAAGCTTTGCTCGCTTCATCTTTTACGTAGCGTGAACTGTGTAGTTATCTTTTGTGCAAATTGCACTTTTACGCAAACTCAATGCAGTCAATTCGATGAGACGACAGAAGACCTGCACTCGCGCTCAAAGCAAAGCGAAGCATGCAATCCGTATTTAACAAAGAGAAAATGAGAAATCAGGGGTCAGGCTAGGTCCGAGGAAAGATAGATATTAGTTGAGAATAGTTAACGCTTGTTATTTAACTTGGCACGGATATTATACGAGTCAGTCACTGTCTCCGAACTTTTAATAACTTCTGGGCTACGTGGAGATCAGAACTGCATTTACAAAACTGCAGTTCACGGACCCCTCGAGATGGTCATTACTATCAAAGTAAACCCTGTATACTATACGAATCGAATATCGGCTGAAATCATTATTTCCATACATTTTTTATTCACTGGAATTCAACATACGACATATCCACAACATGACTCTCTATCGGTTGGTGAATATCGTATTATAAATCGACGAGTTCAAATGCAATCAATGTTTTGTGTAGGCGATGCAATTTGTTCCCTCGCGTGATTCAGAGATTGAATTTTTTTTTTCAGTTTTCTTTTTTTTTTCTTCTTGCCCAGATATCACGGTTCTCTGGTTTAGATAGCCTTCAGAGGTATTCCCTAGGAGCAGTAGACTCCCCTTGGGTAGTATTGAGATTTGAATAACATAAAAAGTTTTCGAGGCGTGGTAAAAAAAAAATGCTGAAAAAGTTGGCCAGGCCTTAGGAGGCTGGACGTTGCGTCAAAATAACGCGGATACCCCTAGACCGTCGTTCGAAGTTTGCATGGGTGGGTAGGTATAGATCAATCATCAAGAATTTTCCTTTTTAAGCGGGTTTAGCTTCGAACTTTGTCAGGAAGAACGTTTCGGGCTGTGGTAATCGAATGGCCAGGTTAAAGGCGCGTTTTTGGCTTGACCACCGTGACCTTTTTATATTAAGAAGAAAACCGACAGACTTTTTTTTCGGAAGACCGAAAAATCGTTGAAAAACGATAACTGAAAATTCATTAATAATATCTGAAGGGAATATCTACTCGAATATATTTTGCACATGAAATTGTTCCTCAGGCTATATCATCAGACGGATTATTGAAAAGCTCGTTATATCACCGTCAAACGAGTAACGGAACTGCAAACTATCCATGAAAAGCTCATTTTATCTAGAGCTATTTACCTTGCATCATTATCAGAGCGTTATTCAAATCATGAAATCCTCGTACCTACATTACGCTGTACCTATGATGAAATCGTTAAACTGTAGCACGTATACGTATGCAGGCTGAAATAACCGATCGAATTATGAGAAAATGAAGAAGCCAGACGGAATAATGGATATTTTCGCACAACTGTACGGCTATTCCATGTTCACTCTACTCATTTACGTTAGCAATAATCCATTTCGCGTCAATATTCATCATACACTTGTCCGAAATACGAAAATCCGTGATAAAGATATATCCGATTGAGAACACCGGCCCGCGGTATATTTTGGTACTCAAATCGTACAACTAGGATCTCCTAGTATGAGGAAAAGCGCTACGTGACGTGAGATTTTCTCGGAAAGCAGTCTAACTCGTCTAGTGTCACGTAGGACACAAAGTGAGTATGAAATACGTCAAAAATGTTCGTCTTCGTGAGCTCGCTTGACTTATGATTTACGCTGGTTTGTGCGCCTCGGTATAACACAGTCAAGACGAGTACAATATATATAACATATATACATAGGTATATATTTTGTTAATAATTTACAAAAGATCTCGTCTGCCAAGATAACAGATAGATAGAGGCACAATATCGTCAAGAAACTGAAGTGATATTATTTGTTACAGCTGCTCAAGCGAAAATATCTGGACCAGAAGATGTGTACGTGAAGAAAGGCAGCACAATCAGCCTCATCTGTACCGTAAACGTTCACAGCACACCACCGAGCAGCGTTGCTTGGCATCATGGCGTTGCAGTCGTTGACTTTGACAGCCCAAGGTTCGTGAAATTATTATATGTAGGTATATATTTTTATTTTATGATCATGATTCGATATGGAGATCGCGAAAGATGTCAAAGGTAAAGAGGAAAGAAGCTCAGGTCTTATTCCTATATGATCAGAAAACCTGAATGTGCACGTGATAAGTCATCAAACCAGTCACACGTATATCTTCATCTAAGGGTATAAAGTAGAAAAAGAGCGCAATGATAAGCCACGGTATTTTTTTATCAAAGCAACAAGATAGCTGAAGCTAGAAAGAAGTATAGCTACGAATCGAATGATGGCGAGTCGCGATACCCTTTTTTTTGAACGTCTAGACAAGACCATGAGACAAATGATGGAGAATTCGGGTTTCCAGTAGTATGTTATAGTATTCTTCTCGCTCGCAGTGACCGTCGTAGAATCCTACCCTATGGGTTTTAATTTTTATTGTTTTTTCCTGTCAAATTGACAGAACGAACGAATAAAGTTAAGAATATGATTCTGATATACCAGGGATGAAAGGAACCACGGAGCCGTGTATAGTGAAACGGAATAAAATAGGTTTACTTCGCAAGACCAAAGGCGCGTTTTGTATTTCATTTCTATACGGTATGAAAAAACAAGGGAAAAATATGATGTAAAAATGGCGAAGATCAAGGGATTCTTAACCGCAACATTTCCCCTCTGTAAATGTGGCATTACCCGCTTTGGCACCACGTCTGGTTCGAGGATTAGAGAAACTGGTATATTCCCGTGGCGTGGATAAGGATGCGGATGAAAAGGAGGAAAGAAAAAGAGGAAAAGTGGGTAAAGCTTGGCGAGAGGTTAGACGGGTAATAAAGGGGTAGGTTAAGCGCCAAAATGCCTGCGGATGCGAGAAGGAAAAGTTGCATGCCCACTTCGAGCTAGAGCAATTGTAATAATTGCAAGATTTCACGCCGCGTGTACGCCTGCCGAGTTGCTGCGCCGGTTGCAAAGTATTTTTCATAATTCAGCGTTCATCACAGGGGCGGTGTGTCACTGGAAACTGAGAAGACGGAAAGCGGTACCACGAGCAAACTCCTGGTGACCCAGGCGAGGCTGAGTGACAGCGGAAATTATACTTGCATTCCAAGCAACGCAAATCCAGCCACCGTCGTGGTTCACGTGTTAAATGGTGAGTGCGCCAGACCCTGTATGTCTTTTTTTGTTCTCTTCTTTTATATACATACATATTACATATACACAAGTTCATATGTGCACTTGAGCTTTTCTCACCCCAGTTTCCTCGTATCGTAGCCACTGCTGCTGCTAGTGAAACTGCAACTGCATCTGCAACGATGCTTTTCACAGCTTTTCTATTCGTGGATTATAGCTTAAGCCTTAAAGAGTACTACACGCATTTATTTGCCCGGAAAAAAAAAATTCCTATGCATTTTCATTCGAGAGCAAAATAGAAGGATTAAATGAAAAAAGCCCATTCATTTCCTAAAGTAAAGAGTACCTAATCTTTTGGTAAACGAAAATTATATTTCAAAATTCAGAGGCAAAATACTGATCGACGTTCTTTCAAATACATACATCATCATTTCAAAAAAATATTATAAAAATACATAAAAAGAAGTTTAGACATTTTCGCGATGCATTGTGGTAGTGTCAATGATTGCTATACGTATGAAATAGGTCAAACGGAAAATTATTTTTTAACCGTTATATCCCATACCGTACACTTTCCAACTGACGCAACGTCAAAGATATTTCTGCAAAAGTTAATCGCTCACTGACCGCGTTCACGGTTCTATAAATTATTGTTTTTGGATGAAATGTTTACACGGTTGATGCGGCACGGTATTCAACCGTGAGTTGAGATGAATGGAACAAAAATTTTCAACCAATTTTGGAACAAACAAATCGTCATTTCATTTTTACGTTAGGTACCTCGATACCTAGATTCCTCAGATTTTAAGTAGGTTTTAGCATTATATATACTCTCTAAATTTATGGGACTGAAAAATTCACTCTTCAGTCTTGGAGTTGCACGATTTTCCGTGAAGACAAAACAGTGAATTTTTCACTCCCAAAAATTTAGAGAGTATCCCACGTTAACTTTAATCGTAATCTCATAAATCTGAAGTGACGTGGGTATAAATCGCTTGGAAATCAGCATTACTGAATTGGTTAGCGATTATCCGGAAATCCATATTGCACCGATCGCAAACAGTTTCCTGTATCAAATACACACAGACAGCGTAATTGAAATTTATGGTTAATTTGAGAGGGTAATCAGCACTGTTTTTAAAATAAAGTTCGTCGGCACGAGCGAATATGAGTTTAGAACGCGAATATCGTGGTTCAATCACAGAGCAAATAAACGATACGTCAATTTCGAGCGAGTAAATTTAAACGAATGGTATCGATATTCGCAAATGTAAAGAACGATAAAGGGGAATCAGACTCACCTTTCTTCTCATAATTTGACAGAAAGAGATAAATAACGAAGATAGCAGTACTGCAAAAATTTTCATCGATGGATATATGTAGCTGAAAAGCTTTCGTTCCTCTTGGTCATTTTACAACCGTTTTATAAAATCAGTTTTCCACGGTTATCAATTCTCGGAAAATATGTACAGAGCGGTAAAGCGGTTTCGAAGGTTCACTTAATCCTTGAGCGAATCGGTTTCACGATCGTTTGTAAATCTTACCGGGTTTGTCGAATAACAAGAATTTTCTAGTTTTATGAATTTCGTAATAAAATCTGTTCGGCGACGTTTCATATTTCATATATCTCATATCACATACTTGAAAATTTATACACGCTTCTCTGCTTATGCCTTTGATCGAGGATTAAAGTATTCTCAGTCAACGGTCTCCGATAGTCTGAGACGGCAGTATGAAAGATAAAAATATTGCAAATTATGGTCGAATTCATGGATAAATTTCACAGCTTGCAAAATCCATGAGAAAATTCAATCAACGATGCGTGTATAACATGTTGTAGGTGCAAAAGCTCGTAATCGATACTCGCAGAGTTGACACATCCATTATATAATTTGCCATTGACTCATTCGAATGAGTTCAAACATCGCGAAACTGCAGTGGTTGTCGATTGCTAATTAGTGATCGTACCTATCGAGTTGCGTTTGAGTCGTAATTTAGATCCGCAAATAGCTCACCCATCATTTTTTCTGACCTAAAATTTGAGTTCGATGACCGAAAATGATCTACTGGCACCTTGAATGAATAATTTTTCTACATCTTAATTCATTCCCAATAATTTTCAAGTACAATAATTTTTTATTCCAGGTGAACATCCTGCCGCTATGCAACATGGCGGAAGCTGTGGGGTAACCCCAACTTTATTACTTGCTACAATGACATTGCTTGTAGCAAATTTGCTGAGGTGAGCAATTAGTGAATAAACAATGATCAGCAAATTGTAAAAGTGAAAACAGCAGAAGACGAATGTGTTAAAAATACGCACGAAGTGAGCTGTAACAGAAAATAGATACTCGAAAGTGTATTTATAAATAATAATAAATGATGGATTATCGGTGATAAGCGATACGTGAGAGACAATGTGTACAGTGAAAGTGACGATGAACAGCTTCCAAATGAAATAGTAAAATTTGTTATTATTGTAAAAACAAATATTATATAAATGGACAAAAGTGTAATTAGGAATTGTACGTAAGGATAACGTTGTAATTGTGGTATGATTTAGGATAGATTATAATTACATCAAGATAATATAAACTTACGTAGTTAATACCGTTTGTACACTTAAATATAACCTGGGGGTATTCGCGAAAGTCGTGCAAATACAAACGTTGTAGATATATACCTATACGCGTTTACGGTACCCGGGCGAAATCGAACTCGAGGTAGTGGGTGTATAAGGTATGTATAGTTGGAATTTCGGAACACCTATCTAAACAAGCTGACTGATCTTTGGGTCAGTCATTAAGCTTTGTGTCGGAAGGCCTAATGGATCGCAATTCGGAATCGCTTTAGTACGTGAAGCGAGAAAGGAACATTTCGAATGATTTTAAGCTCCTCGAATGAACAGTAGTTCACTCACCGCCCCTGGAATCTAATGATTCTTGACAGTTCGTCGATTGGTAAAATTTGAACGGGCAAACAATTACAAATTTCTGACTTGAATCTCGTACGTTTGAGACTTGATAAGTTCCTAGAGCTCTAATATTGTAAAATTAAGATCACCGAGTACTCGTAAGAAAATACTATCTTCCCTCGGTTAGGAAACATGCAGACTATTTTTCCTGTGAGATATTCTTTGTCATAGCGTGCTCTCGTCAATTCAAAATCAAAGTTCTGTATTCGAACAACGAGTATAGATGATAAATAACGGAGGATCATTTCGTTTGTTAAAAAATTAAATCACTATCTTCCCGCAATATGAAACTTTCGTGTAATTAATAACGGATGAAAAACAATCAAATTAACACTTCTATTAACGTAATAGAATCCTGTATCAAAGCGAAATCAACTAGGTATATAACTGTTGTATAATAAATACTATAAATCATAAGCATGAGTAACAAGGGTACAGTATATAATATTTAATATTACGTTATAGTGAATTTGATATTAATGAATTAAAATATGGCCTAAAATGGTGATTAATTTTGAAAGTTGTTATCGTTCAAAGAAAAGACAAAAAGAAGAGAGAAGAAGTAAGAAGAAGGAGGAAGACGAATAGAAAATAAATAAAAATCAAGTATAAATTATGAACGGATGAAATTTTTATCAAGGTCATGCAAAAGTACTCTTGCCTGTTAAAAAACTAGGTTTCAACTTTGAATAATATAGTCATAATAATTTATAGAAATAAATATATTTACTATACGGTAGGATCAATAATATTATATATATATTCTAAGCGAACACGTTAAACTATTTCATCAATGAAATCAAAGAAATGAATAAATAAATAAATGAAAAAATAAAAAATAAATAAATAAGAATAAAAATAGATTTTTAACATCACGTTACGCGTTGAAAATTTATTATCAATTTTGATTTTCTTAACGGAGCTAACATTCAAGTTTCAACATGATTTTTGTACAGTATATATATAATTATTAATTATATATAAAGTAATGTGGATTGAACTTGAAAAATTCATCCCTCAAAATCTAAATTCAAATTATAACAGAGATTTACGAAACGACATGTTAATACAATAATAATTACAATTTATTAGTTCCGCGATGAAAGTCTGTCTGACATTCGATTTGGTTACTTATACATGCGTAGACGCGATTTGTGTAGAGAAGGTATAACACGAGTGCAGAATTTCGGGAAATTTTTTATTATTATTATTAATATACTGTTTTAAAGAATGCGACAAAAAAAATCAATGAGATGAAACCACTTTAACCTAACGATAAGTGTATACTGTCCACGAAAGATTGTGTCAGGAAATAGCAGAGCTGACCACGTGGTAAAAGACTTACGATTAGCGATATCCGTTCTACCGCAAAAATGTCGTTTAAAGATCATCTCTATCGAGAAGAGGGGAAAAAAAAAGAAAAATAAAACCATAATATACTATGAAAGAAAAGAGAATTCCAGACAAGCAGAGAATCTGATACGTTATTATTATCATGATTAGAATGCATTGTAAATAAAAACCACACTATTAGTTTTATCATGTTATATGAGACTAAGATACGTCAATGTAAAAATGACAAGGAGTTAAAAAATGAAGACCGTATTGTAAAAACATTCCATGACGTAACTGCTGTTTAAATAAATGTAACGAGTCAAAATCAAATTTGTTCAAATTTAAAACCTTCTCTTCCTCCATCCTGGTATGACCCCTTCCGAATTACCGTCATTCATTATCCTCGCTAATTAATACATGTTTCACAACGAATCCTGAACTCCTCTCATCATTCTAAATTGGTTAACTTTTTGAAGAAAAAAAAGATTTCTCAAAGACTAAGGCTCCTACGTTTTCGAGTTCAAGGAACTACTGATAAAGCAGCATTTGGCCATGAGACCCATTCAACCCCTAAGAAATGATAATTCATTCTTCGTAAGGGTTGGTCGGGTCATGTTACCTCAAAAAGTTGCCTCTTTTCGCTCTGTAAGATCAAAAACCTGCTTTTGGGCGAAATTTTTTCTGCCTGTACGTATCAAGTTATCATACAAGGTAGCCAGTCAGCCTGCAACAACCGGGAGAAATAAATTATTACGGTAAGTTGAGTGTGCTTATTCGCTTGTATCATATTTTTCTGTATAAAGATGGAAAATTATACCGCACAAAATACATCTACTAAATATCTAAATACACCCTTGTTTACGTGCAGAGACTCAGACAGCCCATCAGCTCCCAGCCCAAGTCGTCTAGTTTTCAGTCTCAACCCACCGCAACCCTTCAATCTGTTAAATTTTTGAAATTCTCCTTTCAAAGACGGCGCTAAGACAACGCTCGATTCCCCTCATCCTATACGTCTTTTTTTCTTTTATAAAACATACACGCGTCTGCCCTTCCGCGTGCATACAAAATGCTCAACTATTTCGACGATTTAATTTCATTTTAAAAATGAATTTTGTAAAATGGCTTTGAACCGTTGTGGTCCGTTAATTACTCGCAAGTACAACAGATGTGGGACACCTATACAGTGTACACCACGCAATCCACATGTGATAGATCGCTATACGCGTGCAACGTACTTCCACGTTCTACATAGCGTATTCCGTTTTTCATGTTACATGTTTCACGCACACATTTACCCTCACTGATGCAACGCTCATTCTTTTACGAGTTGATAAAATATCAGCTGTTCGACGATACGTGCTAGCTAATATTTTAGGGGCTTAATTGTTTTTCGATGGTTGCGCCGGGTATTTCTAGCTGATAGCTCGCTATTTTTTATTTTGTTTTTTGTTTCAATTCTTCTTTATCTGTATACTTTTTTTTCATCATTTTCCAGCCCAAATTCAATTGAATTTCAATCAAGAAGTAAAATTTAATAATCACTCGCATTTTTACACTATCTAATGATTTCTATACAAAAAGCCAACGCAAAATCCTGTACAAAATCTGACAGCGAGTTATCTCAAAAGCCAAATATTTTCGTCGAAAAACAGGGCAGAATTTGATAAATCAAGTACCATACCCTACCTGAAATTAATGGGATTCGATTCACTAAATAATTTCCCCAGGCAGTTAATTAATCACGATTCCCTACACACATTATTTGCACCTATTTGGCTATCTAGATTATTGTCTATAGATTTAAACCACCGTACAAGTTTGAAGCTTAGCTACCTTCGGCGTACGGTCGATGTCATTAACGGGTGTATCTGGGTTGTATGTGAAAGTTTTTAACGACATTTATAATGATAAATATTATCGAACAAAATTCCGCCCTCCGGTATAGAGATAAATGTGTTTAATCTATATGAAACGCTGTACCTTACCTAAGTAGATTTTAATTCATCAGCTTTTTTCGCTGACGCAATTTCTGCATTTATGTTTATGAATGTGCACGGCTATGTATAGGTATACTCATCAGCTGGGATCCACGCACCATAAAGTGAAAAGAAAAAAACAAAAAAAAAAATGTAGCAAAAATTGCAAATAAATAAATGAATAGTTGAGCCGATGACGGGAAAACGAAATATCCTTTATATTCACCATTGCGGTTAAAGTAAGCTCCAATTTCGAGAGACGAATTTATGGTTGTGTGCACACGGTGCCAATGTGGGCATACATATATCTGTACGTCACCCATGCCACCCTGCCCCTGCGCTGCAAGAGTATAGGACAATGCAGTTTTCCAATTTTCGAACCACCCGGCCGTTCATAAAGCATTTTGATTCATTCTAACCGAAAATTTGAAATTATTTTATTCGCTTTTCTAACGGCAGTGAAGCGTGTCTATACACCGTATAAATTCAACTCAAACCGCAGTGTTAAACGTCCGATTTACGCGGCCCACGACCAAAACAATTATCGCTGTGACATGCCTTGGCGACATTTCACAGTTTACTCTGTGTACGTATGGCAGACCCTCGTTTTCACCACGTTTATTCCCTTTTCTTTATCGATGAAATACATATCGGCGAAGCATAATGTGAGCAAACTGCAGAGTCCTGGGATTATCTTCATGCCCCATTTCTGCCATGAAGCTGAGAGAAATTTGCACTAAACATATCAACTGGCCATATTGAAACCAATAAGGGAGTTTGGCCGAAACGATTATTATTTTTTTTATTTTTTTTATGCTAGCTCATTTTCCGGTAAGATTATTCCAGATAACTCAAGATAAGGCCATTTCATCGACAATGAAGAAAAGGCGCAATATGAATCGGTAACTTTTACATAGTGGAGAAACTAGAATAGCTAACGGAGCCGGCGTAGAGCCGAAAGATTATTTCAATTTAAAATAGCTGCGGTGAAATGAAAAGAATTCAGAGTGAAACTGGTACCATTTCAATTGCTCCGTGGCTCGGAGTCATTAGATTTTAAAACATGCACCTTGCCAAAAAGCTCTGGAATAATCAAACCCATTTCGCAACCGTTATCGGAATATTTTATATCCCGTGAGAGAACCACGTCCCATATTTAACATCGCGTGGAAGAATTTCAAAGCAGGATAATGCGATAGCTGGCGTGAAACGTGTGAGACGTTTACTTAATTTATCTAATCATGTATGTAGGTATAGTTTTTATGTGTAGTTTTTACAGGGCCATAAGATTATTAAATAGCCTGCTGCATAAATGAAATACGAAATTATACAATCGTATACCATGGGAAGGATAGTAATTAATAAAATTTTCGAGAAAGCTGGGAGCTAGGGACTTGGCATTTGTCAGACAGCTTAATTAATTCAGTTTAAAATTTAACGAAAGAAAATTGCTAAATTTAAGTTAATCACTGCTCCAGAGAACCCACCACCGAATGGATTGTAACTGGCGCTATTCTACTCTCGTCTGTCCGTAACTGCAGTCGTGCCAAAGTTTTTGTTCAAGTTTTGCAACCCGGGCGTTCTCGCAAGTCTGCAGCGGATAACGCAGACAAGCTTGCAGCCGCAGCGAATTTCATTGCAAAAACTATTTCTAATAGAAAAATAAACTTTCTTATAGTCCAAAGATTTCCCGATTCAACCCTATGTCCTGCACCACTCTTCATTCTTGACCTTTGACATTAAAGGCTCCTCAGTATATCGTAACCAGTCTATTACCATATAATTCCACTTTTACTAACTTATATACCTACCGAAATGCGAAAACTTGGTGTAAACTACGCGACGCTGTCTAAGCCTCATAATCGTACGAAAGTTTGAAATTGTAACTTTTGTTCGTAGATATAATAAAATAATTAACGTAGGTACACAGAGAAGAGTTTTCGATGTAGTTCTTTGGTCTAGACGGTTTATTTTCTCAAATATAGGTATAATCCGTTTGTTTGGAAATCTATACCTTACCACATACGAATTCTCTTACGCTAGTTGATTGTATGGCATTCATCGAGGAGTCAGTTCCACGACAAACCCCCATCTATCTCTAGACTTCAGCCAGGAGATCACAGACCCTCGGGAGTCGGGACCAACGAAGGGGAAAGGACTTTGCGCTTTTATTAGCTTTTATGCTCGACATTTTTCCAAGATAACCGAGTTATTTCGAACGTTTTTTATCCCTAGTGGGTTATTCTGATCCTTTGGTCAACGACCAGCTTATTACAGGTGACAAAGGTGTAAAATACAAATACGAAAATACTTGAAATCACGATGCGGTCATTAAAGATATGAAAAATGTATTCCAATCCTTAAAGACATGGTTCCATGAAATGATTACCGAGGAATTGAGAAGAACAAAAATGAGATGAAATATTTCAAAATCTTTGACAACTTCGGCTTTTCTCCTCGCAATTTCCTCTCTTGGACTTCTACTTGTGTACGAAACGAGTTACCGAAGTAGGTAGGTAGGTACTTGCGATAAATCGATCCGGTTAGATTCAAAATCCCGGCAAATGTAAGTCAGAAAATTTCCGGAAGATATATATAATTTCTTCCTATGAATGGCACAAGTATTACCGGTAGACTTAAATCTGATAAATGTATATTTTTTTTCCAAAGGCATCAGCTAAAAGCTCATGTCCCAAAAATCTGATATTTCTTCTTTGTTCATTCGCCCGTCAGATCCTGTCTGTCCATCGAAATGTCATCCTGTTCATGCAGATGCTTCTTTTGGTGAACAGTAGCGGGGTATTGTTGCCTCTTCGTTCTCTCCTGAAATCTTACCGCAGTTTCTTTCGCCCCCGTTCGTCATCCGGGCTCTGTGTTCCTGTCACTCCAAGTTGATGGTAAGGCCTAGAATTCAGCTGGTATAAAATTTACCTAAAGCTGAAAGGCAAGCGCTCGAACACCCTCGTATGAAAAGAGTGTTGAAAAAAAAGAAAGCAAAAAAAATCTAATATTCGGAAAAACATCCGTTTTCAATCCGCGTACGCGACTATGTACGCGCCACGCTTATTCTCCAACTCCAATATATAATCTGACAATACCATATATGTGTGTGTGTACAATCATTTTTTCGGTACTGACGTCACGCCCAAGGACGTCGTTACATTGCCAGAACTTTTTTCAACGTGCTATACAATCATGTGCGTATTCATATAATATCCAGTTTTTATATCACATCAGTATATTTGCAGACGAAAAACTTGATTTTTCTTGATGAATATGCGAAACAAATAGAAAAAAAAAAATGAGTAGACGATATTCACAATTGGCACATATTTCGGACAGACAGCAATTAGACGTTTCGCGACTTTGGTTAACGCGGTAACTACTTTGACAGTGAAAGAAACTGATATTATCTATAGACTTCGAGAGGATTTGACGCTGTATATATAGCGAGGGGGATATGTCGTAAACTATTCAAAACTAGGGGTTGTTAACAACAGGGCTGAAACTTGGCTGTGAACTGCAACGATCCCTCGGGTCAATTCTGATGAAATTTCGCGGTAACCCCCTCATGCATTCAGCGATGCACCATATAGGTTACATATATATATATTATATAGGTTTATATAATCGTGCGGTAAAGGCGAACGAGCACTGAGCTGACAAGGTGACGAGGTCACGAAATGACGAAGTAACGAGTTCTCAGCTTACCTGTAGATGCATGAAAACTTCTCATTGGATCACGCTAGGTTCTCTTCATAAGCGATGAGTATCTTCTTGCCCTAGATAAACTCGTGATAACGGGATAAAACGTGATGAGAGAAAGGACCCAGAGGGATGAAGAAAAGTTATAAGAATGTGGGTTGAAAAATGGTATAAATAGATGTGTGTACGCGATGTTATATCCGTGTACTTTATTTTTCGTTCATTTTTCGTTCATTTTTTTTTTTTTTTTTTTTTTTTTTCTATCCAGTATCATTCTTTTCGCCTTTTCTTATCTTAGAATAAATTCATAAATTAATTATAATCATTTAAGAAAATTAATACCTGACATTTATACCGCCTAAACGTTCTACGGACTTTATAAATAATTTAACACTTTCGGATCGGAATTACTACTTAATGAACTAGAAAAACTGACGGCTTATTTGACGTATAAATAATCGTTGATAAATTTGTTATACAAATAATTTGATATTTTTCAGAATATTGAATCTTATCTCATCACTTAATTAGTTCAAGCTTTCTCTCACGAAAGAAGAATTAGTGATATTTAATTTGAGGGTGAATTATTTTAGGGTGGAAATGGTATTCATGGGTGCACCGTCGAGTCGACTAGCAACTTGTACTAGTGCTACGGTCACATTGTGTAAAATACGTTTACAGAAATAATGATTATCACCAGTGAATTACCTGAATCTCATTATTCGAGGTGTAAATACGCCGGGATACATTACACAGGTATAGGTATATACCTATCCTTGTGATTGTAGCTTTGCCGATTATATGTGTGTGGAGTAAACGCAATTACGACGTCAATTGCATCGATTGCAAAGGGCAGACTTGCAATCAAAACTGTCGAGGCAAGGTATGCATAGATCTTCGCAGGGGCGTAGTTTAAATAATGGTTTAAAGGAGATTGGATCTAATTAAAATTAGTCTAGTTGAATAAAATTTTACAAAATATGTTCAATCTTAGATTAATATATCGAATAAATATGAATTCCTTAATTTTAACTTCTTAGAAATTTACGAAATAACTTTTCACCCGTTGTTGTATAAACCAACTCCGAAACTTAAGTCCCATATACATATATTTATATACAGAAAATGTAACTCGTTTAAAGAAATTTCAGTTGAAGAAGGAAAGAAGGAAGAAACAAAATTAAAAAAGAAGAAAAAAAAAAGAAATTGTTTTAAAAAAAATAAGAAAATTCCGCGAGGGTCTTAAACCCAGTTTGAAATAAGTTTCTCTCATCCCACTTTTATTATGCTTCTTTAGGGAAGAACAATTTTTCATACGATTTTAATATACGTACCTATTAACAAAAGATCGCGTTTTGATTACGGCACTGTTTTACCAGCCCCAATAACCGGCCATTGGTTATCGCCTGCTCGTTAAGGAAGTATTAGAGCAATCCTGTCTTTTGAATGGGATCCCTAGAGCTTCTCGATTTGACGTACCAAGTCACGATTCCAATTCTGCCACGTTCCATTCGGAGATATGTCCCGCTATTCGAATCGAACCAGACCTAATCTGATTCACCCTAAATTCGTAAGAGGATTTCGCTAATGAGCGATTGTACGTATAACGTTTCCTAATCTGTACATACCAAAGATATATTCGGCTGTTTCTACGTGTATAACGATAGCAGAAGGAAATAGGATGAAAGCAGTATAAGAAATATGCTGAATAACTTTGATTCGAAATACAGACCTGGGAATTTAAAATTTTGACATTAATTTAGAATTTTTTTTTTTTTTTTGCCCCGAAGAAATATGAAAGAAAATTTGATAAAACTGACGCGGGATGAGAAGATTAATCATCGGTAAAGTGCGAAAAGGTATATGAGCGGGGACGAATTATGGCCTAAATATTCGCCAGGTTTAATCCTGTAGCTTAGTTACCGCAGTGTGTGGTAAATTGGGAAATAAATTACAACCGGTAACTTTGTCAACTGTTTAACCATGATTTTAAGGTATTTAAAGGTAGACGAGGCGAAAAATAAGGGTAGCAATAACGAACATGTTACGTTACAGATATACGACGTGTATATACCAATGCGTGGGTTACGTCACGACGCCTGAGGCTGTCCGAAAATTGAATTGAACTGCATAAAGTTGAATGGCTTTTTCATATATTCATTCCATGATGAATATCAACACCCATATATACCCTATTCATTGAATCGTCAAATTTCCATAAATTTCAAGTCACGCCGCTTGTGTAATATTTATATTCCTACACCAGGAAGCTTACCCATATTAGGATACTCCTTAACCGTCTTACGAACTATACATATAGAAAATACTGCAGGGATTTGGTTAATACGTTGATACGTCTTACGGACGATTTTTATCCCTTGAGATCGCCAACCACGTGACCAGCACAAATAACCATACGGATATTCGCAACCCTTGACATCCTGAAGTTGGAAAACTCGCGTCACGTTGCATGGCCTCGGTTCTCTCTCCTGCAACAAATAAAGGTCAAAATTTTTGAAAAATTGTCTCACCTCGAAATGCGGAATCTGGGAAAATTATTAGAGTTGTAATCAACGAGGTAAACCGAACCTGACGGATGGATTTAGCAGGGATAAATTGACGGGGAAAATCTCTGCGCAAAAGTAAAATGTAAAATGTAAATTGAATTCAATGCGCCAAAGATCTAGGCGGCGTGAAACGGCAATTTATATAAAGCGGCTCTCCATTATTCGTCGGCTGGGATTCACTCGGGTATCCGAGCAGGCCATCAGGGTTGTCTCTGGTTGAGCCTGAAGAGGCGTCAACTCTGTAGGTTGAAAAGTAAAAAGAAAAAAGAAATAAGAAAAAAAAAAAAAAAATTGTTTTACTCATCGTAGATCTTAATAAATGGTCGAGTATTTGCATAGCTTTTCGGAAAAGCTCATTTTCCCTCTTTATTTTTCATCTTCACCCTTTTCGTCCGAATTTCAGGCGATTATTACGTTCATTTGTATTTTTTCACCAATTATAAATAATTAAAATAAAAAAAAAAAGAAGTCTTTCGTTTAGTTTATTATCGAACAAGGGCAGCGTTTCGAGAAAGAATTTCTTTTCACCCGACCACGACGTCGGTCGTTCTATCCCCGAAGGGCTTACCTCCCAGGACGCGACCCCGAGAGGATCCAAACCTCCCCAGCTTCTTTATGGACTAAAATAATATGGAATCCACTGCATAATGGAGTCCGTGCTTCCCCGATCCTTCCTTTTTTTTTTCATTCCTTTTTTTCTTTTATTAAGGTACGAGTTTCGCGCGGTTTATTGAAACGCGAGTCCCGTCAAACTCCCCTCGACAAGGAACGCAGAGAGATTTGTAGGTTTTAACTCTGCAGTATACCCTATATTTTCATCCCTTTCCCCGTCAGCTATCGCTACTGAAATCCTCCGACCTTTTAACTTTGAAGAAAAAACCACAAGGGACAACCTGCACGACTGTACGAACCGCAACATCGATCTCCATCTCTCCCTTCGTACAGTTATAAATTTTTTTTCTAAATAAATGTATGCGTGCTTAAACCCAGAAAAAAAAAACACCTATAATACACTCGTATCTAGTCATCCATTAATCAGCCCCGAGGTAAGATAAAACAAATATATCTGATCATTCGATCCGAAAAACAATTTTTCGCCGATTTTGACCAATTCATTCAGCATCTCTTTGCCAACATATTATGCAATTAGAGAATCAATAAAGTTGAACAGTTGATGTTGATCGCCGGTGGCTAAATTTCAGGTATGAATATACATGCACTGGGTGAGTATCGTTTTCAGTGCAATAAACATAATTAATTCAAGGAAAGCTGGTTACGTGTAACAACGTGCACAGATTTTCGCTTCGGGGTTGAAACCTGATCCTGAGTTGCGAGGGCAGCTTGTGTTACTTGTTCGAGCAACAAGTACATACAGTATGGCCCTGCACCTATATATTTACTCATATGTATTATCTACGGCAGGTATAAGTACATACAGACATTTTTTATTCCAAAGATACATGCATACGTATAACATACATGAAAGGAATAAAAAAAAAAAAAGGAAAAAAAAATTGATTTTATTTTCATAATAGAAATGCTGCATTGCGACCCCTCGAAATATTTCTCTCCTATTTTGCCCGCGGGTTGTGCCCGGTGCCAGGCGGGTCAGGCCACCGGTATATATTAGCCACAAATCATACGATTATTTGTTAAAGTTCCCTCGATTCGGTGTTAATAAAACTATTTTATTGCATCGGTGTGCGCTACTGCTACGCGCGAGCCAGCGCGTTTCGTGATTTACTGACTGAGAAAAAGTTTGCAAGTCACTAAGCAGGGGATGGTATGGTATGGCATGGTATAGTACGGTCTGACCTAAACCAGGAATCTCTTTTCTCGAGGGTACGACTCTCTGTGGACCGATTTGATCGCGAGACGCGTCGAGTCGTTAGCATTAACGTTCGCGTCTGCGTTATCGCGTTAGTTTACCGTTAGTCTTGGTGCCCGTGATGTTGGTGTTGGGATTTGGCATGATTTTCCTCATCCTCTATGCCTTCGCCATTTTCCGGATCTTATTATTTACCAGAGAAGGCTAAGGCTCCTCGGTTCCTCCTATAATTAGTATAGTTTTATTGAGGGTGCTTCATCAAGTTTTTTTTTTCTCTTCTTTTTTCTCCGCTTCTTTTTTTTCTACAAACCGCGTTTATTGATCCACGTGAATTTACTCTCAAGGTTCCTATTATCGCCGTTACGTTTTCTCGTGTGCTTTTAACTCTCGTCAATTTCACACTCTCAAGAGTGACGTGACGTAAAACAGTTTTATTCTCCTCATAACACGTCGACGTATCTGTCCTGCCCCCGCGTATCTCCGCAGAAATCCAGCTATCTGGTAATTCACACATTTTACAATCACATATACACCATATATACAAATGGTGCACAAAAAATTTGTCCAATGCTCAAAGGACGTCCTATATTTCATGGTACAGGGGAACGATGGTTGCCAGATAGCCTGTTCATAAAAAACTGACTCCTAAAACAGTAGCTGTGGTTGGAAAAAACCATTGAAATATTTTTTGAACACACCATATCCAACTCGTTCGCTCTCGTGGATATATTTTTTCACCAATTTCATTCCCGCACAAAATAGTCGGCCTGAAACTAATCGGGGATTTCATTTATCATGTTCGTTATCATGGATGTCCTGTGCTCTTAATGAAAGGAAATTTACAGTGTTGGAGTGAAAGGAAAATGGTGATTTTACACTCAACAAGACACGGTCTTTGAATTCACGATGCGATCATAAATTTTTTCAAATTTGAGTTAAATTTTCTTATTCAACCCTAAATGACGGTGAAACAGGTTCTAAATTCGATAAATGTTCTTGTGCCTGGCAATAAAAAAGAATTGAGCAAAAATTCTATTGATGATTAATCTGAGGAAAGATCGAATTTGTGATCATAATTCAGTTGTTTAATGGACCGAATCCCATCTTAATCGTATCTTGAAGATCTAATAACGTAATCGACGTGTTCCTCATACCAGAAACCAAACCATCCTAAGAGAATCGAAATGTACGATGTTGGGTGTAGAGATGAAGGTATATAAGGGGTGTGGTTGGGGTCGGAGACGAGGATCCAGGACGAGAGGTATGGGGATAAAAAGGATGAGGGGATGAGGGGATAAGGAGGCGGGGAAAGGACAGGCCTGGGACTTGGTCGTGGGTTGGGAGTCGTTGTAAGTTTTGATATATGCGCCGACGTTATTTACGATCGCATAAGAATTAGCTCAGACAGCCACCCCCGAACGACAAAAACGTCTCCGTTATACCGACCACCGCGAAGTACTTAAGCCATTCTTGTTCGCTAGTTTGAAAATAGTTTATAGTTATATTAATAACCCTTCGGAAGTCATTACGCGACGTATAGGTACTACATACCTACATATATATACCTACACCAATATCCACATCGACTTCCATGGTTCGGTGGTTGAATTTTCCTTTGCAAAAATACATGTATCAGAGATGATAAATCGAGGTTTCTTGTTTGCATGAAAAGGTCACCAGCAAAGTGGAGTAAACGCGTATACCTACATTACATGGATATATTTATATATTTATATATTTATATGTGAGAATATAGAAGGCGTAAAAATTCAACTTTCGTTCCATACCTACAGCTACGCTCTGTTTTCTCCATTTATATGTACAGTATTTTTGTCTTTGTTTTTTCATCAACTTTAGTAATACCTCTGGGCTAATTAACTCGAGCGCGGAAACTTCCTGATTGTATTATAAGAGAAAGAAAAAGATCGTCTCGGACGTAGTAACTAACGAAACTATACTACAAGCTACCTTCGATTTCACGTTAATCAAACGACGACTGACGAGCTACCAGGCAATGTAACACCGTGTGTCAACACGGTGAGAATTCATGGTCGTTTAGAATTAATAGCCTGCAAAGTTATGCGTCGACAACTACTAGGTACCGCACTTGCTGTTGCAAATTTAATCCGTAACATCGCGAAAACATATACCTACGCTGCGAAACGGACTGTAAATACCCGGATAAATAAACAATAATTAAACATATATACTGACATTTTGAATTCCGATCTCATTACCCTTTTGCTAGTTTCCTTTAGCATACATTTTTTTTTTTTTTTTCTCAACGCAGAGAGAAAAGAAGGGATGAAATTTCCTCTCATTCGGATGCTGAAATTTCAATTTTCTCTACGCTCCATGAAGAGAATAAGGCACATCGTTTATTTTATAGAATGAACGATGAACTTAGTGATTTTTCCTTAGTAAACGATGTTTATTAATATTCTCGTCTCTCGCTCAGCGCTAGGAGTTTATTATTATTTAATTCCCTCGCGAAGTTATTACCACGCTTCTCTATCTCACTCTCTCTCTCTCCCTCTCTCTCTCTCTCTCTCACGGGGTTGAGATGCAGTTTACCCCGGCTAGAGAATCAGCAGTTGTGCAAGTAGTAAATCATAACCCGAAGAGATTTGTGGATGCAATATTATGAGTTGTAAATTGTAAATTGTAAATTCACGTCAGAAACGCTTATGAAATTGGTAAAAATTCGATTCCACATTTATATCACTGCAGACTATACAAAATCCATTTAGGATATTGTCGTACATGCGGAATCTCGCGTCTGTATAGATACCTGCAAACCTATTTCCCGAATTGTTTTTCGTTCGATACTCTGCCGAGGATCCTGAATTTTTGATTACATTTTTTCATTATTTTTATTCTTACGTTTCTGCTCAATATCATTCGGGGAAAAAAAAGATACCCCCGAGATTTCACGAATCTAGGCTCACTATACCGGGACAATGGGAAAGGCTCACCTTCGTCCACAACGAGAAGAATCGTATCCGCACGCCCCTCGGTTGGTCGACAAGAATATTTCGCCCCATCGCTGGGGGTCACTCTTGCAAGGGTCAATTCGGACACCGTCTGACCCGCTCTTTTTTCCGTCTCTACACTGATGCCGCCTCTGGCAGCCTGCAAATCAAAATACACCCTGTGATATTATAGTTAAAAAATCTCCTCCGCGAACCCTTGGGGAACCTTTGGTAATATTTATACATTTTCACATTCATTTTATCAGTTCTAAACATGTAAAAAAATCTCCAACTATATTTCAAAGACATTTGTGTAATTCTAAAATTGACAAATATAAGTTAGAAAAAAATGTGTAAAAAATTATATTAAAATATCTCCGCCATGTTATCGAAGTTATATTCGACAGATATATGTGCATACGGGGGACATCGTATAAAATCTATTTTACAACGAGTGCGGAGTATAAACTATAAAGAACAGAGACTGTTACGGACGTATACCTGGTAAATAATACAGTTTGCCCACAGATTTTATTTTCAAAAAATCTTCTCCGCGAAAAAGAGCGGTATACAACCGTATTGCACGTAACCGTACAGTTTCCGGTTCATTCACATTCTAGTGAGTAACTCTGGTATACCTAGTTACAATATTTGCGTGTTCGTAGGTAAAACTTCGACGCGAAGATCAACTTGACCGTATCGTTCACGGATTTTATTGTATGAAGTCTTGCTGCTTCGTGTCTACTGGTTTTGACAGAACAAGACCTCATCGCTCTCCCTGGTTGGATAGGTATACACGCATACAAGTCCACACAGATCCATGATATACATTTATAGATATACGTATAAATATGCATAAATGTAGAGATGGAAAGTCGGAGAATATACGCTTGGAAGTGATTTTCACAATTTTTGAGGAAAGAATTTCACGGAGTTGTGTGGCTGGCACCACTCGACTTTTGTGCACACGTTCAACGCCTACGTAACCAAATAAATTTATTTCATATAGATTCGTACCGAAAAATTCTCCCGAGAATTTGGTGTATTATGTGATTTTTATTGTATCCTTGATATTTCCACTCAAATATGCATTACCGTAGGTCTATAGATTATCTATTAAATCCAACAGCTTATCACTTACGGTATATATATATTTTTTTTTATGTATAATGTGTATATACATGCGGATTCGATATTACGATCAAATCTATCCCTGCACTTCGTATGAAGCTGGGTATTTATCACGTGACGTCATATTGAAACATACATATACCTATATATGCCTTCGAGGGCGCCTAGTAGCAAGAACTCGCAATTTCCGGTATAAAATCCGACGATACGAGGGCAGCAAAATTTTGTACGTTAAGTTTAACGAAACTGACAATGAATGGCGAACAAATCCACGTGATCGTGGCTGGAACGCGGAACTCGTTAATTTCCGGGGATTTATATATGAATTAAAAAGAAGAAAAAAGAAGTTCATATTGCACCCTGCACATACTATAGCTATAGGTAAATGGAAATTCGAAGAAGAAATAAGGAAAGAAGTGGATAATAAAATTGCGTTATGTATAATAATACGTAGGTGAACTTGTCATACCGGATGAGAAAATGGGTTAATTATAATATTGACTTTCTAATAAACTTTGAGTGTCAATTTGATTCTGAATTAAAGTAAGATTAAAGTAAAATGAACTTCGTCATTTCACTGGGGAATGTAATCCGTCGCAATTGGAAATCGAAGATTGGTATATTAAAGTAAAGGTAGATGAGAAAAATAGTAGAGCACAAAGACATAGCTGATGAAAGAACCCAGAGCAAAGCAAAAGCAAGAGCAAGAGCAAAAGCGAGAGGTAGTATAGAAGGCGATAAGGGGTGAATTGGGGAGTTACGTGAAGCTAGAAAGGGCAATAGGAAGCGGAGGGAAAGGTAGATTCATCACGTGATAGAAAAACAAGTAAGTTAGACGAACGAAAGGGATGACTAATTACGGAATAGTATATAGGTACGTATAGTAATTACCTGGAATGTTATATGTTTGTTGTCCCTAAGCCATTGCACCCCTCTGACAGGCCTTGTCTGGTACGGGGACGTGACAACGCACCTTAGGGTGATCGTTGACCCAGAGGACACCCTTTGCTCCCTTGGTCCCATAATGGCTGCGAGTGGAGCGGTGCTTTCGTAACCTGAAGGCCATGTTTCGAGCAAATATTATACCACAAGTGAAACAACATTAAAAATACCGGAGATTCAGGTGTAATAAGAATCGCAATCAAAAGGTAAGACCTAGCTACACCGCAAGATTAATATTTTCGAGTACCCGCGGCATAGGTCACTGAACTATTCAATGAATTTCCAACAAAATTCTTTGGAGCTAGAAGCTCTGGAATCTCAATGCCGAGCACATAAATTTTTGCTCAAATTTCACGACAACCCGCTGAAACCTTTACCCAAAAAGTAATCGATCATGACTCTAATGCGTCGTCTTATTCCGATCTTGTAGAAGGGACAGAATTTTAAATGCTCTTGTGGCAGACAACCGGCCGTTTATATGGAAAATTTATTGCTTAGGTGCAGTATGACATGTCGGTATAAATATAGGTATGTGTACCTATAGTAGTATACGTATAATACTTAGTGGATGTAAAATACCTAAGTGGAAAAAGTATGCACCCAGATATATATAATATAATATAACATAATATAATATAATATAATATATACCTATATGTATGAAATAAAATTTTCCACTGCAGAACGCGTTCAGCTATTGCAAAATTGGAACGCAATAAAGTTCAAAGATATTCGCGACTGTGAATAAAGAGATAGGAAATAAGGAAAGGAGCAGGTAGACAGGCAGGTATATTATGTAATATATAGTTCGCTAGCTGTTTCTAGGGGGGATAAGGTTTCCCAAGGGTTTTCGACTTTCGAGGTGAGGTAGATCTGTACGAGTGGAAAATCGTGGGAGTCGAAGGATATAGGTAGGTATATATGATAATGCAGACCCGGACACGGATACATAATTCAAAATGGCACTTTCCACAGGCGAGAATCATTTTCCACCGAGGAACCTCTCTTTTCTACGCCTTTAAGCCGACACGAAACTCTATCGAGATTAAGGATAATCCTATTAGACTTGAATTAATCCAGCGAGCTTCGTGTCCTAGAGAAATATTATACCAAGATTTTCACACCTGCACCAATTCCGGTATACCCTGGCGATTCAACGTCAACCGGAAATGACGTCGCTCACATATTAATGGAAAATTTTTATTCAATATCTACGCACGTAAAGAGCCAACTAAAATCCCCATGGTTTTCATCTACCTATGTTCCACGAAAGTCTAACCATAACTTGACGATTTTATTCCATTTCCTTCACGCCATCATCCTTCGTTTTACGTGCTTAGCACTTAGTTCGATATCTCATAAGATGCATTCGGAAGATGTCTTTGCAATAAAAAAGGACAAAGTGATTTACCTAAATTTCAGAAATAAATTGCCCAGTGCTTGAAAGTGAAATGTATTTTTTTTTCTTTTTTTTTTTAATAAGAGAATGCGCAGTGTTCAAAGGGATAGAAAATTCTCCACAGACACGTTGAGAATAAAGCAAGGTGAGGAAGGCTCGGATTGTATACGGAAAATAATCGAGCTACATTCTTTCTCCCGTCAGACTAAAAAAAAAAAAAAAAAATTTCAATTTCCAGAAGGGATCTTAGGCATGAATAATGAACAAGCGCAGTTAGGATGTAATCATGGGACTGCAGTGAAAGCAAAAAAGGTCTTTCGGAGGTAAAAATAAGTCGCCAATCCGGTACGCAGTTGATGGTATACTTTTGATTATTTTTCATCGAAAAAGGACAGTCCAAATAACGACTTGGGCGTTTCTGCAGGTTACGAATACCTGTCGCTACAAATTTCATCTAGTTATATAAACCCTTTAAAATTCACTATTTCTGCATACCCGAGAGGTGTAAATTATTTAGAAATTAATTTCTTGGGTAGAAGGGAATGAGGCTATGCAGCTTTTCCATAAAGAACATAGCGTAGCGTGAACCAGGTAGATGAGTATAAAAGCAACACAAATTACCGTATTGCAGTACCAGGTAAATGGATTTACACACTTTGTTTCATTATTTCACCGAGGATTATTCACTAGTGAGGGTTTGTTAAATCTCAAAAAAACCTTAATGATACCCTCAATTGTTATCTCTGTGTAATTCTATGTAACATTTTTACCTCATTATTCAACTCAGAAAGAATTATAAATCACCACGATGAGAAATTTTCTAAATTATCATTTTCTTGCCCCGAAACATATACCCACATCGTATCTCATATAATTTGCGATTTAACACAACTCATTGCAAATACTCTTCATTTATACTTATCAATTCATCATTAAACATTTACTTATACTTACTTATGCGCGTCTGCTGAGAATGTGGCTCGTCGTTCGAATCAGGTTTGTCTGGATCTAAAAATGTAGTAAAATAATGCTAATAGGTATCTTTCATTGCGTTTTATTGATTAATTATTCAATTTAACTCTACTTGTGAATACAGCGAGATTTCGTGGTCACTTACCTCTGACAGCCAGCTGTACAGCGTACATCATCTTAGGCTCGGTGTTCACCTGGCATTCGTATCTCCCTGAATCCGAACGCCTTGCGTTATCTAGACGAAGAGTCCAGGCATCACTTCCTCGTGTATGTTGAGGCCCGAATCTCGCATCAGAACTGAAGGCTAAGTCATCAGAAGTCAGAATGTGAAGATCTCTGCTCCGTATCCATGACACCTGATAAAATTACTGATATTTTACTATCGACCCTATAATTTGACGTAAGATTCAAGGACCTCTCAATACAGCCAATAGACAATGTAATTAAATAAATGATAAGGGTATAAAACGTCCCTAAGTATCGAGTAATAATTTTCTTAATCAATCAGGTTGTCTTCCAAGCTTGGGCAGGCGTTTGGAACCGCTAGTGCAAAAAATTCATTTTTTTAGGAATTCCCAACACAAACGGTTCTGGTTCTCAGTATATCTTCTCTCATTGTGTCTGAATGTTCTTTCGGTGGTGGATTTTCGCCTCGAATCTGTTTTGCAAAATGTGTTTGGACATTTAATGATATATACTCGGTATATAGTGTATCAATGCCGACGCGATCCGGATGGGCCTAGACGATTACAGACGAGGTGATTTTTCATTTTGAGGTAAAACATTTTTCATTTTATTTTATCGAACAAATTCTCTGTCGCAACTGTCAGAGTCTGACAGGGTAACAATGAGCGAGGATTGGATTATGAAATTAACAATCGATCTACAGTTCAGAAAAATGCCAAACCGATTATCCTGCACGTTGAGTGGGTTGTACATTTCAAATTGTCTGATCGATTCGATCAACGATGCGAAAACTCCGCCCATTTTATGTTCTTGCTAATTTTTATCTTTTTTTTTTTTGGTTTTTTTTTTTTTTGGCGCCTGTCACCGATAATTCAATATCAGCGATTAATATGCAATATTTTATTAGGTATATTATACCGTGCCATACGGGGTTGCAATTTAAACTGACAATACTTTGAGAATGTTTTGTGTTTAAATTTGACTGTATGCAATCGTTAGAGAAATGCATGGCGAAAAGACAAAACCACACCGTAGATTTTAGTCTAACGGCAGACGTTGGATTCAATGTATAAATTGTAGCTGTATTAACATATGGAAATGGAAAAAGCAATTTCCTGTAGTAGCAGAAGGTGAGAAAATTCTATTAACCATGTAACAACGGGTGCACTGAATCTTTTCGTATTTAATTCGTTGAAATATAAATGCGAAAGTGGTAAAAGAACGGTTGAAAGTTATTACGCCGAGGCTTTTATAAGCATCCTTTGTTTTCCACCCCTAGGACGATCTTAGCGTCGCGTCGGTAGCTAATCGTCACTTGTTCTGAGTCCTGAGCTGGTATACGGCGACTGAGTGAAAATGGACTCTTTGCTAATAACCTTTATACCTTTCCTTCTCCCTTTCTCTTCCTCCACTCTGCTTTTCCATAGAACCGAAAAAGGTCTTTGAAGGGAACAATTTGGTGCTCTGAGGTCGTGTGGCACAGGGAAAAAAGATTCGTTTGAGGTTAATGGTTACATAAAAAGAGACCCTGAAATTCGAAATGTCCTCATAAATTGGAAAGAGAATATCCCAAGATGAAGAAGGTTGGAGATCATTCATCGACGGGGTCAAAGCCTAGCTCCGGTTATATCTTATACCCCATACCTCGTACCTTATACCTTATATACCTTATACCCATTGTCTTTCTACCTCAGTGATCGTGGACCGTAAAGAATCTTTTTCTCATCACATATCCGAGCAGAACCTTAAATAATTATTTACCGAAACCCGTTTCACTTCCATATCTCATGTATTGCAAAGAGGGGATTGGTACCAGCGACACTGAAGAGGTGATTTTCCCAACCACGCGATAGGCAATACGAAATAACGAAGCTTAGAGATGAGAGTAGTAGGTGGTAGGACGGGGGGTAATAGTAGGTAACAGTAGGTAATATCGGAGCACAACGAACAGTCCACAATCTTAAGAAAATTCTACCCTTAGCTCTAGTAGTTGTAAGATATATAGTAGAGAAAGAGGAGAAAGACCCAGAATGGAAAAGAAGATAAAAAAAACGGTGGCGGCAGTGCCTGCAGTCACACTATACTGCCTCTTTCTCTGTTTCTTTCTTTTTTGTTTTTTTGCTTTTTTTTTTTGTTTTTTTTTTTGTTTTCTTCCATTTTTTCCTCTTTTCCTTCTTTTCCTCTCCCCTCATTCTCTCTTTGTCTTTCTCTTTTTCTCTACGAGTCGCAGGCGTAGCAGATGAAAGCGGTTATGTCGACGCTATTGCTATCTTTTGTCTCCTGGCCCGGCCTGCGCGAGCTCCTCTGCCCTCCTTCCGTTTTTCCAGTTTCTCCTTTTTCGCGACCTCAAAGCCAGAGTTCTATTTTGGACTTCCAACATGCTGGCGTCCGACCAAATGCCATATCCCGGTCCCTCGGAACGTCCCAGTGTTTAGTGTTTCCCATAGCCAGGGTGTCCCGGACCCTGGCCGAACCCCGCTGCACCCCCCACCTCCCCTTTGTTATACAATAAGCTGCGAGTCATTGCGTTGCGTGGATGGATTTCAAACGATTCTGATACGCAATGGGTACCCTCTTCACAAGGCATCTACACTTTATTACTAAAGATGTGCCAGACGCGAATGAATATCGGAAATTTAATTGATTGGACTTTCAATTGGCGTCTGATCCGTACGACACGCGATTACGTCAATTTTGAATTAGAATTAGAAATGAATAGTTTATGAGCGCGGTTGCCCGTCTATGGCCTCTTTGCCACCGTCTCTTTAACGTGACGTCCCTCCATCTCTTGCGGAGCGGCAAAGATCAATTACGCGATGTCGAGCGACTGTCTCCTTAACTTGTTCAACGAAGGAACAAAAGACGGGCGTAATCTACCCTTATCGGTAAATCTGTCCTTTCATATTCCCGCAGATAAAATCCGTCTAGTCCTCCCGGCATTGTGATACTGGCTGACTGATTTTCTAATGGAATTCGTTTCGTAATCCAATTAAAATTCTAATTGACTGAAGGAATTTTGAATAACAGAGACGGCATATATTTAGGAGACAAATAATTTACACTATCGATCAATCGTACGGCTTGTTTCAAACATCGCGGGAGAAACTCACGTTGGTAGAAAGTATGAGACTTCTATTTTAACCAAGAGCTTATATTTTAACCAATATAACAGACGATCAACGTTAAGTCTCTGAAGAAAATGAGAATCTAAATTGCCACGAAATTTTACCTCTTATTTTCTCAATCATTAAACGAGTTTAAAATCGATTATTTTTTTTATTTATTTTTTTTTCCCACTTTGACACCCAGATTCTCAACTCAATCTTTCAACGCATTTTACCAAAGCCGAAGAAACGGGACTACCTATGCACGCACTATTCTCGGATGTGGGACACAGCGAGCCAAAGAAGCAACGTGACGCGGCTGTAAAGCGCCAACGTCATACTAGAATACTTCCTCGTCATCTTTTAGTTTCTAGAAAGCTGGCGTTATGGCGTTAGAGTTCCGTAATGTCCATCGATGAAAAATGAATTTGTATCATCATTAATTAAATCGCAAGTTGTAGCTAGCGTTAATCATGTGAGAAGGGAAGAAAATTTCCCCGATATAATTATTCCCTTGAATCAAAATCTGAGGAAAGTTTAATTCAGGTCAAGCCTGACCTGGGTTAACGAAACTGATCTGAGGCGTCTCTTGAAACGTGGTTTTAATCGATTTCTGAATTTTCCAAGCTTTCTGGCGTATATTCAATCTGCGAACTGTTAACGGCGTCGCAGCGAGGTCGTCATGGCTGTATAATACTAAACTGCGTTAATTTTGGTGCAGGTCTTTCACGTCGCGTCGGAACGTATTAACGTCATTAGTATTTGGCATGGAATGAAACGTGATGAACGGAGAACAAAGTTCGATACAGTATATTATAATATACGTAGAAGACTTGCCGGGGTGAAAATTGAAAATCAACCGGACTGATACACTCAGGTAGGTAAATAAAACGCATAGTGAATAGAGGTAATCCACCAATATAAACCAATTAGGGTGCAATAATTTACTGAAAGCACGTACGCTCTCTCGCCCCGACCTCTTCATGATGCGGGAAAAAAATCTCCGCATAATCAAACCATCAGCGCAGTCGAATAGAGTGCAGAAATTATTTTCATATCATTGAATCGACGATATTTCCATTTTTGATTCACATATGAAACTGGAATACGAATTTTACCGTAAAATTAATTCATTTTTACATATTATACATATGGTACATCGATTCGATGTAATCTAGGAGTAAATAATCGTCGAATCATCGCAAAAACCAGGTGTTATACAGATGATTCGACAAAAATTTCGACCATGGGAATAAAATTTCGGAATTTCGAAAAATCTGTGTGAATTCTCTTCTAATTGCATCGATAGTAATTGAGCGAGAAAAGTTTGAAGTGAAACGCTCAATATCTGTTTAATTTTAGTTTAAAGTTGTCTGTCTCATTTGTGGATATAATTCTGAGATTTCTCGTAGCTTTTATTTAAATCAGTCAATGCTTTTTTACAGTAAAGATTATTTTACAATATTGGTAAAATCGTCTTTCTACACGGGCCTCTCCTAATATACAGCAACTATTTATAAGTCAAGTTATTGTGAATAATCTCTGCATACCACGCCCGATTAGATCGGAATGGTCGTGGATTCCTTTCGTTTAAAAAAAAAAAAAAAGCATACGGTGCATTTTCTTTGCAAACTAACTTCATTAGGACATCAAAGAGGCGAGTGTGCCGGCGAAGATCAAAACAAAATATATAACCGTTTCATGCCGGGTAAAGGACGCTGCGAATGACGATAATTATACTCCGAGGAACTGTAGAACGACTCGAAACACCGTCCGGGGACGCTCTATTCGGCGCCAGCAAGACGTTATACGTTACCCTGCGCGACGCCTCGCGACGCCCCGCGTCTACCTGGGACTAGGAACGTTGGGATACAGAGAAACCGACCCGGCCAGGCCACAAAGAGGCCATCCTAACGTCGCGCACCTCGCGAACGAGTCACGCATACCGATGAACCTGCTGCGAGAAGGTCCCTCCTTTTTATCAGAAGCTCTACTCTACTCATACGAAATGTTTCACACTTTGATACGTTTTCTTCGAGTTTCAGTTTCGGTATCAGTTTCAATTTCAATTTTCAATAGTCCAATCGAAATATCCATGAAATGATATTGGCTTTAAGAAATGGGTGGATAAATCATTCGGCACTTCGTCGTATCTTCAATTTTTAATTCGCAAGAAAAATTGCGACGTCTTCTCTTGGCGGTTTGTCGTCCATCGCTTATGTGGCATTGCGGATTCTGATAAGCAGTAGATATATCCCTCTGATAGCGCAAAGGTATAGAAATGATTTCATCCCCTCTTTTTATACCTAGTCCTCTCGGAAAATCCGGGATTACTTGAAACCGACCCAAGACCTTCACCGACCTCTTCAGGCGTGGTGAGAAAGGCAGAAATCGCAGTAGTGGACACCCGAAGCTAGCTGATCGAGTTACCCGCGCTACCTACCTACCTACCTCCGTCCTAACCTGATTTCTATTCGACCCACACCGAGTTCATTTATAACTTCATTTTTTTTTTCGTTTTTTTTTTTTTTCTTTTTTTTTCTTTTTTTTTTTCTAACCAACCAATATCACACCCAACTCTCTGTTTTCCTGCTGGAAATATATTGGCATCAGTATACGTGAACCCGTTTGGTCAGGTTGGTCAGTTTGCCGCAAGACTACCGGGTTCAACCGAACAGTCGAACTTCCCTTTTTGATCTAACGATGAAATTCCGGTTTTAATTATAATCCGCAGATTGAACTTTGGCGAATATTTTCTAGCCTTTATTATATATTATTTGTTTGATTGGGGGAAATTAAAGCGAGTGAATTTCTCGTCAATTACACATAAGAATGGTAGCGATGAAAATATCTCCCATTAATTTCACTCGGCATCCATCCCGGTCGACCACAACCCTTTCCCGACGATCCCGTGTCCCGTGTCATTCGAACCGCACCCCCTGCCGTTAACCCCTGGTGGTGTGAGGCCGATAGACGCCAACTTGACCGGGGGCTAAACCTAGAGGAATTTCTATTTATCAGCTATGAAATTTTAGCCGTTATGGTCTCTTCGTGACTCGCAATCAGAAATGCCGTTGGCGAGACGCGATCATCGTCCGATCAGAGTCAGGAAATTTTTCGTCCTTTCATTTTTTATTTCTTTTTATTTTTATTTTTCTTATTCTGTTTGGTAGCTGGTGCAGGGGGTGAGGGATATATTATTATGCCAGTACCAACGGGGGTTTAGACTCAGCACGTCCCTTTCTTGCTTTCTCGAGAATCTCCTGCCCGTTGTGTATTGTCATGGTGATGGTCTCAGGGCAAGACTTTTTTTTCTCTCGCCATTGTGCTTTTACACTTATCTATATGCACATACGCGTATCCTTATTATAGGTATAGCTAGAGCGAAGAACCGGGTCGACAATTGACCTCGAACAATCGAATCGTACTCGAACGATCGAGTATAGTACCGCCGGACGTTTTTGCCTGTTTTTTTGTTTTCTTTAATTTTTTTTTTTTTTTTTTTTCTATATTCTTCCGCTTCTGTAATCGGAACCCAGCGCGGCAACCCCTCTCGAATTTTTAGCCCATGTCCGAATTTTCAACCCTCTATGTCGATTGAACCGTATGATCGATGGAACGCGAGGCATCCCAAACGCGGCAAAGGTGGGTTCATCGTATTACTCTTCAACAGTAAAATACCTCCAGCCAGGGAGAGAATCAAACGATTTATATATCGCATTATATATACGCCATCTCCATAATACCCCGATTATTCGTCACAGGTCTCTGTGTTTTATCGAGTTAGAAAATCCCGCATCAATCACGAGCTCGTATGAGAAATAGAATATAAGTAGGTATATACGGTAGCAAAGAAAAAAGAACAAAAAAAAAAAGAAGAGGCTCCAGAACTCATTCCCAACAATTACAACTAGTGATATGTATCACATTACAATTTAGGGTATCGCAGCGTTGCAGGGGTAGTTCAATTGGTCAACCGGAAAAGCCATGATAATAATTAAGCACTTGGCTAGCCAACTAATTCGGTTTGAAACGCACGTTTGGAGATTGTCGAGCCGTGACCAGTTGTCCGGGCGCTAACGTCGAGCTTACCAAACGTCGGGTTGAAATGCATTAAATATATCAGATAAACGCAGGATTTGATTTTAGCGGAAAACGCCTCATATCTAAACCATAGTTTAGCCAAACTAATCATTCATTCGACATTGAAAGGAAAAAATGAAAGAAGAATAAAAAACCGAACAAAGGTATAAAAATTGGTGGTTATACAGAAAAACGAGATCATACCCTCATGGGTTGTATACAGTACTCGGGGTATCATTCGTACGTAGTTCTTTCGCGTACGTCACCCCTAAATTCGAATGGAACCAATGAAACGTGTGGAACCAAAAGAACCGATAAAACCAATAAAACAATACAATATACAACGGAAGGGCACGCTTCCCTGTCCAATAGACAATCCTGCTTGCGATTCGGCACATGTCCTATGCTCGTTGGGCCACCCCTAGGCCCGGTGGAAATGCGGAAAATAGGGGAATGGCGGGGAACGGCGGGGAAACGGTGGTAAAGGACATCGCAGGGGTGGAGAAGGAGCGGAGGAGCGGTGAGAAGGAAGAGGCCAGAGGATATTGGGGATAGCCGATATCCTTTCAATGTGTCCGGCTCCGTAACTATGTCCTCTACTCGGTCGTCCGCTCTGATGACATCGCGCCACGCTCTCACCCCGTTTATCAAGAGACTCGGTAGAGTCTTGCGCCGCAAGTACATTAAAGAGAAGGCTGCTTTCCGGCAGATTGGGGATAGAATTATACGATCTGAGTAATCGTATTTATCAATTATATAAAACGATCTGCGCTTCACAATCGGAATGAGGATTCACTCAGCTTCCATTTAAGCCCAAAATCGACCCGATTGGTCCACGGAGAGCGGAAGGTTTTTGCACCAGGGGTGCTTTTGGGGGGACGTACCTATGCTATGATACATATAGGTGTAGGCAAGTATGCAATATTTATCCATCCTTATCCATGTATGGTATTTATTATGCGGAGATGAAGAGAGACCGTGGTCTCATTTCGCTATCGATCTTTCGGTTTTATGCCCCAAATTAACTGACCGAAAACTAGGATAATGAATGATGAAATCGAACGTGTGACAGAGAAGTTATTTCGGGAAAATAACCGCGATTTTGTTCATTTTTCGTTTTATTTTTTATTCTCGTTCAACTGTGAGAAAACAGCTTGTGTAAGTGTATGAATATGTAACTTATGGTACGTGGGAAGAAATAGTATATTTTTGCGTATAAAAAATGAAAAATAAAAAAAAAAAAAAAGGAAAAGACGTAAAAGTTGGCGATTTGCTATTCGTGGCGTGAAAAGTTTTCCGAAGAAGCGATCGTACAGTTCGTTAAATTCCATTGGCGTGGAAATCGCCCGGTCGAGAAAAGATGGTAATTCTGGAGCCGAAGGGGAAAGTATTAGCAGGTCGATAAGTAGCAGTAATGAAACTTTGATAGAAAATCGAAGAATTCTTCAAAATTTCGAAACTCAGTTGCCAAACGCATCCAGGTAAGTATATAGTATATTTTTCAAACTTTCAGCCGAATCCGGTTGCCAACCCAGTTCACCCGGCTACCCATCTTTACTTTTTTTTATTTTTCTTGTAAATTTCTATTATCCATTAATATATTTTCACTCTGGGCTTCTCGCGACAGTCTCGAAGGTTTCAACAACTACGTAGACATCATTCAGAAGGTTACCCATCCATTTTTCTTCTGCTTCTTCTTCTTCTTCTTTTTCTTGTTCCTCTCAGTTTACTCTTTCTTATTATTCTTATTATTCTTATTATTATTATTCTCTTCTCAGAATCGCAATCGCGCGACATTCTACAAATTTGCATCATATCTCGTCATTTCATTTTTGGAAGGGCGACACCAACACCGCGATCCTGCAAGGATTGACGAGGCCCTGTTTTATCTGCCTTTGTTCGGACGTCAGTCCTTCAGTTTGTCTTCCAGAGGCCAGCTAGTCTTAGTATGGGTGTTGAAAATCTCACACTTACTCAGCCAAGGAGTGGTCCAACGTAAAGTAAGAAAGATATACCCGTGGCTAGGAGGCGAAGGAGTAAAGGGGTGAAACGTCTCAGCAGGGCATACCGTGGGTTAACTGGGGTATATTCCCCGTGGATGATAAATAGCAGTATATCTATACACAGAACCGAGTGTCTACAGAATACCTAGGAAACCTTCGCCACGGGGCAGGGTCACGAGCTGGTTGGTGGAGAAATTTTTGAGAATATTTTTACCTCGTACTTTTTTTTTTTTTTCTTTCTTTCTTTCTTTCTTTTCGTTTTATTTTTTTTCCCCTTTCTTTTCTTTTCTCGTTTCTCCTTTGTTCATTAATTTTTAGCACCCTCTAACGAAGCAGGACGTCAAGAATGATTCAGTGAGATGAATCTTCAGAGATATCCTTTCCTCGGTGGTCGAGGGGGTGTGAAAAATTGATCATTTTATAAGATAAAAAATGTAATCCAAATTTTCGTCTCGTTTTGTAAATTCATTTAAAAACTAATTAATCAGCTAACTTCGCTCGGTTTTGTTGCCCATCGTTTTATACTGATACAAAAGTATAATAACCGTTGTCAAATATCCCTTGAATTATGCAAGGTGAAATGAGAGCGAGGATGATAACCGGAGAGTAGGGGGCTCCATGACAAGGGATGAAAAATAACAAAACAAGAACCCAAGTGGCTCCCTGCTGCGCGAGAAATGCCAACGCGAGACTCGCCTTAGCCGTTACGTAATTTATCATCCAGTCAATTATTGGATAACCACGACTGACGGAATTGTAACCGAATTAGTTACCGAAATAATCACATTTCCACAAACAAATATAACTATTATACATCCTATATACCAATATAATTATATACCATAACTTTGATTAGAAAAAATTGACCCAAATTTCTTTCACCCCTATATATGCAGCTCGGTATACACGTTGATGTTTGAACCGGTGTTAAATCTACACCCTCTAATTCCTCACTCTCGAAAAGTTCATCCTTCTACCCTTCTCCATGTACCAGCGGGTTCTAAGTGCGTGGAATGCGTTTGACGCATAGGTGCGAGACACGTGTGTGTATAACGATATGTATAGCGATATAACGATATCGCGATACAGCGATGTAGCGCGATGTATAGCGATATAGCAGTGACTAGCGCGCGCTACCTCTTTAAAGGGGAAGATTTTGAAACGTGTTATCTCGCTAGTTGTGTAGTAGCGCGAGATACGGGGTAGTAGCAGGAAATTAATTGTTCACAGCTAATGTAGTCGTGCTTCAAACTGATATACCTACCTACGTATACAAATTTCGCATACATTATACCTATTTGTCTAAACAAAGCAGAACCCTATTCTCCTTGAATTTTCGGCGTCGCTCGCGAGAGGGGATGAAGGGTAGTGGGGATCGGGTAAGGGAAGAGAAGAGAAGGGAAAAGCGTCTTTTCCGTATAGCTATGGCTCAAGTTCTGTTCGCACGACTTCCGTCTAGACCCCCTTCCAATTCTCCGTTCTCGCCAACTTTCTGTTCTCTCAAACTTCTTGATTAGGGATTTGATAGTGTTTTTTATGGAGTTCCTCTGACGTGAATTCAGAGCCGGTAATCGGGCCGAACTATCTTTTTAAATCTCTCGTGAATTCTGGCTAAATTTAAGTCGAACTATCTACGAACGACCGACGATCAGTGACAACCTTCCTTCCCACTCGGGTTAAATTAAAATCGAGAAAATATTGGATTACACTAGGTTTTACCCAAGTGTGGCAAGGCATCCCTTAAATTCGAACCCACCCTCGGCTCCTTTAATTAAAATTCGGAAAATATTGGATTAGTCCGGGAATTCGAACTCTCTGCACGCGTCACTCGTACCTATCCGATCGTCTGTTCTCCATAAAAGGAGCATTACATGTATATGTATATAGGGAGACACGCGAACCCTGCAACTGAATTAGTGTCTAATTAATACCGAGCGCTTTTCAATCGCAACGTTCTTTTTAGCCACGTTTAAACTCCGGAAGATTACTCAAAATCTACAAACGGCTTTTCGGTTCGATAATGTCGTCTACCCTTTGAAATTTAACGAGTTAAAGACACGCTGAAGCGTCTGGAAACTCCGGAGGCTTTTAAAATGGAAAAATGGATGAAATAACGTTGGATAAATGAGAGAGAGAGAGAGAGAAAAAAACGAAGAAGATGAAGAAAAGGGATAAAATTTCGCGAAAAAATATATTACTCGTGAAATCCCTCAGTTTTTCCACTTTCATATACCTGCGTATTTTGCACCTTGTTTTACGCGGGGTAGTCATGGGATCAAAAGAATTACGTGGGCGGACGGATTGACGAAAAATGAGTCATCTAAATTCAGACTTGGCTCGTGAAGAGGATCTTTTCTTGACCGGGATCGGCTCAGTTGACTACTAGGCTCTTCGACGAAGGTGTCCGAGGCAGTTCGCAAAAGGCAATCGTGAACGAGGATCAATTCAATCGGTCCCGGATTTTCAGACAGAAATTGAAATTGCAAAATAGTTATTCCCTGCCACTCCCACACCTGAATTCGCTTCACATTTTATGCTTTTTCAATAGATAAATTCCACTTCAGGATTTAACCGATAGGTAGTAGAAAAGAAAGGGAAAAATGCAAAGAAAATAAATTGAAACTGAAAAATCCCTTAATTTCTCTAAAAAAAAAAAAAGAAGAATCATCTAATATCTGTTTTTGTTTAATTAGAATCGCCTCACTTCAAAAAAGAGTTCAATCTCGATACTTCTCCGAGATACTAGATTTACATTCGCGATTCTGAAACTACATATGGTCTAAAGTAGAACCTGCAGTCTCGAGGTGGGTGTTGTAAATAGAGGAGAATAGTCAGCCGTCGTTGCTCTAGGGAATTGTATAGCGTCGCGGTGTACCAGTATCGAAAACGTTTGCAAAAGTTCATTCCTATCGCATGAACTTATATCCAGTGTATTCCGTGCCTCCGGCGATTGCGGGTAACGGGCAACTATTGACATGAAGGGTAACGTCCGCCGCTAAACTAGGGATTTCCGAATAGTCGTATTTACTACCGAAAGGGGTTCGCGCACCCTCGACCTCAAGAGCATTTAAATCAGCCCCAAGTGCCCCTCAAATATACACACACCTAAGGTGATCTGCGATAAGCGATCGGCTCGATTTCCTCTCTTTAGCTATATTACAGGAACCGCAAAAAAAAAAAAAAAAAAAAAAAAACGAAATGTATGGTCAAACAGCTTAAGAAGGGATGCTGCGGATTACTATTCGACTTTTTTTTCTGAATTATCGATAATATCGACAGTTTTTTCGATCGGAAATGAAGAGTGTAATACTGTGCAGTCATATCGTATAAAAAATCAATGGTGTAAAACCCAGTGACCTAACAATAAATATAATTTAAAAACTGTTGTCATCTGTGGTGATAAATCCACCGTCAGAATGATAGACGAAATCGTTATAGCTATATATTAGGTAGGTATATACCGAAGTACAGGAAAAATATCCTGAGTATAATATAAGTTGTCCGATAGTGAGTAACACGGAGCGGTCATTGGAAGACAAAATTAACTCAAGTTTCTCTTTACTTTAACAATTTGTCTTTTTATACGTTGTAGTACTACTATCTACTATCCGGGCGACTAGCTGAAGTCGCTCGAGTCTTTCGGCCAATAAATCAAACACAAACGATCTCTGCGCCTCGGAAAAGTTAACTCCTTGGTTATATTGAGCGAGAGAAGAACAGGGAATAATCAAAAGAACGATTCCGCGATTTCTGCTTCTCAGCCTCTCGCAATAATTAGACCATTTCCCATCTCTGGGCCCGAGGCGATTTTAGGCAGAGTGAACGACGACCGTACTAGTCGGAAACAAAGACTTCCGCCAATTCCCTCTCTGCCGACATCGGCTACGACCAACATCAAAAGTCGTCTTGGTTTTATGACATTATTTTCCCTCGCTCCAAACTTTCCGATTACTTTTATTAGAATGCAACTCGGAAAATTAACGTGCCAGAGAACTAAGCCGGCTTGTTTGCGAGCAGAGTTCGTCTTAGTACGGCTTGACTTTATCCACGTCTTCTCTCATACCTACTCTTCCATTTTCTTCATCATCCTTTTGCTTCGCGATTTTCCTCTTTTTTCATCTTCTTATTATATATATTTTTTGTCTTGTTTCTCCTTGAAGGATCCTTATAGCATCGAAGACTCTAAACGTCCGCGAACCTCTCAGAGATTCCCTCATTTCCCAGCTTCTTATATAGACTCTCTGAAAATTATCTTACCCACGTTTTTTTTTTACATTTTTTTCTCCTTTTTTTCCCCATTTTCCATTCTTTTTTTTCACTACAAATAGACCGAGAAACTTCGCCGTAGTTTCCACCCGCGAGTATAAAAGTACGCCGGAAGTTGGCTAACGCTCTAAAATCGCTGCATTTATGACGGTTAAGCGAGTTTCTAACGCGTTTAATTCCGCTCGACCGTTCGCCAAGAAGATTCTATCAATCAATAGTAATGAGCTGCAGCCGGGTTTGCCACGCGTTAGCACGCGGCCTCGGTTTATACGCTTAAACCGAGAACCGAAGATCCCCTATTGCAAAATGCGTTCAAAGATCGTGTTT
This sequence comes from Tenthredo livida, assembly GCA_963992785.1. Lineage (NCBI taxonomy): Eukaryota > Metazoa > Arthropoda > Insecta > Hymenoptera > Tenthredinidae > Tenthredo > Tenthredo livida. The sequence goes on from OZ023068.1 coordinate 21,506,616, forward strand.
AGCTTCTTGCAGAGGACATGGCACATCCGAAATTTGTCCAGTCCGCGGTTTTACATATTGAGAGCAGCCCACGATATGTGTATGTCCATATAGGTATACATATTCGCGGAATATTTCAAATGCCTCGTCATAACTGAGCGGAAATATGCAAAAACTATCGATATTAAATTCTGAGCGATTCTAGGGGTAGGTATTTATAGGTGATGACAAGAATTTCGAAGTTAGTTGTTACGCTGATAGGTAGGTCTATGTATGTACCTATACGAGTGATTGATGTACTATAATCCGAATTTTATACGCTCCATGAATTTTGATTTTAGACTTTTAGGCTCACTGCCTTTGGGCTATGTCCGGTGTAAATGTAATGGAAAGATCGTAACGTAAATTGTAAAGGTTCGTAGAAGGAATTATGCACAAATACCCGTCGGCAAATTGGCCACAATTTGTTTAACAACTTGTTTTCAAGCCGGGGAAGCTGACATGCCGTAAAAGATACTGCGTGAGACCCGGGTTGTGAGGCCTCGTAAAATCTGTTTAATGAAGTGCTCACATACACACCGCTTACTCTTACCAATATTGGAACCAATATTTTTCCCCGTAAATTATTTTTCCTGCGAAGCTTGAGGCTGAAGATAATTAGATTTATTAAGTCGGCCGGTGTTTACACGAGCTTGGGAGCGTGATTTATTGAAGAAGGCCCCTCGACGGACAGGAACCGGGGCGTACGTAGAAGGGAGGATAGAGAATTGAGGGAGGATAAAGGCAAGAGGATAAAGCAAGGGAAGAATTACGGAAGAGTAAAAGAGGAAGAGAAGAGAGCGTTTGCTAGGAAGATTATGAGGTGAACTCTCTAACTTTGTCCAATAAACTGCTTTGGAAATTCGTCGTATTTTATATCCCGTGTATGTATACCAGATAATGTATACACATTGGATAATCGCGTTAAGCAGCTATAAGTATAAGTGTAAAGAGATAAACTCGCGGTTTTATTTCCACATATTATAATATTACCTAATTAACAGAATTTTCAAATTTTTTTAAACACACTTCTCAAATCCAGTTCGAAATCGTCCTCATTTTTTTTAATTTACCGTTAATGAAAGAACGTGATTACTCTAATGACGGAACAAGACGAAACGAAATGATGAATTTGTTTGAGGTATTAGTAATGTACGAGATAATAGCTATGACAAAAAAAAAACGAAATATCATATAAATTGTATATTTCGACGTTGTGGAGCGCAATGGTTTGATTGATGTGAAAATAAAAAAAGACAGCAGATAAAAGATAAAAAGAGTAGAAAAAAAAAAATTCAAAAAGAATTGGCGTCAACTGTGGCGAAAGGATATAGTCACGTGGATGACACGTGTCGATAGTTTTCCATCCAATATGTGAAAAACCGATAACGTTCGGTGAGTGACTAAAAATAACCGATGAGATGATCGGACGAATTAAAAACAGAGGCTGATACGGACGAAAAAAGAATTTCTGAGGGATGAGGGATTGTTCGAAAAAGTTGAAAAAAAAATAATTCATTCCATAATTCGAGGCAATTGAAATTCAGGGATATTCATAACCATGATTTTGTCATTTTCTCGTTATATTTTACACAAGCTGACGAATTCTTATATCGATCCAAAGAAATTTGATAATTTTTCCGGAACTGTTGAAGCTAATCAAACTCAATACCCAATATGATTTTTATGATCAAGATCCGCGATGTTTGTAAAAAATAATTCTTTCCAGCTGAGAATTTGCAGAAAAGTAGATAAGCTGGAATCAATTTCACAAGCTCACCGCAATCACGCAGCAGGACTTTTGAGACTAAAAAAAAAGAGGCATATAGTAGAATAGCAGATAATACGGGAAAGAGGATGATTGCAAAAATATCCCAATTTTAATTACAACCACTGTTCATAAGTCACGTCGTATGAATACGCGGCAGTAGTTTTCCATCCAATCTAGAGAACGCCGCTTTTCAGTCGATATGCTGGGCGATTGAACTGTCGCAAGATTTTATCAGGTCGTCGCCTTTTTTTTTTTTGTTATTCTCTTTTTTTTCTGTTACATCTACAAAAGAGGCCATCGAATCATGCGGATGGCACTCACGCCCATTTGAATAAACATTTCAAACTGATCACGCTCCTCCCATAGTAATTCTACTTATCGCAAGAATTTTTGTTCTTTTTCTTTTTCCTCTTTTCTTTTTTCTCTTTCTATCTTGATATTCTCTCTCAAAATTCAAGCAGAGAAACGAGGTATTCTTTGATACATAATTTTCAAGACGAAAAAGAAGGGGAAGAAAAAGAAAACCGGAGAAACATCTGAGATTCTTGCAATAATTGGAATCCGACGAAATCTATTTGTCGTATCAGGATCAATGGCGATTTATTTCCAGATTTCGGAGAGTGAAAAACGATATGAAAAATGAACGAAAAAGAAAAAAAGTAAATGGAAAAAAAATCTTTCCTTGACAATACATAATCGCTTCGCCTTGAACTGAGAGAATATCACAGTGATATATATCCATACGTACGTGAAATGCATGTATATATACATGCGTACGCATACACCAAGATCGGAAAGCTACCACAGAGTTACAAACGATGACGTGGTATTATTTTATTATTTATGGTTTGAATTTCCCACCGTTCTGTGACGTTTTTCCGATTCCGCGGGATTAAGTTACCACGGGCGCTGAATTAAAACGCTAATAACGAGCGGACGATATTTATTGGGCAGCTTTGCAACGAGAACTTCCCTCTCTGTTTCCCTCTGCTCAAGCCTACCTTTACTCCTACGATGGGAGGGTGACCAGGTTACCATTGTTTTCATCCGGGGTACGTCCTTACATTTTTATGAGGGCGATTTCGAGCTTATTTCCTCACCTCTCCTAACTCCCTTCTCTCGGCCGCAAAATAAACCCATCGGAAGCTGGAATCAAGCGATTTCTTTTCTTTTTTTCTTTTTTCCTACCCCGAAACTATGGTACTTTATAAAGTCACGTGATTACTACGTAGGTATAAATTTACGGTATTTTAACGCCCTGTCGCACGCGTGGTCTTCTTTTACACCCCAAAAGAGACCTCGACTTGTCTCTGTTTACTGTGCAGTCACCTAGAGGGGAACGTCAGCTTCGACCCTTTTCAACCCTCGACAGGAATATAGCCAGAACTGGAAGTATATTACAGCCAATGTATGCATATATGTATATTATAGGTATGTGCTTATGGTCAGCACACACTCGACCACGACATAATCCGTAATGGTTTTCGTAGACCCTTCTCCGAGAAGCATCAGTCAGATTTTTAGCAATTTTCTAGTAAATCAAATATAACATGTATGTTGAAACTTTATGAGATACCGTTTGGTCAATGATTTGACTTTGCATAAAGTCGGTCCGGGCACTGTTTGAAGAAAAAGATCTTGAAAAAAATGTGGAAACTTCGTGGTCAACGGTAACGTGTTTAAACCTGACGACAGTGAGCTTGTGAAGCATAAGTTATATGCGATATTGACGGGCAGAATCCCTTCGGTAAAATCAGCATTTGCGTTTGTTCATAAATCAGATCGGCAAATCCCAACATTACACAACGTTTTACTGTGCACATACAGGCGGTAAGAAGAAAAACGTAAAAACCGATAAGTCTATAGTTTATAGACGTATTTTTGTCCCACTTTAAAATTCAAAGTTCAAATCTTGTAGTATGATATGACAATAACTATAAACCTGCATTATGGGCGAAAATTCATTGATAAATTCTTGAATCAGCCAGAATTTAATACGAAATACACTTCGATCGAATCGGAGTAGAAGGAGGTATTTCCAAGACACTACACATAGTTTGACACGAAAGTAAAAAAGAAATACGAAAAAGGAAAGAAAAAGACAGAAAGTCGATAAGTCCGTGAAAGGGACTGTTTCGACAACCTCAGGATTGAGATTATCTTAACCTTTCAGATCTTACGTATCCGATTGTTGGTTCTGCTGCAGGTTTAGGTAAAGGTAGAATTGTATGCTACAAATGCACGCTACATAATACGTACACACATATATATGTACGGTGGTATATTTACTATCAGGAACCTAGTGCTGTCCGTACAACTTTGAAAAAAGTTTTCAATCGCACTTTGCGTTCTCCTCTGATTCTGCAGCAGGTATAAGCTCTGTAGATATCGAACAGTGATTACATCTAGTTCCATTGAATTTCGTATGTTCTGTTGAGTGGTGAACGTGGCCTGGGGTGAGGGGTGAGGGGTATCTTTCGATTTATCCTGGCCTCTTTGAATCAGAATAAGTCTCGAGTTATGTTGTTTGATTTTGTCAAGTAGCATGATAATAAAAAGAGAAAAACTCTTGTAATTTTTTTCATTATCTTTTATACTTTCTTCTTTCTGGCTGTTTTTTAATCTTATGTGGTACGAGTACGACGATATTGAAACCAGTGTATAACATCTGAGTCTCTCCGTTGAACTCGTAGGACCATTTTCGTTGTACCCTTGAGATAAGAACAATTTGAATCTTCCTCTTCGTTCTCTTGTACATTTTTAATCTACTCTTTACTTGTTCGTATACACCTAGCAATTTTACGAAAAAAAAAAAAAAAAAGTTTCCACGGCTAAGGTGGAGGCCGAGATAAGGCAGGAAAAATTTTTCTGAAAACCTCATTGCCTCGACGACACGACTCAAGTTTAAATACTTCAAGAATTGAGGTTTTATTTAATCTTTGAAATTACACAGCTGTTTTTTCTTTTTTTCTCTCTCGTTTTTTCTTCCCCTAACGAAGTACCAAAACCTTATCTCACCGAAAGAGATTCAAAGTTACCAAAAAATAACTTGAACTTTCTCTGACACGTGCCAAGCTGCGGTACTATACCACAATTATTCACCTCCCACCTGATGGCAGACCGGATTATCATAATTTACAACAACAAAAAATTGATAATCATATTACAGCTCGATGTAAATGTATTCGAGCTCAACCAAGGCCAGACAATGACGGCTCCAGTTCATTTTCTATAGAACCACCATGCTGAAAACCGGCCGACAAAGATAAGGGATGTTTTTTCGACGGCTTAGGCCCGGACGCCTGTACCAGGTCGTCGTTATTCCAAACCTTTCGCGTACTCTTGACGGACGATTTGGACAAGTGTGTCTAGCCCCATTCAGATTCAAGGGTAAAAAACAAGGCGCAATGAAGAGATACGATCCTGTTTTTCTCTTTCACTCTCTTTCAACAATTTTAATTTCATGTAGAAAAAGTTTATCGCCGATGAGTGGCAAGGAGCGAAAATTAACAAGGGCAATTATCGTGGGAAATTACTCTAGATATTATCAATTAGTAGAGCAAACCTGCCACGTGACTACCCTTATATCCGAGGACTGTGGAGTGTGAAAAACTGGTCTAATAGGAGCCATAGATACGCCATGGTCAAACGAGCGGCAATAATTTCCGAAAGGGTTGCTACTGGAAGATTGCCAAACGCGTCTAGCTGGCGTTGAAAATTGCTTTTTTCATGTTAAAAAATGCATACGTTGATTAGGCAAAAATTTCGCGTGAAGATATTGCTTGCACTGTTCTCCCCGGGTTTGGGTGGAAAATTTTATGCAGTCCCAAGAGTAAAATGAAAATCTAAACTTCACGAGAACTAGCCATATAGATACTACCATATAATAATGTAGTTACAGCAATCTCGAGCTTCGTAGATTCCGTTCGTTCATTATTTTATCGATGAATAACAAAAAATTTTATCTGAGAGTAAATGAATAGGAAAATGTGATAGAAAATTGAGAAAAAAAAAAAAATAATAAAAAAAAACCAATTACCTGCGAAGACCAACAACCTGTTTTCAAACAATTTATCCTCTCGCCCCCGACGTCGGCCGTCAGGAGAGACAGAACGCGCTTTGGAACGTTAATTACCAAATTATATGACCCGTGGCTAATTCAATTACGTAATTTTGCGGTCAAACAAGTCAGACTCAATGACCCATGAATCACCGTGACAGATAAAGTGTTGAATCGTTGTTTATTTCAGTCCACCCTCTTCCGTACGCCCTTGGCAACCCCTACGCCCCGCGGCGCCGACCCCGTATTCTAGAGGTCTTTGGATGATATAATAAGTGCCCACATTTTTCTCTACTAAGGCGAACCGCTTTATACCATCAGATGAATTATACATGGACAGAATGGCGTAGATATGGACATATATAGGTATATAGTATACACTGTTCGTATATACCAGCCGGATCACCAGATACGATCGCATACAGACTTCATATTCTTATATACACATGTAGAGATATAGATATTTTATGTATCTATACGTATACATGTATACAACTGTACGATATATATATATATATATATATATATATATATATTTATAAATATAAATATATGTATATATAATATATATAGTTATAGAGAGAGATGCGCTGCACGCAACAGCCGAAATTATTGAACCTCTTACAAATGTGATGACAACCTTAGCGACAGATGGTAGTAACACGGCGAACGTTATATTGTCAAGAAGTTGCTCGCGTAGTAAGTTATTTATATAGAATTTATATCTTCGAGTTGAGCAAATTTTTTCTTCATTTTTTCTTAACTTTACCTCTTACATATATATAGGTAGTATTCTGGTTGAAAATCAAATACTGTATAATTTGGAGATTATCCTTTGGTTGAAATCTAATGAATATGGGATCTAAGAGAGGTTGAGTGATTTGACAAAAATGATTGTCGAAAAAGGATAGCCACGTCAATTATTGAAAACGAAAAGCTAGACTCCGTACGATTTGAGAAATGAGAACGAAGACCATGCGGTTGATGAAATATTATAAATATTTCAAAATATATATATGTACAGGTATACATATGCTGAGAACGAAGTTCTGGAATTTTTGTAAATTTTTTTATCAATTGTCCCCGTGGTGCAACGTTCCGCAACGCCGATTCCCCCAACGTGAAAAACCCTTCACAACAACCACTCTGGTCTCAAATTCGCACCTTTGATTAAAAACTGATCAAAGCCCGGCCAACTGTGCTTCAGGAACGGTTGACGGCAATGGCGGTGCAGAAGGGAAGCAGCAAGGGACGGTGAGGCGCGGAGGAGAGGAGGCGAGGGATGAAGGCCAACGTTTTTTAATCCCTCACTCTTCACGTCAACCGGAATGTTTTGCAATTTTCGGCAAGGGGTAAAGTCGTAGGGGTTGGTTGGGGTGACAAGGGGTGAAGGTAGGAGCGAGAACGAGAGAAAGCGAGATGGGGCGAGGGTGAAACCGCAAAAGAGGCAGGAGATGAAAATAGTTGAATGTTATTAAAGCTCTACAGGGAAAAATTCGCCGTTTATCGAAGTTATAACTGAAAATTAGAATTTTTTTTTAAAACCATCCCTCGAACATCGTTATACATATATAAAGGTCTCGCCGACAATGCTGCAGTCAAGGGTGAAACGATATAAAGCGAGAATTCAAATCGGGGGAAGATCGTTGTCGACCGAATATAACACTGTTAATTATGCGTTTACACACCCTTATCTTTTCGTTATGCATTTATAAACTCTAATCATTTTATAAGTTGACAAAAACTCCTGGTTTATATTCGAATTGACATATTATACACAGGTAACCCTCATACCTGTATAAATACTACACTATAGTTTAATTAAATTCAATAAACATGCAACAAACTTCGCGACACTTTACCCACAAGCCTACATGTATACATATACAGTATTTTCCTTTACTCTTGTTTAAAAACTTCACCTTAATGCGAGAACACGTTTAGAATAAACTTTTACTCGAGAATTTTAACTTGCAAATATCAAGCCATTTGCGTTATTCTATTGTTGGTGTTAGTTTTTTCTTTTCTTTTTTTTGCAAATTTTTTCATAATGTCACTACCCTCATTTAAAATTTATTTTTCCGTTGTTATTCGTCGGTTGTCGTTTGTCTTTTTTTTTTTCTATTTGTGACAAAATAAGAATGGAAAGAACAAGAAAACCGTGTAAAAAAGTTCAATAAGCGAATATCTTGAGTGAAATTTCTTCAGCCATCTTCGTATGAAACATATTTTTATGTAAAAAGAAACTTACTGTTTACACTGCAGTCCTGCTAGATCTCGAATAGATGCTAAACTTATCGGATCGTATATCAGGGTGAAACAAAAAAAACTAAGAAAAACGTTGTTGAAGCAATGGAGGTAGCGAGAAATAATGCATGTGCGGACCAGGTAGCTGCATAATGCATCGAAAATGGAAATAAAATGGAAAGAAAACGATAAAAACGCATGGATGTATGTAGTACCTTACCATCTAGTACCTTTAGTACCTATACGTCCTATAACGGGAGCGGATGGTATTCAATTAAATTTCCCAGTAAAATGGAAATGTCACTTTATGTAACGATAAGTTACGATCCGTTACGTTCACTCGGGTCACGTTGCTTTTCATTGCATTGCGTAATCGTGTTATACGCATAGGTATGCATTTATAAATTGCACGTGCAGTCAAAGACGTGCCAAGGGTTATAGTAGCCAGTCATTATGGATACTCGATTAAAATTCGCGGAAAAATTAGCCCTTCTGACTTCTGTTCAGATTCTATTTGATCAGGAATAATTCTAAGATGCGAAATAGATATAGAAATGGAAGTAGATCATTAATAGAACTTTCGGATTCTATGGCATTGAAGTTTAACGTACTGTAAAAATGCACTCACCACCTTGTCGCCCAGGTTCCTCACGCGACAAGGAAGATAAACAGTTTGCCCTTCTAATGCGCTTACATTCGCAGCTGTAGGCTCGAATACTGGCAAATCATTGTCCGCAGTTTCGCCCACGTCTGGCGAAAACGTGGAATTTTTTCCTCTCCAGTTATCAGATATTGTGGCACGAGGGTAGACGGGATCTATAACAAGAAAATAAATCGACGTGATTAACGCGACATCGAGACTAGATTTTTAAGGTCCCTGAAAGGGTGCTCAGGGAAATAATAGGTCACATGATTATTTGGCGAAAAACAATTTGATACTATGGTGTCATCACGCGATTAAACTCTGAGAAAAATCAATCTTCGACCTGGTTAAGTGTTGCAAGAAAGACTGATTGTAAAGCCCAATGGTGCTCGGCCAATTAATGAGGGTATGTGGATATTATCTAGCCTTGATACAACTGAAGGTGATATGATTTCAAAGATTTTTCAACAACCCTGTTCTATCATGGTAATTCACTGTCCTAAATCCGGTCAAAGTAAGAGCGATCTTCGCGAGGCGTCATTGTCAGATCAATCTTACTTTGGATTTTAGAACTCTCGCCGGGCAGTTGTTTTTATTTGGACTGCATCTAACTATAAAGAATGTTCCACATAAATCGTAACTCCAATTTGATTATATTTTCAAATACTATAGTAAACTGTTGTGATAAAAGTGCGGGTATGTAGACTTCCTTTGGGGTTGCACAAGTAGCTCTTTCAGAGCGTAACCTCTCGAGAGATACTTCGTCAAAGACGAGTTCATCGCCATCTCTGAGTTCATCTAGTTTGATAGATGTTATAATAGCTGAAAAATCGTGAAAGTCATAGTTGGATATATTCCAGTGAGGGTATCAAATGAAGTAAGGCCATCGGTGTCCCGTAATAAGCTACGACCTTGCCAAATACACCCTTCTTTCTCCCCAACCCTTAATTCGGTACTCCCTTCCACGGAGAGATAACACCCGTATACACACCCACTTGATGACGTTACACAAATGACCGCTTCCCACCCTCTCGCACACCGCTCTTCCCTTTTCCCTCTATTCGTTTTTTCCCTTTTCTACCCCGTGCCTCTCTCCCCTTTCATCGCAGAGCACCGTATACCAAACTCCTGATAACTCCAGATTAATTGACAAAAAACTCACCCTGGAGTAAATAGGCCGCAGAGCGAGCCGCACGATATACACAACAATCTCGGCATTAACACGAAATTAAACCGGCGCCGTTGCTTATATATATATATCTGTGTCACGGATTTACCTCGTTACTCGCAATTAAAGCTACACATGGCTTCTCTACTCAGTTTACTGTTATACTGATTACCGTTGCAGTCTCGCAGAAATTATCACTCGAAAAATACTAATCGTCAATCATGACGTGGGGTGACTTCAAAACGAGATTGAAAACACAAGTTCTCAAAAAAATGGATTTGAAAGCTAGTCCAACAGCAACGGGCTTGTATTAAGTAACTAAATGTGCTCTACAAACCGAAAAGCAATCAGCGAGTAGGTATAGAATTATTGATATGGAATAAAAAGGGTAAATCCTGCAGTTAGTATAGTGGTGGATACTAACGGGAAACGGTTCGATTACCACCGTGGTATAGGATCGAGCAAGAAGGCCTCTGAGTACGACGAGCTTAAGCCTCAAAGAAGTTTTTTTTATCTGTTCTTTTTTGTGTGCCTTCTCGAAAAAGGGACATGGCTCGTTATTTTTCCAAAAGGTTGGAGAAGGAAAACCTGAAGCAATCTTCGAAAGGAGAAATAAAAAGTAAACTCCTCTATGTAGCCGTTCTCGGATGCATCCAGTCGAACAGTTGGTTTCAACGTTTATGTATACATACATAGAGCGAACGGAAAAATCCTATAAAACCAGCATTCAATCCCCCCCCTGGTTTGCTACAGCCGGCTTAAAGCAACACTCAAAAAACACTCTAAAAAACTATAATTTATGTATCCAGACTCGATAGTTTCGTGGTTATTCGCTCGCGATGGTCAACCGCTGCGAAATAATAAAAATCACTTTTACGACACTTATCGTTCAAGCGTATTTTATAGTTCTTCACCCATCCGCTCGTCAGTATGTCTTCAAGCCAGAAGCACGTCGAGATATTGTTGCGTAGTCAGTGGATACCTATACTAAACTAATCTCAAGAATTTCGATTGTTTGCTATACACTTTGCAGTTTGAAATTTCACATCGTCTGTATTCAAAGACGGTGTGTAGGTACCGGGTAGCAAACACCGGTGATCCCTTACGAGTTTAGAGTTTAGAACGAGTCTCGAGACCTGAATATCGGAGAAAAGTACTTTCCCTATCCCCCGACCACGCGGTTCTTACTAACTTTTTAGCCGGCTTACAAAATTCAATTGAGTGTAACAAAAAGCGTATACAGTTACAGTCAAAAGATTGTTACCATAGTAACTTAACAGGCCTATGCGAAGGAACAATGACACACAGGAAACAGGAAACAGGAAACTAAGTAAGATCTTTGATGGAAAGACGTCAGAGTGTTCATTGTCCGTTATGGTGAGAGTATACCATGGGCTACCTTCAGCTAATGAACCTGGCTATACCTACATATTCGTAAGAAATCTTTTCCACCGCAGGATTTACTTCAAGTATCGATTGACAGTTTGCAGCTGATCACTCATCAGGGATCATGTTGCTTATCGGGATAATTTAAAGAGGAAGAGGAACGCGATCCTTGTCCGAACTATCGGATTGCACAACGAGCTACCACCATGAGTGGATACTGCAATATCGATCAAATTCTGACGTTGAAATTCGAGTAGTGACTCGAGCGTAACTATTTCGTTCTTGGATAACTCAAGAGGTGCAATCGACACTGAGGCCGGTTCGTGTGATAAAAATGAGAAAAACGTAAGCGGAAAAGAGGAGAGAAAGGGGTGAAAAGAATAAAAGAGCAAGAATATAAGGATGAAAAAAAGGTGGCAACGAAGCCAACCGCACGACTTTGAAAGAATGGCAGAAAGAGAACAACAAACAGACCAGCGCATGTAACTCGTAAGAATTTCCCCACGCTTTATGCCCCATATTCTGGGTATTTTGTAGCGCCATCTTCCACATGTTCACGCCTTGAAACACGCTACACATAAATATATGGCAGACACATATTCGCCCATCCCCACACATACAGGGGGGTACGTATGTTCGCATGCCATCTATCCACAAGATGAGCATAAATATATCCCTGAGGGTGATCCCTGGTTTGCACAAAATATTATTTTTCTGAAAGAGATAGAAAATCTCCTTATTTCAACCTGCACCAAGCTCTTACTCTCGAATAACTCGCCAATATCATCATGCAACAAGACGTCGTTTCATTTCCACTCTTTTACTCATCGATAATTTTCTTCCCGTTTCCATGATTACGTGACTACAGTGGGTATTGTTCCGCATCTATTACTGCATCGATCCTCTACGATGAATAAACCTCGTATCAGTGGCTGGGCTCCAATAACTACGAACAGGCAAGCAATGCCACTATCGTATCACTTCTACCTCCACTATCAACTACCTCGATGTCATTTCAGTGGGTTTACGTTTTCTCACAATACAGATTCGTCTCTGTATATGTATACGTATGAACACACATTATACACACCTACACACACACACACACACTTCTTCTCTCTCTCTCTCTCTTTCTTTTCTTGTGTAGTCTACATACCCCGCTATATAGTAACGGTGCAATTTTCACAAAGAGTCTGCCTCAACCCAACGTTCGCGCGATGAACTACGCCCCGGTCTCGGGTAATGGAACTAGCGCGTGAACTGAGAGGAGGCAGGAAGAAAGAGGAAGCGAGAAACTGAACAACAGGGGAAACAAAATAGAAACGAAATAGTAAAACTAGGGAGGGGAAAAATAAAAAGAAATAAAAAAATGATAACTATTCGGTGGTAGGGTAGACCTCGGGTATAATTTCATGGAACTTTTTTCACTCTAAGGAAGCAATTCGCCTTGCATGTAAGAACTTTATTTTATGGAATGGAGAAAATTCAGCATATATACCTACCATACCTAGATAAATGTACATAAGGGTGAGGGTAGATGGGTGAGGTACATACGCAGTACATACTATTACTTGTGACTTGTGACTTGTGGAATGACAGCTACGTCATATCCGGTTTACTGTGAAGCAGCGTAGATTGTAAAACGCATAAGCATACAACTGCGCGCTACTGCAGGGACAAATCTTAGTTACGACTTTATACCAACCTACCAGGCGGAGTAACCGGGACAGAAAACATCTCGAAATAACGAAATAAGAGAAATACTGGCTTCGACATGTGGCTCCTTTTCCTTGGCGCCAACGCTTTTTCGTGTTCCATACTACCGAAACTAATTTTACTGGGAACTACAAACAAACAACCATCCCATCGGCTACCCAACCAGAGCATTGGTGTCTCTACTTTTCGTCACAAATTCTTTGCACCACGGCGAATGAACGTAATTTCGAGTTTTTAAACACAGTGTATATACACATACTACATCTGCATCGGAGTCAATAATTTATCTCCATTTTTTCATTTCTTTTTTTTTGTCAAAATCATCGAGCTGCAAAGTTTGCGGATGCGTAAACTATTCGTCGGACGTAGGTCGCTGGTCAAAAATAACAACGCGTTTCGTTAAAAAATTATACGAATTGATAAAACAAAATTCAAGCCGTATACTTGGTACGGCGATTATTCGCGGGGAAAATTTCGCTACGTAATTGGATCAAATTCTCTTGCTGTTTCACATGTATGTTCCTATATATACATACGCGAATCATTTTTCTACATTTGGAATTTGTCTTGTGTTTTGTTTTTTTTTTTGTTCTTTTTACTCGATACGCCCGTATATTTTATACATTTTTATCGAAATACAGCTAAGCGAGGAAGGAACGTTCACCTTAAAAGTAATTTTCTACCGTCGCGTTGAGCTTTCAGTCGCAGCCCTTAGATCTTGGCACCCAGCTTCCCTTGTTCCTTACCGTATTACAAGGGAAACACGCCACGTGACAATATAACCTTGGTTAATGCTTCCTAAATACATTACGCTTCTAAAATTACTCACCTTTTTACTGCGGCTACACCGTTTTCACGGCTTTCAGCGTAACCTGCAGCTGGTGTCGACAAGGGCACAGTTCCGGCGTATGAAACAAATGTATACTTGTATTTGTTCATCCTCGCAAGCTTTTGGGATTACTCGCATATAAGGATGAAGGAAATATCCGAAAGCAATTGCCAACAAAATTTTACCATATCGCAAGAATCCCTGATACGACCGCGACTCGAAATTTCAAAAACCGGATAACACAAACATTTTTCAAAAATGTTCTATTCTGATTTTTCTACCAGGCTGCTTCAGCATCCTACATATCCGTATCGTTTTTAGAAAATCTCCGACTCCACCGGAACTCTTGGAAAGTTGAAGAAAAAATTTGATGCCAGGTATGAGCGACTCGACATGAAATACACATTCCGAAGCTACATCGACTATCCTGCATGTAGTTGCCACCTTGATTTCTGCCATAACAGAAACCCATATTGCAACGATGTTGCCGCCACATTCTTGTCGATCCTCGATATTTAATATGGTCTGCCGATACTATTGCCATGCTAATCCGTGACATATATATGGCATGTGGGCTGGCCATGTAGAATGTTACCCGTGTATTATTAGGTCATAGTGAGAGGATCTACGATCAAGCGTGTGATTATATCGATATACGATATCGAAGAAGCAGCACAACGTTTTTCGAAACGACCTCGTGACAAAAAGAAATAAAACTCGGAAATCCGCGCAAATCCATTACTTTGGTAATAGGCCCCGCGGCTTGTCGACGTTCCGATAATCACCAGATTCCGAAAAACCAATTTACTCGAGCACACGGTCTTATTTAGATAGGAAGGTATTAAAAAAAAGATAGATTCCGCAACGTCTTTACGATTCGAGACTTTTATATCGTGCATTTCGAGTATATAGTTCTATATATTTAACGGCGGGATATCATCGCGGAAAAATTCGCGAATAATGAAATGGATGAAAACCGCGAAGATCTAGTCGTAGAGGTTTCAGCGACGTGGCAAATAACTGTTGAGCAAATTATTTCTGACGATGAAACACCGGTTGAACATGAGAAGCCGCGGTCAGTCGGAATAGTTTCTGCGGTTCGATCGAGTGACACACTTCTTATGTATGTCTATATGTTTATACGAAACAAACAGATGTCCGATCCTAAGCTCTGTCAGTAAGTTAAGAAGGCGGAGTGTAGAGAGGAGAGGAAACTTTGTCGAGGTGCCGAACTTAAAATATCTTGAAGTCTTGGGAGCCCCGTTCAAATTAGATCGCGCGTGCCGCTACCAGGCGTGTAGGTATATGTGCTCAGATAAGAGTAAGAGATGACTTTACAAAGGTGACACGAGAAGCGATCATATCATTCGCGAAATAATCAGAGATTATTACGAGTCAAAGATCGGAGGTCGAGAGATCAGAGAAAATAGAACGACGCAAAGATCGACTTGCGAAAGAAGACGGGGGCGACTCTATTGCTGACTAAGGAACATAAGTGAAGAGGATATAAGGGAAACAAAAAAAAAAGATGAACTGAAATGGGGAAGAAAATAAAAATCAAAAAACAAAGACTCCAAAGCAAGTGAGTGTTCATTCCAACCGAAGCTGGACAACTCGCTTCTAAATCAAACAACCGGGACCAACGAAGCGATCGGAGAACCCGACCGTCCGTTTGCCTGGTGCAAAGCTATATCAGTAACAAACCTTGCCCCACCCGCTTTCCTCTTCCTCCTACAGCATCCGCGTATTCCTCTATTTATAGGATGTTTACATCGCAATGCTAGAATCGTTTCCGCAGTGATTGAAATATGTTCTTGAAATTTTTGGAATCGCCGTAAACGACGGTAAATAGTTTAGTTACTATATAGTATATACCTACGTAGCGAAGGAGTTTGCAGAAACTGATTTAAATTCTTTCCATTTTCTATTTTTGACCTTTTCTTTCTTCTTCTTCTTCTTCTTTTTCTTTTTCTTTTGGCGAGATGCTAACTAGATGAGACGCTATCGAATTTTAATTATCTTGTTGTATGTGGGGGAAAAAAGTGCCGCTGACATTTATGGAGCTATATCGATAGCTGCAGGGTAAAAAGATTTAATTTTCTTCCCTTTAAATGATACGTATAGAACTGGTAGACGATATTATACAAGCGTCTCACGAAACGACTTTATTGCGTTAGAGGAAATTATTTCCACTTTTACATCAGTGATCGCGGATCGCAAATCAATTTATTTACGTCGAGCGAGATGTGTACGTTTTTACTCACTTTTTTCCACCATTATCCCACGGTTAGTAGGTACTTTTACGTTAAAAGGTTCGACGCAAAATTCGGAGTAAATTTACACTTCTCAAATCCAACCTGACCATGGGTGACCATTATGTACCCTACTAGGTATATGTACAATGTACATTCGGGTGTTTGAAAAAACGATCGATTTTTCATGTTGCTATCCCTCAAAACTAGAGTTTTGATGGAAAAAAATATCCTCGCGAAGAGGGAGCTCTGTACCTTAAGTGGAAGCCGCCACTCATCGGACTTTCATAATTATGACAGCCAATTAACGTCTATGACGAACTTTTTGGAAGGAAAAATTTGAGATCCTGAGGATTGTATTTGGAATTGTAAATCATTTTTTTTTTCCCAATTCGAAATACATGCATGGTCTTTGACATTATTTTCTTCCACAGACTGAAAATATTCGTCAGGTTCGATAGCAGTTATCCTATATTTTGTAGCTAGTCTTAACGTTTCAAATATTCTCATACTGTTCACATTAATTTTTTTTTTTTTTTCACAAAAAGTGCAAATAGATATACCTTATACAGACGAACCAAAGATGAGACAAACGAGAACAATTTTATCCCTCGTTACAATTAAATTTGTAACGAGATTCACATCAGGGATTTATTATGAGATCCAAAATCAATATGTTGAATATTCATAATTAATAAAAAATCTCGACCGACTCTAGACTCACAATAAACATTTGTAAATAAGCGTATCGTATAAAATATTGGAAGACCGGGGTTGGAAATCTCGTTAAAATCAGCAAATATTTTTTTTTTGTTCATCAATTTTTTCCGTGGAAATAATTCCTCAGTCTCAGTTACAATTCCCATCAATGTTTACGATTAATCGTTATATATATACTCATCCCCTGAGTGCATATATGTATGTTTATACGACGTTGAATTAAAATTGTACGTGCGAGTTTTCCGTCTCTTTTACTCTCAATTTTTACCTGCTGTCTATATCACTCACTTTTTTAACCAGATAAAATTGGGTTGGAAATAATTTCCAACCCCTAAACAGAACCGAAGACGATATGCCAAGTAAGAAGGTATATACGGCGAGTGGAAGGAGCTGTTTGTCTTTACTGTATACCGAAGATTAAGATTTCAATCCCCCCCCCCCAGTGAAGTATGGTAGGGGGTGAAGGGGGTTGCCGGAAGAGAAAGGAATTTCCGCCAACATCATATATCCGAAAATTTAATGAAAGGTTTTCGGTGGTCTCGGGGTAATTTTAATATCGTGGAAACTGGAGTGGTATACGATTCGTTTTTTCTCAAATATACATCGAGACCAGAACTGCAGATACCCTGCTGCAGAAGGGTTCGAATTTTCACAGTTAAATCTATCCGGATTAGGTATGTGGCGGATAATTGATACTCGCATAGAGTATCTGTCTCTAATTTAAGCTAATGCATATTTATACGTAGAAGAATATATAGCGCGTATGTACAACATGTGTAATTATTTGCCCTGAACATACACAGGTATGTACCCCAGCTGTCTAATTAGTTAATCATAAAGTTGAGAGGAGAGAAGGCACCACTTTGCTTGATCCTCGACAACGAAGCCCACCCCACGATTAATAGGGAATGGCCGTGCTAAGCTCAACGCGTAATCATACCTGACGCTTTTCCACTGCTGGTGTGGAGGAAAGCTTCGAATTAATATTACACACCGAAACCTAGACTCTCAGTAGATCTAGCAAAGCAGGATTGACATTTAAGTGTAATCCCGAAAAAAAACAAATAAACTATCGCGTTGTGATATAAATGTTCTTCATATACATGTGAGCCTTTGGCCTTCATTTCTTGAGGTTTTGGGGTTGAATGAGGTTTAAATGTGCTGTTGCATGGGGAGCAGTTAGGCCTTGGTCCCAAAATTGTTTAGGACTGGTAACAATGGGCCTTCGTTCACGACTGGATTTAAATTAGACTTCCTGAAAAGCGTTCGTCTCGGTAAGAGAGCACCGAATGCGGCCAGGCGCCGGGACGTTACTCATGCTTAGGACAATTTAGCTTAATTAATTAACCGTGCGTTGTGACGTCGCGGTAATTTATGCTCATAGAATGATTCACTGCACCGCTATCCAGCCTCCGGTCCACGGACTCTTCTCTCGCTGTTATAGTTCTCCGGGTTTCATATAAACTCGACGACTAAACCCTTTCTCGCGATCATCAACGCCAATTATTATCACGCAGCATTCAATTATACGATTCTTGAGAAAACACGATCGACGCAATTGCTTGTTTATTACAAATTTCGATTCGAAGTAAATTAAAAACGCGAAGTATTCCGCAAAAATATTCAGCTTTTCCCCATAAGGCACGACTGCAGAGATGAGAGTTTGAAAGAAAAATTGCTGTTGAAAATTTTCAAGAACGTCATTATAAGACGTCGCTACAGTCAGATGAACCGGAAGTTTGAGAAGTTTTTCTTTCAAATTTCGGCGGAATTAATCATCGATCGTAAATACGGAGACACATACATACATACATGTATGTATAGGCACGTTTTGGATGAGAAAACGCGATGATATAAATCCGACGACCAGTAGTATGTCCAATGAAAGTCAGGAGAGTAAAAAGCCGTCTTATAATGGGAGACTGATGAAAAAAGTTTGTCGTTTTAATTTGTCATTTTGAGATATGTATAAAAACGCGCTTAGAGCAAGCTCCTCTCGGGCCAAAAAGTCGCGAAAAAAGGTACCGAAGTAATAAAGTTTCATTTCCACCTGGTATGAAACAGATTGCGATTGCATCTCACCTGATGCAGCAGCGCGAAATTGCGAGTGTACTGAACGAAGGGAGAACAATATTTGCAGAATGCTGTATACGTATACTATGTGAATACATAAGGGAGAGGCGGGCAAAACGTGGACGGGGGAAGCTAAACGGGGTACACCGAAAATTTGGTAAAAAATGTTTTTTTTACTCTTACTATTATTTCGCGCATCTTGGGTTGTTCAAAATTTTTCGTTTCACAAATGTTTTTGTCCGACGCGTCTTTACTATTACTAAACGTATTGCGAATCACTTTTTTCACTTAAATTATGTGTGAACAATTTTATATCATTAGTTTTGTGTGAAATTTTGGAAAAATCAAATTCCATTTATTAGTGGCCGTAGAAATGAGGAAAAAAATTCAAAAAAAATTTCATCACGACTGAAAATTGGTTTTATTTATCACAAATAAAAGTTATAATGAAAAGAAGATTCAGCATATTTCAGTTCACGAAATTTTATTATTTCCCTATAGCGTTCCCGTTTTGCCCTGTCCTGCCCTACCCTATATACGTGCATACATATATGTAGTTGTACGACATATATAGGTGTACCAAGTCAGAAACGGTGCTATAGGAACTAGGTACAAAGTACAAACAAACACGCATCGCTTGCAGCCTGGTAAAATCAGAACTAACCTGACTTTACTTTAGCTAGCACTCCTCTGACGCGTGCAATGTACACGCGTGGGCACGAAGGGGTAGTAAAGGTATACTAGCAAACAATAATAATCTTCCACGGCACAGCACAGCAGAGTAGAGGCAGAGCATAGCATAGCATAGCAGAGTAGAGTAGAGTAGAGTAGAATAGAGTAGGTAGAGTAGAGCAGAGCAGAGCAGAGCAGAGCACAGGTACATATACACCTAGTATACGCGGTGGTTTATTTGCTAATACAAAACTAAAACCAAGCGAGGGAAGGCAAAGCAAAGCAGCGTGAATAACGTGGGTAGGCGCACGAGGTGAACCTGGACTACCCCTAAACTCGAGAGTTTGTGGAAATCGCTCCGCTATTGCCTTGCTTCGTTATAGGTACTCGAACTATGAATCAACTCGTTCCAGGTAAACAGGCGTTTAGACATATCTCTCGCAGTTCAGAAATTATCGGGGGATAGATCGATCGTGGTACTACCTATATCTAATTACGGAATGGATCGGAGAACGGTCTTCCGCGATAGCCCAACGCCTCTGCGTTTATCAATATCCGAAGGTTCTTGATATTCTATTACGATAGAGACTTTAGCTATCCTATACTCTGTCGATTAATATATTCTGAAAAACTCTCTCATCAATCTACGTATGGAAAAATTTTAGTAATCATTTATTCAACCTCATAATTATTATATCATTCATTTAAGAGGTGTTGAGATTTTTGTTTCAGCCGTAACATATGTAAGTATAAATGAATCGCAGTGAAACCGCACGTGCGTCTATATATAGTTTGAGTTTCGTGTATAAAATCCAGCCTGCACTTTATGTAGAATTACACGGAAAACAGTTTCCAACTCGTATATCTGTTTGATGAAACGTAGAAATGAGATCCTGATTAGATTACTGCGCAAGTCTCGCGCGAGGAATCAACGGAATACGAGCAGAGGACTTAAGCCGGGTTTCTGCAGCAGCTGGTTTCCGAATCTGATTAAACGACGGCTGTTTCGTTTTTTTTTTTCTTTCTTTTTTTTTCCCTTCAAATTCGATTAGTATCGAGTTCATTAATTAGTCTCCTATAGCAATTAGGTTGTTAAAATCCAAGATTTCATTACGTCGAACAATTCCCTGCACGCTTTTATTCGCAATTCATTCCGCATGCAATTGAAAATCTGCCCTTCAATGAAAAAATTGAAACTATAAGAGGAAACCAAAAAAATTTCTTACATATGTAACAATCCGGCAATTTTCTTGCGCGGGAACCAAATAATTATCAATTAGGAACGGTGGAAATATCTTTACACATAAGTAATTGATGCATGAAATGAATATGCGGACATTCAACATTATTTCACGTTGAGCCGCAGCTATACGTATGTACTTACCGGATATGGCGAAATTTGGCAAGAAAAATATCGCCATCGCAATCGTAAGTAGTGGGAACACGTGGTGTACGATTCCGCGTCCGCGTCCGCGTCCTCGTCCTTCCTCTTCAACGTGGTAATGGCACCGAGCCAACGGCTCGCTTCCGAATCTCTGTATCATCGTGTATCGCACCGCATACTTCCGAATTCACACTGCACGTTACGCGTACTCGAAGACACGCGACTCATCGAAGTTTAACGACGGCGCGTCGTTCCGCCCCAGCTGACAGTCCGGATGGTGTAAAGGCGGGTTTTTGAATGACCGCACGATCCTGCGGGATGAATCACTCGGACGGGATGGAACCTCGTCTCTTCCTGAAAAGCACCAAAATTCAATTTTATATTTTTCGCATTCGGTATCTATTAACCGAGTATAATTAAATCTATATATAGTATACATATAGAGCTTCTCGCTCTATATGTAAAAAAAAAGCCGCGAATCAAGTGACCACATCGTCTCTTATACAAAGCCGAAATTTTTTTTTTTTTTTAACTCCTTCCTGGCTATATCCCCTTTCCCACAAAGCCGAAATGACAAGTAGGTATACTGCAACCTGCAGGGATGATGATTTTTTTTTCACAAGCTCAACTTCTTACGATAAATATTCCCCGTTTTATGACACATAATATAGGTCACGTCGATTCCTCGAACTGTATGGTATCATATAATTATTACATAATAATTATGTAAACGTTGGAAATCACGAGCCATGAATGTCCAACTATAAATCGGTTCCCTGCGTGAAACAGAAGCTGGACTCGAGATACCCTCCATGTGTATAATAACTCGGACCCACGATGCGTAGTAATATAATAGCGCTTTACAATATACGTAGATGTATATATATACACATATCACACACATGTGCGTAGATATTGTAGAGGCCGGTCAGTTCTACCACGCGATTCAATTAGCCGTATAACCGCGTTCGTGGTCACCAAGACCGCCTTCAATTTAGCTAAAATAACTTGCCGTTCACTCGGAAGGGTGATGAGATTTGCGAATCTCGGAATTTTCCTAATTTTCGCGTAGGTATCGCGTAGGTATATACCTATGTGTCGTATATGCTGTGTAACAGGAGCTTTTCTTCAGCTTCTGTGTAAACTATACGAGAACGGTGGTTGTATACCGTATACGTGATATATAGACAGATATATTTCTATATGATTAATCTCCAGGGTTAGGGGGATATTTTTCGTTAATGACCTTGCCACGAAGGTTTGCGTGCGTCTGAAAAAAACTAAATAAAAATGAAAGGCGTGAGCTCTAAGAAAAAGAAGAAGAGTAAGGTATACGAGGCTGCAGACACGCGGGGGCTGAGCTTTCGCTCGGGTTACTTTTCGCATTTTCTATCCACTCGCCAGACTTTCCAGGGCGGACTTTGCTCGAACTTTACTCCAATTAAACTTGACTTCTACAAACGAGCTTTTTAACCAAATCACGAACTAACTTCACCAAGTACCTAAGCTGGCTAATAACGACCTTCTCTAAAGACGATGAGAAAATATTATTCAATACCAAGTAATTACCCTTTTTTATTCGATAAAATTCAGGAGTCGGGGATCAAAATCAGGCAACTCTCCAAGTAATTTTTCTTTTTTTTTTTGTCACAAATTCCAGAAAACAATTTTTTTTGCCCCTCCTTTCTTAATCTGCTCGAGCCTTTCGCTTTCACGCTTCTTTAGTGATTAGTAATCGATTTGTCATTCTGATTCTTGTCTGGAATTCGACAAAAAAGGAAATTTCTGTTTTTTTATTCTAATCGCGAATAGAACGAAATAGACGAAAACGCTGTATCTTCTATTGCAGGGGATTTGTCTGAATTAGATTACACTCATTTTACGGTTTACTTCGGGAATAGTTTTGCGGTTTTCGATAAAACCTGGAATTAAAATCTGATTTCATTTGAGAAAATGCATTTCAAATCGAAATTGATGAATTATGTAGTTGTCTGGTTTTGATCCTCTATACTCGTTAATTAGCCTATCCGCGAGACTTATAA
This sequence comes from Tenthredo livida, assembly GCA_963992785.1. Classification (NCBI taxonomy): domain Eukaryota; kingdom Metazoa; phylum Arthropoda; class Insecta; order Hymenoptera; family Tenthredinidae; genus Tenthredo; species Tenthredo livida. Next base: position 21,529,597 of record OZ023068.1, read on the forward strand.
ATACGTGATTTGGAACATTGGCTAGTTTCTGATTTGTTTATATGGATGTTTACAGTGCGTATGCATATAGAAACGGGCCTGGAACACAAGGGTCATAAATTTACGGGCTTAATCAGAGTTCTAAACCGCGTCAAAATGTTTATCAAATTTCCTAACTGATTGTGTAATACAGAGTTCGTAATTAGACGTGTATAAAAAATCGGAAGAAATATAGTCCGCGCGGATTATTAACTTCGAAATATACAGTTTCTCGGAATTTGGACTTATCGCGATAGTATTATCGAATTTTTAATAACGAAATGATGAAATACATCGTATATCGATTAACGTATAGCGTATATATATATTTGGGCAAATTTACCAGCACAAATTTAGCATACTTGTTTATCTAAGTGTAAAAACGGATTTCTAATTCGATCGCGAAGTGTAAAAATAAGCCCCGAATCACACTCACCGGTTCTATGAATATCGGAAATTCTTTTTCGCATCCGAAAAAGCCAGATATAAGTATATGTATAATATGCGAATGACGAGGGTGCAGAGTTCTGTAAAGACACGTGGACTTCCGTCCTGACTGAATACTTTGACGTTGTTAAATATACGACGAAGAACTGCTGTCACTCAATAGGATTTTGGGCGTGGAAAACAATTCGGGCAGTTCTTCAACCCGCTTCGTTAGTTTATTATTACTCAACCGAAATCTTAATTGGAACCGGCTAAAATTAGATTGTTCGTTGTCGGTGGTGATTACACCTGTTAAATATAGAAAGTAAAAAAAGAAGAAAAAAAAGAAGAAAAATTCGAAATAAAAATAAAAACTTTCTTTCAACCTCGCAAATCTTTCAATTACCAGAAGATACGGGGGCGTTTCTTTGATTTAACGTTGTAACCGAGTGTACCCATTGAATTTCTCGAACAGTAATCACATTGGTTTAACTAAAAACTTAATTAGCCTGGCTGAGTTAAATTAGTTTATTTATTTCCTTGAGCTTGTTTGTTCTCCTATATTCTTCACGGTCCTTTGATTTTATCAAATCCTCCTTGTTTATCGGGCAAACAAATCAAAGAAGAAGAAAAAACGAAACACCTACTATATATAGATATAAGATACGATTTATTGTTCAGTTTGATTTTCGGTTGTTAAATTTGAAAGAAAAAATCAAAGATTCTATAAATAATCACGGATTTATACGAAAATATATTTCCTCTTTTCGATTTCCTTATGATTGATACATCCATCGTCATGGAAAAATATTTTGTCATTTATGTAGCTCGAAAAAAAAAAATCGGAGTTATTACAGGCGGTGAGGTTTTCAGTTTATATGAAAAGCAGAGAGCAGTTAGAGAGGGAAAAGGAAAAAAGAAGTGAAGAAACGGAATCTGGTGAGACTAAAATACAGTGCAACTAAAGTAGTGTTTAAAATATAATTTTTACGGTTCAAGGCGACGACAGGGGTGCTGTTGGTTAGTGTATACCGTGCTACGTTTAAACGGTAATTAAACGGTGTTTAAAAGGTTTAAAAATAACACCCCATTGTTTCGAAAATTTTATACGAAACTTTATACTCAGTATAAAAACGTAAATTAATTTATCGAACGTAATACGTTTCCGAGACGTTCTCAAATAACTATGCAATATGACATTCTTTATCCGTATGAAAAATTCCATTCAAAAGTGCGGTTTTGGAATTACGCGGAGGGAAGATTTGCGAAGAAGACCCGAATTCTTCCCGAAGTAAATATTATATTTGAAAATAAAATTAAAAAATATAAAAAATATGAATATATTACAGAGGTGATATTGTAGTCTATGAAAACGGCATTTTGTATAAAACGTTGTAAATTGTGTTTAAAGAAGTTCAAAACGAAAGTGATATTCTCCTTCTGGTTTTTTTTTTTCTTTTTTGCCTCACATTTTTAAGGATCCTTCTTGATTTCACCGAAAAATTCTGACGGGTGTTAATTCAACGATTTTTAAACAACCCTAACTCTTTCATCTCCGAAAGGGTAATTAACTTTCGTAATTATGTATACGCGAAGGGTTAGCGAAGAGCTTTACACTCGTCTACTTCATGCGATATACCGTACAATGTACATCAACACACTTGCTATTTCTCACGATATGATACAGGATATATTATTACATCCATGTTATGTAATGAATATGAATATGTACAAACAAAAGAATTCGTAAATTTGATAGATAAATAAATTTCAAGGTACATAACGCGTTATCAAATCTCCCCTTTAAATTTCAGTTTTCGCATTCTATTGCACCTGCAACAAACCCACATGCACAGTGCAGACCAAATAACGATCACTCCCCATGTCACGGTTAAACGAGCCTGTTAACTAATAATTAATAAAGCCAGAGAGTAATTTAAACTTTCGTATAGTCTACGTACCGCAGTGACTAAACGCTAAATTTATTTTTGTCAGTGTATATAGCATAGTACCCCTGAGTGAGCTGGTGACATATTTCCATGTTTTTAATTTTTTTTTTCCTCTTTCTTTTTGGCATAACTTACTTTGATCTAAAAATTCCTCTGAAGTTTCAGGCTCTACTATATAAGACATGGAGAACAGTTGGAGACGATTAGATCGTTCGATCGAGTATGTATTTCTAGCAAATAAATTTTTTTTTTTATTTATTAATTTTTTTTTCGAATTTGTACATATATATAAGATGTTTAGCATCGAGCACCCACGTGCGATTTTGCCTTAGAAAAACGTTTCTGAATAGATATCGCGTACAAGACTTAGTTCGGCTGTCTTGGTAACGTGCACAGCCTTCTCGTGCGTATAAAATTCAATGTAAGCTCACAAAGGATCCCCCGGATCCTGAGGCCCTCGGCTCTCGCAGAACCACCCCCTCCGCGGGCTTATCGTGATCGAAGCGTAAAAAACATTCACGCGCACGCGGATACCTGCGTGCATATATAAAATTGAAAAGAGGAAGTATAGAGAAAGCAATGGAATACAGATATAGTGAAAAAAAAAAAAGAGAGAAAAAATGGACAGAAAAAAGTCGTATTTTTTATTAATCATCACGCCCACATACATGGGACGTATAATTCTTCACAGGGTATGAGTTGCGGTCATAGTTATTCATATCTATCGACGATCGGAGTGCAAAATATTGTTCAACGAATCCGAATAAACCTTACGACGTTGCGTCAGTGTAATGGCACACGCAGGTATTAGTGTAATCAACGAATCTATCAATTATTTTATGGATCGCGATAGAAATACGGCCGGGTTAAAGATCCGGATTTAAAAAGTTCCGAACGGTTATAAGAATAAATTCTGAATTCGTTTGAGATGATTTAGAATTTTCATAAACGAACAGTTCAAAACCTCCCCAAAGAATTCGAAAATTTTTATCTATCTCTCAGGACGCGGAGACAAAAAGTAGCTCATTCTCATCGAGACCCTCTTTACGGGAACCTATTTTATCTACTTCAAATAATAACCTCGATGTCATAAATGATTGATAGGATTATGATACTAGTTCCCAAAAATTACATCTCGGGACGCTCAATTGGACCCCTTATTGGTTTCAATGCGATCAATACAGCCCGGGTTTTCGCACATTGAATTAATATACTATGCGAGAATTCCAAGTTTCGGAGGTTTGGCCTTTTGGATTTTTGGCTTTCGGGAATTTGAACCCTATGGGTGTTCGTGATCGTTTCAAAGTTTTTGGGATCGGCTTTGTAGATTTTCGGGGAATACGCTTTCTGATAACTGCAGTGAGTCGGTGATATTCAAATTCTTAAATTTTACCGTTCGGGACTTGTAAAATTCGAAACTTGAACATGGCCCCATAGAGATAGCTATAAAAGTGATATTTTCAATAATTTGAAAATTATGAATCGATTTTGTATAAACATCGATGTAACAGCAGGGAAGAGGGTCCGCCCCCCGCAGTGAATTCAATTAAAGTGACGTTAGGGTGTGATCAGTCGAGGTGTAGAAAGAGAGAGAAGCAAACGGAATGACGTAGAGAAAATTATCTCAAGTCCCGGATATATAGGACTGACAATTATTATAAGGATGAGAATAATGAATTTACTGAACATGAAATATACTGCGTATATTATATTTATGGGTGTATAATACAACCCTCGGAAGTGGGAATAAATAAATATCCCGTTGATAATAAATGCAAACGATTCTAATTGGCCTGAAAATTTGAATTAGTAAGCTATGTACATTTAGGGAGCGTTGAGAACTTTTTCACCTGTAAGTGATGCGGATGGAACCGAAACAGCAATGAGAAACAAAGAAGGTAAGAGAATCAAACAAAAGGGGGAAAAAAAAAAGGGAAAAAGAAAATGGAAAAGCAAAAAAGAAGAACAAAAAACACAAGGATGTCATCGACCGTCACCTGTTACACTCGACGCGTGTACGCTGCTCTCGTGACGTCACTATTTGAGAGCAGCCCCTGCTTTTTACGGGCCAAAATCGCAATTGAATTTTCAAGGATTTGCTACCTTTTTTACGCACGCTTTACCCCACACGCATTCACATCTCCCCTATATTTGTTCAAAGCATGACACTTAAACGCTCGCGTTCCCCTTTAGAGTTCTGGCTATATATGTAGATTGGTTTTTCGTGTCTAAAACACTTAGTCGGGACGATCCCAATTCCCAAAATTCTTTTCAACCCGAAAAATTTGGATGAAAAAGAAAAAATCAGAAAACGAGAGAAAAAACGAAAAAAAAAAAAACTAAAGCACGTTTATTTTTGTCTGCCACCCATTTCTATCGCACCCAAAATTGTCCCCAAAGTAGAGAGATGAAAGGCTTGTCAATCATTGCCGACTGAAAAACTGATCGTTTACACCCCTAATTGCGCGAATATATTTTCGCGTATTGATACCAAGCTTTATTTCTCATTTTCAATAACACCCGGTGCCGCTGAAATCTCTTTTTGATAACGAATCACGTTCATTTGATAATGCATATATGTTTAATAATTAGGGAAATTTCGATGCTGCAAAACGATCCGTAAATTTGTGAAGAAAAAAAAAATTCACAACGAATTTTTGTATTATGATCAATTTGCAATAAGCACCTACGTATTATTTCCACCGAATCGGTACGGAATTTGGAATTTGGAATTTGGAATTTGTAATATATTAATTCGGAAATACATGAATAGATAGTAATTTCCATAAAACCCATGAAAGTAGTGATAAAAAATAAATAAAAATATATTTGTAGTATAATTAATTGTTCGATCGATCATGTAATCGTTGTTTCAATATCAATTTGTATTATACACACATGCATATGTATGCATATAATAATAATTGTCAATTGATTTGTAGAACGTGCGACCAGCCTTATGATGCGATTATAATTATCACTATAATTTGAAAAGGAGATCATCATCTCTATCAAATTTCGTTGATTAAATTACCGTATCTGTATAACCAAAACAGTGTGATATATATATATATACATATATATATATATAAAAAAAAAAAAAAAATGAACCACACCATGTATCGGAACACTTAACAGGTTCGAAGTAACATATTATCAAAGCACTCTACCCCATGTATGAAAGTTGGAGTAGAAATGTTTTTGGAATTTTTTTTTTTTAATATCACCCCGGCAAACACCATTCCCTTTGGCAAGCTAGCTCGACTCAGCTTAGCTTAGCTCAGCTTAGTTCAGTTCGGTTTAGTTTAGTTTAGTTTAGTTTAGTTTAGATTAGATTAGCTTACGATAGCCAAACGCGCACGTGGTTCTACGACAAGCGTGCCAGCTATACTGAGTGAGCCTCTGAGGTCTGAAGTCTGAGGCCCCGTGAGTAGCTTGTGTCGACCAGTGTTGAGTGTTCACAGTGTTTGGTGTTTGGTGTTCAGTGTTCAGTGTTCAGTGTTCAGTGTTCAGTGTTCAGTGTTGAACCAGCCACGCGGTTCGTCCATCTGTCCTAACAATAAACTACCATGGTACCATGCAGGCTTCACCCAGGCACGCACCAGCCTCTCCTTCCTCTTTCATTTTTCCTCCTTCCTCTCGGACTCTTATATCTACTCCTTTTTTTCTGCACTCACTTCCTCAGCCGACTCCTCCTTCGAATCTTTCCACTTCTTTCTGTAAACTTCTTTTGAAGAGTGATCGGTCACTGATGTGGGTGAAAACGGTACCCCACCAAAAAAAAGAAGCAACCAAAAAAAGAGAACGTACCAGAAATGATATCTGGGTGAAATGTGGAGACAGGAAGAAAAAGTTGAGCTTCACCACAGCCAAGACTATTAAGTGGTTATACAATACTGCAGGTTGATAGTTTTCCAGCTGTGAGTCTAGGATTACATTTGATACACGGGTTCGTTCGATCCAGCGAAAGCTCTGGGATTGTGCAATGGATGCGGTTTACGTTTCGCGGCATTTTATGGAGATTAGATATTCATTGATATCGTATTTCGCGATACGCTAAATGTGTAGAGGGAAAACGTTCGTAGTGATGAATCAGGGGTGAAGAACTAAAAACATTAACCAGCCGGCTAATTAGGACTGGTTACTAATTGCGTACATAAAAATGTTGCCGGGCTGCTACTGGCAGCAGGGGTTGAAACTATAGAAAGCGTATATGTACAGTTATACACCCTCCCTTGTTTACAGTAAGGTATCTGTTTCTCACCCTACCATTTGAAACCAGCGATAAACTTTGAAACCTTCCAACGATCCAACGAGACTGATTACTTTTTAATTGCCTACGGCGTTTCTTAGCCTCCGATACTAACTTATATACGTAGTAGAAGAGAAAAAAAATTTCAAGCGTCTTTTTTTTCCATCCAAACGGAGATAAAAAATTGTTTTCTCAAACGTAATCACTGGGTTCTATCTAATCGAAGCCAACACTCTCGTCAATAGATAATAAACCCCGAAAAATTTATCGACTCATCTTTTCTACTACCCTATACACCGTACAGTGGTCCAGACTCCAGAACTCTGGGTACACTAGGATTCCCCTCAAGCACCCGTTGCGTAGAATTGATCGGGCGTGTGGCATCAATTGGTCATCGGAACTTGGTCCATGGAGGTGCGGGGGCGTGATACATCAAAGGCTTGTGACTTTTGAAGTGGCTTCTGACTACAGTCGAGGGTTACCCCGATACGTTCAGTGGTCACGAAAGACAAACAAATCCGATCGTAAATTTGAACCGTAACTGTTTGAAACTGTATAGGTACGCTACACGGTCCGAAAAGTGAACCTGAACCAAATTAACTATCCTTTCAATTAAAGAAATTAAAGTTAGTCCTTTTGCCGCGTTCATTACTCAGATAATTCCATTCCACACATCTATCGAATATATTTGAAATATAAGCTGGACTCAACAATTTTCTCTGTTTTATTCTTATATTTTGGCATGCGAATACTATAATAATTGTGACATGAAAAAGAAAAAAAAGTATAGATAAAAGGAATCTCTGACTCCTTTGAACTTTACTTATTGCTAGATAATTTTACTTCAATTGATTTATACTGAATATACAATAAGTTCAAACGTTGGCTTTGCTTTAGCCATCTATAACGCCTGTCTGATTATCAAAAAAAAAATCTCTGAAACGGTGGACGACGTAAGCAAAAGCTTTGTGGTATCAACACTTTTATGCTCAACCAGGTAGACTTTTCTTTGTGTCACGTTACGTGGCGATTGTCCCTCATTCTATACATCCTGTGCAAGGCGAGAAAAATGGAAAATAAAACTTTGGAAAAAAAAACAAAAAACTTAAATAAAATAAGAATGAAAATAAAAAAAAAATCAACGCGAACTGACACACACGATGCGTCATATTGTGCCCTGTGGTCTTATCTTCGCAACGTGCAAGGGGGATATACGTCACTTTAAGATGTTCTATCCATACAAAAAAGGAGCCGTAAATTTCGGTGAATGTCAGCGTGAACAACGCTATGGTGGTTCCTTCAAGTGCTTTGTTTTCGACCAAATTTTACAGCCGATCGAAAGCCTTTATCACTGTCGTAGAATAATTTATGTATAGGTATGCACATTTGCGTTATGTGTTTTTGGGGGTGAGAGATTTTTCTTTTAGGGTAATGTACGAGGCTATACTGCTACTTTCAGAATAAATTGGAGAATATACGTAGGTATACGTGCGTAAATGAAAGCTTCGCTATTCATTTTTCGCGTGAAATATCGTGGGGGATGATATTTTAGAGAATTATCGAGCGAAATCAATTTTTAACAGTCACCATATAATATTGAATGGTAAAAGAATCGAGTCTTTAAATACTCACGTGTCTTAAGAAGAAGAAATTCGTCGTCGAAGTTCTAACTTTTAACCTAGTTACTGTTCCCAGAAGCTTGCGCCCTTAATGATCCCGCTAATGAACGTTTTTTTCTTCCGTTTCTTCCTCCTTGTTACACCTAATAAACGGCTACTGGGTAACTGTCGACGACTCAGGTTACTCCCTCGTAGGCATTTAACACACCAAGTGTTTTTTTTCTACCTAAACCTATTGGAAGTTAGAAAAAAAAGAAATATAGACCGAACAATTAATTGATCCAAAATTTTGATAAAATCAATCCTTCGAAATGAATAAATCAAATTCTATACTACATCGTTATAGATATCTGTGTACTCTGTCACTCGAAAAGACGCCGTATCCACTTCACATGACCCTCTTGGATCTCCGATTTAATTAACGAGCTTTTTTTGACTAGGGGATGATAGCCCTGAGTCAAAAAAGGCTCCCGGCTCTGTATGGGGAAAGGTATAGCAACGATTGGATGAAATTGGTAGGAGAAATTCGTCTGCCTTAGAAACAGAGGAGGAGCTGGTAACGCAATACCCTCGGATATCGGAGGCCGGAAGGTGCACGGCTACCCCTAGTGCGAATTACAAAGACGGATATATGCACGTATAAAAAAACAGGGAAATAAGGGATGGGAAGGATGCGATGGGATGGGATGGGATGGGATATAAATGGTAGGCGATGCGGGCTGGTGTGGCGGGTTGGATAAGGTATATCGTTATGTATCTATATGTAGGTATATAAGTATATATAAATGTGTGATCACCATCCGGTAATGAGATATCCTAACGCGGTAACGCAATCCTCTACGGGTGTGGTCTTACACGTGTGTGCCCCGCCGAGATACTCCTGGGATTAATTTCCTTTTGAAGAAAAAAAAAAAAAAAGAAAAAAAAACCCGAAGAAAAGAAGGAGAGGGAAGAACCAGATCTTACAATTGCAAGTCTAGCACCCCCATAATTAAAACAAAAGGTACAAACGGAATCCTGAAACTTTGAAAGACTTCGTCTTATTGTCTCGTACCATTCTAACTTCGGAGAATATCATTTTCGCCTTTCACACTACGTGGTTCTGCTTCGAGAGTAGAAATGACCGGCTGAAAAATAAGAGAAATGAGGAGGAGTAAGGCATCAAAGCATGAACGATCGGGTGAACAAAATTCCGCACAAGTTACAACTTTACGCGACTTACTGCCTCTTTGATGGACAAGTTCTTCTGCGCATGCTAACTATAGAATGCTTGGAAAAGTTTTCATTGTTAGATTGTTGGGTTGGGTCGATTTTCTCAGGCCCATGGGCCTGCAGAGCTCTCTCTGAGTAATTAATGGAAACTTTTCGTGTAAGGGAGAATTGTTTTTGTTAAACATTGAATAAATAATTTTTCTTCTCCGGAACTAATTGACCTATATAGGAAAGAATGCGTCGGTGTTGATCTGCCAAGTAGCGCAGCGGAACATAGAGAGTTAAAAAGTCATTTTCGAAACCCTCCATCTCCGGTAATCAGGTACCTAATCGTCGACGCAGAAAGAATACGACGACACGTTTGACCGACAATCGTGATGATCAAGTAGTTGTTCACAAACCAGTGGTAAATTTGATACGTGTCAAGTGATCACGGCCGCACCTCGTATACTTGCGTGTGTCGGGGATCCCTGAACTCGCCCGAGGGGGGAAGACGGAACATCCTATCATTATCCAATGATCTACATTTATAAGCCGTACCGCGATCCGCCAACTACTCAATGCTCGATTGCCTCTGGGAACCTATGAGCAGAAATGAGGACCCCGAACTGCGGACTGCGATTTTCGCACCCACTACAATGATAGAAAATCAAGAACTTCTTACCGACATTTAGATGGAGTCAAGACAAGAACAGAGATAATCGATTCTCGAAGAAAAGCTCGGATGGCAAAATAAGATTTTCTCTTGATCCAATTTTTATTCATTTTTTCAAATTTTACTCGGAATGTAATTTCCTCAAAGTTTTGCGAAAGGGACAAAGCAAGGTAGACATGTAAGCCTGCGTTTGGCATAGCTGCAGCAGTGATCAAACGTACGATGCACCAGTTCTTATCTAACTCCGAAGAAGTTTGAACCGACAATGTTAATCGGAACTTCCTAAACTTAGTTACCGCAAAGCCTACTGAGCGGGTGAGTGACGATTGCTGTTATGTTATCAATCCAGTTTGCCTCGCTTATTCCAGTCAGTTTATCGCAGTCGGTTAATTTGCTACTGGTCATTATAAAAATATATTTATTTCGTTATTATGGAACATTTTCAGCAAATGAATTTTCGAATTTGACAATTGGAGATAATTAAGCGAGAAGATACGAGAAGATTATTTGAAATTAGTTTAAAGAGGGGGCAATGTAATCTCGTATTCGTATATAGCACTTAGCTTACTAGCTTAAATGCCGGGCGATTCTCTACTCGACATATTATTTAGCGTGAATTCACATTTACTCCATCTAATTTGGCTCCCAGACAAACGAGCTAAACTCTACCCGAGCGAACTCTACTCGTAAGAACTGCGGAGCCGCGTATAAGTGCGAGTGAAAGAGAAGGAGGAATAAACGGGGAGAGAGAAAATACCATTGTCACGATTTATATATACACGTACTCAACGGCCGTCTATATATTTCTACCCCTCTTTGCCGAGTGCAGTGGATTCGTGATTGTTTTAGCTACCAAAATAAACGAAGCCGTCTAAATCGAGAGGATGCGGCCGCGCTGCATTTCCAAATTCCGCTCAAGAGACAAGCGCGGGCTTCGTTAAATCCGGGCGATCGACCGATCGTGAGAATGCCCCAGGTATTGGACGGTCGGGTCGGGTCGTTATTCCCACTTTTTTAAACTTCCTTTTTTTCTCTCAATTTTTATTTTCATTTTTTATTTTCGCTCGTCCGCGCCCTTCTTAGGTAGGTATAGGTACTTCAATTGCGATCGATCCTCAGATTACACGGTTTTAAATAAAAATAAATACTGATTATACAATTTTATGAACGCAGAGTATGTACGGTCGGTTCTGACGCTTGCTAAAGCTCAGAGTTGGAATTGGTGACCGGAAATAACGGAGAGGACGCAGGAAGTGTACAAGACCGCGTATAGCCGAGACCGTGACCGACGAGGCGACGACTTCAATATGGGTAAAAATATATTTAGATACTATAGGAATAAACGTTTCGCACAGATGACGGTGATTTTTTTTATTTTTTTATTTTATTTTATTTTTTGCGAAACGAATTAGTAGAGCCGGGGATAATCATACTTCTAGTTAATCGCAAGGTCCCTTTCACCTTTCGAAAATCGATCAATAAAACGCCTGCGGAAATCTTTACTCTCGGAAATCGAACGAGTAGGCAGTTCTCCTCATTTATCCGCTGAAATCGCGACATTTTCACCTTCCGAAAGATATCGAATATTCGAATGTACGTTATAACGGATTTATTTTAACGAGGTACACCCCGTGATCTGATTTATCTAGGTATATACGTATATAGGTATATATATTCGCTGAGTAGAGAATGAAGATGAAAAAAGAATGACACCAGATATTCGACGAATCCTACATCTTCTTCAAGCGTATTATATTATCATTATTATTATTATTATTATAATTCAAAGTAGAAAAATAATTTCTCCTCCGTTTTGTGAGAACAAAAAATTTTTTAATGACCATCCTTCAGGGTGAGAGTTGAGCTGATTTGCCTTCGGCGTAAAAAAGTATTACGGTAAACCACGGTACGGCCGCGTTCTTGCAAAGATCGTGCCTTGCAGACACGTCGCATCTTTCGCGGTAAACATCTTTTTAATTAACAAAACTCACAAGTCTCGTTGCTGCTGCACCTCGCGTTATATTGGTAAATCTCTGAAATGCCCCTCAGCGTTTTCGAGTACTAAATAATCATAAATTCCTCAGTTTACCTTTAATTAATGTATCTAACAATATGAAAGATATGATTCGCCAGGGGATTAAGCCTGAGCCTGCCTGCGGGCTTGGGTCAACTGATGACCTTGTCTGTGCTATCGTCTATATCTTACCCCCCACCCCCTCAGCCCTTAATCTCGTCTGGGAATTTCATTAATTGGGAATTTATTTGCGCTGGTTGATGCGGCTCGACGCCCAAAACAAACAACGAATCCGCAGTGATGTGCGCCCCGCGTCGCGTCGCGTCGCGTCGCGTCAGAGGATGTCCCACGAGGTTGAAGTGCGAATTCGATAATTAATTCAGGGGACCAACGATCGCGGTTTTCACGTAGACGAAAGACCCCTGGGTCCTATTCCGGTTTAATTACTCAGGTATATTTTCCTATCATTTAAATTAACGCCTTTATGATTCCAGAATGCATATATTCGATGAATGTGTCAACATTATCTCATTGAGACCTTCTCTCGCTATTTACCGCAGATAAAATAACAGTTTCCAATTCGATTTCCGGAGGAGCCCTAAATCAACCAATTTCTGATTTCGATTCAGCGGTATGAGAAAATCTTTCTTAAATATCTGATAAATCAGTAATTTTTTTTCCAAACTGACCCGCTGAATTATTCCTGAAATATTTTCGCAGAAAACGTGTTTCTTATTTTAGTTTAAATTCCTCGAAAATACTTTCTTTCCGCGTATACAGTATAAATGTGAAGAACAAACTCCTCAGCACTCGTCGAAGCAATTTTGGACAATGTCACGTCGATGGGCCATAACTCGGGGCTATTGACCATCAGGTGGGTAACTGCAACCCGAGTACCTACGCGGGTAGGTACTGAGAGTTTGAAATTTAATTAACGCCCTCGATATATACTGCGTAGTCAGGCCTCAGGGAAACCCTTCCTTTAGCTAAGAAACCACCATGTACCTCTGGCAATCCCAGCTGCTACTCATATGTGTCTTATAAGGCCTGTCCAAAACTCTAAACCACCGTGATATAACCGAGGATGAATGCAGGGCGTATAAGGCGGTGAATTTTCGGAGCAATATATATACACGTAGTAGGTACAGGGTGGTCTCACATCCGGTTAAGAATCCTTGTCGAATTGTGGCAAGCCCTACACCGTAATAATACACACGATGGGCTGTCCGACACCGTTTAATCATACTATGAAATATAATTCAATACCAACCGGCGTTCCTTGGGGCGGAACGTGAGGGTGAAGTACTAAAAATGACGTACAACCTCGGACTCTACGCAGGATGAATCATCCTCGATAATATGCTCCTACACCCTACTATAAGGGTTTCGGATAAACTGCAATCGCAACACTTTGCAAATCTCGTTGTTGGTAGTCGACGTTGGCGAAACTCACCTACCCTATAAACAGCGAAAATATCCACACCCGAAACCGGCATGTGAGGAGGGAAACGTTTCGGGCTCCTAAAATGTGGTAATAAAGATATAAGGCGGCATTTTATAGGCTCCGTGGGCTGCTGTTAGGTCAGAAAGCCGAGGCATAACGGCCAGAGAGACCCTTGGGCTAGCATGTGATGGCTCTGAACGGACCGTAGAACCGAATATGATTGTTGACGGTTTTACTTTATTTTCTTAGATTGCCTTAATAATTCCCCTAAATTGATCAGCGTCCATTTTACGCCTTGATATAGCGGGTTAATTAAATCATTGATTGAAATAACGGGGGTAAACGTTTCCTTCATGAATTTTTATACATCTTATATATTACCTATGCCTAGGTGCGGCTAGGTATAACAAAGTGAAAAACTTGGCGAAAATCCGCGGGTCTAAACCAGGGACGATTTTTTCGTGGTATTTTTTGCGAACTAGCGATATATACGCGAGGGGATTCCCGGTTTCCGGTATGATTCCCGACGATTTCTTTGTCTCCGTTTGATCACGTCACAAACTATGAGCCAACCAATCATTTTCCGGATGCGTACCCCTTTATATGATGCCTTTATGGAATGGCATTAGCCGCAATTTTCCTTACGTCGACATATTTTATGACCAAGATAACTCTTTTCCACGGCGTTTATTGGGGATAAGTGAGAGCCAGGGCTGCTGGTCTTATTCATTTTTTTTCCTCCTCCCATTTTTTCTTCCTTCACCGTTACACTACTGCTTTCCTTACAAATCTTAGCAATCTTATAGAGAACGTCGATGATTTGAATGCATTGTGATCTTTCGAGATCTTAACGCGCCTCTTCTCTATCCCAGCTTCATCTCTTTTTACACAATTTTCAGCACACCTACACACGCGCCCATATGTGCTGGTCTCTTCTCTCATTTCGAGGTAGGTAGATTCTTTGTAAGGTAACTTTATACCTTATAACTATTCTAGAATTTCATCCTCCGAAAAAACAAAGGCTAATTCATTTTCATATCAAATGTGTCGCCAGTCAGATCTGATTCGAAAGTCCTACTCCAATTTCAAGGACTCTATTCACAGTCGTTCTGTTACTTGAACTTTAGTTCAATTTATTGTTCGGGACAATGGAGGTGTAAAAATTCGAGTAAGTATCGAGTCTCAAGTTTGAATTTAATGAAGGTATAAATTCCTCGATATGAAACATTCTACGACTGCACAGCTGTTGCTGAATCATAATCTAAGAGACACACTGTTTTTCATAGAAACACGCAATGGAAGTATGGAACGGTGGGTACGTTCTGTCATTATTCTTTTCGTGGAAGCTTTTAATTGAGAGATGACGTGCGGATTGATAGTCGTAGTTTAGGGCTTTGTCGGTGGTAAAGATCGACCATGGTCTCATGACACACGAAACGTTTTGGTACATACAGAAACGCGACTGTATAGAAGTAAGAAAAGTAATCTAAGGTAATAAAGATATATTACATCTCTCCCCTATCCCCACAAAGCACCATTTTAAAGTCATTTCCTGAAAATCTAAGTTTGAGAACCTCAGCCCTACTTGTCCTCCATAATGGCAACTTGAAAAATTGCCTTCAAGAATTATTTTTTCGATATTACCGAGGCTGCGGCACAGCGCTGTTGCTCTTGCTGCTGGTATTGCTGCTGCTTATGATTTTGCTCTTGCTTTTGCTTTTGCTTTTGCTTTTGCTTTTGCTGGATCTCGATGCGGCACGATAAATTATGAAGGATGTTTCATCGGAGTGGCTGCGACTTAGAGCCTCACAACTTAAAGGGTATGTCTACGCTTTCTATGCTGGTGGAACCTAACTTTACCTAACCAAACCTAAATTCTGGGATTTATCGACAGACTTTTTGAACCAACAAATCTTCAACTTCTTCCTGGTACCTACCCCTGCCGTTCCACCCTATTTTTTCCAATTGACTTTAATCTCATACTTTCAGGAACCGGTCCGGTAAGATTTCGCTTATAAATAATTATAAGAAATACATGTTACACACATAAAGTATCTATAGATATATATGTATGCACAATATATAGGTATGAGGCAATCTTTTATACTTCATAAAGTTTCAAGTTGCCTTACAACAGCGCTGAAATTATAACATTAACTTTATAACTCGCGTAGCTATAACCATACCCTCCTTCAAAAGTTTCGAAACGTTTTTGTTTAGATCGATAGATTAGATAGATTTATTAATAATCCTCTGCATGCAGAAGCTGAAAATTTATCCCTTCAAGATCGCAAGAATCAAGTTAAAACGCGAAGCACGATGCGAAATAAGAAGTGGACTTTCAGGAATAAAATATCGAGGGAAAAATCTAATTGGATGATAAATAAATAAATCAGAATTACTGAAATGAAATAGAAAATGTCGATTTTCTTTCGGCTTAGCATTGAGCTCATCCAAGATATCGCACAATGGAAAAATTGAGGGATAAGAGATATCAGAAATAGAGTCGCGGGATCCACCAGGATTCGTAAAGCGGAGTGAATCGCCTCTCCTCAGTCAATGACAGTGCTATTCCTCATTTCTTACTCTTCACTTTTCCATTGTGTAGCGAGGTTCAGCAAGACGGGTAGTTCTGAAAAAGCAACTTGACCGTATAGCTACTCCGCCTTTATCCCTATATCTATAGATACCATGCCCATCCCCATCCCGTTCACTTCGCAAAAGTCGCTCGACTTCCTCGAAATTTAATCAAGGTAATTAAACCTAAGTTAGAAATTCAAGGACTACGTTAATTATAAGCAGTTGTTAGAGGGCGGCAGCTCTATTTATATTGTTCCTTCAGCTTCCCCCGAGCCATTCATACAGGCTTCTGTCACCCTGCGGTCTTTCCGCGTTAAGGGTTCCGGTTCTAAACTTCAAAGGTAGCACTTACGTCCGGGCTGACGAACGATCGAGCTTATTATTAATTAGTCGTCTTTGAGGCTTTAACGGATCCGGCCATAGGTGGCCTAATAGTTAACTCGACTAAAACACCATACCAACTAAGTATTAACTATTCAGAAACATTAATTTCGTCTCGTTTGACGGATGGCAATTAAGCCGCTCCCATACCTGCCGTCCGGGAAGAATAACTTCCCCATTACTCGGTGCTTATCAGGCACGCAACCTGTTTAAGAAAACTCGATAGAATCACTATGTACCTACCACAAATTTATACTTTTTTTTTTTTTTTTGTTCACCAGTTAGATTCGAGGGATTGATGTGAAACTTGGAGTAAGTATCGAGTACCAAGATACCTACTACGTTTCGTTCCTCAAACCGCAGAGTCAACTGCTCAAAAAGTCTCAATTTCAAGAAGCTAAACTAGAACTTCACGGAGCTTAAACATCCGATTGACTTCCTCAATAAATAAGAAGATCGATTTTCTCAGTTTGTTTCTTCCATTTACGGTGAAACTAACATAAAAATAATTTTTTAACGCGGATAAACAAATATAGTTAAGTTACATACCTAGCTCTTATTATTTAGTCATTAGTTTCAACTTTAGACGTGTGAATATATAATTAAGATTAGCAAAGTGTGCGTCACGCAATAGCAGATAATCAAGGAGTAGGTTTAACTAATTAGTGGTACGCGGCAGACTCCCTGTGGTGAACTGCTAATTTACATCTCAGGAAACGGTCGCTGTGTGAAAATCGTTACTAATGACGTCATAAAACCTCTGGAGCTGGCACATGCACGAGATTTGGTACTCGGGTGGAAGATCGTCAATTTTTTCTCATCGCACGCCCCATACGATCCAACTCTGAGAAAACACATTAATATACGAAATATGATGTTGTATTGCACGGGGCCAGATTGAAGATCCGAATTTTCAGAGTTCTGAATGGTAAAAATTCCAAATTCGTTCGAGAATATTTTTGGGATTATCAGACACGTTGAAGCTTGGAACATTGAAATTCCGAAAGCCCAAATTCCGAAAATTTCGGTCCATTCCTTAGGGTCTGAAGACAAATAGTAGTTAATTCCAATCGAGACTTTCTTTACGGAAACTCATTTCATATATTTCGCAATCGATAACTTCAATGTCATAAATAATTAATAGGATTTTGAAACTTTTGTTCCTAAAAGTAAATCCCAAGACCCTTAATTGGACCACTTATTGGTTTTGATACGATCAATACAGCCTGAGTTATTAAACTCTGAATGAATACATGCGTAAATTTCAAGTTTCGGAGGCTCAGCCTTTTGGATAATTCAGCTGTCTGAATTTTGAATCTTCGGTGTTCTTCGTTTCAAAGTTTCTACACTTCCGAGAAAATATCCTTTCTAATAAGTCTAATCCAAGTCTGTAATATCAAAATTCGGAATTTCGACAGTCCGGGACTCCTCAAATTGCAGCCCCTATATTACATATGTTACAATCACCACGTGCATGTCTCACACGATTCAACTACCCTTCCAATTATCTTCAATCACTAATGTCTCATTTTTCCTTAAGTATAACATGAAATATTTTCATATCAGCAGCCGCAGCGATGAATATACGCGGTTATTATCATACCCAGGATTGAAATTAGCCCCTGTAGTATAGGTAGATAACTGGCTATAACTAGCCGGATAAATAATGTCTAAAATAATAATGGACCTCGTAATAACAGTTTAGAAAGATTATAATTATTCAACGTCTGATATATTAGTTTGCAGGGGCAGAATTTCAGACTTGGTTTATATGAAAAATATAAAGTAAAACTAAAAAAGTAAGCCACGAGTATGAGACGGAAAGGGGGCTTTGGTGTAACACCACTTAAGTACATCGGGCGAGGTGCCTTGAAATCTTTGTCGCAGGTTTAGGGATGGCGTGCAAGAGGACAGCGCGAACAATACGACGCCCCACGAAAGGATTTTAGTGTAGCGGAAACAACTTTTTTCGTAGAGTTTCGCGCGGGACCACGAAACAGAATTACGAAAGAGCCCGAGCTTTTCCACCCTTTTCCTACATTCGGACCCCCCTCTTTCCCAATCTGGGGAACGGGGAATTGATTAATGGGTGAACTGCCAATGTGGTTTGGCACAAAGTAACCAGGATTGCTCTCCCCTGGGACGACGTAGAAGTGTGCGGGACTCTGTGGCAGACGAAAATCTCCCACATGACCTGACCGCACACCTGCAGTCATTTCACACATACATGTTTGAAAATATGTGTTAAGGTATCGAAAAGATTTTTCTAGTTTTCGCCATCGAGAAATCAGTTTTATAAAGAACACAAGATGCAGACTGCATACCTGCATCTCGAATGGTAAACGGTACTATTATTCTTTCTCTCTAGTTTAATAAGACCTGCAACAATTCTAGTCATATTACAACGAGACGATATTGTATCAGCACATAGATCTCACCGCAATTCTTTCAGATTTTACTAAAGAAATACCTGTGTTCGTGTCATTTATCATTCGCGACGTGAATATAAATTTCTTTTCTTTCTCTCAGTTGGATTTACCTAAGCAGACCAACATTTGTTCTCTTCCGTTCCGCTTGTCTTTCATTTTGGTTTCATTGTTTTCCATTTCTACATAGGTAAATATCTACTTACACCTGTTGCTCAATGAAACAGTACGTTATACGTTATCGGATACGTTATGCAGTTCAAAGACCGCACTACATACACCCAAATATTTAGTTATAATTTCATAAATAATCTAATTAATATTACATTTCGCCTCGTAGTTTCACTTCTGTTTCATTCGCATAGTGCTTCAAACTGTGCTATTCTACACTATTCAATTATAAATCTACTAATATACGCAGAGAATCAGAAACATGCTAATTAATTATGTACACATACATATTGAATAATGCTTGGATGAGCTATCTGTTGTTCGATTACAACCGCGTTTCAAATTATGCCATGCATGACCTATACACGTCTGCATCTATACCCGTGCTGACGTAGAACGGAGGCGTCAGAATATCTCAGTAAATTCAATTTTCTTCTTTCTAATTTCAAATATTTACTGATACATTTCTGTATTGATAAGATGTTTGATGATCAAATATTTAACGATTCTTATTTATTCGATATTAATAATTCTTATACAGATTTTCATTTTCCAATTTTTGCAATCTTTCGCCTCTGCAGCTTGTGCTTAGAGAAGCGTAAAAATAATTTCCTGCCTCATAAATACGGCGAAAATTACTCTACGTAATATCTCTGCAGGTTTGTGTCACTCAGTTTCTAACAAACTCTTCAAACTTGGAAGCATTTCCTAGTTCTCATTCTCTCATTTCCGGTGCGAAAGTCCTACTATTCAACTGTCAACTCCAGGTCAAAGTTATTGTTATAATTTCGATTTCCTCACAGAAGAGGGTACGATGAATTTTACCTACCTTAGCGACTACTCACCTCCCTTATCGATCTACAGTTAGTTATCATCAGTACCATCCAAATCTGAGTCACCAAGAAGGTTTATCCTTGGCGAAAAGAAGCACGGTCATTCTACTGTCGGTAGAATCGCATTTAAAATTTCAAAATCTACCGGGAAGTATGCGCGAAAACGCACTTGATGTTTAAGTTGCCTGTATGCAGGCGTTTTCGCTTCCCTGTATAATGCTTGTCATTTCAAAAGCCATTCCAACTAAGCAATGCGATATGTTGTACAGAATAAAGTACGGACCCACTGTCATAATATTTAAGCATATATTGAAATATAATTGGTAATTGAGAAATGGAAGAGGAATTTTATCTAAAAGAATGGGCCTAATAATGACATAGGTCCTTTTATTATCAACATTATTAATAATACAGCAAAACAAAGAATATTATACAATAAAATAGTGCCGTTCCACGATAGTGCGTCGTTAAGCTTTTTACATATTATGTAGCATCCAATCAAATATTCCATTATCAATTTTCAGTTCTGCTCAACTCGAGAGTGATATATACTCTTTTAGCTGTTGGTCGGTATCGGCGTTGAGAGTAAGCATCATTTGATCAAACTGACTTTCCCCGGCCAGTCTACGGAGTGCAACTAGCTGAAAATTGATCATATTTCATTATAAATCGATGCTGAAGAAAAACATTTACCTATATTCGATTCTTTCCAATAGAATTCAGAATTAAACAAATTATGTAATATACGAGATGCGTTACTTGGGTTTGAAGCGTATCTTGTAGAGAGACACTGTGTACTGGATCACCAAAGGCTAGTCTTCTCCTGCGCTGTTCGTGTTCAGTTTCGTAATCCACATCTTCATATTGAGAAGGGCTTGGTTGATCGCTTATCATTAGAGAGCTGAAATCGATGAAAATATTGTGAATTCAAAAAGAGCTGTGTGCGATTATTTCCGTACGAAAAATGCGTACATTCAATGATTCGAAAAATGTTAAAAAAAGTTTTATCTTGAAGAAGTAAGATTAGATTTTAGTACGCAATAGAAGAATCAATGGCTGCCTACTCAATGGGACATCCCATATCGTCGATCTTAGTAATGTCGTTCAGGGCTTCAATGATATTCGATACCATGCAGGGAAAATGTTGAAGAACACATGGCGGACTGTCAGCACCCAGCAGTGAGCAGAGACCAAGTGCTAAGAGCTTACGTCTTTCTGGCTGAGATACAAGAGGCATTCTGTTCACCCAGATCAAAACCATTCGACCCAGTACTGCTTCTTCGCTAGATTCTCCACCACCTACTTGTCTAGATAGCTCTCCTATTACCTGAAGTATTATAATATTCATTAAGTGTTAGATCTCATTTTCACAAACGAAGATCCCACCGGTTTTATTGTTTCTGAGCAAAAATGAGTAACAGTTGTTAATTACCTGTACAAAAATGTCCCTGGATCCCAAAAGCACACGAGCAACAATTGACAAATACATGGACATGACCATTGGGTATTCCTCGCCTTTATAAACGCTCCTGTAATAACATTGAGATTAATATTTGACCGAGATATCATTCAAGTTGTAGTTCTTGCAATAAATACTTACTCAAATATTTTTGTGAGCAGAGGTTTTATGAGCTGTGCTCCTTGATGGGGTAAGGCTCTCAAACACGTCTCAACCAATCGCATTGCCATTACTATTCCTTCGGATCTTAAATCCCCTAAGATTGACCCCAAAGTTGCAACAATCAAAGCTCCTCTGTCTCCTAGAAATTCTTGGGGACTCAGCAGTACGTATGCCTGTACTATGTATAAGCATAGCCTCAGGTTTTCCGATGACGTTTCTGTACGGATAAATATGGAATGATTTACAACTCCATGGCGTATTAGAAATGGAAAAACAAAATATGAAAGGCACATGATGTTAGGCACTGATTCAGTTTATAAAAATCATGACTATGCTCATGATTATGGATCATTTGAACTGATTTCAATGATCAATTGACTTCGCTCTATTCTCCATGCTAAGCGTGCACACCTTGTTTATTTCACGATGTTATTACCGACCTAAAAGGGCAGGCATGTTTCTGAAGAGATCCATAATCGGAGGTGTAGATGCTGGGGCATTCTCAAGAAGAGCCAACCACAGCTCTAGTCCATCTTCGAGTAAATACACATGACCATCCTGCGTTACGTCACAGCTCATCGCTACTACGCCAACAACCATAGGTTCTAAGACTACACTTTCAGATCCCAGAGCCTAAGGATAGTAGAAACATTATTGAATAATTTTTCAGATCACATGTATGGTGATAGGAGATGAAAAAAACCGATTTCTGGACCTTCTTTTCACTCAATAATCACACAAACCTTTTCAAGATGCACAAGAGTGGATACAATTGCACACCTAAGCATGTTGTGCTCCTCAGACTGCTGCCAAAGGGCGGGTAAATACCCGCTCAATGCTCCTACATGGGGTCTTATTCCACTTCCCACTCTCTCAATCACGAATGATAAAACGTATAAAACGTGCATCTGCAAATTGAGACACGTTATTATCAAGATGGTATTTATATGAGAAGAATTCAATGTTTAAAGACTATTTAGAGGCAAATTTTGTGAAGTGAAATCGAAGGTTCAACTCAAAATTTCACAATTTTCAAGAAATTAAGAATTCTACACTAGGAATATGCAGGAAATTTATATCAATGAATAAGCTAGGCTTCTTACTTTGGTATCACACTCATTGACCTCCTTAAGTAAAGCGAATAGTAATGAGAATGAGGGTTCTAAAAAAGGTGAAAATTCATCTGTGTTGAATTGGAAGTCATCAATCGCGCGTTTTAAGGCATCACTAGCTGCTAATCGTACTCCAAGATCTTCTTCAGGGCTGAGGGATTCTACCATCAATTTATACAATTCTGGTCTCAGTTCTGCACTCAGTTTAACACCTGAAAATTCGTTTGTATATGTATGAAACAATTAATTGGCTCTATATTGTAAATGAAAGAATGCAATTCTATACCCAGGAGCTCGAGATTTCTATCAACTTGAGCTCAATCAATATTTATGAAAATTTAAGCTGCTCATCTTCAATCACAGTCTAATAAAAATAACGATTGCTCAATGGTACCAGATTTGGTGAAAGCGGATAGAATTCTGCAGCATTAAGGTATAGAATTACAAGTGTGTGAGTTTGTTTTTCCATAAACCGACCAGTCCATTGTCCGATGAGCCAGCAAACGCGTCTTCTTATTATCCTGTAATTGGTACTTGTAACTTTCAACTCTTGTTTCAATGTAGTTGAAAACCATTGGTCAAAGTTGACCTGGAATCAAGAAAATTTGTTAAACACACTTCATAATCCATAAAAAATATTCTCATAGAATTCAGAAAAATCCTTCGTAAAAAGTTGCCGCATAATGATTAAGCTACTGTTACCTCATCGTATAAGTCGAATGCTGCAAGTCCAACAGCATTATAAACAGCATCTTTTAGAAGAATAGCATGCAGATTATTAGGATCAACGGGCTGATGATGGCTCTGCATCAGTTCCACTAATACAGAGACAAGCACATCCCTGAATTGATGGAAGACAGCGAGAAACACTGACTCTGTGCAGGGCTAGAAAAAAAGTTTGTACTTGAAACAAGGAACATAAATTCGATATCCCTAATTTTCAAGAAAAACAAGACTTGCACATTCATTTCTTGGGATTTCAATAGATAAGAAATATCTGTAAATATTTACTCTTAAGCTGTATTTCCAAGCCTCCCCACCGTCGTCGATAACTAGAAAATAATTCAGTTCAAGTGAAATATGAGTTTATTCATTCTGTTTGAGATGAGCAAGGTAGCTGCTCCAACTTATGGCATCATAATATTACCAAAATTTTCAGGATCTGAATCCCATTGCTCCAAATCAGCAGGTGTAAGAACAAAATAATGTGTGACCAATCTTGAGCAAATTTCAGTCAATGTTTCGGCAGTAAAAAATTCTTGTCGTAGTTGATATGCCCTCAGGGTAAGAGGGTTCTTAGTTTCTGTAAAAATAGCAAGTATCAGTATACGAAACATTCATTTATCTGGTATTAAGATAGTAGAATATTAAGCATCGTGTATTTTGTTTACCTTGGATTATTTTTGCAGGCCTGTAATCACTGCATAACAAGATACCCTTCATAAGGTTCAGGCACTGTATAATAAACCTTTCGAAAGCCAGTGCTTGACCAGATTCAGTGAAACAATAAAAGACTGAGAACTCTAACGACGTCGGTATGAGTTCGACGTAACAAAACGGATGCATTTCCAATACCCCTTTGAGAACTTTTGTTAAATGAATAATGAATTTATCGCAGACATCTAATTGTATTCCACGTTCAATCAAGGTTTTTCCTGAAAATTATTCGACAAGTGAATAATAGTAGTTCATATTGTGCAAAATTCAGACATAAGCGAATACTTAAATACTTACTACATTCCAGGCTGTTCCTCGCTCGATCAAAAACAACTTTTAGGAACAACATCGCGTCTTGAGATTCCGACGGTTTGCTAAATCCATTGACAGTTAACTTTCTGAGTATCCTTAATAAGAGTAAAGCCTTTTCTAATGCTTCTTGAATTTGATTTGGTTCAGCGGAATTTGATGCTAATACAAGAAATGACTCTGTATAAGTGTTCCACAAGTTGAGAATAAAATTAAACACATTTGTAGTTAACTCTTGGAACAATGTTCTGTCCGCAGCCAGTCTTTTAGATGCTAAATTTTTAACAACATGGTGTAGCGTCAACAACGCTCTGTGCTGTATCAACGGATTATCTCCTCTTACTCCTTCTAGTAGAGTTGGAACCAGGGAACCCCACTCTCTGGGACAGTCATACCTAATGATTGAAAATTCATTCATAAAACTTGAAATACTTTTAATAGCATAAAAAATTACAGATCGATGTAATTAGAATGATTCTATTTCTTCGTCTTCTCAGCAAAGTTTTGGAGAATTTGAAACATTGAGACTTAGCAATGGCTGTTGACTTTGGATATGAAAAAACCCAGTAAGACCGAAAGAAAAGAAAATGTTTTATTCCTCACCTAGCTATCTTAGCAATCGAGACTGCTAGCTGTACAGCCAACTGATTAACAGGCTCACTAAAGTCTGCAATCAAATGTTGTCGGAGGAACTCTTTTTCGTCTGCAGCTATTTCACTGAATGAGAATAATGGATTGATTAAATAGTAAGAATTAGATCTATATTTTCATTACTGAATACGTTATGCTGCTCAGTAACTGAAATGATTTGGATCTGTTCAATTCATATCGATCTTGAATCTTTAAAAATGGGATTTGCCAATCAGCTTTGATCTACTGAAAAATTATAAAGATTTTGCATCACATTGAAGCGTTTATAACAAAAAAGACAAACTCACTCCGGGGCGTTTTTTCTCCAGTATCTATCAACCCCATTCTTGAAATACAATATGGCAATCCATCTTACGTTAACATCCAAGGAATGATTTGAGAACACATTCTGAAAGTAAAATAAACATTCTTTTAATTTCATTCCTGTTGCGTTGCTTAAAATTAAAAAATCTACACGTTCCATTGTAAGTTTACGTGTATAAAGTTAGCGTCAATATTTCTTGGATAATTCTGCTAGTTTGGAATCAGTGTCACTTGTAACACGACTAAATCTTATTTTTCATTAACTACACTTACGAATAACGCTGTGTAAAATCCACGCTGGGTTTCCCACTCTTTTAGGGTCTGTTCAGCTGGCTTGAGTATATTTGGATCCTGGCTACCAGCCTTATGTAAAATATCAACGACTGCTGCATCCATATCTTTGTGCTAATCGGATAAAAACGATTTTCAGATACTTCATAGAATAAAAAATCCCTGAAATTATTCCTCAAACAATTCATTTTTGTGAAAACTATAATTTTTGTTTTTCACTGTGTGAAAATTCATTTTTAATATAAGCATATTGGAGGTACCCTCTATTTTAGCTCTTCGTACATCTTGCTGAATATTTTTCTATGAAATATGTTATTGTGAAATGAGAATGACTCTGATTGTGATAATGCTTGCATATTATGACTCGTTACAACGATAGAATACACAAATATAATAATGAAGATACTATCGCGTGATGTAGATGTGCGAATGGAGCTAAGCTATGCTAATTACTAAATAAAAACATTGAGTAGTAGTATTAAGCCTTCAAAGATTAATGGTTTGAGATCGTTGTTTACTTGTTAACCACATGAATAGTGCAAATTGAATCCTGATGATTATCTTTTTGAAATAAAGGCTATCCTTAGTATTGTGAAAAGAGCGATAACGTTTAAATAGTCAAAAATGAAAGTAAAATTTCGGAGAAATTGATCCACCGGAATTGTTTAGATTTTTAATATATGAATACGCATTAGTTTAATCTATTCGTATAAATTGAATTCGTCGTTAAAGTTTTAGTAAATATCTAATAAGCGGACCCTTACGTGTTGGATATTTTTAACGATCGAGTAAGTAGCGAGGTGTATTGGTTAAATATTTCTAAAATAAGGAGTATGTACAATTTAAGCGTGCGGTATAATTTGGGTGGCACAGGGCTAACCTATACACAATATTTGGTAAAGAAACGTGTTACAAATATTCCCGGTTACCTTACAGAATGATGTAATTTACAGAATCACGTTCAAAACACTCCATCTAACGTGAATATTTATGTATAAATTAAATACATAAGTTAAATTCCTCGAAACTTCTCTATTATTGGAATGTCACACCGCAAAAGTCGGCATTTAGAATTTTGGGAAAAAGCCTTTTTTTTTTCCTTCTTTCTATCTCTCTTTATCTTTATTATTTTTATTTTATTTTTTCTATTATTTCTACACCGTTGGCGACACTGGTTACCGTCAGGGGTCACGTGGCTTTAAAATAATATACCAGAAGAGTACTTCCGGAAAGCGCACTCTATCGGTCTTCACGTACAACCGGGTTCTTTCTTTTTACATGGCTCGTGGCACGGCATAGATCTTGTCACCATGAAGGTAAAAATCCGATAATATCTCAGTAATCCTTCAAATATTTCAACAAATAAACTGCAGTGATGAAAGCGTGATTACTTAACAACAGTTCTGTGCATATATGGCTTATCCGTTATAATCAAATCGTTATGCGTTTGTTTTATTAAATTTGTGTTGATCGACAGGCACGGGGCTTGTGTATTCTTCCGGGCAAACAGTTTATTATACCTTCTCTCTTAACATACTACAATTATTTATCGTCATATTAATTTACCAACGATTATTTTATACACAATAAACCAAATTTCATCTCAATAATTTCTCGAAATTAAATCTTACGTCAGATAATTAATCTAACCTATAAGTTTCGACACAGACGCAACACTTTCTCACTTGTTTATTATATCGAATATAGAAACATGTCGAGTGATCATTTATGTTTAACGATAATTGAATCATAGTCTTATCGATCGCTTCGATCAATTTTTATTAATATCCTGAAAATTTATTCAATTTATTTAATTTATTTATTTTATGTATGTTTTTTTCAATAGCTGAACGTATCCTTCCCGGCAACAGGATGCCAGAAGCTATTCGAAGTAACGGACGAGCACAAGCTCAGAGTATTCTACGAAAAGCGTATGGGTGCTGAAGTCGAGGCTGACACACTAGGCGACGAATGGAAGGGCTATGTGGTTCGCGTTGCTGGTGGAAACGACAAGCAAGGTTTTCCCATGAAGCAGGGTATCCTCACCAACGGTGCGTATACTTCAATTCAGAGTTTTAAACAGCGATAAATTAATTGTTTGAAAATTAAAAACCATATTTCAGAGTCAATATCTATGCCTGAATTTTTTCATTCATTCAAAATCATTATATACAATTTAGCTAGACTAATTTATATTTTTAGCTAGAGAAGTTTGATTTCTTGATTCGCGAGAGAATTGTTTCAATATCAAAATGCTGAATTTCATTTTTTTTCAAACCTTTCGTGATTTTTGGTTTTTATTTTGGGCCAATTTTTGTTTTACTTATATTGATGTACTCCTCACGCAGGTCGTGTACGCTTGCTTTTATCGAAAGGACATTCATGCTACAGACCGCGTCGTGATGGTGAGCGTAAGAGGAAGTCGGTGCGAGGTTGTATTGTTGATGCCAATCTGTCGGTACTTGCTCTTGTAATCGTCAAGAAGGGCGAGCAGGTAATGATATATTATTCTGACAAGATATTAGAAATCATAATTCTGCTTATTATCAACGTTGGCTCTATTTAAATCGTGGTTTAAATCGAAATGTGATCTAATCTTAATTTTATTAAAAACCTGAGTGATTTCAATACATTCTAGTTCGTTTCGTTTTCTATTTTGTTCCTTAAATCATTTCTTTCAATACCGAAAATTTAATTCTTACATTTAAATTTCCATTATTACTTGGAATAAAAAATCCAGATGTTTGAAACAGTGGAAAGACTTGAAACTGATTATTCAACCTTTTCTCTTTAAACCACGATTTTTTCCGGCCTTGCCTAGTGCATGATTGATTTTCTGTATTTCGAATATATAAACTCAGAACTCATTTACTTAATCTTATTATGCCACGCTCAGGCAGTGTCCAATTATGATAAACTCTATTGGGGGCGTTCATGTGCGTGGAAAAGAAAATTGTCATTTATAGATTTGAGAAATTGTGTACAATATTTGCACTCTATCTTAGTGTACGAATGACACATTATTTTACGAAAATTCTCTTTTTATTTTCATCCTGTTATTAGACCTCCTGTGACTTATTATTGAAAACTTATTCATTTATTTAGGAAATTCCGGGGTTGACGGACAAAAATGTGCCCCGTCGTCTTGGGCCTAAACGTGCTAGCAAAATCCGCAAACTTTTCAACTTGACCAAGGAAGATGATGTCCGTCAGTTCGTTGTTAAACGACCAATCCGCAAGGAAGGGAAAAAGGAACGTCATAAGGCACCCAAGATTCAGCGTCTTATTACCCCACTCACTCTCCAGGTAAATTATCATTTTATTCAAATGTATAATCAGACATTTCAGAACAATTATTTCAGAACAATTTTATCAATCAACTGGCCACGCTCAGGCAGTGTCTAAGTGTAGATTTTTATCTTAGAGGCGTTCATGTGCGTGGAAAATGAAATTTTCATTTTAAGATTTGAGGAATTTTGCGTCAAAAATTGCATTATTTCTCAGTGTACGAATGATACATTGATAATATTATTTATTAAATCGAGTTTGACAAGAAATCACCGACTATTTGATTATATCTCTATTTCATTTATCATTTTTCATTTTTCTGCAGAGGAAGAGGCATAGGCTGGCATTGAAGAAGAGGCGTTGCCTTGCTCGTAAGGAACAGGCTGCCGAGTATGCTAAGTTGTTGGCTCAAAGGCAAAAGGAAGCCAAGGCCAAGCGCCAGGAAGAGCTTAAGAAACGTCGCCGCAGTGCATCCATGCGCGATTCAAAGTCATCTAATCAGTCGGCACCAACTGCCGCTCCAAAATAAACTGACTAAAAAAATTGCATTCTGTAAACAATAAAAGCAGTTTCAACAAATGATTGTCTTCTTTACAAATATACCTTCGCCCCTTATACTGTTCACGTTCCACATCACTAATCGAAATCGTTGTTGCATATGAAAAACAGTCATAGAATAGACGTGTTTTTTAGTACTCCACATTTTTCTTTTTTTTTCCAATAATTTCATTACAAAACATTTTTAGTTTGCGTGAAACGTATCTCGTCTAACTATACGTGCCGCTGGCAGCTAATATATTTCCGCCTCATTATATGCGACCCGCATGCCATTCTTGTGGTTCTCACTTTGTTGCGTTTAATAAGGGGTATGTATATTTGCGGCAACGGTAGTGCGTCAATTTGTCCGTGAGATAGCGATACCATTTGTCACCCCGTGCGCCAATTTTATGATTTCGAACTCATGAACACATTCAATTTTGGTGATTTTCAACTTATAGGCAAGGGAAGGACAGAGGAAAATGATTCAACAATTTATTATTCATGATCTTAAGAGATATTTAATGATAAATGCGCCAGTATACTATAATGATAATACATGTTTATTGGATAAACATTTTGATACATGATTTTTATTACAATTTGTGTACATAACGTTAACAATAAGCATACAGTAAGTGATATTGTGTTGATGCTATAGCAATAAATTACTGGATATACCATAATCAATTGCTTCGTTATCTTTACTCTTCCCTTCCTACAAGCTCTCTATTTTTATGTAGGTTTATTTGTAGTAGCATTATTTAGAGGTAGGAAATTTGAAATCGAAAAATTCTGCTGATATAAGGAGACATCTGACCCGAGGAGGTGTGCTAAAATTTTTGGAGGGGGAAAAGGGTAGTGTATCGATATAGGCGTGCATACGTTGCTTCATGCACGTCTCTATGTATAATTAAGTTACTAGCGATTTTCAGAGTTTTAGAAATTTTAATTCGAAATCTGCTCCTGGTATCAGGAGAACATCTGATCCGAGGAGGTGTGCTGAAATTTTCGGAGGGGGAAAGGAGTAGTGTATAGATATAGGCATGCATACGTGTCCTCATGCACGTTTTTCTGGCAGTTGATACATTCTTTTCGTAGCGATTTTTCTGGCAGTTGATACATTCTTTTCGGAGTGATTTTTCTGGCAGTTGATACCTTTTTTTTAAGGAGTCAATTTTCTGGCAGTTGATACCTCATGGTGTCAAAAACGACTACTTGAAAAAGGTATCAACTGCCAGAAAAATCACTTCGAAAAAAGGTATCAACTGCCAGAAAAACCACTCCGAAAAAAAGGTATCAACTGCCAGAAAAACCACTCCGAAGCAGTGTATGCATGCCTATATCTCTATACTATTCCTCTGTCCCGCCAAAAATTTCAGCACACCTCGAGTCAGATGTTCTCCTGATACCAGGAGCAATTTTCGACTGAAAATTTCTATAACTCTAAAAATCGAACAATTTTAAGTGCTACAACAATAAATTACCAGATATACCATAATGATCAATCAGTTATTTTCCATTATTTTCCACTATCCCCTCTCTGCAGGCTCTCAATTTTTAAGTAGGTTTATTTGTAGTATCATTATTTATTTAAGGAAAATTTTGAGTCGAAAAATTCCACTGGTATCAGGAGAACATCTGACCCGAGGAGGTGTGCTAAAATTTTTGAAGAGCGAAAAGGGTAGTGTATCGATATAGGCGTGCATACGTTGCTTCATGCACGTCTCTCTATAGCTTATCTATAATAGCTATTTTTACAGTTTATGGAATTTTTAGTCTAAAAATGCTCCTGGTATCAGGAGAACAGCTGACCCGAGGAGGTGTGCTAAACTTTTTGGAGGGGAAGAAGGGTAGTGTATCAATATACGCGTGCATACGTTGCTTCATGCACGTCTCTCTATAGCTTATCTATAATAGCTATTTTTACAGTTTAAGAAATTTTTAGTCGAAAAATGCTCCTGGTATCAGGAGAACAGCTGACCCGAGGAGGTGTGCTAAACTTTTTGGAGGGGGAAAAGGGTAGTGTATCAATATACGCGTGCATACGTTGCTTCACGCACGTCTCTCTATAGTTTATCTATAATAGCTATTTTTACAGTTTAAGAAATTTTTAGTCGAAGAATGCTCCTGGTATCAGGAGAACATCTGACCCGAGGAGGTGTGCTAAAATTTTTGGAGGGGGAAAAGGGTAGTGTATCGATATAGGTGTGCATACGTTGCTTCATGCACGTCTCTCTATAGCTTATCTATAATAGCTATTTTTACAGTTTAAGAAATTTTTAGTCGAAAAATGCTCCTGGTATCAGGAGAATAGCTGACCCGAGGAGGTGTGCTAAACTTTTTGGAGGGGGAAAAGGGTAGTGTATCAATATACGCGTGCATACGTTGCTTCATGCACGTCTCTCTATAGTTTATCTATAATAGCTATTTTTACAGTTTAAGAAATTTTTAGTCGAAAAATGCTCCTGGTATCAGGAGAACATCTGACCCGAGGAGGTGTGCTAAAATTTTCGGAGGGGGAAAAGGGTAGTGTATCGATATAGGTGTGCATACGTTGCTTCATGCACGTCTCTCTATAGTTTATCTATAATAGCTATTTTTACAGTTTAAGAAATTTTTAGTCGAAAAATGCTCCTGGTATCAGGAGAACATCTGACCCGAGGAGGTGTGCTAAAATTTTCGGAGGGGGAAAAGGGTAGTGTATCGATATAGGTGTGCATACGTTGCTTCATGCACGTCTCTCTATAGCTTATCTATAATAGCTATTTTTACAGTTTAAGAAATTTTTAGTCGAAAAATGCTCCTGGTATCAGGAGAACAGCTGACCCGAGGAGGTGTGCTAAAATTTCTGGAGGGGAGAAAGGGTGGTGTATCGATATAGGCGTGCATACGTTGCTTCATGCACGTCTCTTTATAGCTTATCTATAATAGCTATTTTTACAGTTTAAGAAATTTTTTGCCAAAAATGCTCCTGGTATCAGGAGAACAGCTGACCCGAGGAGGTGTGCTAAACTTTTTGGAGGGGG
The DNA here is from genome assembly GCA_963992785.1 of Tenthredo livida. Taxonomy (NCBI): domain Eukaryota; kingdom Metazoa; phylum Arthropoda; class Insecta; order Hymenoptera; family Tenthredinidae; genus Tenthredo; species Tenthredo livida. The sequence goes on from OZ023068.1 coordinate 21,562,155, forward strand.
AAAGGAGTAGTGTATAGCTATAGGCATGCATCATACGCTGCTTCATGCACGTCGTGATATGTTAATGTATACCAGTGTCTTCGAAAATTAGAAAAATTTGAAGTCGAAAAATGCTAATAATATATTCACTTGCGTTTTTTGAGTTAGAAAAATTTGAAGACGAAAAATCTCCTGGTGTCAGGAGAATATCCGACCCGAGGAGGTGTGCTAAAATTTTTGGCCGGAAAAAGTAACACCCTACAGGCATGTTAATTATCGTGCAGACGTAGATTCATGCGCTTCGTCAAGCTTATGGTCGATTGTTGAATTTAGAAATTTAGACATATAGTTGATGCAATGAAAATTAACAAACTGATTATTGTATGTGTGGGTGAAAATGTATTTATACTTCATTTTCATTTCTTAATATTGTATTCGCTTTCGTTTTTTGGATCCTGAAAATAAAAGTTGCCGGGACGGGAAGGTGAGGAGTGAGAATCAATTCATTATATTGATATATCTGTGAATTTGTTGCTAGTCTGTATACAATATTATTTATTGTCGAAGTTATACAAGCTACATTAGTTTGACAATAATATACTATTCAATGTAAACTATTTTTTGCAAAATCTATAACATCGAGAGTTGTGGCACATGCATCCGACTAGGATCCGATAGCCAAGTAAAAGGACAAGAAGGAGAAGAAGAACATCGAGAGTTCTGTTTTATGCGCCGTCTATCGGGCACCGCAAAAGTCCTTTGGACACCGGTGCGCTTTTAAACACGGTGTGAGAAAGTTTTCTCGCACTTGTGTTTGAAAGAAATTTCAAGTGCATAAGATGGTGCATACAACAGGACTTTTCATCTAGGTGTAGCAAAAATCACTATTCAAGCGTGCGGCACAACACTCGACCGAGTCTCTATATCCGCACGAGAGCTCTACGGCCTGCACGGCGATCATATTATACTTATTTTATTCCGACTCGGGTTATACACGAGACTCAACTATGTATCTTAGAGTATGGGTTTGAACAGCTCTAATATTCAAGCCTAATTTCTATGCAATCGGTGCACGGATATATCGCGTCACTAATGCCATAAGGTCGTAAGCGCCAAAAAATTTTTTTTCAGGGGATATGCCCAAATGATGTTATATGGCATGAAAAAGATTTTGCCACCAAAAAAATGGGAATTTTTTTTTTGGCGGTTACGACCTTTTGGCATTAGTGACGCGATATAATATTTCTGATTTATTTATAGCATTTCCGACTGGGGCTACACCGAGCTACACTGGTGTAGTGTAGCCATCATTGTCTCTCTCTTACTCATATAAAAAAAAGAGGATGAAGATAGCTGCACTACACCAGTGCAACTGCTATTATAGAAATGCTCAGTTTGATCAAGAATTCTCGTCGTGGTCTGCGTGTTCTCCGCGATGACATCACGATGCAAGTGTATGAGTATATAAATAACATCGAGAGGTGTCCCTTATTCTCTTAGGCCCATGAAAAGACTTAGCGTGTGTGGAAAAGTAGGCGCCGTGATTTTACTTCACTATAAAATTATTTATGTAATACGTGCGTATTAAAAACGGCGAAATGGGAATGCGCTCTGCTGACCTACGGAACGTGTACTCATTCCTTCGTTTCCACGCAAACCTTGTTTATTGCATGCAAATAGTGCCCTAGTGGTTAATAGGTGACTTATTGACCGGAAAACATCACCGGTAAGCGCCCCTAAAACGCACATATGGATTACATAAAAAGTTGCCAGTGGGTATATGTGCAGGAAACTTGCTTTCCAATCTATAAAGATAAAAAGAGATTATGAGGTGTTGGTACAAGGCCGTTACGGCATACACTTGACAAATATGAGATATAAATACAGTGCTTCTCCGTAGATGCGCATATTTCTTCAGTTCAACTGACGCTAGTTATCCACATACGTTCATCGGTTCCAAAGTGATTGTCGTAGTGAAAATTTTAGCGAAGATATTCACGCAGTAATCGACAGTAAGTTGAAACAGCAGTTTTCCTGTTGATTTGTTGGATAACACAGTGATCATTGTCATATCTTTCCCGATTGAATTGCACTGTAGTAATACAATGCATTCATGTGGTTTCACTCCAAAAAAGAATGATTAGAACCAAGATTTATAAGATTATATAAGAATAACTAAGCATTTGTAGTCTTCGGCTATGGCGATGGAGAGCCCGGCTTGGCTAGACGCGCTTCACATTCAAAAGATACTACGGAATGCTGAAGAAGACGAAACTATCAAGGTGTCTGGTGTAACTGTGAAGGCAGCAACGGCCAAAGGGGACAATTATTCGAGCGACGTGCATCGCGTCGCGGCAGAATTTACATGGATTGAAGATGGTCATGAAATTCAAGGGAAAATATCGCTCATAGTGAAAGTCGCGCCCCAAGGTGACAAGCGTGAAGAAATGGTAACTATCCAACAAAGAGTTAACTACTCTTGAAATATAGTGTACGCCTTTCCATGAAATATTAGCAATCTTCCAAAACCCAATTCAAGTCGTTTGCACTAAGATAAAATTATGTGGAATCCTTTGAAATTTCGTATTCTGGTGTACACAAATACTCATTGGTGATTGACCCTTTGATTCCCGATCAGAACTGCTCATATTAGAGACAGAATCATATCAATTTTCATTTACTGTCGTTGGCTGCATCAAATAGATACAGGCTATAGGAATCTTTGACACGGAGTACTCCGTGATGTCAGTGACATTGCCAAAGATGAACGAAATTTTGAGGAAGTTAGGCTCAACGCCATTAGGCGCTAAGTGCTTTCATCTGCAACACGAGAAGCCGACTCATATCGTCATCGAAGACCTAGCACCAAAAGGTTTTCGGATGGCTGATCGCCGAGCAGGTCTGGATCTGGACCATTCGTTACTTGCCATTCAAAATCTCGCTCGGTTTCACGCCGCTTCAATTGCGCTCAAAGAAAAGGTAAAACTGAAGGGGTAACTATCCTTAGGAGGTTTTGTTTCTCATGATAATGTTTCAAGCCGCAGAATGCTCTTCTTGCAGTCTAAGGTGAATCCTAGTGAAATTAATTAATAACGGGACTTATGTGTGTTGGTACTTCATAAATATTAATTGTTTCATTTGAACAACAATTTCAAATAATAATTACATCGGCTTACTCTATAAACTATCGCATGTTTCATGATCACGTTCTATCACATGTCCCAAACTTAAGGATTCGGAGGCATTCTCTAAGTACAAGGGGATGCTTGACCACGATGAGCATGATATGACGCGTGTATTTTTCACCTCGAGTGGAAAAGCCTTCGCGGACGAGGTGGCCAAATGGCCCGAAATCAATCCAAAGTAATTGGGGAACGGAATTTGGTTCCAAATTATTTGGCAATCAGGTAGTTGGATTCATATTTTTTAATGCTGCATTATTTCTATTGCAAAGGATTCAGGAGAAAGTTTATAAGCTCTCCGAAGTCTTGTTCGAAAGAGGATGCGAGGCTGCCCACTGTCGAGAAGATGATTTTAATGTCCTGAACCACGGAGACTTCTGGGTTAACAATATGCTCTTCCGCTACGACGAACAACAAAAGCGGCCTATAGATCATATGTTTGTGAGTGGATCATAATTATCCCCATAGTCAAAATTTATAGTTAAATTTAGCATCATGTGGGTGTTCCTTTTCTGAAAATTACAACGCGAACTTAAAAATTGTGGCTTTTACGAACAGGCTTTGAAATCAGTTTCTAGATATAAATCGAGCAAACAATGTGAAATGTAGAGTTAATTTATATAGTTGATAACAAAACGTAAGCTTTTGGTTGAATAATATCTATAACTTACTGTACGTATGTGTCAAATACAAACTCACTATACGAAGTAATGCTCACATAGGCATATATATAGCTTTGCGCTGTTTTATTAGGAGGGACGTAGGGTGATATCTTTTTATGACACAACGGTTTTTATTATTAACAAATCCTATGCAACTTATTGAACCTAATGGCTTTGGTCTTTTAATTATAGGTGGATTTTCAAACTTCGTATTATGGGTCACCAACATTTGATGTTCTGTACTTTTTTGGAACAAGCCCGTGCGACGACGTTCGTCTTCACCATCGCGAGTCACTGTTACTTGAATATCACGCTACACTGACCAGCACTATGAGCAAGCTAAAGTGCGAAACTGAAGTACTAAGTTTCGACAAACTGCAAGAGGAATTGAAGAAGAGAGCTGTGTTTGAAATGCTTGCCTCCATGACAGTACTTCCGTTTGTCGTGCTTGAAGAAGGTGAAGAAATAGATTTGAACGCATTGTTAACCGTGGATGGAGCATGTCACAAGTCGGGACATGGTGGGAAATTGTACAGAAAAATCATGACTAGACTTCTTCCTTGGTATGATAGTATGGGATTCCTAGATGTGTGAAACCATAACGAAGTAATCGGCACGAAATAAACGGGGGAAATTATTAGTTCCTAATGATGATATACAATAAGTTGGTGTTATAACTTACATGAAAAAAACATGTGATGGAAATATAGCTGGAAATAAAGTTTGAACTACTGAAAGCAATAGCAATCATGAAACTGTACTGAACTCTTGAAGCACGGGCCAATGATTAATCACGATATGAAAATATTCATTCACAGAACTACCATGTTACCTTATTACCTTATTACCTTATTCATATGCCTCACAATGATATTGTTTTGAGTACAGATAGAGCTGTGCCACTATAATTAGGAAATTCGTACTGTAAATTTTGTCGGTTTGTGAATTATTGAAAGGTCATATGTTGTGCTCATTTTCCATGAGCGGAATGAGGTATAAAAATATGATATCTATATGTATCAAGATAAAAGTATAAAGAATTAATTTATCGCACGCTGGAGATAGCTGTTAAGCTCGAGTGTCCTCTTCCTCTGATAGAACAAATACTCTCAAGTCACGAACTGGTTTTATCAACTGAATAAAAAATTGATGTACAGTCAGCCAAAGAGATCCTGACGCACCGTCGGTAAGGTGATAGAGCAACCGTACGTACACGTTGAACACACGTTTGTTTTTAATTGTTTTCAAGACTCGAAATCAATTAAAAACAAACGTGTATTCAACGTGTACGTACGGTTGCTCGATCACCTTACCGACGGTGCGTCAGGATCTCTTTGGCTGACTGTACGTGTAGGCGTTCTATGGTATCTTGATGATAAAAATACGACTCGTAACAACAGAGGTTGAGTAACGAACAAAATAAAATTTCATGCCAGCGTTATAAGTATTGATTTTCATATCGAAATCTTAGACGGATTTTCAACTTTGCATTTGTGACTTGCTAGAAGTATATCTATACTTAGTGATTCACATTTTGCACAAGTCCATCCAACAACGTCCGGCATATTATTCCTGATCGAGTAGGGGTCAAGTCACCCGAGCGAGCACCTCGACCACGCTGCTATGCAACACGAAAACCCCGAGCTCCAAAAATCTGCAGAATTGTAGCTGAATCCTCGAGTTTTTTTTTTTTAGAAATTTTTTGAAGTAGATTTCGGCGATTGGTCGTACAGCAAACAATTTCTCCTGATAACTTTTCCTTAATTGCTGTAGCTTTAGCTTTATCTCCATAAAGTCAGCCTCTCGTGTAAATTAATTCTTGTTGTAATCGACTATAGATCGCTAGTAGGCATTCGGTTAATTGAACTGCTACTGATTCTTTGATCATTTGAATCCTGATAAGTGACTCAAGGTAGTGCATGGGAAACTGGAAGTTTTCTGGTGGAATAGGCTTGGATCAAAGTTATTGGTAGAGAAAAGGATTCAAAATTGATTTTGTTACAAAATAGTTGTTTATTGATCCCCTGGCTACACAGGTAATTTCCCCATTACATTACTTTGTAACAGCTCTCAATTCAACAGTTATAAGATTCATTACGAATTCTTGTTAAGGGTAAATTGCACCTTAGTTAGTCTTAAAAGCAATTAATGAATTTCGATTGTTTCTACAACCATAGGAATGTTATTGGTGTGCTCAACAATATAACAATTCAATCCGTGCAAACATTTGATATCCAAATTATTATAAGCAAGTAAAAATATTTTCATCCTCGGTATACACGTACGACTTTGCTTATATACCGATAATATATATGAATATATGATTTATTAGAGAGAGATTATTTGTTTCCTCTTCGAAAGCAACATCAAACTCAATATAAAAGTACAGAATATAAATGAGCCTGCATATTTGTATATCTTTAAATTTGTTTCGACGTACGTATAGCTTTATGCCAATCGTAGATTCAAATTATATCAGCATTCAAAATTTGTCTTAATATTTTAGGAGCGTTGCTCATAGGTATATTCTTTCCGACCAAAATTTCGAGCGTATTATTACGAGAGCGGTAGTATATTTTACTATAAATATAATTAATCAGAATTTAAAAAATTACAAGTTGTTGTCTAGATAAAAAGTTGTTATATTAATAATATATATATATATATATATACGTATACGCACTCATAAATGGCGTCTATGTCACGTCATATATACCTATATGCGTCACAAATGTTTAATATACGTACGATATAACTATTATACCCACGTGACGTATTTAATACTTCCTTCATTTCGTTTTTCTGTATCGTATTAATATGAGGAAATAAATGAAACTATGATTATTTTATATTTTTAATATATCTTCCAAAAAATTATTCTACGTCAAATCAATCAAATTTTTAAGCTGTTCCAATTTTGTAAATTCTGCTAGACATTCCGAAATAACTGATATAGTTTTTTGAAATTCATTTCCTAAGTCCTCCTTGCGAAATAAAACTTTTCGATTTATTCCCAAATCGTGAAACACCAACCTTTATATACGAACAGCCTGGGATACAGTAAAACTATCGATTGATTGACACAGAATAATGCATAGAAATGTTTTAAAAATTATCTACGTATATGCCTAATAAACAATACATCATTTCATAATTAGTTATCCACTGTAGATCAAAACAGCGCACTCGCAAAAGTGTTCAACGGATACAAATATCATATGATTTGTGAAACTCTACGCGCTGTCTGCCCATACATGGGTTTTACTACTTGAGGATTCATCGTCCAATGTATTGTACAGTGTAGTACCGTTTTTGGGATAATAATGATGCCACCATTCGTAGGTACTGTAAGTCCGAAATGTGTTAAAGTTTAATTTGTAAAATGGTAAAAGTTTGGGTATTGATTGAATAATTTGCGAGTGAAATGTAGTGATGCGCTAATCATTCTGATATTAATAAATATACTACAATTCGCATAAAAAAGATTGACTTACGATTTATTACCTCGTATATTAAAATTTTCTTCATCTACGATGCTTTCGTACGCTTACCAAATACTGAATCACTAAATGACTAAAATACTAAAATACTAAAATACTAAAATACTAAAATACTAAGTGACTAAAATAGTTAAATAGATATAACTACCGAAACAACTAAAGGAAGTGACCGCTTTGCATTGAAATTGTTTTCTTCTTCTTCTTCAAATCCATACTTATATACTGTTAGAGATTTGTCTCTAATTAACGTAGACATTGGTGTCTGCTGCAGAGAATCATAGCCATGGCGTATGACAATTATTATTATACGATAAAACAAAGATGATGAAAACAATATAGAAAATTAATAGACGAATGAATATAAGTATAATTGAATAAATGAGCAGTTGATTAGGACAAAGATCGTAAAAATAATAATCTTCAAATCACGCGTAGGATATCTCTTCTCTTATCGTCGTAGGACGACTCTTACATCTCGCACCAAGTTAATTTATTTAAAAGTACACAACTATACTCAGGCACGCTTGCAGTAGTTAAACAACCCACGAATAAAATCATTAACAACGTAACGAACTTAGCCAATATTAATTCCGTAAATATTATATGCACCTATATAATTATATAATATATGTATGTATTATATATATATATACGTTCATATATCTCTTATAATTTACAATCCAGTTGTAATAATCAATATTAGTTTGTAAACAAGCCTAAAATCAGCAGTAAATATTGAATGCGTCTTTAATAATTTATATATTTATAGTTTATACATATACGTATATGTATACAACTATACATACATATATCTCTTTTTTTTCTGCGTGTTCGTGTCTGTATAATATACGTATATATACATATATATATACAGGGGGATTCAGAATTCATGACGAATATTTTATATAGTGTGAATCGTTGTCAAAATTGGAGTCAACAGTTATTGAGCCATTTTTCTGAAAAACGACTTTCTTCGTCGAAAAAAAGAGACAAATTTGGAGAAAAAAAAAAGAAATGTAATTTTTTTTCTTTCCAGAATTGAGATCGAAACTCCCTGGATAATTTTTTGATGATTTCGAATAATAAGTAATTCTTTCTTAATATTTGAGAAATAATTTAGGGGCTGGGCGGGATAACAGTATAACTAAAAACAAAATAGTTTCCCGATAAATGATAAAAACGTAGGATGCCAAGTTGAAATTACAATATCTCGACCCAATTGAACCTTGTAGTATAGCAATAATGCTTGTGATTGCGAATACATGAGTCCATCAAAAGTTAAAATCTGCTATGATAAACGAAGAATTAAGTTTACGAGTTACACCGTTTTTCCAACTAACAATTCTATTTATTATTGTTTCCCACATCTAATACTTCCATATAATTTCTGAAAATGAATATACAGATAGATATTCCAACGCTTCTTCGCGAAAAGTTATTCCTCTAACTCCTAAACATGCAATCCATTTTTGTGAAAAGAAATATATGTAATATGAAATGTAAATCTTTGCGATCATTGATCATTTTGATGCAATCTCCGAAAAAAGGGTATATCTTGAGTCGGATATGTACCGTTAGTCCACCCATTTCTTCAATTTAAAAAATATTTAAGAAATAATTTGTCTGAAAAATTATTGAAAAAAAACAATCACGGAATTTCGATCTCAATTCTGGTGGGGATTAAAAAAATTTAGACAAATAAAGAGAAAGCAAGGGGAAAGATGAAAACAGAAAATTTCTTATTTGCTCATTTTTTTTAACGAAAAAAACTCGACTTTCAGAAAAATGACTGAGGAACTTTCGACTTCAACTTCAATAAGGATTCACCCTATAAAATATTCGTCACGAATTCTGAATCACCCTGTGATTAAATTTTTTTGGTTTGCATATACATGTATACACATATATGTATGTATGAATGTATCTATATGTGTATAATAATAACTTCTATTACGTTACTTTACGCGTTAATTAAAACTACTTAACAATATATACAAACGTAGTATTCTTATATCAACACTTATGTACAGTTGTTATTTCGTGAGTTCTGTAAGTCAAAGTTTACGCGCTTGCGCCCGACGTACTATATATTAATTCAATAATTTAAACAATATATATATATATATATTTTTTTTTTTCATAATCATCAGTATTAACAAAGTATAGTTTATTCCATTTCTTTCTGTTTTTTTTCTCTCAAATGTGAGCCAGGTTCAAAATACAGTCGAAACATAAAAAATTTAGCTCTGTGTTGGTCCTGGTAATTATAGGGCCCTGACACATAGACATCGAGACAATTAAGAGACGGAAAATGTGAATCCAAAATAAGTATACCCATATAGAAGAGGAGAAAAAAGAAAAAAAAATGAATATAGGGTGTATGTATAGGTATATCGTCGCGTAAAAGCGTAACTTTGTCAAAATTATTTATCTCGATGTAATGGTATAAGAGCTTCTCTCGCACGGTACCCATGTCATGTGTTACATATTTGCCGTCCATTGTTATTAATATGCGGAGCTCTAATATGAAACACCCTGTATCACTGTTGTAACCTAAACTTAAAAGTGTCTCCACAATATAATAATTCCACACTCTCTATAATCTAAGTTGGTATTTAATATAGTAATTAGTAGGTAATCTTTGGTCAATTGATATAACAACTAGATGGCAATAACCACTGGATAATGTGTAAAGGCCTTGCCTTAATTTATATTTAAGACTAGTTATGTAATTTTAATGACAGTAACGACTAATAATAATAGTAATAATCATAATAATAATAATAATAATAATGAATAATCGTAATCAAGAAAGTATAAATGACGCGATGATAATCATATGAATAAAACAGCGACAGCTTTTTCCCAATCGTAAAACGATGTAAGGAAAACTTTTAACGACTTTATCCAGATTATTGAATTCGATAGGTATACTATATATATATGATTAACGATAATCGAAGAGGAAAGTACGAAATCAAAAGGAATTAAATCATAGGTATATATGCAGCAAGTGTGTAGGTACTTGAAAAGTAAATGAAAAATTCGTATATAAATCGTTGAAACACTAATTTCCATATTAATGTATATATGTATATGTATATGTATATGTAGCTATACATATTAATATATTGTAGTCGTAAAACTTTAATACCATAGCATTCCCGCGTAAAAACAGCGGCCACCACTTAAATCTTCGTATTATCCTACGCTACGCGTATAATTATTTTTTTTTTGTCAATTTTTTTTAAATTTTTTTCTTCATATTAATTTATTTATTTGTTTATTTATTTGTTTATTCATTTTTATTTGTTATATTATATAATATATAAATTTAACGTTACAGTAGGGATTTTAATAAAATTTAATCGATGATATTATCTTCAATTTCAGGCATAATCTGCTGTTTTTTAATCGCTACCTGCATATATGTACCTATATTATATTGTATCATAATTAATACGTACTTATAGCAAGTAAGAAAAAATGACAAGGCTAGAGAGAATAGTTTAGTTTTATTTTAGTCTAATTTTAAGTTAAGTAATTAGGTAGAGTTTTTCCTATAAATTACTTCTCGTTTCATTAACTCGTATCTAATACGTTGTCACTTTATTATAACAATTTTTCGTCACTGTTAGCGACAGAGCGCATCTTCAAGAGCGACCTGACACTCGTATACATATACATATATATATTATATAGCCATTTATATATAATATACATATATGCATGTACTGTAATCGATCTATACCGCATAAATCAGCTCGAATGTACCACAGGCGAAATTAATACAACCTGCGTCATGACCAGCCATCGAATTCCCCTAAAGTCAATAATTACTATACCTATGCCCTAGCTGTTTGCCTTTGTATTCCTCGACCCGAATTCGGAGCAAGTAGATTTCGACGTGTTCAAAATCCCCCCTAGTTGTTATCAGACGACGTATCATGCTGCTTTCGTGCATTCGAGCTGATTTGGATTGTAATATAAATCAGGTTTGCATTACGGTATTTAAAGGGTAATAATTTTATTATTCACTTCATACTCATTTTTATTGCATATTATTCATACAGCTATATTATGTATTATTGTGCTCTATCGATTGAATTTTGTCTCTCGTGAAACTGCGCTCCGAATTTTCCTTATCAAAGCTTTGGCTGACTGACAATGAGCGTTGAATGTGATTGACAACCCGATTTGTTTTCTAGTTTTCTTCCACAGCTCATCTCGTGCTCGGCCATTCTTTACTTTTCCTTTTTTCACATCGCTCTGTCTTCCTTGCTATTTTTTTTATTATTATTTTAGTCTTTTTCTTTTACATTTTCTTTTACTTTTTTTTTTAACTTTTTTTCTTTCTTTCATTCTTTTTATGTTATCTCTTTACAACACTCCAGTGACGAACCAATGCGCGTGACAATATTGGCGCTACGATGCATGCACCTTCAAGAAATCTATATAAAAATAGTGTGCAGTTGTCGTATCCAGTGTGCGCGAAAGACTTGACAGAGAATAGAGGGCTTTGACAAACAATAGCGTTGGTCTTCTTGGTCCCGTTACACGGTATATACCCTCCTGGGAATATCCACGAAACTGCGTATTCAAAAATTACGGACAAGACGAGAGATGATATCGTTCATCTCTTAACTTCGAAGCTGGCTCTGATCCGTTTGACAAATCGCGATGATTATATTACCACGCGGATATGAAAGGCGATTAGAGTGCCGTCGTAGGATGTAGAAATTCGCGGTTTTTTTTTTCTAATTTTTTCCTTCTTTCAACTCTATAATCTCCCGACTGTAATAGAAAGAGTTCAACTTCAATATGAAGGCGATTTCTCATTCGTATCAGGACCATCAGGCTAATTCGATGGTGAAGAATTTTATAGCCGTAAAATAATCGAGTTTATTAAATTCTTTTTCCATTCAGTATTTTTCTTTTCTCAATGGTCTGTCCGCGATTTTACAAGATGTATAAGAGAGAACAGGTAAGAGATGGGTGTCGAGTTTAATGACGTTAATACATTATAACATTAAGTAAAAGTTTGAGGCACGGTTGTCGGGCAGAAGGCAGTCCGCAGCAGGTGGAAGAATCCCTGCATTTCACGTTAACCCTGCCGTTTCTCACGAGTTTAATCCTATACCGACCCTGGTAACAGGATTAACCATCCATCGCGAGGAGTACCAGGTCCGAACAGTGGTTCTCACCATGGGGTCATGACCTCGTATTCCTCGCGACCTTGACCCATTAGGTATGTTAAGACTCGAATCTTTCGCCGACAGCGACGCACTCACCAATGCGCAAATATCACGACGCTCTATACATTAACTAGTGCGCTCAGCTAAAGGATAAGTTCATATACGAGCATATCGATGCAGACGCATCGGGTAAGGACATTAGTTGCGGTTACATCGACTCAAATTTCATCTAAAACAATGCAGTTCAAGATTCTCTGAATTTCATCGTTCCAAATTACGCGCAATATGAATAGAATAGTTACTCGCACGCTGTTCCATATCACTATACCTACAACTACGTATGAATATAGTACTCAGAACTTTTAATGGTTAATGAGCAAAAAAGAAGAATATAGGAGAGGAGTTTACTCGTTATCTTCTACTCTACTGCAATTTTTTGTTTTATTTATATATTATGAGCAAATGAACAGCTGTAGTTTATTCATCGATCGTTTTTCATGGTGAATATATTCCATAGAATGTACCGTGAAATATTGATGAGATGGTGATGAATAATCAAAGGAATGTGAAGAACTTTACCTTTTCCCGAAAAGCTTAAGGGCAGTTTTGACCATCGTGTTGAAAATTAGGCTCTCATAATTGCATCTTAATCTCAAATTCGTCAATGGAACATCTCCCCAAAAATGACGAGAAAATATTTCAGACCTTAAAAATCCGACGTTTCTAACCGTCGAGGAGCGTCCAATAGTTCAATTTTTCAAATCGCAACTAATTGTAAGATGAAAAGACCTCGGACTTCGATAGATGCCCTTACCCAATGTGCATACCTATATACCTAAATAAGTTTCTCTAAAATCGTATACCGTCCTCGAAAGTCTTCGCTATCTTTGCCCAGGGTGCAGTTTTATAACGCTTCAATCGACGAACTCTCAATACCGACATCTAAGTCGGCAGAGGGAACGCGAAGCGCATCGGACAAAAAAAAAAATGGCCCGCTGATTAGTATGAGTGCTGCGGCTGCAGGGACGAGGCTCAGCTGGGTGCTGATTGCCCTGGGCCTTGCTGGTTGTTGTTTGTCCCGAGTCCGGTCGCGGACTGAGAAGTGGTTGGCGCCGAGGGTAGGTGTGACATGGCGCCATGGTGTCTCCCAGTTTCCGGTACCAGATGGGGTGTACGGCTGGATATTGGTGGAAGAACCGGACTGGCTGGCCAGGGATGCAAAGACGCTGTACTCGGCGCTGATGGTACGCTACGCGAGTGTGGTAAGAGCGGTGAAGTGACAAGATTTCCAAGCGGATGATGTGCCGCGGCTGTACTTCCTGGTATACCGATACCGAGCCCACCACCACAACCGGAAGTAACGATTGCCGCTGTATCCGGATGTAAAAAGTTGCGTCTTTGTTCGAGTCTTTCAGCATGCTGAGCCAAGCTGCGGGTCAAAGCTTCCGGCAACATCTCAACTTGCTCCTGGAGGGCTGTTAGTTTGTCCTCAAGACTGACCAGCCGCTCCTCAAGAGCGTCTTGTCGCGTGCTCATGTCCGAGACGATCTCGTAGACGGTATTCTGCGTCTGCGCACACGTACGGACTGACGTCAATAACTTGTGTAGTAGAGGGAACTTTGGGCTATGGAGATAGGCACGCGGGTTTGGGCTTAGCTTTTGGTCAGGGTTGGGGTTTGTATTCGTATTCGCCAAGGTCACACGGGGAGGATTAAACTCTAGTAGATTTACGAGATGGAGATAAGATATCGGCCGTTTCTTCGGACTCGGATTCCCTTATACTGATTGGTTTTTTTTTTTTTCCCCTCGGTCAGATATAGGTATAAGTAAATGATGTGTAGCATGCAGGCGAGATATACCGAGGTTGTAAAAACTGGTACCGAACGACACAGTTATCGCTTTTCAAACGTCAGAAATTGACTGTTTTCCATTCATTATCAAATCCGAGCTATTCAACGTGTTTTATGGTTCTGATACGTTCAAATATTCCGAATTTCGAGAGAGAATTTCAACTATTTTACAAAGCAAGGTCGAAAGTGTTGGATATAAATTTCAGCGAGCGATGTATGCTATAACGTATATGGAAATTTTGGGGAGGATCGTAAAATTGGCAGAAGTTTGATAAAAGCAGATAAGCACTTTACGCACCTTGGCCATGTCCGTTATCGTGTTGGCGTTGTCCATTAGTTTTCGTTGATCCATTTTCACTTTCCTCAGCCTGAAACACGTCAGTAATAAAATATTTAAGTGGTAGCATCAAGCCGTTGAATAACAATTAGCATCGATTTAGAAGGTTGATTGATATTAGAAAACATTATGCTAATATGGACATAGGTCGGATAGCGAGCGAGCATGTATGGATTTAAGTATAATCTGTGATAACATATGAGATGGACATTTTTTTGTCAGAAGTTGAAATCATGCGTGAAAATATACGCGATAAATAGAGAAAAATGAGACGAGGGAGTTTGTGTGGATCGTCATAAAAGCGAGGAATCATATTTTTAGGAAAAAATTATTACTCCAGTTTTTACTTTTTTTTAACTATTTTTGGTTCACAGGAAATTAGGCAAGGTTTATAACGAGTAAAGACTTACGCATAAATTGCCAGAAGAAATTTTCGTTGATGCGTTCTGACGCGACCGGGATTGACGCGCTTTACCAGCCTCGTGTGTTTGTAGATGAGCCAAGTTTCCCTGAGAACGTTGGCAGCTGCATTTTTCAACTGAAAATAAAGAATAGAGCTTTTAAAACACATCGAATTCAACTCCGAGTCGTTCATATAATTATAATTTTCCATATCTTTTGGCAAATCGCCTGCAGTGTCTCGCCGATCACTTTCACTGTTACGTTAATTATTCGCCAGGGGACTTCTGGCATTAATTAAATCTCAGTTAAGGCTCAAGGCAGTCGGAGGCTGCGCAGGTATAATTAATCAAATGTTTACGTCGACGACGACGTCGTCGTCGCCTTTGAGAACGGCGCCATACACGTCAATTAACATTGCATGGTATAAATTATGTGGACCAGCATGTCGCGAATAACGATTTGTCGGAAATTCATCTTCATAAGCATTTAATTATCAGAACAAGCCTAACAGGACTAATTTGTCATCACCTGAAATTTCTTGCCTAATCTATGCCTAATAAGAATAAACTGAAAGTGAAATTGAGAGTGGGAGAGCCAAGGAAGAAGATGACTGTGGAGAGAAAGATAAAGCAAGGTAGCAAGAGTTATCGTTTGAAATTAGGGAAGCATTTCCCCCGTTATTAAGGTCTGCTTAACGCAATATGAGGAAATTAGGACGCGTTATTAATAATGCATCACAAGATATTAGCTCACCCTTTTAGTCAGCTGGGTATCCATCATGAAATTGTGAACGTGTTTTTCGGCTCTGGTCAGTTCTAGCTTTCTCGAAACAACCGCCACTAGTAGAGCAGTGCACCCAGCTCCCTGTAAAAATCATCGATCAAGCATTAAACTGATTCACTGATTGGAATAGGGAATATAAATATGGTAAATGGGCGCCTTAATTGCGGCGTGAAATTTCGTGAAATCCCAAGTGCTACGGCGATAAACGATTTAGAGATTTTCACATTCAATTCCGATACTCTCCAGTTTGCATTACCGAAGCCGCGCCGCAAAAGTTTGAAATATTCGGCATCTCCTGTACAAAGTTTCAGACTTTTGCAGACCCTCATTGACATCGGTGCAACCGAGCAACCGAGGACGATTTATACTGAGCAGGTTTTCCCCAGGGACCAAGATACCGACACCGGAATAAACTTTGCCTTGAAGTGTAACCTTAAAGTATACATTTGGATCGCCCCTAAATTCTTCAGCAAGGACCACATTCCTTACGATACGTGTTCGTTTCGGCAGCGTTCCCAATGGAACCCTTAGATCCCCTCGGGAACTACAACGCTAAGCGAACACCGATACAAATGAGTCTGCACAAGTACCGCGGTCTGAAAGCATCGCATCTGACCGTTTATCTCGAAGTTTATACTTGACTTTTGTACCGTTGTTATTTGCAGGGGTGTTTTTTTATCTTTTTTTTCGTTTTTTCTTTTTTTCTCATATCGAGTAACGTGGCCTTGCTCGTTATTGTAATTTAGACATCTTACCATCATCCCCGTCGAAACAGCAATGCCTCGGCCGCAGTAAGTGTTCGGTACGATGTCGCCAAATCCAACACTCAGGAAGGTGATGGCGATGAGCCACATCGCGTTCAGAAGGTTCGCGTGCTCCTCATCGTGAAACCTAGCAATCCATTTGTTTTACCAGCCAATAGAAGGGTGGGGAATTTCGTTTCGATGCCCAGGTGTACGAAGAACCCCAAAGAAGTATAAAACCGATCAACGAGAGGGAATAGGTACTATTTCCTAAGGTTTTATTCCGTTTCGATTTCGCCGGGGCTTAATTTTCTAGTTTCACATTCTTTCTATACGCGATTTTGAGATTTGGAAATTTACTTATCTCTCAGCTACAGACAGTTACATCAGAATTATGCTGATATTGTCAGGCAACATATTCCCATTTCCTTGACAATAGTGGAACAGCGTTCGCTGGTGTGAATATAAACCGTAAGAATACCTATGCACTATGGTTACGTCGCGGAATCGATCGTCAGGTGAACATGACAAATCAAAACTCATTTTACGAACATGGTATCAGGTATTGGCAGCATACTACCAACAACAATGCGATTGAAATTCAATTCTGAAATACAATATTTTTATACATACATACGATATGTATTACGCGTAACGAATACGTAATACGCATATAGATTGAATGAAATTAAGTTTTTTTTTTTTCTTTTTTCTACCCTGTGTTCCACAATCAGAAATAGCTTACGGGTGGAGATGATTCGCGTTAAAACAAAGGTAGATAGGTCCTATATCCTTTATGTATTACTCGACTCTTATCGTTAGCATCGCAACAGACAAAAGCCGGACCGTCATCACTTCGGTAAGCGTCAAGGAAGATAGCAGAGGCACAGATTTCGACTCCTCCATTGAATAAATCATGACTTTGGTAGTGGCAATCTGTGGCCACATTCAAGGTCATAAAACGTACGAGGCAGACGGCAAGGTCTTCGAAAGTCGTTTGGGTGATAATTGTGCGTTCAGGGAGAAACGGGCCGGGCGGACAGATAGACCTGGACTAACTGAGGATAAGCGAGAGTTAGGGTATTAGACGTGACTGACGACGAGTGAAAAGGTCGTATTAATCAGATACGAAGCACTTGGAAACGGAAGGCAATCGACGAGAAGTGCAGGGTACGTATAAGGAGGTAAATACCAATTTCATTGAAGAATACCTCTGAGACTCTTATGCATAAACGGCGATGATCCGTGAGCATTGCGGTCTTATAACACTGCCGATGTATGAGCGACACGATGAAATTTTGCGAACACATATGTAGCTGATGTATATTTCTATCCCTAATTATATAGCCTTACCGCAAATATCTTGTGGCATGTTCGACGCTAAAGACATATGGTCCACGACTGACGCGGAAGAAGCTGATCGAACAGTTTCGCAAATCCATTGATACAAACAGAGGAAGTTAACTTATAGTTAAACACGTATAGAATTTTATCGAATATCCAGAAGCATGATTGGTCCTTAACTTTGTTACCAAACTATAATAATAACAGATAGAAGAGCAGTTTGCTTCATATCCTCTCGCTTTTTTGACAAGTCCGAACCTTGGTAACGTGATTCGAGAGCATCTTTTGCGGACAGTCGTGGCTTTTACGTATATAAGTGCGATGATGTTGGATGGATCCGTGCTTCTCACCTGTAGACCGCATCGTGCGTCTGGCCCTTGGTAGTCCTTGGTGAAACAGAAATGACTTACCATCATGCCGCAGGTGAGAGTGATTCCTCGGCCTCCGTACGTGCTGGGAACAATGTCGCCGTAACCAACGCAGAGAAAGGTGATTGCGATCAGCCACATGGAGTTGAGTAGATTTCCATGCTCCTCGTCGTAGAACCTGCAGGCGGATATAGAGCCCGGTGCACACACGACAACGCCACGACATCGACACTTTTTTTATTTGATATTTTTTCATTTTCATTAATTTCCAAATCTTAATTTTTTTTAATCGCTATATATTCCCTGGTCCTTTTCTCCGTCACCGTCTCCGTCACCATCTTTCCTTTTTCTTTTTCTCATTCTCTCTCTCTCTCATTATCGGTTTTTCCACAGTCAATGAACTCTTTTATTTGTTCATTCAATAAGTTTTCTCGTAGGCTTCCGATTTTTCTTTTTTCAATATCATATTCGACACCAAAATCCCGGAATTCCGATATCGGCAAATTGCCTCCTACTGATTGAGCAGACCCCATGTAATCGAAAATCAAAGTCGTATCCGATTCCCGAAACTAATGGTAGAGCTTTTTTCTCACCCGCAACTCAAGTTTACTTCCCGATTTTATACGGATTCCGTTTAATCAAACTTATTTTTGCGGTTGAGAATGATTTCACCATTTGCACATCAAAATTTCAGAACTCTATTTATTCTTAATCATGAAACTAACGTGGAATATAAATTTCGATATAATATGTATACACGAAGTGGAAGTCGGTGCAACGACGCTATTGATATCTCGAGTACTCTATATGCAATTGTATTATTATAATCGTACTACAGTTGACGGGGAGTACTCATTCAATTACTTCGTTCATTTGTATTGCGCTGAACGTTGGATTCTGTTCAAACTATATATTGAAACTGTGATTTGTTCTGTAGAAATAATGTGCAAATTGTTAACGAAGTTTTCGACGAGATACAACCGTGCTGTAGTATTGCTGAGAATAATGATTCATATTAATTGGTAACATGACATAAATATCGAAATTCATATCCACCAGTTGACATCTGAAATTGCGTCCTCAGATTTTAGGGAAAACAATGGCGTACATTGATTAAATCATTCGTGATTTTAATTGCTTGATGAATTCATAATTCAGGATTCTAATTACCATTATATTGATCAAGAATTACATCAGGTTTAGTTTTGCTCCACGTTGAAAATTGAAGCTGCTCAAATTTGTAACAAAAAAAACTTTGTTTCTTATCACTGTGGGACGAAAATTTGTTCAGAACTTGACGTCGACCGTCACAGTACGGGTACTTGAATGATTTGTAAATCACGTCGACCTAGTCGTCTGACAGGCTAATTGTTAGAATCAAGAAAAGGTAACGAGAGATTGACATAATTCATATCGTTTCGGCTGAAAATTTATTAGATCGAAGTTTGGCGATCGCCGTAACGTAATAATTGAAATTGCTTGCAATTGATCAGAAAGTTGTCACCAGTCGGTGATGAAAGTCAGCAACGGAGATCAGGGATCGGAGAAAAGATTCAAGATTTGCGAAGCGTGGATTGCAGTTAATACTTCGGCTGGCGATAACGCGGGTTTTTCGTCGTTAGGCTTACGACTGTGATTCGCGCTCGATTGCTTGCTTTCCTCTTCGTCGGCGCATCATAGCGGTCGTCTCTGACCTGATTCGGTTTGCGGTTAATACGACAATAACATTTATTGAGCAGATAACCCTTCGTTTGCTAGACGGATGATATGTGTGAGCCCACGATCGCGGGTTTTACGTTAAAAGTAGCATTTGTGGGAAAATATTTTCTCGACTTCATATGTACTTAATATATGCCTCCAGTAATCCTCAGGTGCCCTTTGCTAATTGGAAAATAAATTTAATGCAGACTTTCAGCCGCGACTATCGAAGAATTGTAAGGTTCAGAATTTTTCCAATTTATCCGAGGTCAGGCAGTGAACTTAATAAATGTACAGATAGTTAATTTGAATAATTAAGCCTTTCAGATTTAATCTAGATAGTTTTTTTGGTCATTAGTAAACGAAGTATTACTTGTTTCACCGCGTTATCGCCGTACCAAATTGTCTTTGAAGTTTTTCATTTTTCTTTTTCCCTTTTTTTTTTTTTGTTTTATCATCAATACTTAGTTTTTAATGTGAGGTTTTATAGCGTTGCATTTGTAATACCAGAAGCTTACGATCAATGTGTAAAAAGTAAAGGTGTCGAGTCATATAGGAGGCGATTAGTGAATTGGGTGAATATATTAGGTGAGTTAATGAGAAGTTAGGTAGAGTCAACAGTCAAGATGCCACAACGTTATATATGTGCTGAAAATGAACAAGAAAATAAGCGCATACCACATTCATAAACCACAAAACAGAACGAAGAAAACATGAAAAAAAAAAAAAAAAAATTTGATGAAAAAAATCTAATATCGTAGGTACTGTAATATCAAGTATATTACGTACATTAGGTAATACACACTTGCAATATATCAGGCGGCTGGAAATTTGAATTTTTTTTTCGCACGCATCGGTCTTGCGATTTCATTAAATATCTAGGGATCAAAATTCGATTTCTACTTTTCAAACTGTTTCGGGAACACGTACTTTGGTTTTAATCATTTTTAGATGATTATGTTGTGTACCTACTATAGTTATAGGTATATAAGGAGTAAATTATTTCACAGATCGGGTTAATGCATGACAGGCAATTTCCCATATGGATTAATATCACGTCAACCGGTTGTTTAAACGAAAATTCAAACCTCTCAAGCAATATGTTTCGATAAAAATGAGACACACGTCAAAATTTCAAGCGACAATGATTTAGTTCCGACGAATATAATATCTAAACGTTATATTATCATTGACAAATTTACCAAAATTAACAAATTTACGGTGATACATAGAGCAGCGCAAGGCTAGAGGCACAGCATACATAACACTCATTACCTATACTAATTATTGTAAGATGTATGTCTTTCAATCTGACCGTAAGTTATTTTCTCGTCGGAGAAAATGTGAGAAATGGTTTTGATTTTGATATCTAGAAAAAAAGGGGATGAAAGTTTTTCCTCATCGACAGTTCATTCATATTATAAATTGCCAATGAACTAATTCTGTATGAAATATCAGCAAATCTATCAATTTTCTACTTCGGTATTATAGATCATACCTAAGCTGCGAGGTATGACGTTAATTGATTGGTTTTTTCAAATATACCGCTCGTATGGCGAACAAAAATTTCTTCAAAAACTCTTCTCTACCATTTTTAAAGACAATATCAGCTTCAGCTATATCCGTGTCGTTATTCTCGTTGTTTTCCAAGATGGATCGCTGGCGCCATAAGAACACCGCGAATACAACGAAAGCCTAACGTAGACCTAAGGCCGAAGGTTAATATTGTTGACTGCAATTTGACAGTGCTATCCATCAGCTTTTCAGGTCGGAAGGCTTTACCTAGTTATCATCATTTATGAAATATACCGTCTTGCGCCTGGTCCGTGGGATCTGTTGAAGCATGAATATGAATATAGGTGGTTGAACCGCGACGAGAAACGTAATACGAAATACACATTGAAATTAATGAAAACGATAACAAAAAGGGGAAAGGAATGAACCCAAAGAAACTAGGAAGAACTCATTGGCAGTTTGTGCGCTTGAAATGCAACTAACTAAAAATTTTACCTATTCTATGAGGTATTCAAAAGATAGACGAATGCAAAAATCTCTTGTGGTATATTCATCCATGTTCGGGGATCGGGCGAAGAAAATCCGCTGAAATATTACCGAGATTTGCATCTGGGACCGAACTTTTACCTTTATTAGCTCGGGGTTTTCCACCACACCTGTAACCATTGCAGTTTCTACTTCCCGTTACGTTGTAAAAATAAAGAACCTTCCGAGGTAGGTACCTGCAGTGTAGTTCTTAGTGGGAATTGAAGCTCTGCTATTTTTTATTTTCTCTCATTTTACGGCTCTTCTCTAAGGTATAGAAGTCTAGCTTGTGAAATCATAAAACTATTTTGAAGTTTGTAATAAGTCGGGTAAAGTGTGCGAAATGTACCGCCAAGTTTAGAACAAAATTTCTTCGTCTTTCCGAGCTCCAAAATACAAACTCATCCTATGTAGTGTCTTCAGTTCGTAGTCCTCTTTCAGAGAAAAATTGGACCTTGCAATTAAACATTTCTTCGTGAAATTATGGGGTAGTCTAACTTTCAGGTACTTTTTATGCAGAAAGAAAAAAGATGAAAAACGTCCCCTAAAATGGGACACGTATTCTTGGCCAGAAGAGACTCAGCAGTTATTTCTTTGTGACTATGCGGAAAATGATTTCACACCTTTAATTGAATTTTCAAAACTTATTAAATTCACAAAATGCTGTAACTTTGGTTTAAAGTGTCGGAGCGAGATTGAATTTTTTTCATCTTTGAGGTGGTAACAAATGCAGATAATGTCACAAGTTCCAAAAATTTCCATCTACTATACGTTTTGCGAAATCCCGTATAATTCGAACCAGCCATCCCCTTCGATTTTACTTTAAATAAAATATCTATACCTTCTACTGCAGCTCTATAGCTTTCCCTCGCTATCGAAAGGCTCATTATAAAATAACATCACTGTGGCTTTCGATGACGTTGTCTTTCATACGCTTCGAAGTACCAGAAGAGGAAACTGAGTAGATACGACGTTGAAACAACAATAATCGTTGATGGGTTCACTTGTTATCTAGGTAAAATGAATCTTGTCATTAGAGCAGATGTTGGGACGCGGCAGGATTAAATGAAAAAAGTTTCAAGTAATATTACGTCGTTTTGGTGAAAATTTTACTAATTTCAAGTAATTAGACTCGACTGGGAAATATTTGCACTCTCTTGAATCAACCTCGTTTTACCTCATGTTCAAACTCCCTTTCATACTCAAGAACTTAACTTTCTCGAAGCGTCATTGATCCTTTTCTTTATCAGCTCAAATCTGCAGTAGTGGCTAATTATTGTAAGAACCTCAGAGCATAAAATTTTCATTGATTTTATCGTATTACGAATGTGAAACTAACAGTTACGAGATTTCTATACGCCGAGAGTCTCATAAATCATAACTATTTCTAGGGTAGTACTATTAAATGGACGTAAAAAATTGTCTGTTATATAATTACCGAATAACTTTACACGGGTCAGTAAAATGTTTACGTAAATCGGGGCTATTCGTACACCGAAAATATTTTCAAAAGCTCAGTCATTTGCGAAGGTACATCAAAATTGCAGGGCCAATATGCTGAAGTTGCTCAAGGTATGTAACTCTGTAGCTGCAATACGATACAAGACAGAAATTGCGCAGTCGAAATAACACGCACTTATTTGAACCATATATTTAATGAGACTTATCGAAATTATAAAAAATGTTCAATTTATTCGCATTGCAGATGTACGAGAATTTGGAAACAAGAATAACCAGCGTCGGATTTTTGATCGATGCGTTTATGTTTTATCGTTTATTCTTGAAAAATGAGAACGTCAAAATTAAATTCTAGAAAAATGATGTGAAAATAAGTATTTTCTTCGCAAATGCAGTTTGCTACTGTCAGAAGCCAAACGAATCTCGGCAGCAGCATGGCTGGCGTCCACGTCGCGACGGTAACACCTGATACAGTCTGCAGTTGAATTATGTACTTTATTTTTCTGTTATGAGATAAAAACAAAAAAAAAAATTCCAAAGAAATACGAGAGACAATAAATAGAATTTTCATCCCTCAGCTCTGCCGTTTCATTTCGTCTCGCTTTGTGCCGCACGACAAAACTCGATGTTTCTTCGTTTCTTTGAAGATATTTCGGGAGCTGTTAGCTTCTTTTTCAAAGTCAAAGAGCTTAGAACTGAGGAATTGAAGAGATGGTACCTTCAATTCTCTTGGATTTCTCATTACACAGGCGTGCAGAATGTATGTATATACTAAATACCCGGATATTGGTACTGTCAGTTTTGCAGAGTGATAATTACTCTCGTATGATTTCGACTGCGCAAATGTATTGAATTTCTGAACTTATGATATGTTTCACACGTAGCATGCACTAAATTGTATAGCTATATATACGAACTCATATATGTATAATGTATATAATATGTTACATACGAGTTACTATATACAAGCTATGGCGAAATATTTCAATATATAAATATATATATGTAATATATAGAAATACGTATATGTAGACATATACATATAGACTATTTTTTTAAGAAATTGTAATGAAAGCTTATGGCAAAGCTAAGAATTAAACACTAAAAGAAATTTAACAATTTCTAACTCTGTCTAAGAAGAGGTTTTAGCCAATGGGCCCACATTTACAGCCAATTGCAAACAAAGAAGAACGTCTATATACCGCCATATTAATTTTCTTTATTGCATATTATCGCTAGAAAAAATTAATAAGGATATCTAAGACGAGAGATAATCGATTCAAAATTTGTTTCAGGTATATTTCGTTCGGTTAACAACAGTTCGGCGCATTGCTTTCCTGGATTTAATGACCCATATATGTCAGTTACACGTGCTGCAGCAAATATACCCATGTATAATCCGACGGTATATCCATATTTGCATCTACAGAATAATTTGCTACAGTCCTGGAGCAAATCCCGAGGCAATGAATTGAAGAGAGAAGAAAAGAGAAGAAAAAATGAAAAATGGAAATGACAAATGAAAAATGAAAAATGAAGAAACACCGTAAAACTAGCGCAGAGATTACTTTATGTTTGAATAAATGATAGATTTTCCTTAACAGATATGCTTACTCGAAAATTGCAAAACTTTTTACACCGGAGATTCGAGAAACGAGATTAGACTATCTGCATCTAACGCCTTCGGGTTATACGATATTCCAACATGCAACGTCTGAACGATTTTACATCGGTTATCTCTGCGTCGTACTATTTTCAGGAACCACGCCACTGACAGTCGGGTGATTCGGAAGATGGCGTTAAGGATAACCGAGAAGGAGTTATCGTTATCGTTTAAAGTTCCGTGTGGGAATATGGAACAGGAAGAGTATTGGGATTGAGTACAGTTTGCAGTGTTGTCTGTAACTATTATCGTCAAAGCACAAGCATGTATTCTCCAAGTTAGGAAAAATACACGATGCAAATAGCCGGTCGACGAGGATTTGTTTTCAGTCAGATACCTGACCCACGAAAATTCAATTGACCATTCGCCAGATTTTATAAAATTTTCAATTTCGCTGGCAGTTTTCACGTCGATACGCAGAATGCTAGTTCAATTTAGCCCCTTGATTATGAGCCCGTTTTTTTTTTTCAACAATAACCGAATACCAATTTGTTACGTGTTTCGACGGTTTTTGTTTTCCGATTATCAATCAAAGATTAAAACCACTGCAGTTAAATGGTGGACATTTTTTCCAAGCAAAGCAATCATCTAGGCATGTGCGAAAGCTCATGAAGAGTAATTGACGTAATCCTGAAAAACTCTATTCGAAACCATAGCGACGATTAAATTGAAGTTATTTCTCCACCGTTCAACCAAAATATAAGTTTTAAGATCAGGCTGCACTAAAATTCCTCGTAATATTTTCCAAATTTTGATTAAATCGTATCACGCTGATCATTTTGAGACATGATTCTACAATTACTTTCCTGCACTCTATAGCGGGTCTAGCGTATCTTCATAATGTAAAGCTTGCGAGGGTAACGATTGTGATAAAGACGAACGTCCACGCATTAGGAGTATTGAGTAATCGATGCACAGCGTGACTGCGATAATCCCAGCAGTATTGTACCGCGAATGTGGAGAGCAGTAACAGCGTAGAGGCACATAGAAATACTTAATAGTTGCACCCATTGTGAGCACACTACGCGCCCGAACAGTTTCTTTGTTGTAATTTGCGCACGTAGATTGGCAGTATTTCCACGAAGCTATACACCCGCTGTTTCATACATTTATGTAGGATACGTATACACAATACGATATATTATAATTCGGCTACTACTTCACGGCAAGAAATAATTAATCCGAGTTGTATACGCTGGGTAAAGGACGCTTGACAGTTCTGCCATTGAATTCAATTAGTCCCATGTACGAGCTCAGAAGTTAGCTGTTATTGTTCGCGACATGTGCTACTGAATTACACAGTAAACTGTTCATACTTCCGACTTGGAAATATTAACGCAATTTCAGATTAACAAACTTTCTACACGAGGCCAAAGTTGCGTTTAAAATTCCGACTATGACGTGCTCAATTTTTAGAAATAAAAAGCAGTTATATGTGTGCAGAATACACACTCGAGGGAAAAATTTGCAAAACACTAATTCGTATACAGTCAAATTATATGCACAGAAATTCCTGGGGTAAGATCAAAGATTTCTGCTTGTCTTCGTCCAGATATTGTTAAGATATACTGTCAAGTTTTGCTGTGCTGTGGTGATGAATGCGATGTGGAAGTAGTGGTATCTCGTCATTTTTTTTCAGAATCAAGGAGGTTGCGGATGCTGAAAGGTGTCTTCCGTGCCCTAGGGTTACACGCGAGTCACTGTAACGTGAAGGCAGGTTGGTTTATCATCGATTAATCATTACGACTAGGAACTCTTCCGTCACATTTTCGCTGCAATAAAGCTGGCGTCTGATAAGTTCGCCCTGATTTTTGTTATCGGTACCGTTTATAGCAGAGAACTTTCATTTTCATTTTCACATGAAGGTACGGGCGTGGTTTTTTTTACGCCCGTGAATCTATACAGTCGAAAAGGGTCTGCCGATAAAAATAGCTAAGAATCGCGATTATCAACGGAGGAAGTTGTCTGCAGGATGACCGAATTACGCCAGTAAAAACTTTCGACAATATCCATGCCAGTAAAATCTTTCAAATGCCATATTTCACGTTCGATATGAATTCCCGGTACAGGCAACCCGACCATATCAAGCACTAGATACGTTGAAGAATAAAAGAGCGAGGACTGTGCCTACTATGGTTTCATAGTTTAAATGCCCGAACGTCCGTTACATGCTTCACTCAATTCATCATGAATATGCGCTCGAAGCATCCTGTTTTGCGGATCGACGATTTCCGCGTTCGCTTCCCTCTAATTAACAAGGGTTTTGTTCTCTGTAGGTATTTACTAGCAAACTCGAAGCGGTTCTCAACTGAACTGTAAACTGACTCTTCAAAGAGCATTACATACTCGTTGAAAATTAAGCACTCTAAATTAACCACTAGATATTGATTTCCATGAAGTCTATCAACCCTCGGCAATTAATATCACCCCTTGCACGTGGCTCTTGAGAAGCACTTCATTCTACTTTCTTGAAATTGCTGTAACTACTGAAAAACGTAGCCACATGAATTAGATAGGGACTACCCGCGTTTAAAAAATTGCAAGTTTAGGGATAATCGTGAGCGACCCTTGGGCACGGATGGGTAAAGTGTGGAACACGCGTCGTGCTTTGTAGGGCAAAGCAGGGGATTATAAAGATAAATTAGTCGAGACGTACCTTTCGCATTGCCGCAGTGTCCAGGAGGCGATTATCCAGAGGGATACCATGAAGACCAGGAGTACGGTACCCGGGCAGATAGTCATCAGAGTCTTCAGAACAAACCTAGTGTTGAAGTTTATGCGATTCAGGGCACCTATACTCCTCGATGATGCGTCGGTGAAGAGTTTTGAATGCAGTAGCATCACACGACAGATTAGGTAGAGCCTGAGGAACATTGGTAGCGATAGAGTGACGTCGTAGGGGACCCACTTCGACCCGATGTCGCCACCCTTGTTAGCCAGCTTAGTCGTCCACAGGAAGTAATATTCCCCAGGGATAGGGTGTATGGCGCAGATGATTAGCTCGATGGATATCTGAGAGATTCGTTGCCATGTCATCGCGATTCGCCAGTCGTCAGCGCAGTTGTCGATCATGAATAACTGTCCGGGAATAATAAAAACCATTAAAGAAGACTTGAGAATCAATCATTATCCCCCGCCGGCCGACGCCCTTTCGGAACTTCTCAATTTTTTAAATCCTGGAATCTTGCCCGGAGATATTTCCCCTCAACTATACCGCGATCGTCATTTATCTCGCCCGTCAGGTAATACCAAATACAAGATCCTGAGGAAATGTGTATGAAGTAAAAGTGCGCATGTGGGAATTTTTTCGGCATAAAAGGTCAGGCTTGCTGTTTATCATGGGTTTTAATTATTCACCTCGTTTCCCGTTGCCCACATCTGGTGCTTTTCATCCTCTCAAACCGAACGGTATCGTCAATGCCCTTTATCGGATATGTTGCGATTTTTTCTGTTTTAATTTTTTTTTTCTTTTTTCTGCACTAATCGATACGAACCACGAATGGCATTCGCGATATTCCAGGTTTAGCAGGACAGAACTAGGAGGGTGTATAGACTGCAGAGTCTAGACTTGCACTGAATAGGAATGATTGTTCAGTATCTATCAAACGAAGCGCGCTCAGGCTTCTTCGATACTTTGGATGAATATGAAATGTTGCAAAATCGATAAAAAGAGTTGTGTGTCATTTATAAAGGACCTGGCATAGCTACTATTACCGATAAACAAGTAAAGAAGGGACCGTGTAGGTATGAAATGCTGTTAAAAAAGCACGTAACGAATCACCTTATTTACATAGTTTGATCGAAGGGGTATTGATGTGGAAATAAATCCAACATATGTTATGAAACGTGAGTCAATTTACGTTTTCGCTTTGTAAACGACAAACGTACTTCGCGAGTCCTTCAATTATCTTTCGAACGAGCTTTCATCCCATCGAATACGTGATCAATTTTTACTATCCACCTTTCCACACAAAATATGATCGCCAAACGTTTGAATTCTTAAACGAAAGATCATCTATAATCTAGGTAACGATAGCCAAGCGTTATGTCGGACAAATATGTGCTGGCATTAGAATTACACTATAGGAACAATAAACTGGTCTTCTGATTATCCTCGGCTCAACTCTGTACAAGTTTTCGGATGTAACCTTGTAGTTTAATTGAAGAATTAATTAGAACTTTAACTACTTGATCGTAGCGTTGGGGTTTAACTAGACACGTCAGCCACTTAATCCCTTGGATACGTCTTTCCGCTAGTCCTTTGAGTTTCTCTGTATTCGTGAACGCGACCGCCAACTAATCTGACAAGATACGACACAGCCATTTACCTCCGCTGAATTCCAATTATACATACTGACGTTATCTCGCGGGCCAATTTGTCCTGCACCGCAAAATGCACGAGTTAGTTACCGTTGGTTTAATGTCGGTAATGTGATTTTATCTTCTTTCATTTTCTGAACTGATTATCCTAGATCGCGAAATCAAACAATCAACAAAAAGAAAAAGGATCTATCTATCATTACCTTCATTGCAGATATACATTCGAAGAAGAAGTAGGTATTTGATTCACACACAGAGAAATGTCATTGTTCGTCGTTAGTGTAATTTTCATGTGAGAAAAATCCGAAGGAAACAAGAATTTCGCCAATTGTCTAATCGATTAATCAGAGGAGCCCCCTAATGTACAATCGTCAATCTTATAACTTACATTAGTTGGGCTTGGGACCATCTACCTTACCTTGGTGCCGAAGGTAACAATTTAGACCTAGGAGAAATCCACTAATTCGTAACTGTCTTCGGGTGACGAAGGTTCTACGAATGTCACCAGATCCGATCGATTGGCTCCTTCGAGAGAATTTCAAGTGCTAAGCTTCTCGACATATAGCATACGGAATTCATCGTGTGATTAATCAGAACGTACCGTATTTAGGTTTCCGGAAATTCACCCTTTTCATAGAATTCTACTTTTCACCCATTACTTTTCTACATTTTGCACCTCCAAATAATGAAAAAAATTTCTGATGCAAAACCCCAATTCTCAAGTATGTTAGATCGTATTTGCCATCATCAAATAATCTGGTAGCAACTGATTATCATATTCTATCTCTCAAACAGTCTGACAGCTAGTGCAATCGTACGGAATACCAATAGTCTGGACTCGTGAATTTAATGGGTTTCAGGGGCTGGTCCTAAACCCACATAGTCCTTGCACTATTGCTGACAATATAAGCAAGCACATTTACTACCCAGTATACGTTGCTCGGTGGAACGCCATGATGCGAATACCTTATACGAATGTGCATAATATACTTCGCTAGAATTTATCTATTATCGATTAGAACACGCGAGTCTCTAAATTCTATAGATACTAACGGACATTCGGATGCCGATAAATTAGTTTGATAGTTCTCTACGCATTCTATAAACTTTTGAACCCAGTTTAGCAATTCATTGACAGAGTCTCAGCCTGCTATACCCATTAGAGTTTTAAGAAGAGTACAATGAAAAGACTGTGATACTAGATAGTTACGTCGACGATGTTAACAGGCGTTCTTAGTTCCTGATTGATGCCTAGGGAATTGTGCAGAGTTTGTTGACTCGAAACTTTGCCGTCTAGAAACTTCTCGAGATGACATCTAGTGATGTTACAATAGAATTGTTATATCAGATCTAAAGCTGCACATTTCCAGTCTTCTTTCGAGACCCATATTGGACACCATCTCTAAATGTGAGAGGGATGTCATCCTAGATCCGTATTCTAGATTCTAGACTCTTGGGGATTGTGCACGAGTCGTTTTTCTCGGTAAAGCAGATTAACGCGGGCTTATCTGTTGTCTTTCACATTGTCGAATAGAGTTTTGCTGACTCGTAGCTTATTGTTTGGGTTGAGCCAACTGCAGCAGTAATTCCAGGTCAGATGAGGGCACGGAAACCTGCTTCATAAAATTCCCACAGATTTGGTGACTCGGCATCCTGACCAATCACGGTAACGCGCATTTGGGATAAGTCCAAATCCTAATACGACCATCCCAGAATTTACAATGACGGAAAATCCGAGGCTACACGGTTAGATTCGATCACCTTTATCTAACACTGCAAAATATCGTTACAAAACGGAGCAGAACTATCGTACCAAATCCTGAAAAAACGATTTCTAGTCAAAAAAGGTACTTCTGCGTCAAGGTCCTTTCATTAAATTGTATCGTTGGGTAAAATCGCTCTTAGAAACTGCACTGAAATTATTCAAAAACGGCAATCCACTGAGTAACAGTCGCAAAGTCCGATGGTCTGATTATCATTAAATTGCACATTGTTTGACATAAAAATGAATAGGTATCTTCTCGCAGTTTGGAATATTTATTTTGATTGCGTGTGGGTAGCTATCATGAAATAGACCTAACGTTAAGAGAAGGCGAGCTACTAAAGAAAGACCTTCATACTTGAACCGCAGTCTTTAAATCGTCGTGAAAGTTTCATGGAAGTCGCTTTTCCAGAAGTTAGGTTTGAATCAATAGAACTATTCGTATCGAACAGGACCGTATACGACGACAACGATTCGAACTGATTGTGAGTTACGAGGGGCAGCATGTGGCTACGACGAGTTACAAGTCAAACTCAAATGCTACAGCAGGACCGTTCTGCTGAACTCTATCAGGTAAATGGAGCAAACACAGCCGGTTAAACTCCATTCAGTACAAAGCAATAGAAATTTGTTAATATTTGTAGCTAATAATTCCCTGTTGCTTGTAAAGCTTTTTCTTTGTATGTGGACTTGATTGTTTTGCTGCGTGGTCAACAGGACGCATTTCTTGTACCCCCTGACCGCAGGAAATATATTTCGGCATTTACTGTTAGCCTGACATTCGATAAATCTTGGATCTCGGCGAAGAGGTAGTTGTCCACCGGTGAAGATGGTCTTTTTCCCGAGAGATAATGTGGTCATTAGCCCATGGCGGATTTTCCATTAACCAGAAAGCGTTGAAGACGGTTGACCATCGAAATACGAAAATGAAATAGTTAATATATCGTCGTTGAAGGTTGAAGAAAGATTGTGCCATTAGAAGGAAATTAAGCTACAAGCGATTCGAAGATTAAGTAAAAGGGTTCTTGTATTTCGTGAGCTTTTTATTGGAGTAGAGAGAAAAACCGATACCTTCGAGAATGTTAGGCGTTGTGTTTGTATATATTTGATAAGAAAAGAAGAAGCAAACAACTCTCTACTAACGGACGTTTAAGAGAGCTGCTCTTGGAGATGAATTTCCTTTTATAAATCAATGCCAGAGCAGAACCTCCTCTTACATACAATTGGGTCAGATGTACGATGTTCGTCTTGTACGATGTCGTATTTATCGTTCGGTAGCTCCTGTTCGCTCCGTCGTTGAGAGCTGGAGTAATATATTGATCAATAAGAAGCCTCCCGAGATCTCCCGACGAGTCCTCAGATATAAGATATACCTATTGTACGATGTACGAAGATACCCTAACCCCGGAGTCTATTGTTGAAACTGGTAGAAGTTCAGTATATGACGTTGCAAGATAAATGATCTCTGAATTATGCGAGTTTATCCCATTTTTCATTTCCCATTTCCCATCATCATTATCGATCATTACGGTATTAATCTTCACTTATTTGAATACATACAATTTTGAGATTAGGTCTAAAGTGTGAGCTTGTCGATATCGTGTTGAAATCTCTTGGTGTAAATTGACGAGGAATACGTACCTGAACTTCTAAGGCATGATAAGCAGATATGAGGCCAAGCAGTATCACAGTAGACATAGAGATCAGGGTTTTCAGGGCGGTAGAGTAAAACGAGGCCTGAAACATATGGAAAAATGAAAATCGGTTAATCGCATCATCGAAAAAGCAGGGTTCAAGCTCATCATTAGATCTACATGTGATTGGAGGTGGAAGTATACACATAGCGCGTGATTAACTCAGCAAGCCAAAAGCACGTTTATACAAAGACAAATGAACAACTACCGTGTTCCCTGCTGCGTTCGTGCACCAAGATCACGGATACCGCGAGTTCTGAATGTGACTAGCAGTCCATCACGCAACATCATTGCTCTATTAATAATTTTGCGATTGTTTCACTGACCAATATATCGATTATAACTTATAAGGTATATGGTGGCGAAGAAGGGATGTAGTTGGTCGCTGAAAAACAAAATCAATCAACGAAAATAGGAAATCAAATACCCGTTTGCTTCCTTTCTATCTCTTTCACGGTCATATATACGTGAATATATTCCTGGCTAATGTACGTCGTGTGCGAAAATATCGTAACTTATAACAGCTGTTTCACGCGACGTAAATCCATCAATTGAAACAAGGGAAAGGGATACCAAGCCTCTTTATGAAGTAGCGAATCTTCAATTCCATACAAAACTCAGCCCGTATCTAGATTGCTATATGCCGCCTCTAACGTTAACATATACGTATGTACCATAACTGACCGACCCGGAAAGACCGGTCCAGCTTTGCGAACCTCGAATTGGGTTGGATGGTTACTGTTTGAGCAACTCAACCTTAAATCCAGTAGCCCCTAATTGCCACTAGCGGCCTGTACCGTGGTCAGGTTACGTCAAGGGTTGGGGTATTTCTACCCCTTGACCTTCGTCGACGCTTTATGACAAGAGACAGTAAGTGTATTTTATACCTGTGTTCAATCGTACGACAATTACAGGCTTGTTGAATCAGGCAATAAATACCCTTTCACTTATTATTCAGAATGAAATTTTTGGTGAAAGAATTCGCTCCGGTAAATCTATTCAAATGTTCTTGAGTTCTAGGCTCCTGAAATCTTCAGGGTGCTCGGATGTTTATGTTTATGTATACAGAAGTATACGGACCGGAAGGGAAAGGGAAAATTAAGGGCATTTTGTATGTTTGAGGGTAGTCCGCAATGGGTAACGCTAGAGAACGTTGGAATTTTCGTTTAATTCCATTACCTTCAACGAGACATCTTGAATGGACGGGCGACAAATTGGCATCGATTTCTGTATTCCTGCACGTAGTTTCACGACATTCGATACTTTGGCAAAGTGTAATTTGTTACCCCAGTAATTTTGGGCAGGTAAACGGAAGTCTGGTTGGCCGTGATGTGACATACGAGATTACCTTTTTCACTAGTGTATCTATCTATTATTCCACGTCATCAGCCTCCGAGATAATTTATTTAATTAATTTCATAGTTAACCGAAACTACCGTACTTAGCCTTTGGTATTTTGTTTCTATACTCGATTTGTTTTCTCATCAAACTTGGAGCTTTATTGCCAACTCAATTACCGGTAAATTCTCCTGAGCTGAAAAATCACCCTCAGAGTCGATAACTTTGGGAAAAGATAATTGCACATCTTTTCATCCCACGGATTTCACATTTATCACATTCGAGTAACAGCAAGTCATTTAATATATCCATTTAATATATACTTCTATGAAATAGGAAATTTCGAATTGCCGGAAAAGGGGCTCGGTAAATATCACCATCGAAATGCTCAGCGATTTTCCAGTTACAATCATATAATAATTATCAAGCTGGGTGCAGGTGCTCGAATGCAATATACTACCACATTTACTACTGGTATATTAATTATTCTATGTAACATTGCTGGTTGTGGTTTCTGCCAAATGCACATCGTAATTCGTACACGAGCATCACATGTGTACACCACTGCTTCACATTTGGGTACATACATTTGTTTATCTTTTATTGTTATAGTAGCTGGTGTTTTCAGTGCTCGCTTGCGTGGGTGCGATAACGACTCATGTCAGACTAATAGATCCGTGTATCCTGAGCAGCGATTTGATATTGAAAACGTTTTTTCTTCCTTCCTTTTTTAGTAAGCGTCTATATTCTATGACAGGTCCAGATAAAAATCGACTAATTGGAACCAGCGGATAGCGAAGAGTTGTATTAGCCAAAGTTTTTATCTATCGCTGAGTCTGACAATGAAAGGGAAACTTTTGCCACTGGATTGGATTGTATATTTTCAAGGTGGGCCGGGAAAATCGACTCTCGCTTTGGAGTCGAGGGCGTTGCTGGTAATTGGATTCATTTTTAACTTCTGACCCAGAAATGTCCACCAAGTATCTCACGACACGATTATATTTCGAGTCTGAAACATTGCTTTTAGCTAAATTATGTTTACCAGGCACCAAAATATCGAAGAAAAAACTAAATGTTTTTCTAAAAGATACAAGATAATTCCGGCCGGATATTATCTAGTTGAAAATCCCCCAAGTTTTGCATTAGGTATGTATAACTTCGTTATAATTTATTCCTCACAACTTCTCGAAACTTGACTGTTAGGCTGTGTTCTGTAACACGAATCCTCCATTAACGATACCTAACTATTCGAGATAATTTTTCGAAACATAAAACTGTCGTGATAAATGGAACTGCAAAATTGATGGCTGAGTGCGTAACAGTAACTCATCCAACGATATCATGCTCCGATAGTCTATGGCCCGCATTCTATTCGCGATAACGTACCTATTACAAACTGCACTGTACGTAGGTAAGGGTTTGATTATATTACATGGATTTAGATCGATGAGTTCGGTACTGAATTGATCGGTCTTCGAAGCTGATGTTCATGAATCAATTGGGATAGTACTCTGAATACAATCAAAATCGCTGAAAATTGATTGAAGGACACTTCTACAACTTTTGCTAGTAGGATAAAGTAATTATTTGGACTCTCCTCCGAGACTTACGATCCTCAAATGATTCATCTGTTCACGAAGATCAGGGATTTTGCATCCCTACATTACTTCACTGCCGAGTTCACTGCTGATTTCTCCAGCGGGTAAAGCTTAAAAGCTCGACGACATCCCCAGCGATTAAAACATATAAGTGTTTGCTCTTACGAGCAGGCTATGGGACTAATTAGGCGCGTGAACCCACGTGTTAGGCCCGCTATATCCTCGCAATTGAAGAACCTAAACGGTCAGGTCTAAACTTTCGTCCCAGGAGAGGAGAAGATGAACATATCTGCCCCGCGTGTATCCCAGAGTAAATTCTACATGAGGTTGAAAAATCTCGCGAGTCATTCTGAGAATGGAAATCGATGAGTTCCGCTGCAGAGTGGCACTCCGTTACGAATACACAGATCTTACAGATTCGCGAAATCCGATCGGGGTTTAAACTTGGCAACTTCATTTCTCCCAAATCTTTCAAACCGTAAAGGTTGTATCGTTTTGTCAAGGTACAACAATTCACTAGCGCAAGCTAGTTAACTGTAGTGCTTATCGTTCTCACCTCATCAAGTATGAATAATTATCCACCACCTTGATATACTGGCCGAAAACCATGAAACTGAATTATGATTAGTCCTGGTACAACGCATTATCATGTGGCCACCGCCCGAGGAAATACATCTTCCAGATAGTGATGCACATCATAGTGACATGGCAATCGTAACTAAACTTTCCGGTTGGCATAGCGTATACATATCTGGGTGATAGTTTACCCTCCGTGTCCCCAATTACGTGCCATATGAGCACGATACGGACGGACTAGCGTTCATTAAGGATGTTTGCTCAGTTCGCTATTACAGTAGGCGGAGGCCTCGAGGTTTGGTGGTTGATCCTTGTTCCTCGATCCTCGATCCTTGCACTCAGTCTTACCCTGTGTGCCTCATCTTTGATGAGAAAGTGACGGGAAACAAACCCGTTAATCCTTAATTACGTTCTACCCCCCTCGTCTAACGCGTTGTCGAAGATAGTGAATTCTTAACGAGCTTCTCTCACGATTCAGCAGCTATTCACTTTAAGAGACTAGGACAGATTTTGGCATATACTTACCTGCTACTTTCAAGGCTAAGTCCCTAAGTGATACATTGAAAAGAGCTACTAAAATATTAAATCAACTTTAGGCTCAGTTCGACGTTGTGTCTGCCGCGTTAACGAACTGAACATTTACAAAAAAGTTTGGGGATGAATGCCACTTAGGATCAATATACCCATCCATGAATTCCGAGGGAACTAATCGTATTCTGATGCTTTGAGAGGGTAGAATTGCGGACTAGGAAAGCATATCAACTACTGTAGGTATAGGCAGTATGTGAGAAGCGTGGTGGAATTTTTGATACCACCGAAGTTTGTCAGTTCGGTTTTCTATCGAATTACAAGGTTCAACGTCTTGACGTTATTTCATGCCATCACTGTCAGTTCACTATCAAGGAAACCTTATTGTTACCCCAACCGTGTATCTATATCTGGCTTCAAGAGGCGAAGAGGCTCTAGAGTGACTTAATTGGGGCAACGAGGAGGGCAAGGACAGTCCGCAAGTTTTCAAGAAATTTCATTTCGCATTCGTAGAGATTTCTCTTGTAGAATTCTCCCCCTCTCTCAATGGTTTGACGTTCCCCATCTCGCCCCTTCCTCTCAATTCTCTTCGTTCTAAGAATCCCCAGAGTCTGTAGAGAAGATACGGCCAAGAGTCCTTGGGATTCGAAGTGATTGCTGAAATCTAGCGCAAAGAGATATAGCGGGCGGTGATATCTTCTCTGCATATCATTGAAATGCTAAACAACCGTTTGCGAAGGATTCTGGAACGAGGGGGGGAAAGGTGGCCGACCTAAAACAGGACTCAAATATACACTAATCTACATATATATCTCGCTCACAAGAGTGATGGAATGCCTGTTTTCCTAGTCGGATGAAAAAACTTTCGCGGGATGTTGAGAAAAAGTTGGAAAAGGCTTCAGGCGTTATCGCCAAAGCTCAACACACCCAGCTATATATATGTATACATATACCTATACACACACACACGCACACACACACATACAAAAAATGGCGTGATTACGTGTGGGGTTTGTCGAGAATGACAAGGCGAAGATAGACGAAGCGCTGAGAGGCTCAACGAAGGTATACAAACTCTCAACTCCTTTTTCCCTTTCGCCTGGCCTGCAGCATGAAACGTACAAACACTCGTAGCTACTCAACGGGGAATCCTTAGCGCGGATCGGTATTCCCTACCTTCCTTTTCCGGCAGCCCAATACCCGCAGGGCGAACAAAGCAGTCAATGATTCGTACGTTATAAGCAAAGCACAGAATCAGTAACTAGGCTTTCTGCTAGCTTTCGGCTTTTGTGTATAACATCATACATTTTCTACTTTCTTCCTTTTCAATTACACGATCCATACACGTCGATGTTGTATAGGTACACGTATCATATGCAAACCAACGAGTAGACTGCTGAAGTATGTGATTAACTACACGCTGAATTCACGTGTCCTGGAAGGAATCTATGAAGAGGTCTATTGTCGTCGTAAATATGGAGGTAGACGCTGATTGGAGCCAATTGAGTCTTGCTTCGAGTAACGGAGCTTCGAATCCAGTTCAAGTATGTGGATTCGTTCAAATTCCACCTTGTCAAGTTTTGTGGTGAAAGGGTGGTAGATGGGTGCTGTATATGCCAGTTTTAAATATCGACTAGACTAAGGAACCGCGAGGGATTCCTCGACGAAGATCACTGCTGATTGCGAGAAACTATATATGCATATATCTTACGATAAATCAGACTGAGTCCGATTTTATGCGAAGTGAGGTAAATGCTGATTGGAGATCATTCAATCTCCATCGCGTATTTTGCTTCGCCCATGCTATATGCAGAGGCGTTTGAAAGCCTTGAATGAATCGAATTGTTTGGAACGAATCGTAATGGAACCTATATTGTTTCTCTAATTCTTATTAATGCATTACTCGTTTCACTTTCGCAGTTTAAGGAAACTGAAACTGTAACAGGAAGGGTTGATTGCGACAAGCTAAGGTGTACCTGCGGTGGATAAGCCGCTTCATTGTTTTCAGTTTATATTCACATTGTTTGGTCGAGCTGTGTGTTAAAAATTTTGCATGTAATCCCCGTTGTCATTAATATTATTCACGAGACCGAGTAAAAATTTTTCCCGCATAAAGGCTTGACGATGGTTGCGCGCACACCTTCGTTACGGCAGAATTAATCCTTTCCATATTAAAGAAAGGGGCAATTATTTTTTCCCTTCTCTTTTGCGGATGTATTTGACCGTTATGCTTTGACTGAAACCACACGAAAAATATAATCACGTTATTCCTTTGATATTTGAATAAATTTTCGCCTGCAGAGTTCCTGTCTTCTACATGTCGAGGTATAGATAAATTCTACGGTGCCCCTATTCGCGACTTGCTGAGGAATAATGGTCGTTCAATTTATATGTCCGCTGCATCGCTTACTGGTTTTATCAACTGCCTTCATCACGAACAGCGCATCACTCTTGCACCAAAGTTTCTTTTTGCCTTCTCTTCGTTTCTTATCTCTAGATATTAATTTTCACGCCTTGGACGTAGATTGTCACCTGCAATTTCACAAGACAAACTATTTTTTCCCACTAACATTCCACTCCGTTCCTTTACGAAGAAGTGCAACAATAATTTGCGCTGTGTGAAAGGACAACTTTTAACGGTGACCGTAGCTGACTGGCAAAAGTCAATTCGATGTAACCTGTTCTGTCCATTCCAATTTACAGGCTGAAAATCTTGGGGTCCTTTCACAGGATACATCTCTCGCGCAGAGACAGATTTTGGGGAAAGATAGTGCGATGGATTTTCTCGGTGGATACAATAAAGGAGGGATTTTAGGGTTGGTCGCACGCATCACTGATAAAAGTAGCTCAAGACTCTACAAGACATACCGAGGCGTAAGATATCTAGAAATATTTCTCAAGGAATGAAATATTATGCAGAATAATATGAATAAAATAAAATAAAATTATTTGCGATTTTGCGCATGCAGTACCTACGTGTCTTTCGTATGAAACGGTGAAATTTCCATTCGATAAGAGTTCTACTCTACGTATATTCTCGAATTTTAAATCATGATGGAAGTTTCGGCGAGTACCTATAAGAAATACTTGGTCAGTGTATGATACGGCCTTTTTTCCTGGCTTTGTTAGCTGTTATATTTTGCAGTCACGTTGCCGTTTGGCCGCCAAATATTGACTCAAATACGCGAAATGATATTTTGTTTCGATATCAACTCTCAAGATATTATCGGATTCTTGGATGTAGCAGACGAGGCGGAGAAGTACCCTGGGAAATATTGGTATATATAATGCGTGTTATATATCTACTATAAGCATATCCAGTACTCATCCCGCCGTTTTGTTTTATACTACGACTGAAAATAAAACATCGTCCGCTGGGTAGTGAAATTTGCCTCGCGCAGCATTAGTACGAGTTTAAACAGACGAGCTACCATTACCAAAATTAATTCCATCTTCATTTCGAATGCAACGTTCTGCCAACGGCTGCCTATTTCCTTTTGCCTGCGTATAATCCTGACTTATTTCATAAATTCGTAGCGTCAAATTTTGCGGACTGTTTTATAAGATTTCCGTATTCTCATTTGCGACTTATTTGCAATATCGAGATTGAGGCTTTGCGGGTTTTGTTTTCTTTCTTTTTTCCATGATCGTTGATTAGTTTTTTAGTGTTCTACAGTCGTATATAATCTGATTGATTTTTGCATAAAACTCATGAACGAGTTTGTCTGATGAGATATCTGCTGAGCAATATCAAATTCAACTGTAAAAAAGCATCTGAAATGTAGCGAGCATTGGCCAGATGGCTGAATCCGTTGTGCAAAACAGCTTCACGGATTATAGCACGTAACCACCAGCAACGGAGGGCGGGACCGAGTTGAATAAAAATTCTTTTTCTTCAGTTTACGAGCAGATCTGTGGTAGCATAGTCCAAAAATAAGAGAAATCCGCAAGTGGAGCAAAGCTTAACCCAAGTTTGTGTAACATCGACGTACCAACAATAAGACTTTTACGAGGGCTGGCCCCACGCTGACTGATTCTACTTTTTTACCTTGCGGCTTGAACGGATATCGCGTGACTTTGTCCCGGCTAATTTTTGTCTCCGATCGTTGCCCCACGACACTCCAATCGCGTTTCGCCGGACCTGATCCATATAAAAGCGTATAGTTCGCTAAAACCTTCCACCCTCAAGAGTAACTGGGCATTCGTGACGATGGCCGACCTTCGCAAAGGCTTAGGCTTTGGATTACGGATTTTTTGCTGTTTAGTTTGGTACATAGTCGAGCGAACATTTAACATTTTCCATGGATTTACCTAAACCACAATTGCTATTGTGCATCTTTTACTGTCGACTCAAGGCATTGATCCACATATTCAAAACTATAGAAAAATAAATGAAGAAAAGAATAAACCAATTTCCCACAAAAAATGAGGTTCTCGCAAAAACTTGGCAAACAGGCAGCTCACGTATTATTTTTTTATTTTCTTTCTTTAGGTAAGACCTTGATCGACATTTCTTACTGCCCGATTCCATTGGTGCTGACTGCTGAAGAAGTCGGGCCGTTTTTAAGGGGAGAAAATTCGACTCAGGGGACGATTTCTTGGGGTACGTGGCGTTTTCCGTCGAGGCGGGTCGAGACTTGAGATCGTAGTTATACCGGGAGGAAATTGGCTTCGTACAAGATTTGGACAGCTTCTTTTGGCAACTTCTTCCGCAATTTTTCAATGGGGATTTTCCCCGAATTACATATCTCCACGAGTGCCCTTGTAAAAATAAATTGCGTGACTATTCGGCGCCAGTTTAGCTCAACGACTTTCATTCTAAGGTACAGACGTGGTCTTTTTCAATCTAA
The DNA here is from genome assembly GCA_963992785.1 of Tenthredo livida. NCBI lineage: Eukaryota > Metazoa > Arthropoda > Insecta > Hymenoptera > Tenthredinidae > Tenthredo > Tenthredo livida. Next base: position 21,604,025 of record OZ023068.1, read on the forward strand.
AAGCGACGTTAGACGCAGGAACAATTCAACCAATCGTTGTCGGTTAAATAAGGTTCTGATTAATCATTTGTGTCCTTGTAAGTGATTGGAATATCGGATTTAATTCCACACTCGGATGTGGGGTCAACCCGACGTGATACTAAATCTCAATTGGCTATATCGAGACGCATTTGGACGTCGGCCAGCGATTTGATTCGTCGATGGGATTTCCATCTCTGTTGCTTTATCTTTCGCCTTTTCTTTTCCGTTTATTTTTTCAGGGCGATTGAGGAAATTCTGCCTTTTTTTCCACGCTCCCTCTGAAACTTTCGCTTTGATTCATTTCTTCAGCTTTCACGACTCGTTTAAAATTGTAATAAAAAGCATGGTCAATTTTTTAATCCTACTCTTAATGAAAGTTTTCTTTTGGTTTTTTTCCTTATTTTTTCACCAGCCGTCATTTCTCGTTAAAACTCAGTTCATTTCGGTTAATCTTGATTCAAATGTATTACGTAACCCTTTACGTAACGTAAATATGATCAAAGCAAACCAGTTAGAAAAGCGGACGTCGCGTGCAAGCATCGCGTGTCCGTTTGATCAACGACGTTTAGATTGTATAGATACGAGGACAGGGGAGAGTTTATTAATACAAATGTATGGCATAACACGCATGCAGAATTATACCCGTTAATTTCAAGTTTTTACACGTATTTCGTATATACGACCATTAGCTGTAACGAATTGCTATAATCTGTATAATGCGAAGTGATTCACTGTGTGCAGAAAAACTTTTTGCGATTATGGACCGTCACTTTATTTATTTTTTTACGTCACCATAAACTTGAGGCCTACACAATTTGTTCATTGCACAAACGAGAGGTATACATAGCTAGAACCCGTAATATGACCATTGATTTGACTTTTACTTGTGAATTGAAAGAAAACAACGTTCACTTCCTTTGTATGATAACTAATTGAAAGTATAGCAATTAAAACTTTTCAAGGCAACCTCTTTTCACTCAAGTACTGTACCTTATACCAGTCTCTATATTATAACGAGAAACTTCGTGGTCCTGTAATAGCGATTATTGTACGATGAAAACGAAAAAGTTTTGATTAAAAACTCTTTACAAGTTTTATTTCTCATAACTTGTGTATTACTATTTTCAATATCATTACAATTCAAACTCATTGTATAGATTTATTTCTCGGTAGGTACTATAGATACATTCCATACACACACGTGATAGCGCCAGTGAACATCTATAATCTACAGCTATAACGATCTGTACAAGATGAAATCATCGCGACACGCAATATCTGATAATGTTTGCTTTTCGTAAGTTTCGTTGTACATAAATGTACATTTTTTTCACGTGCTTTTAAAAACTGCCATAATTGGAGTTTTTAGAACGCCAAGTCTGGAGACGATAACTAAGTGTTACTGTGAATCGTACAGACACAGAGACGAGGTGGAATTTGTAATCAGAAATAAAAAAAAAAAATATCTCGCGTTACGGGCATGTGGAGATTCCACAAAAAGTTGACCCAGTTTTAAACCTGTGGGAAATTTCGAGGATACTGAGCTCCCGGTCCTACTGCGCAGTCTCTTATAATTTCTCTACCATTTCTGGATCGAAATACGGACGAATTTTCAATTTGTATTTTCGCTCGGGCATGTATAGCTTTCAATCAGAGGTCGAAAATACCGAAGATAATTTTCAGGATATTGAATAGACTTTTATACTTTCGCTTCGATGGATTCATCCAAGAATCTCGATTCGCGTCCGACACTGGTCCCTCGCTGTTCAATAAACGCATCCTTGATTTTTCTCCACTTTTCATTGATCCAGAAATATTTTCCAAGTTTGCTCTAGGTACACATCGCGAGCCAGTTTCATCTGCGAGGACGCTTCGTGTGCATACACACTCTGCATCTGAAGTATTTCCATTCGATGCTAACAATGCTGATCACACGAGTGCAAATAATAAATTTTAAAGATGTTTTCGTGGAAATGATCAATAGCATTGCTAAATTTTAGGTCAGGATATCATTGTTCAATGCTGATACCGTTTCTTTAGAAGCCTCTTAAATCTGTGTGATAATATGAATACACAGGTGGATCCGACAGACATGACCCTGCGGTAACTGGATATTGATTTCCGAAGTATGTAGCAGGAAATTATGATCGTTGTTTCAGCCTCAGGCGATAATAGCATTATGCAATATAGTCGATATATCGATGTTACACGTGGTTCTGCAGGCGACTGGGTACCCTTAGCAGCTGCTGAATCCTGGAGATACAGTTTAATATCTCTGAGACGGTGCAGCCTGCAGGTTTCAATTAAGTTTATGCAAATTCTGCGACGACGTACAAAATAACGTTACTGTAGTCGTTTGGGGTTGGGTGGTCTTCAATCTTGACTCTGGCGCTCACTTGATTTTAGATTAGAGTTTCCGGTGCTTCTTAGCTTCTCTGTCAACTTTAAGAGAACGTTATCATCATCTTCATACTCTGCACGACCAGGCTTTAACCATTCATGAGAATCTTGTGAAAATTTGATCTTATACGAAGCCTTTGAATAATTAATAATCGCACATAACATTACCACACCAGATTGCTATCTACTTTAGATAAAATAAGCACCTTCTTGCAGAAAATACAGAACTTATACGTGGTAAGAAAACCAACGTGAACAAAGATCACGCTGGCTTTCCCGAATCGCGATAAGCGGCAAACTTTTGTGTTTAGATTCATAAGAAAATCAAAGAAAATTTTATCGGCTAGATAATATTTCTCACATCGATGAGGTAACAGAAGTCACCCGAGACACTCTTTTCTCTAGAAGAAGACCAAGAGTACGAGAAAGAAAGAGGTATATATGAGAGAGAGGAACTTCTTATCGGTGTTAGCTCGTGCCTCGTGGGGTGGAAACTTTACTCGTCGTTCTCGCTTCTTTTCGTTCGTCTTATTTTCCCACACCATGCCGTAACACGAGCTTCTATACACCCCTACGAGGCTGTGTAAAATTTCACAAGTCTTCCGAGGTCCCGCGAAACCGTTCGGAACAATCGAAATTTATTCTTTCCCATCTATATTTCATGGCCAACGATTTGAATCCAAATCGCATGACGAATCCCGTAGGACAGTTGGTCAGGCTTGGTGAGCATGGCAATGAATTATATTTCCGCACTATATCTATAGCGACTGGCATTACATTATATGCTATTTTACCGATGAATAGCAAGATGAAACCATCTTGCCCTCAGAAACTGTCATCTCTTTTCGTTTGTATACATGTAACATTATTTTCGTACAGAATAGTAGATGACAAAGATGTCTACCCCCCTTATTATCTTTTGTGATCATCCATTTGGCCCCTCGTTCATATTGACCCTGCGCTGTCTCAAGATACTCTTAAGATGCTCTTGAGTCACAAAGATCAGTGAGGACGACGTGGGATGAGCGAAATACAAATCTGAAGAAGACGATGGAAATCGATGTGAAGATTGACGCTACTTTTCATTGTGGAAAGTGTCGTACGTTGCGTCGGTATCAGGGTGAAACTTTTTAAAGCGAAAACTCATGTTTCGGCTTTCGATATGATCGCTTATCGACGTTATGATAAAGCCATGCAATAAGCGACTCGTCACTTCGTATCGTGGTCCAAAGGCGACTGAATAATATCGCGAATCCCTGATGACGACGTCGAAGGTTATAGTATCGTTCATGCTGGCAGCTAGCTCGAAAGCTCAGAACTTTGTTCGGAATTGTATTCAAAAATATGTGGCTGAATCTGAATTCGTTTTTACTACACGCAAAGTGTGGGGTACATCATTTGACCAAGTCATAAAATAAATTTTCGTTGATTAATATTCGACTGATTACGTGCGCCTATTTTGGTTCGTGATTTATCTTGAAGGGTTTTATCAACAACATTTTTCTGCTAGAACTCGTGAAGCCATGCAGTTCGATAAAATAGTCGCTAACTGCGACTTATCCTGTGAAAATCCTTTCAGACTTCCCGGATTAGTTTGTCTTCCCCGTTGATCACGGAATAGACCGCAAAAACTTATAGAGAAGTGGCCTGCAGGAGACAACGGAAATGAACGGTCTGATCTAATACGGACGTAGAAGTAATGAGTTGCATCACTTGTGCTCGAAGTCTTTATTACTCGTACCTTATTTCTCCCCCTTGCATCACCCTGTCTCATCTTATTTCAGGATGGTTCTTATTGTTCGTGACCGATTAAGGGTGAAGAATAGACAGGGAATGATGTTGGGGCGAAGGTGAAGGCAAAGGTAAACGAGTGAAGGAGCGATAATTGAATTTCCTTTTAAGCTTGTTTAAACAATTTCAATAACTGATAACCCTCGTCTTTCTAGGGCCTTTCATCAAACTTCTTTGATCCTTCACGCCAGTGGGATCAAGTGAATTGAGATAACATAAAGAAATTATTCGCTGTGTACACAGAAATTTAGCTAATTTACGTCATTACAGCCCATACGCTCAATAATAATGCGTACTGAAATCTGCTAGAATTTTTATAATGCCTGTTTCCCTGCGAAGCAGACACACTATATCGAAAATTCCGTTTTCAGGAAGCTTTCTTTCGGCCAGCCTTTGCGTTCGCGTTCAAAGAATCAACCAATAAATCAAAGGTTGGGTTCGGACCAATTCCGCAAATATTTGCCACAGGAATGTTAAAATGCGTTTAACCTTAGATTATTTTTCGTTTTTCTGACATCGTGTTGTGAACGTATAACAGGATGAAAAATAAATCGAAGAAAATTTCGGAAGTGAAGTCAGCAGATTTATTCTGAGGTAAGGAAATTGTCGTTGGTAGAAAAGCAGGGAGGAATAACGTCCTACCGGAAGTTTCTACGATTTCCGGTGGCATACAAATCGTACGTGGTGTGGAAAGAATCCTGTATTCAGATGTCGGTGGGTGTCTACATTCTATAGATTTTATATACGTGTATACGTATAGTATACGGATTACAAAGTGTAGCTGATCCATCAAGGCCAGTAATTATGCAAACGCAATCTGCGATAACTCAATCAAGAGTTCAGCGTAACTCTTTTACCTCATTTAACGCTTTCTGGCCGAAAATTGCCCTTTGCACTCGTAAATTGGGAATAAACTTTCGGGAAATAGCTTTTAGGCGAGTCCGCAGGCATGCAACTTTTCCGCCTCGGGTGAGGGGAGCGATGGACTGATTTATGTTGCGGCAGAAATTGAATAAGACATCGCAATTGGAAAATCTCTGCCGAGAGACAACCCGAGACGCATGAAATTTATCCCACAATTTGAACTTTTCAATTTGGACGATCGCTTTCTTCGGCCTTTAGAATAAGTAGCTACGTGGCACATTTGTTGTCCCTAATACTTGACAGAAACTTTTACACTTTTCGACGTCAATAAATTTGAAAATAAATCGACGATGCCTATCGCATTCTCCTAAATCTAGACTACAATACTCAAATTCTAATTCAAGGGGAGCGCAGCTGTAGTAGGCATTTGATTCAATTGATCGTGCTAATCGTCCCTCCAATCTAGATATCATGTAATAATAGTATTCATGACTCCTGCATGTGGGTTGAGCATGAAAAATTAATATTCCAGCCACAGAAGCTCGACTCATATCGCAATGACAATTATAATGATGATGGTTATCATCACTTCTATTATCTTCATCGTCAGTGTCATAATCATTGTGCAGAAATATTTATTACCCTAGGCTGTTGTGTATATGATGCACGCTGCATCCGACCTGCATCATACCCATATCAACAGAAGCCCGGACGTATAGTTCCACAAACTTTATGACTATCCGCACTTATCTCTTCACGAGTACTCTTTCGTCGTTTGCGCGGACTTTAATGGCAGTGGATCTCGCCAAGCTGGGAGCAATAAACGCCACTTTCTTGATAGCTTTTCCGCCGTAGCATCATACTGGCATCGGGTTAGAAACCTTCTCGTCTCTGCTGAGGATAACCATTATACCCAGATTTCATTTGCCTTGCTTGTGTACAGAGCGGCTCATAACTTCTTCTGCATGCCAATTAGGAGCTCCTAGAATTTTCAACGTTACAAATCCGCATTCGCCCAGGGCTTGACTAGCTAGTCTCAACAATGTGAGCGGGTTACAGCCGCATGAAAGTGGATCTACATCCATAGGTACAGCGAGAATTCTACGACTTTTTATTCCGAGAAGAGTAAATCAGTTTTTTCATATTACTTCCATAACTTACAAAGTTTCGGTCAGAAAACCGGCTGAGAATGCAGTTTTCTGATAAAATGTGATTCACAAAAAATTTTAATCGGTATCCTAGAGTTTTTTGAGACAGAATGCATCGGTAGAACTGCTTGCAGCGCTGAGCGTGTTTGTTGGTTTCTCATTTTTTACAAAACTTACGAGAGAACTGAATAAAAATCCCTGTTCCTGCGGTTATAATTGGATAAAATCTAGTACAGCCAATTATGTTTTGTAACTGAGTATCTTGGCTTCATTTTCCTGACCGAGGATTGAGGTTTCTGTGAAGGCCGCTTGCTGTTATAATGGTATTCTTCATCATCTCGAGTAGCCATCATAATCCTTCTTGATTTCTCGAGAGTATTGGACATCACGAACCTTGACCGTAGTTAGTTATGAGCTCCGTTGCTTTTTCGGGCAACATGACAGTACTGACAGTATTTGCTTTTATGTGACTGAGACAAATCCCCATGCGGAGTAAATATTTATCTTAAGTCTCTTGACCACACGACGATTTCTGCCTGTATTTGTGCGTTAGAGTTTCCCCGGAGACAGAACTCAATTTTAGGATTGACTCGGCTACTTTCCATCACATTATTTGCATCAGTGACAAATCTGGAGGTTTCGTATTTGCTCGTCTGAGTACCACGCGTCACATCACAGGCCCCGCTGTACTCTGTCAACTTTCCCCTTCGTACTCTCGCCGTATTTTCCTCATTTTATGTCTTTTCAATCATCTCTTGGCTACGGTATACATTTCATGGGTATCTGTGTGCCTGCGCGATTGTAGTGAACTATGGCAAAAACTGACAATGAAGGTGAATTATCATTGCTATTATACCGTGCAGGGGGTTTCAGTCGTTTCTCTTAGTCCAAGTTCTACATTATTAAACCTCTCATGGCAAGGGGCATTAATTATATGAAGAGGGTGAAATAATGGCGACCATAATTAAAAAAATGATTTAAAATTGCGTCAAAGGAAGGGTGGGCAAGGGAGACGCCACAGGTCTCTCGTGTTTTTAGGTAATTAGATAAAACTTTAAGGGATAAAAGGTCTATGCTACCCTAAAGGCTACCGTTGCCCTTCCCTAGCTTGACTCTGTCACGTCACCTGCTAAATCAGCTAATCGGGGTTGCAAATTTCATTCGGATAATGCGACAGCTAGCTCCCAGGCATTCCCGGTAGACTAATTAGCATCTAACTAGCATCTCAATGCATTTGAATGCCTTGGGGGCCACTGGATCAATGAACCAATTCGCGGTTGTTACCCTCGCGCAATTCTTCCGTCAAGGCTTAAGCTGAATTAATTGCTGAACATGAGTCTGCACCTTGATTGGAAGTCTTTTTTTATTTTTATTTTCAGTTTCCGCAATCTGCCGAACTCGTCAATACTGTCGAGCAATATACAGTATCATACATATAATATGAGAAGTACTTTCCCATGCATACGGGTCGAATTTCACCTGCACTAATTGTGAGGCTCACACGAAGCTACTCATAGTTTTATGTGCAAATGGTTTCATCCATCAGCTGCGGGATTTTGCGCTACATTAATGGTAACGAGATCGCTAGTTGGATTAGGTATTTCCGAATATTCTCTGAATATGTTCAATTCCGAAAATGTCATCGGGTCATTCACGGAATTTATTAGTTCATCTGAATCCTAATGCGTTGTACATGACAATACCTACTTCAACTTTTATCCAAAAGGAATTTATTTATCGGGTTCTTTGTCGGGTTGTCCTTTCTTCCACGTTTCTGGTCGTCTCCACGAGGCCTACTTATGGACAAATTGAAATAGGACAATGCAGGAAGGGTACTCTTTTATCCTTGAACGCACTTAGGCGCCGTTAGTGAACACAAATCGTGCCACCGGACAAGTATAGAAACTTGGAATAACGGAATGATTGTCACGTTCACTTAGGCTATTTTCAGCGTGGCAAATAAAAGGGGTAAATAATAATTGATGACGGGTGTCAACATTTGATCTGCATAGTATACTTGCAGCCGAACCTCTCATTGTGCAAAACATTTATTTGTATATTTATAGATTGTTGGACTTTAAGTGATGCCTTGCTATGGGTTGCGAATAATGATTTTTTAATGCTTTTTTATTTCCCTTATTTCTTTCATTTTCAAATTATTCAATTGAACGATTGAATGGATGTCTGGACATTGCGTGAGCGGCACGTTTTGACTATAATCATTTTTCACCGACATGACATTTCTCGCCTTTCTATATTTCTCTTTCGTACTATGTGGGTCGCCTAAACTGAAATTTATATGTATGAGAGACGCTTTACATCTACAAAAAAAAAACCCAAGGTCTTTCCAGAATTGAAGGAAGGCTGCCCATTTCGGGGGTAGGGGGTCATGAAAGTATTGAATGAAAAAAAAAACCGACTCACATCCGAGTCTTTTGTTCAAAAAAATTACATTTTGTATGGGGGTTGAAAGCGCTTAACGCTACGGTTAAGTGGAGCGGACGCCGGAACACAAATTTAATGCTATTTCTCTTGGGAAAAGACTCGGAGTCGCAGTATGTATGAAAAAAAACTGATCATAACTCTGAGTATCAAGACTATAATCAATTTTCAAGTCACGAATGTCCGGTTTGGCAAAAAACAAATTATTTTTAAAAAGTTTATACAATTTTTCTCGAAATTTGATTTTCCGTTGTTTCTGCAAGTACTGTGACTATACTGGTACAATAATCGAAAGATCAGCTTCTGTTACGCATATCACGTGCCCATCGGCTACGAGGGAAATGAAACCTAGGCGTTCGATGTTTGAGCTGCCAGCTGTATGCAGGCGTTTTCATTTACCTATATGTTGCGCTTATGAACACGGCAGTTCTAGTAAACGCATAACGGTCGAAAATGATGTTCACAAGTATATATAGGATATAGGATTATTGCAACCAATATGTAACGTCGGAATTCTTTCCGGAAACAACGATCTATGTGCGAATGTGCGGCTCTAGATTTACGAGTTTGCATTACTTTGCGAGGGATGAGCCTCTTCTACGCATATATGAAACATTTTCATGTATTAAGAAGCTCAAATCGATCATTTCATGCGCTATTTTTTTTCTCTCTTTTCAGTTCGATTATTCATACGGGGGTCGTTTGATATCCGAAACGATCTTGGGCTGAAAGGAGGTTCTGCCAGGGCAAGGGTCAAAAGGTCGGTGACGTATCCACCTACATTTCACGACCCAAGGGGATACAGTTGAGACACATTTTCTACGGGGTTGAGGACAAAGTTGAGAATTTTCTTTTTGTAGTTTGTAAGAAAAGTATCACCTATCTTCACGACCATCATGTACTACGTGCCTAATCGAAAAATTCACCGGTTTGCAAATCGAATGACCGCCGACCTCGTAGCAAAGTATAAAAAACTGTGAGGTGCATAAGGTATGCTGCGCTAGAAATCTAGCATCGTAAATAACTTTTATCATCACAATATGTAAACGGAGCAGTTGCAATTCTCACTTGTTGAAAAGTGTATACCTTCTACCCGAATAACTAAATGATACCTATATTTGTATCACCACAGCAAATGCTTTGACTGCAACCATTTTCATTTTCTACAGCTATTATGGAAACAAAATCTACGCTATCGATGCAGTAGACATACTTGAATTCATGTACGCTAATTTCGAACGTAACACTATCCCCGCAGATGAGATGTAGTATTACTTCGAATGATTGGACGACGATACGAGGTAATTGAGCGAATATTTCGAGGAGACCAATTTTATCGAGTACTACGACCGATATCGACAGGGGAATTCCGCCTGCGCCATTTAAGGGAATAGAGTGTACAAAGTATATAATATATAGGTATACATATATATCGGGCGGGTATTCACCCTATATAGATATGTCTGTACGGTGATTCATTACGAAAGAGTATTTTGAAAATGTGCAATTACATCTTTCCACTATTTTCTAGCTTGTTTCTCGATTTATACGACGATCAGTAAGCCGTGAAAGTGCTCTCGAACTGATGATTTTATGAAGATACCATTTTTGCTGTGCAAAAAAATCCTAACTTCGATAAAATATAAACAGGCAATTAAATTTCGAGGTCAAATCTCTCGAAAGTAAAGAGCCACGAGCAACAAGTGAATTGCTTTTGAATTCAGAGCCTATTCACGTGCCTACTTAAGTGAGTACCTATATGCAGGGTATTCAAAAGTTTTCCCCTCGGTTTTACCACTTCCGTAAAAACAATAATGATCTAATTTATTAGCACCTTAGAGTATTCAAGTTTTGTTTGGTGATTGGGTTAATTCAACGAGAGAGTTTATCGTGTCGATAAAATTCCGCCTCAGATGACATTATTATTTCTTTATCATCGAAATATCAATGAAACAGTTCTGATCTCTGAGAACGAGACTGTGCATATAGTACCAATGTTCCTGAGCCTTATACAAACGAGTATTACAACGAAATTTGAATATTCAGTATTGAACACTGCCTTCGGTCTTTATATTTCAACTCACACGACCCAGGAGCATTTCCTTTATTGTACAGTGCATTTTTCAACACCCTATAACTATGGGAAAAACTTCCGCCATTCTGGTCCCTCATTGTTAGCGACACGTGTCACCCTCCAGTACAAATCTTCGGGGGAACAGGGGGTTCCGTTGCAGGGAATGTGGAATTTTTTTGAGTGGAGATTGACGGCGTGACGTTTCTTATACAGGGAAAAATTGGATGGGGGTTAATAGGATCCTGAAAACTATTTCGAAGATAGGTGTTCAGTACGAAAACAAACAGCGGACTTCCGTTTGTGGTGAGTCCACAAACGGAAGCAATATGTTCCACCAATTACAAGGGCTACTGGCTGCTAACGCTTCAGGCACGGATGTCAGGTGGCTGAAAAATATTTCAAGGGAAATATTTGCGCGTCATCCCCGTGACGGTGGTCCAAAGGGTTGCGGGGACCGCAGAGAGTGTAGGGGAGACCTTGTTCAAACTAGATTTCCGATAAAATTTCACGGAGAATTTCATGCCTGGTTTGGTACACGACGATGTAATAGATTGTAGAATGACGGCGGTTCTACACAATGGACAAGTTATTGTTCGTCATCCGTTATACTGCACATATTACCGAATAAATATTTCGAGGAAATTTTCCACGACGTATCGTTACGTCGTTTTCATATCATTGAGTTTTGTTTCACGCGGAAATCCCTTCTTCAATTTTATCATCAAATATAATGGTGTATTTTAACATTGACACGGTGAAAGTGCGCGGAAATATTCTCAAATCCCTTAGTTGCACAGCCGACGACGCAGACTTTACTATGGCAAATATTGCCGCGGTTCTTAAATTGGCAGATGCATGCATATTTACTCAAAAATTCATCGGATACATACACGAGTATATTCCCAAAATACATCTACGTACTTTTTCAATTTGGAATATGTGGAATAATCTTCACTTCTCAGAATACACTTTCATGAGAGTACCTAGCGCGGGGTTGCAGCGCTGTGTCAAAAAAAAAAAAAAAAAAAGAAACAAATCTTAAGACTCAAGCGTATGTCTAAGAAAATATCATTTTCCTTGGAAGAGGGCACTGAAAGTCTGACATTCTACACTTTAACTCGAAGTTTGTAACTGAGCGGGGGTGTAGTGTATAGACACGGAAATGTTTCGAGTCAAGTTAAGGCAAGAAAAGAAACAAAATTATGCTGGAAAGAACGTGAGTGCTGGAAAGTTATGAATTCAGCAGTGTGCGTGAGTTGGAAAAAAATGGAATGGTTCAGAAAGAGAAAGAGAAAGAAAAAGAAAAAGAGGAAGAGAAGGCGATATCAAAACGTACGAAAAAGGAACGAGTGTCGGCTGAGATGGTAGAAAATTTTAAATTGAGAGGAACATTTATGATGTTAGAAGAGGAAAAAGCGGACTGTGGCCGATGCGATTGTCCCATGCGAAGAGGAAATTTCTGTGGAAAATGAACGTCGTCCCTAGTTCAGTAGGAGGATGAGAATATGGGAACCCTAAATCTGCACCTACCCCTAGATTAAAAAAGAATATTGGACGGACGTGCGTCGTGCTTTGGTGTTTGACGCGTAAACGACATCCCGCAACAGCCATATATATATCCCATCAACGACAAAAAGCACTCCGTCCCATTAGTTCCTGTCGTTTGTTTTTTTGGCTCCATATGTCGAAACCGTTCACAGAGGTGTGGGTAGGTAGGTGTGTATTGAGTAAATAGATATTTGTATAGATTTTCGAAGGTTCGAGCCCGGAAGTTTCGAGGGTTGATGGGAGCGCATTATGCATTTAACAGAAGGATTTCAAATTGGATGCTTGATATATTCCATGTTCCTGAGGGAGGAGATAAAGAATTCAGAGCATTCTTTCTTTCCCTTCACCCTTCTCCCTTTTCTTTTTTTCGCATCCTTCGTTTTTTCACCTTAAATTTTCTCCGTATTTTTCTCGCACATTTTTCTCTACCCGTGCCCCTCCGAGCTTTTTTGCACCTTTTTTATTTTCTAAACGTGAGCCTAGCAGGTAATTTTATACACTTTTTACTGCATACCAAATACCATCATTATTATTCACAACCACTTACTTCTGATTCCATTTATCCTACACCTCAACCAGCAACTTGTGCGAACGATTCAATAAGATCCTAGACCTTATAATACAAAACGCTTCATATTTAACCCTAGAGCAGAACTTCGATAGTCGAAGGTCCAGACAAATTTCAATTTCACAGCTGGTCATACCAATTTCTGACAACAGTGCGATAAATCATGGTATACGCTTCTCTTCGCGTAACTGAGCCGATTAAACAAAAATGTGGAGCAGCTCCTCTCTGTGCTGTCAGTAAAAAAAACTCAACACATCAATCAGCATCGTCAGTTCAGCAGAAATCCATAAGGTAAATATTTGAGTGATTAATCCGCGGTGGTCATCCTGCGATTATCGATCAGCTATGTCGTATAAATTCAGAGCTGCTCGTATTTTTAGCGAACAATGTAATCATTCATACGTCGTTTCAACCCCAACACGAACGCCTTCATTATATTGTAATAATATAAGTCACAAGAACACTAATATAATCATAGACCTAATAATAATGAAACAACAACAACGGTATAGCAACCAAAATTAATCTACCAAAAAAAATTGGTGATGTTTGTCAGTTCAGATCGCTTTTCTACATTTTTACAAATTTATGAATAAACGTACGTGTACACCCATTTACGGTGAGGATTTTCACCTCTTATTTCAACGCCGCTAAATCCGCAACGATATTGGAGGATTCGCAGGACAAAGAGTTGGACAATAGCTGAAATGGTAGGGAGTCACGTCTATACAACGGGTATAAAATACTTGTGTATATATACTCTGTATATTATCCATAAATATGTCTCTGGATAAGGATCCTGAAAGTGGATACGACGAAGTAGGAAAGCGGCGGGCTTTTAAATTTATTCGTGGTTCGTCCCTTTGAGATATCGATCACGACGTGTTTCCCACAGTGATGATCTCGTTCACACACATGCGCGAATTCGCGAGCTCATATTATGCTTGCGCATTTTCGTCAGATACATTTACTCTTCGGAATATTCGCGTCGAATCATTGTTGACTCGAACAGAAAACATCTAATGGATTGTTTTTTGAAAGAATTCTGACTATTCCTGATCCGTGAATGATCATCTGTCAAAACAGACATATTCACCGTGATGTGGATCGAGGGAAAATCACGCGAGTCGTTCGTCAATTGTTCATTCCTCGGAACCCTCACACTGTTCCCATGGGGTTGTTGCCAAGGCCGTCAGGCAACCCACGAACCCAAACTTTAGCTGTGAGTCAAGGACAGCGCAACCCTTATACCCATGTGCCAAAGGTGCATAACATACCTGGAGCTTATACAGATATTCGTATACCCAAGTACCTGAGATATAGCATATGGGCGTTCAGATACACATCGTAGAACAATGGAGCTTGGCTGTTATTCGACACATCGATTCACACTTTCGGGCTAAATCCTGGGTGAATACTCTAATTAAACTTCGTATCATGACTGTCGAGAAGTCGTACATACCGCGAGGTATTGTGATCTGGAGATAAAAGGCTCCTTCAATCTTCTGGACTTGGAACTATGAAGATTAGTTTTAGTACCAGCATGTATGATGGAATCTAGCGATAGGAAGAAGGGCAGGATGCTGTTACGTGGAAAACTGGAATGAATGAAATGCTTCAGCTGTAAAATGCGACGAACTTTCGCCATAAAGGCTAGATAACTTATTTGTTGATAATTATGATTTGCGGTAGGTACCTCTTTTGCTGCTCCGTATATTATATATGAACAGAATAATACTCTTGAGGTAGTATACCTGATATGAGCCATAAAAGAAACATTCCGTCATAAAAATAATCTAGTTTACGAACATGGATACTCGTCCTGATGTATAGGTAGCATAAGAAAAGTTCAACTCTAAACTACACAAAGTTCTGCGACTCTGCTATACCGCAACAGTTAGTTACACAAGGAAAAGTTAACTCCGTCGAGGTCTGGGTAGGAAAATATGGAATACATCCAAGTACGAAAAAAAAGTGTAAAAAAGAAATCATAGAAAATAAGGAACTTCTACTCTAAGCCCTGATTTATCGATTGACGTGGTATAGACAGAGGGGGAAACTTTTCGATTGAAAAATATCACGAAACGATTCTCACATTTCATTGGTAAGAAGCGGGACAAAAGCTATCCATATTTAGCTACGATACTATTACATGTACAAAATAATGAGTCAAGTTTGGTATAACTCTTCTTGTTATCGGCTGACGGCATCTATTGATTCTCAGCTGTTATGGATTGCGTCTATTAATTCTTCTGCTGGCTGCTTTGGCTTATGTAGCGAGTTGGTATAGGATTGAGTCAGTCATCTTTCCATTTATCAGAATGCTAAAGAAATTTTGAACTTTTTGAACGGATGAAAAACCAGCGAAAGCGGTCTTTTTCGGAAGGAACTACACAAAGCTGCTACAGAGGATAGAGCGGAAAAAAAGCCCGCTAACTTCCGTAATTAAAATATTTTGCACTTTTTTTTTACCCCGGGGGATCAGTACAAAAATGTGCTTGATCTTTTGAGCTCTAGAATCCTTCTCAGTCAGTAGCTCAAAAACTCTGAGCTGAGAGTTCTGCTCGTTATCAAAGAGAAACGACTGTGGACGGTATTGACTCTTCGAGTAATGCAACCAGTAAAGAAGCCAAGCACTGCACAGAGAAGGAAGAGGCAAACAAACAAGACGGTTCTTTGGACCTAAAGTTGCGGCTTTTCTTGGTTATGCAGATGCTGGTTACACAGGCCGGTTGCATTGGACAAAATGAGATAATCAATTCAGAATTGGTCGAAATTGGAACACTTACTACAATCCTGAAACTAAAATTAACTATACTATGAGGAGTTAATTTCTATATATATATGAGGGTGTTTTTGGTACGTACGTACAAGTTTTCGTAGATTAATATTCTTCCATTCCGTATCAGGCGAAAGTTGAATAGGGACAAAGGGCTGATTCATGACGTGTTTGAAAATCAAAAGGCTTGATGGGGTTGAATGCTATCTCTTAGAAAGCGAGTAAATTCAGGAATAATATGTTTCGTCATTTTCTAAGACATTTATGGAAATGACAAAACATCCCGACAACCTCAAACACAAGAACCGGCTTCACGATAGCATCCGCAGCATTAACAAGGGACAAAGAATTTCCGAGGAATTTGTCTCTCATCTTGGACAGATGCCAGATAGAGGGAAACTCTTGAAACATTAATTGCAGTTCCGAAACAATCTCTGGACTGAACTGGGAAATAAAAAGTTTGAGGCTCTTGCCTGCTTAAATGAACCCACTTGCGGTTTCAACTCATTGTTTCACTCGCAGAGGCTCTCAAAACCGGCGAATATATTGCGGAAAAAATTCTGCTACCCCAGAATATAACCGAAGCAATCTCAGCCTTCGAATTTTCTCGGATCAGTCAATATTCTTGAGATACAATTACTCGCCCAAATCGTTTTTCACTGTTTCCGCTCTTAAAATTCCTCTCCCGGTTTTCCGTCAAATGAAAATATATGACCCTTTGATTTTCGCCAATATGAAGAAAAAAATTCGTATCCTTCAGCTCAGTTTATTGCGTAGTTTCAAAGCGTATCGCTCTGATATTTTAGAGAAAAACAGTGCAATCCTAAGATGTATCGTTGCGAAATGAATTACTTGTTAGTTCAGATATCTCTTCCCGTGATTCTACAACTACGAGGATGAGAGTTGCGTCCTATTCTTTGGGATAACCCCATCTGTTAGTCACAAAATTAAAATTAAAGTTGAGAAAACGTCACGTCATTTCCTCAGCGTAATTGAGTTCAATTATACAATGGCGATTAGACAAACATTTTCAAGAACCGGAAAGATTTTGGAAAATAATAGATGGCTTATTCGCCGGTCCATTCCTTTGAACTTTCTAAAATGCGGAGATTTCCCTTCGATGGAGTTCATTAAACCTACACCTACATCTACACCTACACAAAGTTTCGAAAACAGTTTAAAATTGCGAGAGGAGGATCTACCATGCGCGTGCATATATATATATACATGGGAATACATAGACCTGGGCGGTTTTAAATCTGAAATTTCGCTGTTAAAACTTGAAAACTTTTCCTGGGGCTTTCTATACATGAATGTAGTTAGCGATTTTACGGTTTTAGAAACTTCATCATTCCAGGGTGGTTGTAAAAATCGTTTAAAATTATCTATTCCACAATCAACTGGCGTTGAAATTTTTTACCCTAAATATACTGCGAGTATTCGATGTCAAACCGCACGATTTTAATAAGTGTCAGTTCTTCTAACAACTATAACTCTGCATGTTCTGCATCTTTCCATAGGCGATCAGAAAACTTTCTTCTTCGTTCGTGAATTCTCATCTCAAAGCTATATGTATTGATTCTGCTTGATATTCAGATGCCAACGATACCGACATCGACCATCGTGAACTGAAAGGTCTAGAATCTTTTATGATTTTTTCCAACGGTTCGAACACTCTTCTAAACATCATCAGCCTGTAAGGGTCGCAAGAAACCGTCAAGTCCATTTCCGGACGAAAGAAAGACGCTATTTCGCTCCGAGTGAATCTGCAAAATATCCATACTTCACCCTCGAAAGATCTTTCCGATCTGCCAGGATAAAGATCTCTCGCTGATTCAAAATGAATCTTTATATATTCTAGCCACATCGCATCTGATAGACGAAAGCTGAACGTCACTATGCCGCCTATAATTACTCTGGATACCTTTGCACGAATTTTCAGCCACAAACCTGTATATTTGTTCAGATCTACACAGATGCTGCGAAAATGAGTGTGCAGAGGTCGATCTACACAAAACGAAATTTCTATATCCAGGGATTTTTGTTGGTTCAGGGGAACACCTCGAGTCCTGCGTATCCTGGTGAAAAAAGAGTGGATGGGTAGCGTAGAGATGCCAGGAAAAGGGGTTTCGGGATTGTGCAAACAGCGTGCCACGATAACAAATGTCTGTCGCGCGTCTTACGACCCCGTGGCGCGGGTGACAAATGAATTAGAAACAAACGATTTACAACCCACCCTTGAGGATCGAGATAATAGCGCAAACGCTAAAGTCAAATGAGGAGAACTGTTCCCGACACTTTTAACGAGTTTGTTGTGTTCATAGTGACAAGGATGTAGATAGGTAGACACCTAGATAGGTGTAGTATAGGTACGAAATAAAAAGGCAGGGATACAACTTTTTTTTCATTACTAATGAACTGAACCCAACATATTCATATTTCCCTGGCTTATTAAGCAAACATCGAGTGCAATTTTCTGTGAACGAAGCGCAAGCATTTCGTGAAATGAAAGCACCTTTGAAGAGAGCCGAGAGAGTGCTTGACAGCCACTTTGAAATTAAATTAAACGTACGTATGCAGACAGACCCACTCGCACAATTTTCATGAAAAAAAACTTTTCCCTGTGGAAAGCTAAGAAAGGTCCGGGCATTTTCATAATCCAGTTATCATTTTTGTTCCCCTTTCTCCCTCTCATAAGGGCAGCTTTACATTTATTCAGGTGCTCGACATTTTTTTCCACGAATGATCTAACGGATAAGTGAATGTTCCGAAGCCAGATAGCGATGCACTTGAGTCAAAAAAATGAACAGGAAATAACGTTTAAATGCGAAACTCTATCGCAACCTCTCGATTAAATGTTATCGATACGTTCCCCGACGATGCTAAGGGAGCGTAAAAACCGCCCCTACAAGATCATAAAAAATCTATTACTAAATAGTAAACGCGTTTAATTATTTTAAGAGCATACTATCGCGTAAAGAGCGTCCCGCAATTTTATCGCCTTTTAGATGCTAGCTACTTGCTGTATATATTCACTCCTAAAGATCTACACCACGGGTTCTGCCGATTAGCAGCGGTGCCTACCATTTCACGACTTACCAGAATTAGCTACCACACGGCGATGAGACGTGTTTCAAGAGAAGATAAAGTATGCTGCCTACCACCTCAGGAAACATAATATGCTAAAAATTGCGAAAAGCTTTCTTATCATTCGACGTCATGCTAAACGCAGGAAATTAAGATGACGAGAATTTGACAGCAAGGACAATAAATTATTGTACTTTATTCCTTCTTCGTTCACATGGGGTTTGAAATATCTGAATCTTTTCGTTGAAAATGCAGTTCTAAAACGAGATTTGGAACTGAAATTTCCGCTCGGTTCAGTCGGAAGATATTCGGTTATTGTGTATCTGAAATGTGGAAGGGAGTTATTCAACGCGAAATTTTGTACTCGGTTAGTTGGAATGACAACGGTACAAAATTTCACGTGTTCGTCAAAGTATTTTCGTTGCCACGTGCCGAGGGTGACCCGAAAAGGCCTGTCGCTTAGAACTTGGGATATCGGCGAACGATAACAGGACGAGGGCGCGTCGAATGTTTCAAGTGGCGTGTCAGCCTACCGCAAGGAAAGCTGGGCTAGAGCTTTCGGGGTCCTTCCTGACTTTCTGCTGAACAAACTCTCGACTTTGATTCTCAGATTCGACAAGGAACCGATTCTAGGTGTGACAAGACGAAGACCGATTGGCAATGTGGAGAAAAAATGGACCTTCAAAAACAATGATATTGTAGATCCGACATTTTCGAAGTACGAAATTAACCATGGATGAAATTCACGTATGTACCTACCTATACATGGGTTTGGGAAATTCTCGTGCATAATTTGGGAGTCCAATAGTTCTGCAAGTTAAGGAATTCGCCGAATTCGGGGATGAACTATACCTCGATATTACAGGGGCCATTGAATTCTCGTAACAGTGTTGTTCCGGGAAAACAGGCATTGTCGAGGTCGCGTTAATTAACCGTACAAAGTTTCTCCCGACAGCTGTTAACAGGGTGTCAACGTATAGTGTCCGTTCCTCAGTAGTGCCGACCCTAGACATGTTGCTGACGGCACACTTGTTCTTGGCAACTGCTTCTGTGCTAGAGTTAAACGTCAGCAAATTTTACGTTTTGTAATTTTCGAGCTTCGAGGATCTCGTCTAATCACAGCTCTTGGCAGATTAGATTGGACGCTATAATTAGGGACCTTCGTACAGCTAGCGATATCGTCCTAAACTCGACCTTCCGATTAGTGTGGGCTAACCAACCGTCAAAGGCACTCGACGTTCTAAATTACATTTACGCAACGTCGTGCGGGTTCATTACCTACATAATTACATATACGTATTAGCGTTTAATCAATCACGTTGTTTCCCGTTACGAACAGTGACAAAGAGAAGCGACTAATTATTTTCTCTCTCTATAAGTATCGCGAGATCCAGGGCTCAGAGTATTTCACCAATTTGACATACAGTACGATCATTAAAGTTCGATAATTACAATACCAAGCTCTCGTCTCCATTACGAATCTATTTAGTTGACAAGAATAAGGACAACGTTTGACTGAATTTTCATCGGAGCTTGAACGGAGTTGATCATTAAATAGGCACGCAGCATCGTCCTGCTCTTCCATTTTTACAAATATTTCTCATTGAAACTACGTTCTTACGAAATTTTAAACCTTCGAATTTTCTGAGGTGGCTCATCAAGCCATGTATAAAGGCATCATTTTTAGATTTTAATTCAAACATTCTTTAAGGAAAGTTTTTTGGAAAGTTCAATAACACGTAATATTGATTTTGAGAACAACTTGAATTTATTCAAGTCGTTCTTGCACCCATGTCCTCAATTATTACAGCATGCTTACTGATTATGGAATTTCCTGACATACCTGTGCTTCTGTCTCATAGATATTATAACAATGGTAAAGTTTCAAAGGCTTTAGGATGTACTAGTCATCTGGGGGAATGTGAAGCGTCAGCAGAAAAGCGGAATTCCAGGAGTACTTTGAAACTGGCGTATATTGGCAGGCTGGGACTCTCGCCCTCATCCACTTGCCAACAAATTTTCGTTTCGCCGAGTTCCTTCTTCATCCTTTTGCATATTTCATATTTCATATTTTATAAAGGCAGCTTCATTTTCAATAGCTATAACAGTCTATACCAGTAACCCTGACCGAACTTAAGCTACGCGTAGCTTGGAGTCGAGAACATTAATCGTCACTTGATAAAGCGAACAATTGACGAGCGAGTAACGGTGGAGAAACTGCAGATCTGGGTTGGCAGGACGCCAAATCACGGTTCTACGTCAATAAAGCTAGCGATTTGATGGGTTTTCTGGTCACGGACAAAGAACTTTGACGATACTTCCGGCTAGTTTCTTCTTATTCTTAAACCTAGATGCTGAATAAATACTGCCGAAGGGATGCTGTGATTTGATTTTACTTTATGTTGATTATCGACTTGTCGACTCAGCTGTAATTGCACAACTAGAAGAAAGTTCAAACTTGATTAGCTAATGCATTATGAGCTTTACTCTTTATATCGCCTAATGAGCATTCGAAAACTTTAATTTCGAAGTGAAGCTCGATAGCTCAGAA
This sequence comes from Tenthredo livida, assembly GCA_963992785.1. Lineage (NCBI taxonomy): Eukaryota > Metazoa > Arthropoda > Insecta > Hymenoptera > Tenthredinidae > Tenthredo > Tenthredo livida. Next base: position 21,625,298 of record OZ023068.1, read on the forward strand.
AAAAAAGATTGCCAATTGATATTTATCAATCGTTTTCATATCTATCAGGTTTTGGAAGGAATACCAATTTCATATTAGTATAAATTGACACGTGATTGGTCTGAACAGAGATTCTAATCTTTTATCTCATGGTAAATGAGGGGAAATTCATTTTTGGTAAAGATTGCAACGTTTGTCTTGAGCATGAAAAATTTTCACACACGTTGCAAAAAATACGCTGTCATCCTAGGGCAACTGATTATGAGTAAGAAAAGCAAAGTACTTCTATTTCCTCTGGATTTAGGCTTGCTGCACGAAAGTTTATCGGCCTATTGTAGTAAATACGAAGCTGTCTGAACAGGCAAAGAACTTAGGAATGGGATTTGAGCTGGTCTTAATCCCGAGGAAAAGTTAGGCCTTGATCTAGTTTTCTTGTTCAAGTTTTTATATTTTTTTCCTTTTTCTTTTTTTTTCTTCTTCACTTTTCTTCTCTATCTTCCGTCTCTGTTATCGTTGATAAGAGTTTGCCGAGTTTCGCGGCGAACAAATTTCGGCGAAAAGACAAGTAGGTACCCACCTACCGCAGAAACTCGCGAAATCCTTTAGAAATTATTACCATTATATAACATCTTGGTAAAGGTTATATCGTGGGAATTGTTATCTTGCTCAAAATCTCAGGGTCGCCACGATCCTCACGGACGAATCCACGTGTCGGAGGTAGAGATTATTTAAAGTAGCTGAAGCCTCGAGGAAATGAATAATTTACTCCCCCGACAATTATTTCGAACTTGTTTATCCCCCCCTTTTTACGACTGATAAAAATTTGCATACCATATACCTATACCGAGCTGAAGAGAAGATAAAGAGATTTTTTTTGCTCATTTAAACTCAAAAAAATTGTCAATCGATTCTCGGCCATCAAATTAACCCTGCAGCAAGAATTAATATGACCAGCCTCAGTCACCCGGCACTCTGTCTTCCTGTTTTCAAACGTGAAGAAAAGGTCGGATTTGTAAGAAGTATGCTAATGCACCAGCTTGGAATGTCTTAAGTCGAGGAGGGCTTCGCCAGCATCGTAGCTGACATGAGCGCACGGCCAATAAGTCCGACTCGGTAATACCCCAAGAAATAGAATTCCAGGGGATTAAAGTTACCTTTGAATTATACACGCCTTGCGATATTAGGCTTGAACTGGAGCAGAGAGAGCTTTGCGGTAATAAAAGGAGTTCGAGTAATCACGAACGACGTTTCATCCCTCAGAATGCAGTACACGTGATTTATTTCATTCTTTGATTGCCCTGAGGCGAAGCTGAAGGCGCGGGTGCCAGAGAAATGTGTAACAGCTTGAAATTAAAAAACTGCTAAAGATTTATTTGATAAGTCTCATTTCTTAATTTTCTTGAAGGAACTATCATTCCTCAGATTTAAAACCCGCGCATTTAAACTCAAGTTATAAACTTGTTGAACTATAAAGTAGGTACGCCTAACGTCGTTACAAATTACAAGAAGCAGTAAACACCGGATCAAGGATTTACCTGAAACAGTATAACAAATTTAAAGGATATACCTAGAAGAGAAAAAAGAAACAGAAAGGACAAAAAAGAATCCAAGAAAACTTTCTAAACGGAATATAGGCAGGTAATCCCGCGTGATGAGGTAGACTCGTCAGATACTGAGACTCCGTGCAATTATCTAGGAATTTGCAGCGGGCAACCATCCGAACCAATCTCTACGGAAAGGTTAATCCTTGACTATACTATTGCAGCATCTCTTGTCTGCGTAACTGGGTAACGTAGAGTGACAGATACTAGGTTATTAAAACGTTGATCCTAGGAGTCTATGATAATGCCAGTTCCAGCAGAGGAAGGGATGTCCATTAAAAAATGGTAACTCTACCACAGTTTGCGCTCTAACTTGAAAAGTTGCTGGAATTAGACCGTGGCGAATGTTTCATTGAATAATAAGTTGCCAGCATGGCTCGATGAAAATGGTATAAAATGGTAGAGATTTTGGGAAAGCAGAAGCACTGCATGTATTTTAATCCTGGACATGTCACACGGCAGTCTGAAGATAACATTATCCCATTTCAGGAGGATGGTTTAAAAATCATTACTTTAAAGAGTTAATCTGCTGCTTGACAATAAATCTCAAATGAAACAGCGTCGTTTATAAAGTTTAGCCTCAGGCCCAGGACCGCTTAATGTGGGCCTTTATTCGTAAGACTCGCGTTGATCCCGTTGTGAAAATCTTGAGATTTTCTTCCGGAACGACTTTTTAGCCACCAAGTTAAGGACGCGATTATAAATAAGAATTCAAGTCGTTGTACGAGGCTCTGCAGTAAGACTCTATTTTCACCGTGAAGTACCATCAATATTGTCTGATGTACAGAGTCCACGAAAAAATAAAATAAGAATCAGGTCAGCTGGGCATATTGATCCGGTAGCATTCTTTCGAATAAATGCGTCTATACCTACCTATAATTCATTAGGCATCTTTCCTGCGTCTCGTTTATTTGTGTATTGTTCTAATAGCGTTTACTTAATGCTGAGCTTTACGAGAACCTCGAATGTTCGTGTCTTATAGATTTTCGAAGTTTGGTGAAAGTTAGTGATTAATCACGATCAGGCACAGTCTATAGAACACCGAGAAACATTGGACGAAATCGAATTGAGTGAAACTTACGTTAAACTTGTATCTTCGCTAAAACTTAGGGAAGATGTTCGTCGAAGAAAGATAGAGCGGTTTTAAACCGTTCACCATTTTCCGATCCTAATTGAGTCCGTAAATTTTTGCCATTAAATGAAAAGAAAATATTTAGCACTAAAGCAGGAAGTAGGTAAAAACTATGATTCTCAGAAAGTCTTGGACCCCTTTTGGTGGACCCTGTACTTATATCACTCATTTTGCTTTACGAGATATTAACTGGCTACATTTCGCGCTATGGAGAGCCGCTTGGCAACGTTATGCCGCTTGGGAACTTTAATGATTTAGTACCAGGTCTGAAGGTTTACAGTGGCAGCGAATTTATCGCGTCGTTGTATAGTTTCCAACGATAATAACAAGATGAATAATAATAATAATAATAATCATAATGATAATAATAATGGCGGTGATAATAAAGACGGGAAAATTTTTGGGATAAATTAAAATCTTTTGAAGGCTAGCTGTTGATAATTCAATGCGTTTCGAAAACGTTTCACATAAATTTTAGTTAATCTTCGAGTTTGTCGCGTTCCCGTGAATTTAATTTCCCGCCGAGGTTCTGCGACGATGGCGTTTCCCCTGTTAGAGATAGAACTTTTCTCAATTGGTATTATCTTCGTTTGGAGGTAAAACGGTTTGCATTTTTCTTAAACCTCGTTTCTCGCACAACCACTCGTGTCGGAGTACTAAAAAATTCAAGTTGAAGAAAGAAATAACAAAAAAACGTTGTCTCCGCGAAGAGCTAGAACGATTTAAATCGTTCAATTAATCAAAATTTATATCTTCGTTCATCCATTGATCACTTTCCGTTTCCATCGGAGACAAGAACTGTCGTTTGCTCAAGAAAAAATTTACGCTAAGAACTTTCGTCCTTCTAAGTTCAACTATAGACACATCTGCGAGGATTTCTATAACTTTGAGAATACGTAATATCGATTGAATCACGAAGGCAAGGTTCGCGATGTGAATAATAACAACATCTATTTAGAACAGCGGTAGCATATAACGACAGAACTCGGAAAAGTATATAGTGGCATTATTCTCAGGTGTAGAAAGGAACGTAAACTGCTTATAGCCGTATATTGTGTCACAGCTCTAAGCTCAGAATATATGGAACATAACACGCTGTGGTGATGTAGGTGGGTACATGAATGTGACATAACACCGTCGAATCGCAATTTGGGTTCACATAAATATCAAATTGTTTTATAATTTTCACCGAATTTCATAGCCAATAAAGATAATCTCGATTGATTTCACTTTCGGAGTAAAACCCCGATATTTTGATATTTTGATATTTTTGAATTTTTGATTTCCTTGATTTTGTACCGGTAATTCTGACAACAAGTGAAATGGTCCCAATTTGCGCATGTGCGTTTTGCGTATGTATCTCGTATCGCATATTAAAAAGAATCGAGGTTTTAGCGTATTGAAAAATTTCAGCTCGAATCTGCCGAGTGAGTGCTGAAACGTTTCAAAGTGAGTATTGTAGTCTCGGGAGTTGTGACTGGCAAGGGTTTAATATCGATATACGATGACGATGGGGCTGCGCAGAACCGGAGTCCTCGTGACTAGACTCCAGGATGTTGGAGGATGCGGAAGTGATAGGGCGTTGTTTACATCCCTAATATTACCAACTGGCGGCGTCGTCATGTCGCCGTTGAGTAGCAACATTTTTTCCCTCTCAATTGTTTACGTCACTTAGAAAAATTTGTGGACAATGTGAGGGTCCTCCGCTGAAAGATGTAATCTTGTTCTCACCCCCCACTGCGGACGTTTCTCAAGTTAGTTTATCACCGAGCGACGAAATACATTCACGAACTTCTGAGCTTTGTACAAATTTTGAAAAATAACTAAGATTTCAGACAGTCAAAGCAGAGGCTTAACTTAAGAATGAAATATTCCTCTTTCGCCCGAACTATTCTATTCTGTGAGACTAAGTCTACGCCACTATTTCTGCGAACCGAGTAACATCCATTAAACATTTGATCCTGTTGCCCCATTCTCTCGTCGGCTTGTAGGGAACGAATTTGCTACTTGAATTTTTCACCGTGATAGTTCACACAGTTATTACTGGCAATAGGAATATTTTACCAGACTCGTTCCCATGCAGCAAGTTCCTAAAGGCTGATAAGCTGACAGTGCGATTAGCAACCCTAGTGCAAGCTGCACGTGAAAATAGTTAGCGCATACCTTGCACGGCTTGAAGTGATGGATTCCAATATATTTCATACCTTTTTTTTGTGAAAAATGTCGAGCTCCGGGGTTTAGAAAAGGTAGAAAAAGGGTAGAAGAATGAAGGAGCGCATATTTGTATCAATCTACTAACGTGCAGTAGAACAATCAATCATCGCGACTATCCATTGCTCTGATAATTGAACAATTAATTAGCTGCTATCGATCCTTTGTTAATTTATACCACAGTTACTTTATCGATACGCTTAGGTTCATCAATATTCCAGACGTGACCTCACGAATCACGATTCCATGCAAAAACTTTGTGTCCGGTATTTCGTCAGGGATGTCCTAAATCCTCAATACTTACTTCCTGGCACGATTTTTGGCACCGTTTGCTTTTAGCGTTGGTTCGACTCAAAGAAGAAGTTTTACTATTCATGAGTAAGTCGAGACAAGTTAATTGTCTAGCTCATTGATTGATGACTTCGAATGTAGGGATTATCTCTATTGAAAGGTCAGATTCTAACCCAATTTCTTTTGAGACTGTCACGTCATTTATTTTTATCAATTTGCATCGAATATTCACGTCTGTCTTCCTACAGTTCAATAAATTGATAAAAATTTTATTGATAGATAGAAGCTAGCAAATATAATCTAGAGAATTTTCTCCTATTTATGTTTATTCAATTTTTCATTCAGACGTTCATTCATTTATTCATTTATGTATTTATTTGTGCATCAATTTAAACGGTGTTTAATGCAGCGGATAGAATTTGACGAAATTTTCACTGTTTCAAAGTTTCCTACGTTTTTCATTGCCAGTGATTCATCAATAAGCAGTATCTTTAAAATTGAATCAAGCACATCAGTCAAAGTAAGTCTTAGGTATAAGACGTGAATCTATATAGTAGGATCTATGAAGCACAGATTACAAGGATCGAAAGCAGGAAAAAATAACCCTGAATGTGAATGGTCATGGAATTGCCTTTTGATCTGTTAGTATCTTGTGATCTACTTCGGATCGTTTATCCGGAAAATGTGATTTGAAGAGATCAGGAGAGAGAGAACGAAAGAGCAGGAGAAACATTTCGCACATTTCTCTGAAATTTCTCTGGTTGTATTCTCTGAAATTTCAAATCGCGAATTGATCAGAAACGCCCCAGGGAAAATATTGGGATTCTGCAGATCTAGGCAAAACAATTCCGTGTTCCTGTGAGAATATGATTATCTAAAGTTTTGGAAGGATTCCTTGAGCTGCGTACAATGAATTAAAAATTTTCCGTCACCCCAAGCTGTACCACGAAAGACTTCATAGTACTGTCACACAAGGGGGAAAAAAAACTTGACAATCTCTTCACGTGCTAACAGGTTATAAAAAATCCCTTCAACAGCCAACAGGTTATAAAAAAAATCCAAAAAGAATTCAGAGACTTTTGATTTAATTACTAAGCTCACGTCGCTTCTCAAATTCTTCATCACCAGTCCTACTATTCAACATAAACCATTCACGAGTCACACAGTGAAAAGGAACTTCAGACGAGGCTTTCTTCAAAGCTGCATTCATTGCAGGTGGCTATGAGCTGACTAGAAAAGCAAAGAGACTAGGGTGTATAGAAAGCGTCTTTCGCAATGGTAATTTGTACACATATACCCACGTGCTTGACAAAATACCTGTCCTCCAAATAAACAGATTAATAATTTTTGAAAGAATCTAACCACGTAAAATAAGATTAAAGATTAAATTTGGTAGGTCATAGATCAGAAGGGAGTACATCTTCTCAAACACCAAAATAAGATCCAAAACTAGTGAGATTATCACATGATAAACCCAGCTGGGCAGCATCAAGGAGTCGTGATCGGTCTTCAACTTGGCGCCAGATTGAACCTCCTGATAATTACGTCTGCCACCTTTTGATCTATTGATGACACTGACTGCAAATTATACGAGACCACTGGTCATTGGTCACAGAGTGTTAACCCCATTCCCTGACCCTTTCGGAGCAGTACGCTTGGTCCAAAAGCGGTATTAGAGGAACCACTCCAACTGATCCCTTCAACTCGCGAGTTTAATTAATGGATTGTCTAATAGGCGATCTGGCTACGCGGAAATCAGCGCCAATTCAAGAATGCAGGACGGTCGTGAGTCATTGATTGATTAATCGATTGATTTATTTGAATTCTCGTGAAAATTCTTTGATGCAATTAAACTGATGTTAATTATATTTAATGACACAGACGTCTGAGTTTAAGGTAAACTCTTCTGGGATTTTCAAAGCCGTGCTTAAATCAGGTCCAATCGTTTACTCGCACAGTGATCATTTGATTGTTGAAGTTTCATCCGGTCTTTTGCCGTTTTATGACTTTTCATATAACACGGGTACATACAGAGCATTGAATATTCTAACTGTATATAGTTATTGGGATTCGCTCGTGACCATAAACTCTCTTGCACCTCACGCACAGCTCTCACGCTCGTTTTCATTCTCTGTTCGTTTACCTGAATTGCTTCTTTTTCCTCTCGGATATATTATTCCGCGATCAAGCTCGCGTTTGTCTGATTCAACTCTTCATAGTAAATGTTGTTTCAAGTCTAACATCAATATCTAATTATAATCCAATGGCTATTTCTGGCGCAATATGAAACCTTTACAGCATCGCTGTATCGCGATTGATTTTCGTATGAAATTTCTATGTATCACTTTACGGTGTAACGATTTTAATTGGCTGGAAAATAGGCCAGTGAATAATGCTTTGTTACGTAATGCAGCCTGTTCATTACGCTATGTATTTCCCGTGTATCCCTCGCCCAAACATCTCCCCTGGCTACCCATCGGCTGATGATTAATCAATAAAAGGTAAATGGGGATATTCCGATCAACTCAACCTCCCAAGATCGGATGAGATTTACACGAGTACTATCCGGACTTAGACACCGAAATTTGATCAAAATCTGCTCACGCGTGAAGCGGGGCTTTCGCAACAACCCTTCGAAGGTAGGCCTCTAAAATGCACATTATCGGTAAAATCAAACTGTTAATCACTATTGAAAGAGCAAACGACATCAGGAATTGATAGGATCCTGCAGAGCGAGGGATGCGACGAAAAATATATCTACGAGATTATTCGTGATTCTCTTTCTTCTGCAATATTTCCATGGATTGCTAGGAGCTTATTACGAATTATACGCAAAAATCAAACAGCAGTTGGAGTAACTTAAATGATTGATGATAAGCCGGCTATAAATTAGGTAACTGATTGCCAGAGGATATTCCTGGAAAAACACTTATTAAACTAATCAGCCCAACATGTGGGGTTTTCCGAGGGTGGATAGAAATTGTGAGGTTGATCAGAAAAAACGATTAACCAATATTGCTTGATTGATTGTGGCTAAACTTGATCAAACTCAACTCAATCATTGGACATCACGTTTTGCTCTGTGCTCCCAGTTTTTCCAACACTAAGTTAGGGGTCAGTTGTCGAAGCGAGTCAAAGCACAAATCCAGGAGTTGCGGTTGTTGTGGGTAAGCGATGAAAAAGTCTGGAGAAAATCAATCATTGAATTAGCGCTTTGGTGGTCGAGTGCGGAGCTGCATTCGTTGTTTTTTTCATTATTTTTTCTTGTTTTTTCATCTTGTTTTGTTGTTAATGGAAGCAAGAAAGTGAGGTAAAATCGTGCGGGAGTCTCGTTAGGAATTTATCCGTGCCGTGTTCCTCTAGGGTTCGTGCAAGGCATCGTTTAGAGGTGGCGATAAGATCGGTAAACCGGAAATTGGTGTGGTAAAAGCGTGTCAAGATTTGAAGATAAGCGTCCGAGACTTTTTGCGATTCGCAATGCTCGCATGAGTTACGATGTACCCTGTGTGGGTATAGCCAGATCCTGTCACAATGCAGCTACTATTTTTAGTCTCTTCTAAAAGTTCTTCCAGCTGAAAGGCGCAGACTTCGTTCCAAACTTCTCCTATACTGAATCAATATTCAATTTGTTAACTCACCGGCGATGTCTACGCCTTCGAATTCTATACGTATATAAGTTTCGTTTCATGTTCAAACTTTCCGTTAAGCTGCCATTTCCACATGTTGTTTCCCTTTATTACCATGGTCTTGGTATTCCGCGGTTGGAGATACAGCGAAATTAGATTTTGATTATAAAAACCAGCCCAACTATTTCTGATAAGTTCATGAATTCTTTCACTTCAGTCTTTGACTCGTTATCTCTAAACCTGACATACGTCACTCGGGATAACTGAATGAGGATGAATATTACCCCTTCAGCATAGCCTTCAATATTGGAAAATGTTGACAGAGAATTTGAATTCGTCGAGATGATTCGACGCGTGTTGCATAATGATCAGAGTAAATAACAGTATTGTCATTTATATATTATTTTCATTGTTATTATCGGGCATCATTCTTATCCACAGGAGCCAGCGAGTCGTAATTAAGGAGTTTGATTAGTTAATTAATAGTCCTCATTTCCTCTGGCTAAAGTGTTCCAATTAGGAAGCTCTTGCAGAATCCGTGTTCACGGTACACGTCGTCTTCGCGAAACTGTTATTTTTTATTTATTTTTTTTTCGTCTCATTCATGACTGCGTACAATCAACCCGATGAAAGGCAATATTCCAACCCGACCAAATAACGCTGGTGACAAAGGCGGGCTAAACAACGCCAGTAAAACAGGCGTGGGTAGGTTTCTGAGTCCTCACATACAAGATTGAGCCCGAGAAATTGCAGCGATATCGCCACCCTCAGAATTGGTCAGATAAATATATTCCTTGAATTTATATACGGGGAAATTTTTTCGTTTGCTAAAAAGCACAGGAGATACACAAAAATATATGGATATGTATACGGGAGCTTTTTATTAGATCCTTCGCTCCAGCCAAGCGAATAATTTATTTTTTCTCTACGCCAAATGGTGGCACTAGATGATTTGTGGCCATCTCCAGAGGCGAAGAATAGTCGGTACTGAGAGTTAAAGGTATAAGGCAATGATATTTGGTGAATCGCGAATCCTGAAATTCAATGGTAATAAACGAGCACCACGATCATGAACGTTTTATTTCTTCATTGTAGGCGTTTGGCTACAAGCGAGAATGGCGAGGGTATACTTTGGAAAGAGCCGTAAAAGTTGGTTAATATTATATTCTTTTGATAGGGTGGTCGAGTTCTATAATAGAGCTTGCTGAATAGTGACTTCGTGCTGAGAGTTCCATCGTTGAACTTACCAAATCAGTTTTCGAAGGAAAAAAAGGGGAAAAAAAAAAGAAAAATCAAATAAGAATCGAGGTAATAAGAAAGTAATGAAAACACTTTACATCTCGCGTTTAACATTCATAAGCAAAGAAGTTTACAGTCTATACAATTTCATTCCTCATCACTCAACATCTCCAAAACGAGGAAGATTATCCTCTGACACGTAGACGAAACGGTTTCGAAATATGATATGCGTACGATATAGGTATGTGAAGTGAAGTCACTCACCTTTGTGTAGACCCCAGCACTGGATAATTCGTTTTCGATGACCATGACGATGATGCCGAACATGCCCATGACGAGAGCGTAGTCGCTAATGCGCTTTCGCTTCTCGAAGAGGGCCTTCCGGCGACCAAGGCGATAGCCAACGTTTGGCTTGTGCTTAGAGGCGGGCCCTATGCTGCCGCCGGAGGGACCCTTCATCGAGCCGCCGCCAAGGCCACGCTCCTCCATGTAGCGCGGGTACTCCGAGTGGACACCAACCAGGGCAATGCCGGCGTCTTCGCCGGCACCACCACCGGGTCCGGCCCCAGCACCGCCGCCGCCACCGCCACAGCCACCGCCAACGCCTCCAGGGCCTCCTGAGACCCCACCGCTGGTCTTCATCGCGCTGGGAATCGACAACGTCGAGACTGGCTTCCGCAGCTAGAACAGGAAGATACGAGTTGAAGAGATGCTCGACGGTATTGTAACCGGGAGTGTAAAACCCTCCACCGTAAATTGCCTCGAATCTCTCAACGACTTTCTTTTGTTTCGCGATAAATCATTCTCTGCACTTTCCAAAGTGGAAACTCAACGTTTCTGTTTCGTTTCTCGCGATGTGGACATCTGTGACGCACAAGACGGGCTAAGCAAAAAAGAATTCATTTTCGAGGATGCATTTTGCAGGTGAAAAGAGAATTCCCGTTTACTATCTGCACTAAATAAGCAGAAGTCAGATGCAAGCTTATGATATTTTAAATCCTGATGATAATATTCACAACATTTCGCCCCCTATGTCTCTTTTATCTGCATATTTTCAATAACAGCGTAAACGTTTGGCTTACGATTCGCTAAACATGTTGCCAAGAATGGCGTGTAAACTGGAATTTTAAATATCGTACTCATTCAAGCTTTTGGCAAGATACTGTAAGCTTTAGTGTGAAATTTATCTACGTAGATACTGAATAAGACCTCGAGCGAAATGGGCATCCTCCATTATTCTCTGATAGGTAAACCCCGACGACTCAAGACTATAAGCTCGATTGAAGTCGGCGTGAAGATTGAGCAAAGAAAGAGTCTGAAGTGTTGAGATAAAAGGAAGACTAACGCGGAGAACAATGGATGAAGAAGAGAAACTTAAAGAAGACTTGAACAAGTTTTGGTTAGCTTGAGCCCAAGTTTAACACAGTTCCGATTTAGTTCGCTCGCGCGAGTCGAGCGAACGAGCGAACCGTGAAGTCGCTGGAGAACAGGCAAAGTACAATGTTGGATCCAACGCCCGTCCATCACTTCATGTCCGAGCGATTAATCTCTATCTAAAATTCTAAAGTATCTAAAATCTAGTAGATAGAAGCTGCAAGCTATGTTAAGAGATATATCAAGTGCTGTACGTTCTACCGTGCGTCGTGCAATTTGTTGTCACATTATATTCAGAAGAATCAATACTTCAATTAAAAGAGCCTTTGTCATTCTCGTGATGATTGAAACTTTGTAGATAATTAAATAAATTCACACAATGCTTGCACCCATTTTATTTGTTCATTTATTTATTTTCTCGTGCGAATATATTTGGTCACTGTAACGCAGTGGTTCATCAAATGTGTAATGGCATATTGTAGTCGATTAAAATTGGACATAGTTTCATCGTGCTAAATATTATATCAAGTAGGCATATTATATCTACTGAAGTATGTTCACATCTACCTTTTTTCTTACATCCGTTTAAATGTTGTGCACGTGTATTTTTCGTGCAGGCAAAAAATTCATTATTTGGATCTGTAACAACATATGTGACAGTGCAGTGTCTCCATTGGATATAGGAGATTAAACCTTAGCAAGCCGTACCTATTTTTAGTGCCTTACTTCGCCACACCTGGTCTCTCAGGCACAAGAAATGGTGATGAGAGATCTACTGTATGATGAAAGAGGTAGCCCAACGGGCACATGATATGTGATATGCAACCATAAGATATGTCATGATCATATGAATATCATATGGACGTCGTTTTCTTTCCATGCGATTTGCGCTGAACGCAAAAATCTACCCACGGTCCACCAAACCGCGGTATGGCCTGCTAGGGTTGAGCCCTTATTCCAAATATTCGATTCTTTTTCTTGTCATTTACATAATATACATCCTATTTGAGGATTTGAGTATTCCTGGTTGCAGCGATGGTTATCGTAATTATATGAATGTTACATATTTCATAGATCATTAAAAGTGGAGAATATATTAGATCACAGCATAATGCTCATCAGTCAAATCAAAAATAGAGATAAAGATAAACAACCAAATCGACTTCGTTCCTTGTCCTAATGATCCCTTCAATTAATCTTCCGAATTATAAACTTATCGAATGGTTTTTGATCCAGAATTGGCTGTAGGCTGGAGCATTTTGCATCACATATTCGTCACTTTTCAGCAAACTGATTATATGAAACGAATTATTATACCTGAACCTAAATATCTCCAATAATTTTTGCAGAATTTTTTACATCTGTCCAATCAATTCTAATTAAAAAATTAGAATCTAATTTTTGTTTAAACGTAACAAGACTCGTCGGGTTACATTTTATTCTTCATGCGTCTGATTTCGTTAAAAAAACCATATCCAGTCCTTGGTGAAGGACTCTTCCGATAATTTTTACTGGCTGAACTAGAAGAAAAGTCGAACCTGCTGCATGATTTTGTTGTGCTTGATTAATCACAGCTAATATCTTAAGGAAATTATCGTATGGTCCAAAAGCTTCAGAGACACGAGTGCCTCTTACCGTTATAGAATTAATCACTGCAAAGTGACAGATTTTGCTGCTTCACGTCTACTAAATACGACATGCCATTGCAGTTCGAGCGTTGCAACGTAGGATAGATTAAGTAGGTAAATGGCTATATGTAACCATTTGGGTTCGAAAGATTGGATTATCTATAATCGATTACATCTTTTCGTTTCTTGTTCGTGTGATTGTCTTTTTCGACAGATCAATTATTCAGATAGTAGGAAAAAGACTTAAGTAAAGCAATCGCTTCCTAATCTCAAAAATTCAGAAAATAAATGCGAATAAGAGTAGAATAGAATTGCAAAGAAGACAAACGAACGTTCTGCTTAATGCAGATTTGAGAAAAGTTTCCTAATTTGTTGAAAATGAAAATCTATCAACGAGGTAAAGCTTCTTTTCAGAGACCAGATTACCTTTCAGTCTTCTCATACAGCCATACTTTTTTCCATCAATTTAACTTATTTAGAGTTGAATTTTAAAATATTTATTGTGCAAATAAAATGATGTAGGTATAATACCTTCAACAGCTTTACGCGAAGTACAGGGGAATGAAAATTGATTAGTTTGTCCGATACTGTTTCTTCGTAACTTTGTGCTCTTTTTCTCTCTCGATTCGCCAGCGCGAGAGTAGGTAAATCGGACAACTTTTCTTGCTCATTTGATTTCAAATAACGAGCGACACTCATTATCTAGGATCACAAGCCAAGGAAGGTGGTAGCAGCTGAAAGCTGAATTGAATATTTTTCACCTTGATAGACGTAAGCTGTGGGGAAGTCTTATTTCCTTTGAACATTTGAAAAAATTATAACCAAGATTAAACGCTAGAGTCTAGCGGCTAGACGCACGTTGCTTCGCTCGTGATCGGACTCCCCTACAGCATCCGAATATTTTGCGATTCTAAACTACGTTTTTTAATTGCAAAAATCTGCATTCTACCGAACTGTTACACGCGAGATTTTGCACATCGTATACATGCCTCAGAAACTCGGAAGATTGTCGACTGTGTCGCCGTACAGTACGTTGATATACATAATGCATACTGCATGAGCGGTTCCCCGCTGATCGACCGTTCGTTGCATGTTTTTTATTCATTACTGAACACGTTTGATGGGGGTTGAAAAGAAGAGGAACAAGACCTTTAGGCAGAAAGATAAAATGAAATACGAGTCCAAAAATCACATTGACGTTTGATCACTGATATCACGAGGAATAATGATTACATTTGAGGTCAGACTGGTGTGCGAAAGCACGTAATAATGTCGTTAAATATGATGGCCTCAAGTTTTCTTTTCATGAGGTGTGAGGATGCCATTTTATTCGTGAACGTAGAACTTCACCCCGAGTGCTTTTCGGAGCTACTGGTTTCAGGGAGAAGGAGCCAAATCTTGTCGTGTCGAGGGCAATTCGACCCCGGAGACGGGTTTCTTCTCGCTTCGAAGTTACTTTCTGTTTTCAAGAAGCTTCTAATTTCCCAGTAGAGTTTCTTGGATCTGGAGAGAATTTATATCTGCTACCGAAAATCAAGTCCGCTTTTACCGTCGACGAGGGTGTGTCTCGAAGTTCATTCTCAAATATACCTGTACCTATGGATATCATATACATATATATGAAGGCGTAATGAAAGTAGATGACGTAATGGAAGCGCAGTATACCATACCTATAGGTACGTCTATTTTCAAGAAAATTTCATCCATATATTTTTAAAGGACGTATATGCTCTTATTTAATTATATATACATATATTTGACGATGGATTTTGAATATTAGAGGAAGCACCCGGAAGTTTATGAATTCTTATTCGTCTAACATTGCTGAATAATTCAAGAACTGAAACGTTGGCGTAGTTTCAGAACTTCAAGATTAATACGGTGGACGATATTAATGAATCAGAACGCGTAATAAATACCAACTTTTGGTAACGTATAATATAGAGAAAAGGATTTCAGATTTCACTCATGAGAATCTATAAATCATGATAACATAAATGATATTGGACAACAGGTATTTTACATTCTAGTACGATTGCTGCGAATTTCATCTGAGACTCCTTTACTTATTTCAGCATCACCTCGTCAAATCGCTCAAAATGTAATTCAGAAGTCTGCACAGGATATCAGAGACCAAAACAAAAAAACAAAAAAAAAAAACAGAAATCAGTATGGATGAGGATGAATTTTGAGAGCGTCGTAACCCTCAAGCTTTCATGGTGAACGAAAATCTCTATTCCGAAAGAATCACACCCTCAAAAACTCGTGGTGAACATTCATTATCATCTAGATTGTTTTTACATGGTGCGATGCGCGCCGTATCGGAATATAGTCCATAAAATATATTAACGACGAGTATATCGGGCAACGAGGCTTCAAAAATTTACTTGTTATCAAATGTGAAAGTGTACTTTACGTCAGCTATATGAATTAATTTGAAAAAATATTCAGCTGAGTAGGTAATCGCAAGTTTGCGCGTTCAACTTTTTATTTCTTCTTCTATTTAATAGAGTGCGAATATATATAATGGGTAAATTTAATGAGCACAATTATGAAACGCCATTTCTTATCGTTAGCGAGAAAAAGCTGCTGAGTTTTTGAGAAAAGAATGTAGGGTTCCAACCTTTAACTTGTAAGGTGTCATGCCTTTTGTCGCGAAATATATTTTCGTTTCTTCTTAACAAAGCAGAGTTAACAAAGAAATAATATAACAATAGAGGAGAACTGAAGCCACTGGGGTATGACATGTAATTATTATTGAAAATTAATCAACATTTTTTTGTCAAACGTATAAAATTCCAAAGTTGAAAAAGATCAAAGCAAGAAGTTCACTAACGTGAATAAATTTAATGGCAATTTTTTTCTTCAAATTTTCATTACACAAGACAGAACGATAAATGAATAGACACTGAGCAATTCTGAGCCAACCAAGGGCCGTAGTATATATACTGAAAATAATAATCATTCGAGACCAGATGATTGTCAATGAATATTCATGAATTTCTTTTTCGTATAGTAAGACCTCCCTTACGCCCCGGCACGGCGCACCTGGTCATCAACCGAACAATTTCCACGTTATTAATTAGATATGCGAAGCTAATTAAGAGCTTCGCGGAGGGCCACATCGTTAGCGTTGGAAAGAATCCATGAAGTAGAGAAAAATGAGCAGCTATATAGATTCCCAAAGGCTACTACAATCCATAGACGCCTAATCATGCCGGAATAAAATCGCGTTGGACATGACAAAGGAAGCTTTGTTCGAATCATGACAATCAAAGACGTCTTTCGGAGCTGATGATATCGTCAAAAAGTGGGAGCTGTGCCAGCAATAATAATTGATTGAATAACATTTGCGAATATTGTTGCGGAGAATCGTTCGTGAATATGGCCGGACACATCATTTGGTTGATTAAAAATTACTGCGAACTAGTACCAAAGATATACCTACTCACAGCTCCCGGCATAACTGTTTGGTCTCCCGATTAACCTAATTTTAAAACTAAGCGAAGGGAGAAATTACCCTCGCTATAATTTGCGCTTAATAGTCAGAAAATCTAGTCTATATTATACGCGAGGGAAAGAGAGAGAGAAAAAAGAGTAAATGTAACAAATTTTCCCCGTATTATCAACTGCGTAACATTTCAAGGTAATTCGTAATGATACGAGCCGTCAGGTAGGGGATGAATAGTCCTACTAGTGGTGTAAAAAATTCAGATATTTCGCTGTCCGGGGGATTATTATGCCGTCGGTTTTATTTGTCACGCATATCGCACTCCGTTACTTTTTTACGCACGTTTTATACTCGAATCAGGAAAACTGAAGGTATAACGACACGAAAGCTAGCCAGATGATGCTTATAGTAGAAAATGATGAATTAATTAGTATTTGGTAGGTACGTGCTAACGTATCGACGTACTGAAATCTACGAATGATCTATGTACGTATATTTCGCGACTATTCCATCGAAGGTCGATGGTGAAGCGAATGCATACCGAACGTTCGAGGATTCCAATTATGTCGAGCAGATTGGATTGTCAGTCTATGCATCGGGCAACTGCATGGCTACAAACGTTTCATATCAGATTTGTATTTACGTAGTATTCTATCTCGTATGGATTTTTCCTGCGATCCCGCTCACAAAATTCTTCTTCACTGTGCACGTTTTACCTCGCGAAACGCATTCCCAATTGCCGAATGTGGCTTTAGAAGGGTGGAAAAATCCGGGAGAATTTTTACTGGGATTATGTCAAGCGAATCTGTCAATTCATTGGCCATTCGAAGGAAAAATTAAAGGCGAAATAAACAGGTGGTATTTTTCGATTTCGCCTAATGTTCCGGGAAGAAAAGAGCCGCATGAAGAACCAGGAGCGGAAGACGGAAGACGGACGAGGGATGTAATGTTTATTTCAACCAATTGTGATCGCGTGAATGCGTCGTAGAATATCATCCATGATATTAACCGTCCATAATTTAAACTGCAGCTCGAAGCTCTAGTCTTTGTTTTCAGCGATGACCATCACTTTCGAGAAGTACAGTCACTGGAAGTCGGAACTGGAGGAAATTAAGTATTTTCCTGAAGTGGAAAGGGAGAAACAATAAACAAGAAACAAAAGGAACGACAGAGAAATTGAAGAAAAAAAAACAGATACGTATAATCCAAGTAGCAGTTGAATGAAAGAGCTAAGTAAGCTCTTATCTGTATAGGACAGAATTACTTGGCTGGCTAAATAACCCCGTACTGTACTCTGTTTGATCATGATTTTTCTTCTTTTTTTTTTCTTATAAGCCATGATCGATCGACAGTATAGAGTTAAGAGACTTCGAAGAACCAATATAATCCACAGCTGAAGAAAGTAAACTTGATATTTTTTTTATTTTTTTTTTCTTCACCGAAATAAGGAGCAGTAAAACGATGAATAAATAACGGAATGAAGACAGAGGGCAAGCCCAAAGTGCTAATGTTCACGTGTTCTGTGTTTTATAGTTTCTGTCTACCCTTCGTGACTTAGATCATTAATTGGAAGCCACCACCCAGGAAAATTAACGAAGAAAGAAACGTGGTTCCGAAGTAAAAAAAAAAAAGAGAAAAAGAGAAAAAGAGAAAAAGAGCGAAAAAAAAATTGAATGAGGGCCCTTATGGAAAGACATGAGAAAATAAGGAAAATTAATAACCGCAGGAGATAGATAGGGGAATGAAATTAATCTGAACAGAGATCCTTGAGTGGTGTTTTTCCTGTTAATTGGAAGGGTTAACTATGTCACATTGCGAAAGGGTCATTTAACCCCAGACTAACTCAATCTGCGCACGTTGTTCGAGAGTTTGTTTTTGTTCCTTTCGGCGAACATTATTAATCGAGCGCTGGCGGCTTTGGGGACACATCCTATAAAACTCTCAGCTCCAAATTTCTCAGCTCGGCGATCCTCTCGTAACCGATTACTTGATAACTGTTCAATGTCCAGTTTTTCGTAAGAAATAAAAATCAGACGGCTTTTTTAGGTTTTTAGTAAGAAGAAATTGCGTCAGACGCACTATAGGTTCAAGTAAGAGTTCGATAATCAATCAAAATCGTTAAATATCGTACGAATATACGAAACTTGAAACGTTCCGGCTACATCATAGGTCCATTAACCGCCTTTTTAATTACAACTTCGCAATTTTAGTATTGAGTTTTTCAATTACGGTTGAATATTCCGTTATCGTGAATTTCCGATAGTACCTACGTTCCTGATCATTAGTAGTTGCCATTCGTATAATCGGCTTATTCTACTATCGCAGATAGTCTAATGCGGTTCCGTTCGAGTATAAGCTCGTATAAATACCTGAATTTATGCGTTGCTAAACGAGCTTTCGAAACAACGAATCATATTAGTATACCGAAAATTATGCACAGCCGTTTTCAGCTATGTGGAGTGTGAAAAGAATGGTCAATTCACTGCCCACAATCTAGTCCTGGTCACCGGCTCATCAAATGTTTTCCGAAGCTATATAAATCACGGTTGGTTTCGTAGAAATTTGAAATATACGTGTATAGTATTATATGAAATTGAAATTGTCCCACAAACAAATTTTGTTCAAACAGAATCTTTCATTAAAAAAATGGTTTCGTAATAGATTTCTTGGAAACAGAGTTTCCAGAGATAATTCTGACCTTATTACCATATCTGGGGTTGAAAAACCCGGTCAAATTTTTCAAAATAAACTTTTTCTGTCCACTTTTACAATATTTAAAGTGTTAATTGTAATTTTCATCCCTCACGGACCTTGACGTCAATTTAACAGCAGAACTTGGAGAGCCTCTTTCTTCAATTTGATCAAAACTGTCAGAAGTTCATCTCGTAGGGCAGCAAGTCCTATGGACATACACTTCAGGATGTTTGCAAGCTGGTCACGAATATCACAAAACTCTGAATTGCTCGAACCAAAGTCCAGGCTCTCAGCAATAAACTGAGCCAAGATCAATTACATTGACCTAATATAAGAAGCTGGCAACTTTCAAAGCACGTACAGTATTTCTTTCAGCCTTCAACTTGGATTGCCAAGTGCTACACTCGCACGTCATCTTATAAGGGTGAATTAAATAGCACGGTATACATTATACACATATACGAGATATGCAGCAACGTTACCGCCATTAAAAATCAATGAGACTCCCCGTTTTGTGTAAAAGAAGGAAGAAAAAAAAAAACACCCTTTGTCCAGATTAAATTTAAATTTTCGTATGCTCTTGCTTCCATCGCAGATGAAATTCAAACGAGTCCTGTTCGCTCGCGGCGAGTGATTTTTTTCAATATTCGGTTTTCATTAAGAGCGATTCCTCCTCTTCCGCTTCCTCTTGCTCCACTTTATTCCTCACTTTTTCGATGCAGCAGGTGTTCGGATATACCAGCTAAGGCTCTAGTATCTCCAATGCTAACTTATTTCTCGTGTCTATCGTGTCTTTAGCTTGGTTCAATGAAAAGCTAATTTCTTGTCGGTCGCACGCGGCTTCACATCACCGGACTTATCCTTGTCCTCTTCGATCGCCGAGAAGTCCATTAATTTCTTTTTATTGCACCGAAGCCCCTACAGGGACGGAACTTTTCAATTCTTCGGAACTCAATTTGCCCCGCGAATCGTCTTATACGCAAATGCGCGGTACGTGAGAAAATGCAAGGCTCTTGACTCGTCTCACTCTTTCTCGCTTTACTTTCCTTCTTTCTTCCTCCTTTTGCGGTTCACAAAGGAAAAGCTTCTTTGCTCGAAGTACCAAGTGCTTTTGGAAAAAGTTTTCTCGATTCCACACCTACACACGCAGACTAATTTATCCGCTTTCAGATTCTACCGAGTGGTTAATTCAGTTAGAGTTTTCTCTTGAGAAAGAGAAAAAATAAATAAATAAATAAATTTGAAAAATTTATTCACCTACAACGTCGAATTTGCGCAACTACTTTTTTCCTATAACGTTGTTAGTTTCTTTTAAATTCATTCGACACTTCACAGAGAAATTGAATCAACGAAGCACCCATAACCGAGACTATGAGAGCAACAAGTCATCACATTATAACTTGCAGACATTTTCACTTATGGTAAAGTATAACCGTGCAGGTATCGTTAGAAATAGTACACAACCTTGAAACGAGATGAATATTTAGTAACAAACGCGAAGAACCCGTCCTCGTCAGGAACTTCGATCTGTTCTCTAAATAATGCACGTTGATCGCAAATAGCCGTATCGCTGGGGCGCAGGTCGATCAAATGGTGAAATATACAAACTAAGGCCACTGTAAGAATCAAACAATTCAGTTGGCTTGATATTTTCACTCACAAAATAGAGGAAGAAAAAGTAAGAAAAATGAGAAAAAAGATTAATAAACTACGTCACGGCGAACTTTTCATTCCCATTCTCATACCGCCATGCCATTTCGTAAATCGAATCCCTTTGTGATAAATCTGTGATTGTATTTTCATACCTTGATATTCTACGGTGTAGTAAAAAAGATATTCTGGTTCTGGCACAACTGTGCGAAACCGATACACGCTTCATCCTCATGACGTTTTTCTCGAAATCGAAGAAACTCGCGAGAACGATACGATAACTCATAAATTTTTGTTTTTATACACCGGCACCTACGTACGACGCGTTCTTACCGTGACAGAACACGGTCCTTTTCTTTAGCTAAAGAAGGCCTTTTCGATCTTCGCCAAATCCTTTATCCATTCCAGTTGATCGGGTCACATTTGACTGCCTTTCAACACTCCGTCCGACTTCATATGAGCACGATACGTCCGATCGAAGTACCCGAATAGTTGAGTGTGTCACGTTCTGCATACCCACAAGCTTATCAATTCTTAAGTCATTCTTTGGCACCGGTCAATATCGGAATGAGGAACTACGAGTAATGTGTGCCACCAGAACTGGGTTTCCTATAGCGACAGCTTTTGTCGACAATAGAAGTTATTGCGCATAACGTAACACTGGTAGGGGCGATTCTTGGCAAATACTTGGAAATTCTTTGAGAAAAAGTATGCCACAACGATTGGTCTACGAAGGTCAAGCGAACTGATATAAGAAACGTATCATAATTTCCATTCAACCTCCTCTTCAGCAAATTTTTCGAGCTGTTATATTCATAATTATGTTTTGCCATCGATCTGAACATGCCCAGGGTGGACCCTTCGTTATTTGCGTAGTTTAGCCAATTTCAGAAGAACTGGAATGACCATCAGGAGAGGATGCAGGATTATATCGATTGTTTGAACTCGATGGTAGCGCGAGAGCGATGAGGAGTAAAGCTGACGGGAGGTACTAGCATAATTATAATTATGCTAGTTTATGCTTGATTAATAGACGTGCGTGTACACTTGAATGGTGAGCGCTGAGTGGAAGCTTAAAGGGTTTTGCCAAAGGAAGTCAGAATCCAGATAGAGAGAAACAGATAGAGAGAGAGAGAAAGGCAGGGTTCGCTATCCTAAGAGCCCTAAAGACCCTTATCTCTGTAATAATGCTTTACATACAAATTAGGGAAATTAAACGAGTGAAACCTATGTTTATAAAATTAAACCTGATGCTATCAGCATCTATGAGTTTTAAAAAATTTACAACCACGCAATTAGCCCTAATACGAGACCAGATAGTACCGGTAAAAAGCTTACGATCTTGAATCATGATTTTCCGAGCGTTCCGAATATTTTTCTGTCTACAATTTTCATACTGTTATGTCTTAACAACATTCATTAGCTGTTGATCTTCTTCCGATGTACAAATGTGCGCTTATTACGGGTTGAAAACGTCTCATCCCTAGTTTCTAACAAACTAAGTGGTTAATTAAGCCTGGGTAGGTTTAATACTCATCAACTCATTACAGAACTTGAATTAGCATGGACTACGAGGATTTGCATGTATCTGAAGGAAGCATTCTGGCAAGCTGTAGAAGCTTAAACCCTCGAGCCAGCAGTTCCTATCAGGTGGGTACGTGAATTTATGAGGAAGACCTACAATTCGGAGTTTATGACGGTAGATGATCGCCACGTATTCTTTACCGGTTCAAGGCATTTTTCCAAGCACACAAACTTTTTCATCCTTCTCACAAGAATGGTCCGGGAAGGTAGAACAGGTCTATAACAAACACAGTGGCCATAACGGAGGGTAATAATTCATCATTCGGCAATAAGATAAATGTCGTCTAGATATAGCAAAGGATTTTCCCTGTCGAAATCCAATTTATGTATGACCAGGCGTATCCTAACGATCTACCTTTACGTGGGTCTCTTTATTTCTAGAATCTAGAGGACGAACTAGCGTCGTGACGCTATAGCAATAATAACGACCAGAGAACTACTCGGTTGTACAATAATTCCTTGATTCTCTCACGGTCGTTCGATTTCCCCATTTTTCCCACGAACCCAGGAAATAAATCTCTAGGGGTCAGTTGTCCAGAAACAAGACTCACTTTTTCTCAGTATCTTAGCCATCTTTCTACAGTTATCTCAGAGTTAACTAGACTCTCGTATAAGGTAAGCAGGTTGCCAGGCTATACGACCCTACGACCTCGTCGGTGTAACGGAACGAGCGGAAACTTTACCGAGATACCAAGAATCCAAGAAAGCGAAAGAGAGAGGGATGAAGAGAAATGTTGGTACGAGATGAACAAAAGATCAGAGAAGGACGAAGAGCCGTAGCCATGGAAACTCTCCTGCAGACGCCATGTCTCCCTTAACCCAAGCACTATCGGTTCAAGGTAGCCTCAAGCTGTATACTGTTACAGTAAATGTGGTCTTGTGATCCAGGTAAAAGGTTGGTTGTATCTAGGCTTCAAGGATCTTAATCATTGTCTACAAGTTAGAGAAATTATCAATCGAAGGACTTTTATGTGAATTGGGAAGCTTCAGCTGTTGGCTATTCTTTCAGCCCAGCCTTTACGTCGCTCGAAAAAATGTTCCGCCCCTAATTCCTCTTATCGCGTAGGGCGTAGGCTACTGTAGTTTCCGTTTATACCTACAATAGTGTCCTTAAAAACTAGGAATTGGCCAAAGGGTGAACACATTTATCGCTTACTGACTTCCTGACATGAATGTCCTTCCTGAGATTCTATCGACCACACTAGGGGGAGGCTAACGTCGGGGTCAATCTTTAAGATTCATAGACAGATATGGGGAAAAAGGGATGGGGGATGGGGGCTGTTGGACAGACTTTCCCGCAAGGTAGCATTTTCATGCAAACCAATGTCCTTTCGTCGTGAATTGAAAGCGTGTATAGAGATTTAAGGGATATTCGAAAGTTCGCTGGCATTCGTTTGCCTGTGTTATTATACACATACGCGGAAAATTCCTGTGAGATTTTTTAGTATAATCATATACGGAATCTATATTAGAACAAGCTTGCTCAAATTGTTTTGAACTCCCCCAAAAGCTCGGAGAATGGATTATGAGATTAACCCCAAAACTCGACGGCTGCCTCCCCAGTGAATTGGCGTGATGGATTTATGTCCAGTATAATATACCAATTCGTCTACTCAATTCGTCTCGTAAATTCGAGTTCTAAAGTTAGAAAAAATACTGAGACTTGGGGAATACCTGTGCTTTGTCTACCCCATAGGCTACGATTAATTCTTATCAATTCGCTCATATCCTCGAATACGTATACCTGCAGGGGAGCTATTTCCCTTATATTTTCACGTTTCGTTTCGATATCATACCTAATACAGCGAACGGTAACGTAATCTTCTCCTTTCTTAGAATTCTGGGAAGAATTTTGCTGGGGGATTTCGGAAGCATGAGTCTTACACAATATCTTCGGTGGCTCGGAAATGTTGAATATAATCCGCTCCTCTGGGAATTACACCCGAAATTCTCATTCCTGTGTATTATTGTCATTCGCGTTGAATTTCTCGCGTAATTTATACGAGAATTCTTGAATTTTGAAAAATAAATTTCATACCTCTTTATTCCCTCCGGTGGCTAAAGTGACCGATAAAAAGAAGTACATACGACGAACGCCGTGGTTTCTAACTGACAAACAAGACCTGTATAATGTATATCCATCCATTTGTATAGTCTGAAATATTCAAAGCTTATCACAATAATAACCAAAAATCGAAGCAGTTATTTATGCACGATATCTCTAATGGTCAAATAAAATCTGACGATAAGTATCAACGAAAAAGTATTGAATGAATAATATTTTTTCCACGGTAGAAAGAAATGTATATCAAACGAATGGAGCCACCACCTTCCATTATTAACGCAATAAATCAAGCTTTGCGGGGTGAAATAAATGATATTAGCTCAACAACGTGCGACCTTGCAATATATCGGGCAAGTACATTCTGGGGTTTTGCTAGCAATAAAATTTCAACCCTTATAAACGGCTATTCTCATCGTTGGTATTTCTGCAGTTTATATAACACACTGCAGTAAGCCGGATGGATTTTAGCGATTGATAGGAAGGTATATACCGCAATGGCACGTCCGTTACGCCGCGCGGTGCCGGACGCTCTTCGAACGAGGTGTGACATGAATTGCGAACTGTAAATGATACGGGAGCTCGAGTTCACAGAGAATCGCGTGCATAAATATGCCCATACATGGGAATATATGTAGGTCTGACTAGCTGTGGGGCCGAATATCGTTTGGTATTGATTTTCACATGTGTCGCTCAATCAACTGTAAGTAATCATGGAAATCCCTCTACACAGATCGAACGATTGACCTTGTAAACGTAACTTTGAACCAGCACGAGCGGTTAGCTGACACGAATGACAGGCCTTTAGTATCTGATACTTGGCACAGTTTCGAAATTCATTAATGAATTCACGTTGTTCATTCATGTTTGGAGAAAAAGTCATATCGTTTCACAGTCTCCGAGTCTTCAGGCTACTCCTACATTTTTTAGTTTAATTACAATATTGATGTTAACGTTGAAGATAACGACTTCTTGTCTTGGCTGCGGTTCATGGATATACCTAAGTACTCACGTACTCGTTTCAAGTATACATACCGGGTTCTCAAATGCGAAAGACAAACGTTCGAAACAAACTTTTGGTTAAGGTACACACTAGGTATACACCACTACGCACGTATGTATGTATCCGAAGGCCTTGCATCTTCCTTAGTCTCATCCCTTGGGTGATATTTATCAATTCAAGCTATGCAATCCAAAAACCTAAATATTGAACGACCCCTAGCCCAGATAGATCTTAAAGGGTGGATTCTTAGCTTCATCCAACAGGGAGCCCCTGGCCACTTAGAGTTATTTATCACTAATATGAGGAGGGTAAGTCCAGCACCATCGTACGTCTTCTGAGGGGTTGGATATCCGGTACGGTTTTAGTGGCCCACCGCCCACAGCACTATACTAGTAGCACTCCACGTTGGGCCGTTGTCTTCTTTTTTAAATATTCAAAGTAGGTATTTCCAAATTTTATTTCACGAATCAACTGCAGTTGCATTATCTCTTTTCAATTCTCTTTCTACATCACTTGGATTCGACCCTTATTCTCATTGTCTGTTCTATTGCTTCATCATCAATCCGTATGTTCCGCGACACCGTAAACTATCGTAGTGGCAATTTATTGATGCGCATTTCGATGGGTTTCTTTCTTTGCCTCTTTCTCTGATTAAGAATTGTTTGCAATTGGGGTTGACCCTAGAAAGTTCCTAGTTTTTTCATTCTTGCTTCCTCGCTTGTTAAATTTGCATCGCTGTCTCAATTCTCACCGATCCTACGGCTCGACTAGCAAATAAGGTTGATAATCCTACTTGGAGTTGAAGCCCTATCCCAGTTTTATACCCACCATCATTGTTAGGGGTTGCGTACGGCGCGGCGATTTGAAAAGCGATACCTGTTACGCGGCGCAACGAGGGGTGAAACGGAATTAAAACGCCTCTATTGTTTTTTCGGTTTGTTTCTCTTTTTTTTATTTTTTTTTTCTTCGCATCAAATGAGGCGGAAGAATAATAAATTTTTTTTTAATTGAAAGCATCGCGATGATTAATCATATAAAATGAAAACCAAATAGCAATAACGAGATTGAGTTAATTCTAAAACCTCCCGAAAGCTGCAGACTCGAATAAATGAATACAAATCCTCGATTGCGATATTGAATTATCTAGTCATCACTGTAACTTGAAATTGGGGTTTCCCGTAACTCCCTAAATAAATAAATGAATAATCTTCGATTTCTTTAGCACCATTATTCGCACCTTGAAGCCATCCTCAGCGTTGCCTATTATTAGAATCCCTCCGATACTACTTCAAGAGCATTATTTGCTAGCATTAAGTCTCTCGTTCTAATAGCTGATATCCTTGCAAGATGATCCTGAGTCTACCGTGTCAAATCACTGTCTGTAAGATCACGATGCGATACAGATGTCAGGGAATCGAGATGCTCCAATACGGTATTATACCTATACGTTAGACAGATTAGCTCTAATGCAATTGGGAAATAGTGGTATCTGCTTGCTGCAAGCTCTGACCTCCGCGACTTTTCAAACCGTTTTCCGAGGTAATCCATTTATACTGGGGTTTTCATTAACAGAATATGTAGTCGCAGCTCGATACAAGAATTATTACTTCGTTGAGGTTACCATGAATATACTTTTCACCCGGAAAAGGAACCTCGGATACTCGGATGTTCAGAGAGCTGGAGTCTCCTCTTTTCGTCCAATTGAAGTAATCTTTATACCGCGATCCTCTCATATATATTTATTTTCTCTATTTTCATCTACTACGATTTCATCTACTGAAAACGACTAACGTTCCTATCGTATATTTTCACCATTTTTCACGGCTTATTTCGAGAGTTACGAGTCAGCGTGGGTGACATTTTTATACGAACTGTAAAGAGCTTCATCTTGCTAGAAAGATCCGAACACACTTATTATCATGATGACTCTGTCGCTGACAATAATTAGCTTTATAATCGTACGGGAAACAGGAAACTGTCGGATGTCACCTTACGTGGTTTTCAAAGGGAAACGTGATTATAGAAACGCACGACTTAAGGCTTCCTGGTGCGAATATGAGACGAGCCAACCAAGTCAGGGGCTGTAGCAATCTTGTTAGTTATAGGTAATTTCGTAACTTAATTTCATTACGAGCCAGATTCCTGAGCGGAATATAGGAAACGATCGAGGGATTATATTCCTTTGCAATATTCACCTGTATTGTAACAAACATCTACAAAAAATCTGATAGTATATTTATCTTTCATTTATCTCTGATAGGTACATCGTTAAATCTTTCGTTTTATTTGGGGAGTGTCACGTGCACGAATATTAATCATTCTTATTACTTTACCCATAAACCTAAACGTCATCCATTCATATAAAAAATGGTTGATAATACCTTTTGGGCAACATTTGGGTCCGTCTTTTGATTTCACGTGAGGTCAGCCGAGTCTGTCGAGGCACTGCAACTATCACACAATTCTGTTTGTTCGTAACTGCAATACTCAGCACCAGACGCGTCATGTTTGAGCAATTGCATTTCAAAGTATAGTTTAGAAGGGCACTCGAATTCGCTCATTTTTAATTATATATATTAACCCGGTCTATATTATAATCATGAAAAGTTATTTATATGTATTCTGGATGTTATTATTATTATTCATTAATATTATTATCGCAAGGGGTTTGCTGATTAGTATAATTATTATTATTAGTATTATTATTTTTATATTTTATTTTCAATTTTATTTTTATTCTAATGAACTTCTAATTTATTCAAATATTGAAGAAAAAGAAACCAAATTTTCAATTATTTCATTTATATAGCATCGTTATTTAAGAGAGAAAAGATTTTAATTAATCTACTTGAGGACAAATTCTATTTAATTTTTAATCTTCGTTTTATTTATTCATTTTTATTCAAATATTATAAGTTTACATTTATATAATTATTCGGTGGTTATTTTTATCTATATTTTCAACAGTATTATTATTATTGTTATTATGATAATTATTATTATTATTATTATTATTATTATTATTATTTTATGACTATCGTTATTCACGATTATTACATAATGCCGCCTTAAATTTATCTTTTTGGCATTCAGGTGAAATGAGATTTATATTGTTTTCAATTCATTCATTTTAATTTTCAGTGAAACGATTCAAATTCTCATTATTATAACAATATATACACCAGATACCTAGACACTATTATTTATCGGTCTGTGATTAAAATTATCTGTTTTACTGACAGCAGAAATATTATTACCACATTACCTTTGAATTTAGTGTTTGTAACGTGGTTTTTATACAATTTCTGCATATTTACGTCATTGAAAACCCATAGATAATTATTATTATTACAGAGACACAATTAGTTAATAAAATTGATGCGTACAGAAGAATATAGCGATGAATTATTTCTATACGTTCAAAAATTTCCATTCATCTATAAGAACGAGGAAATGCATGTTATACTGACAATTGCAGTTAAAGAGCTGCATTATTTAAAATTCGATAAAATTTATGCACCGATTAATTTGGTAACGTTTAAATTAATTATTCGACGCCCATAGGCAAGCAAAAGTTTCGTCAAATGGTTCCTGGATTTTTTAAAACATTTTTTTATATTTTTAGCTGATCTAGGCTGCGATTTCGACATTTTTACTAAAATTCTAAAAAGTTTTCATAGAATTCTTATCATATATTGTGACGAACACGACTAGAAACGCCTCGACGATTTCCATAGCCCAAAATTTCGCTTTTCCAGGCTTTCCTCAATCACTGAAAACTTTTTTTTTCAATTTTCAAAAACAACACTATAATTGCTGCTGTAGACATAACTACTCCGGCACAATAACCTAATTAAGTTGAATAATCAATTCATGAATACACGGGGTCGTTCTCCATTTTACTGATCCGAAGCAGAGCTTTCGGGAGAATTACTTGAGCGGGCGATAAAGAAGGGAGAAATAAGAGAAGAAAAAATGGGGAAATGGGAAAATGAAAAAAGAGGAATCTAATTCCAACGAGCCGAAAAATTGACTTCAATTGAACAATGCTGTTATCGCGAGAAAATGAATAATTCCAACTACTCGGAATTCGTATTCATACTCATTCGTATAGAGGTACGTGTAGCAGCTCTATACACGCCAGGTAACAAGTAAGGCGAAATATGAATGATCAATTCTTGAGCTCTGCGTCGAATCGGCACTATTCAACGACTCCTCACCCCCGGAGGAACCGCGGATGACCGAAACATCCCCCGAAATAATTTTGGCTAACGCGATAACCTAATATCACCGTGCAACACACTGCTGGATGGCAGACAGCGGGGAGCCGGTCCGTGGCTAGCGTCCGCCCACCCTGACGCTCCCGGTGTGACTGCGCCGCGCCTCCAACGTCCCCGTTTCTACCCCGAAAGCTTCTTCTGGAAAGCAGCGGGGGTGGTAAGGGCGGCGGTGGAGAGACAGGGGCGAATTTACCCCCCGCAGCCCTGCAGGTCTCCTCGCGCGTCGTCCTTCTTGTATTATATCGCGCTCCGTTCCGAGGACGAAGGCGTATTAAGGATCTTCTCCGTCGCCACGCATCCTGGAGAAGACGCGTGAGCCAACGGGGAGCCCTGCAGGGGTTTATTTTATACCAGGACCGCCATTTTAACGGTTTTCTCTCGTTTTTTTCCCCCTGTTTCCTTATTCCCTTTTTTCTTTTTTCTTTTTACTTCACTCTTCCACCGCGTGGGAGTTCTACGATCTAGAACTCACGGAGAAATCTCATGATTCATAATTTTCAGAATTCTGGTCAGATTCGGGAAGATCTGCAAAAGGCTCGGTACAATACTTACTTACTCTGACATCAATTTCCACAGCCTTTTGGTACTTCCACCAAATTTGAGCTCTGATCCTCGAAGGCTGATTACTACTTTTCCAAAAAACTCAAATTTCTTTGGGTCTTTAATTAAAATTCCAGAAGATCAACTTTCAAATGAAAGTAAATTGGCGTGCAGAGTTAAGATGTACGGAAAACTGTTCCATCGACTAAACGTAGCTGTAGTCAGCGGGTAGGAATAAAGGTGAGGAAGTGTGCAAAGAGGGTTCGCGTCCACGCAGGATTGGGATTCCTCAAAGGACGTGCTGTACTGCCTAACCCTCTCATATTTGATCCGGGCAGGATATATCCTTGGGATTTTGCAAATACGTGCAGAGGGAAAAGGGCGGAAGGAACGAAGGTTTGAAGGTAGAGGCTGAGAGCCTTTGTTTCCATTAGGCAAGAAGAGTGAGCCCTTTGTTGACGTTTGGTAATGCCTGCACAGGCCGCCAAAACCAACATCCATATAAACTTTCGCCAGTGGCAATTTAGCACATTTTAGATTACGCCAAAGTTCTGTTGTTATGGGATACAAAGCCTCTTTACTCTATTACTAATCACGGAAAATAACTTCCCTCTGATTCTTTGATAGGGATATCGAGACGGCGGGGGATGCAAGCCTTTCACCGAGCGAATTGAATGATACTACTTTATATTTTTTTTGATTTTTATCACCTTTGCTGATGTGAGAGAAGTATTGGTTTCGTTTAAATATGACTTCTGCTCCTTTCAACGAATCTTCACGTCTTTGGGACTCGGGTAACCGAAAACAAATTTTTAGACATGGATGAAAAGATACAAATTTACAGAACTATACATCGAGGAGATGGGGATGATGAATTGCCATATGTATATTGTCCGATTCAAACGGTTGCTTTTAGAAGAAAAAAATCAGCATTCGAGCCTTCGAATGGCGACCTATACCCCGATTAGAATTGTTAGTGATTTCGGTAATTGCATGGGTTTGTGGAGTGATGAAATACACCGTGAAAAGTTGACTTCTCCGCTTTTTTCAAACGCTTCAGAAGTTCATTCATCAACAACCACGATTTCAAACTTTGTTCCTTTCGCAATTTGGTCTGCCACTATGGCCAGTTGATACGAGCCATTCGAACTTTCGATGGACCGTTCCATCGTGACATATTAAATCCCGCTTTAAGCCACGTTACTTTCGAATAACGTATGCGATGCCATGCCCCGGCTCAAAGCACTCGTCGTTTGCAAAATGACGTGTTACACGCTATGTCATCACCTAATCGTCACCATCGCAGTATGGAGATACAGAAATTCAGAGTGAAGAGACGAACGTGTATAAATTGAAGTTCGCAATCAGTCATTCAATGGAAAAAATACTGGACTAAACCCCTGCGGCTTAAGCTTTATAAGGTTGGAATTATACTCTCCCACCAAAGGGGGAGAAAAAAGATTGGCAAATTTTATATACTTTTTACAAAGAATACAAGTATTTATTCAAAGCTGGAGTATTTCATTTCCAACTTTCCGTTATGATCTGTTTTATGTTTGCCACGTCTAGCGGGTCTAGACAAAAAAAAACCACCTGGAAATCTCGATCAGTTCAGTTTACTATTTCATTTACGATTTGGTCAAGTGTGTCACGTCGTTGGGGTGATAGCTGAACTATAACTTTTTTTTTACATGCGATCGCGGTCGATGGCCACGCATAATTTCTAAACCTTTCCAAAGTTCTCACCGAACTAGGATATAAAAAAGGTCCACTTTTTTCTCTCAGACATTTCCTAACGAGCAAGAAAAATACTCTCTTCCGTATAAACGTTCCAGCGCAAAACTTAATTCAATTCTAATCATTTCACACCGACACCACATCACGATCTGGAGACTAAGACCTTAATTTTCAGAAAGTGGTTTCCTACCACTCTCAAATTCGAAAGTGTCATTACAGCCCCTGGGATACACATACGAGCTCGAAGAAATTACGCGGTTCACTTGTTGCGACTTTCTCAAATGTCGTTCAGAATAAAGCGCAAACCCGGACGGCATCGAGGCCACGGAGTCCCCATGGCGTGCAGATTAGTCTGCACGAAAAACCCCTGGTGGTTTATTTCTATTTTAACTAATTGCGTCTGGTATTGGGCTTGGTCAGAACTCAGAACTAATCTGATTAGTTGTTAATTCGCACCTCGTGACGCCTATTCGACGTTGATAATTGTGGTGAAACGGTAGTCAGTGGCGATCCAGCTAATTGTCGACAAAGTACTTTGAGGCTGTGCCAAAAACTCGGTTGGTTATAGCGAGTCTAGGATATCCACCTAACAGGATGAGATTCACGATTCACCGTCGTTTTTAGTTGAAAAACAAACTTGGGAATCGAAATACGAGGAAAGTTCGATATTATCTGGTTATGGGTTTACCGAAAATTCCGAATGGTCTTATTGTCCGAATCATCCACGCGAATTTCTGCCGTATGAATAATTCTAAGCCTAACAACGAACGGAGATAAATCACGTCATGAAATATTGGCGGTCGAATGTTTCATCAAAATCCTACTGCTCTTACGTGAGCAAAGTGCGTATTAATTTACTACGCGCGCACGATGATTATATGTGCAAAAATTTCAAAAGCGTCACCGCGAATTGAATCTTAAGGATAACTGCCTTATACAGAGTCTCCTGAATCGTGGGGTGGTTTGTAGATTTATATTTGGAACTAGTGTAAGTGAATTAAGCTTTTGACGTCGATGTGACATTTTCTTAGTCTGAGATAAAATTATTAGATGGTTTCTTGAGATGAAACTAAGACGTTGAACGGAGTTTTTTTTCTCCCGCAGACCCAATGTCCTTTTAAATATTTATCAGGATTCTCTGATTCATAATTACAGACTTTGATCATCAAGCGATGAAAACAGTCTTGAATGCCTCCAAGAATATTTCCTGAATATTCCGACTATAACACAAATTATTCGTGACGCACAGCTGATTACAATTCGTGAAAAGGACAAGAGTTTGTGAAGTTAACGATGATGAGATAATGCCTTTCAGTCTGTTCGTTTTTCATCTCGATTAATAACACTAATTAATTACACGTCAAATGAGATTACGTCAATTTACGGTTCCATTTTTACACACCGTTACGGCTCGGATCACGTTATTTTGATCTACTTTGTGATTCACAATTAGTAACAAAGAAAGTTGAAATTAAAATGATTAAAACTCTTTTTCCATCTCCTTTATTAAATCCGAGTACCTGCACTTACACTCCATACCGTCTTTATTACCAACCTAACTTCCTCCACCCATACTCGTGTAAAATCATAGCCAGATTGTGGCGACGAGAGTTAAAGCTATGATGTGAATTGTAATTCTCGTCAGTTTCTCAATATTGAAATTCATCTAGTAACCAAGTTTTACAACCTATGACAACGCTGGTTACCACATTACGATTTTATTCGCTTCTGCGAACTACAATCCCGCGAACGAACGTCAAAAGCTTGGCCAAAAGGGTATGAAGTGACGCTATACGAAAGCTGGTTTTTTGACCCACGCTTTTGTGACGAACAACACTGTAACATCTAAAAAAAAGTATATTTTCAGGGAACTTGCGTTCAAATGAATGTAAATGCTATCACCTCAAGTTTCATGGCAATTTTGAAGAAACAAGATTCTTTTTTAGATGTCTCGTCGTGCGATTTCAGAGGTGGGATATTTTTGAATTTCACAAATCTGTGTTCCGAAGATTGAAGCATCTCCACTTCATTAATCAAGAGTAGGAATTCAATCGATGAGAATAATTGTTCTGAGTGAAGACATTTTGGATTTTCTTCAATTTCGATGCGAATATGATCGACTTAGAGTTTTATTAAAATGAAAAGGAAATATACCCACATGTAATATAGGTGTAAATAGATATAATTTTCATCAATTTGCAGCTACAGGATCCTTACGAGTTGCAATAAACCTGAGTAGAGCAGAAGCTTTATCAAGTTATCCGTAAAAATTTTATTCAACCTAGACGAATTTCGAGTTTATGTCCTACGAGTAAATTACTGGTCGGGTATTACCGCCGTTTAAAGTTGCCTTGAATTCTGAAATGCAATCTTCCCATGATCCTAGACGCCACTATAACGAGTGTCTATACCTTCGGGTGATTCAAGGTACTGTTAGGTGCAACTTTATTCTCGTATCCATGAACGACGTCTCAAGATAATGAGAAAATTATGCGAGAATCGAATGCAAAGAATCGAGGGTAGTAAAGGTGGGCTGCAAGAGAATCAAATGATACGACTGATTTGAGATGGGCGGATATCGTCATCAGAAAATCGAGTCCTTTGTCATAAATCACTCACAATCAGTTGGAAATGCACATTGAAACATATGCCTGTCACTATAATTATGGTCAGTTTATTCAACTGCGATGCAGCAATATTCTTGAAGAGCTAACGTGAGTAGAGTTGCTTGCCTTTCCCTTGCGTCTTGTTTTTCCTCGTTCGTGCTCCTTCTCACCCCATTGTAGAATTGAGTTTTTTTTTTCATTCTGCTAAATACTTTCGTTTGCACATCATTTGGTAACGTTTTCTTATTTTTCCTGCACCGTTCTGATTTGTATGACGTGAGTTCGTTCAGATTTCATGAAAATATTTACTCCGAGATGTATACGGAAGACAATTTGATGTTGTTATCAAAAAAGATTGAATAATTGACAAGAATTTCTCTGTAGCACATGATTATGAATAAGCAGAACGAATTTCTTCCGAATCGTTCCAGCAAATGGGCTGTCGCAGTATAGTTTTGATATTAGCGTTGGTTATACCGTCTGGCCGAATCTGTTCGGAATAATATCAAAAAGAACGAAGATTTCAAAGGTGTATACTGGAAATTATTGCCTCATTAGTCATTAGTCACACCTCTTTCAATCAAATACACAATACATAGTCGAAATATCACAGTGCTACTGCAGAATATAAGAAATATACCTTACCTGCCAATTTATTACAGGTAGACCTTATAATGAAGACAGTAACTTGATTTCTCTTATACTATTATGAAAATCAAATAGAAATTCAAAACGATTTTTCCCTGTAATTTTGTCTCCAATTTTCACGTTCGGTTTCCCGTTATGTCCAATCAACTGTAAAAAATAACAGACCGACGAGATTCGTGTTTCTGCAAATATGTCTTCAAAGAAAACAGGAAAAGTTTGGCCTTCTCCATAATATGTCCTTAAAATGCAAGGAATTGTTGGATAGCAACATAGTCTGAGGATCTAAACTTCATGAAATCTTGATCTGAACAAATATGAGATGACTAAAAAGCCAACAGTATCGGACATGCCATTTTCTACCTCGGTACTTCCGTAAGCGAACTCTTTTACAAGTTACGCAAAATATGGTTCAGGAACACGGGAGAATCTGATCATATTCAATAGGCGTTTTCTCAGTTTTCTTTTTTTTTCTCACATTCGCATATATGTGCATAAGTGCATTATATTAAAATTCGCGCATAGATCCACACACACACACACACGCAGTAAATCACAATATATAGATTCTAGAGCGTATGCGGTATGCATTCGGTAAGCTTTACCCAGATGTATACCTGCATAAAGAATGGTGCAGAGAAAAGGAGGGGTTGAATAATATTTTACGCCTGTACTCTCGTATGGGCTGTTTAAAAAAGTTGTCGATTTCTAAAAAAAAAGGGACAAACACCTCATAAATTTGTTCTTCTTATGCCAAATCGTGTCACCTATAAATCGTGACTTTAAATTTTAATTATTGAATCTCACTCTAATGAACCAGCTGCTAGTAAATCGACTCGGTGGTGAAAGAAAATGCACGTATACATGATATGTAAGATGATTTTCTAAAAAAAAAGGGAAACAATAAGGAGTTACTTCACGAACCAATTATCTTACCCCATTCTGTATACATGTATGTATTCGGCATATGAGTTATATCTATAGCTATGAGCTATTGTATCTAAATTATCAGACAATCTACTTCAGCGGGTAAATGGGTAAATGTTACGAGAAGTGTAAAGGACGCAAAACTAAGGTGTGCTGTTTCAATATAATATATCATAATGTAATAATGTGACGTGAACACACACGTAAGTGACATGAGGTGTCAATATTTAGGTAAAAACTAATTTAGAGGGTTGTGTGAACGTCGAGGGGCGTGGACTGGGTAACAATCACAATTTTACAATTCATTGCTGCTCTTTCCGGCTGCTCTTCTTCAATGTGCAATAATTTTCCATTAATGCAGTATATAATATATTGTTTGGTGCATATATCTCTAATTTGAAACTGGTGTACATACGTCGTTATATCATACGAATAAATTGTATGTGATAAATTTTTGTGACATGTTATTATTTGTCAAGCTGACGAGTGTAGGATATAAAAAACATATACCTAGGTTTAATTCTTCGGATTTGTTATCAGAATTATGCTTCGCACGTGCCAAAGCTACTATTGATTGAATGTTCAACTCTTGCTTAATACCTCAATTATTGATTTTATTCTGAAATCACAAAATATTTCATTGTGATTCAAATTTGAATCGTGAAATTTGAAATGTGAATCCATTGTTTGACCCAGATCCCCTATTCATCCGCTATCCTTGTTATCAAAACTCGTTTTTCACTGGAGTGACTGTTGGATTCTTCCTCAACGCTTTCAGAAAACCCTGCAGTCTATATCGATACCTCCGCGGAATAACCGGCTATCTCAGAAGTTGCTTGAAAAAGCAGCTATCTCAGATTTTGCTTGAAAAAGCGGCTATCTCAGATTTTGCTCGAAAAAGCGGCTATCTTCAAATCATGCTAGCGAAATTTTGCGTCAAAAACGTAAAATTATGATTCAAAAGCTGAAAAAACAGGTTGGAGCAAAAGCCCAGACATTATAATGTCTGCTCCAACCTGTTTTTTCAGCTTTTGAATCATAATTTTACGTTTTTGACGCAAAATTTCGCTAGCATGATTTGAAGATAGCCGCTTTTTCGAGCAAAATCTGAGATAGCCGCTTTTTCAAGCAAAATCTGAGATAGCTGCTTTTTCAAGCAGCTTCTGAGATAGCTGGTTATTCCGCGGAGGTATCGATATATACTATATAAAATTTGATTTGCCGGAATCCCATCAATATTCAGTTTTGAGGCAAAGAATTTATGATTTTCCCCCAAATCCTACATTTCATCCCCGATTCTGATTTTTTGCATTTGTTTCTCACGGAAGTGACTGGTAAACTGTTCCCTAATGCACTCATTGTCAGAAAGCCAACTCTATATGCTCTGACCGATTGATTACCAACGATTTCAATATAGTGCAGATCCGAGGTGAAGAGCGATCATTCAACCCCAAAATCTGTATCATACTGGTAACAAACTTTTCTAAAATTCCTGTCAATACATCAGTCACAAGCGCGCTGATATACAATTTCAGTTAATTTCAATCCTGTATCTCTTCTATCATATGCATTACATGAGTGACGTAGTTATCAGTTTCGATATGCTGAAACTGATCGAAAAAAATAAAATAAAAATTCTCTCCATATACCTGATGACTCGAATCAAGTTAATGATATGTATCACTTTGAATCCATGAATGAGTACGAGAAAGATGTGAAGTCGTCATTCATAAAGTCACCGATGAGTAATGACTGCCTGTAGCTTGCAACCATGGAAAAAAATCGATACAGATCACATTCCAGACAGCCACTGTGAAGCTTCTTAATCAATCTATTCGCGAAACAAACGTCACGTCGTGACGTGACGTTAGTTCACTTCACCGGATATTTTGTCACGTATATATCACCTGGCGAATAAATTCGGATTCATACGCCCTTTTCTATCGAACAAAGTTATATCAATGAGAAGACGAATGAAGATCTTCGAGAATTCGAAACTTACGAGATTTTTGTCACGATAAACTTTTCGGTGTTGAATTGGCTGATGAGGCTGATATGACATGTCATTGATGTGATAAATAGAAGTGGAAATTTGAGGCGAAATTTTTTACAGAGAAAAGTAAACGCGATAATAAACCTGCGTAAAGTCGTATAGTTATTCAGACTGTGAAGTCTAGACAAAACTTTGGCGATTACGCGAAAGTAGTGTATCACGTAGGACGTAGCTAAATGCGAGAGTATTTCCCCAAGCATTATTTTATTCAACATTTTCGCCGCTATAATTCATACGGGGAAAAAAGAAACTACCGTATCGTGTATGTTCTACGTTTATAAAGTGCAAACTCAAATGAACTTCCTAGCGGTCTTGCTCGAGTGGTAAAATAAGGAAAAGAAACGACCTGCGCTTAGAAAATTAGAACCAATCCCAATAGGGTGCAATCTACCCGATAATACAAATCATTTCAAAATTCTAAAAAACAGCTCCCTAATTAGTTTCCTGTATATGGCAAAATAATTGGGTACGATGGAGCCAATATGAGTATCACTGTCAAATGTCGGTGTCACGAAGCAGAATACGCTGTTCAACGAATATAGAATTACTTGTTGGTATTTCGCGTTTTTATTTTGTTGGAAATCGGAGAATAATGTATTACATTACTCGAAGGAAAACAGAGACCGGAACGATGTTAGTAGAA
Source organism: Tenthredo livida (assembly GCA_963992785.1). Lineage (NCBI taxonomy): Eukaryota > Metazoa > Arthropoda > Insecta > Hymenoptera > Tenthredinidae > Tenthredo > Tenthredo livida. The sequence continues at coordinate 21,664,254 of OZ023068.1, forward strand.
TCGATGTCTCTCCGCGAGTTTGAAAAACACACACTCACGCACGCGCGTGTATACCTACCTAGTATTACACATGGAAATTCATGACGTTTGATATGAAATGAAACTATTTTTCATAAAACAATCGAATCCACACAATTTGAATCCAATCCTATGTGACCCGTAGCTATACCTAAATCTCTCGACAGAAACAAAGTCCTTTCTACTCAAAACCAATTGAGATTAGAATTTTTTAGATTTTTGAAGATCAATGAAGGCTAATTTAAAACCATGATAATCGCAGAAGGTTTATGAGAATATTTCCGGCTTTCAAGTGATTTCCGGATAGTTGGACGACGACAGGGAATTAAGCGAAGAGCAGCTAAACTGTTTCATGCAGTTCCCGAGGCATGCCACAGGAGATCTTGTTCAACTAACGATAAGTAAAGGAGATCGTTCCGCTTCCATCATCCGGATTCAGTCCAGTGATTTCGTCTGTGTAATTTTGTGTTACTTACAATTTACCCCGTGTCTTAGGGTTAGAATTATCGAAACGTGATAAATTTTTGGAGTTGAAAATACCGGCTTGCGGCTATATTTTCATACATCGTTTTACATTTCAGTGCGTTTAGTCGAGTTCAACCCCATATTTCGACGTGAATAGCACCGACAATATTGCTGCCTGAAGTATATCAGAAATTCAGCGACTCGCGAGATATCAGAGAACAATATTGCCCCAAGCAAGGTAGTAAATCACAGTACGAATCAATCCGGATTCCAAAGGACACGATGATGCGGGCGAAAAAAAGAAAGGGTTGAACTGCGAGGTGCTCGAATTATTGGCAACTCTTGATTGCGATAAATGAAACATGTTAACCGTTGCTACAATCCACACTGAAATGTAGTAATTTCATCATTTCACACGTTAACAATAAATTCCATTATGTGTTGAGTCATTTTTTTTTATCGAGGCATTTCAATCACTCCAATGTTAATCTGATCGCTGGGTAAGTTACTTGATTCAAAAACCCGCACATTTTCTAGCAAACGCAAATTACCCATTTAGTTTGTGTCAATACGTGGCGTGATTTAAAAAGAAATACGAATTTTGATTCGAACAATTGTTCATGAGTGATAAATTCAATCCGTTTGAGTAAATGTGGCTATAGTGGCCAGTACAATCGTCAAGCCAAGATTTGATTGTCAGTATTACTTCCGATGAGATACATCGATGTAGTCCTGGGTCTAGGTCACGAAGCACTCTGTTTCAGAGCCGCGAATCCTCCAACTTTTCACGTCATTGTAGCCAGTAAATCCACGAACCGGTGAGAATCCGAGGATTTAAGAAAACCAGAAAATTTCACATGCCCTACTTTCTGTCCGGCCGAGCAATAAAATCCTGCAAGTATCGATTGGTTCATCTTTTACAACGATTTGCAGTAAATGGCAAATTGACATTTTATCTGCAGTAATTGATATCGTAATATTACTAATTTTAAATGAACAAAATTCCTTAGAAATTAAAATTGATTGCTGGTACAATTGAATTTTTGTCCCGATGAGAACTAAACCCAATTCACACGGTTATATGAAGCTTCTTCCTGCAGCAGTCGTGTAAAACAGCTGTATGTACTCCGGTGAGATAGATCACCAAAGTCTTGATGCACTGCAGGGTCTACTAATACTTAACGAGAATATTCCACAGATATTTAGCTAAGTTGCTAATTACTCGTTAATTACTTCCCACGTCGATCGAGTCTGTATGTACTAGCATATTTTAATGACGCGTTTAATTACCTCGTCCAAGTTTAAAGCTCAACTTTCGTAATAATGATCGTATCCAAGATGCTAGGAAACCAGGAATTATAACGTGAGATAACCAGAGCCAAAGTTAAAAGTGTGGCTGAATAACTTGGTCGCTCTCCAAACCAGACAATAATTAATTTATTGCTCCTCATAGTTAGTCATTAGCGACAAGAGTTTGTAAAAACCAAATTACTTGAAATTCGTTGAGGTACGTATACATAATTATTCTGAAAAGAAATTTATTCATTAAATACAAAATGCAGCAGATTGTGTAATTTTTTACCTGACTACTGTTGTGAGTGCTGAATTACGGCATAAATATGAATACCTGATGATGATATTCAAGTGTGTGTAGGTACCGCGGTGCATTAGCTATATCCATAAATTACATATTTAGAGATTTATGCACCAAAACAATTAGGTGTATTACGGTTTTGTGAGTCTAGGGGAATCTCTGCTGTGATAGTGGCGTGCCAGGGTACATCCAGACTGAGGCAAGACTTCACAATTCTACGGTGTTGTGCTTTTAAGGCTCGGGATGGCACGGGAATAATCTACTACCTGCACTCCGCAATTCTTCACATATTGCAATTCTTTATTTAGTATACATTCGTTCATTCGCAGTTCTCTCAATTTTGATAGTATTTATGGTACCCACTTTTTAAACAACTCACGTCGATTGGCTCCGACAGATAAATTGCCGAATTTATTACCGAAGAATAGTGTAGTGCACTCTAATGCTGTGAAAGAGAAATATGTTGTACAGCGATAGCCAAAAGAGAGATTGCACGAAGTACCGTTCAACTTAACGAGGCAATTTTGGTTAGCAATGAAAAACAAGTGGAAGTCAAGTCCTTTAATTAAACGTCGCCTTACTAGCGCAGATGTGACTAACGGGTTGAAATTGGCTGGACCAAAACGCGAGAAAACAACGGAGTGTAATTAAGAGGCGAACTTTTTTTTTAAGTACACCGAGTAACGAATGGTTGGACACTCTACTGGTTTTAACTTAATTTTTGTGTCTATTTGTGTACCTGTCACGTCCCCAAAGCAAAGTAGAGAACTACCGAATTCAAAGCTCTCGGATCATGCTGGCACGTCAGGTCTTATGGGGTTTCACAATTCCATGAAATAAGCTAATTTACCTGATAATTTATAAAAAAAAAATGTTCTAGTTTCAATTGGCACGTAATTTCACACAAAATCTCAATGGCTATCCAACGTTTTCCAGTCTCATTACACTCGGCAAATTCATGTCAAATATCATCAAGTCACTGATCCATCTTCTCTCTTTTTGCCTTAAAATATTTAATCAATTAATTTACTATCTCAAGACGGATTACATTGATTTTATATATTTTTTTCTCTTTCATTGTCTTTCTTTCTATGAATTGCGGAATACAGGTGAAACAGTAATGGCGTGAGTAGAGATTCGTTTTTTGGGTTCCCCACCGTCTTGACGTAGGTGACCGTCTCCGCGGTGGCCTCAGTCAGCGCTCTTCGTAGTCTGGTGCGTCGCGCCTGTGACAGTGTGCGTGGGCAGAGCAAGACGCCCTGTACACCAGAACCAGAAGCACAACTTGCAGTTGGAGGTGAAGGCATCGTGACCGACGTGGCCATCACGGGAGTCGTCGTTGAGGACGATTTGCACCACCAGGGAAACTGGGTGTTGTTACGGGTTTTTTTTTTTTTTGTATATTTCTGCCCTTTTTTTCTCTCCATTGTATTGCGAGTATTGCTATGCAGTATTAGGTATTTTACTATATTCATGTAATTTTTAGGTGTATCGTAAGATCCATTTTGGTACCTACACAACGCTCAGCTGGTTTATAAAAAGTTGGCTTTTTGATAAATCGTTATCTGTGGTAGCTGGCGACAAAATTTTACGCTAGATTTTCTATTTAGGTATCGTCGCGTGTATACGTCCGAGTAAGCATTGCCTAGTAGTAGAAATATTTGAACTTTTACTGGCAAATTATGGTTCATTAACATTTGTCTCTTCTTGCAGAACTTACAGCCACGATTATTGCTTTGCTATGATAATCTCCAAATTATTTCGCTAGAATATACTCGAAATTTGCATTTATGTAGCCACATTTGCTCTCCGACAGTAAAGGACCCCCCTCCGAAAATTCAGAGAGTTGATACTACAGCTTGAAATACACCGCTTTTTGTTTGCGAATATAAAAATACCAGCAACAATAAATTAATGGTTCTTGATTTTTATCAATCAGAATTGTGAACTGTGGAGTTTGACTCGATGCAATGCTTGCAATTTGTTCAATTTTTCTGAATAAGCCAGCGTACTGGGAATATACCAGATAACGTTTGAATTCAGCTTCGGTCCAACTACCAGACAGTTTTTACGCGATAAAATGGATTCTGCGATTCCCTACGATTCGGGGATGTTCCTATACCAGGACGAAGGGTATGTGGCTGAGGATTGATCTAAAAACTAGTGACTACACTATTGTCTACGACCTGGTTTTTCTATTGTGTCACATATATCTAGGTATCATAGTAATTCTATAAGGGCTGAATGAATATAGGTATGCTAAGTACACATAGTATAATTTCGACACGTGGAGTCTGAATGAAATTTCAGCTTAGCTCAGATTAAGTGAAGAGCTCGGGGCACAAATGAGACAACTATTTTCAGCGTATGTAATTGTCGTTAGGCTCAAGGTTCCGAATTTCTATCTTTAACGAAAGTATGAGCTTTTTTTAGCTGTAGGGAAGGGTAGTTTGAAACTGAGCTTAATCATTTCTCGAGCAACCCTCATCATCCGAGGATATTATAAAATAGGAACTTTTGACGATGGTCTTGTCTCGTCTGGTGCTGAAATAGTTCTACTAAATAATTTATTTGATCGGGATAAAAACTAACCAGAGTTCAAATACGCGGCCATGACCGTGATATATTTATAGCGGTTTTGTACATCGGATGAATCGATTGAAACTGCTAAATTAACTCCTATCTTTTGAACGTATAATTGGATTATGGCAAGGTATAGGTATATCGACTCTATTTTTTTATTTTCTTTGTTTTTTGTTTTCTGTCATTACTTTTATCGCGCAGAATGCTGATACGATATTCTGAAAAATCCCAACACGTTACGCCAAACTACACGTTTAAAACGATATTGAATTATCAAAAAGTTTTCCACTTGCTATAGATATAATCTGACGACTATTCGGAGCATCATGACCACCGTTTTATTGATGGAAAATAAAATAAATTGTTGAATAATGAATCGCGACCGAAAATTTCATTCATCGAAACTCTTGAACACATCTAGGCTTAGCTACTTCGATTTTTTTTTTTTATTCAAACGATAGCCACGCTGCTCCGAAAAAATTAAATGAAAACGAACTATGCGTGATTATCTATACAACCATTGCACATTAACCGTTTCAAAAACTGTGAAGTCTCCACATCAACAGTCAATACTATAGTTCGGCATTCTGGTTACTATGCACCTGATAATTACGCGATAGAAAGACGAACGATATTGTGATCGAAATTTAATTGGCTTCTATCATTTTAGTCATTCATTTCTGCTGGGAAATCACCTATCGACTTTCAACCGCGAAATTATGTCCTTTGAAAATGAGAATAAAATAAACGAAATACAATGACTAAGGTAACACACGCGCACACAATTATTTACTACCGTGAATTAGTGCAGCCAATCAAAGCAAAGCCAGTTTACTGTAAGGTTGTTTATCTCGTGAATCTTTTACGTTAAATGTTTGTTTGTACTGATAAGTGATAATAAGTTACTCGGCAAATGACTCTTGAAATTCAAATTTCCCTATTGTCTCAAAGCTGACTTAGAACTAGAATCAGTCGCGCTTTGTATACTGAACTCTATAAATGCGTGTCACCGGCTTCATTCGAATTCCTCGCGGACGGATCCTTCATTGATTTGCAATCAACGCTAAAACGTAGTTGATGGCGGATTATCGAATCGTGTTTTGAACGATTGAACGAACCACTTATCTCATCTAACCAGTTGTCACTTCGTTAAACTCTAATCAAGCGTCTGTCGTGAACCAGCTGCATCTTTGCATAATCGAGAATAGTTCAAGAATACCCCAATTTCCGGTATGGTATACCGAAACAAAAATCGTAAGAATTTCAAGCTTTTACCAGCAGCTGTAAGCAGGGTCGCATATTATCGTCCAGTAACTTAAAAAAGCAATGTGATTCATTTTCCCCTATTTGGAATATCGTTCTTTTGAATCCTGAGATTTACCAGCCTCAAAGATTCGAACGATATTTTTTATCCATGAATATTGTCAGTAATACTGTAGCTAATACATACATACATACATACACCAAGGTAGACACGAAGACACGGCGAGCATTCAGTAGACAAAAGTAGTGGAAGCATATTGTAACTTGTGTAGACACTGAAATACATTAATATAAATCTGCGAAGCTGTGGTCCTGCAGTTGTGCCCGAGAGATTGTGAAATCTTTGCATCATCGACAAGTAGTTTGCCACTTTCAAAACAGTAAAATCATTTCGAAATCCGCAGGCACATCAAGACTCTTCTATAAATGAAACGAGTTTAGAACATAAATGAAAAAGTGAATAGGTAGATAGCTTTTCAGTGAAACTATAGAAGAGATGAGAGGATACTGAAATTTCGAGCGCTTACACGAGACCATCGACTCATAAAATAAAATAGAAAATAAAAATTTCGCGTGATATATCTATGAGATTCAGTATTGTTAAAATGTCAAGTTACGCTGTAAAGGATTGGCTCAAAGTTACCTCGAAATTACGATTCTTTTGAAATGACAGAAAGAACGCGTCAATACAAACGCTTCGAAGCCCTATCAGATCAGAGTATTCAGATTCTTTGATTCTTTGAGCTACCCCGTCGAGTGTCAGACAGAATGCTTATGGCGCACGAAGCGTATGGCAAAGTAAAAAAGTAACCGGGCCATGCCTCTTTGTACTTCTTTCCAAAAGGGACTATTGTCTTACATATATGTGAAAGAACAATACGAAATACAGAAGGAAAGGAATCAATTCCTCTCAGTAAGCGCTCGACTAATTCGAACAATAAATTTGAAGGTCTGATTGAATTTGAGCTGTTTCTATTCTAACAAAAAGTGATGAACTTTGATCCACAGGTTCACAGTGTACACAGTAACAAACGTATATACATATACAACGAAGTGTCACTGTATTGTAAAAATTGACGACACCTTCACGAAGTAACTAAGAAACTTAGGCATACGTAATAGAGCTTTCGAATACAGGGAATAATAAAAAAATAAACGAAAGGGTGACAATAGCAGCACAAACGTTGCAAGTCGATGACACAGACAGCTTGTGGCGCCTTATTGCCAACTGAAATTTTTCACACTTTGGCCTGGTGGCTAACAGCACCGTATTCATGTTTGATCGCATCTTTTCTACGCCGTTGGTTTCTAGATCGTCTGAGACGAATTACCCGAGGAAACATTGCGGCGTCAAGATTATAAAAGAAGCTTTATTCTGCTTACTGAATTTAAGCTCCAGTCTCGCTGCGTAATATAACAGCAACTATATTTAAGCTGTAGGCGAGAAAACTTCTGAAACCTATAATTTTCAACTCATGTGATGTATCTGACCCTCCGAGTCATTTTAAACTAAAAAACTTCGTTATACCCGGCTTGAACGAAGCAAATGATCAAATGATGGAAAGCTTTCGAATGTCTCATCCTCGAGGTCCTAGTTTTTCTAAGTTTAGTCACTTGGCGACGCGGATCTCGTCGTCGACTTCGACGTGCAACAGTTGTCAGTAACGCGGCCCTGATAGCCTGACTGAAGTTTCGAGGTAGATCCGATTTTGTACTTACAGAAAAGACGTATCGTTTGAAATTTATGATCACCTAATCGGAAGCTTTGGACTTTTGTTTAAACGAAAACGCTATATTATGTTCATCGCTTTGGAGTTTTAATAATCTAATTACTAATCTTATGTGTTATGTAAATCCCGGCAGGAAACAACTTCCTCGAAATGAAAACAGCTTCAAAGTAGGTATAAAACCCTATAAAGTGAAAGTAGCGAGTTTTTTGCTAATGAAACCACCGCAAGACCGATCCTAAGCTTAAACCCGGCTTTGCGGTCCCACCGCAGAAATACAGTTAACCCTTTTTATTCCCCTACGTCTTTTCAACCCCCGTGTGCCCACCCGTCCACCCCTATCAGCCCACTCTGGCTTCTACCAGGCTATTTTTTCTTCTTATGGGGGATTTTTAGCTTTACTGCTTCTGAAACCAATGATATACAATTCCCGTGTGGGCTACGTAAACTATGAAAAATACCGGGGGCTACCTTCGAGAAGCTTTTTCCACAAATAGTCTATTGATGATCAATCACAACTAAGATTGTTGTTGCTTTGTTTGATCTGTGCTTATGTCGATGCAATTTTTCATCAGTGACAAATAGGGGTGGAGACAGTATTTTCATAATTCCATTACACAAAAGTTCAAGGTGTTATTGGAAAAGTGGTCTTTGGAAACGTATCGATCCGGCTAATCTAAAAGAGTATCTTTCACACTTCGAACCGCGAGTAATAGTCTCGCGCAAGTTAGTACCCATACAACTTTTCATTTATTCCAAGTTTTCAAAGTACCTATACGTGCAGCGAGTATCTATAAGTTTTATACGACAAGACGGTAGATATTTTCTCGGATAATATTATCATTCCTCGCGTCATTATATTAAAAGGGTATTTTCTCACCGATAACTAATGTCTTGCATAGGATGCGATGGCCCAGAGCCAAGAAAATGATTCGGTTTTTATTTTTGAATTATGATACGTAAGAATCTGTTACCCATCCGGAAGTATCTACCACAGAAAATATACTTTATCAGAGGGAACACATTTATTTTGAACAATGAATAAGACGAGAAAAACTACGGAATACTGGAGATAGTTTTCAATCGATACCTACTATCTCCGAACGTCCTCCCATGTCCCAAGATGCTCCCGGTGAAAATAAATTGCTTACACTCTTTCACATGACTAACGTGAAAATGTCTCCTTCCAATTCTTGTAACAGCTTAGCCACGAAGAATTGAACATCTAAGTTCCGACTATTGCTGTGTCTCCGTTGAGTTGATCAGAGGAAAGAAACCCAAGCCGATGCAACCGAGCTTTGCAAACTATCGGAAGTATTCTCGCGAAGTAAAAAGTTCAAGGCCAATTTTTATCGCATCAAATGGTTTGAGATGAGAAGCATACTTTTTTTGAGATCGGAACGTGAGCTTGTACAGCTATTCAAAATAAAATAATCATTGATTCAATTGTGCGAGGAAGAATGTAATAAGATACATTGAGGAATTTTAGCGCCTTCGGGGGCGGCTCGTATTAATATTTCCTTTGTCAGTTCTCTCGCGAAAGGTATTCCAGGCCTTCGCTTTCGTCATGCGAGAGATGCTATCGATCAGAAACGGACAGCCAGCTTCCGTCTGACGCGGTCTGCTAGCATATATATATTTTATTATTTTTCAGGTACTCCTACGCTTTGTTTCAGCTCAAAGACTTGACTCATTTTGCTGTGTTGATTCAGGAGTTTGTTGAACAATACCTCTTCGTCAAGAGTCATTGCTACCAAGTGCTCCCTCAATCCCTGATCACTAACTCGGGAAAAGAGTCAATTCGCCAAATAAGAACTCATCTTCTCGGCTCCCGCTTCAATTGAAATTCATCTAATCACGTGGAAATTGATTTTATTGAAATTATACAAGAATCGTTCCGTACATGGACATGATTCCAATAAAAATTAGAATCGCAAAGCTAAATAAAGGATTATTCTGTCTTGCTATGGCTGTGTCAACGAGATGAGTAAATATTCCGAACGACGCTCTTCCTCATTGTTAGTCGGCCTCAGTCGCGGTTCTAAAGTGGCAGAGATTTCGAGGCTAGAGTATGTACCTTCTGGGAATAGAAACGACTCCGTTGCTTAGCGTGTAAATTAAAGGAACAACCAAACAAACCACATCGCAACTAGCAGTTCAACTTGTCATTTTAACGACACACCGTCGGTGAACTGTAATGAAAATATGTTCAACCCGCAGCTGAGATATTGTTGTATTTATTCTTTTAGCTAATGGCCCTTATGCGAAGAATTTAGACTAAAATTACAGAGAACTTATAATTATCTTCAAACGAAGAACGTTCTCAGATGCGGTGGGCTGGTTTTTGGTACATAAAGTATAATTAGTGTTATCTTTTTAATTTTCTGAAGCCTTGGTATCGCTCTAGACGATTATTAAAACACCGCAAAGTCTTTGAAATTTGGCAAACATCAGCATCTCTGAATGCGACTGCTGGAATTGAACATCTGACGATTAAGATTTTTATTTGGTCATCAAAGTCTTTTTGATGATCAAAGTTTCTTAGACAGTATTTGGTCGAGTTCTACCGACAAAGATTGACGTTTGTTTCAAGTCGGTCATCATTCAGTTCCTGAATGAACGGCGTGTGTATTTGTAACTTTGTGGAAATATTTAAAACGTGGGAAAATCCACGCGAAGTGAAAAACTACTGTTTAGAGATCCAGGAAGATCTCCCTAGCTGAGGCAATGCGAGAGCCTGGCCTTATGACATGAATAAAATACGATTTGTATAACACGAATGAGAATATAAATTCTGGAAATAGAGGGTTTTCTTCCAGAAAACAACTGCTGGCCTACGGTCCAACCGTAACTGCGAAAGCTGCACCTTTATCCGAAAGTTCGGATCCAATTTACTGGGGGTCTACGAGCGAGCCACTAGTTGGGCTGACGTAAGGGTCGTACTTTGAGTAAGGGTGCCTGGAGCGCAACTACCAACGAGTTTCTTAGGATTATCCCGTTTGTCGCGGTAATCTTGAATTAGGCAGGCGTTAAATCGTTATTACGATCGCGAGGGAAGACAGTAAACAGAAGCTAAAATCCAGGCAAAATTGTAAAGCGACGATATCGCACCACTACGTGTAAATGAAAATTCAATCAACTCGGATACAAAAAGTGTTTAAGCCTTTAAAAATATAAATTTCCTTTTTCTGTTTTGTCAGGTACAACAAGAATAGGGTTTCGTCCAATTATCGGGATTCTACAAGGCGGCATTTTCGGAACTCAAATCACGTCTCAGGCACGAACGGGAATCCCAATTATATCAGTGATCATGTTATAACGGTTCAGCTTCTTCCAACACGTTTTCATACATTTTTTAGCTTTCGTTGCAAATCTATGCTCACAATTCTGCGAAGATCTGTCGATTCTATGCATATAGGATATGCTGATATATGAAATTCATTTTTCGCGGAACTGTTTAGGGAGCCGAGCCGTTTTTCCAATAAGTTACACAATTTGGAAATGAAGAGTTGAGAGGGCAGCAATTTGCTGGAGACCGACTTGTCTTATGATATGGCCGCAAAGTTATCATTTGAAATTGTGTATTCAACTGAACCATACACTATAATAGAGATACAAAATAATTGATTTGAAATCGAAATTTCACGCATGATAAATGGGCAATTTATTTCCTGTCTCCCGATTCTTCAATTTTTTATATTCTCTCTTTTATTTCGCAATTTGCAGCCCGTCCAATTTCGCAACCTTACATCAACCCGGGTTTTTGCTTCCTTGACCGAGTCCGCTACTGCATCTTACCCACCCACCGGTTTTATGTATAAAAGAATCGAACGATCCGAGGCCAAACGACTTTTGGCCCTAGCCATCTCAAGCGGGTGACACAAACAACGTCAAGTTGATAGTTTTCCATTTTATCATCACTCGTTTCCACCAGCCTCGTACCTACCCTTGCACCCTTTTCGCTCGGCACCACACACTCCCATATACGTAAAGACACAGACTTTATTCAAAATCTAGTGTCTATATTCGGCGCCTAGGTACACACATGCCTACTTGCCTACGCAAAAGGGACTATACTATAGTGTATCTATGCCATCCTCCCGCGTGATCTCATAATTTGCACGAGGCGGCACATGATTGTACCGCGTTGGCTTTGGGCCAAGAGCTGACGGGCTGTAGCTTCTTCCTTCTCATCCCCTTTTCTCCCTGTACATCCCTCTTCACTCTTTTGCTGCCGCCTCGCCCCTTGAGGGTCCTTGGCCTCTCACCCTCTCGCCCTCTCGCCATCGCGCCATCTCGCCCTCTGGCCCTCTCTTCTGCCGCAAAATAACTGACTCACTCTACCAGGGAAGATAATTAAACTAACAAAGTCCTCGAATGTTTTACCTCAACTTCTTATACCACTAGTTCAACGATGGTGATAATTTCATTTCGTGTTTTGGTGAGTCTAATGCATTGAAGACACACACCTATAGGGGTGTCGGGCCGCAAGAACTTTGCCCAATGAGGCAGCGGGCTAGAATCGATTTTCTAGAGTAATAGACGAAAAAATAGGCTAGACTTCCAGAAGCTTAGATTATACAATTATTTTTTATTCTTCCAAAAAAAGGAATCAACCATATTATGAATTTTGTCCATCACTCTATTCTACTCGTGGCAACATTAAACTGTCCAAATGTAATTTATCGATTAGCAGAAAAACGGAGTCTAGCCGCACACAATTTCGTGAGAATTTTCGTGAAAGGCAATCTATTTTCGGGTTAATATTAACTGTTTAAACATTTTACCTATAGCTTTATTTTTCCGATCGCTTCATGGGTCAGAACTATCAGAGAAAATTGCAGTTTTCTTTTTTCGCAATTTTAATTAAAATCGAAAGAGTGGCAAAATAAAATAATCTAATCCAATAAAAATTACATGACATTATACATGTACATTGCACGTATATTCTGCAGACGGTGAAACGAGTTTCTAAAAATTTCGGATATCGAAAAAATATCCATTTAAACGGTATATCATGAGCTCTCGTTTGCTACATAAATGGCACGTAACATATTGCACAAATGAACTGAACTGTGAGCCACGGGTTAGGGAAGCCGAAAAATTATAGTTACAAACGATTTCAGTTAGTTTCAACTTTTCCTAATTGTCGCCAGAACTTTGCTACAAAATACACTTTCTCTCTCTCTCTATGGTAAAGTTTTGAAACACAATTATATACTGAAACTGTATAGCCATATAACTCAGTGAAAATTCCTATTAGCGTTGAATTAACGCTAACTTTTCGCAAGGCTTATCGCTGACTTTGCCGCAATGTTTCCTCGTGTATCTTTCGATTACTATAATGTATATTGATTAGGCTAAAAAGTGGCCAAAGTGTGAAGGTAATTTCAAATTATACTTGGGATATAGCTGTATGCTTTGAGCATTATTCGGGAATTAACCTCGTAGATTATATACCTTCGGTAAATTCAGCAATGAACCATCAATTGCCTGCGGCAATTGCTATATGAAATATAGGGTTGTACGAACCCCCGTAAATTCAAAGGCAAAAATACAGTTAAAGAAATGTTTTCGACGATATAAATAGCAGATATGAAAGAACTGCCTGGGTAATATTTTTACCTTTACAGATGGAAAGTTCTTTCCATTGACGTGAGTTGAAATTCATGTTAAATTCTGATACAGAATAGTATTCCAGAATTCCCCATAAAGATAAAAACGACAATTTTTTTTTCTTCTTTTTTCTTCATTAGCTATGAATTATAACTCGTTGATAATTTCACGAGCTTGAATATCTGCTTTAATAATATTATCATGAGAGAAGGTATGAATTGCGGATAAATTTATTATTTCGAATAGTCAGCTACGGTATATACTATTGCATTATATACCCTGGGTTAACGGTGGGATGTAATAAACTAGCGCTAGCTGCTAATCAAAATGTATTAAATTAGGGAAGTCGTAACAACTTACTTTGCTAATGGGAGAAAATTAGGTAAGCGTATAAACCTAAATAAAATAAGAAATATAACTTTAGTAATTAAAAGCGAGCTGCAGGTGAAGAGAAATCGTAGGAGACATATCTAAAAGCTGGAAATAGTGCAGTACACGTTCACCCGAAACGTCAGAATCATCATAAAAAATTCTCGATTATTCCCAAATACAAAAAACCAAAAAACCAAAAAAAAATAGACAGAAAAATGTGTACGAAACGCAAAAAGCACTACTGCGTTTGAGATAAAATGACGCAACGTATGAACAATGTCCGCGTAATGAATAAAAAAGGAAAAGTCTGCTGTATCATAAATAATGTGGAAATTGCATTATATATATACGTATAAATATATTACTATATATGTATATATCTATGGAATTGGACATATAGATATATTATACATGTATATAGTTACACCATATAGATCGAGACGCGACTCGATCGGTAAAGAAGAAAAGCACGTATAAAAGCTGCAGAAACGTAGCTTACCTGCCGAAATTGTCGAATACCGCCATTGATCCGTAGAGAATCTGCAGCAATACCAGCGATACCATCGCCAGGTTCGCGAAGTTGTCTTAGGGAAGCTGCGCTAGGTGATGTTCCTCCGTGTAGGGGGCAGCAACATCCAGAACAACAACACGCCGAAGCTTCCGGCTGTGAGCTTTGTCGAATAATACGAGCACTCGGTGACGTTGTCACGAGTACTGGGGGTGGCGGGGCTGTTTGACATGGACAGCAATGATGTCCGCTTCTGACACTTTCCCTTTAAACGAAAGCTTTGGCTTTAACTGTATTCTGAATGAAAATTATTAGCGATTTGAGATTTCTGAAAGGTCGAGCTTACAGGTGGAACTTTCCACATATATATTATCTTGTACTATTTATAGGAAGACTGACGGTAAATCGGTTAGAATTATGTAAAGTGGGGTGGAATCGGGCGACAAAGAGCTACACACTGTAGGTACAGATATATTTACATGCAAAAGGGATTTTAGGTAAGCGTCTTACCCGCTACACCTTTGCAAACTTGGTACATGATTGCAGTGTATATCGCGGTGCAATACGCGGTAAATTATTATATTACCACGAAGAACGTTTACGGTACTTGGTTTTTGATTCGATTTCAGTTTTGCTTGAAATTGGATTTTCGGAAGTTCCAATTTGCGATATCACTCGATTTCTACGTTACCAATGAAATGAAAGCCGCAAAGAGAGGACGGAGTAATCGACTGGAATATTCGTCCTTTAAATAAGAGAAAAAAATGATTATCAATCAGTAAATCGAATCACTGAACTGGAGATAATGTTGGGGAATATATCTACGCTGATAATATAATGAAGCGAACACTTGATCTAATTTATCCAGATTTTAACAAACGAGACAATTATTTCGGCAGCCATACAGGCGCTTTGACAATTAAACCACCCCTGTACAGGTATAATATACTCAGGATTGGATTTCGGAAATTCTCTGTTTCGAAATCATTCGATTTCTACACCCATTCAATCGACGTAAATCGTCGTAAACGTTTGTTACATACGACTGACTCTCAATAGTCTCGAGTTCTACAAGCGGTTATCACGCAGCCGTATAGATCCGATTTGTGTTATCGCCTATCGGTCGAATATGCTTCACATTGACTGGCTATTCAAGGGGATAGCCTCGTTAGTCTAACTAAGGAATAACGATAGTAATACAAGCTTATAGCTCGGGTTGTAAATTTGAAAAAAAAAACAAATTTATCTTATCATACCTATAGCACCCGCTTATCTTAATTGATTTACGCGGTCATTTCGATCAACGGCATGATGCAATATGTGGCACGGCAGTGTCTTCTACGATACGTAGAATTAAACCCTAACTACTTTGCATCAGTCGCAATAATTCCAATGGAATTTTACTGAGATCATCATCTCACCTGGAGACACTTCGTGCCAAATACATCGCTGATGATGGAGCCAAGGATTCTCTCCTGTCGCAACGGCATCTGTTGTATCCTTGATGACTGCCGCAATGTCTCGTCCTGCAGGATACACCGGCTGGTGCCATCGGTTGGGGTTCTCCATCGAGTCGACAGTGGAGTTCAATGTCCGGTACTGACCTAGTGGCAGGATCTTCCCCTGTACCGCTTTCCTCAGAGCCGCCTAAACCCGAGACGGACAACTGAGGCGATGCCACAAGAAATGTTGCACGATCCTGCCGCGTTAGCACAGGTTTAACCTGCGGTGCCGTAGCCACAACCACGGGGGGAGGCGGCCCCCTGGTTAGTAAAGCAGCAGTTTCATCGCTGCTACCATACTCGACACCTCCACCACCCTCCTGGGATCCGGTATTCCCGTTGGAACTCATTCCCACCGATGCCTCCTTCGGGGATGTCTTCTCAGGTCACGTGATCATTTCCTGAAGAAAAATTTAACGTGGCGATAAGAGAAATTATTACCGTTATCAATTTCCAGAATTTTCAGAAGACTTTTCGCTCTTTTTGTTTTTCGGTTGGGTAAAGTGGCGAGATCCGAGATTCGGGGGGATGCAAACATGATGCTATGGCATTGATGTACTTTTTACTTCATCTGATTAGACTGATGAGACTTTTAACAATGCAGCACAAATTGCGTTCATCTTATGCCAGCCAATTGCAGTGTAAAGTTCACAGCTTATTCGAAAAGCGATCGGTAGACTGGAACATTTTGAAGGCAGAGGAGTTGCAAGAATCTCGGCATTCTGAGTGGCTGCTGGGGTATCTGTCAAAGAAACTCAATGTTTCAGAATCTATGCGGGTTACTGGAGGGCAATAATTCAACAACTCGAAGGTGGTACCTTAATCCGCAGACGTTGACGATATGAAAAAGTGCAGGGGCTTGATTTATGTGGAAAATCAGCTATACGTTCGGACCTTTTTCGCCAAATCACTCCGCTCTTTTCAATATCGTTTTTTCGGAAGAACTTCTTCATTATATTACCAAAAAAAGTGCCAAAAATTTTACGGCACGAATTCTAGGTGCAATCAGCTCAACGTTTTCTAAATTACTGCGTTTTAGATCGTCGAACGGATGTATGACTCTGGGGGCACGTTTCGACAGGTTTTAATGATGAGAATAAGGAGCGATGAGGGGAGAAGACGAAACCAATAAGTTCGCCAGGCATCTGGGTCAAGTTTGGTCACGAATACACTATTGCTATATGTGATCGTTGTTTTGGTATAATAAAGCAGTAGGAATGATCAGCGCGCTTAATCCCATTGTTGCATAATGGTCGAACAATTCCTTTCAGTTAGGTAGTTGGCAGCGGATTCCGAGAGCTTTTAAGAGAGATAAGGAGTGCAATTAGAAGTTGAGCCTTTTCGGGTAGGTATGCGAAAATTTGTCGTCGACCAGGCGGCGATAGACCCACAACAACTACTGGAACAGTTCTACCAAAGTTCATCAGAAATTCCTATCGTTCATGTAAATTAATCCAGCTTCGTTTAGCCTTCTCCCTTCGCGAGCTCGTTGTTCCCCTGACTTAGTTAAAGCAACGAGGCGTATACCTATATATTTCTTCGCCTGATTCATTCTTCGCCGCAGAATATTCACCAAAGGTTTTACGATTCTCCTTGCCGCAATGTCTATATACAACAAACTCCTCGAATTCCGGCGTGTCGGAATATTTCGCGAGAACATGGCGGTAGGTACTGTATAGGAAACATAAAACACGCGCGACGTCACCGCCTTGCTTTCCAATTACCAAACGTTAAGGGTTGTATAAGTAATGGAGTAACGCGAATGAATGCAAATTCTGTGCGTGTGGCTCGCGCTAGAACGAAGGAAATTTTGGTTAGAGGGTTCTAAGTCGAAGCCTTTGAGGGGACATATACACCTAGAAACGAAAGAAAAAAGGTGAATTTAGGGAACTTTTTTTCAGAAAAACTATTGGAATGATCGGATCGGGGTTTTTTCTAGCAAAAAATATTTTGATGGATAAATCTTCTGCGACTTGAACAGACTTATTTTTTTTGAATTTTCGGAATTTTAAAACTCTCAGAAGTTGTAAAAATATGAAAATCGATTCTTAGGACCCTGCTAGGTGAATATTTCTCTTTCAAGTTATCGTTTTCAACTGTCTGCTCTTCTTCTGGCCGAAACGGGAGTTAATATCGTGGAAATAAAAAGGGTGGCGAGCAAAGGCGAAGGCTCTATGCTAAATTGGTTGAAGTCTGCCTATCAATCTTTTCTCGGGCAAGCCGACGTGCATTCGAGGACCAAGACGCGTTGAGGAATTCATAACTTCAGGCCTAGACTCTGATACACATTTCCCAAATTCGTGCCATATTTTAACACAAGCTTCTCATCAATTCCGACAATCCTGGGACGTAAATCTTCGTGCATATCTTTCTTGTTGCCAAACTTACGTCAAGCTTCGACCATGTATAACTTCTTAAATAGAATGAAATTTTTTTTATACCATATGTCCATATCCCAACGATTATTCCTGAAACTGGGTCGCTCTAGACGCGTGTGACGTCGTCTAGCATGATTCGTGACCGTGGCTCTGTGCTGGATAATTAAAGAACTACTCCAAGTCATGTGCTTTGTGCCCTCTGGCTTGAATCTTACCAAAATGAGGTAGACGAGCGGAGAAAGGACGACTCTTGACACAATGTCCGCAGTTAGCCTCAATATATAACCAAGTCACGTTCAATTTATGTGAAGGGTACCTGCCAGCGCCATTTTGCTGGCCGAATCCCTAAATTAAGTAACGTGAGCACAGACCCAGATATTTTCACATTAGTACTCGACGTATAGTATGATT
Source organism: Tenthredo livida (assembly GCA_963992785.1). Lineage (NCBI taxonomy): Eukaryota > Metazoa > Arthropoda > Insecta > Hymenoptera > Tenthredinidae > Tenthredo > Tenthredo livida. Next base: position 21,682,691 of record OZ023068.1, read on the forward strand.
AATAATTCAGGCAATTACGCTAGGCAGTTGCGAGGAATTTAGTACGGTGAAGTGATTTTGTAATAATAGACTTCTACCCCTACATCGGCGAGTGTACATACATTCCGGGGTACTTCTATCCAGGATAATCTGAGCCTGCTATGCTGTGTCAACGGGTTGCTTACAGTTTACAATTTACGCTTCCGGCATGAAAACCGCTGTTTCGTGCTACATCGCCGTCTGAGTTTTAGTGGAAAAGTAAGGTACATACCTACACTGCAGTACGGGGCAGGTTTTTTTTATTTCAAATACGTCAAAAGAACGACAAAACTTGGCTGCCGTATACCTACACTATTTATACATAGTTGAAACACGAAAAAAAAATATCGACACGAAAGTGTTAACAACCTGGTGAAAAAAGAGAAAGTGAAAATTGCGATATCTTATACGTACACGCGAATACTTTGGAGAAATGTGAAAAAAAAGGTAAAACTTGCTTACGGTATATTCTTACCACGTGGGATCGTATAATAGACCAATAAATCGTAATGGTAGTACATAAATTAAATTTCTTTGACAGCTTCGCCCTTGTTTTAACCGTGTATTAGTTAACCAGGTAATTTTTCGTACGGGGTGAACCTTTGAAAGGTGAATTTTGGTCGAATTTAAACTTTACTTTTTTTAATGGCAGACGGTTTGAATGCATGCCAGTTCCGGTACGTCGGATGAATTTGAAGCCTGTTCTTCCGCAGTTAATTATTAATTAACCCTCATTAACTCACTGGGGAAATTCCGCTAATACGACCAGAGACACTCCTGCAATTTTTATAACTAGATTAACTCTTATTTTTCAACAACCGTTACATGCATTACTACTATGCTTGATAACTGCCATTGTTACCACGCAAAGACTTTCCTTATCGATTCGACTCTTTTTTCACTTTTAATTGATCGAATTCGATTTAAAGCCGCCAAATCTCAATGCAATTGTTTACATGGCCTTTCACCTCTTGTGACGCCATTATTATGGCTGATGGCTTGCGAGAAATGCATTTGCACCAACTTCGAAATACCCTGTGAGGGCATAACATGAAAAGTGTTGCGGACAAATGAATTCTACACGTAGTATATACTTACACCTACGTACGCGTATACGATGACGTCTAAAGGTAAGACGTGCGAATCCAGTAATTATTATAAAAGCTTTTGCTATATGGCACTACCCTTTAGAAATACGTCGTCTTAATTTGTGATAATTAAAAATATTCTAAAAAGCTTTCGGTCACGGCTTTCTACACTCGACTGCTTTGCCTCCATGATGAAAAAAATGTACAACCATTCAATGAATGCGTACCTTTCACTTATGAATGGGTAAAAGAATAATTTTCAAATTAAATGTAATAATCACCATGGAAAAGTTCCCAGAAAGCAAAGCTCGCCGTATTATGCATTCAGCGAAAATAAACAACCTGTCTCATGAAAAAAGAAAAGTCTAATTCGTTTTTCTATAAGGTACGCCATAATAAACCGGGAGCGACCAAAGTTGGAAAAGCTTACTGGAATATCTTCAAATAAATTCGATTCGATTATCTGTCAAAATTTTAGTCAAATCGATTCAACGGTTTGTTCAGAATCGGAGATAGAAAATCTGCTCATTATTTGTTTGTACACGCTTATGAACTATTTCATGGGCACTGTGAGCATGGTATGTTCCAAAATTGATTCCCAAATATTTCACGAATCGATGCTTTTAGAGATGGCGAATGCATAAGGCATTCCGATTACACATATTATGCATGGCTAGAGTTGTGATGCTAAATCACTTGTAAACGTGATAAGTTCGACTCGTTACGTGCGTCGTAGCCGACGTAGCAATCCCCTAAGGCAGCACGACTTTGCCGAATTTCAGACACAACCACCATTAGGATAAAGTCATGCCGGTTCAATTTCCTGTCTGAAACAGCACCGAGTGCTCAAAATGAAATCTAGCCGATTTCAGTCTTCCAAGACGTCCCGGAAACTAAGCTCATCATAGATATCACCTGACGAAACTCGACGTTGAAAATGGTCACGTAAAGCCACATTACTCCGGGTTTGGTTAAGCCAAGTTTAGTTAGAAACTACTTCGCCTTGATGCGAACTATTCCACCTGTAATTAGATACACCATCTGTATCTATGACGTACTACATATAGGCACGTTTCGCAAACGCGTATAGGTCTTTTACTACTAAACACACCCGTGCAGAAATATCTTCATCCACTATAGAGTAGACGAAAGCACCCGCACTCCCTTGACTAAACATAGCATGAACTGTCCACAGGCATCTCACGATCGCAAACAACACCCCTATTCGCGTATTCGGATATGTTTATACAAGTGATGGGTAGTTATAGGAAAACATCATTCATGTTATCGAAATTTACGTGAGAAATAACTTGTACCGATTCGCGAACGTCTAATAAAATCGTTGAATCTTGGGGAGGCTTTTAGTTGAGAAAACTCGTTCCAAGTTTTAAAGGAAACCGTCAATATTTCCATGGCCCGGAATTAAACTCGTTTCCAGACAGCTGTCGCAGCGGTTTTACCTCCAATAATACCTGCGGTAAGAGTTTTACCTACTTTTATGCGACACTCATATGTATTCTACAGATGCCGTTTAGAAGCATTCGACTTTATATACTCTGCATTTTGTGGGAAACTTCTGGTTTATCCCACCTCTATTCTTGATTTAAAGATAAATTCGATACCGTGATTGTACAGCGAGTATAATTTGGGGATATTATCTGTTTCGAATATCAAATCTTTTTATAATCATCTTTATCACCGAGAGATCAATGGTACAGCAGACAAGAAGACTCGGTGTTCTCACCATGCAAATTATTTTTCACCCACTGATTCCAGACCAAAAATACTTTTATTCGCGCCTTCGAGATGCTAAGAAACTACAGAAGTGATGACAGCGTTGGGTCCTGGATATAAAAACAGACATGCTACTGTTATGTAGATGTCGTTTTTATTGCAGGTAATAAACTTTATTCGCTCATGTGACACGCAACCAAATCTTGAAGATTCAATCTAATTACCATGGATCTCAGCACAGATAAGCAAACTTTTTACGCGAACGTAATTCGTCTGCCTCTCTTCGAATTGTGATAAATATATACGTGAAGGTATATAAATATCTCGACACGTCCAGGATTCGGTTCTCGTAAAAGCTGGGGACCCCAATTCTGTACTGAACCTATGTATCTCGAATACTTACACACGTATGTGTAGGATACCCACGTAAATAGTCGCACAACCCTTCTATCTATATGTGAACGTAAACTCTTTGGTATCTCCCGAGAATTAGTATCTTTTGTGTACCCGATCAAAAGCCAACATTTGACCCAATACAACGGCGATTTGTCATCAAGAATTTCCAACCACGAGACAAAACCCAGAATTGTAGCGTGCGTCGTAAATTTACTGGGCTGCCCTTAGACCCTTGCCAACCCAAACCTATTCCGAGAGGAAATTATCAAGAATAAACTTGGTGAATTCCACTCAAACAGTTTGTCACCAGGCACCGTATCACGCGGCATCTTGTTGTCCAGCCACTAGTTAAATTCCGTATTATTACGATGTAGTGATCATTTGGACATCAACCAATGATTCGAAATCCGAGCCGGGTGTTTTAAAAAAATTTCGATACAGTATGCGTAAAATTTCATTTTCATTTTCAAATTTCATTTTACGCATACTATGTCGAAAAATATCGTATGAAGCTCGTGCGTAAGATTTTCCGCACTCGATGCATAATATACTATTCACATTCCGTAAAAGGATCAATTGAACTGATGAAGATTCTCACTCGTAAAACGGTACAGTCTATAAATGACATGACTTGATTATTTTTTGTTATACTTTCCGTATCTAGAAAGACGAAAGAAATAAAAATTATTCTGGACCGTTTGAAATATATTACCTACAAGAAAAAAGAGCGCACGATTTTCATTCTTTTTAGGACGTGTTCAAACTTAAGTAGCATCCATTGTAGAGAAAATTCGTAAAACGTGGAGATTATTTTTAATTGCCTCTGTAACAATGCACTGTGTTCGTTTATACGCAGCATATATGAGGTGGCGTTATTGGTCGTAACGAAGTTTACGAGATCCGTAAGTAGCCTGCCGTTCTATACCATTAAGGCATATTTAATGTACAATATACTCATAGGTACAGGTGCGTGGATGTTTATACAGAATACAGTGACCGTTATTCACTACCGAAAAAGGAAAGATCTTTAGCTGCGAATTCTGTCGTAATTTCCTCGAGACATTCTGCTATCATATTTATCTGCGTGGTGCCATTCATTTATATAGTACTAATTTCATTTTTATCGACCATCAGTCGTTACGATTTATAGCTTCAAATGCTTTCAACTTTGCAGGACGTTATTCAATGGTTGAAATAAATGAAATTTTTTAATTCTATAGTTATACACAGTGCTTTGCTCCAGCATTGTTATCTTTCAATTGAATAACTTTTTTAATTGTTCATTCAACAATTGATACCACAAACGATTTGAAATGCCATAACTTCAGCCTTTGAGCATCAAGTTTCTACAGGGTAGGTATCGAGGTAACAGACACTGCCAAACTTTATTTTTCATTTTCCGTAACCAGGACGCGGACGCTCTAGAAAAGGAAAACAAACCCTATACACCCGGTAAATCCGTTCAATCCCCAAGGGCTGCTTACCCTTATTGATTTATCTTACGCTTCGATGATTCAGCGATGAGAGTCTCATCTATAAATAATAGATACCACCCATTTACCGTCACTGGGGTATATTTGCTGCACTTATAATAAAACGAATCCGTTCTATCTGAAATAATTGAATAATTCGTATTCATTATGCGACAAAAATAGATATTTCCTCGATTAGAAGAGCCATTTTATTTATGTACTATCCTGTTACCCTTACCCGTACGTAGGTACATGTGTTCGTTAAACCCGGTAGCCCGTCAGTTCGCGGGTTATTAAAAGAAGCATACAAAATTCCAGTGATTTATAAATGAGATTTTCACCGAGGCTGGTTTCATTTGGCCGTCGAATCACTGTCTGCCTTTTGATATTAAAAAGTGCGAAACGAAATCCATTACTCGTGATTCCATCATGGAGTTTGTGTAGCACTTTGATCATACAAAGAGACGACAAAAAGAACAGTTTACAAAGCAGTTTGTGTTCAGTGAATTGGAAAACGAAAATTCTTATCAGCACTCAATGATACGGTTGTTGTTCTTGTTTCATTTGTTCGGTTAATTCCCTTTCATATTATATAACTAGAAAGGAATCAATTAATTTATATTCACATGACTGAAGAAATAAAACCAAGTAAGGCTTGTGGCTGCAGAAACTTTAATTATAGGTACTAATCGCGATAACGATAATTACCATTGTACTCGAAGCCACTCGAGCTAATGACTGTACAGAACGCCGCAAGCGGTGCTCGAGGAATCGAGCTAAACATTGATATAAATAAAATACTACACGAAGTGAATCGTACGACTTGAAGCCCCGCAAATTTTAGCTGATAATTTTTAAGCAAAGAAAATATATTGTGGTATTGTATTTCTTTTGGCATTAAAGCATTGTGTACCTACATCGGATAAACGCGAACGGCCTCACGCACTTCTAGAGTTTGCTACACGCAAAGAGATGAATAACTTCTCAAAGCATTAATAAGCTTGACTGAAACCGATTATATCGTGACTTGGGCCAATTTTTCACACAAATCCGAATTACCTGGTAATTAGTTTGTCGAGTTAGAATTTCGCCAAGGTTACCGGGTTCGAATTTCGACGTAAACCTTCGACCCTTGGAAGACTTTCCTGGTCTTTCACTCGAACTCTTTGGTCCCGCGTAATAAGGTTCCGTAAAACGATTCAAACGAATAAATATTCATGCTTATAGGTACGTTAGGGTTGAGGTATATTTAGTCAGAGTACTAGCAGGGACTGTGACAGATTTAGTGGCCTTCTGACTGTGGCAACACCCTCAGAAGAAGGCCCTTGAATTTATCACTGAATGGGGAAACTCATACAATATTGGATTGACTCGGGGATAAATTTACATGGTATTTAAATCTGATTTGATTTTCATGCGCCTAACAGTCAATTTAACAAGGAAATAAATTCTTCAATTAATCATCTCAGATACGTGAATTTATTATCAGCTTCAAAATTCAGAGTCGTTATGAACTTGCTCGAGGAAAGGAAATACCCGACTAGAACTGGAAAAGCTACGTTTGTTCTTGAATTGAAATTAGTTTTAAATCATGGATATAAGTGCTGTATGAAACTACGCGGATGATTGAAAATCAAATTTCAAGTACAGGAATTATCCACTGTTGCAGGAGTGAAAAATGAAGAATTAGGATGGTGTTCGGACCACGAGTATAAATAATAATGAGTATTGAATTTTACATCGTATCCCTGACTATTTCCTCGAAACAATCGAAAATAATCTTTCTAATTTAAAGCCTTTACCAAAATTGATGAGAAAATAGATTCTTGTTTGTTCCGAAAGAACCAAGAACTCAATCTTGGAGCCAATTCTCGAGGCAATCTTCACCTCAGTGTTCTAAACGTCAGCGTGAAACCTCGGTGTCCTGCAGGCATTATTGAGAATTTTTCATCATACACCACGTAATGGTACGGAGATAAGTCCAGCATTTCTGAATTTATTGTTAATATCAGGGCGATATTTTTTGAGCGTACAATATATGATCGGAAAGTGATCTAAGTGACAAAATAAAAGAGTAAAACTCTAGTTTCAGTAGGATCTCCCGTCTAGAGGCGAGATTGAATTCTTTCAATTTTATGCGGTGGAAAAAAGGCATAGGTCTGGGTAGACGTGGGGAAGAAAAATGAAACTAGTATACAGGCACCCGGACCCTGGATACATAAATGCATAGAATGGTTAACTAAGATCGCTCAAAGTTTCCCGACATCAGCCACGTCTTGAGGAAGCAATGAAAATCTAGTACTCAACAGAGTACCAGAACCGTGAAAGCTTTTTGAAATGCATAGCTGCCCGATGAGAGGAGAACTTCAGTCTAGGGCACCAGATGCGTTTCATGAACGCAGATATATTTTCACTATGTTTTCATTTATATTGTATATGTACGAGCGAAAACGCGCAGCGAGGTCAAAGAACTTGGGTCGACTTTCCATCGCGTCGCTATATATGATATCTATATATGCTCTATGCATGCATATATCTGTGGCCGAAGGATATAAACGAAATCGATCACAGTTCCTTCGTTTTGAGATAATTGCGTTTACACTTTATAGATCTAAACGATTATTCCAAAATTGCAATCAAATGAATACGATACGCGATTATCGAACTGGTATACTTCCTCTCATATTTTTCCCCGATCATATTATAATATATTGACTAATAATTCATATGATTCAAAAATGGAAATGAGTCTTAATCAACGCGATGAAATCGAGAATGAAATTTTATTGATCCATCAGAGAGTGACTGGTACCTACTCGATTGTGTGAAAATGGATTTGTATACCGTTCAAGACTTCTAGACTCGAATATCGTCTGTCCATTTCGAGAATGGTCTGGTATCACTCTCGTTACGACTTCTTCCACAAGTTTGAAGCGAAAGAATGATCTCTAAAAAAAAATACCCGGCTGTGTAATGCATCGTATACACTACGTGAAAGGTTGGAAACTACGAAACTTTAGTACTCAGACTTTTCCATGTCTTCTCTCACTTCCACTTTATGAATAAAAAGTCGTCTTCCAAGATAACTACGAACACGAACACTCGCAGGCAGAAATTTATGCACGCAGATTTACACTACAGGTATATACCTATATATAATATATATAATATATATCTACGATATACATGTACCCACTATATACCCATTTCATAAATATGCACATACGAGTCGCTCGCGTACGACCCTTGTCATTGTATATACGGATTGACTATAGCAGCGCCAATTTACCAGGGTATTTTAAGGGTGTCGGGTCGCTTAAGAGCGTTTCCTGACCAACCTCTCGAAAGCCTATTCCGTAGGGGTAAGAAAATGAAGGAAAGTTAAATATGTAGGGAGAAATATGTTATACTGACCGTGGTCGTCGGTACATATGCAAGAAAAAGTATACATAGCTGTGTGAATTTGCAGTTGGATTTGCGATAATGAATGATTAGTCTCAATAAATTGCTACAGCTGGATCTAGATAGCTATATACTTGCTTATACTATCTTAGTCCACGTTGGATTATTTCTATCATGAAGACAAATTTTTGTACGACAAGCGTGTGAAATGATCAGGAATACTATAGCATATGATATTTGTGTAATCCCCAAAACTGTAGATACGGTCAATTTCTCGGTTGTGAAGGGACAAGATTTTCAATTCCGTCAGCTGCAGATGACATCGACTATTTCAATCAATTTATTTTCCATCGCAGACAGCCAGCTACAGGGCGAATACCCTCAAAGAATTCCTGCAGTGATCGTAAACGAATGAAATGTACCTGCCAACCACTTTCGAGATTGAGTTGTACAATTTCACTCATCATTATTTATGCGATTGGAAGATTTTTAGTTACTGCGTTACCCCGTAGCTTGAGGGGCTTTAGGACTTGGTGCAGATATTCTTGCTCATTTCTGTACGTCTATACTTTATTGTTCCTGATCAGTAATCACATACGTTTTCCAACACTTCACGTATAAAGTTATACACGTTCTAATGAGCGACGAACCGAGTGAACGACCAATATACAAATTTATAATGATGTTTCGTGGTAGTATCCTACTTCCTAGAGTTAAATAACTCACGTTGTAGCCCTACACTAATTTTCCGGAACACGTACGTCGTACGCGGTTCTAATTTGTTCCTGGCTTGCAAATAACTTGAAAATAGCCGAGACGCCATCGTTAAGCTTCAGCCCCAATTTATTATTGTTATTCATGTTGTTATTTTTCTCGTTATAGATAATAATTATAGTACTACTAATGATGATAACAATAAATAACAAAAAAAAAGTAATTTCTATAATCAAATTGCAGATTGCAGTACCGCGATTGTTCCCCATAGTCGCACTGCAGAAGGAATTATTCTAGAGAGTGTATAGTAACAAGGAATTACGGATAGCGTTAAATTCTGTTGAAAATCATGAAACTGTTCTTGTCAGTTTACTCTGCAAACGTACAAACGAATTTCTTTAGATTTTTCGTACAATCGTAATGACGTAGTTGTGCCGGAAACTCCGTTCCAGCATCGCCCATTCCATCACTACAGTGCATCAATTGCTTTCTGATGTCAAAGCAAGACTGCTTTCTTTGTTTTTAGTTAGTTGGAAGCTTTTGGAAGACACTTTGTCAAAGAAGAATCGAAAATCCGTTACGAACGATAAAGATAAATGTAAATAAGTAAAAGAACTGACAGAAAAAAATTACAACCATTCACAGTGGTTCAATCGATCGTTTGGGCTCTGCCCGAAAGTTTCTTTTATTCAAACGTATGCTTTATGCATTGAAATCGGACAAGGATACTCCATAGGGTACAGGCGATAGGTTCAGAGTTATGCCAACGCGGTGTATTAGAATAAAGGTATTTTCATGTGAAATTGAAAATGGTCCTCGAGGTATATTCCGGCGGAAGTTGAGAATCCAGATCAGACCTGAAGAGGTTATTTGTAGAGCAGTTATTTCGAGTATGATATTGAACGATCATTTCAAAGGCTGATATGATCCAGATTCGAAACTCCGAACATATTGAAATCGTCGAGCCAGTCGACAGCCGATTGTTGAAAATTTGCACCATCCGCTGATTTTCACTACAATGATTCGTAATCCGTTCGTCAGCATGGTACACATATGTCACGTTTCATACAAGAGGAAAATACGTGGGAGGGAAACACGCTTGCGTAATCTTTATAATACAATTTCGCCTCAACTCCTTCAGCACTGACAAGCTAGAGTTTGATCGTTAAGCTTCCTCAACTTCTCGTGTCTAATGCGTTATTGTGAGCTAGTCTTAACTCTCTCCCTAGCTTATAAATTGTCTTTTAACTCATCCGCGAAATAGACGACGGCTTAATATATTCGTACTTGGATATATTTAATACGAAAATTCAGTTTACGCTCTATAAATATACCTACAGCTACGCGAACGACCGCGCTGCATCGCACTCCATCTCATAAGTAATAAAATTTATGACCACCGGTGATTTATCTAACAACAAACAACTCTTACCTTCATCTTTAGACGTCTATGCAAAATTTTCAGCCTGATATGATTTATGATGCATAATTATAAATACATATTACCTACTTGCTTAAATAGGGCAAAGTCAGTGAAGATGGATTATATATACAGAAAAGTAAAAACAGAATTCAATTGCAAAGTACCACCTATTATTCTCCTGGAAGAGAATATCCAAACGATCGCAAGATCAGACCATGATCTTCGCATACTTTGCCCTACAACAATTACCAAAATTGGAGAACTGCGAAAAGCGTATTCTTCTGAATAACTTCCATCCGCACACCTGAGAATACCTTTTCTAAAGCAAGAACTTATGGTGATTCCGAGAGCGTAGCTTTTATGGTTAGTCAAGCTCTATGCTGGGTCGTAAACCTTACCCTATCTACAATCGACGTTGAATTTCAAACAGATGCTCAAGCGAATTTCCCGGTTCGTAGATACAAGGTAACTGTGTACCTACTGTGCAAGAGATGCAATGAGATGATCTTATCGCTCAGTCAGTTCAGTTCAGTTCAGTTCGCGAACGGTAACAACCGTCGTAGGATAGCTAACTAAGAGAATTGACAGTGCAGTCACTGGTCTGGAAACTGTTTTGTACCCAGGTACATCTAAATACGTATATATAGTACATATGTATGCGTAAGTATTCTATGTGTAGGGATTGAGCCTTTATTAATTGAACCTGCAATACGAGAGCTTTGGTTGTTGCTGGGCTTTCGCGGATAGAATATTAGGTTGAAATTTTCAACGGTATTTGGCAAGTGTTTGAATCCGCCCAAGAAGACGATGAGGTACAACGAGATGACGCTAATGAGGTTGTAAGCCCGGCCTGGGTCATCTTGACGAAATAAATAAGTGGAAAAATCCAATTGGATTGAAAAACTCGGAACTTTAGAACCGTTCAGTAATATTTCACGAGTTTCCCATCGATGTCGGGGCGGATTGGTGAGCGGATTACGGAGATCTCTCGAAAGAAAATTCGTCGCAGTGCAGCACAGCTCGATATTCAATAACAATAAAATGTTTGAATCGCTCAAAGTACTGCTGACGTTATAGCTCAGGTTAATCTGGAGAACGGAAGTCCGTTGAATATCTGATAATATTATCAAGGATAGAGTTAGAATGAGGTTGACAATGTATTCTAACAAAAGTAGATTACAACTCCTTTAGCAATGTGTAGTACCTCAATTTTTATTTTTCAAATTTGATAAGAAGAGGTATTGGTACGCAGAATTTAAAGAGCCCGCGAAACTCCTCCATGTTTTCCAACTTTGGTACAAAGTTCATAAAATATATTACTTCCCGAAGTTCACAATATATAAATCATAATTCTTCGAAGAGTATATTCAACTACTTGCAATAGTTTCACTTTGAACTTCGACGTTTCCACAGGTTTCGTATTATATCGATGAAAATAGTTCTCAGAAAGATTGAACCACGTCAGAATTCTTCATGCGACAAAATCATAAATTTGAAAGTGGTAAGTCAACTGAGAACTGATAATTGGAGAGAGAAAAATGGCTCGTATTTTCGATGATGGTCGATTCGACTATAGTAGACCAGGCGAGGGCATCGCCATCGACATATTGGACTTCCGGGTCCTTCAACGGCGACAATTCTCCTTTAGGTCAAACTATAGACTATAGAAGAACCTTGAAAGGGACTAGAGTGTCTTGAATAGAGGCAGGTCCTCACGGCGTGCCTATTATGTGCCATCGCAAGAGATCGAAGCGAGACAATATCGATAACCAATGTGACCCTTGACGAATAGACAGAAATCTAGCTAGCTTTTTCACCCGGATACATTTTACAAATTTTACGTGTAAAATTATTTATTGCTATGTAATACCGCGAGATGAAAAATGCGGATAAGATTTCGACGAAAAGATACGAGGATTAGAAGCAAATCCCGTGTCTAAGATGGGATTCTTACGGTAAGCTGATATTGGGAAGTTGTTCAAAAATCACATTGTTCGCTGTATAGGATCACATAACATAGCGGAATTATAATAGAATTCATGAGATGGGGGAATTTTTTATTTTTTTTTCATGGTAGCTGTTTACCACTAGCCCAGAATAGCAGCCTTGGGGATACGCCTCAATTAATGATACCTTCTACACGATTATACACTCGCTCATTTATGTACCGTTGCACTATACATATGTATAGGCATGTATATATAGGTCGTACGCCATGCTCCAACCTTGCAGAAGGGTGTCAAATACCGAGGATTCCCTGAAGGGTTCTTCGCCACGCTCATGTCTCATCGTCAGTTATGTGTTTCCCGAGTGTCAGAAAAGGAGTTTTTGATGGAAAGTGATTTTTCGCTTTCTTACCACTCGGCACTGCATGTTCGACTTTCACATTTCATAATTTGTATACTTATTTAGTTCAGTCATGAAAAAACATGATACATCAAACTCTCTATGAAAATTGTGTAAATCCAATACTCGTCAAAATACGCCGAGAGAACATGTAAATTAAACTGATAAAAAATTGTCAGGTAAATGGTGTTCCATGAGCACAATACAAACGAGCTTTAAAATAAGTGGTTTCAGAGCAGGCTATCTATCTTCAAGAATGCCTCACAAAGTTATGTGATAACGGAAGGGTCTTAAAAGTAATAGTAATAATTTATTAACTTTTAAAAACTGTGAAGATTCGTGAAGACAAAGTTAGACGTCCTTCAACGAAGGACCGGCCTTGGTATCGTATAATCTTTTCAAACCTTCGTAAAGATTAGATTGATATTGCCATCCCTTGATACATCAATCACTGCTGACGGTCAATGAACGAATTTTTTCACCCTTCGAAACTCGATGGACTTCTCTTTGAAGTATCTCAGTTTTGTTTATCAACAACTTACCTCAAGGTGTATCACCTTTGAGAAATATTGAACCCCATCGTTATCAAATCTTCCTGGTAGGTATTATTCATCACGCTTCATGAGAAGCTTTGGAATATATCTTTACCGTGATTTCATTTCGCGAAAAATTGTATTCCGTCGTCAGACTCAAACAGAAGAAAAAAAATATGATGAATTGAGTAAATAATATCATAATTTAAATAAAACATACCAGCCACATGGTGGAACTCAATGGCGACTTAAAGCTGACAGGCAACTGACAACACCTACAATCTGCACGTACCTACTAACAGGCCCGTATGTTGCATGTGGACATAACTACGTGTGCATAAAACATACTCGCACGTACTTATACACACACATACCTATATATACATATGTCTATAAACATGGGCGAGCCGCAACACGCGAATGTAGTATGTGCATACTGGGACCGATGTGTGGTAACCTGCACCTCTTACCAATTAAACGGTGCAGCACTAATATGTCTGACACGATGTATTTGCAGTATGGGAATAAATCGACGGTATCAGGCATCTGAGAGATACGTTCGCTGCAGCAAATCGTATCCCGTTGATCAGTGTATTTGACATGTTCAGGACCTTTCGAAGGTATATGTGATTAACGTATTATATACGTACATAGGTATATGTAAAGTTTTCGACTGCAGAGCTATGCCCATGGATTTCTAAAGTCCACCGTAAAAACCGACTGAGAATTAGCTATGCATTAGGTTGTTATAGCTCTTGGTAATTAGATTACATCCGGCTTGGATGTTGCCCTGGAGATAAGCGCAGGGTATGATTGAGTACACTGACAATCACGTAGAGTCTCGAGTAGTAGGATTAAAAAATGAGCTTTAGGCTCTATGTGGGACATATTATCGGGATGTGTGTATGTCCCATGCGGCCAATACTGGGTCAACATGACATAATGTGTCCAGCTGCAAAAATTTTTCACATTTCATAGAGGGTCAAGGCACTAGAGATTCGGTCGTCATCAGCTATGCGGACAACGCTTCTCGCGAATGAAGGTGTCAAACATGCAGGCTACTGAGCTTCTAGATAATCCGCGGTAACCATGGGCCAGCCCATGTAATTAATTCGAGTTATGATTGACGGTAAATCCGCAGGCCAATGACCTGGACTATAATTACAGCAATAAGGTTATATTCAAAAGGGAGACGAAAAATGAACGAACGCTATTACCGTTATAGTTACCATCAGCGTTTATTGCCATCGGATCTCTCGTAGTTATCTTTAAATATCGCCATTGCACGCGAGATAATAATATAGCCAGGAGAATGCAATTGTTGGAATATGCTCTCTACCCGATACGGAAGACTAACAATCGATTCGAAAAAAGTCTTCCAGAATAGCGTAGTTTTTGTATTCATGAAATTTACCCATTTGAGAATCCATCCATTGATGGATATCGACGGTTATTCTTCCTCTTATCTCACAGGCGGGGATAACCTGGGTGAAAAGAAAAAAAATTGAAATAAATTTTTATCCGCTGCCAGCTCAGGTTCAATTTGAATAAGGGTGTATTTTTTTTATCGTAGTTTGATCAGACAGCATCGTGGAGCTTCCGACACCTGTATAAAGACTATCAGCTTTAACCCATACCCGCTGAAGACGGCTGATATCTTTGTGGTACCTCCGAGCTAAGCTCGGAGCTAAGCTGGACTCGAAAGTTTGAATCTCAAAAGCTTTTGGTGACGATAGAGAGCGCAAATTTAGAGCTAGCATGAACGCATACGGCTATTCAGGGAGAGAGGTGGCACGCTGTGTCTAATTAGATGAGGTCAGAAGACAGGCTAGGCTTCGTAGCTGTGTAAAAATAGAAAATATACCAGTTTAGTTCTGCAGTGAAATGTCGCGAGTCATAGCTTATACTACCTTAGTCAGTGTGACTTTCGATCTTTGGCATCTGCCTTCGCCGTATACGAATAAATACAATTAATCTGTTAGCAGCGTATAGTTAGGTCTTCGACGAGTCTGCACTGAATCAGAGTATCTTGCTAACCGCATTTTACTCTTAGAGTTCGCTACGAAAAGCACTTAACAATCTTATATAGCAGATAAAATGTCAAGAACAGACTCGAAACTGTGGAACTCTTCGTGCCTTCCATCTTATTCCGAGTGTCACGGAGTAGATACTCTCATTCCGCTTTAGTGTAGCGAGAGCAGAAAAAGGTTTGTCAAAAAACTACAGAGGCTTTTTCCCCATCCTTGTTGTTTTATGGTCACCTTGGAAACCCGTGTAAACACACCATGGCGCCCTGGTGTAGACATCACAACACGTTAGATGGGCGCGATAATTCGCTTGGATAAGCCTTGAAGATGGAAATATACTCGTCGTGTAGTAAAGTGTTTCGTACACATCCTAGATACGTGGTTATTGCCACAAATTACTGACCCGTACCGTATCAGCGCAACTATTTCTCGATCGTTTGACAATTAGACTAAACGTGTCTATGGGTAGCACATAAATTCTGGGCTCAAATTTACGTATCGTAAAAAAAGCTCTCCAATCTATCGCCGGTCTATACCAAGTCGCAATTTTCACACATCGAAAATTATAGGCTTGTAGGTATTTCCGATAAGTTATCTGGGAAAATATGAGATGAGCGCCTTTACGGGTTATGAAAAGTGTTGAGAGCTTTCTCGGATCTATACTTCGCGCTGGTAATGGATTTGTTCACCTACACGGGCTACACGTCAACTATACCTTCTCATTTTTCATTGACTGAACACTGTTTTCGGTTCATACGCGGTCAAATTTTTTTGCGCAAAAATCGCGACACAAATCCTGTAAGTTTTGCTATATTCCCGCGACATGACCAAGTCCTAATATTCCCGTCTTTTTAGTAGTATACGTACCTAGTGTAGTTTGCGTTATGATTTATTGAGGATAAAAAGTGCGTGAGAAAATTTTTATAGCGCAAATTTTCTCCGGGTGTAAAATATTTTTAACGAGAGAAATAGAACACAGAAGGCTTATACTTGTCTCGAATTTATTTACTACCTACCTAAGTGGCAAAATGATTCATGGTTTGAATGCTTGCTCTTGCGTGCGCCTCGGATAACGATGTACGCACGTATAGATCTGAGGGTGGTGATGTGCTGATGCGAACGTAACGTTTCTACACGAATTATTTTTCCTCTCTTTCTTTCATCACAAAGCTTATAAGCTGGCCGCAGCTTTCTTTCAGTCTGAGAGTGTGCCGAATTGGTATATACGTCACCAATTCGATAAAAATAAGTTGCGATTCGCTTTCTCTTCGCTCTTTCTCTCATCGCCCTTTTTATCCCACAGAGAAAAAAGTCTTCGGTGCTGATAGAGTGAACGATCTCTTTGGCTGCCAAAAGCAATCACAAAGTTTATAAGGGGGACCGATAATGGAAGAGGAGGAGAAGGAGAGGACAGAATATCGCGATATTCCAGCACCCATAATCTCCAGCTTATATGTAATGGCCTCCGAATGCAAATTTTTTCCCCTAATCTGATAGCGGGGTTTCAAGCTGTATGAAATTTTCTCAAATTGAAAAGTGGACTCTCGAAGCTGCGTAATCGGTTTTAATCTGCAAACCGGATGCGCTGAGCAACTTATACAGATTATCATTCTCAACATATGTAGCTAAGCTTCCAACCGCACAGAACGTTCGAAGCCAAGCTGTAGGGAATACAGACAGGTCCGACGAGTTACGGTTTGAAACACGTATCCACACTACGACCAAAAGTTTATGTAACATGTAATTATACACGAATTTCTGCCCTGGGGTTCGGAGGACCCCGCTGCGTATTCTTGACATTGACGAAACCCAGCAAATACTTTATTCCCTGGTTTAAAAATGGTTTATTATTGAACACATTCCGGGAATCGACGTCTATCCCCGAAAATTTATACAATGTGTGTTTTAATAGGATATAAGAAATCGTGACAAATTTTTACGATTAAGTAACGGCAAAAAATTATGCACTTCATAACGAGATGCAAATTTAGTTACAGACTAATTCATGAGGATTCTATCATGAATTCCATTTGACTTTTTACCAAAGTAATTGTCGTCGAATTGAAAATTATACTAGCTATGATCGTAGGGAAAATACGGTGCCTTTAGAAAATCCAGAGGTTTCCAGAGGTACTATAGGCCAAATCAATCGACACCCATTATCGGTTCTGAAGCAAATTTACAGATTTACGGAAGCTTTGTGCCATTATTCATACGGCTGCTGAAATATGCCAACAGTTTTATGACTTCGAAGTTCGTGGCATAGAGTGCTTTGAGATAAACTAGTTTCGCGTAATGGATTTACCGCGTGGTACAAGTATTTATATGCTGCACCGCGCTTCCTACTGCAGCTTGTAGTTACTGTTGGACGTTCAGCATCCTCTGGGGCTGGTTGAGGTCCATTCGTCGCGTTCTGAATCCTTTTTTTGTGTCCGGTTTTATATAATGGAGTGGGATTTTGTTCTTTCGAATAAATCAGCGTAATTAGCTTAAGATCATCGTCAGCAAGTTGCATCCTAATAAAAGTTTGCGTGGTTACCGAAACGGGCAAAAACGAAATCGCGATGATTTGTAATCGATAAAAACTGATTTAATATTCCATACTATTCTACTGTATTTTGACCAACGCGGTGTACGTTACCCTGATAAAATATCTGGCAAAATCGTTGGAATATTGAGAAGAGAAAATAATACAAAATAAATTTGGTCAGTTATATTAAATGGGTCAGCGGAACTATAAAATCAAGCCCAAAAACCCTCCATGCCCTTAATCGTTCATAAATAATCTGTAATCGTGTTATCTGCACTCACGAATCTGGGGTTTTGCATTTAGATTGGGTTCAAAAATGATCTTGGCAAAAAGTCATCATTAAATTTTGGCGGTGCAACGCAGTGTAAAAGAGGAAACCAGTCGCCAACCACGTTCTCGTTTCCGTCGCAGTCTGGTTTCCGGTCGAGCGGATCGCTGCACCTTACGGGTTACCGCTTTCTGTCTTCGTCGACCCTTGTGATTTAGGAAGGCGAAGAAAACTCCAAGCTGATTTATTAACACCATTTGTTTCACGTTCACCTATACCAAAAGCTCAGGTAGACAGACGGACAGGTTGATAGGTAGACACATGTATGTATACCACAAAAAAACTAACACAACCATCGCGGAAAGGAAAAAAATAAATAGTCATTATTTATGGGACATAAGGATTTGCAACTAAATTGGCTGTGTACCAACTGCACCATTTTTTCCAGTACCCTAAGTTCTTCTGGTAGAAAATATTGTACACGATAAGTGTAGGTATTTTTTTTTTGTAGATAAAATTTTATAAATCAAATCCTTATCCAAACTGAATAATCTTCACGATTATTTCCGGATGATATATAGTGGGATGAATCAGACGATCTACAGGAATACCGCGGTTACGAAGCAAGGCGATTAAGGTTTTCTGTCTGCCCCTAAAAACGAGTCTTGTATAAAAAGCAATAACAGTGGAGTGGATTATTGGGTGATTATGAAATTATCACGACTGGATTTCATGGTGAAGAAAATTTCAGAGGCTCATATCATATCAGAAATTTTCAGACACCGTGCTTCAACGAAGAAGGAGATCTGGGGAAACTAAGATACATGCGTCGAAGGGAAATGAGACGTTGCTCATATTTAAAATTATTGCTATTTTAAGTTAAGTGTTCGATTCGATTATCGAAAGCAGTGGAAACTTTTATCGAATTGAAGATATCGTCAACCGAGATGTGAGAAACTCGCTTCGCGAAGTTCTGCTTAGAAGTTTCCAAACTTTGACAATTATTTTCTCACTCCTATCTGGTCTAAAATAACTCTGAAATTAAAACTTAGGAATTTTCAAAGCAGGTTGAAATCTTCAATTGAACAAATGAGAAAATAGTTGGCAAACACGTATACGTGCGTTGCAGTATCCAAAGCGGCTTAAAACTGTCTAAAAGTAGTAGTAGAACAATAAATTTTACAATAGAAAAGAACAGGCTTCGTGACTTTAAAAATAATGCAAATAGTATCACAGCGACGTGTAATTCCGCAATTAGCAAATAACCGCGATAATTGTTGAATCCACATTGTGGCGAGTGTTACAAACGGTAGGAGATTGAAAAATTCAGTGAAAATCGCTCAAACTACGTGACTAAAATATTATATAGCGGTTAAGTGGAATATAATGGTTCTTTTTTAAACGGAAGGAATTTTTGAATGAAAAATGTATATTCTGAGTACGCGTCGATGGATTTATGATTTACGACTAAGCGATAGCTAGCCAATGTTGATTTTACCACCAGCCAAATTAAGCTACGAATTAGCTTCGACAATCTATGACGTCGGTGAGGCAGTGGTCGGCATTTTATTAGTGAGGGTCATCATGTATTACAGAGATATATACCTATGATAGATAACGTACGTAGTACGGATATCCATGTAAGCTTTTATACGTAACTCGTACGTAACGTACTACATAGTACTCGCCATGGAGACAAGCAAACGAATCATGTGCTTGCGTAAAAGGTCAGACATATGGGGGTAGTTACGTACCCACGGTTGTAGTAAAATCAATTCAAGCACATTGTTATTTTTTCATATCACACAAACTCTGACAACTTTGCTTATATTCTACTGCAAAAAGTAGGTACATATGTATGGTATTCACTGATAATATAGCTCTCAGAAGGACAGTCGAATTGCAACAGAGTTGGCGAAGTTTTTTTCAAAATTTACATTCATAAAACGTATCAGTTGACAAAATACTTAATTGGTTTCTTTTTTTATCTTAAAATTTACAACAACGTATCGTATATTGAACCCGAATTAAAATGAAATATTCGCAATGGAACGCCCACATACATTTAGAACTGTCAACGACACGCACGTTGTGCGTAGGACAACTTGACAAGTCGCCAGGATCCAGGAAATGAGATTAATAGATTTCGATTAGTTACAGTGTCAGTTAGAAACATTTCATCATTTCCCGATTACAAATCGATATCAATTTCGTTGGCACTTTTCAATAGTGCAATTATCCGCGTCATAATTTAGTCCAGAATATAAAATTATAAACGATTCACCTTTCCCTGGTTACTCTCTGGAAATATTGATTGGCTATTTCAGATCATAGTTATCTACACGTAGAGTGCTTCTGATTTTTATCCCGAGTCGTTAAAGCCAAGGAGTTTGCTCTTCAACCGATAACTAAAGCTGAATCCTGAAGGTGATTCAACATTGAACTAGTTTTTCGCGATTGGTATCTTCCTCCTCCCGTCCATGGACCATGTTAATTATTGATTAAATTTCATCAAATCAGAGCAGATCGTGATCTGATAGTTGCGATTCTGACAACAATTTTTTAATGTTTCGACACCGCCCGTGATTCTCAAAATAGAATTTTATGAGTGTTCATTTTGGAACGGAAGCTCGAGGTCGTCCGGAAATAACCGAGCTGATCTCCAATACAAATATTGAAGTATATTTATAGATTTCAAAGAAAAACCTTGTGAATCTTGACCTTTTGTACTAATTTTCTCTCACCGAACAGAAATGTTTTGGTTTTTTTTTTTCGTTTTTGCTTCAGATTTCCCGAGCCGTATAATCATCCTAAAAATGGATTATGTATGCCTCCACTCACTCTATTACTTACCTGTGATTTATCTCGAGAAGTCTGGTTCCCGGATAATGATGATGTTCCAACGTACGTGTCGTCGAAGTCTGATTCCTCTTTTCAAAAAAAATCACATTTAATCATGTTTCTTGAGAGTCGTATAAAAATTGGTCCACTTAAGTTATTTTGCCGCAGTAATAGCCTTCATCCTTTCCAACAGCAATTGACAGCCTGAAAAATAATAAAATTACCCAGTTATTTTAAGTGTGTGGGTATATAGTTATATATATCTATTCCGTTCGATTCATTTCAGCATGAAACTTATAATTATGAAAACTGCATTTAGGCCTTCGATTTTCTTCTCCATATTTTCATCCCGGTTTACCATCCCGCATAATATAATGGCTCATAATTCTACAGGTGCATTTACGAAATTTTACTGCGGTTGATTTTTTTTTTCTGGTATATCTTCCGGTCGAACATTTGAATGGAATTTCCAGAGCCTCGGTTTCTCGGTGTGTAGATTCTCTCCGCGCTTGACTCGGTTTGAAAAACCCTATTTATCTACCAGGGTTGAACGCGTCAGTGCGGTAACGTTAACCCCCTAACATTTCTCTGCATTTCGTTTGGATTTCAAAAAACTTTTGAATGTGTGCCAGTACAGCATTGAAAATTTTTTATTTTTTTTTGGTTTCAGTAAGGCTTGACGCTTCCGTCGTACGTTTCAATGACCGGGGTTCTCCGTTCTCTTCATATATGTATACCTATGTATCAAAGTCGACAAACACTATTTAACGAACAAATATCCACCCTTTATTTGGTCCAGAACAAATTGCCATAGTCATGCTATGTTGGGGTCCGTATAAATTCCCATTCAATCGACAGCCCAGTCTTATATAGGAACTCAACACTGCGATTGAAAAAATATTGAAATTCATTCACCATGGTAATGAGGAAGTGAACTGGTCGAGGCACGCGACGATTCTCTCGTGAAACGGCGAAGCTTTTGTGCCAGGTTTTGTTTTAAGATCACAGGGCACAAATAGGTGAGATAAGAGTGTTTGGTTAAGACCATATTTACTCTAGGGTTCAGCCGAACTTTGCTATCGAGTGATTGCAGCTCCCCCAGTCACTGGCGTACGACAAACAAAGTCCTTATGGTTCTCGTCTTTCCATAAAAACTAAACGAGAAAAAGGCTCGTGATTACGACTACGAGATGAAAGGACTGATTACACAGAATATTCGAATGTTTCGGACCCTCAGTTTATAAACAAACAATATATACATATATTTATGTTACAAATTCGACCGCAGTCATATGTGTGTGACGTTCGAGGTGTGGGCGGACTCGTCGTACAACAGAAAGCACGACGACGCCTCATGAATACAATAGCTGGAAATATGAAGTCAAATTCTATTACAAGAACGTTCATTCGTTCCCGAGAAAAAGGGCTTGGAAAATTGACAGAAGTTCTGGCAAAATGTTACTCTTCTCTGGCAAATAACCTTTTTTTTTCCTCGCCGCAGAGACAGGTGATATATAATGTATACTAGGTGAGACATATTTTTATAATAGAATTTTTTAGCACAAAGTCTGCAATCTTTTTCATAACATTAGGTGTATCGCCATTCATTCCCAAATTTTTAACATTTTCTTAACAATATTTTCGCCTGTAGCAACGCGCGTTGCCGCTTGTCCAATTGACGTAAGATATTTGGATTACGTCCAAAAATATACGGTTCAGAAGACCGACCAGGGGCAGAGTTTAAGGATAAAATATTATATTCCTAATCCGAAGAACACAAAATGTTTGAAAAAATTTGCGAGAAAGACGACATCTACTCCCGGGATAGCCTCAGGCCTGAGCAAACTAACGGCCCTTGAAGGCCATTTTAGAGACGAGAACTTGACAGCTCCTGATGGGCATGCGTTTACAAAAAGAAGATGTGTCGTGAATTCCATTCCTCCGTGTGCAAAAGGTAACATATTTAGGAACGACTCTCGTCAGGGTTTCCCATGATTATTTAAACCCTGAAGGATGTCTACTCCCTTGGCTTTGGATAGTGTCGTGTTCTGCTCTCGCGGTAGCTTCTGCATATATTAAAGATTTTCGACGGGAGAATACACTGGAGCATTCCGGCAGGTGTCAATCTCGATCTACCCTGTATGAATAATTGGGTAGTTTTCGTCTGGCCGAGTGATGGTTGGCTGAACCATGTCGCGTTGAGTACATTGGTACACGTTTGTCAATTCCGTGAGTTAGAACCCCAAAGATATACAAGACCACGTACCACAAGAAACCTGACGTTTATTTAGCCAGTAAACAGACCTGAAAGCCCCACCAAGAATTCAGATTATTTCTCTACCGCCAAGCGTCAAGTTTGGTAGAAAAATCTGATTGAATCTTGATCAAGTATCGATTTCATCTCAGCCACGACAAAAATTCGCGGTCTCTCAAACAACGCGTGAACCTTTGGTTTTACTGCGGATGTCGATCCGTGCATGATTCAGGTTCATCACTGAAACAAGGAAGTAGGAAGTTAGTCCGTCAATCTATTTCACCCTACTCTAACAAGCAGCAGTAAAAATTCTTGAAGCGTATTCGAACTACGCGCGGTCCAAAACCAGAGTAAAAGCTTCCTCGGAATAGGCAAAAAGTCGCAAAAAGTGGTGCCAGAGCTCGTTCGTATTCTACTCGGGGCCGAAGTCTTTCTCAAGCTTCACGCAGTTCCACTACCTTCCCGAGCTCTCTCTGGCTCTTATAATTCTTTCTTACTATGTATTTTTTTTTTTTGTTTTTTTTTTTTCGTTTTACCCAGCGCAACGCTGTACCGTGAGCCTTTTAATCTTCCTGCACGGTATTGTTTGCCCGGTATACAGCACTGTTTCCGTAACGCCTTGTGATATCTGCAGGCATTTCGGGATATTTGTATAAGTCTTTTGAACAGACTATGCAGGACCTGCTACGTGAAAATGTTTATACTTTGCATGCATTTAGGTTGTTTGCACGCTATGATAATATAAATGAAAGCTGCAGGGCGACACAATTTTTTGAAATACTCGTTTCCGCCACTTTTTCAAATCACAAATGACAATTCAAAAGGAACCGTGACACGAGGTTTTGCATGCAACATTAATCTGAAGGCTGTAGAGAAAATGACTCGTGGATAATTCAAAAAAAATTACAATCGCGGTTTAGCTGAAACAAAAATATTGCGACTGGATCGGATCAATGATCAAAACCTGAGGTCTTTCATTAAACCAAACCTAAATTAAGGGATCTTGCATTTATCGGTATCGATAACGTTCTCGTTCCCGAAGATTTGCGGATTTCGCCTCTCGAGAAGTACGGGAGTTTAACGATTAACGATTCACACGATTTTAGCCGTGCCGATCCGTACCGTGACTCGAGACAGTTGCAAAACTTCTTTTACGTTTCACCCTTCTGCTATTGAACTGACGCCGTCCTTGGGTATAGTTACTCAGAAAAGCTCAAAGGCTTTCGCGTTTGATCAATGTTTTGGAAGATCCTTCGTTCACGTGGTTCCACTGGTGTTTTGGCGGTGTGAAGCATACATATTCCATCTCCGGTTTCGTTCAAAATGAGGGAATAGCCGGAGATACTTTAGGTATTTCAGTATTTGCCATATTTCTTCTCTTCATACGAAACTGTCACCACAGCATTCCATGTACGTTACTCTTGCAAGTTTTTTAATACACGTTTTTTATCCCCCGCCTTCTACTTAGGTATACTCTTTCCCTCTTGCGTTTTGCTCTCGTTTTTCTTTATTCAGAAATAAAAGCCGTGTGAGAACTGTTCCATAACGTTCACACCGTTTCTAGATTTTCACAAAAATGAACATTCTACATTCACACACAATTTTAGCATTTTAATTCTCAAAACATACCATACTCTATGAGCTGGAACATGATTCCTTATACCTACACGAAGCTACGACATACCCACCGTGGAATTCTGGCACAGATTTAATTACAATGTTATAGGTGTAATCAGTTGACGCCATTTAATTAACCTCTGAACACTCGAGCTAATTACCAAGCTTATTCGAACAAATATGTTGTCAAATGTTGGGGTGAAATTCAGTCAAGTTTTAATAATACATACAAAATTCATGGATCATTATCCACTTGGAATATGATCATCTCTCGAAATGATATATGCACAACTGTTTGAACCAACGACGAAGAGTGTAATTAATCACAAATACTTCGAAAAATTGTACCGTTGATTACGAAAATTTCGTTTCACCCTAGCTGTGGTTATATCGGTGCATTTAGTCAAAATTCCAGGCAGCGTATGAGTTGTTTGATGTACTTTGTTTGATGGATCGTCAAAGTTAGAATTCACTACTCAAACGGGTAGCATGCGCTGCCTGATTAAATTATATGCTGCAGTTCGAACTGTTCTGTTGATGTGAAGTTTCGTTAATTACCATCGATTTTTGTCTAAAACCCTGCCAACCCTGGACTTCATCGCTCTCCTGATGACTGAAATTTCTCTGAAATCAGTTCCGGAGATGCGTAAAATTAAGCGAGAAATTTGTGGCCCGACGTTGAGGCTCTCCATTAGTTTGATTTTAGAAATCCTATGGTTACGGTGCTGGAACTAATTATGGTTTTCTTTGAAAGCAAATTCTATTCAAAATTCAAATGTCCGTCCGTTGCTAAAATCTGACAAGCCCAGATAATGACTTACCCCGTATCATGATCTTTCGAGAGTTGAGTGGTGGATAATTTGCACGTCACTTATCGCGCCGGGGTTTATTCTAAATATAGTTACGGTCGGGGACCTCTGCTTCAGTTTGCTCAAGTGATTTTACTTGGCTTCTCTCACGAGCTAAATGCTTGACGCCGTTCTCTTGCCTCGCACATATTGCTATACAAACACAACGTCAAAAAATATATCGCTAACGTATTAACTCCGGCCGTCAATTGAGGGGTGAACGGAAAAGAGCGACCAATCGATTCGCCCCCTTTTTTCTAGGAATTCGTAACATTACTTCTCGCGTATTCTACATATTGTTTAATTGGATAAATTGAGGTATGAAATGTTAACGGTGAAACGTCATGTGGTATCTGCAGAAAAAAAGGATTACGAGATTTATCTCTCTGATATTGAAGGGCACGATATCGAATGGGAGTTGAGTCGAGTAAACATCTTTGCTGAAATTACCAATACAGATAAATTCATTCCATCTCTGCCAGCTAGTTGATTCAACCCACCAGAATACCGGAAGTACCCCATCCATGCACTCGATTTTTTTAAATCAATGCTCAACACTGCTATATATGTGCATTAGGGTGTGTCAGAAAAAAAATATTTTTTTTGCTACCTCCTGAACGGATAGTTCTCGTCAAGACAAAGAGATTCCCCGCTGAAAAATGTCCTATGTCAAGGCTAAGTGGTTCCGAAATTTTTTTCAGTTTTCCATTTTCCTATGGAAGATTCCAATTCTTATGGAAAATGGAAAACTGAAAAAAAGTTTCGGAACCACTTAGCCTTGACATGGGACATTTTCCAGCGGGGAATCTCTCTGTCTTGACGAGAACTATCCGTTCAGAAAGTAGCAAAAAAATTTTTTTTCTTCTGACACACCCTAATGTGCATGTATATGAAATTTAATAGCTTGTTGAGAAGCCTTCCCATATCAGTACCGGTAATAAACGGGTTAAATAACGCCGAAGGTGTTTGCTTATTCGATGAGCGAATATGCCATGGGTTTAGCTTTAGATTAGGGTAGTTTCTGTTGGGTCAGGTTGGGGAACTGTCGCTTTGCTAGAGTGTAGAAACTTCTGTCTGACACTTCATTAACGTCAGTGTAGATCGCTTACCTCGTACCTACAGCCAGACTATATAAGATTAACATTTCCGTAATGTATTAGACCATCAAGTCTTCTGACTGACGTATAATTTTCATTTTGAATGAAAACTTTTGACCTACGTTTAACGGACATAAATTGACCATAATGAACTTGATAACTTCCCTAATATAAGATGAATAGCCAAAGTGATAGATAATCAATTTTATAATAATTATTTTCCAACTCAAAGGATTTTTGTTATAATTGAAAGCAAACTCTCCCCTGCAGAATGGCACAGAAAATCATTCCCGAGTCATTATATCGGCGCAGGACAATCAGCCCTGTGTCTAAAAAGTACCAAGGAACACACTGCAGTTACACAACTTTATTGTCACGATAAAATTTGACCGCGCGATTAATTTTCCCATGTAATTTGTCAGGTAATGATGATCAGACGTGAGATAATAGGTGAATTTTAATATTTCAAAGTATAAAGTAAATTTCCAAACGTCAAAATAATCCCACGTGGAATAGTATAGCTGCTCGACGTTCGCATAAATACTAAAGGAACTCGAAGGATTTCGCATCAAGTTTCCGTTGGGCTTTAAGAGAGGTGAAAATTTTATGAAATCTGCTCACGTGATGGTTTCTAGCAGCGATGTCACTCTAAAAATATATCCCACAGAGAAATCTTCCGAGAAAGAAAGCTCCGCGAACAGACCGATCGCGATAACAATAAATGCGCAGAGATTTGCTATAGAATTCCACTACTTCTGGATGTTGGATTATACAGCTAACCTGTATAGACAATATACGCATTTACCTACTTATCATATATAAAGGTGCACGCATATGTATACGTAGCTATAAATATGTAATACACCGTAAACCCAACTCCCCTGACAATCAACATTCGCGAACTAGCTATGCTTGTTACTTACGAAAAAGGTTACCGAAAGTGTTAAATTTTTAAAAATCATATGCCAGTTCCATTTCAAAATCTTCTCAAGCCAGTTTCCTCTTGGGAAACTGGGGAGCTTTATGAAGGTAAGAAGCTTTAATAATCAGTTTTGGGGAAAAAGAAGCCCGGCGGAAAGGAGATCAGAGTTCGCGGGTCGTGAAACAAAGAGGCTAAGTTTGAAATCTTACACTTTGTTAAAAGAAGAAAAAAAAAGGCCAGACGAGGAGGGTAAAATATATGGATTAGAAATTCGTGATACTTTTTGCATCGACGAACAATCGTTTAACTCGTACTTTATAACGCAAACTATATGGCCATTGGCTGTTTCGATCTATACTATTCAAAAGCACGATCTTTTATTCTTGATAGTTGATATACGTAAGGCGGTCGCGGTTATGGGCTTCTCAATAGGACTCTTTTGCGTAAGTCCTTCGATCACTCAACGTCAAAGTCAATCGAATCCTCTTAATTCTCGGGCTTCCAGCACAATACGGGATGCCTGGAAATCATCCGTTCCGATTCTTCTGACGTGCGGTAGTTTTATGTACCTTTACATACCTATACAGTATACATACGTGGTATATAACCCTGGACCTAGTCCGTTCGACATTTGGACATAAGCAGCTTTTTCCGATCAATCGTAAATGTCAACGAGAATCCTATACGTCGCGTGAAGACTGTTTGTATGAGCGCGGGTCAACTGTGACGACGACTCTATTCCATCAGTGTTTTATTTCTGTCGCGAGAAATTCCTCATTTTTCACCCACGCACGCTGCATTGACGCGATAATTTGATTGATGGACAAAGAGCTTTCTCGCCATAGTCTTTCTCCTTTCATCAGAGATTAGTTACCGTCCGTTAAAATCCTCCAGCTCCCACAAAGTGATACCGTAATATATCCCTTCGAGACATCATCACTATAGGCTTCTTAATGTCGAGCCTATGGAATGGGGCCATTCCTTTACGCGCAGCGTTGATACATAATTACACTTCACTATAGGTACCTACCTATACTTTGAAGAAGATCTTGCGGTTCTTGGTAAATGAACTTAACTAACTTCCTACTCTACACAACCTACGGACACCCACGTTGTTACTTAATATGGTATATTAAACGCTGTGCCATGAGTATATAACACGCGAAAGCAATCTAACCGCCTGATATATTGTGGTACAGGAAGCATGCAGTCATGGTAACATATACCCACTGTGTAGCTACGATCTAATGTCATACCGTCTTCCACCGAGGCTAATGGGCTTGCAAACTTTACGAGCAATTTCATTGGCCAACGGAGATAATTAAGCTACGCATTGCGCGATTACCGATAGAGAAATTGAAAGAGCTTTTCGAGGGATTTACATCGCTACATCTTAGTTCATTCGCCTTGTGCGTAGAAGAAGTTGGGGCAACGCAAA
Organism: Tenthredo livida; assembly: GCA_963992785.1. NCBI lineage: Eukaryota > Metazoa > Arthropoda > Insecta > Hymenoptera > Tenthredinidae > Tenthredo > Tenthredo livida. The sequence goes on from OZ023068.1 coordinate 21,711,659, forward strand.
GTGATATTTGATTTGAGCACGATAGGCGGAAGGACTTCCCTGAAGATGAGACGTGGTCAGAACTCGTATACATCTGTACTCGTATCTTATTTGCACTGAGGAAATTAAATGGACACAAATGTTAACTCCGATGTCGAGGGGGTTGTCGAGCTCCAGTTTTCAGAAGTTTTCAACACAGGGCGAAAAAGAGAAAAACGGTTTATCTTCGTTTTACACATTGTTTTGACTGTTCGCTGTAAATTGTCGGAAACTAGAGTTAGAAGGCTTACTAATTAGGAGATAAGCGAGGTTCACTAATTAGACCACCGATGCGAGTTGAAAGTTCATTATTTCTTCGATACCTACATGGGTCGGTTAGCCCGTATTGTACCCGAGCTGTCTACATAATTATAATTTTTGAACAAAGCAACATTGACATTGATCAAACGGCTGACCTTTGCTTATGTTAACGCCTTCGTGCACGCAGCGTTAATTAATTTAGGATTTTAATTGAAAAGCATAACCCTGACGAAGCTCGCCACCAATCAGCCTAGCCTTTGATTCAAAGAACGCGACTGCAGGTTATCGTTTCCATGGTCGTCCTCCACTGAGCCACGAAATGCTTCTCAATCAACGAATTCAAACAATTGCGAAAAAAAAACTCGAATTCTCACTCGGTTCTGATATCAGATTCTGAATACTCCTCGAAAATCGCTTTCGTGAACAGTTACGAGTTGCTTACTTTGCTACGATACTTGCCATTGATTGATACTTGCATAATTCAGTCTGGAAGGCACTCACGAGACTTCGAACTTTCAGAAATACATTTAGAATACCTAAATTCTTCTCAAGTTGAAAAGACCAAGGTCAGACGTAGACGAGCTCAGCAATATTAGAAAAAGCTGCTGCGCCAAAATATTGCTCTAGCAACTCACCCAGGTACCATTCATTCACTGATTGTGAAATCAAGATGTGAGTTTTTTCCCCGCAAGTTTTCTTTCCCCGACAATATATTGGAAAAGGTCACTCGTAGGTCACGCACATCACAAGGCATAAAACTGATCGTTGTATAGAAGACAATCAAGCAACACCGTAAAGTAGGTATATGAGCAATACATTGGATATCGTTGTTGCAGATACCGATAAACCCGATGGTTATAAGTTATGACCAGCTCATCCCCTAACTTTTTTATTTTCATCCTGAGGTATTTTCCTTTGCAATCTCTCCCTGTGCTGATTTTTCCTTTTTGGTCAAACGACGACCCTTGACCCAAATTTTTTACCGTCATTACAGAGCTTAAAATCTTAAACAGTCGATCAACCCTAGTCCGCAAACAGACAGTTATCAAAGCTGCAGATTTTCGAGAAATTTTCATGTTTGTATTTCACAGAGCCCATTCATTTTTGAATTCGAATGTTGGCTACTCCTACGTACGGAATCATTCACCCACAAGAGAAATATTTCAGAATTAATCTGTCAAAACAGGATGTCGAAGTGGAGTGTATAATAAAATTGAGAGCGACAGCGAACAGCTTCTTGATTCACATCTTGACCGTTCTAGACTTTGATCAAATAAACATCCAGTTTTAATCAACGGGTTTTTCGCTACGAAGCTACTGCCGAGAAACCTTCATTTTACCTATAACAATAAATTTTCGGGCTTATATATCCAAGCTACGCAAGCAAGGTTCGATTAATAAAAAATTCTTCAGTGAACAGGGAAGACTGCATTCTATTGCTGGTAGGTTAAAGGTACCTACATGTTCTAAGGTAGACTCAGGGCAAACTTAGGAAATGAAGGTTTATTGGCAAGATTATAACTCACTCGCTAAAACTTCGCTTGGAACCATCAGTTTCCAGGCGAGCTCCGTGCCTCGAGATATCTTCCTTAGCAATATTCTCCGCGATGGGTATATTTACCCTTAAATTTTAACTTATACGGAAACTGAATATACCAAAGATGAAGAATAGTCCAAGAATGCACCACGATTATGGGCGTCGTTTACGAAGGTGCACAATATCTGATCTATCGATGTGGTAAACCTTCTGTAATTATTTTTAAAGATGCAAGCATCTTTACACCATCCTCTCAGATATTAGTCTCCGCAGCATCTCTTGGTCAGAAAAAAAAGGCCAACTCCGCCAGAATAGGGACCAAAAAGGTTGGCCACGTTATTGTATAGCTTTTATACAGAGAATGCCTTTTTTCACAGTTTTACCGGAACTCATTAGATTAGAAAAATTGTTCCACGATCACGGTCAGTTCACGTTGCAACATAAAATTCTTTTTTAACGAAAGAAAAAAGGAAAAAATTGGAATATCCCGGTCGGTGAAGCTTATTTTATTATACGTATAAAATAAAAGCACGATCGTGCTTGGAAAGGTGCTGCGTTGACCGTGGCCGTTATAATTTTACATTCGGTATTTTCCCAACTTTTGTTTTAATAATATCCAGTATTTGATATCCAGGTTTCGCAAACGAAATATCACTGTTCATTGTTCACTGTTATACAGAGAACGGTGAAAATCTCATTACTCCTCTCACGATACTAAGCCCCTTACTCTTCGCTTCTTCCATAATATTTTGAGAGACTGAGCACAGATATTTCTCGATGGTTTTCAGTCAAGCCCCAATTTACGCTGTGCTCGTCTTCTACGTCAGCGGAAATACACTTGGGGCTTATAAATTTATGGATTATTAAAGAGGCCTTATTTCGAGCTATATATAAATGTATGTACTTTGAATGTGAAAACTTTTGCGTATATCGACCATCATCGTACGTACGCATAAGAAATGTTATACGAATCGATCCCAAGTACGAAGCCAGAGGACAATAGCATGTGGGCTTGCGTGACGTGACGGAGGTTTTCTAGACCAGACGATCGCGGTGCTTCGTATAGACGGCATAATACCTCCTTAATTGGTAGAAAGGTTTGAAACATCGAACGAGATCAAAAGGGAGTATCTAATGTTAATTATTTTTTCGACGCAGCTCGGACGATTGTTAGCATAATGTTATAGCCTCGTGCCAGTTTTAACGCTGACGTAAAATTGGGATATCAATCAGAGTATTGCCGAGTAACCTTCACACTGCGGCGCCTGACGTTTGTCATTTATTTCCTATCCGTTTTCCGCTGCGTGCCGAATTCGTTGTATTCATAAATCAGCTGACAATTTAACTAGACTCTATATATAGGTGTATATATATATGATGTGTATCAATCCGTCTAAATGTGTATACGGCTTACAAGCTCTAGTGTATCGTCATTGGTACCACTGACTATAGATTATCAATTTACTTCTGTCTATTCTCGTCACAGTTATACTTATTCCGAATATTCCGATAGTTCCGAAGATAATCTGCGCCGGATAAGGAATGAAACAATGAACAATAAACAATAAGATATATGGAAATGAAAGCAGTCCGTGAGAGTCGTTTCGTTGGAATGAATAATTCGAGGAATAATTATCATTTTCACTGAGCACATAAAGTGTGAAAATGAGATATAATAACAATTAGTATTCCAACATGGTACACGATCCCGTGCAATTAGAATAAAAACGGGAAAATATGATGCCATCAACCACCCCTATCGTTGCCGATCTTCCTCGGCCGTAATTATAAATAAATAGTACGTCCCTACGAGTGTGTGGGAAAAAAAAGGTACCCCGTGTAAAAAATTGAAAGCCGAACAATAATGCGTTGACGAAAGAGAAACGGAAAAATGCCCCGCAGATATTGAATCAGACACCGTCTACGCCTCCGGCAATTAAAACATTTAAGAATAAATTATCTCGCAACCATTTTCTCGGAATAATATTACAAGGTGTCTTGTTTAAAATTACAAACCCAAATTGCTCTTCAGATAATATCATAGTCGGAGGAAGGTTGATGAAAGTAAATTTCTACACTTCAAAGTGAGAGTACATCCATAACTGTTAAACGAATTTTACTAATTATTCTTATTCACGGAGTAATTAAGAAAGCCGGCAGGCCGCCATATTTCTTAAACCAGATTCTGGTGGACTTCTAGATATCATACGGACAAGTTATGCCTATATCATAGGGTGCCCCGCATTTCTGAGTCACAAGATATTACGCGTTGAAGTACAAGACCATTGGAGCTCAGGTGTGGTGAAATGCATTGTGAAGGAGCAGTTGCACGCTCTGCAAGTTGACGATCCGCAAGTTCCATTATATCAGCTGGCAAAGTGGTCAGAACTGGTAAAATTGATTCCTCGAGAATAAATCCCGTAATGGTATTATTTATTTGTACCGTACGTGGGCTGTATCGAAGCGTGCGAACCCTCACTAAATCGGTACAGTATCTATACCAGGACCTTTTATTGGCTCGGTCAAATCATGCGGTGATGCGAAAAAAATGATAAATTATCGGAAAAACACGAAAATTGAACTGTTCCGGTGTTGGTGATCATGGCCCCAAATGAAATTCTACACACATGTCGTCTGGTTACTCGGAAACACGTAACTGTATTACCCCCTCGCCCCCAAATAATTTGTTCGGAAATGTCGCTCGTCCGCGTTGCTAAAGAAGCATTCAGGGACCTATTTTTTTCACCTTCTTTCAAATTTCCTTTCTCTTATCAACCCTACAAGTTACTTCGGTTGAAAGATACATTTATTTAAGTATATACCTAGGGAAAACCTTCATTGTTATCTTATTTCGATCCCGATGGTTCCTATTCTTTTCATCTTTAATTTCAAACCATTTCCTTCGACACAAAAAGCAAAATAATGCATCATTTCGGGAACTTTTATAGACGCTGAAGCGAAGGCGAACGCTTTTAATTTTCCATTCGCATCTTCCAGCGAGGTATAAAATCTTTTAATATCGTTAAGCACGTGGTAACAGCTTCCTCGGACCTATAGTATACGTCCCGGTGGAGTGTAAAAAATAAAAATTAAAAACCGGCATCCGGGAATCTACTAAATTCTGCAGACTGGTATCGTATATATTCCTGTCTATCACATAACTCCATCCAAGCAATTGGTTTTTTTTTTCGTATTTTACAAATTTTTTTTATCCCTGTTTTATGCTCTTCTGCTCTCTTCCTGTCTGTTTATTATTTTATTCTCTTTTATTTCTCTTTCTTACCAATTACTGCCCACTAGAGATGACGTCTTCTCCGTATAGATTTATACAAACGTATACTACAACAACTCAACTAACGACCGTGTCCCTTTAAAGCTGAAGCGATAAAAAAAAATACTGACGGATATCTTCTGTTGCTTTAACTACGTTCGTCCGATTCCCAGATTTGATGGATTAACGGTTACCCCAGGCTCACAGAATCAACCTTCTTTATATCTCGTGCCAGATTGACCTTCTATCTGCGTTTCGTAATCGATCATTGTCCATTTTACCGCGAGATAAAGTCCGGCATCATTCGAAGATACTAGTTTCACGGTATAGTAAAACACTTGAATTTTCATTCAAATGTTAAATATACATAATATACTAGCTGCATAATTGCGCAATTCACATATGGATTTTTAGTGCAAATAAATATTGAGAACAGCCGCGAAATGTATACATCAACTGTCATACTTCGAGCATTGAGCAAGAGTGTTCCTCGTCTTATTTGACAGAGACATAGATGACTGGCATCTATGATCGAATGAAGTTATGAAATTGCGGATTATTGCATGATTTATGGAACGGATTTCCTGCTGCTGAACTTAATTCAATAGACAGTTGAGATCGACGTGGCCGTTGCCTCGAAATTGCGAAGCGCATGTTTGAATTAAATATCTGTATCTATGGAGCAGAATATCTGCATTATTAAATTTTGAAAGACGGACCAACCCCCATGACACTCATTCACGTGTCTAGGTGGGAATAGACATATAGAGGTGTTCGCAACCTCGAGTAAAGCTCAAAATCTATGTCTTCTCCTACCGTTTCTAACACTATACTACGGTGCGGAAGAATTTAACGACCGTATTTCCGAAACGAAATTCCTACGCGTATTGTTACAACGCTGGCCTTCCAGAAATTTGAGTTCAAGAGTCCTCAGCCATAATATATCATGTCCGTACGAATTTCAACGCTAATAACATTTGAGGGTGAGGTAACTTCGGAGTTTCGTTAATTGGCAGTTCTATTCTAGTCAGAGCCTCTGTCGCATCCCTCTTATCGTGGCCTCTTTCTACTTGTGGCCTACATACATACTTAAGGTCTTACCGTACAGCTGGAATTATTTAACTCATGAGCCAATCGACCGTATTCTAAATTAGACTAAGATTTTACATTCAACCGCCGAGCAAATCGTCGATAAGTATAAACCTCCGATCCTAGTCATCGAACAAATTTAAATTTAATCTCGTGCCAAGTTTTGCTCGCCTAGAATAAAGGCAACTACTCACTCACTCGTTCGCCACGCGAATTTTCAACTTGGATTCGATTCCCCAGCGCCCTGGCCCAACTTCTATTATCAATTCTTGGTACAGATATACGTTCAACTTACGTATCCACATCTGCCACATATGAAATTACGATAAGAGTGTTCGTTTCATCACCATCTAACTACAGAAACACAATTTTACTCTCATCCTCAACTTACTACGCAACGAAATTTGAGGACTGAGCTAGGAAATGAAATTATATTCGAAAACCACATCCTGACTACCACGGATATACAGCTTTGATAATCATACCCCAAATGAATGTTTGAAATCAAACAGATCTTGTTGAAATATTATTCGCAAAATGAAACGCAATTCGCATAAATTCTCTAGCTTATTTTCTATTCATACGAACGCCTGCTGGTTTCCTCTTACTCAACTTTTTGGAAAATAAAAATTGTAAAAAGTTCTTTTCAGGTAGGTCATGATGGATATATACATATACATATTATATGCTTATGGGGTTCGTCATATAGCCTATTAGGAGGTAATTTCTTCCCTCACTTGAATCTCTTTTATAGTTCTGTTCATTAAATGTTAAAATAAACTATTTTTCCTAAAGTTTTACCGATCTATTTATAATAGCGTTGAGACCGGGTGGGACTGAATTTACGATCGGTGCTAAACGGGGATCAGGCATCGTCTCTTCGGCAATCACCCTGTAATAATAACTAACCGTACAATATTCGCGTAAATTTTACTACGATATTGGTGTTTTGATAGGTGCTAACCGCTCTAATAACGACGATTCGAAATAAATGAGAACTAAATAACTCGCCTGCAGAAACTGGGCTTCTCGATGAGAAATCGATTACTGTATCCGCATTATCTTTTTAAATTACATTTTCCAATTTAGTTCCTTTTTTTTTGTTCTCTTCTCCTGGACGCAAAATCTACTCGAGATAATTAACAACGAGGTGCTTAGGGAGAGGGTGTATTTCTTATATTATTTTGTCAGCGTTTCCGGGTTTCTGGGCACAAGAACATGGTGTTCCATTCTTTGTCAGCACCCCCAGGCATTGTTATAAGAGCTTTAAAAAAGTTTTCGCAACTCACAATCACCCGTTGCCGGTGGATAAAAGAAATTGCGTAAAAAATGTATCCCACCGCATCATTCATTTTTAAAACAGATCGATTTACCTCACTTTGTCTTTATTGCCTTCAACTATAACGTCGATTCGTTTCAACTACATTAGGTTATAAATACATGAAAAAAAAAAAATTGACTGAAAAGAAAATCCATCAGACATAACGAAAAAGAAAAAAAGTTAAAAAAATAAAATAAACCACAAACCAATATATACCTACTGATAATGAATAACGCAATAATTGAAATGGGCAAACATTGCTATGGGGATAAAAATCCGATATATCAAGCAAGCTGACGTTTATATGGTAGTACCTCCGCTTCCCGTGTCCGACCAGACAATTCTTCGTCATATTGTCCGGTTCTGTCCATTGCATGCGATCTATACTATATGTCGCGATGAATGTATATAAAATGTATATAATATATAATGCACGTATTCGCATATGTATATTAATAATTTACGATGTATATCTGTGTGAATGACGCACGCGTGATAGTAGTCTTACAAATTTTGGGCTATATACTTGAGGTATGGTACTACAGTATCCGAAGGGTAGAATCGGACATTGATTATTATAAATTGCTCGGTATGGTTCAGGCTATAAGGGTTGTAATGTTATCGATTTGCCGGTTCCTTTGTTATTATTTATTCAACGACATGAGAAACAGTGGGGGTAAGTAGACCGAGCACTATACGCAATTAGACACACTGTTACTCTAAATAATACTTTTTTTTTTGCAACACGCAAATATACACACGCACATGTCATGCGGGTACACCGTATGTTCCATATAGCAATAAACAGGTGCGCCTTTCCCTGGCACCCTCGATTTTTACGTTTTTATTTCGCTACATTTATTTCCTATTTTCTTCTACTTCGTGGGACAAAAAACGTGACACGATCGAATGCTCCGCTCGATATAGAAGTGTGAGACATTTTTACGATGATTACGAAAGATTTATGCGGTTAGTGACAGTCAATGGCGACCACGTGCGCCCTTGTCGCATAGCTAATACAACTATTCGTGATTTATCGCTTCAGAGGTTTCGAACTTGAGGATATTTTAGGCACGATTGCCAATTCTTGGAGAGCAACGATCAACAGATTTAAACCCGCGTTAATAGCTTTTGAATCGTGCCGGACGTAAAGATTGAACTTTGTGCGTGGGCGTCTCGGCCACAACGTGATAATATACAAGAACTTTTCATATGGTAATACGAAAGTGACGTTGGGTCGTGTTGAATAATTAGCCATATCATGACTAACGGTGTGATTAATCATCGAATACCAATTCCGATAAGGATTTAAAAAACAGAGGCGTTGTTGGAATAGTCCAGATAATGATGCGGCGCCTGTGTCACGTTTCAGTCAACTCTTGACCATCAACCCTTCAAGAGATCGTTGTCTTCTAAAATTAGTCGTTGAATACTGCACTAACTGACGTCTGCAGTCCGGAGCAGAAATCTATCTATAATCTGTCTGGTTCAGCGTTATAAATAAGTCAAAGTACTTAAATTGAGAATCATGAAAGGCGTCTTGTGGTATCAGTGGAAAGTGTTATATTTCCTGATCGTCTGTATATATCTGTTCCTATTTCTACCTCTGCAGCGGTGTTAGACTCGGAGGTAAAAAGGTCGTTGAGTAACTAATGATCGTCGAGGGTTTAAAATCTATTTCACCTTATTTCCGCTCTTTAGTTCGGCTTACCGTATATTTTCTAGGGAGTTATTTTAATCGTTAGAAACTTAAACCACTATACCGATCACTGTTTCCCAACGATATATGTAGAGAAAGTGACTAAGAGGGGTAATCGGCCCGTGAATTTAAGCCTGAGTTACGTCAAAGGCATCTTACTTCGCGCCTTCATTGATATGAATATAAATGAACGTCAAAACGTTTGATAGTAGCAACAAAAGCGACAGTCGGAGCAACAGCGACGGCAGCAACAGTCTCAAAATGACACGCGGCGCAACACGTCGTGGGCTCAGCCGGCGCGCACAACGTCAACACTAACTCAAATCAGAAACGTGGTGTACGTCGCGACGGTTTTTCGAGGTCCGTCGGGCTCCGTCGGCTCGTCGACGCGCGCCTCTACCTATGATCGTCGACGGTCGCAGGCGCTCGCGCGACGTCGTCATGACGACGTAAACTCAAAAATACACGTCGCTGGTCGCGTCTAATGGTTCGTTTGTTTAGTCAAACTAGCTATCAATGTATAGTATGCCGCATACATATTTATGTATATATGTACATACAAGTACATAGCTAGGTTATTACTAGTTTCAATGTACTCGTCGATGTATACGAGGTATTTACATACGCGCTGATGTATTGCAGGTAGTACATGGATCTACACGTGACGTGAATCTCTTTACGACTTTTCATTACAGGACGTCATTTTTACGCGCGTTGTCAACGCGAGATTATGTTTTATCTTGTTATCTCCGTTTTTTTTCTTTCTTTTTTTTTTTTATTCTTATAAACTTTTCCGTGCTTTTTCTCGTCTCTCATTTCGAGTTTACGACTCTCGCGACAGGTTATTTAGAAATGAAAAATCGCCATTAGATTATACGACGATTCTCTATATTTACGTTACTTTTGTTTATATATTTCACCAAACAAATGTGAACAGCATCTCACTGAATCTCACGTTTACATATATATATATCTGTACCTAAAACTGTTAGGATTTACAGCAGCCGAAGCTATACCATCTGTATTACAAAGTTCATAATGAAACCGTGTTGCTAATTAAATTGGTAACACAAACTCGTTGTTCCTGGCATTTAATAACGAACAATAATTTAATTTCACAATGAGTTTAATAGCTGATGATATTTATAAGATATAGGTATACGAAAATTGAAAAAAAAAAAAATTATACATCTATACATGTCGTATTATATTATATATGATATAGCTAAGGTTTTTTTTTTATCTAATTAGATAAAATGATGAATTTACGTAAATAATATTACAAGACGGTTGATCAGAGGCTAATCACGCTCACGGCATAATTCTATCTTCTACAGCTGTTGTACAGGGATTCTGTATAATTAATTTTGATTATGATGAATATTGAACAGCTATACAGGAAGTTCAGGTGAAGCAATACCAGTTGAGTGAAAAAGTTTTCCCGTTCTGTCGAGATTATCAAGATTATATGGTTATACATATACATATGTACATTGGCTGCAATATTCATTTACAACTTCAAAGTTATCGCACTACGGGTACTTCAACAAACTCAACTTCTAATTGTTTCGCGAATCCTTTCACGATCGTATAATTGCGGGATGGTGATTATTCCCGATTGATCGCTCCGAAGATGTATACAATTATTATTCAGGTTGATTGAAAATGATGATGAGTCACACGTTTCGTGGGGAATCCCTATTTCGCGTTGTATAGAATCTCGTCATTGAAGTTTCTGCTACTAGCATGAAATACGATGGGAGGTATCTTGCCTGATAAACCATCCGTAACGTCAAAAGAAAGAAAAATTCCTGGTCATTCTACGCAGTAGAAGATCCAATATACCTAAGTAAGCGTCTAACGAGTAGTCTAAGTCAACCACTGTCGCGACGCGGTGAAAACTTATTACCATAGCGCCGTACATACCTATTTTTCGGACACCTTACGATCCGGTTGCTTAGGGACTGCTGAAACCCACTCTCAAACGAGGATTTTCTTTGTTTAAAAGCACTTCGAAACTCATAACTTTTTTATCGGAAGCTCCGAGTTTTTTTATTTTCTCTTATACCAAGCTATTGGTTCTAGTATATACCTATAAGAATCGTTTGCCAACAGCTATAAGTGTGTGCCAAACAATATATTGATTAGTAATTTGTGTTCGTTTCGTTGTTTAAATTGCGGCTGATTGCTGGCCTAATTGTGGAAATAGCAATCACGTAATCACCTCGTGATGGGTAGAAAATTTTCAATATTTGGATACCGGGGCAGGCCGGAGAACCGTAGAGACCGTGGGGTGCCTTGCGGTATAATATAAGGGACGATGAAAAACACGACGCCCAGCACATCCCTTTTTCTCGATAAAATATGTACCTACTTCTGGTTTCAATTGCTTTTATTGGATACTTAAAGATTTAAACGATCGGGGAGTAAAAGAACGGGAGGAAAATGCACATCGTTTTGCATAAAACGACTCAATAAAAAAGACTGCATGTATAAAGATACACGCCAAGAGATAGCCGCAGGAAAATCTTGGTTCTTTACCTCACCTGGGTGAACTCATTTTATGCAGAACGAGACTATAGTGTATCCATATGAGCCCCTCAAAATGCAAGTAATGTTAGTCCATTTTGTCTAAGATTATACAACTAGTGCAGAAATGTTCTTTTTCGATATCACGAAACACATTTTCGTGCTTTTCTTAGGAAATTTTTCACAAAATTGACTTACACCACTTTTATTCTGAGGGACTTATATATGCGAACACTGAAACTCTGGCAGACATTCTGCATAGCAACAAACTGGCAGTATTTTATATATTTACCTTCAATCAGTGTAAAAATTGTGTAAATAATCGGAAACGTAAATCATATGCAGTATGTTATGTTTGGTTTACCAAATGATCAAAATTTAATTACAATCGTCAACTCGAACATAGACTTTTCACCAGTATAAATGATCAAGAGTAACCCTGTGGTTCGTAACAATTCACCCGATATCCCCATACGTTCATTAACATCTGTTAGACAAATATTGACTCGCCGAAAAGTACACTGCATCGTGTGATCTCGTCGCATGCAATTAAATCTATTCTCATGCGCACGGAACTAACGAGATTATATCGAACCAGCGTTTGACCTATAGGTATTCCCAACAGGAATAAGTATCTCAGAGCTGGTATCAGCTTCGGAGGAGACGAGCTACTGGATGCCTTGTGCATAACTGATTTGCGTTAATTGAATTCAATAGTGAATCCGCAGATAAACCTTTATCGATATATTATGTAGACCTAGACATTTTTCAGGATATTTGGTGATTTTTGACAGTGCTATGAAGGTCTGTAAACCTAATCCAAGAATATATGGCATTCTCTGCAGTATTACAAAATAGTAAGGTTCTAATTAACAAAATTACCTTTCACCAAAATCGATTTCATCTCTGACAATAATTGATGCTTAACTAATACCTTCGGGATGTGTGCCCCACGGGATAATCTTATACCTTGCAGGAGATTCAACTGTGTGAAATATATGGTAAACTTATTAATCGTATTATTTGACGCTACGAAGATTTGCGAAAGAAAATAACAGTAGCTGAATCGAAAAAACCTTAACAAGCTATAAGAAAATTTAATTTAACTAACGAAGGCTTCAGACCTTGTCTTAAAAAAAGAAATCTCAACTGATGTATATTTGGTCTGGACGGGCTAAGCTCGAAGAGGACTTTTCTTAAACATCGATATCGTCCTTATTCAAATATTGAAAAGTCCCCGAAAGAAGAATCTAATTTATCTCCGTCAGAAGACGGACGTATTCTTGACAGCGTAAATACAAAGATTCCGAAAAAATGTACGAAAGCTAAAGGTGAAGCTCTTTTTCATCTTTTCACTTCGCGATGCAGCCTCCTTGCCAGCCATTCTTTCTCAATTTTCTCGCTCTCTCTTGAGCACAGAGTCTTAGAAAAGGACACTTCACTACTAGACTTAATTTTTTTTTATTTATATTTTAAAGGTACATACCTTGAAAGGTCTCATTTCTCATATTTCTCCATTTCCACAAGACCAGCCAGACCAAAAGCGCAGGAAACGTATTTCGTAATTGACGAACGGTTACCTACAGACGAGTATTATAATTACTTATCACACAGTCCAATCCATAAATTCATCCGATTGTGAATTCCGTCTATTCTTTGCCATGTTGCAGGGCTTTGGAAGTAGTCTTTGTCTATACCAGACCATGGAATCCTACGTGACCTACAATATGAAGTGTCGGTGAGGTCAGAGTCAAAGTTTGGGTTCTATATCATCGTCCTAGACGTCTGTTTTAATACTTAATACTTGATCCCGGCTCGTGGATCGTTCAATGAACAATTCAATGGACTTATACTACAGGATCGAAATCTTGTTTGAAAAAATTCAAGTGTTTAAAGCTTCCCTCTAGAGTCCCCAAAATTGATGTAGATTTTTGCAACACCAGCAGACTCACACAGTTTTTCATGTGACAATGGAGCCGCCTTGATGCAATGTGCTTAATTGATGTGCTCCTTAGCTCGATTCCATAGGAAGGACCCTTTACTATGACCCTTCTTAAAGGAGTTGGGTGGGCGCCGAGAAGGCAGTTGAGGTAAAAAATCCGAAGCTTTTAAGTTCCTGACGGAGGGCTATGAACTTCAAGAGCCCTCGTAGGGAACCAACTCTGAAGTTAAAGTAGTGTGGAAGCTTTTCTTCGAGCGGAAATCGATTCATTTCTACCCGTTTGTGTCTACATCGCCTCAATTTCATGTCTGATAACTTTTTCTCGTCGACCAATCGCGTGACGAACAACTCACAAAGCTTTCACTCACGATTAAATACAAATTTTTTTTCCAATAATATAGACCATAGTCGTGTTTGGAAATTAAATTCACCCCCACCCACGTGCCAAGTCACGTGATAAGCTGCGGCGGAGGGCTGGAGGTAATTAAACGAACAAAGCTGTGAAATTTCAACGGCCGACCAACACATTTGCGTGAAAATATTCGATAAAATTAAATTTGGAATCCGTGCGATGCGTACATATTTATATTATATATAGGCTTACGGTTTTATAATAATTAGACTCGCATAATAATGTAGTTTAGAATAATTATATATTCAGATAACTTTTAGGAGTCTCGAGGTCTCACACCGCTCGTTCAACTAGCTTCGACCGAGTAATGGAGCTTTATGATTACTGATTCCCGTAAACTCGAATTGAGCTCAAATTACACCAAAGTGACATTATGTAATTTTAAACCCGGTATACGCACCTCGCGATGTCGTTTTTCATTCATTAAAATAATTTCGCGTCGCCTGAATAAAAGGTGATTTAAATTAACCGTATTTTAATCACATCTTAATGCCGTTAACGCACCTCTTTTGAACAAGGGTTGAGAAAGAAAAGAGCAAAGATAGCACGTCAGATGACTTCCAGAAGCTCCTAGGGACAAATTGGCGTATTAATGAACCAGAAGCTCGTAACGATCCTCCGGGTCCTCAACTTTTAATACATACTTTTAGGCATCGCTCGATCGAACCCACTTTATCATCGAATAATCGGAAGAAAATGCGAGTGGTTTAAAAGTAATGACTTGCGATCGGTGAACTATATTTTAACATTAAATTTTGAAACTTTATTACCGATGATATCCGCGTAAAAATTCCGTTCATATTTTCTGGTAAAACATGCGGTGATCCATTATTCCCAGGTTAGATCATATCGTCTGGACCTAAATTGTTTAATTTACTTCTCAGACTCTCTCTTGTTAATTGAATTTTCTTGTCACTTCGCTGCAGATCTGAGGAAATCCAAGTAGGTTGATGCTTGCGAAATCAAGTTTCACCGGAATAAACACCTACTACTGATATTATTACTACGATGTTCAATGAGTAATATTAGTGTAGCTGACACGACTTTAAAGCAGCAGAATCAATTTTTTGTTTTCTCTCAACCAAAATTAATCAATCCTATCCCCGACCAAATCAACTGTACAACCCCATAGAGTTTTCTCTCTGAAAGTAAAATATACCAGCGGATACACCCTCATAAACTTTTTATTTCCATTTTTTTTTTGTTGTTCACCGACTGTCGCTTGTTTTTAATTCGCTTGGGATGAACTAATCACACTGGACAGTAAAAAAAAAAAAAAGAGAGCTATGAATTTCTCCAGCCAATGGGCGGCAAGTGCTGCGTTTAAATCAGAACAAAAACCGTAAACCACCCGAGGGTAAGGCTGACCGCAGAACTTTACCTGTCCATCCTCATAATGGTCCGACCTTCGTCAGAACAGTATTTCCCTGCAGGTTGGGCCGATCCTTGGTAGGGTGGGTAACGGGTGAAGCTGCTGCCAGTAGAGAAATCAATAACCTCACATTTTACACCTGAAAGACTTTCTCTCTCTCCCTTTCCCCCTTTCTCCCTTCTGTCCATGTTTCAACCCTTCTTATTTACCCCTCCGTAGGCATGCCTCACCCACACCTACTAGATAGGAGCATCCCTATGATGATTGACAAGATATTGATTGACCAATGCCCGTTCCTCTTCGTTTGACCGGTATTCACAAGTTCGCAATGTATATAGCCGAGAGGGATTCTTCACTTCGTTTTGAATTAGGTTCCAAGTCTATAAAGACTTCCGCGGGATGAACGTGACTGCCAACGGGCACGTTTCTATTCTCCGTTCGCTTTCACACCCGACTCGGTAGAAAAGCAAACAGTTTCGGAAACAGAATTATGGCCATTCTCGAAGTAGTATACCAGACGTCGTCGCGGTGTACGAGTCCATCCGCACTGATTGTGGTTTTGAGAATGGGTTGTTTCATGGTAGAACTAGCTCCGCACAGATTTCATCGAATACAGATGTAGCTGTGCATATACGATATACCCACTAAAGTTGAGCGTAAGCTCTTGTGAGCCAAAGAGGGTTCAGAGTAAAACAAAGTCTTCGGTATCTGACAATTATCAAACTTCAGCCTAATCAATTAATTGGATCACGCCAGACGCTCTTCTCCGAGAACAAATCCCGATGTTGACATTTTGGTTCGTTATATCTAGAAGAGTGAAACCAGGAGGTTGGGTGTAGATCAGATTTAGAAGTACCGTGAAAACCCTCTGAGCAGAAACTTAATTAAGAATTAAGAAGGTATAGTATAGAAATATTAAAAGATGAACAAAAATTATTGCAACACGATTGTTTATCTGATGTGGATTGCGCTTAATCAGTTCTTGTTGTTGAAACGTGCATCGGTTGAATTCGTCGAATTGAATTGGCGTTTGTCGGTTTACCCGGGAGGATTGTCTAGAACGATTTTGCATTCATATGCAAACGTCGTGGCTCTTCGCAATACCTACAATACGTCGAATTCATCCCTGATACGATAAACGCACCTTGGGGCCGTATCGTTTCTGGATTTCCAATGCGACATATCCCCTCATAGTATTCGCGTAGTCGCGGTAACGAGATCTTCGTGAAGCTGGAGAACGCTGATCTTGAAGAGAGTATGAGAAGAAGTTAAAGGCTTATGTTACAATGCGGAATAAACTGTTACTTTACAACGTTCCTTGAAATCTTAATCTTCATTCAGCACACGCGCTCGTGGTCTTAACTTACTTATACCATAATCCGGATGAAACTTATTCTGTTGATGGAATAACTGGCAACGCATGCAAATCGATTTCCAAATTCCTGTATGCAAGGAAAACACGTTCCACGAATTACTATTCACGTATAAAGACTTGAATTCCAAAGATTTTATTTTCCGTTCGGATTTCACCTATTGAGTCATTTTTTGCAGATTCAGATACCTTTTTTTTCCCGGGAAACAGATTTCGCTGCCGATATATCTTACAATAATAAATATCCAATAATCTTAATGATTTATCACTAATTAATGAACTCAGATTTTTTCCTGGTAGGCAAATCCGTGATCGAAGTTAATATTTGTACATCGCCAGCCTGGGAAGCAGATTTACAGACATTCACGCTTCGCTAGAAATCAATGATTACCTACAAAGTTTGCGTTCTTGTCGTTGACAGTTTCAGTTATCTCGTCTTCTCGGAGTTGAATCTTTTATAGACTAGACTGCAGAGTGTGCATACCCTCCAAATAATTTAGTATCGAAGAGCTCAATTCTTTCGATTATGCAGTATAGCTTGAAGATATCAATTTTACGTTCGAAATAAAGCTCCTTCAAGCTATATCTTGAATGACAAAATGTATTGTCTCGTCAATTATTTCATTGACGAAATTAGGAGCCGGTTGATGGTTTGTATCCAGTCTGATGTGAGTAATTGGAGAATGGTGTGACAGTTTCAAACCGAGAGGCTAATTTATCGCATACCAATCGTAATAGCAGAACATCGCCGAACATCGCAGTTATGCATACTATGACAATTACATCATGTATCTTATGCAAGAAATGCGAAATATATACCTACCCGGGTACACTTCGTATTTAGCTATTACGTGGAACGAATTGTTTATAGGATCTAGAAGAGTTCTTGCTCTTTGGGAAAATAAGGAAATTTAGCATTTCTTCAAATCGAGGCATAACAGCATGTTGCTTATACGCCATCTGGGCTCGAATTTTACTATTTTTGAAATAAGTTGAAGCTTCTGTGCGGTCAAAGTTCGTTTCTAAGTAAAATAGGAATTCATCCCAGCGCGCCCGACTGCCGTTTACTAAAGGAAATAATAAAAGTATCAGTTCAAAGTGAAGCATGATTTTATATTGCTATTAAGTATAAAGTTTATTGAAAGTGATTTCGGTTTGGATAGCAGCCAACTGAGAATGGATAGAAACATTGACGTGTTTCTCAAAATTTCAAACATCTCTGAAGAAGTCTTTGCAGTTCTTAAGCTGGGCATGCAGACCTGAGCATATTTGTACGCACGAACCATCTTTTTTCTTCTTGCTCCGCGAAGGAAGAAAGAAGACAAAAGGCGTTCGTGCGCACAAATATGCTCACGTCTGTACCCAACTTTCTCAGCAATATTTGATCTGCTGTAGACAGCTTTGTGTAATCACTGTTTGGAAAATCTTCTTATCGCCGAATACTGATTGTAAATTTGATGCGTATCTAAATATCAAACTGCTACGAGGTCACTGACAATATTATTATCTGGCGGTTCAGAAGTCGATTTATTTGAATTTTACTTAATCAGTATCTCACCATCATTGGTTTCTAGCTTCGATTACAGATCGAAAAGGGAATTGTTTGAACTGCCCTGAGAAGTTGATATCCTTGAGTTGGTTGTGGAGCACGGAGCTTGGAAGTAACAATCAAAGCAATGAAATCACAAAAGCATTCGAGGCGAAATTAATTGCATATAACTTATAACCGATCAAAAGATATTGCCTCGATATGATCGCTATTAGTTTAGGAGCACAAAGAAATATCAAATTGTGAACGCTGAAAGCTAGGTGAATTTTATCATGTTATTCTTCATTTTACGACTTATCACGAATAAATAAGTTCAAAAAAAAAACTATATTTTTCAAAGCTTTTCAGTTCGACTCATGGAAACTAAAATTGTCTCAACTTCTGTGAAAATCCGATAATGGTTGAGAAGTATATCTCATAAAATTATACGTGTTGTTTTATTACTACTTTTATTCACACAGAAATTGAGGTAGATTGAAGTTATGATGTTTCACGACTGTGTGCAAGTTTACAATTCCTGTTTCTGTAATACTTTGGCATGAATAGCTCATCTATCAATACACAGTACCTAGTATCGAGGAGTGAATATTAGAAAGAATCAACACCTAGGATTAATTAATATAATAGACCAACGCAAAATAATTGAATTACTTAATAATCACGTGAAAGTATCTCACAATCTCTTTTGCATTATATAACCCGACGACAATCATTCGCTGCCTTTGTCACTTGGAGATAATTTTCTTGAAAGCGAATTACTCCAGAAGAGGGACCACTAACGATAGAATACGAGCAAATCAAGATAAAGTGAGCTATGGTTTCTCTAAAAGCGAGGCAAGGTAAATGGCGAAGGATTTCACCGTCTCGAAATGCTGAATTCGAGGAGTTGTCACAGAATAAATTGAGTAGCTTATTTCGAAAAATCAAGTAAAAGGAATCTTTACAATCGCAACCCAAACCCAATTAATTTCCTGGTCGTTAGATGTGAGATTGAAGTAGTACTCGCGTCGTCACACCTACAGAAATGTCTATTGCAACATACTGACATGACGTGGAAACTAAATAATTGTCAGTAACATATTGTCCTTTTTCTTTCCCTGGGACATTGCGCGAAGATTTTTCTAGCCAATGCTTGTTATCTTTACTAGATATCCTATCGAAACTGTCAGACCAAACATTCAGCCCACCAATAATTCCTTGAGCAAACTATTAATTCAGTAAATACACACAGAAAGGAGGCGAGTTAAGAAAAGTACGACATAATTATTACAGACATAAGATGAGACATATCTTAACCATGTCATTTCTAACGAAACAGCAATATTTGGTGTAGTATGATCATTGATCACTTAGGTGTAAGCTACTGCAGTTATTTTGCAAGAATTTGTATCCTCTGTAACGTCCGGCAAATAAAGTTACAGTTCGCATATTAATTTCAACCGATTTCTGACGGTCGAGTATACTCGATCGATGTTTAACGATGAGGAAAAAAAACGGTGTCATAAATAATCGATTTCTTTCCCTAATGCCCCGTCTATACACGCACTCTATGATCGGGTATATTTAGGGTCTTAGCCAATCACTGAATTTCCACAACAGAAGTGACCAATCAATTGACAGATTTCTTAAACACTGTCATGATGTCATATTCACAACTGGCAGCTGGCTGTGTCACGTATTTACAACTTATTGTATAATCATTGGAAATGAAGAGCTCGCTTATTTTCCACAATACCATAACGTGGGGGATAATAATAGGGTGGAATCCTCTCGGAAAAGTACTTATTGAAAGAGAGACACAAGTAATGAGACGAAGTGAAAGGCCTATACTCTTTATGTAACAACTGATCCTCCCGTTCAGACTACTCGACGTAACGGTACAACAGGAATACGTAGAGTAAGGGTTATTCACCCAAAGGTCTTGTGGCTAGTCGCGTGCCGAGTTGCACTGCATTACCAGTTCCTGACATGCTACAGTAAGTACAGGAGTGCCTGGCTTTGAATAGTGCAGCAGTTGGGGTAGGTTTAGGCCAAGTTAGAACAGGCTACGTAACCTGGGATCACATACTGAGTTAGACGAGGTATAAAAGGTACGATGAACTGCATCTGCATTAGAAATAGACTTCTTGGTATTTCGGAATCGCCTGCCTCACAATCTGATTAGATCTTGGGAGATGATAGGCGATGATGATTTAGTGCAGGGGATTAAGCGGGGCGACGTAATGGCATCAAATTGCACCCTCGTAAGCGTGATTGAAATAGGAATTGTGGATTTAACTAATCAAGAAAAGAGGCATCTCTTGTATATAATCCCCAATCTTGTATAACAAATGATTCAATATAGGTGTCGCTAAACTCTTCTCACTAGTTCGTTAGATAGCTGTCAATAGAAAGTGCGCGTATCGGAACCAAACGATATATCACTGGTGCTATAAAAACATTTTACTACCGGTTCGAGCTCTAATATTTGCCGCATGAAGAATTTATTATTGCGTATATACGCTACCGGCTACACGGTAGTAAAACCAATCCATGTTCTTGGACAAAATATCGTTGAAAGTACAGTCCAGCTGGGTTCGATGAAGTTTCAAAGGCTTTCGATACCTGCACTTGAACAAATAATATACGTTTCATATTTTCCCAATATATTGAAAACGTATAAACTTTGATTAATCTGACTTTCGCATCTGAGTGAATTACACTGCAGCTGCAGAAAGTTGATTTGATCAATCGACAAAAGGCAAATTTATTCAACAACCGGTAAAGATTTCACAAGAAAATCATTACGACAATCGGTTTTTTTAAGTTATTAATTTTCACCGTCGCTGTCACTGTCACTTAACTACTCTGTAATTTATGGCGTTTTTCAAATCGATGTATTCAGCTTCGAAATGATGAAGGTAATTATATTTGTACGTTATACATTACCTAATGGCACCGTGGCACGGGAAATATTGATGTAGGATTATTATCGGACAAAAATCGATTCCGTTGCCTAGGTAGTAAACTCTACAATACAGTGGACAGTATGTTCATGTGAAGGCTACGCGATGTTTTCAGGCAATAAAAGAATAAAATAGAATTATTGGCTCTATGGAAGGAAGAACTCCGTACAATGTTCGAGGTCTGTTCCATGCTGCCCTGATGATGCTAGTTTGATTTGCTAATGTTCTTTGGAAGATAGTATGTCGATACTGAATATTCAACGTTATAATATATGCATGGAATTTCCGTTCTCGTAATTATGGAATTCTCCAAAGTCTCACAGCTGCCGAGATTCTGGTCTGTGACCCCGAGCTCCTATATCATAATTAGCTACTCTAGTAACTCGACTGCAAAGCATCTGTAATCGACAAGTTCGGCGAAACGGGTATTTGCTGAGAACTAATTCCGGCCTCAAAGTACAACCTGGAGGACCACGATCCTACATTTACAATATAGAAATATCTCCGACTCAAGATATTCAGCGGAGAAATTCCCCCTCAAGAATCACCGGACCCGTTATCCTTATCGGTTTCCAAAGATATGGCCCTAGACATTTTACTTTGAAAAAAAAAGAAACCGTTTGCATCAAGGTGCGTGCCTGCAAAGAGAACTTGAGTATGATATCCAGTACGATGCCGATTCTGACCTAAATTTCTTTTTTTCTTCTAATGTATTAAAATTTATGAATTATTAATGCACACCTACTTTGCGAACTCTTCCACGTTCTATGTTCTCGATCTCTGATAGTGCAGCAGCAACAGCGTGGACGTCGCTATATAGCTGACAGTGATGAATACAGGTAAGCTTATAAGAAAACCGAGTCACCTCGGTGGAGGAAAAGAAAGTGCTTTGGGGTCGTATTCTAACCGGATTGAAGGTGACAAAGAACTTTAAGAATATATCAGCATGTATCGAAGAAGCGACCCCTTCGCGGGCAAGGCGGAAACTTTCCATCGATATCCTATTTGAAATATGCAGATTCAAATTTAGTACTCGAGCCATATTGTAGTACCTCGACCAGGGAGAATCGTGATGGGTACACGAACGTCTGCATACTGCAGGTCTGCTACTCATCCGTTATCCCTGATCTAATTCCGTATGACGTTACCTAGATAATAATATCTACTAAATCTCAAACACGAGGCTTCATATCTTAATGTCGTTTACCCTCCTGAAATAGACCCCAGAAACTCTTCGACTGTTTTATTGTGAGAATTTCACCATATACATTATAGATATTTAATGAATCCTTTTTCTTTCAACTGGTAGTTTGGATGGCAGAATTTTTATCATTTTTTAATAAGATTTCTGAAGTTTTTTACTCGTTCGACGTTATTACCTAGCGTGTTAAGTGAATACTTGTCTTCGTAGCTCCCCCTCTGACAAGTCTATTTGTATAATTCGCATCCCCTCATGAAAAAGTGAGTTACGAGGCAAAGACTGTATACTCTTGAGGGTCAGCACGTGGTGCTGTCAAGAAGTGTCTGTATGCGTGCAGGTTACTCTATAATATAGGATATCACTTATATACTGTCCAGTGTACGAAGGTATATCGTGTATGTTAGTTTCACTCAGCCACTTAAAGTAGGTCGATCATTCTCCACGCTTATTAAGAATCAATAACCTTCGTGGTCTCGAGTCACATTATAGCAAATAGCGACCTTTTTTTCAATTTAGTTGGCCGATCAATTACAAGCGTTATTACTTATTACAGATACAATTATTCGCATGAAAGTACTTGACTGCACCCTGATGAAATCGCTGTTTCGTCTTCAATCCTCAAATGACATCAATTTGATGAAATTATCCTGCTCGATGCATGCGGCTGCAGCAGGTAATTAACAAACAGCGATTAATCGATCAACCGTTTTTAAAACTTGTACATTTTCAGTGATATCCATGATCCACGCGATGCGGTCTTCAGTCTTCAGATATCATTTTCCTAGAATATACTTAAAGTTGTAGGAACATCGAGCCAGGAGTAAACACTTTGCGCCACATCTACTTATCAGATAAAAAGGCAGCCTGCAGCCACACGAGTAGCTGCAACTCATTCAGAATATAATTTTACCTTGTAATTTCCGGTCGGAGATCCGATCGAATTATTGAATCTTCGATGGAAACAAGAGCAGAAATACATTACATGTTTTCTCCGGTAATTATTTTTACCTGAGGCTCGCCGTTCATTCATATCCTGGAAGCCGTCACAGCCGTGAATTTCTTCCCTTGGCTCTTACTCGTATGGCGAAGGCCTCTTCTATAGTCACTCGTATTCCATACATAGACTGTTGAGGTATCTCTTTCTCGCTGAAGATATCTGGAATTTAATTGTCTTTGGTAGTAGGAACAAATCCAATCGACATTCTCAAGCGTCCCCTCGCGTAACAAGATATGGCCTTTCAAGTATCGACACCGTCATGTGTCACGGTCCTCAACGTAAGTATTTCTCCTATTGTTTAACGATGCGATGCTTTATACAAGCTCGAAAGTAACCATAGTCGAAACTCGAAAGAGTTTTTAGTAAAAAAAAAAGCAAAAAACAAATAAAACGACATCCCTTCTCCCTCTGGCGACATATTATTTTATCAAATTAAATTTTGCCTGCAATTTTTGTTCAACGCTTCAAATGTAGGGACATAGTATCCGGACGAAATAGCTGGGTTTTAACCTTTATAAATTGGAATTTGTTTAATGAACATTCTACCGAGCATTTCGTCAGTCCTTGCGGGTATACTTGAACTATGACCTGGCCCAGGTGACCTTTCCTCGGGGTAAATTTCGGCGAAATATCCCAGGGGTTAACGGTTGCGCTAGTATAGCCTGATCCTCCTTGCCAACCAGCCCTATAAGATTACCCTTACCATAGTCGTAAAACTTACGATTCTCGTTTTACCCTCTATAATTATCATTCCAAAAACTACCCCCGCGTGATCACCGAGGTTACTTTTCTTTATTTTCGAGGCACCGTCGTTGCCTCGGGCATCTAGCGTCGATAGCCAATGTAACGAAATTGTGGAAGTTATGGGGGTACCAGTTCCGTGGGCTTTTCAAGAGGATTAGAGAAGAGAATCCTCAGTGAAATCGACCGCGACGGTACTGGAACTGCTGAACTATAACATCCATTGAGCAACAGGATTCTGCCAAGAAATTAGGCCACGGAACCATTTGCGAAATTGCTTTGCGGTATCGCAAAGAACAGTTAGGCCCAATATATATTGAAAATTCAATTTTCCTCCCATTCTAGTAAAAATAAATAATTATCAACCAAGAAACGATGAAATGTCGCGGATTTGAGACAGAAAAGAAATCGTTTAAAATTACATTAAACACTTATCTCTACCGTGACAGCAAGGGACTACGATCGAGGGATGGTGGGTACTATATAATTTTCTGCAAGACCTTCCAGATATTTTTAAATTCACTGGGGTTAGCAGAACCTTAAATCAATGCTTGAACCATTTATAATTCAATCACGAAATTACCGAAAAACTTGGTTCGCAACGACATTCTATTTGATTGAAATTCGTTACAAGTTTATATTTACCAATCGGTGATTGTCAAACTTACGCAGTACGCAAAATATCAATCGCCTCTTGGGTATCATTTTCGTTCCGCTTGTATATCGCGATTTTTTCAATTTTCTTATTTTATCTCTTCATTGAAAGTTTTGTGTTCATTGTCTGTTTGTTTTTTCAACAGTAATTATAAACTTCGTTCATTTGAATGAACGAAAAAGCTTATCTACTCTAAACTTTCACCTCCAATTTTATCATTTAAAATACGTTCTATACAGACTCCTGGGACTCTTAGTACTCTCAAAAACGCGACAGTTTAAAACCTCTGGAAATTTACAGGCTACGACCCTTCAAATTCATACATTATACGCATACCTATTGTTCTATATGTAAATTATTCACATGAAAAATAAGTTACTGTCAATGTGTGGAGAAAAATGATCTAACATCACAGTGATGATATGACACAGACATAGCTGTAGATATAAGAGTGAGTGGTAACGTCTGAAAATATTTGACACATCAACCTAAGCAAAGATGAACGTGCAGACGGAATTAACCAACAAAGAGAAACGTTCTTTTCTCAGCAAATTGACATTGTTCTAATTGCACCGAGTGTAATGTTGTTCTGGAGCTCTCACTGCTCCCTTATTCCGCTCATCAATCCTTACAATTTTATTTTGACAAAAATTCAGAACGTCAATTGCGACCAGCGGTTATATTCTTCTTTAATGTTCATGCAAATGAGAAATTTCACACAAGAAGACACGTAATGTTTTAAATTATTTCTTTACGAATCACGACATACGGTATATCGCGTCAACGTTTTAAAGAGCGAACGCTTCATCCTGATTCAGCCCACGCTTTCCCAAATATTTGATTCGACGTTGCAGGATGGTCAAATAAAACGTTATCGCACACAAGGATGGCCATGCTCACATATCCTCGTGGACGTCAATTACAAACTTCCGGGATTTCTATCCCTCGTAATGACTTGAAACGACAGTATAAATTTCACGAAAAAATCCGCCGTTTATTACAGTGAAAAAGTTGGATGAAGTAACGCAGAAGTAAGTGCCTCTCAAAAATATGAAGATATTCTTTATCAAATTACGGTATCATGGATGAATTATATCAATGTCAACTTTTTCTTTTATAAAATAAGATGTCAAAAAATGTACCTTGAACACAGCGAGGAAAAATATTTCACGTGCCATTGAGCAATAATTGTTCGTTGAAACCCACGCAAGATGAGAAATGATGGAGATGTTTGTATGCCTAGAATTTCCAGCAAGTATTTTAACGGAAAATCATACCAGTTAGGGTACCTACATGTATAATGATGTAGTCTTTTTACATAAATTTTCATAAAAAAATCTTTTTCGATAAAGTTAGTGTTTACAGCCGGCATATCATCCTGTATTTAATTTTTATAGGATTTAAAGGAGACCGAATTTTCATACCTATAAGTATCTCAGTTGAAAAGAAAGGCTTTCATTTTTAAAGGCATGCCTTTAATTCAAAAATACTAAACTAACTTCATCGAACCAATCAATCGATTACTCATTTAATTTTCTTCCCTATTTTACTCGAGGCTGTAGAACAGTCTTCATATTTTCGATAAACCAGCAATGTCAAAAACTTGTCATTCCAAGCTCAAGTCTACGAGTGCCTTGGGGTGTGTCACGGATATCTCTCCTTGTGGAGCACTTACACTGACGTCTCTGGTGAAAGACAAAGTGGTAAACAAAGAAAAATGACAAAAAAATTTCCATACCATGATAAAGTTTGTCCGTAAAATTCAGGCGGGTGTTTCAGTGGCGTCGAGCGAAGGAAATGAACTTTGATAATGACGCTGCAATAGATGTTACGTCTACGATTAGAACCAGTTGGTTATCATTCTTGAACCGAATATTATCGACCGATTGTAGGGGTTTCAAATTTTTCCAGTGAATTGGTGTGCACAATATATATACGTACACATGCGGATAAATGTAAATTTGCGCCTACAGTGATATCAGGGTGAATCTGAAATGCTCTGGGAACTTCTGTGTATCTATTAAATACGTAATCAAGGTTTATGCTGTTCTAGGATCAACTCGAGCTCTGTAGGGGCTGTACGTATAAAACTAACTATAATAATTACGCGTTGTGAATATGCATGAGAATAGGTTGGAGACATGAGCAGTCTCCGTATAGCAAGATATTTAGGTATTGTGTCTAATCACAGTGCTGTAACGAAGAGTTTATGCGACGTTCGTGCACAGAAGGTGTCAGACTAATACCCTTCTAGTTTCTAAATTGAAGTCCTAGTTCAACCAAACTTTTGACAATTGATTACAAACAAAGAAAGACACTGAATAATTTACCTACTCAGTAAGAACGTGTGCAATGAGTGGAATCAACCGATGCCTGTGAGATATGCTGAGCAGATTTTTTGCGAAAATTGATGCAACCCAATACCATTTCTTATGAACTTGAGTTGTAGCCAAGTGTGTGATCCTGCAGTGTGCACCGATTGTAGTCACGGTTGTTACGCTATTATTGTGGGAAAGCATGGTTCTTTGCAAGTACATTCATCACTATACAACGTTATTGGTTTCATGCAAATTATGACCCAGTTCGATACACCTTTGGTTTAAATTTCACCGCATTTGTACCAACTCGTTCGGATTGCTCTATTTCATCTGTATCAGTGCTGGACCAGCCGCAGCTCGAAAACTGTATGTAAAGTTATATAGGAACCCGTGGAACTTGAGATATGAACTCCGTAGCTAAACGACTTGGGTATTGAGTTGATAGCTTGATATACAAGCAGATGCCTTTGAACATTCGCATCCTGCTGTTAATATCAAAGACTTCAAACAGTTCATATTGGTAATCGTCCGGGTATTGAAGGGTGGTTAATTGATATTAGAGATAAATTGACAGTGAGCTGTCTATGTCCGTGGGAATACAATCTTACTCTGAAACATCATCAAGCCCGTGGATTAGAAGACATGATTTAAGTAAGATATAGGCTTGGCAACAAGCAGTAGCACGGGTAATCTTTACCCTATTCTTCACGACATGGTAATTAACGCTGACGATGCTTTGTTAGCGATAAAAGCCTCGAGCTACTGAGAGACAAGGTAAGGAAACCAGGTTTAATCTCAGACCATTTTTCGCGGCAGTAAATTCCCACAGAAATTTTCACTACAATCGTTAGAGTTGAGGGTACAAAGACTCAAACGAAACCATCGTGTCTTACGAATTTCGTGCTTGGGAATGTTAGCAAAGTTGTAAAGTAAGTTAACGCGCGTTGGGGATAAGGCAATAGGCGCATAATTCAAATTATCCACAAAGGAACAGAAGCGTGTATACATTACATTATTTGGTAAATGATTTTAATTGACAAGGTACGGGTAGATGAATGATTGACGGGCTTCGAAAATTGAGCATGACACGATAATAAATTAGATAAATTGAGATTGATTACCAAAAACTGCTGACAATAATCAACTTTGTAGGAAGTACCAAATTACCCAAATTTTTTTTACACTACCTTGGGAGCATCAAGCTAAAATTATTTTCGAATCCTCGTAACGGAATAACACAATTTGCGGTTCCCCGCTTATACCTACCGAGAAGAAATTTAATTTCCAACCAATTTATACGGAATTCTATCGTTGAAGATTCCTCAAGCGACGTTCGATTCATTGAAAGAGAAAGAAAATGAAGAGTCTGCTTCCTTCGATTTAATAAGAGACCGAATGAAGCGGCAAATATTTTCCACGATCACGTCAAATCATTTTCTGCGATTACCCCCGTCTCAATCTTTTCAAGAATAACTTTAAGTCTTGTATTCATTTTTTGGGCCGTACCATTATTTTTTCAAATAATTAAAACGGCAATGCTAATATTTCCGTAAAAACGCCTATAACGATCTGTACTTAATTTTGCATTTTTCAAACATTCCTCGAAACGTGTAACAAATATCTCATGACTTTTAATAGCTGATAAATTTCTGATTCAGAGTTCTGAATTGAGAAAGGAGGTCCGCTACCCGAATCACGTAATAATAATGCGCACTGAAATCACATACCAGAAATACTTTCCAGATACATGATGATGCACGTAATATGTAATCTGAAACCGATATACCAATATATAACCAACATTCATCTAATGGCCAGACATTCCCCAAGACTTTTCACTACGCAGACATGGTATCAACCTGGTATATCAAGCACGTCTATCTCTTTAATTAGAACGGATACCTCGTTAGGTAATATGAATTTGATAAAGACGTGGATTAAAGGCAACGAAAGACTGGAGAAGCAAGTCATCCTGAAAAGGGTAGCTCAAAGAAAATAATTTTCAGGTGCTATGTATATCATATATATACACGCAATTTCCAGTCCCGAAGCTTGTCAGGGACTTGCACAGTAATTGATTCAGCTCTCCGAGTCGAGTTGGTACGCAAAAACTGCCTGACGTCTACATAACATCAACTGATTCGTATTCAATTATTGTTTTTATACAACGCAAGCATGTTTTACGCGTTTTTCATGCTCGATTTTGGTACACAAAGGAGGCGTTTCAGAGACAGTTGAGCGGGTCTGTGAATGTGCATGCGAATAGTTCACTTTCAGCTACTTTTGAGTCCTAGGAGTTAAAAGTGGTCTCTGAAGTACGCGTTGTTATGCATAACACCGCGTTATTATGCGTTGCTATGCGTGTGTGTATCCGTCGACTTTGTGTACCGAATCGAGCATGAACTTGTAAAACATACTTTTGTTGTATAAAATATTGTGTGCACCAAGGAGGCGAAGGTCTTTTACTCCGAGCGTATTTGCAATACTCGTCTTTGACTCGTCTTCGACTCGTCTACGACTCGTATTGCAAATTTACGCTCGTCGTTGAAAGACCTTCTTTGCCTCCTTGGTACACAATATACTATTATTTTTATTTTATTTTTTTGGCCTTTCATACCCACTTCTGTATTCTTCTTTTGTCCCATTCCCTTTCAATTGCACAAACAAACGCGTTGCGATTAAAGAAAATTTTTACCGACGCGAGGACGAATTCTTAAACGACTAGCGTCTCAATTTGTATCAAATTATTTGTATTCTTGGACCTTACTCAATCCCTCGAGACACGTAAGACTCCACTTTAATCAACAACAAACATGCATGTATGTATGGTTCGAAGCGCATTTAAACGCCTGCCTAATTTGACAGATCCGGAGCCCTGGATTCACGATACATGCTCAAATACGGGCTCACTATTCTTCTATTCTCCGGGGTAATGGCTAATCGAATTCGGCTACGATCAGAAAAGAATGGACCCGAATAGAACACATATGGCGTTGGCTAAGAATTAGATTGGTTTTCTATCACGATCACTCCTGTACCCCCACTTCACTACCAGCCACCCGACCTTTTTTCGACTTGCCAAAAACCTGGCCTTCCAACTTATTTTTCATCTCCTTCCTTTAGTGCGGATAATAAAATTCTTTCGCTGGCAAGCTTCAAAGCCTCTCCACGACCAAAGGAACAAGAGTTAAGAAGAGAACGAAAGAATTTCGGAAAAATCCCCTTACGAAGAAATGTGTCCTATGGTTAGCATATTTTTCAAGCCTCGATAACCGCGCCCGGGTAACATTCTACATGGCCAGTTCACATGCCACATGGCATTAGCATGGCGATAATATCGGTAGACCATATTAAAAAATATCGGTGGTTGGAGGAATTTGGCGCGAAAATCAACATTTCAAAGTATCAAAAATGGTTGGGTTCAAAATTTTTGAATTCGAATTCCGAAGAGCATTCCTTTTCGAAAGATCGTAATTCGCTGCTTTTATTCGTGAAATGGGTATAATGAATGAAATCAGACAGAACTGCACGACGTTTATTCGGTCTCGCCCGTGATATTCCTATTCCCACTCTGATTCGAAAGTTGATTTTACTCGATTGCAGTTTTCATTCAGGAATAAAGGGTTCCCAGCTTTCAGAGACCTGAAAACGAATTTCAAAAACGAATAAAATAATTGAAATTTCAATGAAATAGAGTTTGAAAATCACAGAATTGCTAGCCAGAATATGAAATGAAAGAAGATCGATGCTGCAGGAGCTTGAATATAACTGATTTCAAAAGAGTTTATATTTATAGTACCAGACATCATACATCGGGTGTGTGTCATGCAGTATGAAATAGGGACACTGGGCACAGATATGTGGGGTGAGTTGTTACATTCAAAATTATACCAATATCGGGGTTTATCGTATCGTATCAATCGTGTATCCAATAATCGCAGTAATGAAATTCTTAATACCGTTGCATTAAGCTTGGACGCTCGTTACTCCAATACAGGGACGATCCATGATTATATACTATACATGTATGATGCGTCTCATCATTAGGTAAGCCGCATTACATTTCGCTAGTGCTCACTCGATATACAATATATACCCATATACATACCTTATCCACCGTTAAGGGAGATCGACCCTTACAAGCCACTTCAATATGTCTCATGTATAATTTATCAAATGAAAGTTCCGAATATGTTCCAGTTAGTGAAACCAACTGGGTCCAGTTTTTGATAATATAATTACCTATTCATTGTAAAAATTTCAAGAAATTAGGAAAGTCCGTTCAACAGTTATACCTGAGTGCGGATTTTCCGAATATCATAAAATTTCAACAATCACTAATTATTTATATCACCAAAATAAGTCGACAGATTTTTTTTCGAATTGTACAGTATTTTCGTATTACCAGTCAAATTATCTTGAATCTGTTAGACTCATTGAAAACAATTTGAAATTCGAACTTATTGTAAAGACAGAATTTCGCCTGTTTGTCACATGGGTTTGGAGCCATTTTTTCACCAAATATCGATTCGGTGCTTCTCTTGGTACCCAAAGGCATATGAGATGAAAGACAAATTACCATCAAGGAAAAAACTCTTGTTTTGAAGTCTGGAAAAAACTTGCTTCGATTAAAAACACGCCTGCAAGATTAGTATTCTTCCCTTCTCTATTCAGCGGCAGACTTAATTGAGCCAAAGATCAATCAGTCCACTGCGGAGAGTAAAGCCGATAGAATTATATATCACAAAAAAGTTGAACGAAACGTAGACGGTAATTACGCGGGCATAAGAAATTGAGAGTACTATAATAAATTTCTACTTGGTGGACCAACGACCCTGATCATCTTCGACTGGACAGATATACGGATCCCCAATAAACGGAAGTAGCTTTCCAAGGGGTCGTGTATATTCAGATAACGAGGGGCTTATAATCAGTCTGTTCTCAAAACCCCTGCAGTTTGTCCTCTCCCATTCTTGCCTCGTTTGTATCTCTTTCTCATTCACGTTTGTAGTCACTAATACGTACCTACTTTTCAGAGAGATTCGCTTACGTTAGTCTAGACTTAAACTGTCTGGATTATGTCAAACGAAGACTGGAGAAGACTGGGCTATATTGCCCAAGGATTAATTACGTGCCCAACATTTCATAAAGGCTCTGCATAACATAGCCATCAACGTTATACAATTAAATTGTAACCAACGATGAGATCACATTCATAACTACACTCAAATGGCATGTTAAGAATCCGAAAGCCTATTTTTTTTCTCCCTTCTGATACGGAAAAAGGGATATCCCATACAATTTTATGTTCTATTAGTTCGTGCTTACCGACATATGGAAACCCCAATTTTGTGGTCGGAATCTTATAAATAGGAAGAAAGATTACTTATACGGTTAATCGAGAGCAAACAGACCAAATTCTTCTCATTTTTATGTCAGGAACTGCGGACACGAGATCACCGAAATGAGAATAAATTCTTTAGCCAACACCCTAATAATTTTGCTATTTTTTCTACCCTTAGTACATACACCGTGCACCTGGTTAGTGCACGAGAAATACCTATTACCTCCGACGCCAATATCTGCAGCAATCCTTCGCCCCATTGCTATAACAATTATTATAAAATTCCTCAATCAAAACCTCCAGGCAATCGTAAAATTTGAAAAAATATCGCTCGCGGCATTCTCCGTTCTTTTATTTCGCTTGTAAGCCCCCGTGGTTGTGTTCGGGCATCAACTTTAGGGGTAACTCTTAATGAAAAAAAGTTGTGTCGTGTTTACAATCCGCGAGAAAAATTAACATCACCCTATAGTCATATCGTTTTTTTCTTTAGCTTTATGAAGCTGAGTCGCGATTAAAGCATTGAAGTTATTAAAGTCTTATGGTTCGTATATATCGGGCAGGCCATATTTCGCATGGAAATTTGGAAATATTATTCCTTATTCATGCAATACTAACTTTCTCGGATTGAATTACCGTTCGCGTATCACTCATGGAAATAAAAGACCATTGAATATCTCATAGTATATCATGTTCACGAAGAAAATGAAATACTTCTTTTTTATCCTTTATTAATTTCCTTTTGTGCACACATACGCCCCCTCGTTTCGCAAAAAAATGAAGAATCACGTGGTTTTATCGGTCCGCAGACACACAATACACATGCTTGTGGAACACTCGAGAAAGGAAATAATATTCGACATATTCCTTGGTTTTTTTTTCATTATTTCTTTCTTTTTTTTATTTTTTTTTCATTTCACGTAATCTCGTACTGACATACGTTCGGAAGGAATAACCAACGAATTCATAAAAATGTCAGAAAATTTCTATAGAAATCAGACTCTTCGTTTCCATATTCAGCTTTTTTCAACCACTTTTTCTCCAATGAATAGCCCCAGGGCTGCGCACGAGATCGAGACTATTCTCGGTATCGTCTCGTCTCGTCTCGGTTTTTCGAGACGATACCGAGACGATATCATTGAAAGAATTATCGAGACGATACCAGCTCTGAAGCGAGAGTTTGGGTGAGAGTCTCGGCGAGAGTCTCGTCGGGTTTGTCTCATTGAAAAAAGTGAATTTGAGACGTAAACTCTTGATGAATGACATCGAGTTATAGGTTTTTGATGAGAAAACTGAAAATTTATAATTTAAAATATGGTGAAACATGTTTTTCCTTGTGTTCATTTTAAATATCGACGAGATCGAGACGAGACAATTATAAAACATCCAGCATAACCGAGACCGAGACCGAAACGAGATACATTTTCTTAAAATCGAGACGAGCCGACACAACGAATTTTGAGACCGAGACGGGATCGAGACGATACTGAAAATTCAGCTATTTTACGAGACCGAGACGAGATTCTTCAAAATCTCGTCTCGTCTCGTCTCGTGCGCAGCCCTAAATAGCCCCGAAGTATTGCGGCTTGTCAATCTCTATCCTTTGCAGTTTCCCACTGCTTTTTCTCGCGAGGAAAGTCTGAAATCGAAAATTTTCGGAAATAAGCACGCTTCGGAATACCCGAATCACAATCACGAGAGCTGAAAGTACCGAAAGCTCCGACTCATGCAAGTTCGTTTCCTATAACTTCGTTTTAAACTACGGTGAGTATATGCCTATATTAGGTATTTCCATCGATTTTTCTCAAGTGAATTCATCCGAGCATGTAAGATGTAGGGTTAGTCTGATATCAAGAGGTGCTTTCTGATAGAGGGAAACCAGCCATAGAATGAAATAAAGTTATATATTTCTGGTTTTCAGATATAGGGTATATATAATGTAGCTTGTTATTCCTTTCCCTTTTTTAGTCCAATTGTAACTTGGTGAGTCCATAGATACTCCGTTACTCCATGATATATATTTTTTTCTGAATTTATCGTCTATCAAAATCCACAGATGAAGGCAAGAGTCCGCATTCCGTTTGGTCAAATAAAAAATTGCAATAATGGAAAAAACACGTTATTTGAAAATCTATTGCCGTTTAACACTCCGTAGAGTATAAATGATTGTGATATTTGTAATTGAATTTCTTATTCAACTGTCTCTGCCGATTGGAATTGGGAATTTTATCTGATATTCAGGATCTATTGATTGTGACCTAATTACACGTTTTAAAAATTTATTAGTCAGGCAACGTAAAGGGTCGCTGTGGCTATTTCTGAAAAATTATATATTAGGCCATATTATTCTATGTATAACTTCATTATTATAGAGTGTAGGGGAAGAAAAAAAATCAATTCAATAAACAACTATCGGAAGCGAAGACAGCGCTTGTTATGAGATTATCGTATATTACGTGTCGACGGGTCAGTTTACCAACGTCATGTCACTACCCAGAAGCCAATCATTCACAAGCGCAGTCGCTCATTGTACTCAAACTCAGGAATAATAAACCCAAGAAAATTCACCACCAATTCGTTGGGTTTTATTTCAGTGGGTCTGCCCGGAAGAGTTAGGTTGCATGTGGTTATTGATCTAGTTCAGGCAGCGGTAGTTTTAGTTCTACCCCTACAAGGCGGCTGTTCAATAATTAATACAAGTTAATTAGCTGAGCGTAGCAGAGCGAAAGTAGTACATTCTGCCAATTTACTACAATTATCCAACTATTTACTAAATTATTGATATTCGGGTACCATTCTCGGCCATGTGCAATTATTTTCGGTCATATCATTGAGTTTCGTCGATATACCTATACCTGGGGCTGGGCATATAAATATATAATAATCATCGTAAGTTTTATCATGGCCGAGTACGAGATTGAAATTATTTTCCCCCAACCAATATACTACCTTCTTGCGGGGTTCTTGCGACCATAACATTGAGGACATTAATTCGCAACCCTTCATTAATGTTATAATTTATCAATGACCGGTCGATATACCTTGAAATCAACCGATGCAATTCGTTAGAAAATGTCGTGCTGGTCTGTCAGTTATGTGACTTTTTTAATCTCATTTGATTGGAATTTATTTTCAATCGTAAACGACAGCTTTCATACATCGTAATTTTATTCATTTAGCCATACTAGTAATAATAACCTTTTAATCGTATAAATATTTAACGTCGTTGCTCGGAGTCTGCTACACGTAGACGTCCATGTAATGTGCGTAAGCGTAATGTCAAACGATAGGAGAATATCTCATCAAAGATCAATCGCATGGTACTTCCGTGGTGAAAAAAAATTAAAGAATTCTATACATCAACGTATACGTCAAATTTTGGCTATGCATGGAATTTTCGAGTGCAATTTTATCCCGCGCAATGAACTTTGCAAAAGAATTATACCGTCGGGATTAAAAGCTGGCTTAATTTCCAAGTTGTACCTATACGCGATTAAGAGTATTACGGAGGATCAGTAAACGCGAGTTTCCTACAAGTTAATAGCTTCGTGCGTAGTCACGACAACGATTAATTTCAACTAGGACTCTAGGAGTGTATATAGCAAAAGTTCTGTTAATAATATCAAAGTTTCATTTCAACTTTCAATATTCTACTACTTTATGCTATACCTAAGTACACATAGCTACACCGGTCTATTGATGGTTCGGTAACTGCACGACGGTGATATAATTATAATTAAGATTGCATACCTACAATAAGTTTACCAATAGGCAATATATCTGTAAAAAAAATCGTGCGTCTTCTGGATTGCAGCAAAAAAATCTATGTCGCTAAAATAATCGTGTATTCCATTGAGGGGGTAACTTGAGGGCCGCTGAAACTTGAAAAAAAGTTATATTTCATTATTTCAAATGTCTCAAAAAGGTACGTGGATTGAGAAGAGAAAATTTATCGCGTACCACTGCAAAAGTAATTTTTCACCGCATGGAATGAGAATTTTTCTTTCAATACAGATACTAACATGATCTAAAGATTGTATAGAAATTGATTTTTGATCGGACCTTTTTCAGTCGTTTAAAATAATATGCGAAAGACTCAATTTTTCAAAGTTTCACTGGCGCTTTTCTTATAAGAGTCATCATATGTGCCTATAAGTTCTTATTGAAATATCGTGCAAATATATCCATCGACATATTTATCGGCAAGTTTGACCTGCACCCTGTGTAACGTACGTTTGTTGATTGAATTGATAAAAACAAGCCATATAAATGAGGATCTGTTGTTGATGAGTTGATGTAAGATGAGGTGTTAAAAACGTCAGAGTAGGTAAATGATTATATACAATTGTTGCTCGTTCGAATGTATAATATACGATTAATATCAATGCACATAAGATGAGAGAACTGAATGTTAAGAATGACGGATGTTTTGGTGAGAATGGTGTTGAGGGGGCAAGAAAGACGGATGTATGATATGATAACATACATGATCGATGATAGGATGGACGAATATATAATATGGGTATATGAGAGGATGATAAAGACAAGAATAAACATAGCGGAGTGTTAAGCTTTCTCGTTTATTGAAAATATTTTTGTAAAATGTGTACGTCGGCCAGACCAGCCTAACCGACAAAAAAAAAAAGACGTTCATAATAAAAATGAAATTGTAGCAAATAGAAAAACATAGCAGAGATATTGAACTAACAATCATTATTACTCTAAGTAAAGGACCAATCAATGATGCATTCGCTTACTTCGTAATCTTAATATATTAATTATATTGTGTATAACAAAGCGGTAACAACTTGTTAATCGTAGGTAACTATTATGATAATAATTATTTATTTTATAATTACAATAATTAATGTGAGGATTATAACTAATAAATAACAAATCAATAATTTTGATCCGATAATATCCAATAATATATTATATCAATCTCTCTCGCTAAATCCCTTATTGTTTTTGTTCATTTTTGTTCATTTTTGTATTTTTTTTTCATTTTATTTTATTTTTTTCTTCTTTTTTGATATTAATTATTTAACAACAGTTTTATTTCTTTATTACTCGTTTCAATTTAATAATAACAATAATAATAATAATAATAGTAATGATAATAATAATAATATAATTTAATGATAATAGTAATATAATATTAATCACAATGATGATAACGATGATATAATAATCGTAATAATAATAACAACGAACATGGTTGTTATTTATAATATTGTGCAAATAACTCATATAGGTATGTATATATTCATTAATTATAAGAGTAATGAATGTCATTCAATGCGGTATTTTATTCAGCTTTGCTAAATTTTTGCGTTGATTCGCGCACGTACACACGTATTGATTCTCGCGTTAGATAGTATGTAGATTTAGATACTTACGGCACTTTGCAACGATTAAATCTATAACGGAATATCTATGTAGTGGACAATCCTTTATTTATTTATTTATTTATTTTATTTTTATTTATTTTTATTTATTTTTATTCTTTTTTCCTCAATGTTTCTTTTTTAGCTAACTTCTTTATAATCTTCGACTAACCCTGGATCAATCTTTGATTAATCATACGGATTATTAGCTCGTAGTCTACGAAGGTTGAGCTATGGCAGTTGCTCGCTTATTACTGGCCGATCGGTGCGATTTCAACGGATCATTTATCTTTAATTTTTTTTTTTTTTCTGTAATGATTGCTGCAGTTACGATTATTGCAAGCGATCAGCTATATGATCATCGATGATCCCGGTTGCCTCGCGAGTCAAATCGAAAAAGGTCTAAGAATTTTTTTAGTATAATTTTATTACTTCTTTATCATCTTTTTTTTTCTTTTTTTTTTTGTCGTTTGCTTTTTTTTCGTTTTTTTTCGTTTTTTTTTTTTTTTTTTTTTTTTGAGCACCTACGAAGCCCTTACTACTCGTATCGTAATAAGAAATATTTTTGCGTTGCGGTTTACAATTAATTTATATTTTACATCGCACAACTTATGCATGGGCATCATATGGTAGTAACATTGCCAGGGGAAAAGTGCGACGGTGCAGCAATCAATACTTACCCCGGAGCAATATTGTGGTAATAACTATATCTTACAATATAATATATATATAATATATATATATAATATATATTTATATATATCGTTGCATAAAAGGCAACTTACGTTAAAAAATTGATTTAATTTTTATACACGCAACTTCCCCCTATCAATGTTACCGCATGTGTCTCGCAAACGAGAAGAAGCGACAAATGATTTAACGGTCGCGTCGTTATCTTCACATTTTTTTTTATTCTTTTTTTTTCATGATTCTCTTCTTGTGTATCGTACTCTTAATAATTTTAGATTTGAGAGAGAAAATATTAAAAGATATCGCCTACGATGGTGAACACGAACATTGGAAAACTGGGGAAGTCTTGGTTCCAACGTAAGGCTTAATATTTTTTCTCTCAATTCGGCTTTTACTATCATTTTATTCTGCAGACTCTAGTTTTCTCGTTTCTTTTCTTCAAATCATTTTCGCGTTTTTCAATCTAGCTTCGTTACTTATTTATTTATTTATTTATATCTTTTTCGTTTGTCTCTTGGTTTTTAATCTCCGATTTTTTTATAATGACACTTACATTTAAAGCCCTTGAAAACATCACATCGTAGTTCATTATGACACGCAAAAAATTTGATCGAAAAATTTTTAGTGAAATATGTAAAAAATGGAACGGTGCTTAAAAATGTGAGAGTTCGGCAGCAGCCACGGCAACCGTTATTATATAAGATAATATATAGTATATATACGTAGTTCTGGGAACCGTTATATATGACACGCGTACGAATTTCGTGACGAAAACGCAAAAGTGCTTACCGAACTGCCTCCTATCATATCTATATGTATGTACGTATTATATGCTCTGCACTCTTTTCAATTCGATTTAAACTTTACTTTACCTTACTTTACATTACTTCATTTCATATTACTGTATGGAAACTGACTTGGCTATATTTCTTCCTGGTTTTACCGAGTTTTAGCGTAATAGTTGAATGTTTATGTTTATGTTAGCTTATACAGTGATGGCCCCGCGGTGGCCTGGAATTAGCAGAAGCGGGGTTCATTTTATTGCTCGTTACTCATGAAGACGCGTTCTAGAGTTCTAGACGATTAAATTGGATGTTGGATGAAACGTTAACCGGACATACGATACGGTGGTAATGATAACGCTTAGTATATATATGTATATATATATTCTCTTCCCGGTTATCGAATTATTTGCACAAATTACAGCCATTTAAAACTAAGATGATTATTTTTTTTTTATTTAAAGCGCTTGCCCAGAAGTGAAGCTTACGATTTGTTCGTCCGTAGGAGACAGGCTACCCTCGTCATCTGCTTTATAAATTTGCATCTGACTTATGCAAAAGAATGACACTCAGGTATACAGAATAATAATCCTCAAAAAGTTGATTTTTTCGTTGTTTAACAATTTCAATTCAACTAGAGTATCCGGCTCGATTGAATCGCCGTTCATTTTCAAGCTTTTCCCATTAGATAGATGTAGCAAGTTTCAATGAATTCGAGTCGGTGGGGTAAATGTCATGCAATACAAGTTTATAAAAAGAAGATTTTCACAGATTTATACCCCCGCCAGGTATACGATCGAGGATTCGATAAAATTGATGACAAATTTGCCTGACCTCCGTCGGACGAACTTGATTCACACCTTTGGATGCATTTCTCAATCTAGAAGTAATGCAATGTTTAATAATTTATAGACAAAAAAAAAGAAGAAAAAAATGAATTGAAAAAAACAAAATCAAAAAAAATTTACACTTAATTGAAATCGATTGAAGAATTGATGAAAATCCACGCGAGGTGACGAAAGTACCCGAATCTACGTATAGAAAATGTATTTTAATGCAGTAGGTACGTGGTTATTATTAAATCACTGCGGGCTTTCTTAAAACACTTTGACAAGCGGACTCGACACCAATAGTAAGTAATTTGTACGAGTAATTTACAATGATTCCTCTTTTGAGCTTCTATAGCTTAAATTAATGAACATCTTTTATTTATTTTCCTCTTTCTATATTCATGGTATGTCACTTTACTCTACCTACATTTTTCATCTCACATAAAACCGTTTCAATCGTTATTTCTATATACCACATCCCGTGCCAAGGCTATGGAACAAATATCTCTTATTGCCTTAGCTCAAATTCTGATTTGCGACGTTAAAAAAATATTTAATATCCTGTATTTCGTAGCGTCGATCACCTCGTCGTCCAGCCCACGACTTATTAGCTTGAACAAATTTAGCTTATTTACGTCAGGAATCAGTATATACAGGCTAATTATAATTAGCCACCGATTGGCTGCTGGCATTTTATATACGAGGTTTCGTTACGTGTCGAGTATATAGAATGGAGATTATTTCATCATTTTGTTCCTTCCATATTCCTTTCCATTTTCATTTTCCATTCCATTTTCATTTTCATTTTCATGTTCATATTCATGTTCATGTTCATGTTTATATTCATATTCATTTTTTCATCTCCATAACCCTATAATATTCCTCGGATGCTGGACCGCAGGCGAGGGCAGTCCTGACCGAGAGCAAATGCTCCGGACGTGAAGAGTGTGGTCCTGCAGGAAATCAGGGCTACACTAGCTACGGGCTCCAAGCTCTCGGCTGCGGCCCCGCGGTGAAGATATCCATGTGTATATATGTGTGTGTATGTGTGTTGTGTCTGTGTACCATAATCTGGACCATCTTACAAATTGATATCCGAAAAGTTCATAAATTTGCAGCCGTGCGCTGCGAAATGCGTTAAAAAATTCTTATTAGCAAATATCATCGGTTTTTCGGTATATTTCTCGGTATTGAATGGTTTTTTTATTTATTTTTTTTTTTTTCTGGGTTTTTTTTTTCTTTCTTTTTATTTCAGACACGCAACGAAAGTCATCTGTCATACAGACAACTGTTATGTGTGTATATTTATACGTAGGAATGTGTATAATATAATGTAATGTATATATATATAATTGTAATTAATTTAAATGATGCTTATTTGAATGAGTCGTTAAGTTACTCTTAAAAATTTGTGTCGGTTACTTCTTTA
This sequence comes from Tenthredo livida, assembly GCA_963992785.1. Taxonomy (NCBI): domain Eukaryota; kingdom Metazoa; phylum Arthropoda; class Insecta; order Hymenoptera; family Tenthredinidae; genus Tenthredo; species Tenthredo livida. The sequence continues at coordinate 21,753,347 of OZ023068.1, forward strand.
GTATTATTATTATTTTTATTTTTTTTCTTTTTTCTTCTTTTACTTGGCTAATGAAAGTTAATTTTAATACAATAAATGTTTTTTTCGTTATCTCATTTTGCAGCTATAGCCATGACAATCTCTTTATTTTATTATTTTATTTTATTTTTTGTTTGTTCTCGCGTCTTTAAACCTATACAAATCTTTTTCTTCTTTCTGCGATCTATTTTACACACTATATACCCTTCTCTTTCGTCTTTCTTTTTGTCTTTCTGTATCTCCTTCCCCCTTATACTCTCTTCAATTATATAACAAATAAGCTTTTTTGTATATAATAATAATAATTAATATTATTATTTTCTTTTTCTTTTATAATTTATTTATATGCAGGCGATTGTTATTATATTTATAATAATAATTTTTTATTTATTTATTTATTTTAATTTTTTTTGTTTTTTTGTGTTTTTTTTTGTTTTTTGTTTTATTATTTAGTAACGTTATTGTATTTTATTCTGAAGCCATCTACAACGTGTTTAGTGTATTTTGTATTTTGTTAATTTTTTTATTTATTTTTTTGTTATTTTGTAAACGTGTAAATAGTTATTTAGCTTGCGGCATCCTCACGTCATCCCCCCATCGTGGGGGCGTTATCGCACCCACGCTACGCGAACGGTAACAATTTTATTATTGTTTTATTTATTTATTTATTTATTTATTCATTCATTTACTTGCTCATTGATTTATACTCTTTGCACTCCCGCCGGTTACCGCACTCTTCGACACATCACTTTATTTGTTCAAGTGTTCAAACTTCTGATCCGTATGTACTTTCGCGCTCCCTCCCTAATCCATATCTCTTTTTTTTTCTTTTTTTTTACAACTTTTTACCTTCAAGTCACTTGATTTTATCATCCCTTCACGGCTCTCTCTCTCTCTCTCTATCGCTTTCTCTTTGTCTATCTTCAATCGCACAAGTTTCATTTCTTATTATTATTATCATTATTATCACCGTCACGCTTCTGTCCACTCACACACGCAAAAATAGGTAGAGCGGATTATACGTTGCATATATAGAGAGAATTATACGAGGAATTTAAAGAGTGCATTTATAAAAAGCCGAAATGCTGCAGTGTATAGGCTGTTAGTTTTTATAACGTATATAGAAATCATTCGTTCGATTAAAAACCCTAACGCCAAGCGCGATCGCGCCGCACCCCGTCCCTTAATTCAGCGAGAGAATTAATTATCGAGGACTAATTTCAACAATTTTAATAATCATTTCGTCTCTCTTATTAATTGTCATTTTCACTCCCGTTGTATAAGGCTTAGAGTCAGGCAAATAGGGCTCGTGTATCATGTATGTCATATATTAGTGTTTCGCCACGAACGATTGCGAACGATTGCGAACGGTAGTTTCGTTTATCGTGCGTGTCAGCACACATTTTCAACAACGAAAAGAAGAGAAAAAAAAAGAAGAAAAAACAAATGATCATTTTCTTCTGCATTTGGGAGGGAGGAGGGCCCATGTGTGTATTAAATTGGCACCAATAATAAATTGACGTAATCGTCTCTTCCGTGATAAAACGTGAATTCGACGTTAAATATACGCGGCAGCGATTCCTCCTGGGGAAGTTTTTGGAGGATTCACACCGTTAGTTTATCAGGTAAGAAATGATCGAGTCAAATTACGTCTCGTTCCCTTCAGCTGATCTTCTGCATGTACGTATACGTTTCAGGGCGAGCGCGAAGGCACGAACGAAAAAGCTGCATCCAAAAAATTTTCTTCAATAAGAAAATACGGAATTAGCCGATGGAAGCTGTTCCAGAACCTCCAGACGCCGTTACGCTGCTCCCGCTCGCTCGATAGGAATAATTTTGAAAATTATTTTCCTCATCTTGTCCAACGTTTCTTTCGCAATGCAATCTCTCATTCGTCTCTCGATATTTTACTTGCGTTTCTCTTTTAATCCCGGTATAACAGAACTACGGCTTTTAATAGTGGCTCCGAACGGCACGACCGTGCAGACGATTAAAGGCAACTCGTTGGAGGATTTATTTATTTTTTTATACAACTATAAGGCTGTTAAATAGTATAAATATAACGCGTGTGAGGTTTTTAATTGGGAGGAGGACGCGGCCGCGATCAGACATCCGCCGTGCGTGACGTTACGCTCGGCGACCGACTGTGGATAACGACCCTATGGCCATTTTTTGTGACAAAACCATCACTCTCGACGAGGACTGCCGTCTGTCGACCCCTAGGATCGGTGTCCGGGTCATCGCTCTCCTCGCTTGGGCCACCAAGCCGTTGCTGCTTGTGCTTCCGCCAGGCGTTCTGGATGAGGCGAGCGCAGTACTCTTCGCGCTGACGCCACAAGGTCGAAGAGACGGGCTCGTAGCCCGCCTCGTCCGGTCTTGCTTGCACCTCGCCCAGCTCCGCCGTTTCCTCTATGGGGTTGCCCTTCCTCGCGAAGAAGTCTTTTGTGAGTGCATCGAGAATGTCCACGCAAAACATAAGGTCACCCTTACATATGGGGATATCCATCGACACAATCTTGTACTTATTCGGCTTGTGAATTTGCAACGGTGGCTCTAGCACGTCCAAGAAATCTGAGAGCTGATCGTATCTTATGTACTGGGTTCCGTCAGGATCGAACTGTTGCCATATCTCGTAATACATGTCGTAGTCGTCGTCGGTCAAACCTTCTTGCACATCCTCCGTTGCCTGGGAGTAGTTCTCGAGAATAACAGCGATGTACATGTTGATAACGATCAGGAAACTTATCACCAAATACGAAAGAAGATAGGCGATCCCTATCGTCGACGAACCGCAGTTACCTGGATAACCAATCTCATTATTTGGCTCCTGACAGTCCTCCTCGTTTATTATACCGTCCAGCACCCCGTCCCAACCGGCCGAGGTGGACATCTGAAAATAAACATTCGTTTTCTCAATTTTATCCAAATTCATTGTGCAGGGTATGCTTCGTACGAAGAACTCCTCTCTTCTTACTTGGAACAGCAGTATCATGGACTGTGTGAACGTTTTGAAGTTGTAGACGTCGTCGAGGCCACTCTTGTCCTTGACGTGCATGAAAAATGACATCCCGAATATGGCGAAGATGAACATCACCAGAAAGAGGAGTAGACAGATGTTGAATAGCGCAGGCAATGACATCGCCAATGCAAAGAGTAGCGTTCTGATGCCCTTCGCACCCTTGACCAAACGGAGTACTCGACCGACTTTTGCCACTCGAACGACACGAAGTAACGTCGGGGAGACGAAATACTTCTCGATTATGTCGCTGAGTACCAGACCTAAAAATTGGTGGGCAAGAGAAATATTAGCATACACATAGTTTGAAAAGTTTCAGAAATTAATAGAAGGCAGCAAGATGCTAGTGTTCAAGATGCAACTAGGTCGGGAAGGAGACACTACAGGTTATTGCTACTAGGCAGAGAGGTGTGAGTTGTGCTCTTATTTTTTATTGATATTGTAATCGGTTCATCTTCTGTTTTGTTTTTTTTTTTTGTTAAGGAATCATAGATTAATAACTATGGAAGACATGCCTCTCGTCTACGGTGCTTTAGAAAAATACGAGTTACACTTTACTCTGTTACGCTATGGATCGGCGTAGACTTAACGTTCGCAGGTTCAGAAATTGACGGTTTGAAATTTTACTCTGTGGTCAACAGTCGGAGACGAATTAACAAGTAACCAAAGCCTGGTCTAAATTTTTTGTCCAATTATTAAACAGTCGCTATAAATTCTTGCTACCTATACGCCGAGCCATTATGCGACTCTACGAGTCTATAATATAGCCTATAGTAGTAAGAATATATATTGTGTGAATATGGTAAACGAGGTGGTAGCGTACTCCTGTGAATACTGTGTAGAAAATGTATAAGAAGAAAATTTTATTGAACAAACCAACCATGCCTTACCCGGACTTTGAATCTGACTGTTAGATTTTTTTACCTCGCACCAAAGTTATGCAAACTCATTAGTACCACAGTGGTTACTTTTCTCATTGATCAAGTACCCCTCGTAGATGGAGTGCAGGAAAGCAGTTGGAGGCTTATATACATGAAATATGTAGGATTTTTTTTTTTTTTTTTTGAACGGGATACGGTGATGGGGAAAAACATCAAATTGACATCAATGTAAGGCTACATAGCGTAATGACGTTGATCAGTCATTGCGACCCAAGTGAAACGGCACCCTGATCGCTCGATTTTTGCTGTTCATTATTTTGTTATTGTGTGCAGTGAGGAGGAAAAGAGTGTGATGTAATAAATACTAGTTTTGCATTCAAGCTATGGTGACCCTAAGGGTCAAAAAATTGGAATGCACTACGATAGGTAAAAATAAAATAGGTCCTCATCGGTCGATCGGCGAGATATGTATATTGTATAATTGTGAAAATGTGTGATTATAGCATATTGTGAAAAGCGATCAGGGTGTATTTCTCATATTCGTAGTTTCATTGGGGTCATATGACTGATATTATCATTACGGTACATTACCTAATATTGATAATATAACGACAACAAAATCAAACAAGTTCCATGGCTCCTTGAAATAGTGGTAACGAAGGGCGAATATCTTCATGAGACACTCGCTGGTGAATATCACTATGAATATCATGTTTAGGTAGTCCAGCACGTCACTGAATGTTTGGCTTTGCTGGTAATGATCCAGTGTCATTGTCAACATGTTCAACCCGATGAACAACATGATTATCATGTCGAACTTCTTGTCCGTCACTATTTCAAACACTATTCCTTGAGGTCTCCACTGAAAAGGAAAAAAGAATAGGAACCATTAGCCCATTTTGCATATGACAGTGAACTACAAAATATACATACTTTCATCAATTTGAGGCAAAAAGCGCACATAACGGATTCAAAAAATATATTTTTTAACAAATAAATTTACTGCCTATTGAGGTACGTGTGTGTCTTTGCAATGCTTATACAAGAGCGTGTGTCGTGACTATATATAATTTCTGTTCGTTGTGTCTACTTGCTACGTGGTGAGTCCAAAAATTATCGCTACTTATCGTTGATGAAACTCAATATAAAAAAAAATAATAATACTTGCACCGTTGCTGTAAAGTTTTAATGAAACGTGATTAATTATTTCACATTAGCACAGATTCTTTTATCTCGGCATCGTTAGACTGTACAGCATAATTGAGATGGTAAAGAAGAAGGAGAAGAAATAATTATACGTAATATAGGACCGAAAAATTCCAATGACAACTCACCCTAGGACGTGGGATAGCCTTTAGCGGCTTTTTACTTCCCATTTTCTTCATCGCGTTGTAGTACTTTTTCTGATCTTCCGTCATGAACATTTCCAATGATCCACCCGCCTTCTTCTTCTGTTCGTTAAAGTTGTCGATGATGACTCCGATAAACAAATTGAGAGTAAAGAAAGACCCGAATATGATGAAAAATACAAAATAGAGATACATGTAGATGTTCGTCTCGCGAATTGGTTGTTTGTTCACCTGAAAAATCGGTCATGTTAACGTGAACAACCCCCAGCTTATTTCTAAGTTCGAATAAAGTTCAGGATGCTTACGTCTCTCGAGTCAATCGCGTCATTCATTATTTGAATCCATCCCTTGAACGTTGCCACCTGGAAGAGGCACAGGTACGCTTTTCCAACGTGATCGAAATTCATTGGTGAATTTTCCCAGGTGTAATTTTCAGCTATGCAAGCATTTCGGTCTGGTATTATCTCGTGACTCAACGTCGTTTTGTTTGCATCGACGCACTATGAGATAAACGTATATGATTATAGAATCATTCGAGCTTTTCTTTGCAAGAAATAACTGTTTTCAATGCAAGCTTACCTTGAAGTATTTTCCGGCGAACAATTGGACTCCCATAATGGCGAAAATCAACCAGAATATCAGACACACCAGCAATACGTTGAAGATGGACGGGATTGCTTGGACCAATGCGTTTACGACCACCTACGAAGGATATGTGTCAGTACGATTGCATTGGGTTTCATTTTTATGCATTTTGTGTTAGCCGAATTTTGAGTAAGAAATAAATATATGAATTTTCAAACTTCACGGCACGAAAGATACAGAAATCGGTAACATTATATTTGATGAATGTATTTTACACGTCTTCTTTGATAGAATCCTTCTAGTATTGCAGTGAAATTATATATCATCTTTTCAAACTTTAGTAATTATAGAGTAGGCAGAAGATATATCGCGCTTTCAAATCACGGCTAAGATATCGATAAGGACTAAAACGCGAAGGATGAAAATTCAATGTGTGTGTAAAATTTTGAAACTGTTCAGATCAATAATTATTGAATTTGACATTCCAAAAACTGAAAATGCGCTGCAACCCTATTGGTCTACCCTGCCTTGTTTTGTGTTTGCTTTGCGCTTATAGTATACGTGCAAAGTTTTCAAATAAAATCAAACTTTGTCGTGTCAAACTATGTATTTGCTATTTTGTGCTCTGGTAAAATGACGCTAATAATTGAACAAACTCGTGCTACAAGGCTAACAATAAGTGGCAGGTAACGCGTGTTCACTGTTGTTTCAAAGCAAGCTATATTATCTAGTATCCGAATTACCTAACTTCACGTAAATTAATTGGAATATTTGAAAAAGTATATTTCTCTCGAATCTCTTATAAGAAGAAAAAAAAAATACCAATGAGATTATGATTTTTACTGAGGCTAGATATCGATATCAAAGTTATATAGTCGTTCCTGTATTTTCATTGCAATGATGCGGAAATTAGTCTAGCGAAAGTTCAGCACTGAACATTGCTAATCATTGATCCGATGTAGATATTGAGATGTGATTTGTTTATTGGCTCATATAACGTGTTTAATTTGTAAAATTTGGATTACTTGAGTTGGCTCGTGTTAACTAATTTCGTAACGGAAAGATATTGAAGAAAAAAAGGTGAGAAGTTTTATTCGTGTTAAAATATTTCAATATTCCAAGTCCTAGCCAGTGACTAACTCAAAGTAACGGTATTCTTGCGGGGTAAAGACTTCTCACTGTACGAGCTCTGTTTTATTTATTTTTTAATAATAATTTATAATTGAGATTATATACGGACAGACACAAGCGAAACATCCACTCCAAGCATCACTAAGGCACACTAGATGCGGGCAGCAATTTTCATGCGATAGAGTAGAGAATCTTAGAAAGATATGAAGTATAAAAGGCAGTGTGTCATGCGGTTATTTGGCAAATTTCACAGTACAAAGGGGTTGAGGTGTCGGGGTTGGGCATGAACGTGATTCTTAGATCAAATGTCTCAGCGACCTTATTATCACTATAATTATATTCAATTATTATATGTAAACGAAAGTATTTTGACAACGTTTCGAAAAAAGTAAACTCTGCTCAACTGCACTCGATTGACGTGAAAGAAAAAGGAAAAAGAAAAAAGAAAAAAAAAAGTGATAGGTACGCTACTATTATTCGGTACTTATTTCTTTCCCGAACCTTTCAATAACGCAGATGGTATACGTGTTTTATATGTGCGTGTGTGTAAATTGCGGTATATCGTCTACTTGTCTTAAGCTATGCATTCATTCCTGTATTGGTAAATTTTTATTTTCACCAACGAACTTGCGTTAGACGAGAAAATAATTATCAAAATTATCAAAAATGATTATCGAAATGACACAGAATTATCAAGAAATACATGATCCGAAAAGAATCAAGATGAAAAAGGTAGCTATTTTCAGAAATTCCTCGTCACTCGCAAGCCTTATGTGAATATTGGACATAATACAGAAGACACTGTGACAATTTTCAAGTCATAATTAGAATATGGATAAAAATATAAAATAATTGGAAATTTTTTTTCAGAAATGTATACAATATGCAAGAACTATTATTTATTTTTAATACATCTAAAGACTTGAAAATATCTTGCGTCGTGCCAGAATGATATCAAATTCAAACGTTGCGTCCGCCCTAGGGGCGCTAATCTATTTATTATAATCTGTAACTAATATGCGATCAAATGAATGATACATTATACGAAAACGAATTTGCATTCTGCGATCTATATACCAAGGATATGTCCACGTATGTATATGTAATTACGTATTATATCTATTAATGCGCATTTACATACATGTCTCCATATTCATGTGTATATATAATATAATATTTATATATATGTATAATATCAGCAATCACTACGACAAGAGAGATGACATTAAAAAAAAAAAAAAAAAAAAAAAAATTAACGGCTGAAACTAGTCAACAATATACGTGACGGGTGAGAAGAGACTTGGACAAGGTCAGCTGAGACGCTTCGCACGCTACATACCCTCATCCCCTGCATTCTAGACATCGCCCTGAGCGGTCTTAGGGCTCTTAGGGTCCGCATTGTTTTGAAGGCTTGAATTCCCCCTGCGCCACAGAGCGACGCTACGAAGTTAATGAGGGAGACCTGCAGGCGAGAAACAGTCATGGCAAGGTAGAAGCTACGTAGAAGTCAGAACTAAAGTTCGTTCGGTTTTCGTTCGGTTTTTACGTCTTTACTTTTAGCTTATTACGTGTTTTCATTTTATTTTATGGTTTCCATATATATATATTTTTTTTTATAGTATATATATATCTTATATTCTCTTTCTCTCTCTCTTTCTTTCTCTCGCTCTCTTTCTCTCTCGTTGATCATCAACAATAATTAACAAGAACAATTATAACAAGAACAACAATTGACGAAAAATCGAAAGTTGCGTCACGATCAGGGGCGACGAAGGAGCGGACGATGTCCGGGTCCACGTCGAGTTGTGGGAAAATCGAGCTTAGATTTCAATATATGTAGTAGACGATCCGACGAAAGGAATATTGATATAGTAAGCTAGTTTGCTAATTTTTGATTTCTTCTTTTTTTTTCTCTCTCTCTCTCTCTCTCTCTCTCTCTCTCTCTCTTTCTCTCTCTCTCTTTTTTTTAGATCATTCTAAAAGAATAGTGGTGTCAGGGTCGCCAAACTGTAGAAAATTAGTAGTAGATACAGAAAATGACAGTGTAGCAGCAGCAACAACCAGGAAACGATATATATAACGAACGAGAGACAGAAATGTACAGAGTGTTTGTTATTAAAAGACAATGAACAATCGGCTCCATCCTGAAACAGACTAAACATTTCGAATCCAATGCGAAATTCACCACGATACACGCTCTGTATCATCAATATTACGCGTACAATTAAAAATCAGCCAAAATATCTTAAACTTCAAAAATCTTACTGAGAATTGATTGAATTTTGTTGAATAAATAAAATTCGATTATAATTGGAACAATTAATGAGAACGATATGAAAAGTAATGAAACTTTCGGGTTTTACGTGTGGATACTTCGATAGAAAATTTAACCCAAGACGGTCATATGGGGTGTGACACACCCCAAGTTATTTTCGAGCTCGAATCTCGGCCTCTTAATCCCGGAAACCGACGTTATTACCTCTAACTAGAGTTTTTATTTTTTTTTGCAAATTTTTTTTTTTTTTTTCTCGCAAATTTTTTTTTCACGAATTTTTTAAACATACTTAAAACTAAAATTTTCGTTTCATTCTTGAATGGGTTAATAAAGAAACGTTTGAAATATGTTCTCAATTTTTTTGGGGCCCCCCGGATAATTCTACGAAATTCTACAGCGCTTCAAAGTGCTGGGGTGTGTCACACCCCATATGACCACCACGGGATTCTTATGAGGTGTGACCGTCTTGGATTAAGACCGAGTATCGTGGCGACGCAGACCGACGCCAACCGTCGACAGACTAATGGAAGAGAAAAATGAAAAATTTATATAGAATAGAATACAGAAAATTTTGAAACTTTTTGTTTATCGGTCATCGGTAGGCGTAGGGGCTAAGTAACACACAGGGAGCTTGTACGTTACATACAAAGCATACTTGACGGAACACAACAATTATTTTATGAAAATGGTAGAAAAGGCGTACACGGCATAGCTTAGTACGACAAAGACTCCAGTACCAGTGCAGACATCAAGTAGATTGAATTTGGATGTCAATGTGCCGCCGCACGCCATATTAAGCACACCACGGTATGCTACAGTGTAGCAGGGATCTCAAGATGGGAAAAGCTAAAGCCAAATTTGCTTACAGATCGTTACGACGGTCAATTCTATATGGATAATATATATGTATAGATTTTTCAACTGGCTCGATTATCAGTATATTATCAATAATATTATTAATGATAACCGTGCGATCGCGATGATAATTTATCACTGAATTTCTTAAACCTAGTTTTGGTCCACGAACTCTAGCGGAAGGTATAAGATATATTATGTTAGTTATTAAAGCACCATAGGTCAGCCCTAGCTTAAATTCTATGCAAATAGGTTTGAGTTCACAAAAGCAAAAAATTTCTGCGAGCGTGCAATTCTCTGAGGATAAAATACGCCGCGTTAAATGGAACGTTACACACTGCAGTATGCGTGTCGTTCGATCTGTGGACTTTGGGATTAACTTGGAATTTGGGTAAAGTAATCGACACGCGGGAATCGATAGGACATTATTTTTTTTTTTCTCATCCTCGTTGAACCGATGACTTACTCTCATGCCCTCCCAACGAGATACTGCTCGCAGAGGTCTCAATGCCCGAAGTGTTCGCATTGAGCGGAACGCCGGGATGTCAGCTGCACCAGCCCAGATTGCTCCCAAGTTGATCAGTGAAAGCTATTATCATTAACTCACACGTTATACATTTAAATAATATATATACTCATCAAGCACACACATATATACATGTAAATATCTGGTTATTAATCGACACAAAATTAATCGGTCGTCGCAGAATATCAGTTGCTGTAACAATTACACAACCAATAATGATCCGTTCAAAACTTTCGAAAATCTTACAGAGCTGAACCTCATGGAACCAGGAATTCAACGTTGAGTAAGAGTTTCAATTTTGCTTCGCGATTATGTATTTTCTAAATAATTTTCATCCACGGTTCAATGAGACGGAACCATGCTTCCAAAAGCTTTAAATTGAATCTAGAAAAATCACAAATTATGGAATCGTCTGATTTAATATCACATCTGTATCCCCTACCGTAGAGCTGGTATATTATCTGCAAATATTCACGAAAGTATCTAATAAACTGAAGAATACGTTGGTGCAGGCATCATCCTGAAAAACTTCATCCGACAGCATATGACGTGGTATGTAACGGTGAAAGAATATATTTTTTATCAACTATTCATGTGAAGTTCAAGAACTTGAAACACGACGAACTTTGTTCTCCCTTCATAATATAATATAATTTATTTTCTATCTGGATAAAAATTTCGTTCAAGTATTTGATATTGCTTTTGTCAATTCTCAGTACTTTCACAAATTTTTCTTATTCCCTCTTGATATTCTTTCAGAGTGATTTATTCAAAAAGTTAATACTTTGTTAATCTTAGATCGCTTACCATGACAATGATAAAATCGAGCCAGCACCACGCGTTCGTAAAGTATTTCTTGAATCCTAACGCAAGCCACTTAATCAACATCTCGAGGAAGAAGATGACGGTGAAAATACGGTCCATATAATAGAGTATATCCTGAAGAATAGGTCTCGATGAAAGGTGGACGTCTTCCAATGCCTGATAAAAATCGATCAATCAATATCAAACGGAACCAGCCCTGCCTCAAGCAGTAATTGGTAGCATCAACGTCTTGTAAAAAAATCAATTTTACCAGAGCCAAACTGCTGAGCAAAATCATAGTGATAACGGCCGTTTCAAAATATTTGTTCTCTATCAATTGGAAAGTTTTCAGCCTCAAATTTGCCCATCCCTGCCAAAACGGAGCATCGTCGTCACCAGCCAAAAACGGAAACTTTTTGTAACAGTTGTCCGGGCAACAATCGGCCGGATAGTCCGCGTCGATTAGCTCTTCGTCCGTTTGAATAATCAGTTCTCCATTCAGCTCCTCTTCACCTTCTTCTCCTTCTTCCTCTAAGTCTATCAAAATGTCAACATTTTTCACTCACGATTCTGAGAATCTTCACATTACTTCGAGGACTACATTTATAGCTACTTTCTATGTATAAAAAATTCATATTTGCACGGTGACTATTTCATCGCTGGTATTTTTCGTATTTTTTAGAACCCATATCTACGCTTCAAGGAAAAAAAAAAACTTGAGATCGAAAGGTGCGATCGTTAACTAAGGGGAGTAATAAGATCAATGAATCGTGCGCTTGTAAATACCTAGTAACGAACCTTCCTGATCGAGATCTTCTTTGCTAGCATCTTTTTTCTCCTCTCCATCCAATGAGTCTACACTTCCTTTGTGACTCTCATCTTTAAACGGACGATTTTTGTGACTACCGTAGGATTTGTGACTGTTGAAGAAATGGAGAATAACAATTTTGAGTAACCAGAGTGAAAAAACTTCGTCATTTTCGAGAGAAATTAACCATGATTTATGGACTGAGTGGCTGACCTTATCGTGTCTTCGTCGTGATGATTCATGTACTCATGTTCCATTCTGTTGTCATGGTGATTTATAGAATTTCCAATTGCCTTGGTATTATTCATGCATAGTTTTCCCTTCTTGAGTTTGTTTTTCAGATCTCCTTTGGGAACGGAAATATCCATAAAATTAATGAAATTGTGCAACGTGACTAATTCTACGCCATGAAACATCCAGACACATTTAGTGCTTGTTGCAGAAGGAGATTGAATGCTTTATTAGTCAATTAACAAACATTCACAAGGACATCAACCACGACATTATTAAGTGCTGGAGCAGAGACGAAGTATCAAAAGGCCTTCAAAGATTGATCGACTAATATTTTAAAGCGTAAGATATCTGATTATCAGGAGAATTAATGTCAGACCAATCTTTTCAGTTTCCTTTCTAATCTTCGCATCAGAAATTAAACCGATTATGTATGTAATTATGTAGTGTATGTACGAGAATGATAATTTCACAAACAATTACGTGATATTCGAAAGAATCAACTATCACGACTTCATCCTCACCATGGATGGTGAATTCCATGCCATCGCCAATGGCCACTTCTAGTTGATTGTTCAGATCTTTAGCATTTTTCTTATCTCTGTAGCCGTCTAGTTCACCATCTGCTAGATCTAAATCTCCGTCACGATCGATTCCATCTGCACAGTCACCCACAATTCCATATCCTTTTTTATTACCAGTATAAAAACTTCCGGACATCACTTAAACCACAAGACTTTTTTCAATCAGTTTGTAAATATATATTCATTTTTACAAGCTATAGGAACTTTGTTAATTCGATAAATAAATATTGATTTTGTTGAATTTCTGTTAAATTATAATATTTCATACGCTATATCGTCTGCTGGATAATATTTATCGCCAGTTACTCAATGAAGCTGAACAAAATTTTAGGTCGTCAAACTTCGACTGTCTCATTGATTGTTTCAAATAGAAAAATTAAATTCTTTCACAAGCATGCAACTGAGATATTCTATGTAATTCTGTTTTCGGTTGTTCTTTGCTTTTTCGAAAAACCATTTGCGTACTCGAAATAAACCACACTACACAGTAATTTTAAACTAAATAAAAATCGAAAAAAAAAGAAAAGAAACCAGTAAATTATAAAAAACCAAATAATGAATAACTATTTACTTTTATCTAGTTTATATCGGTCATATCCACTTCAAATCCAACTTATAAAAGCGACTAGCAACTAGCCAAAGACATAAATGAAACAACTCTTTATTTTCAATTTTTTAGTTTTTTTTTTTATCCCCCTTCTATCAAAATCATACGAAAACGAAAAATAACATAGAAATGAAAATCACCTGCCAACAAGATGTTCCGAGTGAAGAAGTTAATCTTCGTCCCTTACGCATCGAGCAAATATATAATAATCGGTTTGAAAAAATTGAAACAAACGAAAGAGCTGGTTGATCATGGGAAAGTAAAGTTAAGCAGATTCGAAAATTTCAAAACGATCTATCGATCGTATCTTTCGCGAATGCTCCGGTTGGCAGGTATGCTTGAAAAAAAATTGTCAAATAAAAATGGAGCCAAGACAGCGAAATGGACTACACAGCGCACACAGCAAGCGATCTGATTGGATATAAACCTTCTTTCCAACTGTTGGACGGTCCCTCACCTGGCGCCTGATCGGATATCTGATTGGTGAACTTGGCTCGCATCATTTTAAACAGGTAAGCCACACTTTTCTTCACCCACTGTATGAATCGAGCTATGCGGTCGATAGCCTCAGTTATTTTATTGGTATCGTTGTCTGCCGTTGGTGCCGATAGATTCGACGAACCAAAGTTGCTCAAAAGCAAGGCCAAGAAGAGGTTGAGAACCTGTTTTTTTTTTTTTTTCATTCGGTCAATAAATTATGCCATAATTTATCCAAACCGATTCGTTGATCGATTTTCAATGAAATTCAATCAACGCGATCGCAACTCAAAAAGTACAATGATCGATACAATTATATTCTTCAATTCAATTAGCATTTGACTTGAAGAGTAATCATCAAGTTGATACAGAAAATTGGGTAATATTGATTAAGATTGTGATAAATATTCACTTACGACCAAGTTACCAATGACAACTGTCGCCAGAAAGAAGGGTATGCAGGATACGTCTCCTACCAGCATACAATCCCACATCGATTCGATCCATTCTCCGCAGAGTACGCGAAATACAATCATGAACGAATGCATGAAGTCGGTGAAATTCCATCGCGGAAGATCTCCGTCCGGAAATCGGTCGACATTGTCTGTGTAGTTTTTGCCGAATAGCTGCATACCCATAACGGCAAATATGAATATGATGATGCACAAGACAAACGTCAAGTTACCCAAGGCGCCCACTGTTCGACCCATGATGGAGATCAGCAAATTCAAGGTAGGCCAAGACTTTGCCAGCTTGAAGACTCTCAACTGAAGAAAATTAGTGGTAGCGTTGAAGCATATACACGTGTACAAGTGATTATTCTCATTTATTAGTAGGTACATCATTTTTAATCGGTACCCACCAATCTGAAGGAACGTAACACCGACAATCCTTGAACACCCTCGAGACCCAACTCCAACAGGGACAAAGCTACGATGATAAAGTCGAAAATATTCCACCCTTCCTGAAAGTAATACTTGGGGCTCATCGCGATTAGTTTCATCATTGCTTCGATGCCGAAGGTGGTTGTAAAAAACTGTAAGAAGATAAGATCGCAATCAATGACAAAGTGACAAATATAATAGAGCTATACGTGAAGGGTGTCGTTCGCGATACTTGAAAATTGACTAATCTTTCGGGCTCTAGGAGGTAGTGTCGTTATACTCACGTAGTTTCCGGACTTCAGTACCCTATCCATGTCAGGGTCCATAGCGTGGTGATCCAGAGCCATGAAGAGAGTGTTGACTACGATACAGAGGGTGATGAAGAGTTCGACGAATGGATCGAAGACCACCAATGCCACGAATTCTTGAAACTTTAGCCAAACCCAACAGCAATCCCAGACACAAAATATGTCTATACCACGGAGGCACAAGGCCAACAATTTTTCCTTGAATGCAGGACCTTCTTCGTCGTCGTCTGTCGGAAAGTAATAGATCGAAACTATACCATATGTTAGTACCTTCATTTGCCACCACTCTTTTTGGGGAAAGAGTTTTTTTTTATGAGAATTGGAGTCGGAATATTACCACCTGAAAGCCACGGGGCTGTTGACAATGAAGGATAACAACGGTCAGAAGACGTATCTTTGCCCAATTGAATCATCCATTGATTAGAGAAGAACCGTGTAGCTTGAGGAAACCTGGGTTTGCGATAAAAATGTTTCAACTAGGTGCCTTGTCGCTACGAATTCTGGCCGTTGATCCGACGTAGAAACGACAATGATGCTTGTAGAAGAATCGGAAGAATGTATTATATACATATAGTCGAAATGCATGCATGATTCTTGTACAATAAACAGCCATTGTGCGTTTCGTACGAGAACCAAAATGTCTGGAAGCATACCTAATGAAATTGTGAAAATTGTTTATAAGCATTGTGAGACATTTATTACCTTTCATCAAACTTTAGTGTCATCTACATATACCTATTGACTCTCTAGTTACTGCGGGAGATTCTATTACTATAATAATATATATTACTAATAACTGCAGATTTACGGATTTACTTCTTGCCAGAAATATTGGTTTGTCATCAACCTTGTGCGCTACGAGTGTTAATTCCGAATAGTTGAGCCAAGGCTACGTCGAGATCCGAATTTTCATCAATCTTGAATCAATGTACATTTCAATTTTGACGATCGGAAACTCGGATCCTTCAGGCATACTCTTAGGCTGAAGTATATTTATTAAAAGTAAATATAATAATACTAATCAATGCAGCGTAAATTAATAACAATAATAATATTCTGTTTTTTTTTTCTTTTTTTACATCAACAGAAGTATTAAGTGCTTTTGCTCTGTTTTCCTAATTAGCAAAAGAAACGGTGCAATTATTATTGAGTGGCGTTTGCAACTATATTATGCATCGTCTCACGTCTATATTATTTCATGTGATAGAAAGGCGTATCAACGTATAGATGAAAAAATATTTCTGATTTCTCTATTATTGCCTATAATTGAAATACAGCCAATGCATAGCCGAAGATCATTCCTAATCTACGCAGAGTGATTTGTACAAAAGGCTGGTGAACTTGTGTGCGAGGGTCTGTGTAGCTTAGGAATTCATTTCCTTTTTCATCAGCTTGTTGAAGATCAGCTTTTGTGACGTCGAATAATTATAAATTCTGACATGCAAATAAGTTTGCTATAACCACTGTGAGTACTGTAATAATTACAATTTTAACAAGCGAGATAAGTCTTCAGAGTATTCATTATTTGTTGGGTTCAGTTTTTAAACGACGTTGCATTTTTGTCTCCGTCTTTTTCTGCGGCTATTTTATTTTTTCTCTTTTGAACACTCGACTCACTTGTAAAATGCTCTCTATCATCACCTATGCAATGAAATGATATTCAACAAAAATCACGCGCTATGGCGATATATGTGCATTGCGACATGCATGTATGTATGGTACACTACGTGCGATATATAAAAAAAAAAAAGTAAAAATATAGGTACATAAATATACTAAACAAACGAGTGCAAAAATGTATGAAAATCACGTATGAGAATAGGGTAAAAATGACAAAAACATGCGACATGAAGAAATGATGAAAATAATTTCCTTCTCCATAAGAAAAAAACTCTTTTTCCCCAAAAATTCTACAATCTACTTCACACACACACATACTTACGAATTACAAAAAAATGTAATAGAAAAAAAATGAAAAAAAAAGAAACAAAACGAAACATCGATTTCTGCACGTTTATCTGACAGTATATCGACTACCCAGGCAATCAAAAACACTCATTATTTTCTATATCTTGATGAGAAATCGATAAACCATTAAGCAGTTTACCCAAAAACTCTTAACAATTTACATCAACTCTAAAGTAAATTTTTACGTTGTCAATTTGAACAATTAACAGCCAGACATCTCTATGTTGTAGATTTACTATGTTTAGCAAAAAACTTACTGAAATAAATCGCAACTGTCCCTATGCATGAAACATACCCTTACTTTGGCAAAAAAAGATAATAAGAAATTATAGGAAATAATGAAACGAACGAAAAGTGGAAAGATCATCTGTATCCTTCGTTTAAAATGGGGAAAATCATATAAGAAATGTAGCACAATTATGGCACAGAAAATTGATATGCAAACGTTGAAGCATGACAATTCGGGTTAGAGCAAACAAATCGAAAATTTGTATGGGTGCGAGTGAAAATATTATAAGACAGTAGTATATAAGTAATATACATATGAATTATAAGAAAATGTACAGTGTATGTTACAGAAATACCGGATACTTGTGTACCATACGCGTATGCATATAGTACAGTAGTCCTCAGGTATAAAAACTCTCAAAGGCATATACTATATATATGCCAAATAGTGACGCTAATAGAAAGTAATATTCTTTATAATATAAATTTACATATCGAACTATGACGAATAGGTAATTGATAAAAAATAAAATATATACGTGTATGTATATATTACCTCCATGGTCGGAAGCTTTGCTCTGTCGTCCTGCAGCCTGTTCTATGATGTCGTTCAGAACCATCACATCTGTAACACGTGTTACCGCATGTTCGACAACAGTAATTACAAACGATTCGACTAACTGGAGATAATTGAGTCAAAGTTAAAGACAACGTTCTGAACAATTCCAAAACTAGCCATACCTGTAGGGTTCAATTATAAACTACACATCATATCAAAACGTTACCTTTCATGTCGACAACGGCATGCTGTTGAGAAGGTTCGATAAACGGATTGTCCTGTTGTTTCACTTTGCCCATTGGATCTTCTATATCTCCGTCCTAAAACCAGGGCCATAAAGATATTTCTCGTGTATTCTTCATAGATCTTATTCAATCATCCCCTCTGGTTACCAATAGGCGAAATACCACGATTCCAAATTACGCCATAATACTCACGTAAAGATGTTTGTGATTCTGATCTGCTACGTGACCATTTCCTGATGGTGGCCTCGCCGACCTACTTCTAAGTCGGTGTTCCTTGGTCATCGGCTTTCCGGCGCCAGCAATACCCCCGAGAAGATCCCCGTGGGATGTATAGGACAACCTGGAGGCATGCGATGTGTACGAAGAGTGTCTGGAGCCAAGACTTGCATAGTAGACGGGTACAACGATTGTGCCATTTTCCTCAGACATTGGTGTAACTGCGTTCGAGTCATCGGCATAAGGTAAGTGCTCTTGGGCATCGAGATACGTGGAAAGAACAAGAGGCTTCCGGTCTCCGCCAGGAGGTCCGACAAATCGACCTCGTCCATTCCGTATCGTGAACTGATGACTCCCTCGGCTGCCTCTTCTCAGGTTGAAAGGAGATCCTGGGAGGCTAAGGCTAGCCTGAAATTAGGGGAATATAAAATTGGACGTTAATTTTTTTAACTCCGTTTATTCTTCGACTCAATTTTATCACAGAATTCACGACGCTACTCTTCATTTTCATCGTCCAGTATTGACTGTTCAAATTTTAAGGAGCTTTACATAATTCGCGGTTGGTAACCTAATTATTTAACATCTTTCGGCTAAGGCTAGCTTACAAGGTTTTTATCTGGTTTCTTGCGGCATATTTATTCCGCTTTAATGAGACACTCGGCTACGTCTACCGCACGACTTTCCAACAGTCTCAAAAACCTTGCGGATAATTAGGTACTAATTATGTAAACACTACACATCGAGCGAAACTGAACTATAGATATATGATCTTAGAGATCAAAAACACTGTGTGTACCATGCCGTTCTCTTTTTGCTTCAATCCTGCTTAGAGGTGTTAATTAGAGCAACAAATGCCAGAAAATCTTCAACTATAAACTATAACTCTAACTAGTCATTTAGTTGCAAAATGTTTCTCAAGCAAAGCAATCCTTTTCCTACAGCATTGCGTCAGGTCATAATATTTCAACATTTTCCATAACTTTTACACCCTTCGTTTTTAAGGTCCATCAGAATGACTCGGTATGGCTGATTGCCCATTTAGATGCAGTGATGGGAAATTATCTTGACCTATATATTACTGAACGATGGAATAGCTCTTGTAGCAAAGGATAATAAGGAAGAGACAAGTACGACAACGATAAGATAAGTCAATTGAACTCTTTCCAAAGGCCATATGTAAATAAATTTGTATATATAGGTATATATATATATATATGTACATCGTTTCGGCACACACGAGGATATGGAACTCATGTTTCTTCTTATATGGCTAAAACAATACGTAAGTACGCTACTTAATTAGTAGTTGTCCTATAGTTAGGATACGTACAGTTGTTGGTGACAACGAGAGACGTACCTTCCGCAGGTTATCCTGGTAGGCATAAGTAAACTGGCCATTAGCGGCGCGAGAGACCTTAAGAAAAAACAAGAAAAGATATCTCCTACCAAACAGTCGTAACGTGAAACGAATTTACACCAAGGAGAGGCACCACTTGCAGAAGCACACATAAATCAAATCATATATACTATATGTATCATATAGAATGAGTTATTACTCAGAGTAATAATTAATGCTCTATACATGATGGCCCAGGTAATAACAGATCGCGGTTTTCGAAAAAAAAGACCATTTAATAACCCTCCAAAAATATCTGACTACTATCTAGGTGAAAATTAATATCGAGAAATCTATCGACTGGCGTTATTCGTTCTTGGTATTCTTCATCGATTGAACATTTCTAGATTTTCATAATGACGCTAAAAATAATTTGCGTATATTCGTTATGGCTCAGGAAAGTAAAAAGATCACGAATGAAAATAGTTCTGTAATATTCTAATGAGTTCTGAGTTAATGAACTGTGAGAATCGTTCTGATAATTATTGGACCACCCTGTATATGCTTTTACTACTAATCACTTAGAGATCGAAGTCGAGTAGCTTACACACATTGCTGATAGCAGAGAGAGTGTGTAGGAGTTGGGAGACAGTCGTGTCAACTTTCTCGTATATATTGTTCTGTTCGCCAGAAGTATTATGTCACGATTGCATGCAGTTGCGATGCATCATTCTCAGTATCTCATTACTTCGCATTCATACAGATCAATGCCAAACAGAAGTCTATTGTGTGGACGATGAGTATCACATAATGTACATACATCGATCTCTTTTATAACAAAAGCTGATACGGCAACGATTTGTCTCCCGCGATATAGGTGCATAGGTATATAGAAGTACGAGTATTCGTCAGACTAATTATTAAAAGAAAGAATCATTTCATCTTAAAAACACCATGACCGTCCGATATGGGAAATTTTGAAACGATAACGCAAGTATAGATGCGGATTGTTTCTTACAATTGGAAGAAATTTTTCTAGAATATTTTATTCAGCTTTCGGTTGAAGCTTGACTCAATTTACTGAATTCTAGGATGCAAAGTTGGACTGATGTTTAGCTCTTTGGGATGGTTAGAAGACAACCGAATCCTCATAGCGTACAGTTTGCTAGTGAAATGTGTATACCGAAATCGTCTAGTTTGTGTCATGAAAACGCCTAGTTCCTAATGGTCTGCCTAGGAATTAGAATCCTATGTAACCCTGATAATTCTTCGAGAACATGATAACATCGCTGTAAGAACTGCACATAGGTAGATATCGTAAGAAATAGGTATAATGAAACAAATTACTATTATATCCTACCTTTTTCTGAAGTGACTAAACAAGTCCAAAAAGATAGAAAATGAAATTTGTTTTTGAGGCCATCCAGAACAAGCGTAGGCGTAAGAGTATGTAATGTATATACAGAGCGATTTTGTGGAAAAAAGACGCGCCTAAAAAGTAGGCAAACCGAAAAAGGCCGCATTGAGCAGATCAAACATCGACGATGACGATTGGGTTTTATTTATTACGTGGGAAACAGAAACCAATCGTCGATTTTTGAGCTGCTCAAGTGCTCAAATTCAGGCGTTTCCCGATTACCTACCTTGCAGGCGCGTTATTATCCACAGAATCGCTCCGTATGTATATCGGATGCGTATGCAGTCGTATATACGTATACATATAAACATAAATATATTCAATTGGTCGAGCAGCCTAAGAACTTTGAGAAATCATCATATTGTTATCATCATTAGTGAAGTTCTGAACTTTGTTTTCATAATGCAGTTCATGTCGAAAGTGACATGATTGATGCTTCCTAAAACCTAGATGAGCAGGATCGATCAAGGGCTTTTTTATCACGTGGGTAATGGACTAGTTTTTGGTCTAATACAATTCCATACTGAATTGAAAAATTGCGTCAACCGCTCGGCCAATTTTTTGTGTAAACTAGCTATTCGACAAGTAGATGCAAAACATCATGCAAGCAAGTGATTGTCGAATATTGTGATTCGTGTTGATGTATCATGATCGTTTGGGAAGGAATCCAAGTGGGATTTAAATTATATAAATTCACTGAAGTTTTCAAATATTTGTACAAAAAACGAAGACAAATCTCGTGGAATCTGTATGGTACGAATATCGAACCTAGAGCATGCTATTTATTTCAAACTATCATGGTGACTGAAATAATAGGTAATAAAACAAATGAAGAATATTACGAAAATCCGAATAGTATATTTTATTCAAATAGTCACAGTGCAACGTCAAATTGTGAGATTGAAGTGTTTTAAATATATGGTTGTAAAGCTCTGCAGCTTTGATGTACTCAGTGATTGTGTCTCGGCGTGAATTGTCGTACATCTGTCGAGGAAATTTAGGTTTCGAATTTTTTTTCTTGGTTTGTTCATAAGTTGTTTTACGGTCTAATTGTGGCAACGCGTATGTATATATTCGAATAGTATCATTGTCTTACAGCTTGGCTGTGACCATTTTTCAAAATTGTTAAAAGAACCGAAAAAATGTTAAATCAAAACTTTTTTTTGTTGCAAAAATCACAAATTAGTACTCTGACTCAATCGAGAGGTGAAAAGCAATAAAATAAATCATTCAAATATCGGCCCGGGATACAACGCACGTATTACGAGGCAAAGTCAATCAACAATATTCCAATAACGAGTATGAAAACGACGGTCTCAATTTTACTCCGAATAACAAGATTTCATGAATATTCAAAATAGGCATAAGCTAGCATCGAAAACCCTCTTAATTTATTCTGATGTCTATTTCCCTCCTAATTCGCAAACTGATAGTCACCACGGACCAATTCATCCTGTAATTTCAATCAATTATCAAAGTTCCATCGCCCCTCCGTTGAAAACAAAAAACAAAAAAACTAATAACTTTAGAAAGTGAACTTTGCCACGTAATCTGCGATGAATAAATTCTGGAATCTCGCAAGGATAATGGAGAGGGGATTGTCCTGTACAGTGATAAGCTGTGTAGTACTTACGGCACTGACTTTTCGGACTTTGTTCGAGGCACTGCTGTGATTGTTGTTGGGTGGCTTCACTCTGTGTTCGCTCACCGACTCAACGGAACGTATGCTCATTCTCTCCTTGTTGTTGTCATCGTTTCCCTTCTCCTGGCCGACGAAAAGCTCGTAACTATGGCAAGAAAAGTCCGATGGTGACTTGACGATCTGTTCCGCAGCCGCAGCCGCCGCCGCTGCTTCTCTTGCTGCAGCTTGTGCAGCGAGTTTGTTCTCTTTCGCCAGTGCCGCCTCTTCAGCTTCCTGATTGTGAAAAGATGAAACGAATCATCAAGATTAGTGACTGATCATTTTTCGTTGGAATAAATAATTTCTTACCCTGATGGCCTCCTCCTCCGCAGCTTCCTCCTCTTCAGCTTTCTTCTGCAACTCGTCATACGACATAGCGACGATGGCGAGGATCAAGTTGACCAGGTAAAAGGAACCAAGAAAAATGATGACGATAAAGAACAACATGTGCCATGGTCCGGCTGATCTTAGAACTAGCTGGTATAGATTTTCCCAGTAATCTTGAGTCATGAGACGAAAGGCAGATAGCAACGCCCAGCCGAAGGTGTCGAAGCTGGTGTATCCGTAATTCGGGTTCGAGCCATACCCTTGCAAACACGTGTAACCAGGATCACACATCCTGCGAATGGCGAAAATAGAAGAGGGGTTGAAGGGATGATCGTCTGTATCACTCCATTTAGTTGTAATACGAAATGCAATTCGGATATCACGTTTTGCGCGTCACTTACCCAGCTCCAGATGAATTGCCACACAAAGGCATGTTCCCCGCGTCATCCACGTACCAATTTGCTGAGAAAAAATGTGAGAAAATGATCAGAGTTAAATCTGAAGGATTGCAACTCCTTCGTGTTGGCGAATGGTGAATGAAAAAAGACTCACTTTCGTTACTGACAAATCTTTCCCAATTTTCGGCGGAAAGGTTGCCCCATGAACCATCCTCTGGGAAATTTCTAATACACTTTTGCGTGAGTACACCCATGTATATCTGTAGACCCATCAGCGCAAATACAGACAACGAGAACATGGTGAGGATTATTACGTCCCTCAGATTTTTAACGGATTCTATCACGGCGCCGACGATGGTTTTCAGACCTGGACAATTGGTATTCCGGTTAGTATAATTATGGCGATATATAATGCCAGTTCAAACACTCGTACTTAACAATTATTAAACTAGTGTTAAATGAACAACAACGTCAACAACAGTATATAACGTATACATACATATACACGTACAAAGTACACCTATACAGTTATCTCTTATTGTGTGTCTTTAGCAATACTATGAATATAATGTATATATAAAAAGAAGAAAAAATGTCATATATAAATATGTATGAATATTTCTAAACTATATTTCTATTCTAATCTCTAAGCATACCTGGTACAATAGCGACAGTCTTCAAGGCTCGAAGGACTCGAAATGTCCTCAGAGCAGCAAGGTTTCCTAGATCTATGCCCATGGTCACATAACTGCAATACACCCGAACATCATACACGTTACAGTGATACCGAAAAACAAGACGAACACATTTCAAATAGCTTTAACGCTCTACTTCCTCTATAGCCTACCGCATATAGTATATATGTTCCTTATGTAGAATATAATATATAGACATGATCTGTACCTATGTAATTAGAACTTTTACGACATGCATGGAGTAGGTACGATATGTGGTCTGGTATATTGTGTGTTCTTGATGCGGTACGATTTTGTAAGGTAGATATATTGCAGTGATGTGATGATCAGATATACGATGAGGACGAATAAAGTGGCAATGGGGGTAGGTATGGGTAGAGATATTAAGGGTGGATTAATATGTGGGTACAGGTAGTTACTTAATTTTTATAAATCATCTATCAACAGTTATATATGTATAGTATATAAATGTTCTAGTCTACGAACAATAGTAAGTAATTAATTTGCTTCAAGAACTATTCTATAACAATGAATTACAATGGTAGTACTTTATTTGTGGTAACTAATAAGGTATAGTATTTAATATATGAGTATATGACTCTATCCCTAACTAGTTCTCTAACTCAATATGTCCAACAAGATAATTAATCGATACTACGTAATTATGATAGCGTACTTAACAAATCAATTGAAGGGTCTATGTTAACCTGGAATCTAACTCGGTTACTAGTTAGCGTTTTCGGGCTTATTGTGATTATCGTAATTGAAAGAAACACTTGTATTTTATAGATTGGCATTTTATCGATTCTAAGAAATTCAATAAGACAAGGTGCGGGTCAAGTGCTGTCGAGTGCCGTTGAGATGGAATTAAATACGAATCGAATCTCACATCACACTCGAGAAGTTTTTTACCAATTACAATAGGTAAACCACCGAGTAATTCCCGAATGTAGAGAGTAACTATATTATATATTGGTCAATATTTGCAGAGGAAACTTTTCTCTACGTCTAAAGAAACATCTGATAAACCACAAAGAATTAGTTTTCTCAGCTCATTATATATTTCAATCAATACATATCGCCCGCAATACTTGTAACGCAAAGTATTAACCTCCGCGAAAATAAGAGGATTAAAAAAAAAAACGAAAAAGTTTACCTGTGTCGGAAATTACCTAATATTTGGCGTCAAAAATCTTTCTTACAAATTTACGAGGGGAAGGGCCAATATTCATTTACCAAATTTCGTTTCATAGATGCGTGTAATAATTGAGTTCGATAGGTAGATATTGGTAAACGATCAGGCTACTTTGACAATGCAGAGATAAGCTTCCAAAGCATTAAACGTTCACCAACGTTTACCCACTAGTTAGTGATTACTGATTGATGAATAAGTGTTATCGGAAGGTCAGTCAAACTACTTGTAACTGCAGTGTCGCACCGTAAAACTTATTTTTACTCTTCTTTCTTTCAATTTCCAAAATGCACCAAGTACCACCAGTGCACACGGTTACCGCAAAAAGTAGAGATCATGTTTTTTTTGTTGTTATTTTAATGTGTGATCATACAGTTTTGGTTTTCATTACTTTTGTACTGTTTCTGTGCTCCTGGCTTCTTGGCGCTTTGACGTTTTAGAATACTGGGGTTCTTGGTTTGGTAGAAAAAAATGAATATGTTTAACTACTCACGCTAAAGCTATTACTACGAAGTCGAGCCAATTCCATGCATCTCTAAGATAGGTAAAAGGCTGCAGAATGAAACCCCTCGCCATCACCTTAACGGCGGACTCAAATGTGTAGATGCCCGTAAATATCACTCTGAAACCACAAATACACCGCTCAGCTTTAAAATATGAGTTTCTTTCGTGCGATAGTTCCCTACCGTACTCTAAACGTCTAAACGTTATCCGTAAACGTAGAAACGTTCCTTTATTAAAAATATTTTCAATTCTTCTCTTGGTGTGTATATAGGTACAGTTATCTATAATATGACTAAAAATTAAAATAGTATAACATTTCGAATCTGATTCTATTAGGTTTATAGGTAATTTTAAGTCTAAGAACTACGCGTCGGCTTTGGATAATTTACATCGTGATCTTTCGGTGGAAGAAAATCAACAAAATTACGTTTCTTCGGGTAAAGCAATATCGATTTTTTCCCCAAACTTAGAAATCGATTGAATTAAACAGCGACATTTTTATCTTCCAATTCCGATATCCGGGTAAACGCAATTTTTGTCATCTACTTTTTTTTCGACCAACGATCTTCTAAACTATTTTCTAACAACTTTTATGCCAACTTACCAACTGAACAAATTACGATATGAGTGACTATATAGAAATCTATAAACTAAGACACGTCAAATTACACAATATCTATATCATCATTATTTTTCGTAATTCTACCCGTAATATGTATTTCGATAAAACGGTACCGTATATAAAATACCCATATATAAAAATCGAATGTACCTAAGCACAAATATTCATAAAAGTTCACTACGATTTTCTCAATCAATATCTGAGATTACTTGTTCCGATATTTTCTGCATGGAAACTGTGCAAATCTTCTATAATATTATTCACAATGAAATTTAATAACAGAATTTTGTGAATCAATGAAACTCACTACCAACACAATCAACAGAATTGACGACTGTAACACCCAATATTCAATATATTCTGCCATAGATCAGTTCCGGATTCTTGGAACCGTATCCGTAAGCTGTTAGTAGTATGTAACAGTAGATTCCAAACGATTGTGCAAGGTTGACTCTAGCCTAGCTGATAATTGGTAAAAATAAATGAATAAATTTCAAATTACCTCTTATACTACGAGACTAAGTGAACTGATCTGTATACTATTAACTCTTTTTGAGAATCTTTCTTGAATGACCAAGGCTAAAGTAAAGAGGGAATCAAGTTTCTGCTCGGTCACTGTATAATTAGTACCGATGAGGTTGTCTGATCTGATCAACATAGCTACAATTTAACGATCAAACGATGTGAAACTATGATAAAAATGGTGATACCAGCTACTAGAGAGAACTTACTCGGTCGACTCGATGGTGGGCGTTGTGGGCATGATCATGAGTATGCAGTTAACCAGAATTGTGGTGATGATGAAAAGGGAAAACAACGGGTGGACCAAAATGTAAATGGCCACACGTCTGATTGGGTTGAATGGATCCAGAATCCACAGCGCATCCGTCGCCGAGAACCTGAATATGTCCTTGCCTTTGCTGACGACCACGAACGTCTAGAAAACACACAATAAGCATTACCCTTTTCACTACATCGATTTTTCCACAAAACCTGATCACAAATTCGAAGCATCATCATTCGGACCAAACTCGAGGCTGTTAAAACCAGATATTCTCTAATTTCATGAGGATTCGTGTTCAAATCAATAGCAATCGTTAATCACTAATCTCGTGTGAAATTTTTGTCAATTTTTTTACTCGTCTAGTTGACCCAGTTATAAAGCTCATGAAGCGTCTCGAGACTTAGCTTCTCTTTATTGATCGCACGGATTTCATTGAGATTACATGAATTCAAGATTTTGTCATTTTACCCTCTGATTATGGTAGAAGGTATCAATATCCTCGAGAGGAGTGGAGGACAGTTCCGGTGGGAAATCGTTGTGCAGTCGCACCGGGATAGGGGCACCTTGCTCGAACATCGGGTCCGGCTGAGGTCCCTCATCTTCGTCTTCGTCGTCGTATCGTACCTACGAATCGAGAATAATCTTAGGAATTGTCTGCTTGATCGAAGCTCGGCTTTTTTTTTTTTTTTTTTTTTAATTTTTAATCCAAGGCAGTGGAGCTATAGGTATATACAGTGGTTAGCTTTTTGCTTTGACTCTGATTGCTTTTATGGTTAGTCATTCCGCGTGAAATCAAATAAGGCAAACTTACTTTTTCACGATGCAATAGGGAAGTTATCAAAACTCTCGTTTATTCGCGTGAGAATATTAACTGTATCTGTATGTCCAAATATCTAGATGAATATTTTTCAGAAAATCCATACTGTAATCAATTGATACCAAATTTACACAGCGGTCTATGATTTATTGATTAAAATTTCGGGGATGGGGATTACGTTTAAAATTTTTTACAATGCAATCGACGATCCTTCAAAATACGACCATATTATCTGACTTATTGTCTGAGTATAGTGTTAAGCCGGAATTTGGATACATTAGGTATCTAATCGTAGGAATATACGAGTATATTACAATTCGGTAGTTAATGAAACTTTTTTTTCACTCGTTTAAAAATATTTTTCTTCGGTTATCAAATGGTTTGCACTTGGCAATAATTTTTAGATTCACATTCAAGTCTGACGAACTACCGAATTTCGATTTTGTGTAAGCCGAAATTAAAAGGTATTAGTATATTATAGCTTCCATAATCATTGCGGCTAGAGCTAATTGGCGTGCAGTAAGGCTTTAACTGCTACTCCACGCTGGCACCTAGTATAAATAATAGTTATTAATATTTATAATAATGCTTTATACATTAAACATTAATATTATACTTCACGCATTATAATTTACGGCGCAAGCTTTGCAGATAACACACATTCTACAAGCATATTGCCAAGCGTTCTGTTCGAGCTCACTCCTTGCAATATTTATATTACATCTCACTTGCGACGTTAAAATAAAATCGAATTACAGCATCTGGGGTTCCGTGTAGAACAAACATAATTCAAGATAATGAAACCAATCAGCTAAAATTTACAATGCAAATAATAACTCTTATTTACATAATTTATACAATGATAGGGGGAGACACTCCCGAAATACTGAAACCAAAATTAATTTGCTTCCGTTTTTGTTACTTGAAGAGTTCAAACCGTACGAATTAAGAGAGATAAATGTTTCAAGGTGAGGCATATCGAAGCACAGGCAGGTGTCGTTTTAGCTAAAGGAACATAAATTATTGTTGAAGAGTGTAGCAGGCTATTGAAATGTAGAGGCTGTACATATACGTATACATATGGATTCGCATATATATAAATATATATATAGACGTGATTTGTTTGTCATTTGTGAGGGGCGGCAGTGCACAGGATTTGAAAAATTTATTAAATCTGACGACGAATTTTTCTGGACCCGAAGAGAAAAGAAAAAGACCAAAAAAAATGACACGTTTTGATATATCGCCAATCGGTCAAGCTAAAAATGTTGTGTTGGACGTTGGCTTCGGTTTGTGGATATATATGTATGACATAAGAAATTTCTTTGTAAATTTGTCTATTTTTTAAATCTGAATACATTGCAGCCGTGAGAGAGTGTATCTGTAGGTTTAGTGAGAGTAGTGAAAAAATGTTGTCCAGTGAGTGAGTGGGTGAGTGACCGAGTGATTAGAGTAGTAGTGTATTACTTAGCATGATACAACATCTTACTTCTTTTTTCTTTTTCTTCCGGCCAAAACCTCCCTGCAATTGGAGAATGGAGAAAAAGTAGTTACACAAATACAAATACAAACACATAAACAGCATGAAATTTCTCGATGAGTAGGTAGGTATAACGATAATATGGTCTAGCAGTAGGTATATTGATGAGAAAAGATGAGACGCATGTACAGAAATACGATAAAATAGAGGCATATGTATATAATATATAACAAATATATGTATATACATATAATGTAATAATATAGGTATAATAGTTTTTAAGCAAGGGATGTTTTCTTTACCATTTTTGGCAAGGAAATCAGGTGACAACGATATATAAATGTGCGCTAAAGGACAGACTAACGAATGCAGCGATAATTCCGTGCATTATAAAACACCGGAAATGACGTATAGGATGACGTATTTACCGTAAGAAGCGTAAAAGGAAGCTTTGCATTGACATTCATAGGTCTTCGACCGTCAGCTCTGACCATTACCAGAGCTTGGCCTTTACCTTGCATGAAGGAAATTTCAGACCTAAACGGAGATGTCTATTTCTGAATGTCGATTCATCAAATTTTGGTGAAAAAAAAAATAAGAAAGCGAGAACATTAACTTCATATTATGTCTGTATTATATTTATTGGTCAGCCTCGCGGACACTCGCGAGAGCCCTGGCTATTTTTAACGGTTTACGTCATCCTCACGCTCGCGGCAACCGTCGTGCTTCCTTTACTACGGGAAAAATATTACAAAGGGTTGAAAATGGAGCTGAAGATGGGAGGGGGATAGATAGACACAGGCAGAGCACGAATGACATCACAAACATCGAGCTCACACGCATGGATAAACATTTGAACGCAAAAACAAAATTTGGCATGTAATGGATTTGTTACACGTTTATATGTACCTATATATTCATGTATCCTTATATCTATGTGAGAAAGCCGATTAGTTCAATTTATCTCATTCTTTATACTAATTGTTATAGTAAAT
This sequence comes from Tenthredo livida, assembly GCA_963992785.1. Taxonomy (NCBI): domain Eukaryota; kingdom Metazoa; phylum Arthropoda; class Insecta; order Hymenoptera; family Tenthredinidae; genus Tenthredo; species Tenthredo livida. The sequence goes on from OZ023068.1 coordinate 21,784,150, forward strand.
TCTTTTTCTTTCATATTCAAGCATTTCGTCAACGAGCTTTATACGCTCCAACGGATCAAGCTAACACCGATATACTGCACACTCATTATTAATTTAAACAAACGTCCAGGCACTTTTTTCCTCCTATCGATAACCGAAAACATTACATTCATGGAAGGATAATAATTTTCTGGGAAATTAAGTAAAACGAGTTCCATTAGAATCATACAATATCAATTCTCAGTTAAATCAGTCATCTGAATTCTAAACGGAGATCTTCTCTTCTTCTTCTTCTGTACCGCGATAATGTTCAATCGAAATGTATAATCGAAAATTTGACAAGAAACTTTTTACATATTGTCTCAGACTTTCATGAGACATGTGATATCGTCAAATATGTCATGCTCTTCGGAGGTAATGCGATGGGAATATACATGGCGGGTTAATGTATAATGTATACTTATCGTCGTTTCTCACGTTGGATGATATTGTCGCATAGAAAAATCACGTAAATAATCAAAAAAAAATTATAATTGAATTGCGATACGAAGCGAACCACAAATCTCCCGATCATTGAATTATTGTCATCAACCGGGAAGAAATTAAAAATCGAAAAAAAATCAATCGAAAACTGTCGTGAACGGAAATTACCACATTCTGTAATGGTGTGATAATTTTACTAAAAAATATTTACTTATTATACATCATCTGCACATAATATACGTTCAAAATTTCTGGCACCACTCTGCCTGACTAACTAAAACGGTTCTGCATTTATCTAGCGAGATTTACTTTCGCCGAAAAAAAGGACGACCATCACTATATGATATCAAAGGTATAAGGATATGGGTTGGTGATATATTTGCGGCTTCACACTACGTATATATGAATGAAGGAATATGTTTTAATAATTCATAAAAATGAGCTTAAGAAAATATTGTGTTAATTAAAAGTACATGAAAGAACTTTAATCTAGACGAGACGGGATGAGGATGGATTCTGTGATTTGAAAGGGGGCAAACTTCCGGTCTTACCTCGCCTTCGGCACGCTTCTTCTCGAGCTCCTTCTGCTTGGCATATTCTTCGGCGATACGAGCCTCGATTGCTGCCAGAGATTCCCGCGTAAACGGACGGAACAAGCTGCGTTCTTCCTCTGATATGGAGTCAGAGTCTTCGGACATTGTCTAAGCTGCACCCGACTGAGCCACCGTTCTATTGATCACCGCAAATCAACGGATTAAACAAATTGGAATGAATAACGTTGGAAAGATAGATAAATTCGATCATAAAAAGGTGCGATTCCCTCTCTAATGAATTTCAAGTGAAATTATTCATCAGCCAAAGTCAAAGACGAAGAAAAAGCTCGAAATATACCTGAGCTATTCGACTCACTTATACCACATGGCAACAGGTATAATCAGCCCTGCCATAAATAATGATTAGCGGGAAATTGGATGTGATATGTCATCTGAGAATGGTCGTTATTCTTCGTCGTATTATCTTTTACACTCGCACCAATTTGTCAAATTTTATTCAACGCCATAAATCGTTCGATAATTCAAATCCCTGTTATATTCCGGAATTGAAACCTATATCAAGAGTGGAATTGTAACATATTGCATAGGTGTAGCTTTGCAAAGGGTGCTCTGCGCCTGATCATCACCTGGTTATGGCATCGGCGGAAGAACATAGCTGCTGTAAAATAACAGAGGAGAAATTCTACTGTATGAAGATATTGTTGAACCTTGAAACTGTCAAGACGTTAATGAAGCTCTTGAGTATTCCCAATCCCTTCCGTATCGTTGATAATATTGTAAAACGAGTTACCTGACGATTGGTGCTAACAGTTCTCGAGGCTGACGCGACGTTTGACAGAGATGAGTGGACTGCGGTGCTGTAGTCGAGGATGAGGTCGGGGGTAGCCGATACTCAGCTGCCTCCTGGGGATGGAGCTTCTCCTAGCCGCGAAGGCAAACGGGCTGTTTTCGTAGGAACGGACGGATGGGGGAGGCGGTTGCAACGCTACCGGACTCCTCGGGCTCCGGCTTTCGGTGACAATGATGCTACTGCACCCGAGGTTCTCCTTTGCTGATGCAGCGGCGGTCAGGGCGGCAGTGCGAGGTGTGTAGGGGCCCGTCCAACGCGAAGCAAGATTTTTCATGTCCGACCTGTGATGGCATCAAAATGAAACCAATTTATCCCGATGATTTGAAAAAAAAACAAAAAGACAAAAAAATTAATTACAAATAACTGACAGAGCGATAACTATCATTGATTTGAAGAGAAATTTGAAGGACTCAAGCTGATGAAATCTGTCTTCCGCAAGATGAGTTATACGAGAAAGTTTTTAAAAGGCTTTTGATCATTAGAAAGTTGTTATCTGTGACAGCTATCATCGTGAAAAAGTTGACAAATTAACGGTTGAAAGAGAACTCTTCAAATGAACACCAGTTATTTCTTGGTCAGAAAAAGTAAGCTTCAGATATACTTTGAGCCTAACAACATTCGAGTTCTATGCTCATTTTGACATCTCTTTGACAGGTGAGTGAAAAGCGAGAACCTAACTAAGATAATCGTTTATCTTTGTTATGATCTTAACTCCCTTTATCCCTGCTGTAAAATTAGACTTGACTTTATCGTCGGCTCATTCATTTCCGCCCCAAACGGGAGATTATGAATGTCGACGAGCAGGCGAGCTAATAATTATGATGTTAAACACTCGGCTTGTTGATGTGGTGGTTGTTAACCGCAAATTTTTGACCGTACCATAGTGGTAGTGAGGAAAAGCAACAATCATGCAAATCATCAATCTCATAATCCCCTTCATTGGCCGCATTTAGCTTGAGGTTCGGAGACAGGAAATTTCACTTTTGATCGATGGTGGTCGGCTAATTCCACACCCAAACTCAAGTGGCAATAAATAATGCATAAATTTGAGTATACAAATTGTCACAGTCAACACAACTGTCGACAATACCGTCTGAGAAACGGCGGACACAAAGGCCGTGAAAAAATACAGATTCGTTATGCTTAGTTTATGCAGTTTGAAAAAGAAATCGCCCCCATAGAGGATTTCGCATTCATTCATCCCATCGAAAACCTCCTCATACTTCGTCTGTGAAACACGTTGACGCGCGCAGGCACGTAAGGGATGAAAACCATGTGCTCTAATCAATGATGACGCATGGGGAAGAATAATGATTTCATTTTACATCCGGAACCGTGAAAGTGAGAAGTTTCCAACGGGGAATCCCCGGCGATGGGAGACACCAGAAGAGGACGCGGGCGCCGGAAGAATTCCGGGGATATCGATTGCCAGACCAACCCCCTGCAACCCTATTCCGGATGAGGAAGAGCGAGAGAGAGAAAGATAGAGAGGGGAGAAACCGAAACGTAACAGACCACGCCCGAGCCCCCCACGGCATGACGTCACTGCGTCGAATGAATGGCCAAGGTCTTGAATGGCATTGGCCATGAGCCGAAGAAAAGCTGAGGATGAGAAAGGACCCCATCATACCCATGGGGGTGAGCAATATCGTGGATTTACTGGTGAAATATGAAGGGGTACTTGGTACGATCAAATCTGTATAGAAAAGAGAAGTCCGTTTATCATATTTTTGTTTATCGTGTTAGTGAAAAAGGATCGTGAACGATTAAGGACTTTTATCGAAAAATAGGAATGCTTAATTAAAGGAATATTGAATGATGCCCTGTGGCACCGATTACATGAAACCTCATAGTCGGAAATTTACTACTAATTAGGTAGTGGGTGAAACAAGCTTTGGGCGTTCGTAAAACAAAAGTTTCAATGGATCAAAGGATAAAAGAAGGCTTTTCAACGGCGTCTAGCTTTCCTGTAAAGTTATGAAAGCTAACTAAAACTGCCACTTGACGTTTCAATGGCTTGGAATAAGAAGACCGAAAGAAAGAGGAAGATAAAGACAAACAGAACCCGCACAATTGCTATTGCTTTATTACTGTATGACCGTGTGTAACGACATCAGAATTAATTCGTGAAAAGGGTGAAAAGCATTTGAAATAACTGAATAAAAAATGAAACCGAATGGTCTAACAAAAAGATATTTCGCTACTGAACACAAACAACATACAGCTGGTGTGTTTCACGCGTTTTTTTCCAAATTAGGACCCTCTCGAAATTTTTTATTATTGTTCAAGACCTTTGTGATGTATTTCCGAGCTGACACGTGTGGAAGTTCTCGCTCAAGTTTATTGATTAGGTCCCACGATGAACACGGTTGAGCCAAGGGTTCAAAAGTAACGATTAGTTTCTCAAACTCTATAAAAAGTATCACGACGCAATTACTGACGGTGCGTTTCATCTGGTGTGGTGTGTGACGATCAAAAACGTGGCATTGGTTGACTACGTCGTTATTGTCAAAAATCAGATAAGAAATATGCTGAGATTTGGCATGATTGGATTAATATTGTCTGGAATTTTTTCGATTGACATCGACGTGTCGATCTTTGAATAACTAAGACAAGTTCTCTTCTGTCAAATCCTTTACAAGTATTGAAATCCTACGCATACAGTCAGTCATTCATTTTAAACGAATGAACGTGACGGGATATCTTGATCCCAGTCCTCACAAGTCAGAACGATCTTCTCGAGTGGAATACTTGCAACCCTGAACATCGAGGGTCAGTATAAACGGAATAGGCTGTTGGTATAAGCGGAAGTCTTGAACAGCTTTGAGCTTTGAAAAGAATTTTAAGAGTTTACGCACCCCCGCTAATAATAGTCTTTGTGCCCATGACGGAATCTGGTAAATTACAGAGTGAATTCTTGGTAGGTGTTAGACGACGTATAATCAACTACGACGGGCTGATACGTGGTGAATCATTTCTGAAATGTAATTCTTAGAAAAGCTTGTCACTCCGGAAAAGTCAAGACCCACACTCTACGATGAACTAGTGAATGCCAGATCACGTCGCTGCACTTGACACGTATATGTATAAGCAGGCAGGTAGGTACTTGAAAATTCATTTTTCATCTATAAATTTTGCTCAAAATTCGAACCCCAATTTCTCTGACCATTATTTTTATTTTTCCCGGAAATGACTCGCGGTAACTTACTTACCGCGACTTATACGCTCAATTACTTTGCACTCCTACGCGTATGTGGTAATGTGTTTACAGGACTGCTCCGAGGATATAGTGAAATCTAAAACCCTGACGTACACTATTTGAGTCATATAATTGGGAGTATTTGATGAATTTCAATGAAAACGGATGTGCGGTATTAAAGTACAGCATCGTGAAGAACAGTCCGGATTATTAAGCCACCGGAGCTTCAAACGCAGCTTAAACTCTTTAATGACAATAATCAGCGACCCTGGTCTGGACTCTTCTCACTTAGTTATTTCATCGTGATAGTCCAGCCAAGCCTTGATGGATTGTGACATGTAAATGCGCTTGTAGAGTCGCATTCGCGTAGATATGTGTGTAACCTCAATGTTCACATATGAATTTACGTACTCAAATTACGAAACCTGAGCTTTCTTGACCTATGAATAATATAAAATTATAATGAATTCATGGCGATGCACAAATATATGTACGACGAAATTTTTTACTTCGGATAACACTTCTAACGAAGAGTCTGCGATCCGATCAAATTACATCGTCATATACCCGATGAGGATCAATTAGCTGGGATAAGTCATAAGATCTCAAATTAGAGCGTGAACTGGAAATCTCTTGCATTGACCTTCGAACCTTTCAAATTTTCCGCATCAGTTTTACACTTTGGTACGTCGGGTGTTGAAAATCAATTTATATATAGGAACCTACCGATGAAGGAACATTAATTATCAGGCCTACAATATATTATCGCAAATTCGTGCTACCTAATTATTATTAAACAATCATTTCTCCGTTCAATTATATCTGCGGTATAAGCTTCATTTTCTACACCATCATATTTCCTGATAACCGAGGCCCTGATTCTTGCTCAACAGCAGTTATTATAAATTAAAAAGTTTTAATCTTGTTTTACTTACGTATACATGAAGCGGCGAGTATAATCAATCTATGGTCCGAATTGTCATAGTCCGGACTCCAAGTTGAGTTATTTATCTGCAACAGAATAGTAACTGTCCTATAGAAGATTCTATAAATTTGTAACGCACTGCGGGCAAAAGCGGCTCAAATTTTAAGCAGAAGGTTTTCTTATTCTTGATCTTACGTCGGCAATCATGACCATCCAATAGTGCAGATTCCAACTTAACAGAACTTTTAATTTATCATGGGTGTCTAGACGACGCACGATTCGATCCACTCTCTAACTGTTTCGCTTAGTGTCTGCTCTCAAATCGTGGTCAGTTCACGTGTGCCCCGCTTTATACAGCTTGCCACTACTTGTATGATAAGCGCGGATCTTAATTCTCGTGTTTCAAGTTAAGACCATTATTCTCATAATTGGCATAGTCCAAGCTTAATGGCACGCTCTGTTTCACTTATATTATAGAATTTCCACGAAACTCAATCACTCTATGTAATCAGAATACAGCCTATAGATATCAATGCAAAAAAGCTATTCTCCAGACCTCGATAAAGTTCGTTTGTGAGCGTCAGTATACTATGTACTTGTTACTTGTAGTTTTATTTTTCATTTTCCTACAAAAGTATGTTTTCTGATTTTCAACCAGGAAAAAACCAGCTGAAATATTTGTCATTACACGCTGCGATGAAGCACAAAGGGGGATACTATTATTGCAGGCATGGTATGAACAAAGATTTTCACGGTTGGTTTGAAAAATACAAAGACACCGAAAAGCAGGTGCCCATTTTTCATTCCCCTTATTTTCTTCCGCAATCTGGTGGATTCTTGGAATATTTTAATGAAAATAGCTTTTTACGTGATTGGAATCCAGCCCCAACCCACTCGAGAGTATCCCTTGAGCCCGATAGACAGGCAAGTTGATTAGCTAATGTCCAATTATGCGAGGAAGAGAGGTGTGTCACACATATGTAAGTACTAAATGTACTTCCACCGTTACCAATTCCCAACGGACTTCGAATCACTCGTTTCACATGAGTTAGATTCTATCTTCAGCCCAATTCCAGCCTAAAATCTGCATCCATCCTACCTCCAGCTCATCCCCCCCTAAAGCGTCAATGTCTTTACCATAAGCTTTTCGAAAGATCCTTCCATAAAATCTACCGCTTTCAAAAAGCGTTCTATCGAAAATTTGTTCTGACATACAACCTTCGTGTTCTTTTTTCTCAAAAGACGTGTAAACATTCAATCAAAGATGGTCGTCTTCTACACACGCAGTTCGGAATAACTCGACACAGATTTTATTTTTGACGAAATATTTTAGGCAAAGAGAAATGTTTAGATAAAAAATTTACCGAAGTAAATGGAGCAGATCGTAATGTGTACCGTTGCTGCAAGTTTTCAGTATTTTACATAGCAACATACTTCGCCTTGACAAATGATAACGTTGAATTCCCCATGGGATCCTGAGGCATGATATTTGGCTGTAATAATATTGCAACTCAAATACAATATCGGGTGTGGTTTCCGCGAACGCGATATGTGGATGTATGTCACGTGCATATATACGTGTATGTGTACACCTTCGTCAAGTGTATAAGGACGTTAGCCTATTCACAGTCTCTGGTCGGAAATAGAAATATCGCAAGAAAATTCACAATCTAGAATACAGACGGAAGAGTAGTCATCTCCTGAGACTAGAAGAAATTGGATTTCACGGCTAGTAAGAAAAAAATCAAGTACACATCGAAGGGGCTAGAGTTAATGCAGAGAGTCAATGTCCCTGGAGTCTTCTTATATCGAAGATGTCAAGTTCCATTTCGTCTTTTCCTGATTTTGACACCAGAAGATTTCCCTCAAAGCACGGATATGTGGAACAAAAAAAAACAGAAAATTGTGGACGTACGCACGCATCATGAATTCGAGATTGGCCTTCGCAGGATAGAACGTGCGGGTTTTCTTTTTTTTCTGTTGTCGAGTTTGATAGACTGCTGTTATCTGACCGGTCTGGTGTGACCTGAATAAAATTTGGATAACGTGCGCCGTGACTTATCGCAAGGTAACTTATAATCTTAGTCAAGGTACGGTTAATTAATGAGCTTATTAGTCTGATTAATAAGCCGTGGTCTGAACTTTGACGCCACGAAGTGGCACTTAAGCAGATATCTCGGGCTTTGGGACAGCAACTTTCACTTCACTGGTTCGAAAAGGGCTAACTCTCATTACCCGAACATCTGGGCCAAGGTCAAGCAAGGTCGTACCGTAACTAACTGTCACCCTCATCCGCACGCAATGCAGGTACTTTAGGTGAGGAATTAGCCCTGAGAGCAAGACAATTTTTAATTTTCGTTTCCGAAGAAACATTCTTTCATTTTCCTTGGCAATTCGTATACACGCGTCTATTGATTCCTTTTTTTTGCCTGGCAAAGGGATGGGGGGGGGGGGGGGGGGATAAAAAAAGTAAAAAACGAAAATGAAAAGGGCTCAGAATCTGATAGAAATTCAAATACAAGTGTCTATCAAGGGCCTTTGATCCGCGATAATTTTAACTGCGAAAGTATAATCACCAGCAAAATGGAGCGTGTGTTTTCTATGCAAATTAGGTGACGCGGAGGTGCACATGTACCAGGGATATGATAATTGCAAAACAGCGAAGCGCAGATTCTCTGATGATTAAACAACCACCCATATACGGTACGATGCGGGTTATAATAAATTTCAGAACCTGCGCGAACGTCCGATACGCGTACTACCCTCAAGACTCTATTATGTGCACGATACCAAGCAAATATACGGTGGTAATAATATTCTATAAATTTCCAACTAATGCGGAAATGGTTCTGAATCGAGAAAATTCTAGCTAAATTTTCCGGCAAATAACTGAGCATCCACACAGCAGAGCCGAGTATTCTGTATACTATTGATTTTTCTAGCTAACCAACATTATGCAGTGTTACACGGAAGGCTACAGAGGCAAATTATTCTACTAGCACGATTTTCGGAATGAATATGACTGTGTATATGAATGTATTTCGTTGCTGGTATCTAGCTGCAGCTTTTGTACAAGAACAATCTAACCGTTGAAGCAGTGAGCTTGACTTTTCTATGAAAAATAACTATCGAAATTCTTTGGATTCGGGGTCCAGGTTCGTTTCAGAGGTTCCTGTGACGCCATCGTACCGGAGGTGCCGCATTGCGGGTTCCTCCCGTGCTTGTCGGTGTGTTCGTGCCGCGGTAAGATAGGTGGAGGACCTTGCCGTTTTCCTCCATCGTTCAGCTCCGTTTTCCTCCGCTATCCTTCTCGACATAGTATCTCGCAATTTCGTCGTTACCTTGACAACAGGCCAGAGCCTCTGCTGTGGTACAAGATTTGTTGTCCGCCAAGGGCTTGCCGTATATTTATTTAATCTAAAAAGGCAAGAGATGAATTTTGATACACTCTTCTCGGAGAAGAAGCGATGATTAACCGAAAATTCCCGGCACAAGGATATACAAGGAATGAGACTTGACCGAGTGTAAAAAATGAAGGAAAAAGAAGGCCCACTGAAGTACAAACGTTTCAGGTACAATCCTGGACCATTATTTATGACCTGATTAAAACGGTGGAGATGGATTTATTTTTTTATTTTTTTCTTTGCGGTTAAATGCTTCTTACAACAGCATTAATATTCCTAACGGATCCTCAACATTCGGTAGACTTCTTGCTATACCACATTGTACAGGATATATAAACTCTCGAGTGATGAATTGGAGCAGATAATTTTTTTTTTTTTTCAAACATTTCCAAGCTTCATTAGTACAACTTTACTTGTTAAATTTTACCGAGCAATTGTGCAGGTATACAATACGCGCGAAACTGCAGCAAGGCGCAGGAATAGCTGAATGAGACACCGCGAAACTCGGAAAATCTGAAACAATCTGTTTGTTCTGCTTCAGTAATGTTCGTCCTCCACAGCTGACTCAATTTACATGATTTTTATCTGTATACATATATTCATCGATGTGTATCTTCATTTTTGTTGTTGTGACAAGATTTCAACTCACCGTCTATAATGCCGGTGTTGTTCTACTGCGTCAATCGATAGTAACCCTCCGGGAAATGTATATTACGTTTGTGGCAAGGCCAGCTAAACATCGAGTCGTAAAAATCTTAAGCAACTATCAATAAAATGATTGAGTTCGAGAATTCCACGGACTTCTGAGAGTATATTGTGTCAGGTTCTCGGATGTGGTGTTAACTATCGATGGGTTACTGACGTGACCATTGAGAATAAAAATATAGCGCCTATTTTGCTTGTCTTCATCTCTTCTTCGCCACGTTTAAATCACAGAATTCATACAAAGGATGATATTGTTGGATGTGAAAGTGCCAAGCAAAATCGTGGTGCACGTTGTGCATAGGGTTTCAACAGCGAGAAGAAAAGCAAACTTCATAGGCCGATGAATGGTACAAAAGTAGAAAGGATTCCTTGAACAAAACAGAACGGTTGTGCATTGTTGAACAGTAATTCATTTCTGCCTTGGTAGATAATAGCAAGAACTGGCCTGTATCTAGATGCAAATCAACCGACTATCATACCTCCACATTTTCTTCAAAAGACGTAATACTTATAGTTTTTTTTTTTCTCTGTTTTTTACGAAATGCTATCAATTTTATATCTACAATCATTGATACATTCAAACGAATTGAAGACTATTTGTGTAAATTTTCTCGTCCTTAAATTGCTTCAATGATTTTCTCGATATAAGATAATTAACGAAATCGATGGATGTACAATTAGCTGAAGCTTTCGAGCCGTTCTGCTTCCCCGCACACTTGGCCACAGCGCGTTAAAGCTCAATTTAATCTCATTAGACAGCCCGTAGCACACCTGCGAGTTATTGTCTATACGCAAACAAACACACTCGTGCGTATCTCGCGAGCAACGTTGTTCGAAGTCCTTCCTCTGAATAGCCCTTTGTTTGAGCTTGGAGCTATTGAACACGGAGCTTAATTTTTTTTTTTTTTTTTTCTCTCATTCTTACATAGCCGGTTTTCTGACCCACGAAAGATGGCGTTGAGGAAAAGGTAAGGAAATACGGTGAAAAACAAGAGAAAAAAAGAAAATGAAGTAAAAAACGGAAAGAGAAAAAAATATGCTTCAAAGAGACGAGGAAAAGGAAACGCGCTTGCTTTTGGCAGAGCATTCACACCCGTCAAACCATTCTCGAGTAAAGATTCTTGCTGAAATGTATACTGATTGTGAGCTTCGCCGTTTGTAACATATATAAGAAACGAGCCGGTCCTCGATCATCTTCTGTTTCTAAAGCACTCAACATTTTTTAAACAGCTCCGCGACGCTCTTTGATAATGAAAAAAGCCTGGACACGGTCTAGATATAGCCATATCTCACTCGACAAGCGGCTGATGAGTTTGGGAGTACCTAGAACTCTACTATTCAACGGGAAGTAAAGAACTTTGTTGACTTTGTGGAGATTTATAGCTCTGAGCGTTTGCTGGAGGACTGTTTTACGAAAATAACCTTCGACCAATGATTTATTTTCACTCAATATAACGAGTAGGAAATAATTGAAAATTATCCGCTATCCATCATGTCCAAATTCTGAATTTTCTAGCGAAAATAATCGGAGGAGAAACATTCAATTGTAATAATTTCTCATTCGTCAAGGGTATAGTAATACATTCCTAATATGTGGATTTTTGCCATTTTCATATTCTCACAAGGACTCGATAATAATTGATTCGATCGCGTGAGAATCTCGCCGATTGTGAGATTATCGACGTTTTCGTGTTTCCCGAAACGCGTTGCATTCCGAAGTCTATACCACAAACGACCTAATACTGTCAATCAGATTGAATGGTTCGAACGGATTTATTTTCAGAAGACACGATAGTACCACCTTCTTCGTCTTTCACTCGTTTTTAATAAATGGGCAACACCGGACTTTTCATATGTTCAATTATTGTTATTCCAATAGGAAAGTAGATCAGCTCTTCAGCTTTACGAATAAAAGATCGATAGTAAGTTCTCTTTCATTTATCAAGCTAGCCGAATAGTTTCAAGCCGCGGATGTGTTAATCATGGATTACCTGAAACCATGCGATTTTTGCGAACAAGGGCAGAAAAGGTGATGAAAATTTCCAAGAGCTTCGAGGAGCTGCAGCAACAAAAAAAAAAGTAAAAAACCAGCCGAGTTTGAACTTTCGCCTGCATGTTCGACCCACTGCTCGACCCACTCGACCCAACCCAGTCCGACCCAACTTGGGGTGAACGTATGGTATTGATTGGGGTTACGGGATCGTCCGCCGCGGTGACCTACATTAATCCCTCCTTTTCCAGTATCCAACAGCGCCTACAACATTACCTCTCAAAGTTGGCCGAAGCACCGAGAAACAAGGCGCCTAGTGCAATGGTTCAACTCTTTGCGATTCAGCCTTTTGCCAAGACGCTAACAAACATGGTTGTCTATCCGCTTGACGCTATGACGCCATCTTGAATCGTATAGATTCTAACAAAGCTCCGATACCCGATAGGATAGAACCCTTTGCTTCCATTTATTCCCGTTAAACAATGACCGAGAGTGGGAAAGGTATAGAGAAACGAGAAGGAATTAGAAACGAAGAAAACGAGGAACTGATAGGATTAATGTGATTAAATGTGCCTCCGCAACTAATCCGTATTACTTTACGCAGTATACGGTGATACTCACACGCGTCTCCGTCTATTGGATTCCTCGTTTGTCAGACGTTTATTCAACCAATCTTTGTCAGCCTCGCGCAGGAATTTAATTTATAGTTGTAACAGGTATACGGAATGGGAAGTATCTTTTATTAAAGGAGAAATAGAAACACGGTGGATACAAGGAGCCAACACGTTTTCGACTTTATTATAAATCTCTTCACCTCACTGGTCCTGCATTGATTCCCAACTCATTCGGTCGCTCCTATATCAAGCTTTTGTCGCAATGCGCTGCAGTTGCTGTTGTTTTGTGTAAAAACATTGTGCTTCTTTCCCGTCTTATTTTTTCTGAAACGTGTTCAAAGTGCCAAAGGGCACTGCGGTACCAGCTCCGCGATTCTCTTTTGAATAAATTATTTGAAACGGAATAAAAAAAAAAGGATAAAAAGGATAATACGGGCTTTCACGGTACATTCTGTGAAACAACAAATCCATGTAATTACCGAAATTACTATCAAGTATGTGAAGAATATAGAATGTCATTCAAAAGTTTAAAATCTGATGCTTGTTCGTAGAAGCAGCCGTTCAAATCGAACGAGATATGGTCATTTTTCATACCTATCATTTGAATATAAAGTTCTTTAAATTTCAAATCTTTTCATCGAGCCGTTTCTGGGATTATTATGCGAGTCTGTCGGACAGCTCGACGGATGGACAGACAGACCTTCATCTCTATGAAAATCTAATCTTCGGATACCAAGGGCCCGGAAACGTGCCGAAAAAGTGATTTTCGACCGAAACCAATACTTTCCTTATATCACCAAGGTGATGAAAAGCTAAGGAAAAAAAACATCCAGATAAAATGTAGGGCAATTTTTTTTACGCGTTAGATTCACAATCAGTTGGGTGATGATGATCTATCGGAGCAGATGTCAAGGCACTGCCACAGGTGGCCAGAGCTAACAATCTGTTAACTAACAATGAGTACTCTGAAAATAGATGGTCACAAGCTTTCGTTTCGCTCTAAAGAACAGAAATGCACGACTGAGTATGAGCTTAATGAGGCCCCGTTTCGCTAATGGAAGTTGAATAGACTCTGAGGGTGTTTTATTGATTGCATTTCACTCGTATGAATGCAGAGTCATCTGGGAAGCTGAAAACTGACTATGATGCTGTTGTCGAAGAAATGCGGGAATGAGAAACCACAAACCGGAAGGGCAGGTCCACGTTCGTTGATAGTCTGAAAGTGGTGTGTAAAATAACTGGGAATGGAAATGGTTGAATCTAAACTCCCTTGAGAACAAATGTCTACCTAAATTTTGTCGGTGAGTCAAGTACTTGGAACCGTATGTTTCTTTTCCGGTAGAAGGTCTGGCAACATTTTTTTTGGACCTTGAAAGTCCTCTCACGTCTGTACTGCTAATAAACTGACAATTATTATTAAGGACCTATGCTGTATCCAGGTTTAATGATAGGTACATAAAACACCCCCTTGACCCATTTTCAAAGCTTTATTCGAAAGAACAACGAGAAAGTATAATAGAAAACAGCCGGTGACCTGAAAATGGCAGAAGATTGACACATATTTAATTCCCCAGGAAATTCCGTCATCGTGTCGAATGAGAAAAATAAAATGCTTTGAAAAATAGAAAATCAGAAATATTTAATCACAGTGGATATGTACTGCCAATATGTTTTTTCTTATAGAAACGATAAAACACCACGTAATCTGATGCTGGTCTGTTCTGAACTTTGTATTGTGTTCACCCACACGTATACATATTTCTAGAACGTTCGACCGATCGCCGTCAAAGAATGTGGTACAAAGCGTGCTATTTTATTTATAACATCAATCGATCACTTTAGCAGGCTGTTGCCATATCCACAAAGTGTCATGACACGATATCTACTAGACAAATAAAAGGGAGTAGCACAAGCGGATTTCACTACTATTCGATGCCATGTTTGGAAATCCGAGACGAATATGAGTCTGGAAAATATCTGCCAATCTCATGAGAACCACCTATGCTCCACAGGAACAATAATTCAAAAATTTCATGGCGAAAAATTGTTTGTTCTCTATTCCTGAAGACACTTATCGAGTTTCAGATCTAAGGCTATACAATAGGTGGAATGAATGTATACTATACTGGCTGAATAGCTGACCCAAGAAAAAAAGGGTGGATAAAAATAAGTATCTTCTTTTCCTGGGCCGATGTTGCGCTCAATGCTCTTTCGAGATTATGTGGAAGATAAGCGGCAGGATTGAATGACGGATGGGTTACGCAGTGGTGCATGATCCGATAAAATTTTTCTCTTCGATACACATTGCAGCTCGCGTGTTTTGCAGACGGTTGAAAACTTTGACACCATGTGTGAAATTTTTGATGAATATACATTTTCAATCTACGATTATACTTCTTCAGTAGCGGCATAATGCGAATCGAAAATACATAGTACAGTGTGAGGTGGATCGAGAAATTTTCAGGAGGATGTTAATAAAGGGTGAAAATTCCAGACTCCGGCAGAACTGAACTTTGAAGGTGTTGCTAATCGAGTAACATTTCCTCAATTCGTTCTGAATCCATTATTCATAACCAGTTTGTGGTAAATATTTCAATTCTAGGAGCCTCACGAATTCAAGTAGGTACAATGATACGCTCTGGATAATGCATTCATTTCCCACCAACTTTTCTACCGAATACTGACAGCACATTCGCCGCTTTCAACTCTAATGCTGTACATATTTGAATTCATAAGATTTACATTCAGTACCTCAAATCTTAGTTGAAAAATATTATTAATAAAAGTACAGTTTATCGTAGCTGATGCAGTACTAACGGTATAAACCATTTCACCCTGTGCGAACTGGTGAACTACTCTTGATACATTTAGAGCTTATCAAACGTGCACCGTATATTCGGCCCGTTGGATATAATTTCCGTGCATCAAACTCTATAGAACTTTGAAAGGTTCGAGAGGCTGAAGAGGCTCGAGAGATTCAAGAGGCACGTATCAGCGCTACACCTACACACCGGACAGCGACGAGCTGATAGGATAGAGAAAGTTTTCAAAACGAGATTTCCGCGTAGAAAAGCTCGGATAACTTCGTGAAGTCTGCAACGACAGTGAATGACAATGACAAGATCCTATAAATTGATGACGTCAAGTCATCACCGCATAATTCTTGACAGAACATAAAATTCATTTGTATACTCAGGGCATTCCTAGATGGATTCTATTGAAGCTGAAGAGTCCCAAAGATGCTGCTAAATGGTTGACCGTACGAAAAAAAAAAAAAACTAAACGTGCTGCTGAATAAAAACTGGGATTCTTCATCCCCCGAAAAACTGAGTAGCTTGAGAGACGCCTAATCTTCGTTTAATATCTTTGGAATGTTTATTTCGCAGTGAGCCACCCTTACCGCATAATATCACGATTCAAGAATACCGAAACAATGATTGCGCACTGGTGAGAGCCGAGCTCTGAGTGAGTCAGGCTGTCCCTTGAATAAACTTTCATTTTAGTACTGGCAATGTAATTTGGAAAGTAAGTAGTCACGTGAGGTACGTGAAGATCCAAGTAGATTTATGTGGATCATTAGTTTAATTTCAGAAACTCATCAGTCTTATCAAAGACCTTTATCCGGACAGCAAAAAAACGATCGATGACGAAATGTATAGAAATAAGAAATTGAAGGGATGAAAAAACTCTGCATAATTAGTTAAACGATACAACGTAAGCACTGCATATTTCTAACACAGTGTTTTTGATGGTATTTATATAGGTATATATAATATATCAATTCCGAAGGGACGATTATTGATGTAATTAAAACTGTGATTAAAATTTATTCC
This sequence comes from Tenthredo livida, assembly GCA_963992785.1. NCBI lineage: Eukaryota > Metazoa > Arthropoda > Insecta > Hymenoptera > Tenthredinidae > Tenthredo > Tenthredo livida. The sequence continues at coordinate 21,800,686 of OZ023068.1, forward strand.
ACCTCGTGGTAAATCCCGTTGGTTTATGCTAAAACTCTTAATTCACCGCCTGGGACAATAATAACGTTCAAAACTTATCTCTGCGCTATAAAATAACCTGATTTGATGGTTTTATGGGCGAAGTAACGATCTGCATGCGACATACACGAAAAGCCGTTTTGTGCAGCGGCGATCATTCAAAATAAGAATACGCTGTAGCTGGCTCGGGTTTTGGCGATGGGGCTGGGTCTGGCAAACTGACAAGAGGCAATTGAAGTTGGGGGAAGTTTCTCGAATCCAAATTGGACCTAGAGTCGAAATTAGAAGTTGCTTGAACCGAGCGAGTGATATACCATCGGCTTATCCGATACGATAGATCTTAGTCATCGAGCAATAAGTGCAAGAGGTTGACGCGTTTAAGCTGCCAATGGAGCTTTGAGAAACCTTAGAATCTGACAAAGCTGTAGTCCGTTAAAAAACCCGGAATATTATTGACCAAAAGCCAACTGGCTCCCAAAGCTTTCGACAGAAGCCTGCCTCGCAAATATTTAACTGCCGGTCAATATTTGATCCGTATAATATCGTACAAGTATTCTTGACACTTATAGGTCACGTTGGTAATTATTACAACGTTGTTTTCAGACGGTGTTTACGGGTTTATCACATGCTTTTCAGCCGTATGAGTAGAAGAGAAAGGACTAGCCTTCTGCAATCAAGAAACAAACCCCCCGAATCAAGGAGCTTTGAAATGATCATGATTTTTCTCCGTTCTTTTCCACCTGGGTCAACAATCTTCTTGAGATGAAGGGTATCACTTCAGAGTTGCTACCTCGTTTAACCTGAATATGAAACAAGAGACAGCATTCAACGCGTCCGAAAGCACGCGAAAAGAGAGCATCTATACCTATACCTATGTATGATAAATGATAAAAAGCCTCGATGATACGATTACGAGTATGTGTTGTGTGGCACGAGGTGCTAGGCACCGGGGCTAATAGGCAAGGTAAAGACAAGCCACTCCTACACCTAAACGATTCACTATCGCGTTCACACCAACTACCGAAAAGTAGGCAATGAAGTGGGAAAAGCTTTAATTAACGGAATTCTTATCTTGCCAGTAGCTAACACTCTGCGGTAACTAGCCAAAGCCTCTTTAATCACATTTGGTAAACGTTAGACGTAGGAGTATGAAGCACTAAGGGGATGAAAAAAAAAAATTCTGCTTCAAGGCTGAAAGTTTTGAGGAAAACTCTGTGGCTGAGCGTCTCATTTATCATCATCATCGAGGCTCATACTTCAAAAGGGGTGGCTTTGGAGTCTCAGTTTTCTGTCCTTCACTTTTACTCATTAATTTCCTCAATTCAATTGAATACTGGGTCGCGATACCAGTACTGACCTCGCGATTCCCAACCGCTTAAGACGGCGCTGGAAAAGGCGAGCTCAAAGGTCAAAAATACAAGGTCGCTCCGAAATGGTCGCCCTTTTTTTTCTTCTACCCTTCTGACGTACGCTACGATATTAACCGTGCATGTATGGTTTAACCACTTGTCCGACGATGTAAATCCGCTTATTATATTACGGCCACTTATATCCACATGAATACAATCGACCAGGTAGAAAGAAGAGCGTATATTTACTCACCACTAACTAGTTACATCCAATGAAAGCCTGCGAAGGTATGACGACGACGCACGTCGATCTCAGATAAATTGACTAATTATAAAAATTCGCTTTACTTTTGAGAAGGACATAGATTAGCCAAGCTGCTTCTTCACTATATAGATTTATATATTATAACAACTGCGTATAAAATTAATTTACAGTAATTATATCGTAGATTGAAATGTGTGTGTGTTTTTTTTTTTTTTAATTTTCTTCTTCTTTTTTCTCACTTTCTAGCAGCATAGTATAAATTACTCTAATATCACGGGTTGGTCTATACAGTCAGTTTTTCTTTCTGCGCATGGTGGGGGGGTCAGTCATTCTTCGGTCCTAGGTTAGTCCTAGGTCAGCCACGGTTAGTGAGGGTAAGATAGGCTTTCATAAAATCAAATTATGCGTTTCAATCGTCGGGTGAAGGTATAATCGAACTCGGGTCGAATATTCATTGACAAAATATTCCAATAGTCGAAAGGCCAGGGGTGCGGGGGTGGGTTGGGTGAAGGGAGGGTGCGGGTAACGGGATTATACCTATATCGATGTAACTTTGTTCCTTTACTAGATTACCGTTTATTTTCTTTATTTTCTTTTTCTCTCATTCGTCGCAGTTAGTACAACTAAGTATACGGATTATCACGAACCACACGCGTACTTGCGTGTAACCAGCTGAAAAAGCCTCGACTCCGGGTCAACTTTTATGGGATGCAATCGATATCTCTGCCGCATGAAATAGCATAACAGCAACGGGCAGTGGCGGTAGTACCAACAGCACATATACCTATAGGCACTCACGTTCTACCCCGATAACATGCTGCACGCGTATATTATGTACGGTTGCATATACTCAATACGGAAAAACACGACGTTCACGATATCGAACGGTGGGGGCTGCGTCTTTTACATTTCGTTATTCCGTTCTGATGCTCTGCAGTGTTGAATTTCAAATGATTTATCACCAAAAACTAGAAACTTGTGAATCTGATCGCCACTCACATCACTCTTTCCTTTTCTCTGTGTTTCAATTCTTTTTTTTTTTTCTTGTTAATTTGCCATTTTAATTTTAATTATAATTTTCAATTTCAATTTTTCATTATTTCATCAAATTTGTCACAATCCTGGTTTCTATTGTCACCCCGACGATGAGGTCAGGTCCGAAAAGGTGATTACAGCGATACACGAATTGAATATTATAATCGGTAGATTGAATTCAGGGGCGGTTATTATCGTTAGTCTGACTCAATAATCGACGATGAGTATGAGTGAAAATTCAGCCCGATCCACAGCGACCGCAAAAAACGCGAAAACGCGAAGACGCAAAACGTCACCACGTCAGGACCCGACGCGGTGGCTCATGGCCTCGGTTCTACGCTGACCCAACTATTGTCAGCCATCTTGGAAAAGCTTGGATCGCAGCTTTGTGGCGCCGCTGACGGCCGCGAGGCGATCAACGCATTGAGGGTTGAAACGGGGGGCGGAGGGGAAAATGGAGTAGAGGGTGGTTGGCGCCGTCGACGCCGACGCCGACGTCGTGTGACGTCACAATTCAGGCCGGGGTACGTTGCGGAAAAGTGTTGTCATGGCGACGGGTTGTTCGACGCCGTGGATCGTCGAAGGGGTAGGAAAGGCGAAGGGATGCAGGGACCAGGGGGAAACAGTTGGTGCTGATATTTCCCACCTATAACTTCCTTACACATGCATGAATACACGTACGCATACCATTCAACAAAATACAAAACAACACAGAGCAATTTAAACGGGCAAACGATCGCGCATCCCCGATTCGTGATGCGACATAGCGCGGAATTCTGATTCTTCGTTATTGATACGCAACTCTGTCAATCCCGTTCACCTGAGTGACCACTAACCAACTGGCTATTTCATTTCTGATTGACTCGTCAGCCTTGTCTGACAATGAGTTGTTTTTAGTCATATTCTATTTTGAAATTACCTTTTTTTCTTCAATAACCGGTGAAAAGCTCACCTTCGATGCAACAAGAATTACAGAAAACTTCTTGTCTGCAATAGATACTGTGGGAGAGGAAATCAATTAAATGCGATAAGTAAAAAGGATCTGTATTTTCACCCACTCAAATATTTATTCACAATTCGTGAAAATTTTTGTAGGAAAAGTAAATGAATTCAATTTTTTCATCTCTCTTGTATTCTATAGGACGCTTCTTTTATCCTCGATTAACAGGCTGAAGAAGGCTTTTTCTACCGAAAGCTGTTGAGATTTAATGATATTCTGAATATACGCCCCAGCGATACTGTATGTGGATATAGGTACGTTTTATCAGAAGGTATAACGACTTGAAAAAAATTTATCAAAACAGCGTACGAATATGGAACACTAAAATATCATTCAGTGATGACCGAAACCTGTACTACTGAATACCGTAAATTCTACTTCACAGAAAAAAAAAGACAAAAAAAAATGAAGTGAGGAGAAAAAAAACTAAAAAATAAACTAGCAAACAGTAATGAAAACCGGCGGGTGAGGTGGGCCCGCGGTAAAAATTAGGTCGCGCAAAAGACTACCCGTGAATATATACGGAACATCAGCTCCCACAATACTAGGAGGACATGAGCCACGCCTGAATGGACAGAAAGAACAGCCCTACAAGTAATGGTTGCAGTCTGTAAACCCGCACGGGGATTTTTAAATTTTGCAGCAACATCCCTGGGCTTTTGAGACGTCAAGATCTAGTCGACTAACAAAGAGAAACTCAAAATTTGAAACGTAAGCGTTAATCTAGAGTGTATCAAGTGTATATTTCAGGAAACTGAGGGCGTGGTGGATTTCACGTAGCTTTAGCGGGCGCTCTGAAATCTAAGTTCAATTTTGACCTTGCCCTCGGGGTACGAAGTATATGGAAGTCGCTCGACGCCATTTTGATTCCATGGTTATACGCATGGGGAACAAAAGGGGTAGATTATAATCCCGGCTTTCCGATTATCCGGTCATTATTGATATGACGGGTCTTGAGTCTCGTCGTGGCCATGTATAGTGTTCAAGAAGTAATTTAGTTTGGTTACATATGTATCGTTAGAACGATGGATTCTAACTAGATACGACACCGCGGCTGCCTCATTGGTTCGTGAATAATACCCAATATTTGCTATTTGCGTCTACGGTTCGACCTTCGATAAAGTTGAAGAGTTTGAAGGAATTCATTCCAGTAGTTGACAGGCTGCAAGTTTGCAATCAGCGGAAAGAGAATGCACCTGTCACGTGTCACGATTTGATTCTATCTATTCGCATACGAATTTCTCGGATATTCATTGAAACGATTTCATCGAATTAAATGGTACCATGCACGTCAAGGCTCAATTTATTTCATTGTCAAGAAAAGTTCAAAACTTTTCTCAAAAACTGCTATCGACAAAACTCTGGATGCACGTGCGGACTCGAAACACATATTACTTGAAGAAAATGGACAAAAAAAGGAAGAAGAAAAAAAACTTTACCCTTACTGCAAAGTGTCTTCCAATAGTTTACATGTTTCTATAAAGTATCGAATGATTTCCATTGTACCATTTCAAGTCCACGTATACCGTCGTGTAGTATATAATATATATGGCTGCTATACATTTAAAATTTATAAAGGGCTGGCATTGTCGGAGTTCGACTCGATAAATCGATGTATTATTGTGCCTCGCTTGAGTAGCCAGGCACCTATTCTCACAAGGTCTCTCGCAAGCTCAATATCCAATAATAAAAAAAAAAAAAGACCAAATCATAATCCGGCACTAGCGCTCCTACTCAAGACTCTTCACATTTGTTCCCTCGGGGCTTACGACCATTTTACCCGAGGTGACTATTTAGAGTCTCTGGCTCATTGTTAGCATGCACCATACTTGCAGCTGCCCCTGCAAATACGACGTGGACGTCTCTGAACTAGGACGCTTCAAAAGTCTGCATGGGGTACTAATTCATCTGAATTGAAGTTAACTCAAATGCAATTGTAGTTCGACAGTGCTCATCTCGTTCAACGGAAAAACAGTTTTCGGAGAGATGTGTGTACTTGGAGGAATTACGGTGCTAATACCGAGTTGCGTTCATTCATCAACGAAAGTTCAATCAATGATGACCGATTTTATTTATACGATATGAAGATTGCATCCCCGGAAACTTGTACGCGTTACTATATAGGTACTATCGAGTTATGAATCAGTCAACTATATATTCACCCAATGCACTGAATTGAATTAGCAGCTTTGAGGCAAAATTTTGCGGCTACAAATTGAGGTCATAATTGGCAAGGGTTTATTTTTAAACTTATTTCATCTCGTCCCGGCAATCCTCTAGATGCAATAATCGATTAGAATTTGCCCTCCATATGAATCTGCAGTCAGTTCACGGAGAGGATCATTATAAGTTATTTATAATAATCTCAGGTCAAGCGGTAGATACTCGACGACCGTTATTATTCATTTTTACATATCTTTTATCTATATTATTAGAAAACTCATCCGAGCTTTATTTGAGGATAGCAATAAATTCAACAGTATCAAGTATTACACAAAATATATATTTGCTTTAGCGACATAGCCGGATGGCGTACGAGGGTGCTACGAAAAAAATCTCGAGTGGTTCGTCTGAAGATGAGGAAAACCATCTACGTTCTAATTCCGTACGAGGTAATTGAAACCCTGAATTTTTACGTCTGTAATTTGTTAAAGACGATTCAGTCTTTCTTTTTGCATTTAATTATTGCTCGCAAAAACGCAGGCAGTCTATATAATTAACACAAAGCGATTCATCATCGTTTTTTACGCTTATACCTGCCCGGAATGTCACGACTTTAGATGTATCTATAAAAATGACTGAAAAGTTTGCGTGCAACCGATTATACGAAGAAACCCTGCCATGGCACAAGCCAGCCTCAGCCACGGACAATTGACTTGCAAGAATCTAATGGACATGTAACGGATGCGCGATGTAACCCTAGCTAACTTTGCGTCGCAGGGCTTCTTTCGCCATGTACGCACTTGGTTGACTCCCGGGAAACGTGACAACTTTTCACTTTAGCATCGCCAACCCCTTCGATAGTGAGTCACGATAGAAAACGCCCACTCTCGGATGATGAAATGTGTACCCTTATTCCATACCCCTACTCAGTAAGAAAAAAACAGCAAAAGAAGTTGAACGGAATGGGAGGAAACCACAAGCCTTTGGTACCCTGTGAGGATAACTCAATTTACAAATAAATTTTAATTTGCACATGCATGTGTGAATGTGTTTCCGTGTTTCTCTACCCACACACGAAAGTTCAGTTCCCTAGGAGCGTTCCCAAACTTCTATTTTATAACTGATACTGGAAATAGACGATCTGATTGCGGCCAGGCTGTGTAAAACTGATATGGTATATACTGTAGCAAAGTATGATGAGAGGAGATATCTCGTATAATTGGATCATCGATATGACCGATGTCAGTTGTAGCAGGTCTTCGCTATTTATGGTTGTATCATAAATTAGGTTTCTGCAGTTAATTGAACATCAGCGGTACAAATCTTCATCGATTTTGACACCCACCCAGTTATCTTCTCGTTAAAAAAGAAAAAGAAAACAGAATTCCGCTATCTCGATTTGTGGCGAGATATTTGAGGAGGTACACTGTCATCTATGTGTGTGTCCAAATACACATAGTAGATAAATATTATATGGATACAATAGAATCATGTATATAAAAATCGGGCAAATAAATACATGAACACTTATATTTGGACCCAAGCTATTCTTGTAGGATCAATCCCTGAGATGTGGTCAGCTGGAAAATATGGGATGGTATTTGGAGAACATGGTCATATTGCGTTTCTCTCTGCGCTGACCAAGGAACAAAGGCAAAAAGGACACAAGGAAAAGAAAGAACAAGTAAGTGATGTTTTCGACGCGGAACAATCTTCTGTGCCTTTTCTTGATCGTACCTTTGAATGTATTATTATCTTATTTGCCCACGTTCACGCGCGCGCGCGCGTATGTATATATACCAATACACCCTGGAATAAGTATAAATTCCAGTTTTTACGGAAGTACCAAAGGCTGTCTGATCTTCTTGTTCCCGTGTTCTGGCCATCGGGTGGTTATATCCAGATCCTAAGTGCTACAAGACTGCTTGATACCCATACCGAGGAGTAAGATTAGTCGATCAATGTGTAAGTAACAATCAAAAGATAACTCGTACAATAACAATTGATTCCCTAAAATTGGCTGACTGACTTTATTGAATGACGTAGTATCTTCTCTCTTCCTCGAGCTATAATCAAGAGACTAACGTCTCCCCAAGGATATTATCAAAGACAACAAAGAGTCGAGTAATTGAATCGAGAAACAGTCCATGGCCTTCACAATTCAACTTTGGGTTAATATTAATTCATTTCTTATCGGATCTCGCATATTATAGTCATGTACGTTAACATTTACGACGAAATATCAATTCCTTGATTTCCCTCAACATTCTCCTCGACGGAGTTTATACTCGCGGTAATAAAAATATAAATTTATATTAGCATTCACGTCAGGCTTGCCTTAATTCTGGGCTCATAAAAGAAAGTTCTTTTTTATGCCTCTTTTTTTTCTTCTAAATCTTGGTGAAGGATAATCAATAATCAATTACCATCCTATGTAATTAATTAATATGGTGAATAAATCGCTAACTGCCGATCGATCTTGCGACTTATATGTCTAATCACCTAATTGATCAAATTACACGGACCCCAAGAATATATTCATTTACTTAATCTGCCAATTGTGTCTCAGTGACGGTTGCACGTGGCTGAAAATTTCTCCAATTCAAATTTGTAACTTCTGGAAATTGGCTCGATATCGCACGAGTGAAGGCAGAATTCGTGGACGGAAGTATCGACCGTTCCACGGTCTTAACCTCGTTGCCCAGAGGGCCTAAGACAATGTTACCAGGTCGCGGTACTCGAGCAAAGGGTAGCAACCTAGAGAGCCGAAGAGGAAGGAAAGACGAAGATTGCGATGATACTCAAAGCCACATCGAGAAAAGAACGTCGCGACGTCCGACGATATTTTTGCAAGCTACTACACGGCGCCGCCAAATCGACAATTCAATATATTATCCGATATGTATAGATATATATGGATGTATAGCTCTAGTACCCAGAAGCAGCTATGCTACGCATCGTTCTGGAGAAAATGATAGTTTAGGAAGATTGACAGACCTCGTTACCATTTGGCGTGGGTAGATCAGACCTAACATTATTTTTACGTGCATGCAGATGTATATATTTGCATCGTAAAGTGATCGTCTGCTATTGATTAACATTTTAGACTTTTTACTCAATTTTCGAATTTGAAAAGTCGTACAGAATTTTTACAGCATTTGAAATCATTCGAGTTGTTTCTGGCAATTTTACTGTTCGATTTCCGGCGGATAATATTATATAATTATGTAGTTTTCAATACTTAAGGGAAATTGAATTTTATAAATTTACGCGATGTGATACCGTGCCTCATTTCCAGTACCTTCAAACTACCATCTTACCTCCTGGTTTATCGAGTACCTAATGAAATCATGTTATCCCTTCCTCGATCGTTTCGTGGTGCGCGAAAAGGCATGCTGCAAATTTTCAATGAATTTTTATCAATAGCAAAATCTGCGCACTCCAGTCCAAGTTTAGTTTTACTTTGATCATTCATGGCTGGAGTAAGGATAAATAATTCTTGCTACTTGCGGAACGAAAGTTCGGAATGAATTCGAAAATCTATATCAACACCATGGCTCGTCGGGAATACGATACCAAAACTTGGTGGACTACATCGTCTAACAAATTCATGACCCTTCAGCAATGCCTATACCCTAACAAGAGGTTCTTTGTTCATCAGTTTCCGAATTCTCAAAATCGCTGACCACCCTTGTTGAGATTCCATTGAGAAAGAAATGAGAAATTTTCAACATCCTAACAACGCAGTTAAACTTTGAAATTTCAAGTTAAAGTTTATACTTCGTTCAGTTATTGCGCTCGTTGCCAACGGTTAACCAAGCTGACCTGAATATTTCCATTATAATTACGCTGGCGTGTTCGTCACGATACAAACCGGTAGCACACGGCTGATTGCGGACTATTATTTCTAGAAAAAAAAATCACTGATTGGGTCGATAATACGTCCCTTCTACGTTCCATAATCTAAGCTCTGATCGTTGAGCAATTTTTCGAACATTATTCGCCATGAAGTTTCTTGGACAATTTTTTATTTTTTTTTCTCCACAACCAATACTCGAGATCAAGTGACGTAAGCTTATTAGGTTTGAACTGCGACCCCAAATTAACCATATCGGCTGGGGTAGTGGTGGTAGGGCAAAAAGCTGAGCGAGACGCAGTACGCAGACGCAAACAGCAAAACGCGTTTTCTACATCGCATCACTGCCGGAAGCACAACCCTTAAGATCAACAACGAACGTAGCTAATGCCACAATGTACCTATTTACCCCGTTGAAAATCGTACCTACCGGAAAAAGTTCATTGCGTTTATCACCGTTGTAGCAACCATGGTAATGGTTTTTCTTTTCGTTGTTCAACCTGAATAAGAAATTCGATGCTGAAACGTAGCATTCTGAGTATATAAGCTAGGTGAACCAACTAACTATATTCCCAGTTGAAAAGTATTCGCGTGCGTGAGGTTTGCCCAGGCAAGCGGCCCGGAATATCATCTGAACTAGAGTAGTATTGATCATTTCCACAGTAAGGCCAGAATATTTATTATTTATGACGCCAACGTAAAACATGGAACCCCCAAAGTCACATCGCTAAAAATAAATGTCACCGTAGAGGAAAATGTTGCGCGATTGCACGTATTCGTATTTCACTTTACTTTGAACGTGTATGTGTATAGGAAAAACAGAGAAAACAAACCATTTGAATTTTCGTTCATCGTTTGCATAGCAAAACATGTTTATCGAATGTCATTAAGAATCGGTTAGCTATGTGTAGATTTTTTTAATTAATACTTTACACAGTTTCGTTCGATTAGTAAATTTTCCATAAACTTTCTTTTCTTCTTTACACTTTTATTTCATCGATAGTGAGAATGTCCTCGATAAGCTACACAAAAGAAAACTACATTGAACAAAACACTTGATTCACGCTCAGCTCTATATTTCACAAAGTTTCGCAAAAGCCATCGATATCGATGAGTTGGAGATAAAGAAGGACAGAGTTTTTAAACTATTCCTGAGATTCAGTATCACCGACAAGTGGTAGAAGAATTTTGTATCAAATATTTATTTACAATCTTGGAAATGGTACGATACTCAAACTTCTCTGTGCTACTGTAGCTAACTGGGTGAATGTCTAGCGCGATTCGTCATGATATAAAGAATAATGGGCTTCTGAATTCCCGTGTCTTTCTTCCAGGAAAATAACAGGATATCGCGTGTAAAGTTCCTGGAAAACAATTTCGGAACTTACATCAATACCCTCCTCCATGCTGCCGAACTATTTTTTTTTTTTTTTAAGAAACTGGATAATGGAGGCCATCACAGGGCCCCACGTCTACCTGAAGAGGCAATGGAGAGACAGGGGAGACTATAGGAGAGGCAAAAGATTTAGAGAGGTAAAGATGAAAGTGTCGCAGTGCTGTATTTCGAAACTCTAGACGTGTAAGGCTGTTTCGTTCGCCGTTAGAGTCTCTGTCAGACAGTTTTACTCTATAAATTCTATTACGTTCTCTCAGCATGCTGCAGTGCGACGTTAATTGAAACATCGTTGCCATTCTGCACTTTACGAAAGCTGAAGCCCGGTAAGACTGCTGCAGGGAGTTGAAAACCCAAATAGGATTGACTAGATAGACTGACATAAAATAATTGAGTTGCATGTTATTTACGCCACACACGTATCCCTTGCTGCAGTAAATCACAACTTGAAATTCAATTATTTCCATCCAGACAAGATGCGGGGAGGAATAATAAGCAATGAAGTTACAAACTGATATGTCATCAAAAAACGAAAATAGCTAATTGCCAACTGATAATAACAACCCAAGGGAAACCCGTCGACGGTGCACTCGAAAAAGCTCTTCGTTTGCCGCTTATTAATAGCCGGTCCCACAAATGATACTAACACAAAGATCCGATTACTTTTTCATCCCTATAGTACCCCTCCGATGAGTCAATCCACTTTCCTCGACAATTTGTTCCTGTATTTGCCACGTCTGATTTTCGTAGTAGAATATATTGACGTCACACAAGATCAGCAATCCGAATGGAATGCGCAGATCAGAATTACTACGAACGTGAGTTGCAACTCTTTCTGGTGGTGCAGTAGGTGCTCGATTGATCCGATATTCTCCATCGTCAGCTCGAGTTTCTATCCATAAGTTAACTGCATCGCGGTGATCAACATATAGGTATATGCTCATTGTTGCAGTCGGGATTTCAGCGAAGTAGAAAACCCATTGATCATCTCTTGATACCTACTTCCGAAAATCGATAGAAAACTATTTTATACTATACCTCGTCGAGTGTCAGCGGGAGTTGCTCCAAGACGAGAATAAAAAGCCGAACAAATAATATCTACTGTCCATTGCGACAGTTGAATTTGCGTCTGCCAATAAATCGCATTGTGGCTAGGCGAGGCTGTGCCAGACGATTGGAAAACGATCAGATGCGATAACAATCGCAGAGAAAAACGGCGACCCGCGATGAATCGCAATATCAAATAAGCACAGATGACGGGGGTGATCCCATACTTTATTATACTCATTCCCATTCGATCCTCTGCTCCCTATACCTGCATACATACATTCACCTTTGTTTCTTATTCAGGCTTTATTTTCTTGTTTCTAGATCCTTTACTCTACCAACGTGGGTAAGCAGAGTGAACTGTCCGAGCGATTACGAAAAGCCTCTCACGCTTTTTTCTACATCACTGAACCCGATTCAACTGCAAGCTTAATTCTCTACCGTTTAACCATTGAGCTTGCGAAAGAGGTTCGAAAGTTGAACTATATTTATCGACTATTCACTCATTTAGTCGACTTTCGACGTTGCTGCACATCGCTTCTCCAATATTGCAGCGTGACTTCTGTCGATATTCAGATACGGTCTCATTGCTACCCTCTAAATCTTCTTCGTTTTGAAATTGACTCAAACTCGCAGAGAACGTGCCAAAAATTCGCAGTCACTAAAATTCTTGTCGGGGTTCCTAGCGTTTTGCGATGGCATCGTTTTTCAAATAATTCTATCAGGCCTTGTGTATGGCCAATCTGGTAAAGCGTTGACATCTAACGATAAGCTCTATCATCGCTAGATCCGATTTGATCGTAAGCTCAAGTCCTCCAATTCATATTCAGCTATCATAGAAGGACGCTGTGCCTTCGTGTACCTGTATTGCAGTGAATAATGATACGTAATCCAACCGATCGTGGAAAATATTGAAACACTTGTTATTTTAAACGCGACAATTGACTTACCAACAGCAAGCAACTATGCACGCTCAAAGCGATTGTATAGTTAAGGAAGAGGCACTGCGACAGAGTCGATTGGCGAGAGGGTAGGTGGGGGCGGGTGTCGAGGCACCTCCACAGACCTAGCTTTCTTTTGCTGTCTTGATTCGATTCTTATTTTTCTGCGTCCTTGGTACAGGGGGTACACTGGCACAGAGCACACTGATATACTTTGGGGAAATAATAAAATCACTTTTTCTCCCGCCTATATACCTATCCACCTTTATCTATGTACTATTCTCACCTTTTCCTTGTACTTCGTCACTTTTTATATATTTTTATTCTCTTGTTTGTTTTCTCTCCTATTTCATAAATAATTCACTGTTCCTATAACAGAAACGCGCACCTTTACCCGCCCCGTGTCACTCACTACACGAACGTGTAGTGGATGAAAAGCGCGTAGAACTTGCTTTGCGACAACATCTCAACTGCAACCACTACTCAAGTCCAATCATTCACTGATGTATTCACCCTTTATGCAGTCGTATTTTATTATCAACTCGCAAGTTGTTAATCAAAACGATTTTGTCGATACCGCGTTTCTTATTATAATTACTTGTATACTAAACTGAGATCTAATTGTCCTTCGGCGCTACCGCTAGCCAAAGTATAATCGCGTGTTATTTAATCGTTCGCTTTGAAATTAAACGCTTTCTGAAGGCAGTCTTGAAGATTCGCTCGAAAGCTCGGTGTCCGAGTCGTCCGAGTCGTGGGGGGCGGTCGGACCAGCGCGCTTGTTACTGCATCGGCACGGCGCCAACCACCCCCTGCGGCACTTTCGAGAACTACGTAGCGGAACCCTTCGACGCCAGCGTGTGCCCGATTCCAAACCCTCACCTCAGATTCGAACTGCGTCTCAAACCCAGTTCGGGTGCAATTAAATCAAGATTTATTTCACCTTGTACTATTTTCAACCCTTTGTAATCTTATACGTTACGATCTTTCGTTATACTTACAGTTTTAATCTAGGGGTTGAATTTGAACCGGGTACGAAGCGGTCTGGTTTATTGATCAAGTAGGTAGCGGTTCAAGGAGTCGTTGTCAATGACGTGGCTAAAGAGAACATTGTTCCTAAGAGTTTTTCGCTCTTCCTGTGGGAAGAGAGGATCTGCTAGTAAGCATCCGTGTTGTACAAGCCTAAGGACATTACTTAAGCGAGGCTTTCAGTGTCTCGAGCTTTTGCTCAGGCCCTAAAGCCTTGGAAAAGCGGGTCTGAAACGTTTGTTCAATTTCTTTCTAGTTTCTAACCGCTGCATGACCTAATTTCTTTGACGCAAAACGACTAGTCGACTCAAACGCGACACAGATTGCCTCTTTCTTCCTAGCCAGCCTGGAGCCGCGCCACGACAATGGCTAGTTATCATTGTATCAAAAGTTCTTCAAGTTCTCTAGTAGGAAAGAATTAAAATCAACCCCATTGCAAACTATAATGAAACAAAAAAAAAAAAAAAATAGAACACTTGTTCATATAGACAGGAAGTTTTTCAATATGCAATCGCTCTTCATAAACAGCCAAACAATCAAGGGCTCAACATCAATTACGCTTATATTCTCATTCCATATGTGAATGATGTAGAAACAGATGACGGATGAATAAATTAATAGAGACCCAGGCTGAGACTGTAATAATGAAGTCAACCCCTTCATAAGTGAATACTGTATGGTTTTTCCCGTTAATTTAGGGTATTGATACTCTGCGGGATTAATAATGAATATGAAGCAGGTCAAACTGTTTCGAAAGTAACCGAACTTCGAATGAACGTGGAATCAGATCTTTGAATTTTTTATCCAATACAGGGTACGGAAACGAGCCACCAAAGTACGCCTCCGCACCGCGGACGGATCAATGAAAATATCCTCGCCCCTGATTCCGCGCCCGACAACCCAACGCGGGTTCCACACCGCGCCACCCTGCGCAAATCGTATCTGAAAACGTTGGCCCGTTGCCTCGATTGTACCAACTGGTAGTATAACCAGCAATAGAACGTTGTAACTGTTCGTTGGTGGTGTACAACAACTAACGGTTCAAATATAGTTCTTGGTTATAAGTGGTAGTGCCACCGCGGTACATAACTCTTGGCAACCGTTGACGACGCTACAGTTGACAGCCATAATGTTAGCGCGAGTCGTAAACCGGCTGACTGCAACACGGAAAAAGATTTGTTCTACTTGCTAGCCCTGGCTGACCTGGCGCTGACCATTACTACTGCCGCGGGAATAAGACGCCTGCTTATACTTAGCCAGTCACTCGTGTGACAATAATTATTATCCTGTAGATTTGTTATACGTATATATTTAGATGTATTGTCTGCATAGTAGAATCAGACATTATCAATACGAGCGAAGGAAAGAGACAGGTATTATACCTAGTTGTGACAGGAATTGTATTTAATTGACTGCGCCCATGCATACTAGCATACCTACCTATAATCTTGCATCGAGTAGATATTATAGGATTCATTTTAGTAGGTATATTACGAATTACTTCTCGGTATAAATAATCATGTATTTTCAACGATGGGTAAACGGATAAAACGAGGTGCCCCGAATCGGCCAAAGATATGGAATGGACATTTGGCTCGGGTACACGAGCCGAAAGTGCAGCAGCTTTCAATACTATGGTCACTACTATCGTGCTGGTAAAACAAGCTGACGCCTTTCTAGAATGTTGAAATAGAATTTGACTCAACTCTCACAAAACTAGTGCTATTTTGTACAGCATAAAATCGTGATCGAGAAATAATAACTAGTCGTCTGTCAACCATTCAACTCCCGCCTCGGATGTTTTTCATTTTCCGTTTACATTCATTATTCTCATTTTAAAACGCTGCAGATATAGGCACCACGTGATAATAGTGATTCTACTCAATGCATCGGAAATAAGCTGCACGAGTGAATCTTTCTTACAATAGAAAAAAGGAAAATGAAAACGAAAGAGACAATAATCATTGCCAGGAATGAAACCACTATTTCTATTCTTCTTTTGATGTATGTTATGTATTGTATGAACCGGATACTAGCTACTGGATACTAATTATAAGAACAATATTGGTTGAACGGATTTATAGTTTTTATACTTCTGTACTACAATCAATATCGAATTATCAAACGAATCAAAAGCCATTAATTAACTTAATAATACTGTAAGTATTCCCTAGTGTCATTTATGTTAATGATAATGATGATAACGATTAGACTTATGCTGGGCGTGTTACAGTTAACTGCACCCCGTGAGGCATGCGGTTATACCGACCATTTCATATCTTCATTATTCAATTGGAAGGACGCCGTGGTAATAAGTGAGTAACAATGTGAGCAAATTGATAAATGTTTTTCAATCAGCTGTGTAAATAATATTCGAGTACCTACTTCGCATAATGTATTATTGAGTATGAAATAAGGTACCATGGAGACCATTAATTTCCTACGTCATACCTGTATCGAAATGTACAAATATATTTTATATACATGCATATCATATTTTAACTATACGTAATTTATCGTTTGTCAATTATCCAGTCTACTTCCTATGCCACTAAACATCTTGCAGCGAAGCTACAGCGAGCAATCCATCACCAGAATGTTGAGCTGCGTGCCTGTAACGAACAATTTATCAATACATGAACATACTACAAAGGCGTGCCTATATGCTAATGAAGATCTAGTGCGGTCGGTTTATACAGACGTCTGTTCATGCGAGCGGATTCATTATAAGATGAACCTGAACGTAAAGCTAGCAATATTGTTAGCGTAATTTTAATGCGGAACTTAATGTACGCTGTATGCAAACGTATGATCCAAAGATAATATTTGAGTCGAATTGAAGAAATTTTCTCTGTTTTTCTTTTAGACTTGAGCGTTTGCTCTACGGGTAGTTTGTCGTCGTTAAGCCGTACTTTAGGCAACCAATCATTCGCGGTACCTGTTGCATCATTTTCTCGATAGCGCAATACACGATGCTTCAAATTTATAGGGACCTTGTTGACTTGTCGATCGAACTTTTGAAACTTTAATCCAAAACTTGAACAGCGGATGTATTAAAGGTATGTACAGTTGCGCATTAGACTCAAAGTAATTATATATAATAGTATATATATCATTATAATAATATCTATCAAACTAAAATAAGCAATAAACAAACGGAATCATACGTCAATTCATTCCCCATATCCTTATAACTAATTTTTCGAAAACTATTATCTGGGTGAGCCTATAGCATTTATCGAGCCGCACTATAATATGAAAGACTTTCAGATTCATCAAATAAAATTGACGTATAGTGGCTATTCGATTTATTTTGGGGATGGCAACTCAAAAATGTCTCCTAATAGGATGCGACATGCAGAGGCGATAAGAGTCCTAAATCTCACTGCGGTAACTTTATAATGTATTTTTGATAACGCGGAAACGAACGGTGCAGCAATTTGTGCGTCGCAACGCATCGTATATACCTCCTAGAATGAAACTTTGCAATCGATGTAGGCGATGTAGACGCCATCGGTGAAATTATGACGAACCCCAAGACCCGGAAAAGCCGGATATTCGCAATGCACTCCAATGGACGGCGTCAATACTATAGAGAGTATACTCTTTACGTTGAAGTCTTGTTATTCTATGATATCTCAAAATTAAAATTGTTTCAACTAAACTCTTTGATAGAACGTTCTCATCATTAATTCACAGCAAATGCAAAAATTCGTGTATCGTATGGAATACGATAAGTTAGAATTCGCGAAATGGACAAGTGGGATGCCTAATGGTATCGCCATCTATTGGACAAGTTAAAAATAATTAGAAATATTCAAAATAGACAATGTACCCACTCATTCACAAAAAGAGATTGTTCTCATCTACAGAGTGTTATTCCAGAGACGCCTCAGGAATGCATGGGTCTCGGGCCGTCAGGTAAACGTGTGCGCAATTATCAGGTTTGCCGCTCGACTATGAGGTAGTGATTATATTTTTTCTCATATTTTTGGATTCAGGTCGGATGAAAAAAAACGCTTCGAAAAAATCAGCAAACATTCCCAAAAATCCTGCGTGACGTATAAAAACGTTCATGTAACAGTTCACAGTGGACTGGCATCTGCTGCTGTTCTTTTTCGTATTTTTTCCGAGAAAAGCACGAAAAAGAATGGAAGCAAACGTTTGCCCAATTTGGCTCGAAGCTGAAAATTTTTGAAATCTGACAGAGGATTTTTGAGACCTTTTGTCGGATTTTTAAATTGGGGCTCTTATGTTGGCGTTTTGAGCATTTTTGAAAAAATGGTGGCTTTTCGAAAAATTCTGAAAAAAATTTGGAGGGTCTCTTCGATCAGGTACAATAACATAAAAAACCATGGCCTGAATCGTAAGGAGTACTTCCAATAGCATCTTAAATTTAATGATGTTTGCTTCCGAGTTCCTTTTATTCTATTGATTGGTTAGCTAATTTTTCGATTTCTTTGAGAAAATTAGAAAGAGAGCTTAGTAGTGTGAAATTGAGGGGTCAGCAATACTGGGGTTCCAGTCTTGCTTCGCCGTTATCTGCTCCTACGTGACTTATATAGTCATTTCAAGAAGGGATAAATATTCGTTATAATTAAATATTGTATTTCAAATGTGATTTGCTTTTGCGCTCTGAATCACGTTTGAAAATGAAACGAGTAAACTATTGCGCGTTGAGAAGAAATGAAGTTGATATTTATCTGACTTTAAAAAGATGATAGAGAAATGAATTAATGAAAGAGAAATATAGGCTTTTGACGTATATCGAAAGTTACGCACGTAACAGCTGTTGGTCGCTGCTGTGGGCTGCTGTTAGCTGCTGGTTACTGCTGTGCGCTGCTGTTAGCTGCTGGTCGCTGTTGTTCGCTGCTGGTGGGTGCTGTTCGCTGCTGTCTGCTGTTATCACGGACGTCCGTGGCACGATTGTTATCTGGGTGAGACGTCAAAGTACCAGATATGTCTGCTGATCTCTGAATGTGCCGAAATTTTAGCATAGCCGTTACATCCTTGGTACATTACCATCGGAATTGTTACCTGTGACGCGATGCATAGGACTTTTCTTACGTAGGTTTCAGATTTCAACAAAATTAAGTAAAACGTGATCTAGACATCAGAATATTCAGATTATTATATATACGCGATTATGTATCATATTTTCGCTCGAAATTATTTTTACCTTGTTGGGATATAGTAGACTTACCTGGTAGTAGAGAAATATTTGATTAAGGGGGTATATACACCTTTAAATGGGTTGAATTTCTGAAAAACAATTTTCCTTTTTTTTTTCAACTTGAAGACTCTGATAAAATTTGAAAAAATCATTATGTTTGGGAAGGGTTTGACCTTCATTATCCATATCTTACATCATGTATTACTTCCAGTCTAATAGTGGCTGCGCTGAAGACAGGAAAATACAAAATCGCTCGGTTGCCGCAAAGAATCAGACCCAGCGTTGGACCGATCTTGGAATTTTTGGTTCTCAATTGTTCATAACACATGCCTCTATCAGATGAACATAGAACTTTTTGATATTGCAAGAATTACTTGAGTTATTGAATTTTTTCGATTTTTTTTCTGAATTTGAAAAAAAAATTTGCTTATTTTTCTAATATTTCAACTAAAAATGGGTTTATCAAAATGTTTTATGTTCATCTGATAAAGGCATGTCTTATGAACAATTGAGAACCAAAAATTCCAAGATCGGTCGAACGCTGGGTCTGATTCTTTGCGGCAACCGAGTGATTTTGTATTTTCCTGTCTTCAGCGCAGCCACTATTAAACTGGAAGTAACACATGATGTAAGATATGGATAATGAAGGTCAAACCCTCCCCAAACATGATGATTTTTTTAAATTTGATCAAAGTCTTCAAGTTGAAAAAAAAAGGAAAATTGTTTTTCAGAAATTCAACCCATTAAAAGGTGTATATACCCCCTTAACTAGTATCTCAATTCAAAGGCTTGGAAATAAATACAAGTGTAGATCACAACAGAATTAATTGGGAATCACATTTATTTTTCATACATCGAACACAATTACATATTGATGGTAAATTACTAGTTAATTATTAGTTTAAAGTATGATAATAGTTTCAGTGAAGCCCAATCATAAGTTTCAACTAAATCCCCGAACTTGAAAAGTGCCAAATATGTAGTTTTCAGTGATATACGTAATATGTTATACGTAGAGACAGAGAGAAAAAAAGAAAGAGAAAAAGATTGGAATAAGAATAAAAAGTAAAGCCTAAGAATGCCTTCAAAAATGATGATAATAATGAAAAAAAAATTGGGAAAAAGAAATAGTATTTTGTGTGCATAGATGTATTGTAACTTAGATAAACCTGTAATGGATTAATATTTGGTAAGGAGAAGAACTATTGAAAATCGTACAGCTTGGTTTTATTCAGAATTCTTTATTTCTCGTAATATGTCGATTATAAAATTTGAACTTATGTTCTTGAGACTATAAGTCGATTAAAAATTATATTTATTTATGATAAAGTAATAGTGAGTTTATATTATGATGAAATATCTTGTTTTGCAATATTGTATACGGGAATACGCGAATAATAACAGATATAAATTGTCAATTTATTTCTGGAGTAGTACCTGGGCATTTAAAAGTATAATATATTTTTTTGTCGAAATTTATTGAATGTTCCTGTAAAATAATTATACCTACTATTGATGATCCGTAAAACAAACGAAGGGAAAGAGAATATTATATTATATTATATTATATTACATCATATAAAAGAAAAACACAAAGAAAAGAAATGTGTATAAGTATATTTATATTTGAATGTCTATAATATGTATTATAATTTTATTGACCCAGTCGCATCATAACATTCGTTTATTAATTATTATTATAATCCATTCGATAATCTATCGAAGGTTTTTCAATCCTTGGGATTCATTCGCATTCCGTTTAATTAATTGATTAATTAATTAATTATTGCTGGAATAAGGTGAACCGGTTGAATCTAAGGGTAAACGGTGCGCCTTGTTACCTGTAGAACATTTTATTATTACGCTCTTCTTAGTTCTATATTTTTCCGCCTAGTGGCGCCACTGCATGAACTGACCTACGACAACTAGTCCTTGCCCCTCCCGTTCCTCGCGCACTGGGTCAAGGCCGTTGAAGGCCGTCAAGGGTGGGGATGTGGAAAAAAACCGGTCTAACCGGTTTAACAAACCGGTTTGACCACTTTCGTTTTCGCTGTCTCTTTCGCTCTTCAGAGCACTTCAGAGTTCAGTGGCCTTCGTGGCGCCAACGAGTAAACATGTGTGTGGCGTGGCGAGAGGCTCCTGCGACAGGGAGAAATTTAAGCGGCAAATTAAATAAAACCTGTGAGGAAAATACGATGGAGAATCAGTACGCTGCGTCGTGAAGCGTTCTAGGAGATTTACAGTCCGAAGAGGCTATCAACGGAGGAACGATGGATATGAGTGAGTTTAAATTATTTCAATCACCATTTTATCATAATCATAAATCATTATGAATTTTCAATGCTTGTTTTCGTAACAAGAAGAACTTTGCTGAGTAGTTTCATACTGAAAATACAATCTGATACTTTTTGAACATATTTTACATTTTGCGTATTTCAATCAGCAAAGTAAGTGACAATTGAATCGCTACAAGCGGAGTATTATTGTAATTGAAGAAATTGTTCGTTTTCAAGTATATTCTATCCGTAACCGCGAATAACTGTGTGAAAATCTGAATTTATTACGAACATAACCTCTCAGACCTATTTTAAACACGATTCAAATGAGCGAAGAGTTTCTATATAGTATAACCTCACAATAATGACCACCCTATCGTATTAACAATCGTGTTATTCCAAGTTCCTCGTCCTCTAGTATCGTTTGCTCTACGAGCATATTTTGCGCCTCCGAGGTTTAACTAATTCCTCGTGTTATTTTGAGTTTCCAAATGTTTTCTGGGAGTAGACTTGTTCCCCTATTTATTCTTTCATTCGATTTTCTGACAGCGTTATCGATCAACGGACATGAACAAGCATCGCAGATAATTGAGAAGCATAGATCCTGCATACCACTTGGTCGGAGATGGATGCTACCCAAAACTATCCAGCTAGTCCTGGATTAATAGTCAACCAACACAATGGTAAGCTTCATATCACGTCAGCCAAAGATCCTGTGAAACTATAAATGTATATCGATAGAACAACCAATACAGAAACGCATTTATCTAGCGATACTCTGCATCTGATGCTCACCTTGTATCTTCAGCTGACTATGGGTGCTCCTCACTAGCCTCTATCATCACTGTACACTAGACACTCTCATGGCGTCTTGGTTCTACTCAGCTGCGAGGGAAACTCTACTGATGCGACATTAATATACCCCAAGCCAACATATTGACGTGATTCGTGTCATACTTGGGAATCTTATTATAGGGTAAGTCTCGGAGAGACTGATCATTCAATTCTTTGAAGTAATTATAACTTGTTTCCTTTTCACAAAAAACTTGAATCTTTCTGTTTACTGACAACAGTAAAAAAAAATTGAGGAATCTCTAGAAAATATGTTTACTTTATTTGTCTATAGACTTACCTCGTGGTAGAAAAATATTTGGAGAATAAGGATCGAAATTTAAAGGCTTGAAAATAAATACAAGAGTGGATTACTGTAGAATTAATTAGGCATCACATTTATTTTTTAAACATGGAACATAATCCGATATTGGTTGTAAATTACTTTCGAGTCCCAATTGTAAGGATTGAGTAACAATTGAAAGATCGAAAAATCTATTCATGCATGCACTATTGATACTAGCTTATCGACTTTCTTGATTCTGTTGAAAATAGTTTGTAGTTTATATTACGTTTAGACAGGCTTACAAAAATAATCATAAGAAATATATTATAATAAATTTCATACAGATTAGCAAGGATATTACCGGCCATGAGTCAGATGTATGATGACAATTAAAAACTCTTTGGTACTTGGTTGAGAATGTTTGTTTGAAAAACACATTTAGTTCATTTATTCCGTGTACCGTATGCTTATCTAGTTTTTATCTTCACAGGTGTTGTTCATCGAGGGAAACGAGGTCCTGCCCATCTTCAACAAAACTTCTACGAAATTCTTCAAAACAGCGATTCACACCAGGCAGTGGAGCAATTCAAGCACCGAGGAATGACCACAAGACAACTCTGCACTGCAAAGTGTTGAGAAAGTAGTATAAGCATATAGTTTTAGGCTGTGTTGTATCGAGTTCGTAATTACAGTCCCTTTGGGATCAGTTTTAGTGAAATCTCGTATCTCGTCTAATAATCAATTCCGTTAGAAACGTTGTACATTAAACAAGCTAAGCTGGTTGCCACTAATTTTTAGTCAGCAGACTCTTGGACATAGTATATGTGTGATAAATAATGAGACCTAATTTTAATATTATCTACGATTAGTGACAACCACAAGCATTATTGCCATAGCATCTTGCCGTATCCCATTAAAAACATATCAGATAATAATTTAGATTCATGAATAACTTTAAACCAGGCGTTTGCGTAACTTAGGGAAATTGCTGTACAGGTGAAGAGACATGAACACATGCTGTTGGTTCTCCATCATGGTAACGTTTTTTTTTTAGTAGCCTAAATATTAGCAATTAGCAAACCTTTGTATGTTTCGTTAGTCTTTTCGTTTCTTTATATCTCTACAAATTTAAATAACAAATACGTGATGCAAGAGAGAACTATTACATACCTATCATTTGTAGAAGCTATGAGTAGTAACAGAAAAACTATTTACTGTACAGCAAGCTATACTTGACTAATTCATACGGTGATATTATAATCGTACAAGGAAAAGACTTGTGATATCACAGAATAGATGAGAATTCGTGATGTTATATTATTAACAATATGTTATTTCAGTCATTACCGTATGAAATATTCGTAAGATCTATGTATTACATGCAGGTAACAGCGCATACTACATGTATATACGATATACGTTCGTGAAGTATACCTCACTCTTATGTAAAATTGTCCTTTATGAATAGAAAGGAGATAATCTGGAGATCCATGAATTGAAGAGTCTCATTCATTAGTATCTTTTGAGAACAACTATATTTATAAAGTTATGAATTATTTTACTTTTCACTTGGCGAAGTTACGCCGTCGAAGTATTATTGTTAACGAAAACCATGATAAAAATAATGACTCTGTTCTCTATTCGTAAGACGGTCTGAAAAATAAAAATAAACAGCTCGCTGTTCTTGACTAGACCAATATAGAAATTTCATGCTTCAAACATTGCACTTGACATCCTGTAAAATATACCATCGTATGTATATAACGATTAGTTTGAAGTACAATAATAGTTTTACTAAAGCCTGATTATAGTTTTAACTAATCTCCGAACTTGAAAAGTGTCAAGTATGTAGTTTTCAGTGATATACGTAATCTATGATACGTATTCACGATCGCATCTACAATTTTCCGATCAAATATTCAGTGTTGTAAAAATTGTAAGTCAATTTCTTTTCAAGTGGAGTTTATTACTTTTAAATAACTATTTTATGATTAGTTGAAATAGCTTCACTTTATAATTCGTTTTAATAGCATCACTTTATAATTCGTTTTAATAGCTTTACTTTATAATTCGTTTTAATAGCTTCACTTTATAATTCGTTTTAATAGCTTAACTTTATAATAAAATAAATATCAAACTAAATTTTAACATTTTAATTCATAAGGTGTGGTTATTGTATAGGAATCATGTTATATAAGAGACATAATTTCTCTGTTCAGAGATGATAATTATTAATTCAAATGATAATTGAATGCCATCCCTAGCAAAGGATTGCAGTGATGCCTTTTATTTTTAAAGATACCACGAAATTATTTTCAATGTATTTCGATCTTGTGAATCCAATTTTAATGAGATTATAATTCATCGCGCCGTAATGCATGCAACCCGCGGATCATTTCATCAATGGGCTCATTCGAGTTTCATAGTTTTCCGCTCAGTGGCGCTACCAGCGTGAACTGACCTACGACAACGGCGTCCCCGCCACTCTGGCTGCACCCCCCACTGCTCAAGGCCGTTGAAGGCCGTCAAGGGAGGGGTGCAGACGCAAACCGGTCTAACCGGTTTCAGTAAATTTTCAGTGTCCCTCGTGGCGTCAGGGGGAGAACAGGGGAAAGACTTGCGCGGCAAATTAAATTGACATTTCGAAGCGTTATTAATTATTTAAGTGTTTTCGCGGTGAAATTACGTTATTGAAGTATTGTTTTTAACGAAAATCATGATGAAGGTAATAATTGTATTCTTTATTCGTATCGCGGTGGGATAAATAAGATAAATAGCTCATAGAATATGTATATGTATTATCGCGGAAAAGATTAGTTGGAAGTTTAATCATAGTTTTAGTATAGCCTAGTTATAAATTTCCTCTACTATAAGAATGGAATTATCATCCTTGCCGTATCCCATCCGAAAAATATCGGATAATAATTTCAATTCATAGCAATAATTTTAAACCAGGCGTTCGCATAATTTATTACAGAAAATTGCCGTACAGATGAAGAAACGTAAAAAAAAGGGTGTAGGTATTCCAACATAGTAACGTTTTTTTCAGTAGACTAATAAATTAGCGAACCCCTGTATGTTTCATTAGTTTTATCGATTGTTTATATCTTTATAAATTTGAAGAACAAATACAGCGTGGCACTGTGATGCAATAGATTATTATTACATATCATTTGTATAAACTATAAGTACTAATAGCAAGTAATCCGCAGTACAGCAAGCTATGCTTGATTAGTTCATACGGTAATATTATAGTTGCACAAGGAAAAGACTTTTGATATTACAGAATAGATGAGAATTCGACATGATACATTATTAACAATGATATGTTCTTTCGCATATATTATGTTGTATTCAGCCTCTGGGTACTGACCTGGTCTTAATGTTCTTTATTAGTTTGAACTCGTTGTATAATAGAAAACTAGTAGAGCTTGGAATAGATGCGGATTACCCACTACCGTATGAAATATTCTCCATATCTATGCAGGTAACGGCGCATAATACATACATATACGATATACGTTCGTAAAGTATACTTCACTTCATTGTAAAATTGTCCCTAATGAATGAATTGTAGTTAATTTGCAGACCCAAGAATTAAAGAGTCTCGTTAATATCTTTTGGAAAAAAAATATGTAGATTCATGAATTATCTTATTGTTCTCACGGCGAAATTACGTTATTGAAGTATTATTGTTAACGAAAACCGTGATGAAAATAATGACTCTGTTCTATTCGTAAAACGGTCTGAAAAATAAAAATAAACAGCTCGCTGTTCTTGACTAGACCAATATAGAAATGACATGCTTCAAACGTTGCACTTGAAATTCTGTAAAATATACCCCCGTATGTATATCACGATTAGTTTGAAGTATAATAATAGTTTTACTAAAGCCTAATTATAGTTTTAACTAATCTCCGAACTTGAAAAGTGTCAAATATGTAGTTTTCAGTGATATACGTAATATATTATACGTATTCACGATCACATCTACAATTTTCCAATCAAATATTCAGTGTTGTAAAAATTGTGAGTCAATTTTTTTTCAAGTGAAGTTTATTCACTTTCAAATAACTATTTTATAATTCGTTTCAATAACTTTATTTTATAATTAGTTTTCATAGCTTTACTTTATAATTAGTTTTCATAGCTTTACTTTATAATTAGTTGAAATAACTTTGCTTTATTATTAGTTGAAATAACTCTACTTCATAATTACTCTCAATAATTTTACTTTATAATTACTTTTACTAATTGAATCGAGTTTAATTACACATTACCAAAGTAATGGGTAATTAAATGAGTAGTTTCATCAAAAATGTAATTAGTGACTCGCAACACTGCAAATATTCATGTAATAATAAGATTGTTTATGCAATAAACATGTATCATTATAGTACATTAGCACATTATTGAATAAATATCTCTTGAAATTGTAAATAATCAATCGTTGAATCATTTCCCCCTGTCCTTTCCTCGCCTATACTAAAAACTAGGTATCAACTGCCAGAATTTTAGGAGTGAATTTTCTGGCAGTTGATACCTTTTTTTAAGGAGTCGATTTTCTGGCAGTTGATACCTCATGGTGTCAAAATCGACTCCTTGAAAAAGGTATCAACTGCCAGAAAATCGACTCCTTAAAAAGGTTTCAACTGCCAGAAAATCGACTCCTAAAATCAGGTATCAACTGCCAGAAAGTCGACTCCTTAAATAAAGTATCAACTGCCAGAAAATCGATAGGTACATGGAGCTCTAAATGCCTACGTTTCCCCTGGAGCCGAGTTCAGCCAATCAGGAGCGAGAGTCGAGAAGAAAATAGGCAATTTCTCTTCAATTCTTATTCCTGATTGGCTGAGACTCTGCCCCAGGGGAAATTTAGGCATTTAGAGCTCCACGTACCTATCGATTTTCTGGCAGTTGATACCTGATTTTAGGAGTCGACTTTCTGGCAGTTGATACCTGATTTTAGGAGTCGATTTTCTGGCAGTTGAAACCTTTTTAAGGAGTCGATTTTCTGGCAGTTGATACCTTTTTCAAGGAGTCGATTTTGACACCATGAGGTATCAACTGCCAGAAAATCGACGCCTTAAAAAAAGGTATCAACTGCCAGAAAATTCACTCCTAAAATTCTGGCAGTTGATACCTTTTTTTACGGCGCCGATTTTCTGGCAGTTGATACCTCATGGTGTCAAAATCGACTCCTTGAAAAAGGTATCAACTGCCAGAAAATCGACTCCTTAAAAAGGTTTCAACTGCCAGAAAATCGACTCCTAAAATCAGGTATCAACTGCCAGAAAGTCGACTCCTTAAATAAAGTATCAACTGCCAGAAAATCGATAGGTACATGGAGCTCTAAATGCCTACGTTTCCCCTGGAGCCGAGTTCAGCCAATCAGGAGCGAGAGTCGAGAAGAAAATAGGCAATTTCTCTTCAATTCTTATTCCTGATTGGCTGAGACTCTGCCCCAGGGGAAATTTAGGCATTTAGAGCTCCACGTACCTATCGATTTTCTGGCAGTTGATACCTGATTTTAGGAGTCGACTTTCTGGCAGTTGATACCTGATTTTAGGAGTCGATTTTCTGGCAGTTGAAACCTTTTTAAGGAGTCGATTTTGACACCATGAGGTATCAACTGCCAGAAAATCGACTGCTTAAAAAAAAGGTTTCAACTGCCAGAAAGTCGACTCCTTAAAAAAAAGGTATCAACTGCCAGAAAGTTCACTCCTAAAATTCTGGCAGTTGATACCTAATTTTTGAGTGATATTTTCGATTTGATTTGAATTCGATTTGAATTCATTTTGAATTCAATTTAGCTCCTAAATTGATGCGCCTGGATTAGGAGTTGGATAGGAGATAGGAGAAAAAAATATGCAGCAAATGATTAATCATAAATTAAGTTTATTATCAACATTCATGATTGAAGCCATCCATACAAGCAATATTAACATACCTACATAGACAGTTATGTACAATTTTCAATTGCTCCTGAAAAATAAATACGTCTGTAGCAATTAATCGAGAGAATTAATTAAGTTAGCTTCATTATGCAATAATACCTAGAGTCGTTATAATTTGCTAAAGGAAATGTCTTGACTAGGATGGAAGATCTGTATTTACGACGTCTGTTTGTAATGAAATTACTAATTTAATTACCCATTACTTTGGTAATGTGTAATTAAACTCGATTCAATTAGTAAAAGTAATTATAAAGTAAAGTTATTCAGCGTAATTATGAAGCAGAGTTATTTAAAGTAAGTATGAAGCAAAGTTATTTGAAGTAATTATGAAGTAAAGTTATTAAAACTAATTATAAAGTAACGCTATTGGAACTAATTATAAAATGAAGTTATTGAAAGTGATTATAAAGTCAAGCTATTAAATCTAATTATAACGTAAAGCTATTGAATCTAATTATGAAGTAAAGTTATTAAACCTAATTATAAAGTCAAGCTATTAAAACTAATCATAAAGTAAAGCCATCAAAACTAATTATAAAGTAAAGCTATGAAAACTAATTATAAAGTAAAGCTATGAAAACTAATTATAAAGTAAAGCTATTGAAACTAATTATAAAATAAAGTTATTGAAACGAATTATAAAATAGTTATTTGAAAGTGAATAAACTTCACTTGAAAAAAAATTGACTCACAATTTTTACAACACTGAATATTTGATTGGAAAATTGTAGATGTGATCGTGAATACGTATAATATATTACGTATATCACTGAAAACTACATATTTGACACTTTTCAAGTTCGGAGATTAGTTAAAACTATAATTAGGCTTTAGTAAAACTATTATTATACTTCAAACTAATCGTGATATACATACGGGGGTATATTTTACAGAATTTCAAGTGCAACGTTTGAAGCATGTCATTTCTATATTGGTCAAGTCAAGAACAGCGAGCTGTTTATTTTTATTTTTCAGACCGTCTTACGAATAGAACAGAGTCATTATTTTCATCACGGTTTTCGTTAACAATAATACTTCAATAACGTAATTTCGCCGTGAGAACAATAAGATAATTCATGAATCTACATATTTTTTTTCCAAAAGATATTAACGAGACTCTTTAATTCTTGGGTCTGCAAATTAACTACAATTCATTCATTAGGGACAATTTTACAATGAAGTGAAGTATACTTTACGAACGTATATCGTATATGTATGTATTATGCGCCGTTACCTGCATAGATATGGCGAATATTTCATACGGTAGTGGGTAATCCACATCTATTCCAATCTCTACTCGTTTTCTATTATACAACGAGTTCAAACTAATAAAGAACATTAAGACCAGGTCAGTACCCAGAGGCTGAATACAACATAATATATGCGAAAGAACATATCATTGTTAATAATGTATCATCCCGAATTCTCATCTATTCTGTAATATCACAAGTCTTTTCCTTGTGCGACTATAATATTACCGTATGAACTAATCAAGCATAGCTTGCTGTACTGCGGATTACTTGCTATTAGTACTTATAGTTTATACAAATGATATGTAATAATAATCTATTGCATCACAGTGCCACGCTGTATTTGTTCTTCAAATTTATAAAGATATAAACAATCGATAAAACTAATGAAACATACAGGGGTTCGCTAATTTATTAGTCTACTGAAAAAAACGTTACTATGTTGGAATACCTACACCCTTTTTTTTACGTTTCTTCATCTGTACGGCAATTTTCTGTAATAAATTATGCGAACGCCTGGTTTAAAATTATTGCTATGAATTGAAATTATTATCCGATATTTTTCGGATGGGATACGGCAAGGATGATAATTCCATTCTTAAAGTAGAGGAAATTTATAACTAGGCTATACTAAAACTATGATTAAACTTCCAACTAATCTTTTCCGCGATAATACATATACATATTCTATGAGCTATTTATCTTATTTATCCCACCGCGATACGAATAAAGAATACAATTATTGCCTTCATCATGATTTTCGTCAAAAACAATACTTCAATAACGTAATTTCACCGCGAAAACACTTAAATAATTAATAACGCTTTTTTTTTTTTTTGTTAGGGTATTCGGCCAAGCCGCTTTACCGAATAATAATAACGCTTCGAAATGTCAATTTAATTTGCCGCGCAAGTCCTTCCCCTGTTCTCCCGTTGACGCCACGAGGGACACTGAAAATTCACTGAAACCGGTTAGACCGGTTTGCGTCTGCACCCCTCCCTTGACGGCCTTGAACGGCCTTGAGCAGTGGGGGGTGCAGCGAGAGTGGCGGAGACGCCGTTGTCGTAGGTCAGTTCACGCTGGTAGCGCCACTGAGCGGAAAACTATGAAACTCGAATGAGCCCATTGATGAAATGATCCGCGGGTTGCATGCATTACGGCGCGATGAATTATAATCTCATTAAAATTGGATTCACAAGATCGAAATACATTGAAAATAATTTCGTGGTATCTTTAAAAATAAAAGGCATCACTGCAATCCTTTGCTAGGGATGGCATTCAATTATCATTTGAATTAATAATTATCATCTCTGAACAGAGAAATTATGTCTCTGATATAACATGATTTCTATACAATAACCACACCTTATGAATTAAAATGTTAAAATTTAGTTTGATATTTATTTTATTATAAAGTTAAGCTATTAAAACGAATTATAAAGTGAAGCTATTAAAACGAATTATAAAGTAAAGCTATTAAAACGAATTATAAAGTGATGCTATTAAAACGAATTATAAAGTGAAGCTATTTCAACTAATCATAAAATAGTTATTTAAAAGTAATAAACTCCACTTGAAAAAAAATTGACTTACAATTTTTACCACACTGAATATTTGATCGGAAAATTGTAGATGCGATCGTGAATACGTATAATATATTACGTATATCACTGAAAACTACATATTTGGCACTTTTCAAGTTCGGAGATTTAGTTAAAACTTTTGATTGGGCTTTACTGAAACTATTATTATACTTTAAACTAATAATTAACTAGTAATTTACCATTAACATGTAATTGTGTTCGATGTATGAAAAATAAATGTGATTCCTAATTACTTCTGTACCCTGCATAAAATTTCCGATAGAAACGATAGAATCCGGGTACAAAAACCGTATACGGTATACGGTTTTTATAGGATCCGGATACAAAAACCGTATACCGTATACGGTTTTTGTACCCGGATTCTATCGTTCTATCGGAAATTTTAAGCAGGGTAGTGATCTACAATTGTATTTATTTCCAAACCTTTGAATTTGGATACTAGATAATCAAATATTTCTCAACTACCAGGTAAGTCTACTATATCCCAACAAGGTAAAAATAATTTCTACCCAAAATATAATACATAATAGCGTATATATAATAATCTGAATATTCTGATGTCTAGATCGCGTTTTACCTAATTTTGTTAAAATCTGAAACCTACGTAAGAAAAGTCCTGTGCATCGCGTAGTTTTGTATGCGTAAAAGAATAATAATAATAATTATTATTACCTAACATCTGGAAATTTATTGTAGGCATCTATACAATGTGGCTTATTGTCAAAATTATGTACAATTCGTAACTGTTTTATGATCCGGCGGAAAATCTGGCATTTGATACCTTAGTTCTCTACTTCTCTGTTAGATGGCAATACGACGCGCAATCTAGTGTTGGCATTTTAGCTACGTCACAACTCACGCCGATGGTGCATGTCTGCATAAAATCGTAAAGATCGTAGAAGACGATGGTGATGTGACAAACCTACTCTGTCGTTTTTCGACGCCAAATGGACAATCTGATGATATTTTAAACGATTAATTGAACCATGGCCACTCCGACGAACGGCAATGGAAACCTCGTTGATGAATTCGAGGAAGCATTCCAGGTACAGAATTTGATCCTTTATTCCAACCTATAAGATCTTCACACCCGGTCAATGATTCTAAAAAATCTTATATCGGATGATTGTTTCTTCCGTTTAAAAGACGAGAGATTAAAACCTGCTGTTATAATTTACAGCAATGTTTAAATATCCTTACCAAAGATGAAAGCCTCGGAAACAACAGCGTAGGTGTTGGTCTAACCGTAGATAAAGACGAGGCGCGAGGAGAGGTCGAACAAGTTACATTGAGGTTTATAGATCTTGCACGACAAATGGAAGCTTTTTTCTTACAAAAAAGATTCTTATTGTCTGCGCTAAAGCCAGAATTGGTTGTTAAAGAAGACATTAATGACTTGAAAGTAGAACTAGTAAGAAAAGAAGACCTGATCAAAAGGCATTACGATAAAATTGCAGTATGGCAAAATTTACTTGCCGACCTACAGGGCTGGGCTAAATCGCCCGTTCAAGGACCTGCACCAAACGGTGAGCAGAAATATACATTCGTCGTTATTTCCTAGAATTAATTGTAGCATATCACATAATATGATAATGATTCTTGCTTCAATATTCAAATTTAAGGATATTTTTATTTGCCTTTTCTTTAGGACTGGCCAACGGTAGCGGAGGTCAGGCACCACCATCGGGTAATGGAAGTGTAGGGCCAGTATTGCAGCAGCAACAACAACAGCAACAGCAATTGTTGCAACACCAACAACAGCTCCAGCAACAACAGCAATTGCAGCAGCTACAACAACACCAATTACAACAACAACAACTTCATCAGCAACAGGTATTTAAGTAATGTTGATATGATGATCGTTATAGCGCAGCTCTCAAGGTTTACAGACTTTGAAAAATTTGAAAATACAAAGCGCGTAATACGTAATACCTTATTAATTGACTGAATTTCGTCAGAGTGATAATGGGACTTTGCGAATCAAGTATATAATGGTAAATTTGTTTTCAAGATCAAATACCTGCCTTGAAAATTTATCATATATTTAATAATGATATAATAGAATCTCAAGTATTCTCACAATTTCTTCTATCTTTTTTCTGCACTCAAAGTATGAAATGCTATAGTATTATCAATATTATTATTGTCACATAGGGGGTATTCAGTGTTTTCATCACTTCGTAGTTTTATAGTATTAAACGAGTTTCAGTTCTAAACGTGGGAATTCTTCAGTATTTTAGTATCATATTTATATTATACAAAAGTTTCATTCGCAGAAAGGTATAGATTTGTAAATATATACAGACCATAACAACTGCTATTATGCATTTCCATTCGAGGCCTAGGCTTATCAAATTAGTATTTGTAAATAGAAACATGATTACAATCACCTATTATTGAAGATGATTTTTCAACTATATAATATCTGACGCTGTTTAGTCTTGGAGATTCCTTTTTCATTAGTATATTCAGTCAACAATCTTTTATTGAAAATACTGCTAACGATTACTGAGTATCCTGGCATTTGTAGTCTACTACAGTAACGTGAAAAACAAGGAATAAACTGATTATGCTGCTTATCATTATAACAAGTAAATCAGTCAAATAAAATGTGGAAGGTAAAATTTGAATAATTGTGTATGATACTATTGGGATCGCTACTACTGCACAGCCTGGGAACTTTGTAAATTATTACAGATTTGCAGGCTTTATAAATATGCTTTATGCCTGCGCGCCTAAGTATTTTTATTTTTGGTATATATGTATATTGTCTGGAGAGGTGATACCCAGTAATTGATAACTGTGTTGGGATATCAAGAAATAAGGTGGGCCTCTGGCCTCAAGTATGTAATTCCGTCCCCTAATTACACAAGTACAAGTACATTGTTATACATTATATAAAAGTGATGATATAACTGTTGAAAGAAATTAATCGATTCAAATATCACTAGGAAATAAGATGGTAAAATAAACATTTGACTCTTTATTTAGTAGTCGTCAAATGTACCCTTTGTTTATAGGAGCCTAAAAACGTAAAAACTCATAAATCTACCAGTATTTTGTCCCAAATCAAATTTTGGCTGTATGGAAGTGAGAAATCAGGGATGGCTAGTAAAGAAAAAGTTTCATTGAACAAGAAATGGTGAATTAGTGCCTTACCTGAATCTTACTACATGCCAACACAAAGTGCTCTTATATTATTTTGACCAAATGAGAAAAGACTACATTGTCTTTGGTACAACTGGTAAACCTATGAAGGTTTTACAATGACAAATTAAAAAAAGAGATAACTAAACTTCACCGGCGTAGGTACAGTTGAGAAATTTAGAAACTCTTTATTTAAGGAATCCTGATGTAGAGTATTAGCATTAGATTAGAAAAATGAGAAAATATGTGCCAAATCAAATCGCAAAAACGGTACAAACATCTAGCCAAATATAAAAAGAAAAAAAAAAGGGAGAAAGATGCAAAGACAGAGAGATTAAACACAGTAATATTAATCAGTTTATAAAAAAAGTGTTTCAAAATAGTAAGGTTTATTTCTTGAAATATTTTATCTGATATTGTTAACTGTATGATAACAATACCTATCGTTACTAAAGAGATTATACCTTATTTTATTAATTAATAATATATTGCAACTTGATATGCCCTATAGATCTATATATATGTAAATGTGAGATAAGAAAAAATTATAACGCTTCCATGATGTTATTTCTATAATACATAAACTAGGTATTACACAATTCGCGTAGAAAGTAGTTCTTTCTTTTTACCTTTTAGTTATGGTTGTGTCTTGGTATATGGGTCCCTCATAGTTTGTTTTTTGAAGTACCTATTTGTTTTTGTTTTTGTTTTTTTTTTTTGTCACTTATTCAGTCATTTTCATATTGCTGTAATTATTTGCTCTTTTATGTCAGTTTCATATGTCGATAGCTATTCTTTAAGTTTTTGTACTTCTGTATTCTGTAGGTATCCTATTTGTAGATAGTCGTGGTACGTACTATTTGCATGTACGCACGCACATTATATCTGCATTTGCACAGGGTATATGAAACACGTCATAAAAAATTTTCAGACAACTTAAAAGGGACATAAATCTTTGTGCAATTGTTGTATTGTATTATTTTTTGACGTTGGTAAAAGAAAAGGAATGAAAAAAAAGAAACAAATGACAATTTTCAATATCTCGATTGTAGAATCCTAATCATTTGTTTGATATAAAAGATAGATACCTACTTATGTTATGTCATCATCACACGCAAGTAGATATCTTTAGAATAAAAGCTCTGTTAATGGTGAAATGTTGTGCTTTCTTTCATTCACCCGTGCCCACCTATTGCCTAGTCCAAATATTCCTTCCGCTTTATAGTCTTTCTGTTTGTCTTCATGCATGCATTGTAATTATACATCTTATACGCTTAAACAAATAGGTGGAATTAATTTAACTAGGTAAATACACACGTCCGACAATGTTTAATGTGCTAAATTAACAATTTTTTTTCCTAACACATTCATTATTTGTACTGTGGCATCTGATCAACTTATTAGACACAATACCTAGTATTTATTATAATTTTCTAAGTACCTAACAAAATGTTCCGCTTAGTTCCGACTAGGTATCGCTGAGAATTCTTCTTCGCCAAGGATACCAAGTGTCTAATTTAGGCCATTCGCTTACACATTAAAGTGTTTTTGATTTAATCAATCATCCTATGTCATACACTATGGCTACTAAGAATAGCCAACTACCGAATGACCAGGACTTAAGAAGGTCTTGTTAAATTTAATCTTACAGGTGCAGCAAGGTGCAGGTGCTCCTCCGCCTCAAGGTCTACAAGGTGTTGGTGTCTCCGTAGCTCAACAGGGAATGTTCATGGGACAAGGGGGTGGGGGAAGAGCGGGTGGTTTTGGGGTAGGAGGTGGTGCTTTGCAAGGTCCACTGGCATTCCTTGAGAAGACTACGAGCAACATAGGAATGCCGGAAGGGCGAAGGTGACGCGGACGAGGGAGGGGGCGAGGCAGAGGTCGAGGAAGAGGCAGAGGTAGGGGACGTGGACTAGCACCACCACCCCTCCTTGATCCTTCCGACCCTTCTTCGTATGCTGCTGCTGCCGCAGCGCCCCTTCCCTCTCAGCAACAGCAGCCTCCTCCTCCATGCACTTAGTGACTCTTCATTCCGTTCACTTTAGTTTCCAACTTGGAGGGTTGGGTAATTATTAATTACCAACAACACTGCTTTGCAATTAGTTGACTTTTTTTTCCCCCAGATGAAAACTTGCCAGTTTTAATCACTAAATACCACATACCAAATTTTCTTAAAATCTTTTCCATTCAGCATTCATTTTCCTTTTTTCATATATTATAATCTACTCGATGGTATTAAATTGCCTATGCCATATCGAGGCAGAGAGAACTCTGGCGTAAATACTAAATATGTATGTGTACAACGGTAAGCAATGATATAAAGATTCTAATTCTCTAAACGTCAATTCATTAGTTCATGTCTTATAATAATAAATCACTTTCTACATATCGATACTGCCATTCTAATACGTCGTATTCCACATTTGTAAAATTGTTCAGGAGGCCATGAAAACGCTTCACTATTACCATTGAAAAGATAGGACTTGACGGATTGGAATATTTATTTAAAAATAGTGAATCAACGCTTTGACCGCTAAAACTTAAACATAAGCTGCACAACATTATCATTCAATTTTTTCAAAAAAGTCAATTTTTGAAATTTTGTGGGATACGACGTATTAGAATGGCAGTATCGATATTCTGGCACTTATTGTTAGTAAATAATTAAATACGAAAAGTGTGGCACTTATATTTGTCATTACTGTTTAGTTTCTGTAGGGATTTCAAACCAATCAACATTTACCACTATTCTATGCCACGACTACACTATTTAAGAAACAATCTTAGCACATAAGTCATTTAAAATAACGTTTATATTGTGATTTACTTTAGACCTTAGGCTTAAGTGATTTAAAATCATAAGTTGAAGAACATCCTATTTACAGTTATGCCTATAATTATCTTTTTATCAGACTTAGACGGCTCTCAGGTCATGAGAAAGCTGTAAAGCTATATAAGCTGTTAAAAAATAAAAAAATAAAATAACAGGTATCATCATGTAATAAGCCTGCAAGTTATTTGGCAAGTTTGACTATAATTACATGGCTGTAAATCACCATAAGGATTTCTTTACTATTTATAAAAATTCCGAAATTGTGTTAGAATTTCTTTATATATTCCTCTAAATGTAAGCTCTTAATCGAAGCTATTATTTCAAAGAATTTCATTAATTTGCTTAAGACAATGTTGGATACAATTGTCATACTGTAATTATCAAAGTTAGCGTCACAATCAGTTACTTTGTACTGATCTGCAGTTTCGCAGATCAACGAAATTCACATAGCATATAAGAATGCCTTTATTATTTATCCTAATATATCTCTAATCGTATTAGAATTGTTTTACATAATGGAAATTGAAGTGAATTTTCCTGAATTGTATTTGTAGCTAGAATAAATCTAGTTATAGCATATTTCCTCTAAT
Source organism: Tenthredo livida (assembly GCA_963992785.1). NCBI lineage: Eukaryota > Metazoa > Arthropoda > Insecta > Hymenoptera > Tenthredinidae > Tenthredo > Tenthredo livida. Next base: position 21,838,726 of record OZ023068.1, read on the forward strand.
GCTTCGAAAGTCATTTGAGATAGAGCAATATGAATTTTAGTAAACAATTTGTACATAGGTATCATTATTGGGGTTGTTTAAGTATCGGAATGTAAATAGAAATAGCTAAATACGTTATATTCCTATTATTATTAATCTTTCATGTTTCTCAAGTTATACGTAATCCTAACTAATCCATGTAGAAAGTAACTAATTCTATATTAAATAAAAATGATGGAGACTTTCAAACACTTTTTCTGATTTTCTTCCTTTTTCGACCAAAAATCTCTTTATTTTTATTCATTTGTGCAATTTTAATTCTTTGCTTTTCAACATATTGATATAAAACATGGCATGTTAGGTATATTACATCTATCTGGTTATACATCGTATGATCCATCGTTACAATGGCTGTTCGAGTTTTCTTTTCAATTTCTATTGCCTGAGACAAATTAGTGAATTTATAACTACTAAATTTAAATACGAAATTTCATCAAAAATATTTTTTAGTTCAATGGGTTTACTACAACATTTAAAAATAAGCGGAATATTTTCTCTCAAAATTAATTGAAAATATTGAAATATTACGTATCATTGAAATCTACCTGAAATAAAGTTATTCGCAAACTATGATTACATGCAATCATCATTTTATTTCTATCCTCATTCTGAACCCATTGGCTTCTTGGTCCTAGATTTAACAAATGCACCAAAAATGATCTAGCTAAAATATGAAACCAACCATACTGATGTCTTTTATGGTAGTAAACTAACAATATTCAATACGCTATAATAAATTTCTTAAACCGAACAGACTTTCGTATATCACTGATGAGATTGTTATTATAATATACATATTATAGTAAGACGCTTGCGTATTCATAACTGCAACGTTCTGATGGCATAGTATTGTAAAAACTAGAAAATATGAAATACCTGAGCACTAAAACGATAATGATTCACTCAAGATGATTACAATTACAAGAGATCGTTTAGTCAATCATACATAAAATTAGGAAAAAATAGTATAGCATAGCATTATTTCATTCAAATAAAGACATTATTAAGGTGAAAGTATTAAATGCGCACTGTTTTATACGTTGCGTTTATCAAATTTAGGACAATTCCTCGAGGAATTTCACGAGTGTGCGGGTCGGACGTCCTGTCATTCCAGCAGGAAGATAGGGTAGTTCGTCATTGCCAGGACCCATAACACCAGCGATATCCAAATGAAGCCAAGGTGTTTTGGCGCCGACAAATTCACGCAGGAAACCTGCGGCTGTGCAAGAGCCTCCGCCTTTACCTTTACCCATATTGTTTACATCCACGGATTTATGGGCTTCTGTAATAATTGAGAAAGAGGATAGATTTTAATTACTTTTTGATATTTTTTAACCGAGTGCCTATTGAGACTAATTGTTGATTATAATTTTTCATCCAAAAAAACATTTCCTGCGAAATTGGATGAGAGAATCGTTAATTTTCCACATATTAAGATTCATACTTGTCATTCTGTCATTGAAATGATCCCAGAGTGGGAATCGCCAGACTCGATCGCCGGTGTAAGTTCCAGCACTTCTCAAATTCTGGTATAACTCATCTTTGTTTGAGAATACACCAGTAGCAATTCCTCCCAAAGCAATTCTCATAGCACCGGTCAATGTAGCAATGTCCAAAATGAACCTGTGCATAATAGTATGTTGCAATGATTTATTTATCCATCAATTATTATCACTGAATGAAAATGAGCCAATATGAAGACATCATATTATTACCTTGGATTAAACTCCTCTGCATAGCATAAGGCGTCAGCAAGGATTAGTCTGCCTTCAGCATCGGTGTTATCAACGCAAATTGTCTTTCCATTCATTGCAACAACTACATCTCCAGGTTTTGTTGCAGTACCTGAAGGTAAATTTTCAGTCAATGGAACCAAGCCTACAATGTTCACTTTTAATCCCAACTCAGCCGCTGCCTTTATTGAAGCAACAACGCAAGCCGCACCACCCATATCTGCGCGCATCTCGTCCATTTGAGCCGATTGCTGTAAAGATAATCAGCATTCTTATCGTTATTGTATGGAGAAATTTCATTTTCCATTTTTAAATATTTCAGACATTATTTACCTTGATGCTAATGCCACCAGAGTCGAAAGTCACACCTTTGCCAACAAATAGAATTGGTGGCTTCGCACCTTGACCAGCTCCGTTGTAACTGATTTCAAGAAATTTAGGTGGTTCAGCACTACCACGAGATACGCTCAAGAATGAACCCATACGTTTCTGTTCTGCCCAAGCCTTGTCGTGTACTTGAACATTGACTCCCAGCTTCGATAGCACCGAAGACACTTCTTCGGCAAAGATTGTAGGTGTCATCATGTTTGCTGGTGTATCCGCCAGCTTTCTTGCCCAGTTTTGAGCCTCCGCCTTGATAATTCCCTTGCGCCAATCTTGTCTGATGACCAACGCGTGTAAACAATGATTATTTTTTAATAGAACAACACATTGTTTGATTATCATTTCAAGACAAATGCTTGAGGTAAGTTAAGATCAAATGAGATTTCGATTTTGATGATATATCCAACTTACTCGCCATCTGAACCGTAGAAGGAAATCTCTGGCAAAACCTTCTGCTTCTCTTTGTTCTTGAATTCCTGGTAAAACCATGCCGCAAGACCAGCACCTTCGGCGGCTGCTTCAGCATCTCCCAGTGACTCGATACTTATCTTCTTGATCTCAACAGCATCCAATGCTCGACATCCAGCTGTGAATAATTTGTAATTGGTTATTTTAATTATCTGTTTCATACCCAATACTCTGTACAAATTCTCTGGCAGAAAAAGCTAGATTGATATTCTGATACATATTTATTGACATGGTATTCAATGTGTATCATATCCAAAATGCAACGTACCAGCAGCTGCGATGCGAACATTCTCTTTGCCTTCGTGTAATTCTTCCAATTCATTCACACCAACATTCGGTTTTCCCAATCCAACGACGGCGACTCCGATATGCTGTCTACTTTCGGCAGGTTCTAGACCCCAAAACACCCTAGTCTCCGCCTTTTTTAACTTGGGTCCAGCTCTGGAATTATTTGTAATATGATGAGACAATTATTGTAAACAGTCACACATTTCAGAATGTATAAAATTGTATCGTGATGAATAAGTTGGTAGAATATCAGCAGCCATAGTCTGTTAGGAAGCTTACGAAAAAAACCATTGTAATAGAATTGTTGAACAATATCAAGGTGACTGATTATATTTCATTTAACAATATCAAAATTAAATTGAGTTTGTTCAGAGTTTTATTCACAGTTTTTCAATCCCTTTTACATGAGTAGGTAATAGATACCATTACACATATTGGTGAATCAAGTTTGAATAATTTAGTCAGATAAAAATCAACCCAAACTAAATGAAAGTAAGATTAAAAGAAATTCACAATAATTTTCAGACAGTCATCTAAACTACGGATTAAGAAACTATGGATTAGAAACTTTGGATCACTAGACAGCAATGAGAGAAACTCATGTGTACTAAGCCAGCATAACAAACATATGTGTAAAAGAGCTGAGAATAATTTCATTGTATAAGAACGTAAGCTCATCCTTGCTTTTGAAAAGATGTATTATCTTATAATCCAGCTTAATGTTCAAGATCATATTTATACATTATACATTGAGCTACTCAAACCTAAGCCTCCTGAAAAACTGTCATTTTGATTGTTGGCAATCTTATAGGTGTATATATAACGGCAATATTTTGTACACACATTGATAATAGCTATCTAACAATAAGTACAACACATCACGATTAAATGATAATAAATAGATCAACTTTAAACCTATCACTCACGTAAGTGTAGTTTAACAATTTTCTTCTACATTTATTGCGTTAATATTATTACCGTAATAGCACGTAAAAATAAATGGTTGTTTACTTTGAGCCGAGTATAGATTTTGTAATACATAATAAACAACGTATTAATAAATATTATAGGAAAACTGAATGCAGTAGGAAGACGAGAGCAGCGCTAAGTTTGAGCATTAGATATAATTTTATCCAATAATCTGAAATATACAAGGATTCTAATTTCATAATTCCCATTGAGTAAGGTATTTCAAAATATATGATGTAAACATAAATTATAGATTTACCTAAATCCTATACTTTGTTTTGGACATCGATCATCAATAATATATTACAAGTTATATTTGTTTAAAATACAATCTAAAAATATACTATGCTTTAAATTTATTTTATCCGCATTTCATATTTAGAATATCTGTAGATGTAACTACGGAATTTTTATATATAGGTGTATATATATATATATATGGTTTTCTTTTAAATTACCGTAGCTAATTCTGGATCATTTATACTCAGTTTTTGAATACAGAACAATTTTAAAGTCACAATTATTTGAATACACTTACAGCATTTGATTTTACTGACACTAGCAGCTTGGGTAAAGAACAATGAATAACTACCCAGTATTATCACATTACGGAACATTGATATTTCTTTAGTACTAGACTTTACATACGCTAAAACATATCATTAGGTATATATTTATCACTCACGTTGGCACAAGAATTGCAAGAGCCTATTTATTTTTATTGCTATTAATAATAATTAGTCCTTATTTCAACAGGCTCAAAATTGTAGAAACTTAATCGATTGCATGTGTCTTACGGGTAATTTCATTCAAAATATGATAACGATAAAATTACGCCTATTAAATACAAATTCCGTATAATTTCCTCAAACACATGAACCTGATCAATTATAAAGAGTTCCTCCAAATTGAGCTTACTAAGACAAAGTCTATTTACAACATTATGTCGAGCAATGAATATTTTATTGTTAATATTAATCCTATTTTAAAGATACTATAATTATTTTGCAAATAATAAGACTTTGAATAGTATGAATACAAATATTGAACATGATTTAATTCGATTTTATCCCAAGTCCATAGTAAAGCGAAGAACATTGAACAATTCTATTCGCAATCACACTTCTAAAAAAAAAACCTACACAAACTGTAATAAGTATCGTTATTACAGTGCCTATAGTTTTTATTATTTATTAGAATCAGTCTGAATGTTATTTTCACCCAAGTACCTGTGAACTTTTTTTACGATGATATTAAATACCGTTTTCTTCTCAAAAATGGACAATAATTGTACTAATAACATAAAAAAAAAGTCCGCAATCCAAATTCGTCATACATACTTAAATTGTAGATAATTAGGTACCTAGTGAAGTCAATTATTTACCAACATTACGGCGACATTTGAACTACATTGTGACTGGTTGAAAAACGAGTAGCAGTTATTGTGCGTGCATAAGATCCGAGGTAGATTCAAATATCAACCTCTTCTAGTTCTGCTTACCTCGGTCTATTTTATACTGTGTGAAGAGGTGCAAGATCTAATTACAGATTAATATCAAACAAATGGTCTGACTAATTCTGAAATCCTATCTATGTTATGATAGAAAAATAAAAGCAAAAAGAAAAAACTTGTTTACAATTTCTTTCCCTCTTCGACCTACTGAACATAGAAAAAATATCAGCTTTGCTAATATGTTTTGAACCATTTTGAATTCTATTTGTGTATTTTAGACAGGAACATTCTGGTAACTTGGCCGATAATAAATATGCAAAATTATGGCTCTATTGAAATTTATGTTTTTCAATTATATTCAAACAAGTTCTAAGATTTTAATAATACCCTGAGAATTAGCTGCTACTACGACGTTAGACATTTGTTTCCAACAAACTGCAGACACAAATTCATTCTGATCTTCTTCCTTTCTTTCTTGTAGCTCTAAAACGCTTCTTACAGCGTCAAACTTGTTTGAAAATAATTGCTTTGTTAATCCCTTATAATAGACATATAATGCATTATTTTCTGAACCACAAGCAACGTAATCGCCGTCAGTTGCTAAGCCGACAAAATTTTTCTCGTTAACGTGTCCAACGAATGATCTAAGACAATGAGGATTGTTGATGTTCCACATTTTTAATTGCGAATCTGTGCTCGCCGAAACAATTTCTTCTTTGTTTATAAATTTCACATATGATACAGCTTTGCGATGGCCTTTGAACACGCACAATGCCTCTTTCATATTACGTAAATCATAATAATGTACACAGTGATCGGCAGATCCAAATGCCAAATGACAAGAGCTTCGAGGATTAAATTTGACACAGCAAACATTTGCCTTGGCCTCTAGGGAGGCGACAGAATGATCAATATTTAAAGACCACAATTTTACCCGCGCGTCATCTGATCCCGAAGCTATAAGCCTTGTGTCAACGTCGTTAAAGTCAACTGACCAACAGCGCTTCTCATGTTCTTGAAACGCTTTGGTGCGTTGACCGGTTGTTGCATCCCATACTGTGACTGTTCCCTCGTAATCTGAGGAAGCTAACATCCCTTTATGATAAGAATTCCATGAGACGCATGATATCTTAGAACTACATATCATTTCAACACAAGGATAATGGATATCTACAGTATCGCGTATTACCGCTCCGTAATCAAAAACTTTTATGCGTTTCGTGACCCCAGCAATGGCAAAAAATTCATTGTCTTTGTCAAATTCTATGCTCGATACTATAGTTGAATTGTTGAATATATCTGAGGAATAATTGAGCGTAGCTAATGGCCGCAAAGAATTATATCTGGAAAACTTGACTAAATTCTCTCTGAATATATCTAATCCAGAACTTGTACCAGGGCCTGTCTCTGTTTGCTCTGAAGTTTTCTGTGACTGTCCGAAAAGAAGTTCTTTAGCACGCGAGTCAAAGTAGCATTGGACAAAATCATCGAAGTGTGCGTGCATTCTCTTTCGTCGAATCGCCAAGGTCGAGACAGTCTGCGAATCATTTTGTTTCTGCGCTGCTGCTGTTGTCCCTAAAAGATCCTGACTCCATCCGGGTGGATTTAACTCGCCAGTCTTCACCATACTTGAATCTATGATGTCAATTAAGTCGATCATTTCTTTTTTGATGGCCGATACTTGAGCCGTATCGGTTTCGCTGGATTTTTTCAAGTCCTCGACGCGAGGACACTTGCTCTGGACCTCTTTAAGTATATTTTCAACTTCCTCCATATCGCGTTTTATCAGAGAAACTTCCCTAACCAGTTGATTCCTCTGCTCCTCCTTCTGCTGCAGTAAGTGCTTCAAGAATTCGTGGAGCAGTTTATTTTGTGTGGCGCATGATTCAGCCTCAAGTAAGTGTTTTCTTTGGGTAAGTACTTCTAGCATTACATTAACGTCTGGTAAAGTTAAATTGGCACTTTCCGCAGCGACAAAGTCTCTCAATCCGTCGCTGACTGGTACTAGCATATCTATTTCAGGTCCACCAATTCCTCCAGCCCTATAGCTGCCTCGACTACCTCCTAAATCGGCAATCCCTTTCATCCGCGTTCTGTACTTTGAGACCAGCTCGTTCAACAAAAAATTCGGGAATATATCCTGCTGGCCTAATGTGAAACTGCATTTTGGACAGCGTCCGTTAGCTTCGAGTAAATTTGTGATACATCGATAACAGAACGTGTGACCGCATCTAGTTATATGCGCTTCGTTTATCACTTCGAAGCATATCGGGCACAGGTAATCATTGTTTTTATCTTCGATAGTGCCGCCGATTCCATGGAGCACATTTGGCGATTGTAACAAACGTTTAGCAGTTCTAGCACCCCGATTTGCAGACAATGGCGAAGCCTCGTTACCTGCACCACCACTTTCAAGCCCGCTACTGCCGCCGAGAGACATTATATTGTTTCGCGTTTATATCTGCTCGCGAATAGTAAAAAGGAAACGTAATTTTTCTCGTTTTCAACGAATTCTGAAAGTGTGATGTTTGAATCTTCTCATTTGGCGGTCGAGTAGTGTTGTTATAGATTAGAGAATGTCGAGTCAAATTATTGGTAGAAATAAGATATATCGCAAAATGCCAACCAGATTTAGTTTAGGAAGTGTTTTAATTTCTGGATCTGGCAACGAGTCGAGGTCGTTTATTTTTTGTACATGGGCCAAAGCAGCCTACCCCTTCCTGAAACAATCAAAATAATGCCAGTGAGCTCGTGGGAGAATATGTAAAAGATCATCAAATTCCACTGGAATATTGTTTCAACGAAATAAGATAGCAGGAATGAAAATAAAGTGAAAAAAAAAACGAAACTTTGAAAAATCTCAATTAAATGATGACTATATGAGAAAATATTGAAAATGATCATGGGGTAGGGCTCAGGCAGCATTATAGTAATTGTTTCAGGCTGGAATGTGGTTGAAAAAATGTTCAAAAACACTGAATAAAATTAAACAAAAAAACAAAACAAAACAAAAAAAAATAAATAAATAAATAAACAACAGACAAACAAAAATGGTTCAATGTTCAATACACAAATAATAATGTTAATAAATAATATACTCAATTTACATAGAGCGCGCAAGTATAGGAACGTGAGTTTTACCTTCTATACGATATCATAATATGATGATGGAAAGAAGAAAAAAAAGCGAAAAAAATACACAGAAGGCAGATTGTTTCTCATACCGGGTGAAATAAACTTAATTTTAAACCAAATTATGAACTAAATGTACCAAATTTATGAACTAACATCGAGACGTATATTTCATTAAAGTTTTAAATCAGATTATATTGTAAATTGTTTAATTTCACTTACAATGAAATGCTCTCAAGTAACTTTCCGTTAACAAGCTGGTTATACTTCACAGCTGCAGGCGTCAACGTAATACCCTTTTCGCCTTCTGCCTCGTAAACTCCAAGTACTAGTCCTTTCTGTAACAATAAGTAACAAAAAAAATGAAGAAAAATGAAGAAAATAATTATGGAAATCTTTGTTATTGTAGTAAATTGTTGTCATATGGGTTATTTTGAAACCTACATAAAATCACGTGCATCCTTAATGGTTGAAATGATCAATTTATGTATAAGCGAGAATGAAGTTTCTTAGTAATAAATTAATCGTATATTTTTTCGATATAAGTCATATATAGAACAGTTGAAGTAAAAATCTATATCCACAATCTTAATTGATTTAATTAGTCTAAATAACGTGGTGTAGAAATTGATATTGCAATTTTTAACAGATTGTTATTGAAAACATTAATGGAACATAAGTAATTACGTATATTATTAAGTAAAGTGAAATATTATTCAAAAATTTTCAAATCATTAACGAACTAAGTACTTGGGCGTAATATAAATGACATTGGGTGTTTCAATAACAAACATATTTATCAGCAGATATCTTATTATTGTGTGACAGTCTTGTTTTCGATTATGATTTTTCTCTCTCTCTCTCTCTTTCTCTCTCTCTTTTCGTTCCGTTTAAATTTTTTTTTTCGCTTAAATACGTACATAGAACTGCGATGAAAAACTAATTTTCTAAATACTGTTTATAAATAATATCATTACCGCGTATTATCTATCGTATGAATAAATAAATCAATGTTTTATTTGATAAATATATATAAACTAAGCGTATATACTATAGTCGATGGTGAAAAATAATTCAATCAAATGTCGAATTATATAAACGAAAAATTAACGAGGAAAAACGTGTGTGGCTTAAATTAGTAAAAATAAAAAAATTGATTGAAAAAAGAAGTGAAAATATTATTTCTATGCAACAATATCTGAACAATAATCACCTTCATGGTTGATTGATTTGCGAAGAAACGCAACTGCGATACTCCTCGGTGTGATACTTTCGCTCTGATAAGAAGCAATGCCATAATTTGCTCGTGAGAGCATGAAATATACTTATCGCTCGACCCTCCGCCGCCCGAGCAACATTTAATGGGCGGCCATACCGGAATTCAATTCAAAAGCGAACTGCGCCGAGTCAGAAAAATACGTGGGATTTCAAAATTCATCCAGCCTTAAATAACTGGCGATATTTTCTCATCCACATTCGTACATGCCTGTATTTAATTCTTTCTTATTTGATAAAGACATTATCATTTTCTGCACGATATATGTATTATTCAGATAACAACCCGGTCTTATATTGACAGTAGGAATTATAACCACTTATCAGGTTGTCAGTTTCGGTTGGGTTTTGTATTTCTTGTTTTTTTTTATTGGTTTTTTTTTTTAAGGTTATAAATCAGGCCACATGGCCGTCTCCTGTCAACGTTACAATTTCAGAACGAATAAATATTTTTATATATTATTAGAAAATAATTTGAACACACGAAAAAATCCAGTATTTAAATTAAACATTTTTCAAATATTCTAACACGCGATCATAACCACAGATCTCGGAACCCGACGAACAAATTACAGCCAATTTTGATGACTGATCAAGACCGGCGGGAATTATGAATTATTTGAATCTCATATCTAGATTTTTGTATCAAATACGAAATACATAAGATGAAACGAAAGAAGGGATAAAATCTACAACGGTTCAATTTATTCTATGTATATTATTATTTGTACATAATATTATCAGCAATCGATAAATAAATGTCGATTATTATATTATAAACGGGTGATCTGTTACTTATTTAGAAAATGAGCCATGGGATCCTCCTCGCGTTTTCGTTTCATTTGGAAAGCTTCAATTTCCTCTGTCGTCGGTTCTTTCACTTCAAACATACTGTTATAAGGCCTTTTTCTTTCGTCCATTTTCAGCAGCCTCTCCGCCTCCCTCTGACTTTCCATTTCTTTCTTCAAAGCTTCCTTCAATTTATCTTCGTCACTCTTGTTGGACTTTTTCTTACTCTTTCGTTTCTCCTTCTGTTTTCTCTTCTTATTTTTTTTCTTAGATTTAGATTTTCGTTCAGTTTTAGACTTCCAGTCTTCTCCCTCGATCGACGAATCACTAGATTCCTTATCTTCGGCTGATGATTCGTTGCTTCTTCCGGAAATCCGTTTATCACTATTTTCTCCCACTATTTTATCCTCCTTTCTATCTTCATCAGCTATCTCCTCTTCATCTTTATGATCATGTTCCTCTACTACAATAGACGCCGGAATCGGCGTATCCACGGCATGTTTTCCAGCATCACCAGTGCAGTAAGAATTCTTAACAAACGAATGACAGCATTTGTATCCCCAATGTCCTCCTTGCCAATATGAACCCCATACCGAAGTGTGATTATTAGGAAAAACATCCTCCTCATACTTGGAACGAATCACTTGTTTCTCCTGGCCTTTAATTATCTGTACAGAAACGATGAATTATTGTAAATAAAGAACGTATACGCAGATCTTGGACTTTTGTCTTTTACAATAATTTCTTGAACAAACCTTTCCGTATCTCGAATATTCGACATAATCTTCAGTCTGTGCAAGTAATAAGGCGGTAGGAGGTGCCTGGAGATGTTCTGCTCCTCCGTATCGACGAATCACACCGCCACGGGCCTCGTCTTTTAGTTCATCTCGTTTCTTATCGTATTCCTGTTTGAGTAGCTCAAGCTTTGTGGGTTCTGCCAAAAGGTGAACGTCAACGCCTCGTTCGTGAGCGTCCCATGCAAATAACTGAGCTACTGCATGCTGCTGTGTGTCTCCCGAAAACCGAGCAAAGTTTTCTCCCCTGTATGCTACTCTGTAAAAAATAAAACAAAAGGCAATAAATATCAGCATCCAAACATATCGAACAGATATTTGAAACGGAACGAAACTTACTCCAAGTCTGTGCCCTGATAGGGGTTGTCCCTCATAGATCTGGTCTTTGGATCATAGTAAGCCGAATCTGGGTCCAAGTTTCTCAAATATTTGGCTGTGTCTTCTCTGATTCTCAAATTACGTACAGTAATTCGTTGTTTAGAGTCAACTTTGGTACCAGGCATGTCTACCTCGTCCACATATTTGTCTTCATCTTTGTCAGAATCTTGTTCATCATTTTCTTCAGCGTTTAATTTATCCGCGCGCATTTGTCTCTTCGCATCTTCTATCTTTTGATACTCCTCAACAATCGCTCTGTGTTCTGCTGGGTCGTAGCCCGCCCATCTGTTAATAAAGGCCAAATAATACAGTTTAAAATAAAAGTAGAAATTCCTATCCGTCAGATTCAACAACTCCATAAAATACCGCAGAATAGAGGTAGAGAACTTAACAAATAATCGTTTATCTGCTTATCCATATCTCACCTGTCCCTTTTACCATCATAATCAATGGACAATTCAGGCTGTACAAATTCGTCCGAAGCAATATCAGCGTTTGTGAATTTAGCACCAACTTTACGAGGTCTTTCCATGCAATCTTTTCTCTTGTGTGTAACTGCTCCACAGTTTTCACACGCTCCTTTCCTGTATTTAACAGATACTTTGCTGGTGTCTACACCTCGTTTATACCATTCGTCTAAGTGGCTGAATTGCTTCTGCTTTTCGGGCTGAGGTCTTTGATGTTTCAACGTAGGACCCTGTTTACATATCAATGTTATATTATTATCAATAATACCAGGATGATTCGCGATTTCTATTCTGTTCGACTGACGAGGAATATAAATTCTGAATCTGAGCTTATAATTATTGAAATAATACTCACATCCGCGCCAAAGTACCAAGGCGTTGCACTTATGTACTGAGGAATGTGGGGATTTATGTCTTTTCCTTCTTCGTCAACGGCCGCAGGAGCGGTACCCGCTTTTCTAGCCTCTTCTAGTTCTTTCGCTTTACGCCAATCCTCTCGACTCTTTTTTCTCGGTTCATCTTCGAAGGTTTCTTTATTTTTCAGAATACTGGATACCGGTACATTGGCTGAGGGATTTGCCATTTTGCTATAGAAGAATTGGTAAAAGATATTATCACAAACTTATTTCGTAGTGACAATTACGATAAGTTCAAATAGCATCGATTTCAAGTCGTAATAAAAATAAAGTGTAGGTAAGTAACATATCAAAACTGTTCATATTTCCGATTTTTTAATCGTGATAAAGAGGTTAAAGCAGTTTCTTACCTTGATATAAGTGTAAATCAGTATGTTTTTACCATCCAATTATTAGTAGTTTGATATTATCCAAATGGAAACAATTTTATTCAAACAACGAAGGTTTTATAGGTTAAGACGCAGATTTCACGAACAATAATTACAGGCTGAGCGAATGACTCAACCAACGTATAGGTTAAGACGCGAACTTCTTTACCGACACTGTTTTTTTAATAGCATAACCTAAACTATTATATTATGTAATGTAATAATAAATGGTTAACGAAGCTTTACTGCATTGATCATTACTGATAACTTATGATCGAAACACTGTAATAAGTGAACGATAGTTTTTGTATTTTGACATAAATAAAGTAGGTCTATATTTTAAAATTTAAACGCACTCTACATTCCTTGATTCCACGATTCCACCCACACTCCATCGTTCCGAGTTCCATGACACGCCAACATTTAAAAATGGCCAATGCCGGAGGCGGTCAACTCGACCAAGAACTTGTAATTTTTTCGCTTTCCAGTTTTTCGGGAAGAGTACAGGTCCGCGAATAATCGCGGAAGATAGATTCGTCGCAGTTAATACATACAAATGTTAAATAGTTAGTGTTTTCGAGTGAACATTATCTAGTTTTAGAATCGAGTTTTAACTACGATAACCTGTTGCGGGCTTTAGGATATGAAATGTGAAAGGAAGGACAAAGGATCGGTTCGTGAAAATATTTATACAGTCAAGTCGAGCCGTACTATATGAATCGGAATGTAAAATGGAGGGTCTCGTAGCGGGTCGACGATATTCATTATTGTTACCTCCTGCCCTTTATTATTCATGAATCCATTTCCATTATTCGTTATCGTTACTTTGGCGTGAACAAGGTAATTATACTTCCACGCTCTACGCTTCAATACCAATCTCTAACAATCTATTGATTTATTATATTGAATAAAAATCAAAAAGATGTACCTGAATTTAGCATATCTGTCAAAACTATTTTATCACATGTCTCTAACCCATTCCCCAATATGCTCAGACGACAATTATTGAACAAGCAACTATAACCTCTAAGCGATACACATAACCGATTATTTAACCTCGATTGGGCGATTATTCAATAATATTCACGTTAATCATTTTACCCATCGAATTATTATGCAACTCTAAGCGATTATTGAAGAAACTTAAATTAACCTCACTTTCAATGAGCATCACAGATTTTTTTTAACCTCACTTAATTGTTGACGAAAATCTGCGATTTGAAAACAAAAATTCTGTATTTTACGATGGAATAAATTTAGTTTGATTAAAATGAACGATTTTTGTAATTTCCGAAATAATGATATGACCATTTGAAGCATCTCTGATATATTTTCAGAGCGGAGAATGGAATGGATGGATCGTGCCCCCTCCTTCTCTCAAATTTTGGAGATCAGAATGTTTCGGACCGTGGACTTGGGTACATGGTTCAAAAATTGCCAATGTACAGACCTAGTCCAGACACAAGTGACCTGGGCTATCACACTCTGGATAATAGTGCTTGTCGTTCATCATCGTCAACTTCAATCATTGCAATTCCCAACAAGCATCAACATCATCAACACCAGCAGCAACAATCTCAACAAAAGAGCCTTGCTCATTTAGACGACAATTTATTATTAAAGATTTTCTCCTGGTTAACAACAAAGGAACGATGTACAGTAGCTCAAACATCTCGTCGACTAAGAGACATAGTCTGGCATCCATCCCTCTGGCACGACGTCGAAGTTCATAATCCTGAATGTATAACCACAGCTCTTAGCGCCGTGTCACGTCACGGCTATCATACCAGAGTCCATCGTCTTGTTTTTGAAGGAGCTAACGGTCACCCCGGAGTTTTAGCTTCTCTTCCATTTCCCAGACTCACTATTCTTGCGCTACGCCATTTAAGACGAGTTAACGACGACACGGTAGCAGCTATTTTGGACAATTGTATACACCTTAGAGAGCTAGATTTAACAGGATGCGCAGGTGTAACGAGAGCCTATACTCACGGGCCTAATCTTCAGCTGCAGTCACTCGATATGAGCGATTGTCACGGCGTAGACGACGCCGGTCTGGCTCTTACTCTTTCTCGCATGCCACACCTAGCTTGTCTTTATCTAAGACGTTGTGCAAGAATAACAGACGCGAGTCTAGTCGCTATCACGTCTTACTGTGGGGCACTGCGCCAACTTTCTGTATCAGATTGCGCGAGGGTAACGGACTTTGGGGTTCGTGAATTGGCTGCGAGATTGGGCCCGTCTTTGAGGTATCTTTCCGTTGGTAAATGCGACCGGGTTTCAGACGCTGGACTTTTAGTTGTCGCCAGACATTGCTATAAGTTGAGATACTTGAACGCCAGAGGCTGCGAGGCGCTTAGTGATAGCGCCGTTCTTGCGCTGGCTAGGGGCTGTCCTCGCATGCGTGCCTTTGACCTTGGAAAATGTGACATTGGCGACGCTACTCTCGAGGCTCTGTCCACCGGATGCCCAAATTTAAAAAAACTATCTTTGAGGGGGTGTGAGAGAGTTTCTGATGTCGGACTCGAAGCACTTGCTTATTATGTTCGTGGTCTGAGGCAATTGAATATTGGGGATTGTCCCAGAGTCACTTGTCTGGGATATCGAGCTGTGAAACGTTACTGTAGACGCTGCGTTATTGAACATACTAATCCGGGTTTTTCCAGCTGATCTTTAATGATTCAGTATTCTGTTCTTTACAGTTACATATCGTCAGGTTTTATATAACTATGACGGCTCGCTCCATAGAGAAAAAAATTGATCTTCCATCTCTAGGAATGTATTTTCGTTTCTAAATCGCAATAATGGAACTTGGAAAGTCGTTGAAAAAAATTTCATATTTGATGGTCAAAATGACGGCGAATTCTGTATATAAAAACAGGCTTATTATTTCTGCGTTTTTTTTTATATTCTTTTTTGTCTTTATTAATATAGTACCGATGTAGCATCAATTTTTTGATTTCTATTATTCCGTCCGGTGCCACTTCTCGTTGCCATTTGCCAATTTTTCAATTCACTAACAATCTATTAATCTATAATATTAAATCGGCCCTATTGTTAATCGTGTATAAAATTAGTATTGATAAATGAATATAGTATATAATTCGTTAGGTCGTTAGAAGTGAAAGAAATATATTATAGTATATATTTGTAAAATTTTATAGAGTTTAATGTTATATTATGTATAACGTATTTACTTTATTTCAATTTATTATAATTAGATTAAAATTAGAAACGTTACATTATATATTTATGTTATATAATATAGACTACCTATATATTGAATTGAGTGATCTTTAAGGCAATTACTGTGAATGTGAAATTTTTTTCTTTTTTTTGCAAAAATTGAATTTTATTACATATCACACGATCTTTGTGTACGGGAAGCGTCACGATGTGTGTAAAATATTTTTATAAATATATATTATAGACAAGAGTTCATACATAGGATGTATTAAGCAGTATACTTGCTCCAATATTTTTGCCGTTAAGTTAATCGATAAACTGCTTTTATCTCACCCTAACTAACACATTATGTTATGCTTTCTTAGTTCGAAACATGAAGATTTCATTTTATATTTGTTTATTTTTATTTTCATATCTTTTTTCTCTTCGTAAAACGAAAATTCATCTACCAGGTGAAATCAGTGGGTTGTGGGTACAGGCGCTATTTTTTATTTCTTTTCTTCTTCCTTTTCTTTCTTTTCCTTTTGATATATCGAAAGTTCTATTTATATTTTATTATATTTAACAAAACTAAAGAACTAGTTAATATAGACACGAGTATAGCATGATAATGAAATTCTTGTTTGTTACATCTTAATTTATTTTATGCAATAAAAACAATGCGATAATATTAGATAGCAGAAATAAATATGCATTCCATGAATCGTTCATGTTTTATTACATAACTATCAACCCTGTTGAAGCTTCTTGAGTAAAAAAACTGAAGAAATGCGATGGTGCTACTTGATTTAAGTGAAAACTAAGAATTCAAAATTGAAGTATCTTCATTTCATTTAGATTTCGAACTCTACGAATATAATCATTCGATGCACAAAGTGAGATAAATTCGATCTCCAGACTTGAGGTGATAATCTGAAAGAGTTCGACCGTTTTCTAGGTAACATCCGTAAGCCCAAAGCTTTTGCCTTTCGGGAGGCCAATCTTCACCTTTTTTGATACAACTGGAATTATTGTATCTAGAGCCAAGTTCTCTGGCAATTTTGCGTTTTAGGGTATCGACAGTTTCCGAAAAAGATACATCGTCAAGTTTTATCTGCCTTTCATCGAGTGTACTTATCGTCACTGTATCGGCTTTACTGCAAACTGTATACAATATTGGAAATTAACAAACGATATTACGATTCATCTCGCCTGCAGACACAATTTAGTTTAGATGTATATAGTAAAATGTTGAAAACAGGATCCGCGGTTGAACTGCAGCAGATCGATCTTGCATTAACAAAGTTTGAAACTTCAATCCTGCTATATAGAACGAAGGCTAGGGAAATGAGTTTGGTCAGCGAAGCGGAAAGAAAACTGGCTATAGGTAGTAACATATAGGTAAAACTCATTAATTTTTATCGGAATAGGTATATTCACGGGGTTTAATTACTTGATTTGTTACTAAAGCATGCAGGCATCGTCACTATCGTTTCACATTCGTTAAATTTAACTATCAAATTTTATACCACTGCCACCGATCAAAAAGTAAAGTTAATTATAGTCTACATAAACCGAAGTAAGCTATCTTCATCGCTTGAAAGTTGAAAGTGCGATATTCCATCATTAAAAAATTATCCAAAATGTGGTCCGATTCGAATTGAAAGTTCGCAGAGTGCTTTGGTAATGTTGTATTACATAGATCACTCAGAGGTCTAGCTTTGTGCTTTTCGTTGATTCAAGACGGTATACACTTTACACATAGCGTGTAATAGTAATTAAGTGAGGATGCAAAAAATGAAGGAACATCTGATGAGGCCAAGACTGATATCTGACGACAAGTAAAATCAATTGATTTAATTTCGCATAGTTCATGTTGAGTAATTATCCTATCATTAATTTGTCGATAGAAACTTTATTAATAAAAAGTTACATATATAGTATCGAATCCATATTCACGTAAAAAATAAATTCATCAAGTAACGTATAAATTTCGACTGCAAAGAAGAAGTTTGAAAAAATTGCAAACCTGAAAGACGTCTTAGAGTCAATATGATACCCTTTTTTCAGGTAAAAAATCGATGGCTATATTCAGTCGATCATTAGATAAATGAGCGCTCGGTTAATGTTACGTCCGGATTGCGCAATGAATTAAATGAGCCGATAAATCCTTGCAGTATTTTTCTCACAGCAATTTTCGGCGTCATCGTTATATTCAGTATTGGATCAGATCGCATGGAGCAATCATATAGCTCTCTTGACTCTGCAGCGCAATGTGTGTTACTCTCAACATAGAAACCGATCTTTGAACGCTCTTCGATAAGATATGATGACGCACAGTCTAGGTAATCATCCTCGGACTTAGCTTGATGTTTTTGCATACAGTTCCATATGACGTGATTTATCCAGTCGTAGTCATCCCATTCGCTGTTGTAATCGACTTGCTGGTTCTTCAATTGCAGGGCAATTTCTGAACGGTACCTTCAAGCAAACACAAGAACATAGTACATACGACTTTTAGTAATCGTGGACTTAAATCATGCAGATTTTCCCTCTTGACGACAGAGCGCAGATATCAGCTAGCTGCTAGAGTACTTTTAAATATTTCAATGAATTTAGACTCACCACCAGTTCCAAGGATTCTTTCCGAGCTTGACTCTCCTCAAGTTTCCCAAATAGGTGAAGACGTTCGAGTTCAAGGTGACCAATCTATTGGAATCGATGTAGAGATTCTCTAAATTGGGAAGTAGCAGGAAAGCTGGTTCCTCGATATACGAAATCCTGTTGAATGACACATCCAAGGTTCTTAATTGAGTCAGATTCGTAAACCAATGTGCATAAACGGCGTCCAAACTATTGCCCCAAAGAGTCAAGCTCATCAGATTAGTGAGACTGTTGAAGGCTCCAGATTCTATGCTCTGAATTCCTGCGAGATGCATGTCGATTGATTTGAGGGTACTGCGGAAGCGCCAGAAGATATTTCTGTGAACACATTAATCCACATGCGATGCCCATTAATTTTCATTTTCTTGTCTCTCCTGCAGCTCATAGTAAATTCATCGCATCTTATAACACAAAGAGTTAAGCAGATCAAAATATCAGTCATACACGTTGTTTCAATGAAGGCAAAGTTTCGATGATACTAAAATTAGTAAGACTGTTACTAATAAGTACTTACCCGGGAACGTTGGTCATTTCGGAATTGCGAATTTCGATTGCTTGCAATTTGGAACCTGCCTTGTCGAAGATTGAAAACTTGCTAATACCGACGCAATAATATTTCGTGCTTCCTGATTGCCAGCATCCTCCCTTAGCCACGGTGTTCTCGGCGTAGGAAGCCAATACCACAAACACCACCGGGATGTAAAATGATCGTAACATTGTTCCTGAATAAGGTTTTTCGATCGCGCGTTAGACTTATGAGCCTGGAGACGAGACACTGTCGCGACAGGACACGTTTCCCTATTGAATCATACATATCTCGTCGATGTTTGTAGGAGCCGGAAAACAGCGCAAGCCAACAGCGTGTGGTTTCCGGTTGGTCCTGATAACAACTAGACCTCAGCATTCTATTTTAAGTAATCAGCACCGCCCATTGTGTTTATGAAAAGATAAAAGCAGGGTTTTAGGTAGCTACGTAACGCGGCAAATCTCGGTTTAGCGGAAGTATCCGCCTCATTGTCAGATATTTCGAGCCACTCGCATTGACCTTGATGAGAGTCCGATTAATTGTGCTTATAGCGTCGTTTTAATTTCAATAGTTATTTTCATACCCCTAGGGTGGTCTGCAGATCAATTTGTATAAGAAATAGGAAATTTGCTTTTTCAAAATGAGATAAGGGGTTCGTTCTTGTTGCGATGCTGTCATTTTCCTTTAAAAGCGAAGACGGGACCGCGGTTATAATTTATGAAGCCATTAAGACGCCCCTTTGAGCAGTAAAAAAAATTCATTTCACGTATTTTTTTTTATTTTTTTTTATGCTTGGTGCATTAAACGTCAAATTGCTTGTAAAACTTCGTATCATATTGATTATACATAATACATGTACACACATATAGCCATTCTAGGTTTTGGCTACGGTGTAGATGTATCAGCAGAAATAAAATCATAAACCTTTGCATATTATAGATTTTGATAGCGATTATCATTTCGGTGTATCTCTTCAACGTCCAAAAAACTAAGGATACGGGGTATTATCATCTACCGAGGTGTTTAAACTTTTGATTTAATTATATTTTAACTACTTATAGCTCTGTATATATACAGTAAGAAATGCTTTATTGTCACATGTTTTTACATTAGATTATATAGGTATAATAAGAGGACAGGACAACCATTTTTTTTTATATACTTGGGATTCTTCACTTGCATTAATGGGGGTATCTTTAATTTCAGTTATTATTCATGTATAATAAAGGACATTCCACGTAAAGTGGGCCACTTTTTCAGTTGGGTTTTTTCAATTTCATGAAAGTTTTATGGTATCCACAGAAGGCCTACGAAGCATGTTTGAAACACTTGTCAATGCCGAAAGTCAAAATATCGCAGAGCTACGCCTTATTTTTGAAATTCATAATTTTCCACAATTTACCTTTTCGAATAATTATTTCGTATAGTGGAACGGTCGAGAAAAAATTGATCGATACGTATATCATCTAATTCCTTCGAGTTTATCGCCCTGTAAATCTGGGATTCAAAAACGTCGAAAAACAGAATTATCGTATTTTTCAAAGTGTTTTTGCCCACGTAAATTTTCGGACATTAGTATTTCGTGGGAAGAATCGCGTTGAAGATTGGCTTAATAACTGGCTATAATTGGCGATTCAAGTTAAATTTCTCACGAGACTTCGAGTCGGGAAAAACGAGATATCATTTTTTTTTCTCTCATTTGCGTAAAATAGATGAACATTATTTACAGAACGTAAACGAGAGAAATTTCTTCAAGTAATATTATTCTCGATAATTACAGTCATAAATGACATTGCGTTAGAGAAAAATAAGTTTCCTGAGTTCTGGATAAACGAATGAGGGTCCGGCGACTTTTCATGATGTATCAGAATGAAAACGAAATTTCAACTATCGGAACCCATTGCTTGGAAGAATTAGATAATTTTTAAATCGACCCCGAATTGGTAAAAAGTGTGATTGAACATTTGAAACCGCATTCGCACGATTTTGTACTCCGTTTGGAATAAGGCTGGTATTTTTACGTGAAAGTATATTTTCTGCTCCGCGATATTCCGGCTTCCGACATTCACAAGTGTTTCAAACATGTTTTTCAGACCTTCTGAAAGTACCATAAAATTTTCAGGAAAATCAAAAAACACAACTGAAAAAGTTGCCCACTTGACGTGGAATGCGCCATTATATATATCAAGCGTTTCACTTATGGCTGTATCTACTTCAGAATTATTTTAGTCATATTCAAGTTATAGCAAGTTGCAGCATTGCAACATTCTCCCGATCGATGCGTACGGTGTAGGTACTTACTCGTAATTATATATTTATTCTTTTAACGAGATGTTGATTTTTTACGCAATTTACGATGGACCGAGAAAGGGTGGAGCGCACGCTTCGAAATTGTTGTAAAGTTTTTTTTTTCTTTTTTCTTTTTTTTCACATATGCTAACTAACTATGTAACGAAGATTTATTCATTTTTTGTGATTTTTCATGTTATAGAATGTCGACTTTTTTCATAATTATATCCACATATTAAATTATTACGTGACATATTATATGGAAATATATAATATTTATAATATTTATAATATGCATAATATACAATCTTCACTATACCCTTCGCCGTTCGCATGTTCAGTCAGTTTATTTTCTCACCTATGCCTTATATCATTTCATTTTTTATACCAATCTTTTTACAGACGATTAAACGACTAATTAAACTCCGACAACAGATCTTAGAATGAATTTTGAAAGTCTAATTGTATAAACGTTCTTTTATCATAATTATATAAGACATAACTTTTCTGAAAAGCGGCATGGTCTTTGATAAGGGCTTTGTGTGGTCTAACTGCGCAGTTCAGTTGATTAAAAAATAGTAATATTGAAATGTAATTCAGTTCAAATTTAAGTAGAACTATATGTTTGCGGCTATATAATATGTATATACTGGCTTTATTTATTCGGCGAAGATTAATATCATATAGAATAAAATTGGGTAGTACACGAGAAATCATAATTGTCCTGTCATTCGAACAGGAGAAGAGCTTAAATTTAAATTTGGCACTTAAAGATTGTACAAATAATTTTATCATGTCGTTATATCGCGGTTTATATGTACAACAAAACAAGCAAAGAGTCAAGAAGACGAGATTCGATAAAATTCTACTGTAGATGGTGAACAAAATTTAGTTGAATCGTTCGCGTCCGAATCTATCATCGAAAATTTTCATAAGTCTCGTTAATTTGATGTCGATATACCATCAATTAGAATGACGAATAGTATAATAATTGTAAAAATAAATGACTTTCGAAATCGATAAATAATCAAAATTTAAATTTCTCTTTATATTCAACGATCGCGTAGTCTACAACATTTTGAAATTTGTACAAGATTATTTTCTTTTAATATATCTATTATATTACAGATACCCGCTAATCATTCAGATAATTCTCTCGATCGTCATAATAATAATTTATTCAATTTATTATATTATATAGGTGGGTAGGTACCATAAAACCATATAGATTATTTAATTTACAGTTAATTTAAAATTCGATAAGATTGATCGGGACTTGCGACTTCAGATACGTAAAATAATTTCATTATTGTCATCCAAATAACGTATCGTGTAAAACATTCGTCTCTCAATAATGCAGATAATTATATGTATATATAATATGATTGAAACCTCTCTATATAATAAGAACTTTATGGAAAAGAGAATTGATTAGAAGAAAAAAAATGGAAAAAAAAACCTGTCGATAAATTTTTGTATCTTTTTCCAACATATATACCCCATAGCTGTATAAATAAATCACGAGAGAAACGGGCACCACCGGTCCCCTTCAACGAACAGTTTATATTCATACGTTAAATCCACTGTACATCAACTCATCCTCAACTATTATTGCTCTAGCTGTATGAACCGCATAAATTATTACGCGGACGTTATCGCTCGGTTCTCTTGCGACACGTACCGTTCCATTTCGCTAAATTTTACGACGTTATACGCGTAAGCAATAATCCGCGATCGATCGATCTAGCAGACGCGGGATATTAGGGCTAAGGCGATTACGGTTATCGTCAGAATTTCAAATTGACAACGACCAGACGATGCCGAGGCATGATTAAATAGGACGAGTTCCGTTGGTGGCGAATGTGCCGGTGCTGGTGCAGGAGCAGGTGGTGGACCAACAGGAGGTCGTGGTACTCCACGTTGGTCACTGTCACGTCCAGATGATTTTCCGGACGGGGTTGTTGCCGTAAGATTTTCTTCGCTTCTTCCGAATACCGAAGGTTCATCTCGTTCTTCAGTTTCCGTTCCGTGAAGAAGCTTTTTGTTTATTCTTTCTTTAGCTGTCTTTTTTCGCGACTTGTTGCTCACCTCGTTGTGACGAACTGATGGAAGCGTTGTCTTTGTAAGATGAAGCTCTGGAATGTGAATCAATCGATTATCAACTGATAGAACTGAGAATTAAAGATGTAGTATATAGGATACGTGAAAAAGTTTATTATAGATGAAAAAGTATCGACCTTGCAATCGCACGGCGCCATCTGCCTTGCCGAAGGCATTTTCCGAGGAGCACATATAGCTTCCAAAGTCAGTTTTATCGAGCCTTCGAATGGTCATGTTCAACTGATAAGCATATTCGCTAATTGGCACCTCTGACATCGCGTACTTTTCACCAGGCAGAAGTTTTTCACCTGAATAAAAAACCAGTCGACTTAATTTCCGAGTGCCAAGCGTTTGTTTAATTAAGATCTTAAAAGTTGAAAACGTCGAGACGCGGGACTCGCGTGACCCAGAATGCTATGAGAGCAGCTAAGGCGAACTACAGAGCTAACAATAAGTAAACTGTCGCAGTTTCCGGTTTAGCCTGTAACAACGAATAGCCAGTTTTTGCACGCTGCCGCGCGAAATAACGTCTGACCGGAAATTGCATTTGATGGTCCGAAGAAAAATAGTTTCCGAGTTTTCAACGTCGTTATTGGTTATCGGGAAACGATGCCTGCAGAGTTACGCAGCTCGAAAAAGAAAAATAAAAAATAAAAAATAAAAGTAAAAATAAAAACTGCATTAAATGAACTCAGAAAACTGAAACAACTTTTTCAATTCCCTCAGCTCTTCTGCATGTGATGATGATGGGAAATTTTTCAGGCCGTTTCTGCACAAGATTATATCTTAATATCCAAAAGAATTTAGGGCTGAACCATAATTGACATTTTGCGTACCCGTCTCCTTATACCAGGAGTTCATGGCTCTCGGCGAAGCTTCGGCGTAGCATTGAATGACAACGTCACTGTTAGCTGGAGCGGCGACGAGCTGGTTAGCGACTTTGATCAACGGCTGGACTAAAAAAGAAGAAGAAGAAAAAAATAAAGGAAAAAGAGTCGAGGCCTCAGTGCGTGGGGTGGATAAAACGAGACGACGTACTTACAGTGCACGCGTACCGAATATCGTTTGCTGACCGAAGGTGGCACCCCGTTTGAAGCAATGCAAAGATACGACCCCATCTCCTGGCGCAATACGCCGACCAGGTACAGCTGTTCACCCTCTGAAGTTTTGACCACTAAAAAAAGCGATTATTTTCACTTTGTTCATGCGCGGTAATCTGGCCTATTCAGAAGAAATCGAGGAAATAGGAGAGTTATGGAGTTCTTTGAAACGAAACTTAGTTCACCTGGCTGACTTTTTGACATTAGTTATTCTCTCTTATTGTGGACCGGGTTCAGGGAATAAAACTTATCTATGGTGGTTGTAGGGCGTGAATATGCGACAACAATAAAGAGATCTTTGGTACGATACTGGCGCGTTGCTATAACAGCGGTTTTACATGTGAAACGGTGAAAAAAAAGTATATTTATAGCGGTCGTAGTTTAAATGGATTCCTGTACGTTATACCTGACCCCGAAAAATCGGATTTTAACGTTTATATACCGAATAGATGGTGAAGGTATCCCATAACGCAACCTGGGAACTTTGATTTAATCTAATAAATAAATTTTCCTTGGCCATTGGCACCCTTCAAAATTCGGATGATGCATCTCCTCTGTAATAATGTGTGCAATATCTCCTTTCGTAATATATTAGAGCGCACCCACGCCATTCGCAGCGAGTAGGTACACAATGAATATTGCATAGCGTATGAAAGCGCAGAAAAGCGAACGCGAGAGAAAGATAGAAGGCAAGATAGAAAAAGAGAAAGTAGCAAGCTGTATGTAAACTAAACATCGATCACTCATAGTCGAAAAGGCTGCAGGTTATACCTTCTCGAATATATGCGGTTGTTTGGGTGAAAAAGAGCATCGAAGTTCGGTGTATATATGTTTTCGCAACTCGACTCGAAAAATCTTCATAGCTGTATTTAAAGTATCTTTAGAAATTCGTGTTCTCAGAAAGGGGGATGTCTTGCGTATTGTTGATCGAAAAATTTATCCGAAAGTCTACATAAGGCGAAATATCAACCCATTGCAAAGCTATTCCCAAGGTATATATTACCGTCGATGTAAAAATGCTGAGGTTTCAGCCCGCAGTGGACAGGCTTCCCTAAAGCCTCCGAAAGGTTTGATGAAAAAATATACTCGTAATGTCGAGAATTTTCCTCCCAGTTACTCGGTCGATTTTCGAAGAACAAATACTGTCCCACATTCAGATTTCACAAATTCTTTCACGCCCACACGATAAAGATAGGTACAGTCCCTATATACCTAGTACGGGAAACCCTACCTAAAATAATTACCGCAGGGTAGAGGTAGGGAATTTTTGAAATCTCTTATCCGATGCGTGGGAGTTAGCAGCTAATTAGTAATCAGGTCTCGTGTCGATTAAAAAAAACGGTCACCCGTACTTCGTTTAATGCCGTGCTCGTTCCGCAATATAATATTGCGCCCGTCTTCTCGACGCCAGGTGACGTCGGGCGCCGGTGTTCCGGTCGCTCGGCATCGTAGTCTCACACTTCCACCCTCTTCGGTTGTTAGGCCTTCTGTCGAGTCGTCCAGATCCATTATGTCAGGTGGGATCACGACCTTCATGTACCCCATCTATTTCCAAGTTTCTCATCATTATACGATATTTATTTATGTATAGGTATGTGGTGTGTACCTAGGTATATCATTTTCCTATTTAAGGACGATGTATGTGTACACGTGTACACATGAGCAGCATTAAGCCACGTTAATACCGGATTTTACTCCTTTACCCTCTCCGGCTCTCCGCGGCTTTCGCAAATGTAAAATAGACCGCGGATTATCACTAGTCTCGACAGCTCGGGTATCTCCTTTACCATACCCATGGCAGGCGTGAAACGAGATGCTGACCTCCGTCACTTACCCGTTTATACACAGACGTGAAAATTGTATCGTGTTTGAGACCACGTTGAAAATAAGAATTTGCAAGGTAAAGTTCTTTGCACGAGACTTGGTCGCGACCTGATATTATACGGTAAAACTCGCCTCCTTCACCTTATTGTGCATATCAACATGTGTTCTTACCTGACTGCGCATTGGGTCAGTGTTCACCTGACACATGTACGTTCCGGAATCGTTTCGCTGTACGTTGGCCACGTGGAGTTTCCACGTGTTGTGTCCGTTGTGCGTTACCGAAAGACGTGGATTGTGCGCCACCATGTGGGTATGAATCGCCAAAATCGCTCTCGAGTCAGATTTTATCCAAGCAACCTGAAACAGTTTAATTGCGGACTGTTAATATCACTTATTGCAAGGCATGCTCTGCGTTATCACTCCTGAATATCGCCTCTATTAAAGCTTAGGTATTATAGAACTGCGATTCTGCACGAACCCAGAAAATTTCTATTCTCAAGTAGCGGATGGTTCGCAGAAAAGTCGTAAAATGTGAAGTATAGTTTTCTGGGATTTCTCCTTCAACCAGTGTTCCCACTTTCCTCTTTTACGGAGAATGGTAGCAGAGCTTGAACTCACCAATCGTATCATCGAATAGTTTACCGCTCCTTTCTTCTTCGAACGTTCGGCTATAGGGGTTCCAGAGTTTTAGTATTAGAAGGGGTAGTAGATGGGGTATATGTAGATCGGGAGAGCTTAACGAGAATCACAGTTTTCGGTGGCTTTTTGAATCGCGTGGGATGTCCCTTTTTTGCTATTTTATACCCTGGTTCGGATCCTTTTACGACTTGATGCATGTAATCGTACATTTGAGTCGCGGTGTAGCGCTATATAGTATATCAAACATATGTGGAGCTCGAGGTGGTTTGGCTCGAGTAATTTTCACTGCCGTGGTTAAGTACATATATTTCGAGGAAAAAAAGGCAAAACGACAGAAAAACGAAAGATGAAAAAGGAAAAACTGGCACCGGACAGATTCTGGAACAGAAGCTGGAAAGTTCAGTTTGACCCAGTAGTAGAATATGGTATAGTTCTGGCAAACACGTCCGGAATTTGTCCCCTTTGTTCATACGCGATTGTGGAAACTGCCTATTAACGCCACTACTACTTTCTGGCGTTTATGCTGGCGGAAAAATTGAATGTTTAGGGAACGTGGCAGCTTATAAAAGCGTTTATCGGAAATCAGGCAGACAATGGACCCGCCGAGAGTGCCTGAACGAACGAACGAACGTGTACATACCTACGAACGTACGAACGAACACGCGTGCACGCGGCATAAGCGGCCGACTTTCCATCCCTCGACAACACCAAAAATCTACCCTCCTACAGCTCTTCTCTTCTTCCCTGCCCTGCCTTGCCCTGCTCTGCTCTGCTCTGCCCTGCCCAAACCCCGTGTGCCTCTGTCCCATACTACAACCAACTTGGCGAGGCTGACGCCGCGATCTGTCATATTTCAGGCAGAGCTCTATTCAGCGCGCGAAAAGCTTTTAAATTTCGAACAAAAGCGCGATATCCGAGGCAATACAATTTAAGGTGTGCATAAATAACGTTGATGGAGCAGCGTCCTCACTTCGGAGGCATCGCGCATAACGCCCTACCAAAATCCTTGATCCTACAGACGGGAGGAAAGCTTAGAACATGTTTGGGCGATACGTGGGTATCGATAATTGTTTCAAAACGATTTTCAATTCAAACGTAACTGGCCGACTGAATACATGAAAGTACATTGTTACGATACGCTTCATTGATCACCATTGAATTGAATAACTCCTTCGATTATTGGTTACATCTCATTGTCATCATTTTTTCTGAAGAAGTTGATGAGGAATGAAGGGTGATGAATTCATCCTCCTACAAAATATTCTTGCGATTGGATTTATACGCATTTGGTAATGGGGATAGGGAATAGAAGCAACGTGACGTAGCGTAACGTTAGCGCAGAAGCCCGGCATCGACAATCGCATAGGTACGTTAGATGAACGAGATTTTTATCTCGTTTAATATTGTCGCAGAAAATACACGACATTTCAGCAATAAATAAAAATATAACAAAGAGTTCTCGTTTCCATACTCGAGCTACGCTCTTCGGTGCGCTCCACTCAACAGAAAAGAGGGCAAAGAGGATGTGGAGAGGGATGAGTGCGAGAAAAAGAAAGGGAACAAGCCAGTACGGAAGCACGGTGGCATTCATACTTCTCATTTAGTTACCGGTTGGAAAAGGGCGTAAAATATGAAATAAAATAAGAAAAAAATAAAAAAAAAGTACCCATGGTGGTATTCCAAATTTTATTAAAGGGGAAAACTTATGATGAATATTTAGGTGAAAAAAAATCTCTTATTTCTTCAAGCCTCCGCATACACTCCACGTCTATCGACATTTGGACACTTATAGTCACTGATTTTTGCGGCTACGCGCAGTAAACATTTGATATCATTCGGTGTAATGGCCAAACGAAAGCCAAGGGGAGCCCCTTCACTGGCAGGAGCAAATTACGTTATTTACAGATCCTATTATCTCTTCCAGGTCGAGACAATCTGTCGCAAACTACCATCGCTCATAAATTTATATACCTACGCGAAGTGAAATGGTTTTTATACTTTTCCTGAAATCTCTATGGTAGAATGACTACAGGGATGGGTACGGGTATTTATTTTTATTTTTAAGGCATTTTTGAAATCGATAAATCAGTGATTATGTAGGTAATGGCTGACGACGCGATTAGTGAATAACGTGACTTCGGGTCCGTTTGAAGATTGGCGCTTTCGAAATGCAGCTTTTTGGAAATTAATTATACGTTACCAATGTCAAAGCCTTTGGAATTTTCAGCTACCCAAATACCGATAATTCATTAATGAACGGCCACATCGATATCGTTAGTCGTTATACGAATAAGGTACCTACTTCGTCCCACGTCGCACATATACCTACCCATGATAGTCGCAAGTACGGGGGCTCAAAGTTCAACTTTAAAGTTTGGATTTGAGTTTATTCGTACGACTCGACCAGCACCAGGAACTTTACAGTGCTGGAATAGAAAGCGTATCCACGTATCCCCGCAGCTTATCGGAGTGTCTTCGAATTTTCGGTGAAAGGTACGAGCCACTGAACAGAGAAAGGATAGAACTTGGGGTACGGCTGACTGCGGGTCGGCGGACGGGCTGGGTGGTCGGGTTGGGCTGAAGATTGTAAGCCGCTGTAACAAGGGATTTCAAATCAGAGCCCTGCGCATCTCACTCCGATCCGCACCCCCGAGCATCGAATCCAGCACCCTACGCGTTTGGCGCTCTGCGTCCTACGCCCTATACCTTATCGTATAACCAGCTGTATTCCTCGTAAGGCCTAGGGCTATATATACATGTAATATACAGGATCTCGGAAGGAATTGCGTCCTCCGAGACTGCACAAGTACCGAATTTGCCGCGCTCGTAAAACTACGCGTACTTAAGCGAACCGATATCCAACGGCTCCTTGCAGTATAGTTTCTCTGTTATAATGTCTACAGTTACGACTGACTTTCACGA
This sequence comes from Tenthredo livida, assembly GCA_963992785.1. Lineage (NCBI taxonomy): Eukaryota > Metazoa > Arthropoda > Insecta > Hymenoptera > Tenthredinidae > Tenthredo > Tenthredo livida. Next base: position 21,868,908 of record OZ023068.1, read on the forward strand.
TATATATACATCTATACTCAGCTATGTATTAATTAGACAGTAGCCCAAAAAGGTCTTTAAATTCTGAAATCTCGATTGTTAGAACTTTGATCCGACTAATTAGTGTTCGATTAACTCAGATCGCTCATCAGCACTCAAAGATATTGAAATATGAAGAACTCAACTAAGTTTTGATTTCGGAAAGTTGTCACTGACCAATTACTTCATTTCATGAATGCTCATCAAGGCAACATTCGTGATGAGGGAACGAATGACATAAGCGAGACATAAGACATAATGTGATGTGTTGAATGGTTATCCGAATCGAATAAATGACGAAAAAATTATCTATACGACGTTTTTTAAATACATATCTGCGTGAAATATTTTGATTTATTTTTTTACCACAAATCTTCCGAGCTGAGGGCACTGGACGATACGCATCCGGAGCTTCGGAGACCTGAGATGCGTCGAAATCCAAATCTTGGCTGCCACTATACGTATATGTATACTATATAAATATATATATAGGTCCTATATATATATAATATCGATAAATACGCCAGTGTGAACGTATGAGGTCGTTGGAGACCCGAGGGTTAGCGAGACTGGTATATCAGCTGGGGACTTTCACGGTCCTGGCTATTTTCCCGGGTTTTCGCCTCGCTCTAAGAGGTCTGCCCACTTCGTTTCAGCTCTCACCACTTTTCTACCACTTCGTATCCACTCCAGCCGATCCAAGGAACAGGAAGGCGGGAAGATGAGGGGTGAGATGGATCTCACCCCCGCGTGATCCCTTCCCTATAAGATCTGCGTTGCCTTGCTTAATCCCGTTTTACATTATCACACGTGTTCGTGTATTATTTTCCTCCTTCTCTTATCCTCATTCTTATTTCCATCCTTGTTCTCCTTTTTTTTTTCTTATCCTGGTTCTACTCCGCGCGCTTCACTCTCAGCGCGTCGTTCGACTGCCGATGAAGGGTGTGGAAACGCAATGTGGAAAATGGTGGAAATTTATTATTTTCTGAACGCTGGTTTGCTCTTACGCGTCGGCACTCGACGGTGTAGCGGTGGATACGGTCGGCGAGACGGTGCCATTGTTGCTTCCTCAGTGAATTATACGAAGCTAAACTGCCACCCTATAGCCTCCAGAGCAAAGTTCTTCAGAAAACCACTTCTCAGGGTTTATTCGATTCCGAAAGCTGCGTTACAATTCCAACGCGGTAAAGATACAGTCAAGCTGCCTTCTGGGCTCCTCACTTTTTCTTCCTTCTCTTTGAATATCTGCACGAGCTGAAGTTACCCAGGACTCAGTCTTAGCCTGAGATCAGCCTCCGAGCTGTTCTCCCTATTCTTTTAACACGAGGGAGGAGAGAAGATCTCGGAGAACCATTTCGTGCCAATATTTGCCTTCTGTCTGTTCTTATCCGTCCCCACGGCGAACTCTTTTCCAAGAGTCTAGATCGACTCGACGGTTCTTTCCACGGCAGCAACACTCTTCGATAGTCAAGTCTTCCGCTTTTCATGGAGAAAGAAAATCCGCAGTCAGTCGATGAACGTACAGATATACGAACTAATACTCCGTCCCTTTGAGTATATCGAAGTATACTTCATTTTGGGGTAAAAAAAAAAGAAGGGCAACCTTCTCTGCCTGTCTGTCAATGAGTCCCAATTACTTAGATCCAAATGCCACGAGGATACGTCGCGCAGTAATGAGCTCCATTCAAGTTTATTCAGGTCCGTTCGACGTCCATTTGTGGGTCGATTCTCGTCCGCGAACAGAATACCGCGCGATATTACATTAGCAGTTCTGATTTTGATTTATCCGTTCTTTGCCCGAAGCGTTCCTTCCTCTTTACCCGGTTTCCACAACCCCTCGGCCAGATTCCCGGGGGGGTTCAGGCCTCCTTTCGACCACGTCCCACCAGTCCCCTTCACCATCGCAACCAAAAGTATTTTCTTTCCTGAATAGAAGTGTTTGTCGAGTCAAACACGCAATCAAACCTGGACTTTTTCTTCAAACTGAATTACCCAGCTATTCCTCTATGCCCCCTTCTTTTCCCCTGTCTACACCAGAACACCCGACCTGACACCCTTCCATCACACAACTCTGCGTAAGGAAATTCTATGAGAAGGAGTACATTGATATGAGAAATGCCGACTCGGGATTTCGTCAAAGACGAAAAAGTGTCAAAAACTCTCATTTTATTTCGCTTCTCCCTTGAAATAACAAGTGGCGAAGATGACCCATACGTGATATGCGTTACGTTAAAGAAAAGAGAGTAAAAAAATTTGTATTTTTTAAAAATATCCGCTGCAGTCTGTAATAAAATTTCTAATATACTTGGGGGTAATTATGCGAGAGGGAAATTGTATAGGGTATCAAATTCGCCGTGTGTTTCCGGTAGAGAAATTCTCAGGGGGGGTCGTAAAATTGACTACTTATCCCCGGAGAGAATGGTTGTCCTTGAGAAGGGATAATATACAATCCCAGCGCAGAAGTTTCCTCGTCTGTTCTAAGGAGCTACGATATAACGTATTGTTTGCATTTGTGTGTGTATACATGTACATATTATATACCTATATATATATATATGTACAGATATATCCACACCGTCGGTACGAATGTATATTATACAGGGCGGGTTCCAAGCGTTATACATCTATAGTTATACTGGCTGCTATTTCGTGCAGTAAACTTAAACAGTCGATTAAATTTGATTGCAGCAGTTAAGAAATTACTACTGAGCCGTACTCCTTATTTCAACTGCGAGTTCATTAGTTGCCGCCACAGCTGACGCCTCGGTGCCCTTCAGGACCCGTTGCCGCCTCTTCTACTACCGGCTCGTCGGATCGTCGACGTCTTAACTCTCTGCCTTTACTATGTCCTTAGCGAACCTCCAGGTTCTAACTCGAAACTAGGAACTAGGAATCAGGAACCAGGAACCAGAAGCCAGGAGGCAGGAGGCAGGCGCTAGAAACTCTAAACTTGAAACTAGAAAGTCTGGTGGTAGCAGTAAGCTGCCATCCCGATACAATATACTATACTACTAGGTGCACGAAATGTTTAAACGGTTCTGGCTAACCCGGGCTATAATCTGACCCTAATCTATTCCAGGTTGTACTTAGGACCTTCGCTTCCATCTCGGGCCTTCGCCCTTTGCCCAATAGCGAGGAAAGTTTCGTCACGTTCCCTCTTAATTATTTGATTCGTAAACAAAAGGCGATAGACAAAGGTTTCGCCTTCCGATTACTGTTACTACTTCCAGTTAAGGAATCGGCGCCGGTTTTACTGAGAGAGTAAAGTACATCAATCAGTTAGGTAAGGCGGAGAAATAATAGGGGAGGTTTTTCGGTAAAATAAACTTTTCTAATCGTCAATTCACATTTATTCTGTCGATTCTCAACTGTTGTCAGATTCTTATATAGTATACAACTTTAGTTGATATTTCGAAAGCTGTATCTATAGGTATATGCGACTTATACAGGAGGGAACGAATAATATAGTTGAAATTATTTTTACCCGTTGTAAAAGTATTTGAAAAATGTGAAACTCGACGGTATAGATTAACGAGAATCGCGTACCCTGCCGGGGTAACTTTTTCATCCCTACCGAAGTGAGTTTCTCGTTATTTAAAACGAAACCTGGCGACTGAACTTTATTTGTTATTGTGTTGTCCAGAGAGAAGAACTCGACTTTCGGCACATTCATCACTACCTGAAACCTAAAAAAATAACTTTACGAAGTTTCCCATCGTCTATAGGCATCTTTAACTTTTTATTCTACAAATGAAATTCTCCGAACAATGGTAACGACATTGCCGAATAATTACGTAAATAATTACACTTGGTAGGTAGGTAGGTAGGTAGATAGGTACTCGAACTAACGTTCAGCATCTTCGCGCGAAATCGTTCTCTGGTTTTACGACCGCATCGAGGTACGGATTTTCTGGTTTAAAATAAACGACGAGATGGAACAGCGTGTCGAATAAAGTTTCGAAAACAGCTGGTCTGCACTTATACATAAGAGATATATGACCTGACTATGTAATGCAACGACGCATGTACCCATATACCTGTGTTGGTCAGTATATATTATTGCACAGGGACCAGGACGCCAAAACCGAGTACCATTTAATTTCCATAAGTTGCGTTGTTTCGCCGCAACGATTTTCAACCTTTTGGATCTCACCAGAAAAACAGCGTGCAGGGCACCATAGCGAATCTTTTTCAAATCGACTCAAACTGTCATACAAGCGCATATATATAGAAAAATATGGAAAATATACGATGATATGATGCACGGGAATACGACAATCTAATATATTATGCATGGATATTTTTTTATTCTTTTTCGCGTTTTATTTTTTCATTTTCTCATTTTTTTTTTTTATTCTTTTTTGTCGTCGTCGTCGTCGTCGTCAGTCGTGCAAACTGACACGAAGAATCCGTTTCGGCATGGGAAAGAACCTTGCGGCCGATGGAATTTCATCGGATTCAAAACACTCCGGGAATTTCGAAACGTGCACGATGCATCACGTCTGCTATAGGGGTGGCCGGTGGGAGATGGTAAGAGGAAGAGAGTGAGTCAAAGTGGGCCAACCGACACGAGGTATGGTACGCGCGCACGGATATATACTATACGAGTAGTTGAAGGGGTGGAAAATACAAGAAATTCCTCGCTTCACGGTTGAAAGTCTTTCGCCTACGTGAAAACGCTGTCGATCGATTATCGCCTTTTTCACATTATCGAATAAAGACAAGACCTGCTAGAATACTTCAACGAAATATTTGAATAAATTAAAAACAGTAGAAAATATTATAGTCCATATAGTCCAATTATTAATTCTCCAAGACTTACCTTGAAAGACTGGAGGTGGTTGACGACACAGGTAAAAGAGACGTCTCGGCCCTGTGTCACGGTGTGATTCTCCAACGGCGCTAGAAATTCCGGCTGGATCTCCGTCATCGGCATAAGTTGACCTGAATTGAATAAATATCGCAATAATTGTTAAACAATCAAGTATAAAGTCAGGACTAGATTATCACCAAAGGACAAGGGCTCTACGAATGTTCAAAGTTCTTAAAAACTGGAGATTTCTACTGCTGTGCCTAGGCCCGTGATCACTGCAGTAGTAAAGGCAGAGATATGTCAGCCAAGTAGAGTGAGGAGAAACAGTTCAGCCATACGATCTATACGGGTCGCACGAAATTGACAATAAAATTGAGCACAATATAAGACCAACTAAGCGAAAGAAGCGGGGTTCGAATAGTTCAGATTGTTTCACACCAACGAATGACGAATGTTATAGAAAATGTAAGAATTATCCTGCAACGGATTTTTCACCTCTTTCTTTAGCAAGAATATGGCTGTATACCTATATCTGGAATTTGGTATAAGGATTTTAGTCGAGAGCGAGCGTCGAGTCGAGGTAAGCCCCGAAGAATGAATTGGCGGCGATGGTTTTTCTTTTATTTTTTGTTACTCCATATGACATCCGATATACGAATCTAGATCGACAAACCAGTTCCAGTTTCGCTTGACAAGTGTGTTTTTATTCATAAGCAGATTTCTTGCGCCGTCACCATCACCGTATAAAGAGAGGGCGGAGAGGATGAAATGGCAGATGTATTAACCACCTTGGGCTGCGTTAGAATCCATTCCCAAGAATCGACTGAATTCCAAGCAGCCCTGTCTGCGTTAGCGAGGAGACACACGGCCCGCATATGTATGCTACGCTTCTCTTCTTCTTCTTCTTCTTTTTTTTTTTTTTTATTCCTTTTTCCTTTTTTTTTTCTCATCGCACCAATAACGTTTTTCCGCCTTACGGTTTGACAAATCGAGGAATTGATTTCGCCCGGCGACACGGAGCGTTATAATACATAATGCCGATAATTCCAGAGCCAAGCAATCCTGGGGTGACTGCTGGCGGGACTATGGGGGGTAGAATGAGGAAAGAGCGGGAGAGAGCCAAGTAGATATAGCGCCAAGTCGACTGTGAATGATATATAGGGCGGGTGTTTCGCGAATTGCGCGGACTCTGGGTTACCGAGCTTTAATCTTACCTAGCCTTACATTGGCTGAGCTCACCGGCCAAATAGCGAGGGTATATCCGGCGGCGGAAAGTGAGCAGCGTTAGCTGGTTATGAGGGGTGAATTGTGACCAATTGGAAAATACAGAAAAAAGAAAAGAGAAAAAAAAAAGGAAAAGAAAAGAACAGAAGAAAAAAGCACGGAGTTGTAAGACACAGTGTTTGATTTCCGCGTATTTTCAAACCCTAGAAGAGTAAAACTTTTCTTGAAATACCATCATCAAGCTCGCGCCCCATGAATGGGAGGAAAAAGTGAGACGGATTACGGACGTAGGAAAAGTATAACGTAATTTCCGTACCGGATAAGAGATGACGGCTGAAGATGTTGGTTCGTGGACAATCGTGAATGGATTTTGGAAACGAATTCAAGACGAGCTGTGTATATAGATTTTGTTGGAAGATCTTCAGAAAGGGATGTTATTTTCAGTTCTATATTTTGTAAGGACACTCTCTATAGTCACGTTTCACTTTTTAGCCAATTTCTTCGCTCCCGTCAGAATACGTGGGGATAAAAAAGAAAGGAAAACAAAAGTGAAGAAGAAAAAGAAAGAAAGAAAGAAAAAAAAAAAAAAAAAATGACTCAAGACTTTGCCTGAAATTAAATTTGATTTCAAGTCTGAAAATTTTAAAGCTTAACTAAAAGCACAGGGTGACGTTATCTTCAGAAACTCCGCAGTCCTAGTAACTTTACCCCTTAAGCCTGGATGAGCGACAAAATATAAAATATATTTCTCTCTCGCTATCTCCGAACCCTCTGACGGCTGAGGGCTCGGTGTTTCGCTTCAAACTACCCCTTATTTCGAAGACGAAGCGAGTCTCTGCCTAGCATTGAATACTATTATCCATTTGCTTAGAAATTGATACGGTCCAGCCGAAATCACTTTCCGAAGGATCAGCGTAAGCGCGCGTATACGCTTGTGTTCAATTCTATATGTATACATATATTATATATATTTGTACATATATACTTCCCACCCGTTGGTATATCAGGAGTAAAATGAGGTAGGGTGAGTTTGGGCACTCTCTGAATTGGCATTCAATACTCTCCCGCTGGCACCGAACCGTCAACTCTTGGCCGTCACGCTTCGTTCTCTCGTGGTAGCTCAGTACTAGTTTACTTCGGGTCTTGAAGTACCAAAATCTCCACTTACACTTGAGACTTCCCGAAGGGTGACCGTTAAACTACCCTCGTCGTACCTCCCATGGTTCAGCCATGGTTGATCTTGCGGCGAACTATGATGATCGTAATCGATCTTGACTTTTGAAAAGATTCACCGACATTTCTGTACACACGTATACCTATAACCACCGTTGAGTCAAACTATACTCGTTTACCCTTATTTTTTGTACAATTTAAACGACATCCTGCCCGCTATACGCATTTCATTTCGTTATATTAAAGCGACAGCTACCGAGGACAAACGGGTTAAGCTTCGTTACTTTCCCAGAGAAATTGGAATATTTTAGGTCTCGTTTGGGACACAGATATAGAGAGGGAGTGAGAGACCCTCCACTTCGTTCTCTACCCTAGCCAGCTGAACCTGAACCTTTATCTTTTGATGACAACCAGCAACAGCAGCAGCAGGAGCAGCGGTATGGTAAATAAATGGTCGTTTCTGAAGATAAAGTAACTATCTCTTGCGCGTTTAGGGGGGACCTTTGCAACACTGACAGAGTAAGGGGTTGTTGCCCTTAAACGGTCCTGCAGTATGGTGAAAATATAATTCCATCCGAACGCGCGTATAGTTCAGATTTAGTTTCAAGCTAAGTCCAAAGTTTCGGAAATGTAGGAGGTACCTACTACCTATACCTTCGATTCTCGAAGATATTTTAGACCCCCTGGAACACTTCCCGTTATAGAAGTAACTCGCAAACCTGTTATATACAGTGAGTTCAAAATGTCAAGAAGTTGCCAAATATTCAAGGGACCGGGCAGACCTTCGAAGTTTACCCATGCGTAGGTAATTAAGGTTAAAGTCAGCACTTCGTACAACGCCTATAAAATTAACCGTTCAAATTTATCGGAGTGTGGCTACCCGGCATCAACGCCCACTTTCAACACCCGCAACCGTACCGTCACGCACATTGTCACCACTTCACAATCGTGTTTCAACATTCGTCATATAGTATATGTACGGATCTAGGTGCGATACACCCCAAGGATATGGGAGCAATTTCACACATTCATACCCGCAGCAAAAATAAAAAGATACTCTGGATTATACGGGATTGAGGAATATCCGCACGGAGATTAAACTCACCGAATGTCGAGTGAAGAAACGCAGCAAGCACAAATGCGAGGCTGACGTCACTCGGGGCCATGCCATAGGCTGTGGACTATCCTCAGGATCGCTCCTTCTGGAACGATAATTATATATGCGCTGTTAGAAAAATTGAAAATCATTTATATTTGTTAATTTAATCGAAAGCTGAATAAATGCAATCAACTTGACTAAGTAGGTATGGTATAATACTGGAATGTTAGCTATATGGATGAAAATATTGATTTCGATGATTAAATCACCGATTAGGCTGGCGGGTATAAACTTTGGCTTATCCGACCCAATTTTCTTTGGGAATTACTAATCATAGCCATTAAGGCTCACGTGAAAGCTCGTTTAATTCGTTGAGTGAAAGTTTCATCCCCAAAGCCTCAGAGTGAATTTCTAGCCCATCGACGTTTCATATTCGTCGAGTAAAAAGGATCCACGGGTCGGACGGGTTGTTCGACTCGCGGTGGCGGCGACGCCGGGGGGTGGTTTGAGGGCCGCGTGAATATTAACTCGACAGTTGGTCGCCACATAAACGCCAACCGTTGATATATCCACCCTCAACCCCACCTTCGTCACCATTCCCATCCCCATACCCGATAACACCCCTTGGTCTCCCTGTGCCACCGCCATCGTTCCACATACTGAGTCCAACCAGAGTTTACACACACATACACACATGCATGCACACAGATACATAGAAGTGGGAACGCGCCCGCTCTCTGCAACCACACCGTGTCCCTTTATCGCCGAACTAAATGAAAATTTCGCTTACGATGCACCGACCTTTATTCTTTATTGTCTCCTCGCTACGCTTTGAATCCAACGTCAAAAATCCTACAAATCGGCCACCGTGAGGCTATCAATATATTTTCATAGAAATTCATTGCGTTAGCGCATACTTGATATAAAATCCAGTCAGTGGGTATATAGAGCACGTTCTATACTTTGGATTTGGAGTAGCTATTACTTATGGTCCATTGGAGCTACGTATAACTTATTTTTCGCGGAGAAAAAAAGGTGGCCACGGTCATATATCTGTGATTTATACCGAACAAATTATTATCATTCATTATTAACACGTATTAAAAAGAATAAATTTTACTCGCTGTATAGGTACTCATAGCTCAGAAATATTTATCGAATTTAGCGAAAACATGACCCAGAGGATAGTTAAATATTTGCGATTTGAGAATACTCTGGTTTGTACGATGGCATTTTTGTCCTTTTCTTTTTTCTTTTGTGAATTATACCGCGATTTTTTTTTTTTCTGCAGTTCGACCTTGATAATGCGACAAATTCTTCCAGAGGGTATAATATAAAGCTTGAAGCTATCAAGTATGGAGCACGATGTGGATCAAAGATCCGCGGAGGTTTCAGGTTCATACTCTCGAGAATCAAAGACTTCCTTCCCAAGAGGATCTTCAGAACGCTTGATTCAGAATGGAAGGAAGTAAGAGATGGATTTTTAGACCCTGCCCGATTTAACACACAGTTTTTTTCTGACCAACTGGAAAGACAGAAGGAGAAACCATTTTTGCGAAGAGTCACGGAAAGAGAAAATACATAAAAGAAAATGGGAATAAAGAATGAAAAGCGAGATGCTGCAGCTTGCTCATAGCATTCGCGTAACAAGTAGTAACGGAAATATGGCTTTTCGTTTCCGTTTAGTTTCTTTTCGTTCGGCCTATATATATCGTACCTACTTCGTTCTAGCCCACGATATGTTTGGGCTCTGACTTGCCTTTCTTCCCGTTCCGGGGGTAGCTCCGTTCTGCGCTTGAGATATGGTCTAATGTAATTGTTCCCTGAAGCGAGTAAATGGTTTTTTCCGCCTTTCCTTCAAACACATGTTACTCGATGTCTGTTGGCGACACGAGTACGTGGTTCGCTGACTGAATGAGTGACCGTGTATCTAACTAAGTTACCCGACCTATTCGCTAAATCGTCAGCGGTGAAACGGCCAATGTCGAAGTAGGTGTACGATATTTGTTGTATAGGGAGCAAAGTTCCTCTTCCGGTACAGGAAATATTTAATCTGAAAATCGCGCCAATAAGGATACAGTGGGAAAAGTTGAACGTCTTAATTCCCAGTCGTTAAAACGGTATTATATTCCGAGCTCGAGGTTAATTAATAACTTTGGAGAGGCGAAGGGCCAACGTTCTATATTTCGCCAAAAATTCAAGGACTGGTAAAATACTTCAAAGACGATTTCCGTAATATGATTGGTCCTCCGAAATGATTCGCTCTTCTAAATCCCTCCGTGGAACCTAAGATTTTCTACCCGCAGGCTCCTTTATCGTATATACTTCAAGGATACCCCTGCCTGATCGCGTCGCTCGATTTATTTGTATCTACATTCCAGAAAATTGTTATACTATTCTAAAACCTCACGATTCCGGAACAAGGGCGCACCATCGACACCTCGAACAAACCGATGAACAGATAGTCGCCACAGTTCGTTGAAAAATGTCCTCAATAAATCAGTTCGTTTATTCGCACCCAGATTCTCTTACAAATGGCATTTATCAAAAACGCCAATAACACCCTCTCATTACCCCATTAACCTTACAGCTGCTTATTTTCTCCGAATATCTTGATCCTTTTATAATCTGATAATAACCAATAACGATAAGCACCAGAACGAAAATAGGAGTGGAAATGTCGCCAATTATTATGCTGATGGCAGTATTAAATTAATGTCTAGTAAGCAGGATCGGAAGCAAATGTTATCTTAACTAAGGTTGTCAAGACCCATTTCCTAACTCCAGCGCGTTATATCTCTACCCCAACATCCATAATCCTACAACACGTGCCAGTAAGCCATGAAGGCCATGCTGGATCAGCTTTTCCGAAGATGGTCACGTTGTTTAGAATCAGCACTAATAATTCCCCTGATCTTATACATCCGCGATCCTCTAATTATTTTTTCTTGAATAAACAATCAATGTAAGTTTTCGAAAAAGTACATGCAGGGTGAGGTGTGCCTATAAGTTAGAAACTTTACGATCGTACATGTACAGCTTTCATCAGGATCAGTTAGGCTGGTTAAATATGTCTGGTAACGGAGTGGCGCGCGGTTGGCGTCGCGACATGTCGTGGCGTGTGTGAGTTACGAGGCTAATGCGGATGTAATGTACTTCTCCTCCACCTCCATCCCCCCCTTCTACCCTCGCTGGTCCATATTCCACCAAAATTCACGGCTGGTCCGAATCACGCCAGGCATTTATATGAATCTGGCTGAATCGACCTGCCACTATGAGCCACTGTATGAGCACTTGTTCGTATACCCCTTCCTACTTCATCTGTATCCTCAGCCCTCAAACAGGATATTATTGCTCTTTACAAGGCGACACTCGAAAGGCTAACGATTATTCGCAAGCCACTATAAGGCTGTATGGTTGATAAAACTCCACCGGTCCTTCTCTTATAGTTACCAATCAATTATCTTCAATATATTTTGTGTCATCGCTTTGACAATAATTCTGTTTAATCATTATTATACCTGAATTTAATGACTGAGAAGAGCAGAGTAGGTATTAGGTTCGTCCTCGAGTGAATTGTCATCTTTCAGTCAGGCGAAGAGCTCGTTGGATTGTTACTTCCGAAAATTAAGCGTGGTTTCAAATGACTATAATTAAAACATCGTTTGTACAGGGGTCAGATAGACCTTTTGGCAGTTTCATCTTACCCCGAATTACTCGAGTCAATTTTGCTCAAGAGCTGAAGGAATTAAGAGATAAGGTTGAGAGGAAGGAGTTGAGATGGAGGAAATGACGAAATAGGCGAGGAATCGAAACTGAATAATAATTTATGCCCAATCTTACTTTTCTTTAGTTCTATTCTCCGTCTCCCTTTCTATTTCTCTCTGGCTGTTTCCTGCTCGCTTAAGCCGCTCAAGAGAACGGCAGAGAGGAGCTGGCGGTTTTTGGGGACGGGCGAGGGGAAGGGGGGGTTAATTCTTTCTTTCCCTGGGATTTCACTTCTGGGAATAAACGTAATTTAAAAAAATGAGAAAAATAATGACCTCATGCGGGAACGTTGGCGTTTTCTTTCTTTCCCCGATGCAAGAAATCAATTTTGCCATTCGTTATTAAACATATAAAGAGCCAAGAGACGCGCACTTTATTTTCGAACGATTTTAAACGGAGAGGAGTTTCTTTGTCGTCCGTAACCGCCAAGGTAGAAGACTCTCTAATTGAGAGACGCCTCCGACAAAAGAACGAGCAAAGATCACCGCGCCCCATTTATACTATGGTTTCTGAAATATCGCGGTCCATTTGAGGTAGCGTGAAGCAATTGGACCCTAAATCAAATCTATAGGTAAGTAGTGGGTACGGGTAGATGAAACAGTTATATCCAGGTATGTATGAGATAGTAGGCTGTAGGGTGAAGTATAGGAGGAGGTCGTCGTTGGAATTTGGGAATCTTAATAATAACGAATATCTGACATGGTTAATCACCGTTCTAACTCATTTCGAAATCACGTACAAGGGGTAAAATGAGTTTGTAGAGATTCGAGTTTCGCGTGTTCCATGTTGAGCGATATAATTCGCCTTGGTGTAACACATCCTGGCACCTATATTTCCTCCTTTAGTTGCGGAAGCTTCGTTTATCGTGCAATGGCATAACTTTTGATACGTGTTTGCAAAAGTTGCCAAAGGATTTCGAAGTTCTCACTCGGGTATGAAATCGACCTGATCCCCGACTGGCGCACCTGACGTGACCTGGTTTTGCGCCTGGTTCAACGGAATAACAATTACTTAAAATAGTTCCTGCCCCTCGAGGCTTGGGTCAAATAAGACCAAACGAGGTATTATCCTCGAGTCCGTGTTCATTTGTCCAGAAACACAGTCGCCGAAGGACCATAGGCTGAATACCTACCAATAATTTTCTTCCGAGGGTCTACTACGGCCACTTCTCAAGGGAGGACTCGGCTTTATTGACCGTGTACGACTATGCGGTTGTTACTAATCGGCATGTACCGTAGTACTGCACGGAATAGTTATCCCCGTGAAATGAGATCGGGCCCGCGTGTTGTTTGGGAGCCGGAGGCTGAGGACTGGGGCTGAAGGCGAACGAGAAGATCGTGGCGCAGCGGTTGGGATGAGTAAAACTAGAAGGGATTCGGGCTGGCGGAGGTCAGAGGTGACTGCGGTGGGAGATTCTTAGCCCCAGAGCTTAACTTAAGCCAGCGACGCTAGCTCATTGCTAACAACGGAAGGAAGAGGAAGCCACCACCCGACCCTACCACCTCGCCACCCTATCTTACACCCTACCTTCTTCCCTTCATTCCCCCTGTACCCTACGCCGTTCCCTTCATCCTGTTTCTCGACAACACGAAACGAAATCTCTTCCTTCACGTGCTATCCGTTTCGTGTAGAAGAGCTTGCCGAGGAGCTCTTACCACCAATACCACCACTCGAGCTGCCACGAAGGAAGCAAGACTGGATTCGACCTCATCCTCATTTTCTCGCAAAACATTTCCAGCTCAGCGTAGCTTGAGTACCGCATTTTGCATTCTGCTAATCCGTACGTCATTTTTAATCCCCGGTTGTTCAGATTTATACCGTTTTGATTCGGTTCTAGCATGGTGATGTTAGTCCGGAATACCTAATTCTCTTTATTCATGATTCAAGGGTCTGTATTTCTACCCAGATTTTGATTACCTCATTTTTCCATTTCAACGTGAGCTTTTCCACTCCTTAGTGCCGAAGAATTTACTTCCATTCTAAGTGTCGTGTGAGGGGGAATAGTATAGCACCAACCTACGGTGTCAGCGGAATATGGTACCGAAATTGATGTTGAAGATTAACGATTAAAACTCACCACCAGCTTTAGCCGACCGTTTACCAATAGGAAACTGGGAAAAATGGTTCAGACCCAGAGTTTAATCCTATTTCAAACTTTTCCCGTGCAACTGAGTGGAAATCTCAAGATGTAACTAGAGATCGTCTTACACCAAGCTGTGCTTCACCCTGGGTGGTGGATGTCGTTGTTTCCAGCACTAAAAAACTCGATTTACTCTGTCACCCCCCCGGTTTCTGAGCTCATATATTATTAACCCAGGGAAGTTCTTCAGATACAACCGCCATTTCTCTGCCTTTCATTCTGTCAGGGCAAAAAATATTTTCAAATGATTTCCTTTGTAATTAATTAGCAAGATTCGCACGGTAGAGAGAAGTGAAAATGTGAGTAGGTACGGTACAACTGTGTGCAACCGCTCAGATCTTGGTTACCTGATTCAAATTTTGCCGAAGGAATTAGTCGGAAGTAAGACGAGAAGTGAAAGAGATTTTTGAATAAGGGTAGGAGTTTGTTAATTCATAGCGATTGGTTGAGAAAGTTGAGTGGGGAAATTGTTTAACCGTGGGGGTTTGTCAAGACTTTGAGGGAGTAGATCGGGAGGGGGGCTTATAGTTTTATTTAAATATTAGGATTCTTGGAAGAACAGATACCGGTAGGTAGAGGGTAGTTTTTATGGCAGAAAGTCGTACGTGAGGAAACAATATAGAGATATCGCACATTCGGTCCGCAAGCGTTTGACTTAAAACTGGAGAAATTGGAGAGAAAAAGGTTTCCTTTAGTCACTACATTATTTTTAACCATAGGTTTCAAGGATTTTACGATATTTTCTTAGTGAAGGTAGTTAATTCGTGTGCGTCGTAATGTTTAAGTTCGTTAGAATATTTCATTATCTCAGGATTTCTTCTTTCTTTTTGATTAAGGCACGTCATTGAGAGAGCTTTTACGAGGAGCGTGTCGTGCGGATGTTGGTAGGTAGGTAGGTAGGTACATGTTGCCGTGGTTCTATGTACTATAAAATGAAACGTTGGTCATTTGCTTCAAGGAACTATCACTGTGGTCATAACCGGACAAATAACTGCTTGCGTGGCACTGGATGGCATCAACCGCCACTTACAGCGGTCCCTACTTCCGGTTACAGCGACCTAATCCGTGTCGCATGTCCCTTTCTGTCTTCCCTGCTCCTCCCATATTATTCGTCCCGTGGCTCCCTGTTCCTTAACCCCCCGTCGGCATCGTGGCCTCTGATCCTGCCGACCCTAGGCTTCAACCCTAAAATCCACCTTGGAATTAATCACGCCAAATTTCACTTCTCTTCGGGATGCCAGTTTAGCCAAGGAGATGCTTGCGAAAATCTAGCATTTTATTCCACCCGACTGCACTGAACCTCCAGGCCGATAGGAGAACGACGATGAAGAGGACCAAGCGGTTGGGCGAGTCATGGAGTTGAACAGAGTTTCGAGGAGCCGACAGTATATGGGCAGTGAAGCAGAAATTCATTCGGTCATTTTTCTTCTATGGATTTCTACGGAAACGACCGATTTAAATCTTACATTCACGTACTGCACAGTTGAAAAACGGTATTCACCGCAGCGCGAACACGGTCCTATCGCTTCCTCATATCTTTGAAAGTCTTGCTGCGGATATTCTTTCTCTGAATATTATACATATGATGGATAATCGAGACGATATTACCAACTCCGTTAAAGACAAACTTTCGAATGTATAGTATAGTGGTCACAAAAATTCAGCATCGCTACACTACACGATCATAGGGTATTTCTTTCGACAAATATGACAAAATATTTTATCGATTGTCGATGGGTTGACTTTACTGAAGTTTTAGACATAAGATGGCGATACCTAGTTTTCTGCACCGTCTGTCGGTTGCATCGAAAACTTGGTTCATCGTAGCAACTCAAGGATTGCGGTTTAAACTGTCTGTAAAGTTGGGCTACTCTGTTCATGAACCCAGCGAGCGGGTGCACCTCACCCAGACGCCAAAGCTTAGGCTCTTTAGGCAGGGTATAGGTCACGAAAGGTGGTGTACAGGCGCCTGGAATTACGACGCCATGCCACCCTGGGATTTGTCGACAATCCACCCGTTCCAGCTTACATAATTTTGGTTTAGTTAGAAATTCGGATAGGTCTGCAAGGCACATTGCACGCCTCGGGTAGGATTATTTTCTAGCGATTATCCTATTTTCCGGAATTGAAAAACTGAAACTGAACCCTTAAAGTGGATCGCAATCTCATAGCATTCTAGTTCTCCTTCAGTGGCGTTAAGAGACGACCGAATTCATGGCTAGTAGCTCAGCGATAAGTTGGCAGATGGTGAACGAGGACTTGCACGATACGTGAGCTGGAGAAATCCTCTTTCCACATTCGAGCAGAGGTGGGATTAATGCATTCAGGTTCGAGTACGTGCATTGTGCGAGTCACTGATCCCTTCCTAATGCGACGATACGTCCGCAGTGGCTCTTGAAGCAAGTACCACCGACTACAATACATCTGTATAGATATATGTACATATAGGTATATACGTATACCTATATATAATATATATAGAAGTATATGAATGGGTACTACGCGAAACTCGGCTAGAGTTCCGTCGAAAAGATTCCCAACTGAAAAAGGTGCCTTATTGTCGCTGTACCAGCAATTGCAGATTCTTACGGTTTAATTCGTTCAATCTCCGGTTCAGATGTTAATCAAACCTCTGGATCTCCCGCGACGATAGAATGACGTTAAAAAGATACACGACTTGGTAAAAGTTTCGCTTCAGTAAACTTCTGGGAAAGTAAGTCGGAGCTAAAAGTCATGAGTCTTGATTGTACCGAGAAGCAACCTCGCCCGTCGTAATATAAACGGATTACTGTTCGCCTACATGGTTCTTAACTCTGTATGCACACATGGTTTGTCGTCGAGGTGACGACGCGTCATCTCTGACGAACGTGCTTTCCGTCAACCAGGTTTATCGCCGAAACGCGTAGCCTCAGATGGAAGATGATTATCATTCAAGGGATGGTGAAGACTGAAGAGGATCGTATGATAGAGAGGCAGAACCGAGACCCGGAGGCCATAGTCTCTCCGTGAATAGAGACGCGTTGACGCAGACTCTCGCACAACATCACCTCGACGCTTCTTCCCTTTACAATAATCCTTCGATCTTGTAGGTACGTCAGAACCAACCAGCAGTGCAATTTCTAAATGCAATGCAATGCAATGCAGCGCAGCGTAACGCAACGTAACGCGATGCGACGTGGTTGATCCGGAATCAACGCAAGCAGGAAGCTCATTAAGTTGTGCCTGAGGGTAGTAGATCTACCTTTATCCCACATTCTCTTCCTGTTCACCTCTCCGCTGCCTGTTCCTGTTTCAACGTTATGTATCATCATCCGTGTGCACCAGGTTTAAATACATCTGCTCATAGTTGTACTCATGGTCTGCGTCAACCTATTGCTGCAGCCACCATATACAAGGTTTGACTATTCCCGAGTCCCAACCACGCATAAAATGCATCATGATATTTTATCACAGAGATGATTAGTCTCTAGTGTGACATTTGCTAATATGAATGAAAAAAAAAAAAAAAAGAAGTAAAATATTCCCGCTATGTGCTAGTTTTGTTAGTAAAATATGATAACTACGCCTAGGTAGATCTCGCTAATTAGTCTAATGGCGAGCAGGTGAAGTTCAGATGACCCAAGAGTAATTATTGGACTCTAGTAATACGAAAACGTGTGGGAACGTCGCCTCGGCGAGGAAAATAATGAAAGCTTGGAACTACGGAGCGGAGCACGATGTGTCGATACGTCACCCTTCGAGAGTTCGAGTTTTCTAGCTCCTTTTTATTCATGTATTCTACTTTATTTTTTGTACGAGCTTTGAATACGGGAAGAAATTTTTTGTCGAAAATTATCGATTATTTGCTGTGGTTTGTCTCTGAACTAATAAATAATTAACTAATCGTTACTCCTCCGATATAAGTTCAACGGAATACTTCACTCGATTCATCCGCGTCTGGATTTCAGATAAGTATACAGCTGCAAATGTAGTTCTACAAGCTCAGAGATCTAATCCTCGAACTCTTCTGCTCCAGCCGAGTCATAGAAGGCGATAAGGATCGGTTAGATACTGAAGATTCAGGAAGGATAAAATATATTCAGGTCTCGGAAGGGTCTATCCGGCATCGCACTTCGTTTGATTAATTTGTCAATCATTTGAATGAGACTCTTTAGAGTTCCAGAAAGGTTTATAGGTAGACGTGTCGAACGTAATTCTAGATCGAAGCTTAATTGATATTTGTGGAAAGCAATAAAGACCTTGTTCGGTATTACATATATAGCTACTGTTCGTTTGAGGTATTTCCAACTCGACAAATTTATAACCCCATCGCTCTCAAACGTGGTACATTCGAAATACGAATCACCTATGTATTATACGGCGATCTTTGTCTCGATATTAAATATTTTTCGAACAATGCCCGACGTCGTTTCAATGGAGACCAGTACAGTGTAGCGTTTTCTTTATTTTTCCATATTTGTAATAAATATTCGTTCCGTTCCGATTCGACGCTTATTCCTGCACGGAGCAGCACTTTTCTGCGACGAATTCCTCGCGTAACAGGAAGTGATAAAAAGCTGCTGCATGAAAACACCCGTAAATGAAATGCCTCCTGCTTTGCTACCCATGTATACCAGACCAGACTGACAAAACGTAAACGTATCATGGTTTTGCGACACGTTTGGAAAGGTACCATCAACAGCCGCCGCCAGAACAAGGGTGAGACTTTGACGCGGATAATTTTGGGAGGAAAGAAGTTTAGCACCGGTACGTTCACGTTTTTTGTTCATCTCTAATACCCCGTCGCGGTCGTCAAGGGTCGTCACGGGGTGAATTCCCATTAGGACTATTCTATACGCAAATCGGAATATGATATTGAGTAAGTTTTGCGTGGATTAATTTTTCGCTTACTTATTGCTAGTAAAATATATGCGCGAATACTTTTTCCAGCGTTTGTAATATTTCAAAGTTTCACGACAACGCGCGAACTAGATTCTCATCGCTCATAGTTTGTTCGAATTCTATGCGTACTACATGTTGGTCCCACCTCAACCCCGGCCATCTTCATACAGCACCTCGTAGTACCACTTTCCTCCAGAGTATCCAAGTATGTTTATTACTTGCGCGTTACTGTCAGCTAAACAAATGCCTGAACGAAACCCCGACCTGAGTTGAACGAGCCTAGCCCAACCTGCCGTCGAGCTTAGCATCCCCTCAGTACCACCTTTTAGCCCTGTAGTACCCCGCAAAACCAGTCCAATACCTACATAGATCATTCAACTTCATTCGAGACTCGGGGCAGTCGACGAGGACGCGTTACGTTGAATATGTGGCGTGGTAGACTGACACGAAAATTTTTAACCGCTTGCTTTTCTTTTCATTTCACATTGTCGATAAATCATTAAAAAATAAAAAATAAAAAATATCCAAGCAAAAACCACGCGTGGTTCGTCGAAAGACAAATTACTATTCTGCCTAGGCGCGAGCTATGATTTTACTCCGACAGCTTAACCTGATCGATAGATTGACCGATTGTTCGCTGTGTAATTTTACGTATAGGGGTCGATATGAGGAACTGGGGGTAGGTAGATGATTTTTTACAGACATGATGTTGTTAGAGCGGTATAAAGGCTTATCGACGCGTGAGCTAATCTGCTTGTAAACGATGGACACATTATAATGAAATAGAGAAATCAGTGAAAGTAATAAAATGGGACTGTATTAGCTACATTTGGTAGCACCTGCAAGTTAAAGAAAGAATTCACGGTAGAGTTACGATATTTTAAACCTGCAGTTTACCTTTACATTACAGATTTGGATTCAGCAGTCTTCAGTGTTTTCTGTGGTCTGTTCTTATCCACCTTTCCCTCATGCCACTTGGCAGCTTGTGAACTCGGGCAACAGGTGAACTCTCACAATTTCTTCCTTTAATGCCTCCGATACGGTGAAATTACCGAGTTGAATAAGACTTCAAAATTTCTTGCTTGAAGATCCGTGACTTTGTTGAAATTTAATTAGAGCTACTCGGCGGTCTGAATTTGCATTCAGAAACCACAAAACTCCTTGTAGTTTCGCGGGATGCATCTATCCCGCTGTAACCATGCGTTATATCGGAAATAGAAGTTGTAATTCTATAGCTGAATCTGAATCAGTTTATGTGAAACTTCGTAACGGAAGTCTCTTCTCTATAAGATACTCTAAGGCTCTTGACGAAATCTTGAACAAAATATCAAATCATGGTTAATGTTTCGTATGATTTTACGGGTTATTGAATTGATCCTCGTTGGAAAGAGGGACACCGCCTCACAATTTCACAAAAATAAATTTACAATGGTTTGTAATGTACGAATCTACTTCACTAGTAATTTTTCTTCCATCATTCTTGTATAGGAATAAGGACTTTTATTCAATACCTCCTCACAAGTTGATATCAATCTTTTCAACTTTATGCGGCATTGTACTCCGGGTTTTTAATGGAGCTTGATGAATTGAAAATTGATGAATGCTTTTAGCCAAAATTATGACATTTTTATTCGAAACAATGCGGAATGATTAAATTTTTTTTTTACTAAAATGACAATCACGTATTTGCGACTTATTCGGAAGGCCAAATTTCTTTCGACACTCTACCACCCTTCAATAATGGATAAATTCCACTGCAGGTGGCACTCGAAAAGACGAATTAAACTCAGGAATCGGCGTCTATCTCCGACCCGGAAGAATTTCGACGGTTCGGCGTATTTTTTTTTCTACTTACGCTTACAGCATCAATTTCATCAAATTTCTGAACAAACGCTATAGAGTCGCCGTTTCGGTGAACGCGTCACGATGCGATAGCCGATAGGGTGTTTTCATTGACTCTGGGAAGAAATAGGTGACCGGACGTAGGGTGTCGCTTAGGGGTCGTCGGGAAGATGAAAAGATACGTCACGCGGGCTGACCGCCCTCTGTACGAGATGCCAAGCACCTGTGTGTTCGCACACGTAACCGTAATGTATCCGCACGCATTATGGGCCTTTTATTTATTTAGGTTTTTGCAACGTGGGTACTCGCTCGCGAATCTCACGTGGTTTATCGTCGGGTGGGAACCCCAGCGATGCACCCTTACTAAATTACAATTTGAGTTTCGTCTAGGATTTACTAGGCAATACTGCAGTTACGACGAACACATGCAACGCGGTGGAATGAACTAGCTATAACATCGGACAAAATTCGTTTTTAGAGTCCTGTAGGTATCAGCCTCGGGGGTAATTCTTCTAAATAAACAGAATATGACGCATCCGTGATATTCATATCACGATTTTTCTGAAACATCACTCTCCGTCTGGGAAAAAAATAACCAGAATGTCACGAAAGAACCGCGCAATATGGCAGCTTATCACCGTAGGGAAAAGAATATTTCTTGCGGACGTGATTTACAATCCAAGTTCATGGCAAAACGTCTTATATAGTCTGGGTATATCCGACATTACCCAACAATAAATTTAATATAATCTAAGCATGAATGCGGCAAAATTGACGCAAGAGTCTGACTGTTAAATATTTTTGCAATTTTCTGTACAAACATTTGAAAACCGTCACATCCTTCGACCCTGTTCTTGTAAATTAAGAAGGACGCGCCCTGCTATGAGGTACTACGTCCAGTTGTTGCCCGAGTAATGAAATTATACATTCAACCTGGCCCTCGAGATTACGGGACAGTGTACGTAGGCGTGCAACAATTCTCACCATACGCCGGTGCGCAACTTCCGGTTGATATATCATGACCAGTTGCTGTGCTAGGCGTCGTTATCCTATACGCTGTCCTCTGTCGCGGCTGTACCTCCGCAAACGCTCGATGGTCGTGTTGGGATATTTGAAATAACGATAAGAGCCAACAACTGCAGAGGGTGTGCCAGTGAATCAAACCTCATACTACAATGCCTGTACATAACTACGACTGTGTATGTTTAACGTGTATGCATGTACAATGTAACAGAGCGTATAAATGTATAGCTATGCCTATATATTATATGTACATATGTACTATATATATACGTTGTTACATAACGAAGCGTGACTGGAGGATTGTCGCTGTTTTTACTCGCATACGCATACGCATACGCATATACCTATACATCGTGAAATTTGATTTTTGATTATTTGTAGAGTATACCGATCAAAGGAACTTAATCGCATGATGAGATTCATCAAAAATTTTATAGCCCGCAAAAGCTCGAGGACCCTTTGTATTACGAAGTGCCTAAAATTGGGCCTTTGTTCCTTGTTTCACAGTTTTTAGCATTATTTTTATTTCATTTTCGATCCACAGATCTTTTTATCATTCCCTACCGAGGATTGGACGCAAAATCATTTTCATTCGTATCGTACCTATGTATGTGTATATTTGTGTGTATCGATGAGGTTTGCACCGTTACTTGAACGTCAAGGAATATTATAACGCGCGAGTGGGTCAATTTCAGTCACTTGACTTTCTCCATCCTCGCGCCCTCTTTTCTCGTCATGTCACCCTCGCGGATCGCTACATGTAGTTGCTGTAGTCCTGCCTTCTGACTCCTCGTACTCGCCGCGAATCCACGCAGCTCACTGGCTTCGACTTTGACACCCTGGAATTTCTAATAGGGATTATGCCTGTTCACGATGCCAAAGTACGAACTTTACCCCATCTACGCCTACACTTTCACTTGCCTTGTCGCACTGCCTCTTTCCCCAATACTGAGACTTTGGAGTCTTGGGAGACGTGTTGTGCTCGATTTTCACGCAGCATACACTTGCGTATAATATGCACCCATCTATACGCAAGAGCGTACCCTATCAGGGTATCTGATCCTTACCTTCATCGATAATATTAAAAAAGTGAGTATACTGTGTGAATGGCTCGATTCAAGTTATAGAACTCGACCAGAACTTTGCCAAAATTTGAAAAGGAACAATAGAAGAGCGTGGAAGAACATTGGAATTTCCAGGAGATCCTATTTCGAGCGATATCTACAAGCACGGGATTAACATGTTCAGCAAATTATAGCTGACTTGAACAGACGGTTTGGAAGAATTCGTATCCGACATATGTCGTTGAGGAAGTGAGGCTGTTATAGCTATGTGGCTTTTGAGTCATTAGCAATATTGATTGAATGATACCTTGACATGTATATCCGTCCTAAAATCGTCCCAGTTCGTATAATTTGCATCTTTCCATAGCCTCAGACGATAATCGATATCTTTGTGTTTCCAATTTTAATGCCAATTATATCGTGTATTCGTAAAGTACGATCGTAAATAAATTTATGTCCTGAAAACGTGCCAGACGCATAAAATGTGACGTCTGATGTCAAATTAAAAAATAATAATACAAAATGATGAACAATCTTATATCTCGGGAACGTGACAGAGTATTTTTCACATCGACACGCCAATTAAACAGGATAAATATCATTAATTTCCTTTGAGTAGCCTCAAGTATTCCCAATTCCAATTCAATTTAAATCCATGCTCCGTTGCGTGCATCGATATCTTACGTATACGTATTCGATTGAGTAACCATCCAAATTCAGATATATGGTCCATATACATTATACATATTATCTATTAACAGATGCGCTGTGCCAAACCTTATAATTCACGTATAGGATCAGTTTGTGGCAAAATACATGTTGAAGAAGATCAATCAGAAGATCATTAAAAAAATCTTTGTGAAATTCGAAGCTGAACATCCTTTCGGATATTATTCAATAATCCACGTATGTACACATGTATGTAAAATATGCGTGTAAAATTACATATATGGGAAAATGTTAATAGAATTTTGAGACCATGAAGTTAAATCGTAAACAGGTGCGAGCAACTGTTTTGCTGCTCCCATTCTATATCACCCCCATATATATTTTTTTACTTTTTTTAAAGCTGGCTTGTAGCGCGCCCTGCAAAGTACCGGGGCTATTTCGTATAGGGGTGCAAAGTGGGCGAACCATAGCCAAGAGCGTAAGATTTTGTCGAGCGTCCGGACCTTTACGATTGTCGTGATTTT
Organism: Tenthredo livida; assembly: GCA_963992785.1. NCBI lineage: Eukaryota > Metazoa > Arthropoda > Insecta > Hymenoptera > Tenthredinidae > Tenthredo > Tenthredo livida. The sequence continues at coordinate 21,893,146 of OZ023068.1, forward strand.
TAACGCCGACAGTTGTGGCGACGTTCGTGAAACCTCCTCGCAATACGAAGCGTTCGCTTTGAGAGATTAAACGACATGGCTGCTTACAGATATTATACCTACCGGAGTCAGGGTACAGCCTCCTCACCGGTGTGATTACGTTTTGATAAAACAAAGGAAAGGAGCGATTATCTAATTTCCGGTATTATGGTAGCGTTTGTTCTCGGAAAAATTTCAGCCTCCCAGCCATTCGGAAAGTTTCACGAAACAAACTGCGGAATGATTTTTATTCAAAATAGTTCTTCTACATCACTATATAAATTTTCATTCGGATGCACGCGGAGAGATCTCCTCTATATCGAGGGACAGCGAACCCATATAACAAAGAACCAGTATCCGAGTTCACCGTCTATTGACTAATTGCAAAAACGAAGAAAGTGGCAAAGCAGTAAGGCAACTAATGAAAGGCGGGAATAGAATTGAATTAATCTTCCGATACACGTTAAGAAATCACTGAACACTCCCATAGTAGGAGAATCTTGTTCGAAATCTCCGTATCTCGTAGACCGTAGTAAAAATGTATAACTAAAATTTGAAATCTTCAAGAATAAAAATTGGTACAAAGCTCTGAGTACAGGTCAGATGAAATCCTTAGAGATAGCTCGACGACGTTATTACATCCTTGCCTCAATTTCATCCTGCCATAGCCAAAGGTCACCTAGTACTGCACAATATCGCATCAGATCTTTTGAAACTCCGTAACAAATGTCTCCGTACAAACTCCATAGTGGCTAGGGTATACCGACCTCGCAAGCTCTTAGTTACGAATTTCTGTGGAGCCGAGATACTCTGGTTAGAATGCGGAGATTCCAGCAGTCAGCCAAGGTAGCAGATGAAATTCTATTGCGAAATGCGATGGCTCTGAGGCTTGGCAACTGTACGTAGAGTTGCGCGTATGCAATACAAACATAGGTCTACTTATATTCCTATACGTAGCTTTCATGCGCCTAGATATACCGGTGCAGCTTTCCGCCGGTCTCTATACCTACCTACGAAGACCTTACGGAGTCTAGAATCTAGGTATAATAGCTCTGAGAGAGTTGGCCAATGGTAGGTAGACGGGGGTGGTGAATAGGGTAGGGGGATGGATGTAATTGTTTGCAGTGCATTAGCTCCACCGCGTTGAACAAATATCATTAACAAACTCTAACTCCGTCGTGGCATTAGTTTGAGTCTAAAGCCTAAATGGTTGTAGACTGAATTCGCTGGTTTTCCATGAGCGTTACTTTACGCGGGGCAGGTACTTTGCGCGTTACCTGCTCCCCTAAGGCGGCAAGAAATTTCCCTTTTATTTACTTATTTCGTCTCAAGAAGTGGCACACCACCGAGAGTGGTTTTCTCACGGGACCATGTTCGCCTCTGCGATTGTACTGATTCTTGTTATTTGTTTTTCGCCTCGTTTCCGGTCTCGCTGCAGCACGTATATAGTCGACTTGATTTTCCACGCGTGCCCATACTCTATAGTATAGAGTCTATACGGTTCTTATTTTTCAAGATAACGCACGAATTTATTCCGGAGAATTTCATAATATCCATTTCAATCGTCAAGCATATGTATACCCACGCCTTATAAAGCTACCGAACGACAGGGAAATCCTTGAGTCCAAAATAATACTTGTATTTTTCGGACCATTAGCCGTGGGCGTCGGTTAACAGTCTGGTGAGGTAAACATTCAGCAGGGTTTTCCGAATGGAAATATTGTAATTTAAGTGTTTTTTGGAAGGTAACCGAAAGTCGAATCGTCGGTTAGTTTAAACTTTGAATCAACATGCAAGCTCAAACGTTTGAGCTTCGGACTAACGTGCACTTTCCGTGCTCTTGGCTCTCTTGCTGCAGAGTAGCTCTGCAGCCATAATACATTTGGTAGTGAAATGAATTCAATCTCTGACTATTTGCTCGGGTAAAAACAGGCCTCATCTCACACCGCATTATGGTAATTAAAACAAGACTGGTGCCAGACGTAAAAGTGCATTGGTTATGCGAGGGATCGAGACGTCGATGTTTATCGCAACGTTTTAATTAACGCAGGTGAATAATTGGACCGATACATATTAGAGTTCCGATTCCAAATTCTTTTGAAGCTGCGTGAATATATCCAAAGTCGAATATCCCGTAAATCTAAAAAGTCCCACGAAAGTTAAAAAAGAGTGGCTCAAATATGAGCTTTAAAAGATCGAATGAATTGGCCTTGTTGCACTCAGAATCAGATCAGCGATTACCATTGCATTGAAGTAGCTTTTCTAAAACAATACCGAGTCTCGAATAGGTATGGAATAGAAAGAAATAAAAAATGAAAAAAGAAAAGAAAAGAGGAAGTGTAACAAAAGAGAAAACGAGAAAAAACTTTTCCCGTTCGTACGATCAAATTCAAAGAAAGCTTTCAGCTCCCTAGGCAAGTTATATAATTTGATGAAAGTAGAATAATAACGATACTTTGTCCGACTTCTTCCTCACTAGACGACTTACTTATAGACTGAGAATATGAATAAAAAATAGGAGGCAAAAAGTTGATTACGTGTCAGACAAAAAATAAGATTCTTCGAGGAAAGTTTATAAGCATCATCGTCATCGTCCGGTTATATCACTTACAACGAATCACTTTATCTCGATTTCAATGAACACTCGAGTGATTGTGCTGATTAAAAACCATCAATTAAGATTTGCCACTCGCACGGAGGAAATTAATTTATTGGTATGCGTTAGGTACTTACCGTGTGCAACACGTGTTAGTTAAGCGCACAGATTGGTCAGACAGACCGTTTTCGGCCACGACATATCTGTTGCTGGATGAATCCGGCCAGGACGAAGAAATCACTTCTTGTCCTCGAAGATGAACTAATGCAAGCTTCCTTCCCTTGCCTCTTCGATTTTTTTAAGGGTAAAACTATCGCACGGGTTACTCCTCGATCGGTCTCCTTCCAAAAGCTCAGTAAGTCACACACTCGGAGCGCCGGCACTCAGGAGTTGAGGCGTCAGGGAATCGCCGGTCGGGAATAGTAACCCACGCGAGACACGGCCGCTGAGTTTCGTTTCGCGCGGGACTACCTCGGCGCACGCCCAACCGTTTGCTATGGGAGTATGTAGGTACAGTCTTGCCTCCCTTCCACCCTTCCATCATCATCCCTTACTACGAAATTCCGGACTCACGACTCACGGCTCCCTCCAGGTTTCCCCATTGGAATCCCATGCCACGCGAGACCTCCTCCTCATCCTCACCCTACTCCTCTTCCTCTTCTTCTTCTTATTCCTCCTCCTCGTACTCTTGAGTCTTGGCGTAACCCTTTCTGATCCCTCCGCACCCCTGAGGTCCCATTGTAGCCGGATACTCTGGGGTAGGTTAGGCATGACTTAAACTTCCTGCATATTTCATCCGTATACCACCGTCTGCCCAAACCTCGAGTTGACATTCAATAGACCTTTCGAATTAGGTATCTAATGACTGAACGACTATGATTGAACGCGTGAGTGAAAGATAGACATCCGAAGCCGAGTACGAAGCGCTTTCCTTTCGCCTAAATCTTTAACGCGGTAATTGGCGAAGGATGTTTTCGTCCTGAGTATGTTTGTCGATATGGCATTCTTCGATATTATAACTTTCCTTTTCATCACTCTCGTTACTTTTAACCAATCATTGAAATCTCCAGAAGCAAAATTGATTATCAAAAACATTCGATGATCACATTTCTTCCCAGACACCTTTCTGCCATCCCCCATATTTTCTGGAAATTATAAACATTCCGGAGGTGTTGTAGAAAATTTTACCAAACTTTTCTTCATAACAGCTTATCGAGATTTTTTGGAGCTAAAAGATTCCTAGATTTTTTATTGAAAAATATAATTATTACTTTACAAATAGCTGGATGCTCTGTACGTTCGGGCTCCAAACTCACGAACTTCGAATATATGGTTACATTAGTGAAACGATTTTATATTCTTTGATAACACAATTCATCACAATTATTATTGATATTAATATATTGTTATTAATCTCCAACCTAATAGCTCTTTGACTCTGATCAAGCTACTCCGCGTTGTGTTCGATATTTCAAGTATTTTCGGACTGAAGCGAGTGAGTTTCACTCAAAGAAAAGTCGATAATTGATTTTCGAAAATTGAGTAGCATCATCTTTGATGCAGGTAATCGAAACGTGAGGTAATTAGCTTTTTCAACTTAGGCGGTATTTTGTGATAGAAAATTTCGTCACGAGGTAGGCTCGAGATGGAGATGGTATCCAACTATATTCTAAACTATTCCAGATCGCACGAGGTATTCGGCAGATCCGATAGGTATGTCGTTTGTGATTCAGGCTTTGAGCACATACTCCGGGCAGTCTTGTAATTCTCTGTGGTTGATCGTTCAATAATATTTCTTGAGTTCGATGATCAACCTAGAAATTGATGGGAGCAAAGACTCGAAAGAAAGGATAGAACCTTTCGAATCTAATCGTTAAAAATCGTTTTAATTATATATACCAACACTAAAATCCTACTCAAAGCCATATGTGCTTTACAAAAATCCATAATATTCTGCGAATGATCAGCAAAAAAGGACTCATGTTACTTTTACGTAAATTAATGTCACCATCGACGAATAGCATTGCTTTGTGCGTATCGAATCATCAATGCATTGTCTCAGAGAAAAAGTCCAGGAATAAGGGTGGAAATGTGCACCCCAGCCATCTGCAATCGCGAAATGGAAATACGAATGAATCTTTTGGTAGAAACGGTTCACCGAAGTACCATAAGTTGAAAATCTCCTTAAGGGATGGTGTTCATGTAAGGGTAGGCATCTACCTGCCCCTAGTGTTGGTAATGCAGCGATGTTAACCATCAGGGTGACGTTCGATAGCGCAGTATCCATCGTTGGAAATTTTCTCGTCATGCCAACCACCGATAAATTTCGTATTTAATCAAACGGTTTAGTTCATCGAATTCGTTGAAGATGGTCAAATAATTTGAGTCGTGGAAAACCAGCGCTAGGAAGAAAAATATGGCGAAAAATTTGTCCATCCATGGCCTGGGACCAAAGATTAGGAATAAGAATATAAGACCTAGAATGATACGGTATCGAAAGCATCTCTAGTCCTACAGCGACGACGGAATGCTTAGTAATGCTGCATTATGTTAATAAAAAACAAACTGTAACGAGGGTAGAAACTCGTGTTATGGATGTGGAGGTTTAAATAATTAATGACATTACCGTAATGGGTATGCGTGAGGATACTTATCAGATCGAAGACATTTGTCCACCAGTCGAGCCTGCAATTTAAAGGATAATTATTATTGCGACAGTTTAGCCTCTTTTGGGTGCTTGTTAGAAGTTTTGAACTAATATTTTATGGATTTTCATACATCAATCATGACCGGGGGTTTAGCTTATCATACATAATGAAATTGGTTGTTTGAAACACGGGTTGTATTTTCAGAGTATAGATAGTTCAAGGTACAAGAACTAAACGTCTTACTTAAATAAAGCTAAAGTTAACCGTTACATTCAGACTATTTCAACTTTTTCGTCTTCAGCTGAAAAGAGCTCGTAAATTACTGGAGTGAATCGAGAAATTCTGAACTTTGAACTTTATAAACCTAGACTCCGAGCGAAACAGCATCTCCAGCTTCGATAGCGAGGAGCAGAGACCACTTTACCGTCAGATTTCCGCAATGTAATCTATTATTTCTACAAAATGATCTGATACTATTTCCTGATGCGGAGCTTTTCTTCAAAATCAATCCAAGATTGCCCCGCATTGATGAAGAAAACACCTGTCTATTGGTACCATCAAGAAATGTAGTCCAAAGATCATTTCTTCGGGGGTCTACTTGCCCGCACCCTGTAGGGAAACATTTCGCCATCAAGGGGTGCGGAATGGCCGTGAGGTAGGTCGTAAAGGTACTGGATTGAGTGGTGCCGAAGAGGATGCAGAAGGTAGGGCAGAGAAAGAGGTAGAGCGAGGGCCAAGGCCTAGCTGCAAGTGGCGTGAGCAAGCTAAAGAAACGAATAGGGCAAAGAGGGGGCTGCGAGAGGGCTGAAGGATTCGAGGGTGGTTCAGGGCGCGCAAACGCGGGTGGGCCGGCCCGGTACATGCAGCGCGCGTTTCTCCGTGCGGAGGTCTGTTCCTGGAGGAGCAGTAATTCCAGTCTGGCGAACGCGCGCGACCTCCGCTAGCCTGCAGGTGGCGATGAAGATCATTTTTTTTGTTATCTTTAACCAGTACCGCGAGGAGATGCAGCGCAATCATCAATCGCAAGAGCAGTAGTGAATTTATTTCATAGATTTGAAGTATTATGCTCTTGTTCTCTTCGTTTCTTCCTTCTCCTATAAATCCCAATTTCCACGTGGTGATTCTCGCTGCGGGAAAGTTCACCGTTAAATGGTCGCTGATCCTAAGACGTGCTCCATCCTCGGTTTTAGTGGAGTGCAAAGTTTGCAGTTGAGTGGTTAGAAGTCAATTGGTGTGAATAAGCCCATCAAGTCTATATTATCGGGCACTCCGGTCCCATCGACAGCGAGTGAAGTGAGAAGCCTATGGTTTGGTATGCTAATCAAAAGCGAGTTCAAAGGGTAAACAGCTAATTTAGTGGTACTATCGCGTGTCAAGGATCGCCGAGCGACAATCACCTATTATAATTCAAATAATCAGTTTTAATTGTACGTGGATTGTGGCATTCACTTGCTACAATATATAATCATTAAAACTTTGGAGAAACATGCCAGTGCATCGTGGGTCATTAATTTCGGATATCTGCAACAGCCAAAGAAGCTTCCTTTGCAAGGACGCGGCTTGTGAAGATTTCGCTTAGCAGAAGCACGCTGAATACAATAACGATAGTGCATTAACACACGCATACACGATCGAGTAACATTATAGTGTGAGATAATATTGGAGTGGCAACTAGTGGTCGGGATGTCCGACAAGGAGTTTGGTTTGTTCGGTTGAGCACGAGCACCCGGAGCGCAGCACCCGGTGCACGTAGCTGCATCAAGTAATGGGCGCCAAATGAATGAGAATTTGGGAAAGTACCGAAAAAAAAGTATGGCCGTCTTACGGGTGACTTTTGCGCTGCTTGGAGCGACGGCTTACATCTTTCATGCAGAACCATCCGGTTCCGGAGTTAGTGCCATAGGTGCGTCAATCCAGAGATTCCCCTCTATGGCCGTGACGTCACGTTTCTTCAATTTATCATGCGGGAAAAGCTCCCGTAAATTTGATTGATAAGAATTCATCCGGATTTGGGAGCCGAATTTCGCTGATTCGTATCGAGTTTTTGGTTGAGTGGCTGTCTATGGATAGCTATCCGATTTCCGAGCCCTCCTTTGACCGTCGAGAAATTTCGCGTCTGAGAAGTTATTTTCACATTTTTGGGGTGGATACATGTTTCACAACTCGCGGTTGTATGTAATCTATATGTTGTAAATGTTGGCGCGATGCGCCTCCTGCACTGATCTTAAGACAAATTCCTTTGACGTCGGGTTCATCAGAATGCGGCAAATAGCTTTGAATACTGCGGGAGTTCTCGTGTACCGTAGAAAAGCACTCACGGAAGTTGTTTTATACAGTCGGACGAAGGCGCCGTTGAAATTACTTGGGAGTACGCAGCGAACTCTGCGGTCGCTAAGACTCGGACTAATTAACAGAAACTCTGCAGGCTTGAGTACAAGATCAATTCCGGAAGTCGTGACAAGACGAGACTAGACGAAGCCGATGTACATACAGTCGTGGAATTTCATAGCCGGAATAAGCCTTCTGGCTTTTGTACAATTTCGCGGTCATGTACGCTAAGAAATTATCAGGCAATTATTTCAAATTCATATATCATAGCTGACTCGCTGAAATATGTGCTCCTCAAATTTCCCTCATTCAAATGTTGCTTCACAGCTGGATCTAGCCCACGAAACGTAGTCGGAGATACCCAGAAACTGACGCGTTCTACGGAGAAAACTTTCTTTATAGATGTGTCTCCCAAAAACGTGACGGCCATTGTGGGCCAGCCCGTTGTGCTGCGTTGTCGTGTCAAGCATCCCGGCGAGCGGACGGTAAGTTTTTTGACAATTCCGTTTTCGGTTCAAATGACAAGTGTCACTTAAACGTGAAATTCAGGTTTAAGTTTTTCTGACGTACGTAAGTCAAATCGATGACTCTTCAACCCCGGTATTCAATGTTCATGATTCATGAAATCTTGGGCAAGATTTAATTTTCGACAATTTCGAGCCAGTTAGGTCTTTCAATATTTCTCGATATTTGAACAGCGCAGAACGGCACACACTCCAGCTAACATGGAATTAGCATCATCCACCATTTTGGATAAACGAGGCAGATACCGAACCCAAGAGCTTTTATTACTCTCTTTCATCATAACGGCTCATGGAGATAAACAGACGAACGGTTATAACGTTGAGTACCTACTAGGTACTTGCAGGTACATACATTTACGAAATACAGCGATGTAGTGGACGTGCTCACCGTTCACTCAGCTTGTTGTGAAGTTGTAAAACCACGCCGTCTAGTCGCATTTCCTGTAGAGACGCTTGACCAGTTTAATGGCCGGTGAGAATGACCGTTGACCATTTTGCGATACGAACTTCATCATCCTTTGATCTCTGATTACTATTATTTTCATTATCATTATTATTCAACTGTACCTTGGACGATTCTCCAATGTTTGAAGTGCGACCCACAACCTCGGAACGGTTCATCCTCTGTCTTAGGTATCCTGGATGCGCAAGCGGGACCTCCACATTCTGACTTCTTCGATCTTCACCTATACTGGAGACGCGAGGTTTGCTGTCATTCATCCGGAGGCCTCCGACGATTGGGACCTTGAGATAGAATATGTTCAGCCAAGAGACGCTGGAATTTACGAGTGCCAAGTGAACACTGAGCCAAAGATCCACTTGGCCATTATGCTCAACGTCCAAGGTGAAACCCGTTTTTAATTTTAGGATATTTAGCTTTGCCAGAATGTAGAGGTATTCGGAATAAGGGCTCGCGAGTTCCCGAAATCAGTATTATATAACGCTTAACGCTTCTGTAATCACGAAACATGATTTTGAATTTGCGATGTAAAGATACAACGGTTATCTTGCTATTTCATTTTTACTTCACGAAACGGCGGGGCGTACCTTCCGTTCCGTCTTACAATCAGGAAAACTAGAGTTCAATCATTTTTTGAACACCGATAGACAGTGAAAAAATTTGTCACAGACGCTCAAGCCAAGATTTGGGGCCCCGATGAAGTTTTCGTAAAGAAAGGAAGCACGATCAGCTTGACCTGCACCGTCAATGTTCAGAGTGCTCCGCCAAGCAGTGTCACGTGGTATCATGCTGGTGCTGTGGTGGACTTTGATGGCCCTAGGTTCGTTTCTTTAATTCGACATTAAAATGGGATTCAATTTAAAACAGTTATCGGAATTTTGTATTGAAAATGAAATTAGACGTTCAGGATGTCAGTATGACAGCACTATACGTATAATCAACGTTTCGAATCAATTTCGAGAAATTGTGTGAATGGGTGTGAAATACAGCATTGTAGTTTCCTAAATGATTTTTCAAGGGAAATTATTGCCCCAATTTAGTTGCAAATCGCGTACTTTGGAATCGGAAGGAGTCCCGTAAATAAATCAGAGAACGTGGACAGTGTGGAAATGTAATTTTCGTTAAAATTAACAGGGGTGGAGTGTCCTTGGTCACGGAGAAGACAGAGACGGGTACAACTAGCAAACTCCTGGTGACCCGGGCCGAGCTGACCGACAGTGGCAATTATTCTTGCGTTCCTAAAAATGCAGCGTCTGCGAGCGTCGTTGTTCACGTTTTGAACGGTAAGCCTCCTCCCAGATATTACCTGAGCGTGAATATTATTTTTTGAGAAAATAGCTGATACGCGAAGAATATAGTGGCGCGTATAAACACGTACCTCTATTCGAGGTCATGAAACGTTTACATTTTATAAATATGGCGACACTTGGCACATAAATTCAACGGAGCGTACACCGAGGCTTGAAATAGAGTGGGTTTCGTAATAATTCTGTGGCAGGTACAGAGAGTTGAGCTTGAAATTGAAATGTTTGTCGCAGGTGAGCATCCAGCCGCTATGCAACATGGTGGAAGCTGTGGGATCACGCCTAAACTTCTTCTCGCCTTGCTCACACTCTTCATAGGTAATATGCTGAGATGAGCTGTTCATCCCAGGGTAAACGGACCGTAATTCTCATCGCCAGCTCGATCGAAACCAATTGAAATCCAATTGACCCAAACTGGAGCCACGTGACTCGAGTGTGTACAGTGTATAAGCAAAGTGTATATTCAAATGATTGTGATTAACGGAAAATTATACGGAGGGTGCGAACAGCGGTGATTGAAAATTTCAAGCAGTGCAGAGACTAATCAAAAACTGATCAAACCAATCAATCGACGGATAAGAAGGTAAACGTGAAAGTCATTTACTGTGAGATAATCAAAAGTGCGTGCGAGATTAGATGTTAGATTTAAAGTGGGACAAAAGTGACCCTCAAATGAACTAAACACCGGATAATTCTTAGTGACACGCAAGCGAATGAGTACCTATATATGAAAGACTTACACGAATTTGTTCGAATGGAACTTTTTCAAATTTTTGTTATGCCCAGTGTAAAATTTATATAGCATAATATAATAAAAGGAATATGATTTGTGATCGGAACTACAGAAGCCTCAATTCTTAATCAAACATCAATCATCCCAATCACACGCAGAGTATATCCATTACAATCAGCTGGAGTAGAGTAGTGGCCGTAGCAGAAGTAATATACAAAAAAAAGAAAAAAGAAGGAGACAATTCTCTATGATTGCGTAAAGGAGCGAACGATTGACCGAACGACCGAGTGACCCACTGACCCTAGAATATTTCGTTCGCAGGCCCACCTTCCAATTAACTTTGCCCCGGTCGTATATTCAGCTCACAAAATTTTATATCATAAACACGCGGCAGACCAATTATTACGATAGTTTGCTGCTATAGACAAGTAATTATTATCATAACTATAACCACGCGGTGTTGCAATCACAATGACAACGTTTTACTCATACCGTAATAGCGCAATAACACTCTGCACTTGTTAAATGCACTCGCGTTTCATCACTGGCGCCTGTATCGCTACAGTATAATATAATTCACATGCAAGCTACTCAGTTCTATCAACTATACTATATCGTACGTTATGCATAACTGCTTCCAAGTTTATATATTTTACACCTATAGTAAGTATGAAGTGTACACCCATGTGTAACGTATTCAGCTACATGTCTGGTATGCGCATGCAATATGTATGCAAGTGGTTCGCACACTTGATGCGTACCTACTGGCGTCTAGCTACATGGGATAGAATATAGGATATATAGGATATACGATATAGAGAGCCTCATTTCATGCAAATCACCAGCCAACCCCGGTTAGGTGTCCACCGCGAGACCTAGATATAGTAGTTTCGCGAACGGACCGTGTGCAATGGAAATTCATGCACATTGGCCAAGGCTTTAGGGGATAGCGGCAATGCTATATAGTTACGGATTCTACAACTATGGTAACACGCTGCTTTATGTTTGTCGAAATAGTCGACAATACGGTAAACGTCGTGTTGTATCTACCAAAAACACGACTGTTATACCTATACTGCAATGCTATTACATACGAGATGGTATATATGTATAATGTATACGAGATTGTCAAGGAATGTATTTGAAAATTTAGGTAAGCAAACATGAGTCGAAACTCGAGAGAAGTCTAGGTTTAAATTTATACGCGAGTTGCGGATCCGGGGATTTTTATCTCATGGGAATAGAGGCACGGGAGGAGATCAATCTTCGATCAGAAGATAATGGATCCCGTCGCGCTTCTTTCGAATTTGAATGAACGAAGGGAATGAATAAATATAAATAAATTTGTTAGCCGCACACGGAGCTGCTCACTATAGATATAAGCCAAGGGAAGGTCCGGTTTAGAAAAAAAAAAAAAAATATATGTCCTTATTTCACAGTGCTCAGCTGGCGCGAATAAATATGTGAATAAAACTTGCCGCCTATCCTGAGTCGTCCATAAATCCCAAATTCGCTCGTCATACGAATTCCTTCCGTATTTGTACCTCAGGCGTGACTACGATTGACACTGCGGTATCCTAGGTAGGAACGATAGGGTCTGGAAACGTGAAATTCTGAGAACCCAAGACCCGTAGACCCCTTTAACGAGACCCCTTTTCCTATGTATAGCTCTCTGAGGATCTAGAACCACGGACAGGACAAAATCATGCATATGGATGTCGGTGGGCATGATATACTCGACAGGTAAGTGGATAGCCGTTGGTTACCAGGGAGAGTGTATCTCGTCCGTATAAATTCACTGGCGGATTGTGGTTGCTGACGATGTAGGCTGTAGCCTGTAGGTGTCTGTATTTTCACTCTTGACCCTAACGGTTCTTGTTATGAAACCGCCCTGATTCTGTTACCTTTGAGAGATACAGAGAGAGAGAGAGAGAAAGCTTGACATTTCGTTACTAGAAGAACAGTGATCCAATTACAAACCGCATATTTATTTTTTGTACGAAGTTGGAGTCTGGTTCAGCAGTGACGTACGTGGGTTGAGTTTGTCAAAATATGCGACCCCGATTCGTGATTTGATCAATGGCTGATTCATTGAGAGTCACAATATATGAAACCAAATATTGCGAATTAATCATTTCTCCATGTTTAACGCCTGCAGGCAATAATTAATTATCATACGATCGACCGGGTGTTTTCGATCGGATTGACTCTCGGTGAAAACCACCATACTGTTTTGCGGTATTCACTATATTTATCAAGAGAATATAATTCGATATCCTCTCGTTAAAAAATATAGTGCAATTAAAATTAACGAGCCGTGGCCTCGTCCCCTGCAGGCGAATACCGCGGTACGGTGATCGGGGTGAGCCTGACCAGTTCCCGAGGTTGTCTATGACTCGGGTACACTGCAAATAAAATTACGTATGGTCAACCGGAGCGACGATTCTATCGAAATACTGTGAACCGCGCAGAGCGTTGCTGGATTTAACGATACAAGTGTAGAACCGCTCGCAACGTTGGGCACAACGACGTTACTAAAGGCAGAAAAACGAAAAACTGAAAACGAAATGAAAATAAAAATAAAAATAAAAATAAAAATAAATAATAAAATAAAGGGTTGTAAAACTGTTATGGCATAGCGTGAAGCGCAGATACTCATCCGCGTGAATTCTTTGTCAAATATTCTGTGAAATGTTGAAAAATATTGCGCTGGCTAAAAGCCCGTGAAGTTTTCGCGAGCCAAGAGAAAATTTAACCATTTTCAATCCAATATGTAATATTGTAGGTATACCCTGAAATGCTCGTAGCGTTACGTAACGTTAATTATTAATCGATTCTATAGAAAATCTATCGCAGTTTCCACCTACTCCAATACATATTACTATGCGTAAAGCAATTATGATTGAAAAAAAAAACAAGTTTAATATTGAAATGCGGGTCCTCGCTAAAGCGCATACCTATAGGCTATAATATAGGCTCGTTTATTTCCTTTTTGTTCCATAGCAATAGCGTACAGGCGTTTATTTGAATAGTCGAACGTACGCAGGAAACGAGTGAAATGTGTTTCGAAATACGCTCATAACCCTGAGGGCATACGTTTTGCAATCACCGTAGAGTTCCTCGTGATATTTCAATCCTGAGGGAAATGAATTGTCCTGCCAAGCCTTGATATTGACGAAATACAGCTCATCGATGGTAGTCGGTAGCGACAGTTCCTAAAATTTCAAAGACGATGTAGTACAGTGCCGTATATGCATACGTGTGTATTTGATAAATGGTATGCTCAATCCTGACCGTGCGAATGCGTTAATCGCAGTATCCGGCAGTTGGCAAATTATACTGAATAATTGTCGAGTTTAGTTGCGAAGAAGGTACACTGTGATTTAGAGCACGCGACTCTCAGCTAGCGATTCAAGCATTGCGTACACATTTTCTTTTTTTTCATTACTTTTTTTCTTCCCTTCTGTTTTTTTTTTTGTTTTTCAATCTTTCAATGTTGAGATTAAAAGAGGGCTGCGCTTTTTACACAATGAGTTTTGTATCCTTTGACCAAGACCACGGGTTAGGGATACCCACCTTCGCGAACGTCAAGTAAGTCGTAAGATATAGTTAAACAAGTAGTATAAGTCGCAAACGAGTCAGCCACGTCTCCGAGCAGCACGAGTAGGTCCTCTATACGCTTTGACCGCTGTTTCCCTGGTCTAATCCATTTCTGTATATGTATATATGTATATGTATATGTTTGTATTTTACTTTGGCAAATAATACTATGAAACTAGATATCAAACTCAGCGTTATGATTGTTGTTTGTTTTATTTGTCAGCGACGAAGGAAACAGCAATAGTAGGTATAGTGTGCCATCCATGTAATATAAGGGTTGTTCGGTGGGGGGTAGGCGATCGATTAGTGTTGGCAATCTCGTAATATTACGAGAGGGCCAAACTGTCCTATCATACGGAGCACCGTGCAACAAAGATGTTTTGTTGCGATGTAGACGGTAGTTTACTTTTATTGTCGTCGAAGCGCACGGATACCATTCTGGAGATTGCACTGCTTTACATACCTAGAACTTTCCGTGGAAATAAACTTTTCCAGCCTGTCTACCTGACGTATATAGAATGACCATTCACTTACTTGTATTATACATAAGTTTCAAAGTGTATACACTAGAGACAAATTCCGGAGGGCTACCACACTGCAGGCATCAAGAACTCTGTAACGTTCCTCATTCAACGTGAGCCCAAAGTCTTTGCGCTAAACGTCGGAAAATTTTGATAATTATTTTCTTCCAAACCAGAGGCATACAAAACTTGTAGTTTATTTTTATTTTTATTTATTTCTTTCTCTCTCTCTCTTCTTCCAATACAATTTATGGCGGATGAAACGTGTACCTTTTTCTGGAATGGTAATAGTTTCTATAAACATTGACGATAGCGACGTCGAGCAGACCTACGGGCTCCGAGAGATTCAGGAGACAGCTCGTGTGTTTTTGTGAGACTGTCTGAGCTCTGGTCGGTCCGTGAGTCCGTGACACTAATAAGCCCTGGTATTATTTCCGGCCTGGATCCCAGCAGCGTCCGTTTGCTCAGAGACCGAAAAAGGGAAACTAAAACGAGTTGAATCTCTGTTTAAAGAAGAAGCCCCTTCACCGAATCAGCTGGTGCACGGACCTCCCCTGCGGCCAAGTCGTGTTTCGTTCGGCGTAAAATCTAGAGAAACTGAAACTGTTTGAAAATAAAACCAGGATCACTAGTGGGAGTGGGTAGTTTATTCGAGACTTTACCTCCACCGCCATGTTTTTTATTCGAATTAACAACGACTCCAAATTTTATACCTCGAAAATAAAAGCGCTTTCAAAGATATAGGTTTGGGATCAAGTTTCAGAAAACTGGGACAGCGAAAATGTACCAGACATTGGTATTATATTACTTTTGAGTCACGGAGGGTTTAAAGATATCGGCTTGATATTCGCTTGAGTAATATCGCAATAGTTTTTTTACTTAAAGCCGCGTCTGAAGCACATGATGCACCGTACATACACGAGAGCTAGATTTATATACGATGTCGGGTAGAGCAGAGCGTGCCTCTGAACTGGCCTCATTTGGAGAAATCTTATCGTGAAGATACCGTCTTGGAGTACGTTTGTAGACACAGCATTAAAAGGCGGACTGAAAGAAGGAAGAGAAGAAGAAAAGAGAAAAAAAAAAAGAAAAAAAGAAAAAGGGCAGTCGAGAAAAAGGAAGAGTAAAGAAAGAGGAGGCGAGGGACACGGAGACGTCTTCATTCTTTACTGGCTTTTATTCTTGTGTTTCAATGAAGACTGCAATAAATCTTAGACGCGACGCACTAAGCTTTGGCCAGCTTTGCGCCGGTAAAAGTCTGTAGCTTACAATTACCTTTATTTACATTTGAAACCCCATCGTTAATCTCGGCGACGCAACAAACAGTTTAAATTTCAAGAACAATTTCAGATGAATTTTTGATGACCAAGATTAATGAAAATCTTCTCTTGGACTTGTTTATTTTCTTGGTGTATAAACTTTTGATAAATCGTTGGTAGAATAGATATTAGATATTTGAATGAACTGAGCTTTAATCCGATTAAACATTCTTCAAAACTTAGGAAAGTTTTAAAACTCTAGAAAATTTGCCAACGGCATTTCGCAACGCAGTTTGTTTCTCTCGACAATATATCTCGAATCTTTCCTATCTCAACGGGTGTTAAATTTAATCTTCCGTGATGCGATAGGAAAAAGATCAACTCAGTCGTGACAGTAGGTTGGATAGTTAAGAAAACTGTTGAGCCTTTGTCCCCCGTTGTGAACCTTTCTCACCCAGCTGCTGCGAAACCCGCACCATTAGATTCGTCCCATTCGATGGATATTCGATAATAACTCACCTAATAATTAATCGCTGACAAAGGTGAGCTAACAAAAAAAGAAGAAGAAGAAAAGGAAAGCTTTCATGTGCTTTTCATTCGACTAAACACTACAAAGTTTATATTGCGTTAGTTATAAATGTGCAGAGTTGCCGATAAAAGGTTTTCTGCGATAAATTTATCTGATGCAACGATGAACTGTGTATATAAAAAATTCTTGAAAGATTTTGATTCATGTACGCTGGTTACACGATTGAGCGTGTAAACGGAGTCAATGAGGCGACTGTTACGCGGAAAATGTCCAACCCCTTTCTGTGATCGATAAGAAGGCTTCTGCTTTTTCAGAGGGTACCTGCCGTATAAGTCACACCCTGAAAACGCATTCACCATCCCTTTGGCGCCCGACCGTATCTACACCTCACCTACTTTCCCTATACGAACCTCCACGGCGGACGAAAAGAGTTCTTGTTCCTTCACACGCCATGATCTCGGATTAGCATTAACCTAGAAAAAGATAAAGTAAGTATAAAAGGATCCGTGGACGTGGCCGTCGTAAAACTGAAAGTTGTTGACGCGCCAAAACGCTTCGAAACCTCTAAAAAAGGTGCAAGCATTTAACGATCGAAAATTCTCGACAGTTGTGCTTCCAAGTGAAAATATTAAACCCGTTGGCCAAACGACAACGACGATATTGTAGTCTTTGATCTGGTTTTGTCCGACATTAGCTTTGGTTGTCGTAAAAAAAGAAAGGAAAAAAAAAAAAAAAATTGAGAAAGTTAATCAAGAAAGAAGAAAGAGAAACCTACATTAGAAAGCCACAAGCTGGCAGGCGAAACAGCATAAGGGGGCGAAATTCTTATTGTATTCTCTTTTTGGAGCACACCCCTTGTTCACGCACTGATATGAGAAAATGTTTACGTAAGTATGAAGTGTGTAACACATGTAGGTATACGTATGTACCTACAGCCGGAATTATGTTTCGTCGAAACAAACGTGAGGAACAAGAAAATATTGGCAATCCATCTCGTGGATGGAAAACTTATGCGGAACTCCTGAGGCAATCAAAAATACGGAGCGATTTCTATACTAGAGCTTCGAAAGTTCTGCCTTTTTACACCGGGGTAACTTTCGACCTACCCATATTTCTTTTTAAAACTTTTCCCCTGGGGATAGGTTTTCTAGTTTAAAAAGTGAAAAAGGTAAAAAAATGTCACTATAATAATAATAAAAACTGTACTCGTAGTAAAATGGGGAATATAATTATTATCGAACGAAGTGGAGTGAAGAGACCACAGCTTAGCTTCGTTCTAATATATATAAATTTCTATGATCGCAAGACATGGGTGTTCCGCGTGGGTGGAATCGGGTGGCCGTGGTTGGTGACAACGGACTAATTGTCACCTGATGACTACAGCCATTATCCTCGTCGACGGTCGTTATCCTTCGGTAACAGCCGGCATCTTCCGATCAATTAACTCGAGTTTCAAATTGAAAGTTACGGAATGGTTGGTAACAGGTCTTCCGTTTTTGACATGCGGAACTATTCGACATTTGTGTCGGAATGAAGAGGCTTCGAGCGGAAAAAAACAGTCCATTTAGCCGCAGCGAGGATGGCATGAAGAGGCACAAGAAGCAGGAGGAAAGGAAAAGGAGCAAGAAAAATAAGAAGGCTGAGAGCGAAAGAGAGGGGAAGTTATTTCGTAAAATATAGCGACGAAGGCAGCAATTCCAAACATATTTCGCGAACGCATCGCAGCTTCGTATAGCCTCAAACAGTAATTTAATATGCCATACTGGAGATTCATTTCATCTGGATATTGGATTTTCGATGAAATATCAGCACTCTAGCTGTTACGAACATTTCGGGCTTTTCCGAACGGTTTGTATAGGGCAAATAAGTAACGTATCGCTCTTGTATACTTTGAATCTTGTTAAACGTACGAGTTTCGAGATCATATTCGTACGACTGATCAATATGTATTCAATCTCAAGAACGGTGGACTATTTCCTCGCCCACTGGGATCATGGACGACTGGTCCAACCAACGACATCCACTCGATTCGGGTATCCGGAAGCTTTCGGCTCGTCGCAATCTGTGCCAATAAATCCCAACGACCGGGAGATAGTGAAAAAGTGTTCCCACCACTTTTGCAGCTAACGGAGGTGTGAGCGAATGTCGGACTTCAGGTGTAGTAACATAGACGACGTTGAAACGGGGGACTAATTGTAAGATTGGGTAATACTAGCGCCTCCCGATAATCATGGTTCAAAATCATCGTTAGCCTTTCGATTCGAAAGGGTCTGTACCTCAGAAATTCTAATAACAGGGCATCAATCGAATTACTGATTGTGAGTCACATGAAAGGGTTGAATTTCGCAACAAAACCTAACTTTCCAGTAAATAGGGAAGGAAGGTTCGATGCGAAACTTCATGACCCACATATTCAGAAATTGAATTTTCAACGGATCAAACCGTGCCAAATTAAGGGATTGGATATTCGCTGTTATAAAAATCTGTCAAATTATAGGATGCTGTTTAACAAACCAATGCCTGATTGAATTCCATAAAACGGAATGGTCATCACTTCGTAGGTGGTTTAACGGTCTTTAGTTCGCCGAGTTATATTGATTTCCATTATATTTATTCATGTGTTGCTTGATCGTATCTTTCACTGTCTGTCACCCAGGTCTGGTGCTTGATTGACCAATCTCTACAGTAACAGTACAGAGCGTCATGAACACATGCGCGTTGTTGAAGAACCAAACCCTGTGTTGACTCAGGTGATTTGTGTCGACTTAACAGAGTAAGTCCGAAGTTACCCCAATTCGGTTGAATCATACTCCAGGAAATGAATCACGCAGGTTCGTTGTGACAGTAATTAGAATTTGAATGTCGCGAAATCTATGTGAAATAATGTAGATGGTTTTGTATTTGCAATAGTCTACCTATTGGGTAAAATACGCAAATTGAAATTTAGTAATCATTGAGTATAGTTGTCATTGAGACAAGCTCATTTTTAGTTATAACTATATATGACTATAGTAATGGGTTAGCTACTCTCGTTACTAGGTAAGTAAATTTCTGTATATCTCTAGCGATAGGTGTATAACAATTTGTTACGTAATAGCGCAAGGTGAGGTCGACGTTCAGATCTCGTCAAGCAACGATGAAACCGACCTTTCCATTGCAATATACCGAGTAGGTAACCTGAATTGCGCTTTGATTAAATCCAAAGTGCACCAATTCGAATCAATTATTAACTGCCGTGAATTGGAGCAATTCAACATCGTTGAGGTTTCCATAGCTGCGATATGAAAATAGACCATGCAATCTAGGAAGAAACTGGCGTCGTGATATCGTTTCGCTATATCATCCGAAGGATACTTCCTGACAAAGAAACAGCAGCCTCGAGGTCCTACAGTAGACAATTACATGATTAACATCGATTGCATCGAATTAGTAATAATTTTCATAAGCTGTCGAATCTGGCGTGCCAGAAACATGTAATTAATTATTCTATGTAATTATTCTGTGGTATCGCAAGCTACTATTCGAAGCGTTATAGGCTTTTTTAAGGATTCAAATATTTGGGCGTCAGGGTTGTGTGTATATTCATAGTTGCGAATTCCTTGATCTTAAATTATACAAAATTCGCATTAGTCATTACGGCTTGTGAAATTTGATCTTAACAAGTTTAGGATTTTGATGAAACTTTGTCAAAGATTTGAGTACCGAGAAACATGTGAATATATCTCACGGAATATCATTTGAAGTATCAACTTCGGTCATCCAATAATTAACGCCTGCGGAAGGGCATCCACCAGCTAAGGCTCAGAAACTTTCTTAGGATTAGATCTATTTTCCGCATCAGTTATTTCTTCGTAGGATGAACTTTCCAGCAGGCAGGCCTGCGTCTGCGGGGTTTAATTGAGGTCGAGCTTCTATAACACCGGGGGCTAAGCAGCCAATATTATCCCGGTTAATAACAACGCGGGCTGATAACAACCCGAAGTATATAGGCTGGTTAGTTTAAGCTTGCATCGTGCTTCCGAAGTGCATCACGTATGCATAGAAAATGGATAAAAACCAGCACAACAAGACTCAGACACGATGCCAAAGACGTTCACGTTCGGGTTCGAGAACCTCGCGTTTTACTCGAATTGAATCGAACCGCATCGTCACCTCATAGTGACTTTGATCAACGTCAACGACGTCGCCAGAATTTCCGCATGTACTATACACAATGAATTTCTCTATATCTATATATGCATTTACTCGGTTGCGGTTTACTTCAACAATAAGTAGCTGCTGAAGTACCAAGCCGAAAGGTGATTCATCAGAGCGTGGGCAGTAGCTGCCGCATACAGCAGTGAGGAGAAATCAGTATTCAAGAACGAAACCAAAGCCTGTCAAGGAGCCTTAATAAGGCAAAGAACTTTTCGATGTCCCCTAAGAGTTGGCTGAGCGTGTTAATGTATTGAAAAGGGGTGCTTCTTATTCGCAAGTAACATCGGCAAAAAATCCCCGGTGTATAATTGAGAGTTTAGTCAGGGCCCTGGACCCAGAGTAGTTATTCGGATGAGAGTGCTAATGAGCCTCTTCTGGCTACCAGCCTAAATTGCAGAGTTTCTACACCCCTTATACCCTCCCTTGAACTCTCCTTACTGTACCTCTTTCGCTTCCGTCTTTACCCTCCTGCATCCCGTTCCGCGACCGTGAGCCCGTGTTCTGAGCTGAGTAAAATCCAGTCCGCGTCGGAGGATTAACGGAGGATAAAAATTAGCCTTATTAGGGTCTACTCGTGTCTATCTTTGACCGCAATTAAAAAGGGTTAAGTCCTTTCTCTCGGAAACTCGCCGTCGTGAAATCGCTACTTGAATCCTGGACAAGGTCAGTTTCACGCGTATAAATGTCAAGTTCCTGTGTCTCTAAGCCAACGAAGAGGAATTAGGGAGGTTGAATCTCGTTGATGAATTGTGTATTAGCATAATGAAGTTCTGTAGGTACAAAGTACTATACCCTAGTCAGGAATCATATTCCGTCGCGTTATAGCTGAAATATCGAAGTATACATATAATATCAGAGGCTGAAAGAGATGGATATGTTTTTCTTTTTTTTTCCCGCAGTTCCGGGTGGCTAGTTGAGCCTGAAGTAAAGAGGGAGGGAGGCTTACACCCAACCCCAACCCATCGTAATCTTTTTTGATCTTTAGACTCTCGACTGAATAGAGCTCGGCTCTTACTGTGTAGGATCAAGTAAGTACGCTGTATGGCTGGCACTACTTTGATCTACTGGACTTGCGCCTCGCTTTGAAAATGCTTGACCTGAGTCAAGTAGTATATCCAATAAGCCACAGTTTAATTAAACTAAGTTTAAACCTGACCCTCTAAGGGCGATGGTGGTGTACTTCCGAAACTGTACCTAAATCGATTATCGAAGTTGCCTCGTAACTGCACTGTAAGCGATTACTGTTTTATACTGGGTTCTACAGCCCCGTCGTATCTATATATACGATGTTCTATTAAACGTGTTTGTGCAAATGTGTGTGCGTAGGACATTAAGTACACTTGCTAATCGCATTAAAATCGACCAGCAGCACTGGCCGTATTGGAACGCGAGACAACTTTGCCTACCTATACTGACGGCCTATGCCGGTATATTCGCCTCCACGTACACGTACACGCACATATACTAGACACATGTAGGTATATGATATGCGAACACCCTGCACACCTTTTCGTCCCGCACGTAATGTAATCACACCCTTTCGCGACTTGCGTCGTATGGGACACAGTCACGGGTTGAATTAGTAATTGACAAAATACAAAATAGGAGAGTTGTAATTAATTTGTTATTCAATTTACTCATTGGCAATTGCGTGAGCTAATTAAACAGCACACTACTTTCCTAATAATGTATGGAAATCATGTTACCATACATTTAGTATGAGTGGTAATATAGAAGAGCAAATAATATATGAAATTAGAACGCATTTCAAATATTCATAATATGTATACCTATAGGTGATACTGTACTGAAAATTTGCATAAAAAGGTAAAATATTATCATTCAATAAAAGTTATTTATTATTTATTCCCTCGCCGTTGATTATCATCAGCCCGTGGGAAATACAATCATTGTCACAGAATTTATACAGATGCGTCCCGAGCTCAAATATTGGACCACAAAATATTCTGAATATAAGCGTGCCGGTGAATATATGTATACCTATATCTATACTATCTATACTCCCGCACGATGCGCATGTGTCAATAATTCATAAGCAATATCCAATATATGCGGCAAATAAGAGTACGATTTTCGTATTTACACCGTTGGACATGGAAAACACGTTTCTGCCGCTAGAAAAATCAATTCACGAGTGGCGGATAAACATCCATTTCGTAACAGTGCGCAAATACAGAATACGTTGTGTTTTAGGGTGGAAACATGAGCATTTCATTATTACATTTTTCATTATTAAATCATACCGTTTCAACAAAAAAGTCGTGTTAATTTGTTAATATTTAGTTCTTTGAATTCCATTTTTTCATACGCTTCTACATCCAGCCGAATATTAATAAAATGAAACGAAAGGATGTGTGGCTGTTATAAAATGCAACGTTCAACACTCGATAAAATTTAATTAGCTAATGTTATAAGGTTCTTGAAATACTCGGCGTTTTATGAAAGCGTAATGATTTTATAAAAAATTATCCACTCGCTGTTTCGTCGGGGGTAAAACGCAGGCCTACGGAGATTGACGAGGAGTAAAAAAGGTCGACTGGTTACAGGGTTGACTTATGCTGTGGGAAGTTAAAATCAAATTAAGGCTCGATCAAGGTTGATTGGGCAACAATCAAGTTCGGGCAATAAAGCAAGGTAGATGCTCGTACTGTTACCAGAGGCGAACAGGAACAGCTGTGGCACGCTTTGTCTAATTAGGGAGAATTCTAAAATTTTCCATTGTAAATTAGCGACGTGCGCCACAAGTTAAGACTTCGAACCCCACAGTCTTTTATATCATCAGCCAACGAATTACCGCCGAGTCACCGTCGAGTTGACTCCAGGCGACGAGGCGGAGTGATTCGTGGACGTGGTTAAGGAATAGTACCGAACTAAGGTAATCTCCTACGTCGGCAATGCTCGGCCGCGTTCAACCCTAATTAACCTTAATTCTAATTAACTAAACTCCCAGTTAAAACTAACCTTCCGCTAATGCGGAGATATCATACTATATAATTAATTAAAGCTCTTATTTACCGAAGTGCTTTCTCGCGACGTTCGCGTGTCTAGTATGACGCCAGTTTTCACGTTTCTCCCCTACTACATATACAGGTATACTATATACCTACCTCTGACTAAAATAGATCTTATCTTAGGCGTGAAATTAAATTTTTCTTCTCTTTTTTTTTTATTACTTTTTTAATCTCCATACAGTATCATCTGAGATTTCGCCACCCCCTATCCTACATAATCTCCATCCCTCGTTGGCATTAATTGAAAAACAACAGTGCTGGATTAGTTTTGACGGTGATTATAATGGAACGGAAATTTAGGGTTCAAAGTAAAAGCTTCTCTATATAATATATTATGTGTATGCATGTGCGGCTGAATTATTCGTTGGGACTTTAGATTTAGATTGACACGTTTAGGGAGCGAGCTAAGGTTGATTCCACCTCTCGCTGACACTTCGGAGTACTTAATGCTGCTGCCTGTCCCAAGTAATACGTCACGGAATGCCTCTGACGTTTGCTTTTCCCTTTCTATTACTCACCACATAGCCTCACCCCCGACTTGTGTATGTATGTAGGAAATGTTCCCGACGCGGCCAACCCACTGATCCTCTCTTTAACGAACGCACATCAACGGAACCACTTTTCCCTCAGGTTACGAGATTTCATTCGTTTTCGCCTATACCTTTGGATCATCCGACATAGATAGCCGTACCTATATGTATTAACTATCTGCAGTCACCGTTCGAGATAGGAATAATTTTTCATCCCGCTTTTTGAGACCTTGGTGAAAGCGGTATCTTCATTTGGTCGAAAGTTCTAAGTTATTTAATATCGTGGGTATAGGGCACCCGGCATCTTCGAAAGAGTCTGTCTCTAAAATAGAAGAATATGCTTATTGCGGTGGATTTCTCGTAAATAATAATGACAAGACAAAAATTTTCAAGGAGAAAATTTCGTAGGGCCAACCGTTTCCAAATTAGAGTTTTTCCAAGTCGACGAGAAATCTGGGAGTAAGACATGAGCCCACGTCAGGAACGTCGGCCTAGTTGTACTTACGGCATGTCAACCACTAAGTACGCACCAAATCTCGTCGAATGAGAACATTACGACGAGGAATTTATTCACCAGTTACTACAAGCAAATGTCCGCGTTTCCTGAACACCCTTTTCAGATATGTTCATCCTTCGGTTTCGCAGATCAGAAATCATAACGAAATCCGAGGTGTATGATAATTTTTTTTTCTTTTCGTCTGGAGAGAATCTCTTTTGTGTTATTTCAAAAAACTGAAGTGACCAGAAAAAAGAAAAGTTCAATTATAGATATATGATGCTGGAATGCGGTGAGTGATATCCAGAATTAAAATACGGCTACTGATATATATCTTCATAGTACCTACTACGGGGTGCCAGAGTTACGATGAAATTGGGAATGGTAGCGGTTCAAAGCGATAGGTGGAAATGGATAGAATTCCTGATATATGTATATCTGGTATATACATACACACGATACATGTTATACATATAATACATAGACACCGCGATACGAACGTAGAACATCTTCTCTTCGATCGATTAAAGCGTATAGACTGTAATTTCACGGGTATGTAGTGCAGAGTATGAAGAAGCCTCGGAGTGCTCAGTTTCGAAAATTAGATTTTGTCCGAGGAAGAGCTCTCGCGTGTCCTTGGACGAATGAGAACAAAAGGAAGTAAAGCGCCAGGAAGCAAGAAAGCAGGAATAGGCAAGGAGGTAAGAAGTCGGGTAAGAATCGGTGTCGAGTTTGGCGCGAAATGCTCCTGAAAGCACCGTTGGAGAGGTAGAGATGACTAGAGATGTCTGGGTTAAAATGTTACCCTGCGGCAAACCCAATTCCCATCCCTAGCCCCGATTCTCGCAAGGGATTCCCTAGGCTGGGAAAACGGAGACGAACATTTCAGACACTTAGGAAGTTTACTTCTTCCCGAATAAAATCAGCATCGTGTTTCGAGGTGATATTTTATCACGGCGATACGCGGTAGGTAAGTACCTATCGAAGGACTTTGATAGTTGACAGATGTTATGGCGATAAAATGGCTTAACTAATTCCAAATCTCGTATGGCTGGGCCGAGGTGCCGAAATTCATATTAATTTCAGAATTAATGACGAATAACGAATAACGTACACGGCGAAGAGGGGAAAAAGTAACGCTTATCATTCCGCAGACATAAATCATTGTTCGATGTGACAAAAATTTGAGTGTAGACTGCCGCTCGGGTTCGTGCTATGGGCGGGTGGGAACTTTTTCGTGACTTCTTCGTATAGCGAAGGCGCTGATAAATTAAATGACTGCTCGGGTGACAAGACGAACGTGCCCTCGGCAAAAATAAGCCTGAGCCTTCGCAGAGGCGTTATTCGATTGAACGAAAGGTGATGCTGTTTTTTTTTTCTTTTTTTTTCATCTTTTTTCCTTTGTAATAAGTGATTTATGGGTATGTCTTGCTTATTTAGGATAAATCAGATTGCGAGGATCAGCCGATGCCGGATTCTGGTTGAAAAGTGGGATTTTCGAAGAGACGAACCTCGGTATTATATATACTTGAGCCTGATTTCGAACGGGAAAAGATACCGCGGCAATTTATCCCAGCTAGGAATGACAATAAAGAACTAAGCTTAAGTTAGATCGGGAAATACGCACGATTTCTATATAAATATAGATCGAAAAATTCAATTCCGGAAGTCGCGCCGCGGCTACATATTACGGATTATTTTTTCCATCTCCTGACAAATTGGCGGCGAGCCTAAACTTATTTCCGGTATTTGCGATAGCGTCAGAGAAGGGCACAAGCCGAGGGTTGGTCAACCTTGAAATAAGTTGCGACCCACCCTGCAGAGAGATATCTTTTACCAAGTGTTCGACATTGATCAAATCGCCTTCCTTCTCCTTATATACGCAGTTATTACATTTGTGGAACAACATTCACTTATATTCCGAATTTCAAACCTACAGCATCTGACTGTAGATTTTTTCTCTTCTTTATTTTATTTTTTTTCCCCCTTTTGAACGGAGATATATATCCTTACCTCGAGATGTTCGTGCGCGAAGGTTTCCAAGGTCTTCGTCGAAGGCGAGTCTTCGCTGTTCTACTTTAGCCCAACATCCAGCTGAAGCTATTCGTCTTCAACCGCGGCAGTGCCTAGCGACAGCGAAATATGTTCCGAAAAACGCCGACGGATAAAAACAGAAACAATTCGCCAACGATACACATGGTTATATTATCGAGTTGAATTATTTATGACTGAAGTAATGAATAATTCGCTCCCTTTTTTTCCTTTGATTTTCCTTTTTCCTTTTCCCTTTTTTTTTTTTGTTCCTCTTTTCTCTAGTCTCCTTTTCCTTTCCAGAGCTGTTATCGAAAACGAAACGTTGTCGTAGTGGCAGCGGCATCTTTTTATGTATATAAAATCACCGGAGTATAAATATCAGGCGAGATCCCTGCCATTGCCTGCCGATTGAAGTAAAAGTGAGGAATAAATGGAAGAAGAAGAAGAAGAAGAAGAAGAAATAAAATAAAAAAAGAGAGCAAAGGCAACGGAGTCACGATTTCTGCGAGCTGGGGACAGAGCAGACGCAGGAGTTTGAAAGGAAAGGGGTTAAGTTATGCGGGGAATGCACTATACACGCAAATGTGGGCTTTATTGAAGAGGAAAGCGGACCAAACCATTATAACCCCTCTTTCGAGTTTCTCACGACTAGAAATACGACGACCGCGACCGGGCGCAAGGCTCTTAGACGTCGTAGGCATCGTGGGTGCCGTTCCATAATCTGATATTTGTTTTAAAATGTCAGGATATTTTTTCCCAAAATGTGAACAAAATATGTTTAAGTTTAGCAATGAGTGAACGCCATTCGTTCAGCTTCTAGTTCTTCACGGCATCTTAATTGTAGGTCTGACGAAAAAGTTGCGGATGCAGAAGGCAATTCGAGGGAGTTTTAAAGTTTCCCATGGGTACCTTGACGGATTTGTTCACCCTGACCAGTTCTACGCTCACGTTGATATGCATGGAGGGATGATTTCCTACAAAAGGCTTGTTAAAAATACCACGATCTCTGCAATCCTCGTTCCAATTCTCAACCATTCTTTAGGGTTTATTTCTAGCTAGACGAAGAAGTAAGCTTCGTGAAAAAGTGGGGCGCAACGAGATGCACGAGAGCCTCCACGCAACCAGTCGTTTATCTTCACTACTTCAAGCGCGGGATGATAAAACGGCTCTCTTCGCTGGACGAAGGACGCGAGGTGCTTTTTCACCGACATTTTACTCGCCATATTCGGAACGGGTCCTTTATGGTAATGAATCTTCGAAACAAGCCCAGCGAGGATTTACGGTGTCCACGAATCTTGGAGGAAGGTAACGCGAACCACCGACTGAAAGTCACTTCTGAAGGAGAGATGTTTGCCGGAAGAGGGTGGGGGTTGATACTGTTCATACTTTGGCAATCTTCATAAGCTGCAAATGATTTCAATATCTATTCGCAGCTATAATAGTACCATGATAGTACCATCTGCGTAACTCTGCTTTCAGATGACCATAATCCGTTGATTAATTATGGTGTTGATATCTGGTCAAGATGGTGCTTTTTGTAACGGGAGTAATTAAATTGTGAGTCCGTACTTTGGCTCGTAAAAATTAAAAAATTATCTCCGTCACCAGCGTGACTATACAAACGAGCTTTTCGCGGGTCCGTAAAATTAAGAACACTTGGATTTCCGTAGTTAATCTCAACTTTTTCTTTCTCACCCGTGCTTGTTCGTTTTTTTTTTATACTTTCTTCCTTCCTTCCTTCCTTCCTTCCTTTCTTCCTTCCTTCCTTTCTTCTTTTCATCTTTTTATCTTTTATTTTATTAACTAATTTCGACGTGATGAGAATCCTTGCTTCTCTAAACTTGTATCAAAAGTTAAATTTAAACTTTTCACCTGTTTTCTATTTTCTTTTTCTTATCTCTCGGCGCTCGCGGTTCCAATACCCATTACACGAAGGCCTCGATCAGAGAACATGACAAGTTCTTATAAGTTGGCTACAACTCTTGTGACCATAACAGAGCCTGGGATGGGAGTTGTATTGAGTTAGTACAACTTACCCGCGGCTGCTAGGGTGCGGACAGGGATGCGAAAATTGCCTGTCAGAAAGTCTCTCGAAATGTCGAAATTGCTTATTGCCGCATTCCTTGATGTTTCGCGATCTTTCCAGAAGAATGGATCTGCAGCAATGATGAATAGCATTTCAATTTGAGAAAGTAACACTGAACAATAACCATAGAGCGACAGTTTGATTCCATGTTCCACGAAACTGTCAGAGTTTGAATAATTTCAGGCTCAATCATCATCAAAAATGTCCATTAAAAAAGTATCTGCTGCTATATCAAACAAGTTCCTTTAGCACGGCCATGACGACACGACAATTCCATTTGGTTCGTGCCGAAGAGATGAAGGGAATCGGTAATAACCCCAAGGTAGGCAGAATAAAATTAACCTCCCTGCTGTGCTTTCAATAAGTAAAAAGCGGACTGGGATGACACTTTCAACGAATTATATTAAACTTTATCTTCTTCGAAAGTCCTGCCTGTACTGCCGGCCATAAACTTAAAACGTACTCCAAGCTCCAGATGGAGGATTCGTTCCTATAAACGAGGGAAGTTCGCTGTTACAGGTCGGAAATATCGTTGGTTTGTTACTTTCTTAATTGGCCAAATGAATTTCATTGCTATCTGTAACGATTGGTAGAATAAACGGTAGTCTCTTTGCCGCTTCCACGCTATCGCTCAATCATCTATGGTTCCGGCTCAGTTCCGTTTCTTCGCGTTGTCACACGTAACTTTCGTTTTCGTTTCTAATTCTGCTGCCTATTGGCTTGCCGTTTTGTTGTCTTCTCTTCCACAATTTCCGTCTTTGATATTCCATTGGTATTCTGAGCAACGTTCATCTTCTCGAAGTTTGGCACGATGCAACAACAGATGGTAGTTTTGGGATTGTAGGGTGGCATCAGTGCGGGAAGCTACCCCAGGAACTTTGTTACAAATCCTCGACCGTAAACTTGCGACATTGGCAAGGGAGCGTCGGAATCATCCCCTTCTGTGTGGAGAATCTCTACTTAATACTGTCCGGTACTTCAGGCCCGCTGATGATGGGATCCTCGCGGTGTATGGCATGGACGTAAAACGTAACCGTAACTCCAGTCTTCTTGCGGTTCTTGCCGAAAAATGTAAGGGTGCCCCTTGGACGACGACGGAATTGGTATGCGGTCAGATTTTTAGTCATATACGTACGTCGTTTTGCAGTCTGTCTGCCTCTGCGGCGAGACCGTGGCTCTCCTCGACTCTAACCCCCGCGAAATTGTAAGAATTGAAATATTTCACGCTGCCTTAGGGGTGGCATCAGACAGTCGATTCAATAGAGAGCAGCTCAAAGTTGGGTCGTAATTAGGAGCGTGAAAAGATTTTACCGCCGACGAATTTCGAAGTAGAAGCATTCTCTGATAAATTATTCAATTTCGAAGAGGCGTTCCAATTGCTGTTCATTCTCGATCGCAGACGAGTGGAGTGTTCTTTTACGTGCAGGCAATCGAGGTACCACCAAAGTCTTTGGGGTTGCGCTATACCCTCCTCTCTTCGTTACCCTCGTGCTAACCACTCGCCAGCTCTTGTTAAAGGGCGTTCTTTCGTAGAATCAAATCGCGTTTGAAAAGGAGTACTTTCCTCGGATGGACAGTCGTACAATGTGCACTTTAATAAGTTTCCGTTCAATCCATAGTCCAGTGTATAGTTCAGCCACACTCTCGATGTAGGTATCATTACTTAACGAACCATTACTTCCAATAAAATCATAGCCGACGCGAAATTGCTAATGGGATTCATTAGAGCGTGACAGCAGGTATATTCCATTATGCGAAGTGATAGGATATCGTCAAGCGGGGGAACACATGTTCGGTTACACGAGGCACTATCAGGATTTGTTTGAAGAATACGATAATGATCTGCGAGACCATATCGAAGTGAAGAATCTTTTCTGTCACAGCGCAGGATGATCGTTTTCAACGTATTTTACATAGCCACTCTATGCAGCATCATTTTATTTGTAGTAGTAGGGTCGACTGGGCTTGAAAACTCTATAAAGGTATTATACTGAACCCTACCACCGTACGAACCTCGACCTTACCGGCTTACTTTCGGCGTAGCACGTGTTTGTAACTCGCAAAACGTGACTCGTTGCTAATTACTTTGAAGGTAGGTATATCCGGTTGATGTTGTTTGCACATAAATAATTTTCGTAATCATTGTGTTAGATGCATGTTTCGGGCTTGTGATCCATGAAATCTACATGTTCAACCATGTTTCAGTGTCTGAGTATCGATGCAATACAAAAAAATGTCAACTATCTCTTTGATATCAAGTTACCCGATATTAGTCCAATTCAACGGAGTAGAAATGCGTCGTAATGTAAAGCAACTGGGATTCAAATGTAATGAGAATCGGCAAAGGATCTATCTAAATGTGAAAAGATCAAAGATTTCTTACGAGAGTATTCGATTAATACGACCTATAGGGACATACATATCGATATCAAAACGGCTGTCGCTCGAAGCACAAGACCTATTGAGTCCAGGGATAGTATAAACAGTATAACCAGTAATAAAGTAGATAGCCTGAAAAATATCAAGCAATCTTCAGAATTTACAATCGCGACCAGTATTTTTGCTGACATTATACAGCGAGTACTTCGAAATCTATGAATTATAAAAGACCACTTGGAATGTAGTACATTAGGTAAAAGCCCAGCTTTAACCCACTCTAATTTTCTATGGTAAAAGTCTAACGGCGGTCGAGTGTGAAAATGTGCACCATTGTCATTGTTGAGTGTAAAACAGTACAAAAAATCTGACATTTGTACCTGACATTGCGTGTTAGAAATTTTCCATGTACAAAGTGAAATTTTCTGGAAATTTATTTTCATGCTGATCTCATGCTAAGCATGAATTCATTTGATTTATATCATTTTATGAACGAGTGATGTGGTTAACAGATCTACCACAAATACTTGCTCATCATTGAAACCTGTTGCCAAGTTCAGGTTTGACCTTTCAAGAGCCTCTGGGTATCTGCAGGGGTTGTTCTGTAAGGATTCAAAGTGGAAATATTATGTATACGTATTAGATTACATCTTTTTATCTTCTTTTGCGATCATTTATCAGACGTTTGATTTTACAACTTTTAACAAATATCTCAGCCAAAATTTTTTTCTCCCCTATTCAAATCTCGAGTCCATTATAAGTCCCGGGCTAAACGCAGACTTCGCCATTCTCTCAAACGGCAGAAAACATGCAAAAAACAAAGTGTATAGGTATGTACCCAAATAAATATACTTGGCAGCCAAACTCGACCGTGTTCGAAGGATCTAATGAAACTTCCCAGGGGATGGAGGCTCGATAAAAAATAACCCTAAGCAATTCTTGCCAATAAGTTTTTTAGGCGTATTTTCTGCGGTGGCCGGTGAGCTCGTGCCAAGTTTTCCTAGTAAGGACAGAGTCTGCAGGTATCTCCACACGGCTGTAAGCTAGTTTTTTTTTTTTTTTTTTTTCAGAAGGTCTTCTTTTGACACGTACGTCGGAATCATCTATACGATATCCCCCTATCGCTCATATATAGATATATTATATGTAACAATAACAGAATCTAATTTAGATTTTTTTTGTTCCTCTTTCAGGAGGAGTCGAGATCGTATGTACAATTTCAAACTGAACTTTTTCCACAGCCACGAGAGTAGCTTAATATTTCAAACAGGAGCTGGTACGGTCTTTAGGACTAATTGGCTGGAGTTTTCGATACATATTTTATGTGAACAGAATAGGTAGGAGATGAAAACTGAGCCTTCTTCAAAAGACTTTTTCAGACTTTGTTGATATAATGCAAGTCGATTTCTACCGCAACTCGTCTCTTCCCTGCTGAAACGAGAGGAGCAAAAAGAAGGAACAGAAGCTCTGAAAAAAAGGGAAAAAACCAAAAATTAAGGGCAGCCATCACGCGAATATCTGTCTCCAGATTTGTTAGAGACAAAAAATAATACCATGATACCGTCATAAAAGCATACTTTTTTCTCATACTTACTTTGCACCAACGTGGATCCTGTAAGTAATTAATGACGATTGATTGAGGTTCCCCTCGGAGGGTGTACTGGCGTCCATAAGAGGCCTAATGCATTTGATTTGTCGCCACTCGCCAGATAGATTTAGTTATTGTCACTTTCCCCACCAGAATTAAATTGAATAGCTCATCCATCATAATATTACATCCGCAGGTGTTTTTCCACGAGAAAGTAAGCCTCGTGTAGATTTCAATGGGTACGCGTGATATTCGAATGGAAAAAAAAAATTATCTTGCAAGATGGAAATTTTTCCTTTCAGAGGTTCACCGGTCCGATCGTTTTTAAATATTGAATAAGCTGTTGATATTCAAAAGTACTAGGTAAAAATTTTCAGCCCGAAGGTGATTTATCGAAAAACAGAAGAAGCGGCCGAGAAATGACGGGCAAAATAGAAACGTATACAGTACATATAATATACCTATGTATATACGTACATTTAAATGGCTTGGTCAGCTACTCTGTGAAGTTTAATATTTTACGAAATGAAAAACACCCCAAA
Source organism: Tenthredo livida (assembly GCA_963992785.1). NCBI lineage: Eukaryota > Metazoa > Arthropoda > Insecta > Hymenoptera > Tenthredinidae > Tenthredo > Tenthredo livida. The sequence goes on from OZ023068.1 coordinate 21,926,547, forward strand.
TCTGTCAGATAGCATTTTTTGGAGCAGTCCCTCTGACTTTTAACCCAGAAAAAATCCTAATGAAAAGAAAACAGCTGACGTTGATTCGTGAGAATCCCTGGAGCCTTTTCGAGTCGGGTGCTACTCGGTATAAAGTGTCTTTAATATTTATCCAAGGACCCAAGCCGACATGGACTCCAAATATCCAATAAGGGAAGAATAAATGCGTAGGAAAAAAAAACAGTGGAGATCTACCGCACTGCTCACAATAATGTCGGTTTAATCATTCAGCTAAGAACAACCGATATAATTTCTGGAATTCTTATTTTCCAATCTTTGAGTTATCCAAAGCCGCGAACTTGGCATATTCGCAGAGTTGTTTTAGTGAACACATTTATGTTGACGAAGGTCTATACATTTATGATTTCAAGTATTTGTTCTTCGTTTTTCATCGGGAATTTGGAAAAACGTAATGTAAACAGTGAAATGGAGTAAATGTTCAAAGAATAAACAACACGCAACAGCAGCTGGATTCGGAGCCCCGTCGGAAGTGATACGTGTTTATTTTCAGGGTGGTCGCGTGATTTCATTCGATTTCGCACGATATCTAACGAATCTGGCCGTAGCAAGGGTGCAAAAGAAATTGTAGTAGTCTTAGTCTCGGATATAATAAACGATAACTTATTGAAAACTGTATACGTGTATGACGTCCATGTTGCAGACTTGTATTGTATACTTAAATTGTTCAAGTTTTCCAGCCAATTACTAAACCGAACTGAACTCTTCGCCAATTAGTAGAATTTGCATTATCGCATTCACAATCAGAAGCGAGGTATCGAATAATTTTCATATTTATTAATAAAATTCTATCAATCGAGCGTGGCTCGTTATACTCGGCAGCTAATTACCTGCAGCGTTTGTCACGAGCAGATATACAGTAGAGATTTTCTGGGGAGGTTTGCACGATTTTTTTTTGCAGGGTAGGTATAGGTAGGGGCGCAGCTTTGGGTCTGGTAAACGTCGATCGATTAAGAAACAAAAAGTAACAGTCTCGAATTAATATTTATTAGTTCGAAACTTTTGCTCGTGATGATTTATCGAGAAAGTTATCGCCGCCCATCTACTTCCTCGTGCCTCCTACCAGTCCTAAAAACCTCAACCGTCCACCACCAACGCAGCATAATAGTCGAACGATTTAAAGTTTCGGGTAAAAGCTCGAGATTTTTATTCCTTCGTCGTCCCTCTCTATTGAAATAATGATCGCTGCTGTGACATTTGGCGATCTTGATAACCCGGGGAAAACGCTGAAAAAATGATCGGAAAAATCCGTGACTTGATTCGTATTCCCCACCCCAGCACAATCTATAATATTCTTTATTCGATTAAATACACGTCGGAATAATTAGGGCACGACACGAAACGCATAAGGGTGAAGTAGTAAGGTCACGTACGATAAGGGTAGGACCGTTCTCCTTGACTTTTAGTACCACCGGTTGGCAGAAAGTTGAATCTCGTGACCCTAGAGACCCGTTTGTTCACATCGAATGATATCTACGTTGCCTAGGTCGCACATAGAACGAACACGGTACAAGTCTCTTCGTTATTCACGTTGTCGAATGATTGTTATCAGAGAACAAGCCCAACTTTAGCCACCGTATTGATATGCGAACAATTCCCCGCAAGCTTCGAGATAACGATGGAGCCTTGAGGCAGTCAACTATTTTATCGTCAAGTTATTGCAGAGTGCAGATCGCTTTATGCATTTATACCTACGTATATATCCAATATTAAAAAGTTGATCGATTCACAATACCCTCCTCGAAAATTTCGAGATCTCGGAGATCTCTATTCGTCTTCTGATTGGCATATGAGTTTCCTTGATAGTGGACAGCTCGTGTCCATCCCGATCTATTCAACAAGCGAGATACGTGGAATAACCTCATGTGACGTGAACTAGCGTCGAGACTTGACGTTTCTTCAGCGAATGCAGGTGAATTGAAAAGCTTCTCAACGTCTGCATCGAATTATTTCTTCCATGACTGCAGGCTCCAGACTGCAGCAATCGCGCCAGTGCAGGCAATTAAATTATGACAGCAAGGATCGCAGGTGAAGTATAGGATTCGGGGGACAATATAATGGATTCTTAGTTTCGTTCTGATAATTAAAAAATAGGAATGCAAAGCCACAGACCGATCGTCTTCATTATAAATGAAATTTCGACGAGCAGCAGTGCCTATGGCTTGCGTCTTGATTAAATTGACAATAAATTGGTAAGCGCTATTCGCGGATTCACATTCGATGCAGAAGTGGATAGTGAACGAGCTGACTATTGGCACAAGTTTGGTCGGTGCACTGGTAGAAAAGCGTAGAGAGTTTTCTTTTCAGCAGAATTCAATCGGGCCTCGATATCGCTTAACCAGTTTCTTCCAACCTGCTGCTTTTGTGTTCGCTGGTACAAAGCTTTATCAGCTACCTAAGTAGTCGTACTACAGCCTCCGCAAGGAGTATACGATATCTTCTATTGTTCTGCGGAGGGGGGAAGAGATATTACAACTTGCGGTAAGAGCATCTCGTATACAAGTCCTTGATACTGGCCATGATTAATGCAAAGTCCTCTAGCGGACACCACTGCCCACCACATTCATGTTTACGCGTTTTGGCTCTGTCCCATTAACAAATACCTCTCTTCTCTCCACGATGTCGCCATCGCCCTATATCCGAGGGAGTATTCCACCCTCGGAACCAAAACAAGCGAAAGAAATATCGCGCTGAATATAACCGCACTGCGTTGTGCGAGATGGGAGCGACAAACCGACGGACTGGCTAACGAAGCAGCGTATACAGACCAACTGAAATATGGACCTCATTCTGCGCGATGTAGAAAAAGCTCCATTTCAGAGATTCACTGTGACTCGTGGTACTTCGTTAAAAGCCAGTTATACCTTCTACATATACACACATAGTCAAAGTTCTACATGTTCACATACACGATTGGCGGAAGCGATGTTTGCGAGTCAAGTGGTGCGTGCCTGTGTATATGTGCTCGAGGTATCTTTTATTTCTGTCCTTTTTATAGATCAATATAGAAATCAGAGGAATATCGAGGTCTGCGTTGAATTATAGACGTGGACATTAAAATGTTGCCAATTAAACCGGTCGGTGGTAAAATGTCGGGCAATAAAAGCACGCTGGACAGATGGATGCGGATGAAGATATGTAGTTAGGTCTGTGCGGGTTAGTTATAAAGATGAAAAGTTACCTTATATATCGCTCGGTTCGATCTCTCGTGGCTACGTGATCTGAAACCTTTGAAAGTTTCTAAAATATGACGTTCGAACATAGTCTGTGTAGACACATGTGAGAAGTATACTTGTACATACACACATACCCATACCTATATATATATATATATATAGCCCCGAATCCCCGTCGCATTTCAAGTGACCCAAAGAAGTAACTTTAAGTAAAAGTACGGGAAAAAAAAGAACACGAAATGGATCAAAAAATTTACCCATTACGCGTAAATATTGCGGTCGATCAATATTCGGCAGGTTCACCAGTACCGCAGAGACGAGATGGTGAACTTTGGCGTGTGGTGGCTGTACGTGTTGAAATGCTCACAAGTTTCAAATAATTTCATTGATTCCCTGATGCTTAATTCAGGAGACAAACTTATCTTCGATTTGTGGGATTCCTGAAAAAATGGAATCACTCCCAAAACGTAAAAACGTATTATTGGCGAGAGATTTTCGCTAATATATTCCAAAACCAGTATCAAGCTTACTTCGGCTTTTATGGCTACGCGATGTGACAGTAACTGTATGAAGAAAAATTATATATCTAGTCATCGCAACTCTAACTTGAATTTTGATAAAATCACGATTTCAAGAAAGGAAATAAGCAGCCTTCGAAAATTGGAGATCTCTTCAATCCAATAATAGATAATGAGGATCTGGGTTCAGAGACTTCTTTTTTTCCTTCACACAATCCAACCGTGTATCCTTGGCTAACTCATTTCGTGGACTATCTGCAATTGTCCCATTTTGGTCCCAATCTTTAGCTTGGGAGACCAAGATGTGGGGTGCCAGAGCGTGTAGCCTCACTGTCATCATAGTTGCCAAGCATGGCTGGGATAGACTCAATCTTGACAATAACCGTTGAGTTTAGACATAAGAAGATAAAAATATTCCACTATTCAATGACAAGAATTAATATGTATAACGTAAATGAAAATTATAAGACGAAAATAAAATGTGATTTTTTTCCATACCATCTTGGACTTTCTTGGTTACATCCACAGCCACGATACCAGTCGAAAAAAACCACTCGCAATTTTTGCAATGACACGCCAATTCAAATAAGCTGTCTCGCCAAAGAGCTTCGTCATTTCACATTAGGCACGATCGTGCGGTGATGAATCGAAAGTAACCGAAGTTTGATCAGCTATTGGCACAGCGTCAACGAATACTTGATTTTATGTCAAAATCTTAGTTAAATCGGTTAGTTCTTTATCTGGAATCGTGATCACAAAATAAAATTCTAACTGCCGTTTTGAATTGCAGAATTGGAAATATTAAAAAAAAAGAAACCTAAGAATTTTACAGATGTTGAACATATAAATTATCAGAGCGAATTATAATATTATTTGAGCAAATATTTCAATTTTGCAAACGAGTGAAATTTTTTCAGCGCTTGAGCGGTCAGTAAATATTATATAGTATCGAGATAAATCTATGTATACATCCGATGAATATTCTATGGTCAGTTTGTGTCAGCTGGGTTAACGACCACATAATCTACGGAATTGGTCTATAGAAATCTAGATGTATGAATAAATGACTGATCCTGGTGACAAATTTTTGGCAGGCCTCAAATTCTTCACAGGTTTTCATTTTATTATCGAGAAATATCTAGATCCGGTTAGAGTGCACTTTTGTAAAGCTCTTACTCAGCATCCTGAGAGTGGTCAGTGGACGCAATAATGAGTGACGCTTGCACGTTCATGTGCCTTTCGCATGCTTGAAATTTAATTAAAATCTGAATAATGCGGTCGCCACTGGCGGAGAGAAAACGTGGAGCAGCAAGAACATTTGAGAAGATTTGAGAAGATTAGCGTTGCTTGGTGCTTCGGAACGTTCCTCCAGGAGGCTGGTTTCTTGCTTTGCTTGCTTTGAGCTTGGAGAAGCCTGCAATCTCGCTCGCTCTTTCTGCTCCTTCTGCACCTATTTCAGCCCCACCCCCACCCCCATCCCTCTTTCTCTCTCACCATCCTCATCCTTCGCTTGTTCGTTCTTCATGGTTCTCTTCGTGGTCCTCTTCAGTACGCGGTCTCCGGACGCTGCAGAGAAAAGTCAAGCTACGTTGCCTGGCCTAAGGTTTCCACTCGAGCCGCCAAAGAAGAAATTTCATCATATTTCCTCGGCTTTGTGGATACAATGAGTGAAAAGCGCCTCCCTCTCCATACAACGAGCAAAAAGCGTCGCCCCTCCGTTCCTCCCACGCACTTTACACAGTGCGGCACGTACTTACCTGTGATTGATAAATATAGTTATAAATATACGTTTTTCATTATGCGAGAGGAAAGCGTCCCATCCCTCTCTATAGTTTCATGCCCGCAAAGGCTACTCTGAATAAGTGAATTCATCCCTCGCGGCCATTAATAGATGATGACTTTGATTCGATCCTCGATTTAATCCAGGAGCTATTTCAATTCTCGCCTATAGGTGTTTCACTCACAGGTACAGAAATGGACTCGAAACTATCGAATGAAAATCGAGTTCATTCAACTGCGAAGCATCGAAATGTCAACCAATGCGTTACGGGAAAGAGGATTAGGTCGATCTATTCGATGATAATGATTGTCCATCCCTAAGCTCCTGTTATAGACTTACGCAGCGTTATATACAGACTGGAAACGACCGACGTCAAACAAGTGCCAGGAAAAGTGCCAAGAGAGAAAAGGTATACCACCGGGTAGTCTCATAATAGAAAGGTTCCGGAACGCAAAAGGTTTCGTGCCCACAGGGTCTACGACACTACACGTGAACGTTCTGGAATAACTCAGCTTCGTGCGTTGGGTATATGATTGATACGGCACTAAATCGCGCGAGGCCAACGGCGCTATCTCCTTTCGTGCAAGAGCTTTGCCGGCAGAAGAGAGACGAGGGATGAAGAGGAAAGGCTTCTGCCACTAATGCCTCTGCTTTATCAGATAATGACGCGTCCTCATTCATCTTACGCTGCCTTAGCGACATCCTCGCGTCCTTCGAATGCCGCCATCCGCGCCTTGAGGCACGCTTTCTTCTCGATTTGCACATGAATCTTGACCCAGAGCTTGGGCGAAGGTGCGTTTGCGTTATATATCATCATTCCAGACTTTAATCATCTCTTCATATAATCGGAAGAGTTGAAAATTGACGGGAATTTAAATCCCAATTATTCCGCGGTCGAATAACGATGTTCAAATTTTTTAGATGCCACTTCATCCATTGCGATAATTGACCGATAAACCCGAGCGTTAATAGCCAATAATTTACGACCACAGGATTTTTCTACTGTGCAATTACCTCGAGTATAAGTTACCCTTAACGACCGTTGAACGGGGGAAGTGGTTACTCGACGATAATATACACACAACTGTTATAAAGTGAATATATATGTGGATGCGTGGGTGGTAATATATACGCTACGTTTGGGTGTGTTCTGCTTGAAAGAGGTTCTGCAAATGATCAGCGTAATATTTTTGATCTCTTGTCGATAACGTATGTGGATTTTTGCCACAAATCACTTACGGATAACGGAGCTGAATAATTTTTGAGTTGCAAAGTGATGCGTTACATATATATATGTGTATCCAGGTCGACGACCTTGTCTTAAAGAAGGATAATAGATGTTGAATAATAGGAAATTAATTGTCATTAATCTGCACCTACGGGCACACGTCATGTATTTTCTTTGCGGTCCATTAAAGTCTGCAAATTGCGTTTTTCAAGTCTGCACGTGTCTAGGTATATTTATGAACTTTTCCTAGAGAATATAAATTCTACTTCTCGGCTCCATTTGATTCTCGTATATCTTTACGGTTCAACGATTAACGCGACCGGTCTGAGACTTTAGAAACGTGTCTATCGCTGAATCGATATGTGGAGGAAAAAAGAACCATCTATACGGGACTAATATAGCAACCGATGCATAGCACCGGAAAAATTTTATACCTGTGCGAGGCTGCGTCACATCTCGTGTATTTGTTTGGTGTTGCTTCGTTTTTTTTCTTCTTTTTTTCCAATTTCATTATGTTGGTGAGCTAGAACATGCAAAAAAATCCTCCCTTGCATCGAATGAACCAGTAGGGAGAAGCTGGAGAGAGGACGGCTCTATGATGAGGACAGGAAACGGGTTGCGCAAAGGGTAGCGCTGACGTGGATTGTATAACGGGTCCGCTACGTCGTCAACTCTGCCAGTCACATTCGACATAAAATCAATGTTCTGATACTCATTTACATATAAATTATACAGACGTCACGTTATTGAAAATCAAGTCTCACGCCTGCTAGGAATTCAGATGCTCCAGAAACGCGGCAATTTTTCGTTTTTTTTCTTTCTTTTCTTTCTTTCCATTCTGCAGTTTTTAAATCATTTCTCTTTTTCGTTTTTATCCATTTTAATTGGATCACCAAGTCCTTATCTAGCTTGGATGTAATTAAATTATACATCGAGAACGAGAGGGTATTATATTTGCAGCCGACTCGTTTGTACCTATACTCATCGTAGAACATTCTCAATGACATTCCACTCCCTCCTTTTTACATACAATTATTTCCCCCTCGTATACGTATAGCACGTAATACATGCCTGCCACTTCCGTGATATTTTTCTTTGTTTTTACATCACGTGTTACAGGACTGAATAAAGAGATGTGAATAATCGAAAGGTCAGAAACGCCGAAATTTAGGTGATAAGACTATAAATGTACTTTTCGTGCTACATATTTATTATACCTAATGTATTACTGTTACAGATTTCAAAGAAACATCGGAGATATATACTTATACGTATATAAAGAACGATATTCGATCTTTCTAACCGTTTGCAAAAGGTTGTTCAAATCGCAGGACAATTTCTCCGAAAATCCTGCGACTTCAAAGACGACTGAGATAATCTCAACTTGATCCACTTATTTTAAGGACGTTAATAAAACGAAATCTCTCGGCGTCCTATCACCCGACACTTTTGAAACGAATCTCTTTAACGAAACAAAAAAGAACAAAAAATAAAAAATAAAAAATAGGAGGAACGAAGAGACGAAGAAAAAAGTTCAAGTGACCTCAGCCCAAGTTCTGGAAATAAATAAGAAATTATCTAAGCAGCGGAATGGTTGGATTTGTTGGCCCGTAAATAAGAGTCGACGACGGAAGAGATCAGATGGCTGTAAATCGCAGCGGGTCGAGGGGGTCCAGGGTTGAGGTGCGATGGTTGGGGGCGGTTAAGCTCCGTCAGTAAAACAGAACCAGGCCGAGTACTCCCGTGTTTCTACAAATCACAATTGGCGCCTCTACCTTCACCTCGGCATCCCTCTCCGGGCACCCTCTTCCAATTGGTGGTTATACGCTAGCGGTTAAAACTCTTCACCTAAATCGGGAAAATTAAAATTCCCTGCATATTGGAATTGGCCCGGTTCTCGCGTAACGGTTAGATTTTGATTTTCGACCGAGACCCGAGACTATATCATCCAATTCATTTGAACAATATGAATTTTTGGAAAGTTACTCAAAGTGACACAACTGTTTTTAATTTTTCTAATGGTCCGTTGAATCTCTTTCATGGGGTGAAAACGACGGAGAGATAGATACAGGGTGAGAGAGGATGAAAGGGCGTAAGGGTGGAATGCTGAGGGATATCGATAAAGAGAGAGAAGAAGCAAAAAAAAAACGCTAAAAGAACCGGCGTGTCGGTGATGGATCATTTTCATCCAGAGCCAGGAACTTCTGGATCGTAGGATCGTAGAATTTGGATGGATCTGGAAGGATCTGCCTTAACTCTTCACCGTCGAATACTGATTTGCAGTGATTTCCTTCGACATCGCTTAGGTACGCGTGGGGTTTCTCCGTCTGTAACAAGCTTCTTTCACGATCTTTCCGAGGATTATGGATCCAAAACCGTAATTTTATCCTTAAAGCTTGCAATCGCCTACCTTTCATTTGTGATTCTGAATGGAGTAAGATTTAAACCGGGGAAGAAGTCGTTATGAAAAGGATGACGCGCTTGTCAACTACACGAGAAAGTCTCTCAAATGAGACCAATTAGCCATTCAATTTTCCCGCAAGACGCCTGGCTAAAGCAGCGCGTATACAACGTACGCGTGGTGCGTTACAAGCCCTTGCCTTGCCACTGCAAAACAATTATCTTCCGGGCGTGTGCTTCGAAGCTTTAGGCGAGGCTTTAAAAGTGGCAATTTCCAGGAGACGCGCCTTCTCCGGCAATCGGTAGCAATGAGAAGGCAGAGCTTGGGTCGAGGAACTTCCTTTTCTAGAAATAAAGATAAATTGCTGTAGGTATACGTTTCGCGGAGGTGGAAGATTGAAATTCAAGCGTGACAGGGTCACCGATACATCTGCATTAGCCAGTATCACATTGGACTCTTTCCTCTTACTCCGAAACCTTATTTCCCATGAATTTTCAAAGCAGTTGATTTGATAAATCCATAACGAATTCTGCATGATTTTCATATGTGAAATCTTTACCTTGAATAAAAGGAATTTCTTTTTCACGTGGGTAGAAATCCTTGATCTAATACGCTACGGCATCGTGGCAGTGATACAGGCATGAATCACACGAACTGGCAGCCTCTTAACCCGAGGCAGAGATTCCCTTTCACAACTCCTTACATAGGTTGGTACATGAGATTCTCTGTTACCTTTTTCGGCCCAGATCGCAGTCGACAACCTCGGACCATGTTTTCATGCACCTTTTTTCACAAACTGCTTGCAATATATATCGATTGATGGTCGCGGAAAAGCGACGATTTTTTAAAAAGTAAACAGTAGATGCAGCTTCCAGCTTTGGGTCCTTTCACTGTAGTAAGACAAGGAATAAATCGAAGCTGGGGCATTCTTCCAATCGAAGTTTGCCGTTATATCTCGTGGGTTCATGAGTGAAGGTGAAATTCATAATGAAATATTTATTCATGTTAAAAAATTGTAGTCCTTTAATTCCGACGATGTGAGTTTCCAGAAAAAAGGATATTTCTTTCCCCTTTTATAAAAAACAAGGTCGTTCTTTAGAATTTCCGTTACAGAAGATCAGATTTTCTGAGTGTATTCGGTAGTATTTCTTTGAGTAATGCGACGCCGTGTAGAGTTAGTTCTCTATTTTCATTAGTTTGGTAAATTTTATTTTCCTGAGGCTTCTCCACTTTACTTACTCTCCCGTTTTTTGCTTCGAGTGCAACGCCCCGGAGTTGTTGGGTCGCTAGTCCTCGCCGAGGGCACGTAGTACGTAAACAACGATCTGAGCCTAGGAGTGTGCGACTAGGCCCTAGGGATGATGCTTGTGTTTCTACGAAATCGGCTATAAATAAAAGTATTTGCCTTGGGCGGTCCTGAAGTCTCCATAAAATCTACGAGGACAACATCGAATGCGCAAACGTTTCGTCTTTAGACGGTCGTTCCTTCGAACGGTTCGCACTACTTTGCCTTCGTATTCCAAGGCTCTGAGCTGGTGTAATGCCGACAAGAAAGGTGCAGACTTTGCTGCACTGATGTTAAAGTAGGTATACGTCCTCTATCTACTCAGAATACCTGATGGAGAAGCTGGAGAAAGAATAAAATTGTCGGTTTATAAAGTTGAAGACGTACAGTCTTCATCTTGACCCTCGTCACTGTCAAAACTATAAATAATTTTGACTTGATTTTTTTCAATATTACACCAGCTGTAACATATCCAAAGAAATTTGAATAAATGAATAATAATTGTTCGTTGAAATGCAAACCCGAATATATTTTGATGTATACCTACCTACCTACCTGCATGAAGTTATACTATAAGTTGTAGAGGAACACGAACGAAAATAATTGGAAAATCGCTCGTCCTAGACTCTAGAGAGAAAAAGATTGTTCGAAAATGAAACAAAACGGAGATTTATAAAATATTTTCAACTCTATTATATTTTATATAAAAATATGCCAACAGTTTTTTGAATTTTTGGTATTTTAAAAAGCTTTTTGGTGTACGCTGACCTCATTAGCATAATTTGTCTCAATTAGCATCGCTTTACTGCAGCCAGTATAATAATAAGCGTAGGGTATATAACGCGTTACACCTAAGTCTGATTATTTTTTTTCTTTGTCAAGAAGGTAATTCAAGCGCAGGTCAAAGTGCGAAAATCTTTTCTATTGCATCTTTGTTCAGTTTTTTTAAGGGCAAGTTTGTACGACTCGAGTCATAACGTGACATAAATTGCCAGTGAGATGGTCTACAGGAAAAATAAAATAAAATAAAAATGTGGGAGGGCTGTCGCGGCTCCGAGTTAAAGGGCAGAGGTTAAAGGGTGAAAGCATCAAGGTGTTATTGGCACTAAAAGTATTGAAAGTATCAAAGGGACGAGAGCCCTTCACAGTGGTTCGGCCCTCACATTGAGGAAAGAGTTACAGCCATCGCATTGAAATGAGAAATTTCTTGTAGGTATTATAAGCCAATAGACGGTAAAGGCTTTTATCGTATTTTTATGACCAGGCTAATGCGTATAGAATATCTTGTGCACCCAAAGAGCCATAAGTAAAATATACGCCCTACGTAGGTATGGGTATATATATTAATATTGACAGTTTTACTTCTCGTCGACGTCACCATAATCTCCGTTGAATCTTTGCAAGTCATCTTTCGAATTTCAAACATCGTTTTTTCCTACCGTGCGTGTAATTTGGGTGCGAAGGCAAAGTTTAATATTTACTTATCATTAATCGCACGAATGCACTGATTGCGACTAACGACTTAAGCCACATATTATCTAGCGAAAAATGACAGATTTAATATTTCAATTAAAATTACCACGCTAACGAATGCTCGAAAATTTTTTTAACCGTGAAGCTCTCGTGACTACTCATATCTTTACAACACATAGAAACGATATACCAACACCTCGTGGACTTGTATTTTTTTCAAATAAACGTTAGACTGTTACAGCCTAAGCGATAGAGACTGCAGACCACCTGCAGACCGACAAAACGATTTTATTGATAATAGTGAGATAATTGCATGTATGAAGCTTCAAATTTCGAAGTTTGATCAGACTGCTTGCTATCTTCCGATACGTAACTCAAAAGTTCAATCACGACCTATGTGATTTTTAATTTGAAAATTGTATGGTTTTTTTTCGTGTCTAGTAAAAAATATGCGAAAACGTTTGAAACTGATCGTAAGAATATTCCTAGAATTGAAGAGTGTACAATAGACTATTGTTATGATATTTGTGTCTGGCACTTTCGGTTTGTCAATTTTATCGAAAATTCACGGTGGCTTGAGAACATAACAGCGTGTGAAATTCGGAATCTATCTCGCAAATATATCACGGAATAGCGTGCTTACGAGATATTGCAATTTTCCTTATTTTCAAAGCATGCCAATAACTCCGCAGGCCTCTTGATGTTTCTTTCATACACGGTATTACCATCGGGAAACGCGCTTTATTCAATCGTTATTCCGATATGAAATTCAACCTCCACTCACCGCTGAACGAAGGAAAAATGGATACATACTACAAAATTAACCAGCGAGCAAAACGTATTATACAAACATATATTATACTCGAAATCATATTTCGCATACGTAGATTGAATCATTTCATTTTCTGTCCACAACGTAGCGGAATAGCATATCACACCTATATACAATGTACCTCCAATATTGCATGTAGATTCAATTGCGTTTGGGTGTCTATTTTTCTAAAGCATAACGAGACGGATGAGGGGTGAGTAGAACACGATCTAGCATTTAATGACCTTTTCAATCGATATTATTGAATTTGACACGGTCCAATGATACTAGCAAATCCGCGGCGGTACGCGAGAGTACCATGCATGTATAGGTATACGTGTGGGTATTCGGATATTCAAATATTTCTATATCACAGATTTTACGAGATTGATATGAGATCCAAACTAGTTCATCGAGCCATAGCTGCAACGGATGAACCATGAATGCGGATGAACCGTATGAATATACTCGGATAAATACTCGATCTATTGCTGCAGAATCGGCATTTAGTGTCCGGTTGGGATAAGTGATCAGTGCAGGGGTTCGGTCCAGAGATCACTGGAGACCAATGAAGGTCGAGCACCTAGGTCACCGGGGGGTCATAGCGTCGCGACGCAAGCTAAGGTGGAAGATCCCCAGCTCAATTGTGTTCGTGCGAAAGCGAGTTGTCAGCTGTAATGGTCTCGATCGGACCAAGCCGAGTCCTGATCGGTAAAGATTTTCTAGTCGGTTGTAGGACACGCGAGTTTTCAGGCATACAGCCCCATACAGCTACGTCTTCCACGTGAGTCGAGTCAGTTTTTTTCGACGTCGTGGGTCACGACATCTTTTATTCATGAATTGTTTCATGAGTCGACAACAAACATGGTCTATCATATATTCCTCCATATATATCGGAGGATGGACCGAAGAAATTTCCACAACTCTTACGCCAGACACCGTATATATATAATATACATCATATCGCGACTACTTATTTCGATGCATCTTGCGTAGTCGATGAGGTGTAACCTTTGCCCGTCTCCGCAAGCTTTACGGTATGCGGTTACTCGATCATTGGCTAACTGTACGGAAAGACCGAACATTTTACGACTTTTTGCGTTCCATATGGAGCTTGTACGTCCATAAAGAAGAATAAGCGTTTGAATTCTAAGAAGGAAGAACGTATTCATTTCACTGGGTCTATTATTCCGAAATTTCGTTTCTGACTTCTCTATTCGGTTCACTTAACAGATACGAAGGTAATTCTGTAGTTCCAGTTACACCAAATCATTATGCCTTATCCGTAAATGGAAATAAATCGATTATTTTTCATCGAGGATAAACCTGAGGCGAATAAACAAGTTCGTAAAAAATGTGTATAGTTTATTTTTATGCGGACTATCTGGGGACGGTTGACAACGTATTACTAAACCATGGGCTAGTTTGAGTTCCCAACAAGTCTAAGCAAAGTCCATCAAAGTTTGAAGCTGGACATTGACGGCCCGTTCACATTAATAAACCTCCCGTAAGCAACAAAAGTTTCGGCCTGGAGAACCCCGCCGGTTTTCACAAGGTCCAACAAAAGAATCCCGTAACTTCATAGTGTCATACCGGCAGCACTTTACGAGCAAGTAAAGAAAGCACGAACTTCGAATGCAATAAAAAGTACCTACGGAAACCGAATAAAACTCCATATCTTTGATCTTATCCAGAGTCTCGACGTGTTGCGCTCCGTGATGTCTATACACTAAAAAGTAAATCGCTAGGTGGGAATCCCCGTATAGGTATCAGGAAATTTACCAATTGTATATACGGACAAGCCACGAACTAGATATTCGAACACCCTGCAGCGTACGAGAATAGCTTGATAGAGATAAAAGCTTTTGGTTAATCGTACTGCCCACACATGGAAATGAGTTTGCAATAACGAATTAGGTATACGCAGGAGAAAATCGGAGTAAAGACGTGGAGTTGCGAATTTTATTTGCTCTAGAACATCGATAAATATTCCACTCTGCTCTCGATTTATACAAGCAGCAAGCGTGGAGGCATGTTCTTTCGATTTATTTCCCAACCAGGTGGAGGAGTCAATTAAAATCTGTCCGGTCTCTGCGGATGAGTTGGAGTAGATGTGATACGCGTACAGTTATTTTGCCTCTGGTAATATAAGCGTTGCAGTCTCGGCTGTGCATTTAATATCCGGTCATTAGTATGCAGACAAAATTCCGTTGCAAATTAGTAGCTGACCTAGACTTGAGTCCCAGGAATCACGACTGGCCGTGGAAAGGCGTGCTGGAATAGGTACTGCGAGCTTGTTTAAGCCGAAGCTTTTATTGGCACGTAAAAGTCCTACCATACTAACAATCTCGTCTCAACCATGAGGGGACTTACCACAGTCCCGTATTAAACGCGCCGGCCAACTTGGCTCGCTGACTGATCACGTGCGCCCACCAACACCATCTGCCACGATAATTATCTTCCCAGGGCGTAATTGGGTCATTTTGCCGCGTCAAGCTAGTCTCTTGCTCGTAAAACAATGCGTCAGGCAATTACGCGATTCTTCGAGGACTTTTTCCCGTCCTTTCTTCGCTCTCCAATTCTGATTTAATTTCTTTATCAATCTATCCATCTTATCTCTTTCTTCATTTCTTATCTCTGATTAGTACGAAATTTGGGGAAAATTGAGTGGTTCTTTCTTTTTTTATTTTGATCGAAAATTTCACTCCTACACCATCAGACGGATTTCGAGGCTTCGGATTCAAATTTAGTTTGTCTAGCTGGGCGACAGAGCCTGCAGGATTATTGGTCCCCATTTTCCAATAACCAATAACGGGTGGACAGGGTAAAGTGTCCGAGAACTAAACTGCTGCAACTAGCAGAAGTTGCGTTGAACCGCGGCGTTCATTGTTGCTGGTTTGAAGTTGGTTCGAGTCGGTGACAGGCAGCAGCTTTCTACGTGACTAGAATTGCCAACGTTTCGCATACATGTATATATGCTCCTCCCTGCTGTCTGCATCATTTCACCAACACATTTGCGCTCTGGTACTCGCAAGGTGTTAGGAGATTCACCCATTCATTTCAGCTTCTAGGATTCTTCTAATTGAATTGTCCGTTTTGAAAGGAAACCATCGTCTTTTTACAGCGGGCTGATAGGTATAGTCGAAGTTTAGATATATGTTAGGAAAACTCTTTAACCGAAAAGCCGGCGTGCTATTATAGGAGTTTACCAAGTTTACGGACTCGCTAGAAATAGGATATCTGCTCTATGAGGGTATTGTCAGATTTCTTCTTTCCTACGGCTTTTTTTAAAACTTCTTTCATTCTTCCGAGACCCGTGTGGGCGCCGCGGCCGTATATCGTTATGCAAATTGATATACGAGAAGGCAAAGCCAGTCGAAATCCAGTATCGAATACAGTTCGACCCGGCTCGATATAATAACAATTCGGGGAATGTGGAATCAGATTTTCGGGCTCGACCTTTCTGGACCGACGCGATCGATCGTTGACAAACATTGCGGGAACAGGGAGCGATGATCAACGGAAACTGCAGGCTTCATGATGGAATTATAACCAGGCCTTTCGAGGCTGCAGACGTCAAACTGTCAGAAACTTCTCGCCGTTGATTTATCAATGGACCTGGACGTCGGACGTATTTCTGACAATATCTTAAACAATTTCGGTGCCGTGAACTTCGGGCATAATATGCCGAAATAAAAAATTGCCTGAGATATCTACTTTCCCGAAACGCTCTTGGCTCATAAATATCAATTTATAACCGCGATCGTTCAGCACGCAACAAATGCCGACCTACAAACAGTGGCGCTTCTCTGACGAAATTTATCATGTATGGTAGAATAGCTTTCGCTGTGATATTGCGATCCGAAATTTAGTATGTCGAAGGAGAGAGAAAAATTGCGAATAGAAAGAAGTACCAAAACCTTGTGAATCAGAAGCTTAACATCCTTGCCACAGAAGGTGGTGAGAATATTTATGACCGGGGCAATATCATCTTCGAAAGCTGTAATGTACAACGCCAGAGAACAAAGGGGTCCAAAGGGGTGAATTACGCTGTCGCAAAATATTTTCTGTTGGAGGCGAATGATCGTTTCATATTTCATAGGGTTTTAATCACGATTTTCATAGACTTGAAATTTCCTTAGGAAAGCTCATTCACACTTTTCTGAAACTGGATAAGTATGCCTATAGGAGAAGAAATCGCATTCTATGAATTCTGGGGCAATCTCACCGCGTTTGTCTTCTAATGCTACCGGCAAAGTAATCTGATCGCGATCGCGAGACTGTCTACCATACCGGGTAGTTTTTCGTGATTGCCAAAGGCACGCGAAAACGAAATGACTTCTGTAAAGTGAAGCTCAAACATTTCTCTATCTAGTTTCTCGTTTCTATGTTAATTGGAATTCGTCGTCACTCGGGGGTTCACGTTTATACCATCTTCATACAATTACGATGCAACCTTGCGTCCAAATACGGGCTGACTCACTTTTCTTTTCACTAGATTGTTCTCTCAGCTTAAGGAATCGCATAGCAATTCATCCCGGAGGTACAGCTTTTGCTGCCGATGCATGGGGTTGCTGTTCCTGGCCTTACTTGACACCTGTCGCACCTATTGCAATGACGTCTTTGTTCCTTGGGACTTTTTCTGCAACACCCTGGGTCATGGATTCACATTCACCTCTCGCGATGCCATGCTATAGATGGGTAGAAATGAATACAGAAAGAATCTGGGAGAACGTGCTATTATATTTAATTACAAAACTCCAGGCACTTCCTACCGAGTTTTAATAAATGTAGTCGTTAATTAAATTTAGCTAATTAAAAAACGTTGTGAATCATTTGAATAGTCAAATTGAACTTTTTCTTAATTTCAACAATTCATTTCTTTTCATTTTCCACATCTTCATTCTAAGCTTCATTACATACACCCTATACTAAAAATACATCGAACGCTTCTAATTAGAAGTTTATCTTATCGCGGGGATGTATGCACGGACAGGGATGGTCGAGGGGTGCATTTAAATTTTACCCTCAAATTGTCTTTCAGCAGCGGGTATATATGAGCTATATATAAGTCTATCAATTAGTGAAAGCAGATTCTCTCTTGCCGTCACAGTAGTGATTCCATTTTTATTTCACTCGTATATTGCTCGTTTTCCTCTTCGACTCGGATAGATGTTCCATTAAAACCTTCCGATCTAGTGGGCAGCGGGAGAAATACACAGAAGATTACTCTCAACGGCTTCGGTGATATTTTCGCCTGGTTGGTGGGTAAACAGACACATGTACATATATATGTACTATACATATCCAAGCGGCAGGTGAGTCGACGTGAAATGAAATAGAAACTTCGTGTTTCTGTTCACCACTTCGGTCTGATTATCCAGAGATTTTCTCGTTTACAACGATTTCACATGATTTTCGATGAAGTCTAGATAATTCTGTCCTCTCGTTCATTCTTATCGTCATCGTCAGTAGCAAAATTTTTCTAGCTCGAATTGTGGATGGCTAAATTATTCTAGTTAGTGAAAGCGCGAATGCGAGGAGACATATAAGAAGAAATAAAGAGATTTGATCTACCCTGACAATACGCATTGCAAAGTCCTACATAAAATATGGCCTCGGATTGAAACGTGTTGGTATAAGTAATTCAACTTTTATAAAAATGATAAGTCCAGAAATTGTTAATGTTAATAAGAATTCACAGGCCCCCGTCAAGATGCAATAGAAAACACTTGACGGAATTATACTTCGCGTTGTTCGTGCAGAAAATTGAAAGTCTTTTCTCGCGGAAATAATTGTCATTTGATTACTTGTTTCAGAGATAAGTCTATTCGGGATTAGCTCAAGAAGAGATTGAATTTTTAATCAGGTTCTACCGATCTTTCTTACTTCTGTTATAACAATATCGCAAACGTCCCCTTAGATTCATATAATACACTTGATAATACTTTACCTCGATACTCATATGTTCAATAAATTGTAAATGCCGGAAAGTAAAAATGAGAAAAAATTGTATCAATCGAATCATCGGATATTGACGAATCGAATCAGTCATTAGAAGCGTTCGATGAACGAGCCTTATACAAATTTCCTGGATGATCCCTTTATGTCTGCATCTGTCACCGTCAAAATCGTGGTCGCTCGAGGAGATATGAGTTGGACTGTTCAACCATGAGATTAGTCCTGCAGCATCAGTTACGAAGCTCGGTTACGGTGAGCCAAAGTTACTTGGCTATCGTCCCGTCGCCTTGCGACGTTGCATCGTATCGTGTACAAAGTGCGACCACCAAAAATATACATATATCTACATACCTATGTTAGTGGTTACTGTGTGAGAGCGTGGTTCGCTTAGTGCGGCACGTTTTTCAGAGTAAATCATTCATACACGAGAACAGGAGAACTGTGAATCCGCTAGTAGCTCATGGAAAGTGTGCTAACGATGTTATTAAATTTTTACTGTGATCTCGAAAAGCTGATGTTACTCATGTAATGCGAGGAAACAATTTTCTTCTGGCTTGACCGAGCTCATAGCACATGAGAAAACACTGGCCAGAACGGAAACTCCCATTACCCAGATAGAACTCTCCCACATACATTCATACATACGTATGTAGTTATTCTGGTAAATCGTCGAAACGATATCTCGGGCCGGGCCGGGCAGGAAAGTGGAATAAAAATTTGTGCCATCCTCGTTCTTTTTCTCTCTTTTATGATTAATGAAACATTTATGGTCAAACGGAAGATACAAAACTACACAAGATATGGTTCACGACGGGAATATAGGGCTCGCCCCTACCCTGCCGAAGAAGGAAGACGGAAGAAGGATCCTACGCAAGATTCGGACCGGCACAACGCGGGTCGATCCCTTCGGACGTGCCGGCATTTCATCTCCGGTCCTTTATGTGGAATTGCCATACGACTTGGGCTTGGCAAGTATTTTCGTACGAGCTGAACACTTGGCCTTGAGTGCCCTTGGCACCACGCTAAACGCGTCTTCCTTAAGGTCGGTCTCAACTCCAGCTGGCCTGACGGCTGGCTTCGCCAGAATTAGGGTCCTCGGTGTTGCTGCAAACGAGTAGATTTTCAAATTAAACTATGACATACTGTGCAATTTTCGGAAAAACTCAACAGCCATTCGATTCTAGATTAATCTTTTGATCGAAACATAAAACCGTTTGCTGTGTGGACGTACGGACAGCTTTGATAGCAGCAGGAGAGACTGCGGTTGGATCTCTGGGGGGAAAGGCCTCTCTGGTTATCTTGCGAATCGCTATTTCTTTGATCCGTTCGCTTGCCTGGTATTTCAATGCGCCTGGTCTCACTGAAAACGGATCTGGCCTTTCCCCGGAATCCTTGACAACTGGTAATGCCAAGATGTCGAGCCTTTCCCTCATTTCTTCTAAACTTTTCCTTTCACCTCGATCCTCAATGCCGCGATCGGCGAAAGAACCAATTCAATTCAAATATGCAATTCGATTATACACTTGACGTGTTCAATCATGACCGGTGGCAAGTTCGCCCCACAGTTTTTTGTCTCTTTCTTTCTCTGTCCAACCATAAAGGGTAGAAGAAGACAGAAGACTATTGTGCCAACTTCATACCGGTCATGATTAAACACGCCAAGTGTGCATAATATAAATCTTCTATTACTGGAGTACACATTAGATACACGCCATTCCATATACGTGGCTGAGATGGTCTAGATAAACCAACCGCGATATTTATTTTTCCATGACAGTACCTATACAACAGCCCGAGTGGTGGACTTTCCTCATCACTCGCAATCCGCAAGGGAAAAGCACATTGCGTGACGGGAAGAAATGAAATTTGGATCAAGCTGGAGATAATCTAAAAGAAAACAGTCTCCCGTTGACGGGGATGAAAATATCTACGGCGTAACGCCGGATGTCTGTCTCTGCCCGACATGGGATAAAATAAGTTGCCTGCAGGTAAGTACAGATATGCAAGGGAAGTATTACGGAACGGATGTCAGAAGTGCACGATGTGTATACAGCTATAACCGAATCTCGTCTGACGATCAATTTATTAAGGAGATACGAGTACGGAAAATATCAAGAGAAGAGATTTACCTGGTAAAACTTACCGGGCTGTAGGGTTCTGCGAAGATTTTTGGCGCCGCAATTCTTTCTAAAGTTTGTTTGTGCCTTGCCCAATCCTCCGGTTTTGAGAGAGCCTTGTGAAGCCTCTTATTGATCTTGGCTCTTGGTAGAGAAAAAATGTGAAAAATTTTATCACTGTTATAAATGCTTCACATTTTATGCTTACGCTCTAGCCATGGTACGCTGCTCCGCTGCTATGCAAAGAATTCGATATTTGTGATAGCGTGTATTTTTAATTGCCTTTAGAATGGAGTCAATATTCCGTACAACTGCCTGATTTGTAGAGAATTGTTTCCTCGTTATCAGCAACATTCTGTTAAGTTGGAAAAAAATACATGCGATTCATGATTAGTTTCATAAATTTTTAAGCTGGTTGATCGTCATACCTTCTCTTCGGCAAGGACAGTTCCACAACTCGTTTGCTGGACTTCGCGTTAAGAGTTTTTGGGTGAATTCGTGGATACCCGGAACCCCGTTGTCTAACACGTCGAAAAATGTGCAATGAAATCAATATATTCGCAACAAAAGATCGAATTATTATAAACCTAATTCTCAATCTGTAAAAATATACTTTGGTATAACTGACTAACGTAGGATCAAATTTTTTCTTAATGACTCTTGGTTGGGCCATAATTCTAAGGCGTTTTGATGGGTGACATTTCAGAGCTGCGCGATGCACGGTGAACGGATCTGCCTGGACGTAGTGGAAAAATAAAAAAACAGGCTAACTTTTTTTCTTGTAGTTAGATGGAATGAGAAACTTCTCATTTTCCCTTAGGGTAATTGCGGAGATACCCTTTTGTGGTTGAGTCGCCACCCCGAGGCTACTGTCGATAACGATTAAAGGCATAAAAAGAATAGCACAACCGATTTGAACTTACGGTACAATGGATATCAATTTTCGCAATACGTCTCCATGTGGGCTTTGCGAGAATGGCTAAGTGTTTTCTCCGGGAAAGATGGGCCAATGCATATTTCACCCTTTTAGACACCATAATGACGTTTTGAACTTTTAATTCCCACCAACAACTGATAATTTGATTCAAGTAATTTGTTTGAATTGCAAATCTTCTACATTACACGAAGTGTTTAGACCCTATGCCTGACTGGGAATAATAAATGTGGTTATGACGACATATTTATTTTTCTCGCAACTCCAAACTGACGTTGATTCGCCGAACTTTCGGGATTTGCCGAATACCGCGGAGGCTGGAAATGAAATATGAAAATCATCGGGATTCACTTTGTTTCACATGTCATGGAACGTCGATTTCAGAGATTTTGTTCTAAAGAAAAAAAAAATAAAAACGATCTTCTTTGATCTTGAGCGCATCCGATCGAGTTTCATAAAGCAATATGGGCACCTTAATTACACATAACGAAAAAGCGAGAGAGATGGATATAGAGATTGAGAAAATAGATTGGGATGAATTGTATAGAGAAAAAGAGAAAGAGAGTAATGCGTTTATCGAGATCCTGGTACGGTGAATACAATTACATACAGATCAGTGAACAAAGATAGACGATTTACACACAAATATACGAATAAACGCATTCATACAAGTCAAATAGAATGCGAAATAAGCTAAAACCAGAAGTAGTAGAGATAAGGGGGCGTGCATCCCAAGTGGAGATATGGACCAGTACCTAATACCTAAGTGCTGGAAAACTACGAACTAAGCAGACCCAACAACAGTGACTTGAAGTTACCCAACGATCCTGCCTGTCTCATAGCAGAGGCCAGAGAGTTCCACAAGACACTTGCACAGATTAAAGCGTGGACTTCTGGTAAATAGTAATTGTTCAAGCGTACGGTATGCGAAGGAATTACGGATGACCTCCCATGTTTCTCTGCTACTCGACAGACCTGAAAAGCAGCCGTGTATGTAGGCATGACGAAAGTTTCTTCCTTGTAAGTTCATATACCTACATGAATACGCCGAGGAAGAATTTTTATTTCACATTTATCTCACAGCCAACCCAACGTGTCATGGAACCGCGTGATCTGTTTCGATTCTCTGGCATCAAAGATAAACCATATACTCAGAAGTACAATTAAGCGTCGATATTATCCGACAAGTCAAAGTAAACCAGACAGCAATAGTCTAACTGGGGAGTAGAGAACGAACGACAAACGGGAAAAAGAGGGAAAAAATTATTTTATGAGTGAGGGTGGAGGAAAAAAGAGAGAAATAGAGAAATTGGATTGATTGTTTTGCGAATTCGATTTGCGGATGAAAGTGAAAGGAGAAATAACAGCGAAATCTAAGACTTACGTATACAAGATCAGGTTTGGATCTGCATAATGAGATAATGGTGCCACTGTGTCAGTGGTTTCACCTTATCTTTTTGAAACCTTACTCTGCTTGCCAGAAGTAATTTAGCCCCGTAATACGAGTGTCTATTGCGGTGATATGGTCAGTGGTTTTTCGACGGATGGTTCATTGAGGGATACTTACACTTTTATGTCCTGCCTTTCCCACTTTCGGGTTAAGCTCCATTCCGTTACGTAGTAAAGCCCATTTTTGGGGATCACCCACGGAACGTCCCACTCTCAGTCGCCATTCGCTGCTAATCTAGCTACTCGCAATCGAGGCAATAGAACTCAGCTTCGGAATAAAGAACTATTGAGCTCGGTCGCTGTCAACAATCTATCCAAAGGGTGGCCACTGATTGCCAAAGAATATAAAGCCGAGTAAAATTCGATAATCATCTTATACGCACCGAAAAATATGTCAAAAAGCAATCACATAGCGTTGGAAAGGTGCTCAAATATTTTAACTAACAAATTTATATCTGATGTGGTCTTCAAACAGAATTCGATTCCTGTTCATGCTCAACATCAGGGAAATATCAACGACGCTGTGCACGAAATATTTTGATACGTAAACCGTGATATGTTGAATTTTTAATGAGAATAGGTGATCGCGAGCAGATTCGAAAAATCTGTTGATATTTCACGTGTCTTGGATATGACATAAGTATTTCTGGAAATGGGAGGCATGTAATTATTCCCTGGTACATTTTCTCATTTCTATACCACTCATCAGGAACAAGTGAAATTTATATTCTCACATCGGCCACCCTGTATACACATCCATATATGTATAGCTCGGAAGAAGGTCGTGAAGCAATTTAAGCTAGAGCGAGAAACGGGATGCGGAAAGTGGCAAGTGGGAAGTGGAAACGCGCCAATAACAGTTAAGGCTCTACGTGAATCCTTGGCGGAAAACCCCGGCCACAGGACTCGACTTATGGCACCCAGAAGCACCTGTCTACCTGGAATCTCTTGAGTTTCCTATATGATCCTAAAGCCACTTGTTCGAGCATAAGAACTCTGTATGATCCTTGGTTGCAATCGCTTCTAACATTCTCGGGGAGTGCATGGGGAGTGGTTAACCCATCAACCTCCTCTTCAACCCATCCTTTCTTCTCACATAGCCTGAATTTTCAGTTTACTGATAAATTTTGTTACGGGATATATTATACCATATACCTTCAATGGAATAGAAAACTTCTATGGTCACGATACCTGACCTTTAATACTATGACTCGACGAGAGATTGCAGAGAGAAATAGTTTACGAGTTTGTCGAGTCGTTAATTCTATGGTACAGTTGATTAAAGCTATTTATTTAGCTCTTACAGCCGGAAAGGTATAGATTAACTCGTCCGCGGAGCAGTTGCAGGAAATGATTAAATACGTAACGATCAATGGTTATACAGTATTGCGCGGTGAAACTGAAATGGCCAGGACGCAATGTCTCGTTGAAAAGAATTCAGTGAGTATAAGCTCCGGTGAAAGATTCCAGACACAATGCTAATAATTTCGAATTGCTCAACTTACGGGGAGCTAACAATACCTTCGGAGAAAAATAGAACTACTATATGTACGAGTTAGCTCGCCTTACCTCGCGGAAGTTTGTAGCTCGTTATGATGTACTAGTACCTACGTATGGTGATCTGGATTTTTGTTCGACTCTCGAACACATTAAAATTAAAAGTTTCAACATCCAAAGTACCAACCCCGTTTTATCCCCCTTCCTAGAAACTTACGTTACTGGTATACGATTTTCGGGAAAGACTAAAATCAGCTATTCTTATCGGCCTTTCAGCAAATTCGATTCTAATCTAGAAATTTCAGCGTTGAAGCGATGGGGAAAAGATACTCTCGTCGTTCGATCATTGTTCCGAGGTTTGAGACCCGTTTTAGTTAGCTGATTTAAGCGGAGACCTGCGGGGACATCATCTAATGGCTGGCTTAAACTGACCATGCACACCGCAGCCCTTCCGAAGATTCATTTTAATTCTCACCCGACCAACCACAGCTGGCTAGATTTAGTTCCAGGTTTCGCTGGATCTGGTGTCTCTTCCGGACTCGGTAGCTTCGTACACTTTCGCGAGTAGCAAAATCGTGCATTAACTCTATTTGCCCGGGGACCTATGGAGAGCCGTCGGGGAATCCCTGGTCTAGATCCTTGGGTAAATCTATGGCCTGGATTACACATCGGACCTGGTGATTCTGGGACTGGGTGCGCGGTTTTGCAAACACCCTTGACTAGGCTTGCGAGTAAAAATATCGGACGATCGGGCGGGTGGGAACCCCTTCGAGTTGCGGGTGATGTTAGGTTTGAAGGATATAGCTGCCTACAGTCCCTCCCTTCCCCATATCTCCTCAACACAAGGATAGGGTAAGGGCAGGGGCAAACACCGTATACCTGAAAAACGATGATCGTTCGTGTAAAAAAGAAAATAAAAAAATGGGGGCTTATAACCGTAAAATATTAGAAGAGAAAAAAAAGAGAAAAAAATATATGCCGAAAGCGTGCGACGATGAGATATAAATTTTAAGGAACCTTAAGAATCGCGGTTAAAATTTAGGGACAGAACCAGAGACCAAGAGTGCAAAAAATAAGGAGATAAGTAAGAAAATGTAAAATAGGGAAAAGGAGTAAGAAAATTTCACGTATCCATAGTCAAATATTAAGTATAGTTTAAGTTAAATCGTATACGACTGTTTCTAAACGCGTTGTAATTTATGATGCCAATTTTGTGTTTTTTTTTTTTTTCAACTGTGAAGCGCGTGTCGGGGTAACATTTGAAAAGGCAGAAACGACGACGCGTCGAACCGCTGACGCGGGGAGGATGGAGTAGTGAGTCAAGAGTTTGGGGTACGGTGAAAAATGAAGAAACAAGAAAGCGGGGAAAGAGAACGATGTTGGGGCTGTGACGGGGGGGGGGAATGAAGAATGCCTGAGAGGATACGAAATTGAATGCGGAATTTGATGGAATTACGCGAGACGCTAGCGAAAGAACGTTCGAAATTAGCTTCACTCTGGCATTTTTTTTTTTTTGTTTTTTTGCTTTTTTCATTTTTTATCCAGAACATATAGTGGTGCAAGTATGGAGAAATTGAAAGAAGAAAAAAATTATAAGATCGTTCGAAGTATGTAATATATTTACGCAAACTTTTCGCATGTGTTATCCCAGTCATTGTTACCTATGGGTAAGCCATGAGGCCCAATGAATTTTATAATGATGTATATCTCAGAGCAAACAGTGGAAGCCATGTATGCACATAAGTTACTCGGCATTCACTGCAGTCTCCGAGTCAGATATCTGCGATGGGGCTTCTTTAAACAACATCCTATCCCATAGTTTGCTTTAGTTTAACTTTTCTGAGGTGAAAATAAACCCGGAGGTAGAACATAATGCCGTACGGGTATTACGCCGGCATTTACTCTGGGACCCGGAAGGGACTGGCATGCTTGACATCGTATGCCATACGTCATACGACCCGAGCATGGCAACACGCTAGGCTTATCGTTAGTTCGAGAAATAAAACTCATTTTTCGTCTTTGGTTTGTCATTTTAGAAAATTTCTATCTTGTATCCAGGTAAGTTTGATGGAAAATTTAATTTCTGGCCAAAAGCCATCCCCTGCACCTTTCACAACATAACTCTTATGAATAGAGGATTAATTGACGGTATTCTATACTACCTATGTACAAATTTATATATATATAGGTATATATATATCAGGAGACCCTACTCCAATCGAAGTAGATTCCGCTCTAATTGTAGGGTCGAGTTGAATATCTTGCGTACGGAGCCAATCTGTGCTAATAGATACCAGTTCCCTTGAATGCTACGGTAAAATGCCTTTCCTCGCGTGAAACGATGGGGAACATCGGACTGTTCTACTGTTCTAATATAACTACGATTTGAATCCGAGTTTCGGTCGTACCCAATGTTTGAAAGGTACTCGCTTTAGATTATAGGTCGGCACACAAGATAAGTATGGAGGCGGTGGCGTGCTCGGCTGATTGCGAACCTAGAAACTAGATTTATGTAAGGACGTATATGTGGTTAAGTATAAACCATCACGGAAATAATGGGATTATAAAAGTGAAATGACCAGTTTGGCAGGCATAAGATTCTCTCTGTCCTCCCGCTAAAGGATATAAAATTCTCGTTATTCAATTTCATCGCGCAATCTCCTTTCCGATTCTACATGTATATATGTATATATGCGTGTATGTGTATACATACGTGTCGATCAATTCATTTCTAATATGAGATCTATCTATTTCTATCCGCTAATGTAATGTACCTACTTTTCTGTATAGATGATCCACTTTTTTTACACCACCTTCTAACTGTTATTGTAGAAAAATCAAGACTGGCAAAATTTTATGGCATAAAATTTGGCAAGAATAAAAGAGCAAACGTGGGAATGTGAACATATACGTGGGTTTGTATGCGGAGGGCAAAAAGAACGAGGAGCAAACGGGTGGTGACTGAAATCAATAGTAACTTAGCCCCCGTTCGATTACGAATGCAGTCGCAGTAGCACCCCCAGAAGACGTTAAGATAATGCCTTTATATCTCCTGTTCGCCGGTCGTCGACGAGAAATACGATAATGTCCTCCCTTACGAGGCGCTTCACGTAGAACTCTCCGAATCTATGTGTTCCACTCCTACTATATAAGAGCTCGCAGTGTTTTTTTTTTCATCCCCTATTTTTGGTTTCTATATGCTTTTTTTTTATCATTCCCGTTTCATTATCGGGTTGCCTTGCCTTTTCCCAAATTAGTTTATTACCTGATCGTTTTATTTTTTTTTTTTGTTTTTTACTTCATCCTTCACTTTGATTGCCTTTTCCCGTGTGTGCGTGTCAGTATTCATAACTTCTTTGTTGGTATAGTTTCATAGAGCGATCGGAAACTCGCGTAAGAGATCAGAGACAAAAGTTTTTGCTCTGACAAGCTTCCTCGTATTACTGATCCTGCGAGATAACCGGATAGAATTTAAAGTGGCTGGATCAAAGGTGCTTAATATTATACCACGTCGATTTTCTCGAACGCTATATTCTTCGTCAGTACCACAAATCGGTTCGACAGCTTTGTCGTTATACCCAAAGGCTCGTATCTCTGTAAAAAGAAAAAAAAAAATCGTTCATTAGAGTAAAATTGTCATGGTAGCAATTGCGAATTATGTTGGATGAACGAATTGAGCAAAACTCCATCAGAAACGTGAATTTCGGAGATGATAATAATATGCAAGCTCAGGATAATTAAAAAATTACATTTATAGGAACAAACAAGTAGCAGAGTCTTGTCATCATCAGGGAAAATTTGTGAACAAGATAAACGATTGATATTGAATGCTGCAGATGTGACCGTGCCTCAGAAGACAAGAAATTTCGCGAAACTTCGTAGGTACAGCCTTAATCGTATTAGCATATCTTTGGTTCGCTCTTGTGTACTTGAACGTTCCCCTATTTATGAGCCTTGCACCTGACATTTACCGACGTAGACTGCGACGACGCCGCAACGTAAGTCAAGACGAAACGGTGCCCTGTGGCTACGATTTTCTCTCTCCTTTTCTGTACCAAGATAAAATGTCACTTGTTCGCGAATTTCATTGTCATTTTTATCATTCTTTATACGAGCGTAGGAATCGTTCAGCCACAAACTCCTCTTTCTTGATAGATATAAATGTTTATTTCAATCGAATACAATCCGAAGAGACGGGACACGGACTCTGCCAGAGGAACGAATAGTGCAGAAATTTCATTTTGTTGGTTTATTTTTCCAAACCGCTTGAATCGCGTGAAAGAACAGTTTTATTATTATCTTATCAGGCGGTTTCAGTAATGGAACAGGTACCCGGTAGATATGATGCGTTCGATACAGACTTGGCACTACCAGGAAGGAAAGGATCAACTTTCCCGGGAGTATCGTATAGAAAAAGAAACGGAGAATCGGTGAAGTGTATTATAAGAGAAAGGTGGAAAAATAGCAACTAAATCCAGATGGAAGAAAAATATTATTCGCTCGAATCCTTTTATCGGAGGATCTATTTTTCAGAGTTAATATCGTACCGCTTCCAACTTGAATCAGGGGGTTCGAAACAGGGGGGTTTTCTTGAAACAAGCCAGCCACAAGGTGAAACAAGAGTGAGCCAGATGCGGTGAGTGGATAATGTGTAATTACAGAGATAAAGCGAATAGAATCAGTGGGTAAAGAGATTAATTGCCATTAATACCGAAGTGGCTGTTTCCCTACTCCGCAACCACCACCTTCGTGCGTCTTGAAATGAACAGAGTTGATTCTTCATCAAGAAACAACTGACTAAAATGACGATCAATTCTTCGGTCTCCCTGAATTTTTTTTTATCTCCTTGTACTATTTCTGATTTCTTGAAGCCTCATCATTCATTAGGACAATATCGGGCACCACAAGCAGAAATGTTCGCAAAATTGCGATTTAATTCAACTCACGAGTCCCTCAGACGACCGCCAGTCGTCGAACGCGTTTAAAGTTTTCAAAAACTCAAAAAACGAGGCTGCGACCCTGCCGTTTTGAACTCTTCAAATTTCCTCTTCCAACCAAATTTTTCTAGAAAAAGTCTCCTGCAGCTCCACCGCGACTCTCAAAAACTCAAAAAAACTTTTGACGCCAGGTGGTGACTTAACGTATGGGATACATTCCGGAAGCTACATGGACTATCCATGTATAATTTCCACCTTAGTTCAACATCGTGAAACTATGTCGATTAGCCCAATTATTGCCATAACATAAACCCATATTGAAGCGATGATGCCGCCACATTGTTGGTCGAACTTCGACCTTTAATATGGTCAACCGATACTATTACGCCATGTTAATACCATGTAGCATTAATAAAGCTAATAATCGAACATAATTTTTCAACTACAAGAACAAGGACGCAGTAGCGGGGGTCGTGCAGTTTCTCCGTTTAACCTTAGTGCAAAAATATACTAACGACGTGGTTTGGTTCCCTCGAAATTTTACAGGATAAATTAAACTCGGGAAAGGGAGTCGTTAACTGGGGAACTCGATCAAAGCTCCCCACTAATTATTATTAGCCGATAAATTACGGGTTTTCCTAGGTGAGCTTATCGTTATCGTGCACATCGTTTTTTTTTTTTTTTTTTCACACTAACTACTACAAGTAGCTAACGCACTTAACAAAAGTGTCCAAACTGCACACCGTTGACGCACGACCGAAAACTTGAACAAGTTCATAATACCTTTATAGTTAAGAAGCGTGTTGATCTAGTTTAGACCGTCGATTAGGCCCCAAAATTTATGCCATTTATTTATACCGTATATACACCTACTCTACAGTCCACACGTCCTTGATTTCGTTTATGTATTTAAATGTCTCGGATGGCATGGACACTCCCCATATCCTTCAGCCCCAGTCCTTGTACTGTTAACTATGTACACATATTCGTATCAAGACCAGGAATAATTAATTATTCAAACCTTATAATCGTAAAGCAACACTTGCCCTCTGGAATATGCTAACGAAGGTAAATAAATGATCATAAGCAAAACGGGAGCAGGGTCCGGAATGTATAGGACAGAGTTTGCAGATCCTGGATTAATTTTGGCTCAATTTTGAATAATTATTTAAGAATCTGTCCTTATAGAGTTCAACCTGCGTCCATATTTTTCGAATTTCCGATAATTTTTTTCCGAACGGTATTACGAACGGAATATTTTCCTGCTGCCCCTATGTACACGCGTACTACGTGTGAGCGGGCAAAAAGCAAATCTGACATCCGGCTGGCTTCAGTTTACACATACAAACTGACGTCTCGTGTCAAAGGGGAAAAATTTTCTGTCTAGAAATGAAATTAACTGCTACGAAATATACTCCCTTTATACCAAAAAGGGGAACTTTCTAAAATATTAAATTCGCCAGAGTGATATTCAAATTACGTGTTTTTGCTCGCGGCGGTTCAGGGTTTTGCTGGAGTGCGTCAAGAAGGCGCGTGGTTGTGGGTTGCGCTCCGCTAGCTTGAGGTCTGGGATAAGTTGGGTTGGTCGGGTTCAGCCAATATCACTATATCAAGGCAAAATCCAAGAGTTGCCAGCTCGAACCGCTTAAATCACTTTGTAGGATACGTATACCTATTTTTATTTTATTTTTGTTCTTCTTTTTCTCTGAACCCTCTTCGTTGTATAAACGCATACATATTGTATTCTATCGGTGTATATATTAATCGTGGGGCAAGGCGTATAGACCTGGCCCCACCACGTGTAGCTGGGTAAACTGTTGAAGCAGTATGAATACCAATACGGGCTGGTTGACCTTTTTCTGTTTTTTTTTTTCCATTTTCCTTTCTTTTTTTCATTTCCTCTTTTTTGCCACTGTATAGCCCAGTACGAGCTGGGGTTTTTTCCGTAGAAAGCAACATCGTTGAATCGGTAGAGTTTTCAGCAAGATTCAAATGAATTTACTACGCAATGCAATTGGTGCGGAATTTAATGTCCACTGCAGCGTATACTGGTTTACAAATCGGGCAGCATTTTAGTGATTTTTCAGTAAAAAAAAAAAGAAACCATGGTGATTTGAAATAATTGTAACAATGCTCCATTATCTGAAAGTCAATCTATTCGAGCTTGTTACAATTTCTAGAACGTCCCCAAACTATCATTCTAGATGGCATAAAAAATGTTCTAGTCTGATATAATGTTCAGGAAAAATTGCGAAATGACTTGATTTATATTACATCCGACACGCATATAAATTTCATATAAATTTTTTCGATGAACGTTGCACAGTCCCCTACCGTCTGACTTTCGATAGTATTGGTTTATCGAAGTATAGATAAAATGTAATGTCTTTTGGTGTATCTCGAGTAAATTTTAGTAGGAAAGGAGGAGTCTTCTTTTCTATACATATACTATATATATGTATTTTGAACAATTTGCGACGAATTGGAGGAAACCTATTACGTGACTGACTTGAAAATTCCGTCTTTTTTATTTATATATTACCTCAACCATCGAGGGTAGAACGAAATCAACGTGTGCTATCGATTTCAGGAAATCAATGTGACGTATATAATGGTATACAATTCTCTGTAGCCCCTGAAAAGCTTCAATTATATTTTTTGATCCAGCCTGTAGATTACTCGAAGCTTTATCACTCCCACCATGAGAATTCGAATCAACGATTTTCTATTGACGCTACGTCCTTCGTACGGTCATGTCTCTGCCATTTGATATTCTAGTGCCAATATAAACGTAACGACGAACCGTGGCTGGAAATTTTCTTATACTTGCCTGTAAAATTTATTACTATCGACATCGCTGCAAGATTAGAGTAAATCTTTGATTTCTTTCAACATCAATAATTCAGAATGATATTCCTAATTTTCCTGACTATATGGGTAGGGTAAAGTCGGGAGAGATGCCCCACCTAAGCGAAATGTTTTTTTTTTAAATCACGTGTTTGATGAAAAAATATTTTTATTGCACGAGGTTACTACATAAAGCTTTGGTAATCATTTATCACGAAAAAGAAAAATAATTTTCATCTTGATGTTATTGAAAAGTACGATATATAAATAAAGTGATTCGGCCATCTCACCCCAGGGGTATGGGTGAGATGCCTCACCTATGTGGGTGAGATGCCCCAGGCGGGAGAGATGGCCCCTGTTGGTAAGTTAATATATAGAAATGTTTCATTTACGCGCTTTAGATTTTTCAGCACGCTTTTCCTTTCTTCCGCACGCATTGCACTTGGCAGCATACATGGTACAGGTTTCATGCATCCACTTTTCGCAATCAATACATTGCACCCAGTCGACCTTTTTCTTTGTGTCCCGATAATTTTCTGAGCATTCGACGCAGTGATCTTCATAGTCACTGATATAATCTGACGATTCTTCATCAGAAGTGCTACGTTTGCTTTTTTTTTTTGTTAGTTTCCTTCTTTACTTTCATTTCCTTCTTTATTTTCATTTTTGGTACCGTTTTTTCTTTGGCGGGCTTATTGTCGCTATTCTTATTTTCCTTCTCAGCAAGCTTCGCATGTTTGCGCCGCGATTACTTTCGTTCACACCCTTACCCTTCTTCAGTTATGTTGCGAAGAAAATTTTGGGCTAGCCCCCCAAAATTGGAATTTCCCGGTCATTTTTTTTGCGATCGTTTGTGTTTCGTTTGCGCATGTTTGCGCCGCGATTACTTTCGTTCACACCCTTACCCTTCTTCAGTTATGTTGCGAAGAACATTTTGGGCTCGCCCCCCAAAATTAGAATTTCCCGGTTATTTTTTTTGCGATCGTTTGCGTTTCGTTTGCGCATGTTTGCGCCGTGATTACTTTCGTGAATAGTTCTGAGTTAATATACGACGATTTTTCGTTCATCTAAACTTGCGATCCTGGTGGTAGTCCATCTGAGAATTCGCGCTTTTGGCGTTTGCCCTTCATGACTAACACCGGAGGAAGGAAAGTGCCTTCTGCGTTACAGCATGCAATAACCGTTACATTTTCTCCTCTTTCAGTTGATGTTAGTACATGTACGACTTTCGCTCCTTTGGTTGCGACTACTTTTCCAGGTTTGTTATTTAGTTGCATACCAGATTCATCCATATTATAAATGTTCCCCGGTTTATTGAAAAAATCATACTTGATGAAGACTTCTGACAGCAAGTTGAAAAACTGGTTCACTTAATCTCTGGACATTCCCTGACCACGTGCCAAAGACAATCCCTCGGCTTGTCTAATACTTAATTCTTTATTACGTTCAAGAAACGAAACAAGCCAGTCGCGCCCTGCACACTTCGTTTCTTCATTGAATTTATGTTTCAGTCCAAGTTTCTCGGCAAACTGATACGCAAGGCATCGTACGGTCATTCGGTCAGGCGCGAACCCAGAAGACTCAAGTCTCTGTATGTGTTTTACGAGACGTTTCTCATTTTCGAGACCAAATAAACCTTGTGGTCCGAGGGGTAGCTTTTCAAAATTGCCGGAACTCCTTCGATGGCATAGGGTTCGTTGCGGTATACTATAGTATCTTGAGGTCTCGTTAATACCTATCTCATTGGCATTTATTCTTCGTATAGCCTCTCGTAAATTATCCGCAGACCACTGCCCTCGCTTAGAGGAGATTTGGGTATTTTTTCTGATATACTTCCTGGGCATACCTGGAAATACATTTGGCCTTCTAACAAGTGCTACATTTATCCGTCCCGTTCAGGGTCAGATGCCTTTTCTATCGTTAAATAAAAAACGAAATTACAGCGAGAAGAATATTTCGAGTGCTTACCTGCAAAGTCCTTACTTCGTGAAAGAAAAAACTTTTTTAATTGCGCGCTTGTGCTTTCTCTTTTGTATTTCGGGTACGAATAATAACTGCGTAATTCAGTGGCAACAAATGAACATTTGTTTGGTGCGGCAACTATCCCGCAATTATTTGGGGCATCTCTCCCGATTGGGGAGAGATGGCCTTTTCGTAGTCACCTCCGTCGTAGTAGGCGTTCTGAAGTTAAGGTTGACACTACATGACCTTCAAGTACCTATCTGAGTCTACCCATGCCCATAGTACCTTTTAGTTATTGTTAAATAGTCAGATCTACCGCATAAATAATATACAAAGTTACAGCAATGAAAATGGACCGAGTACTTACCAGTAAACTACAATTTTCATGAAAATGATCGGTTTTTTTCGAGCGTTCGTGCGTGCCTTCTGTCATTTTAGGTACAAGGAACAGTAAAAAAAATTCAGTGGCGGTATCTGACTATTAATTTATTAAATATCGAATATCGGCCATCTCTCCCGCTGAGGCATCTCTCCCGACTTTACCCTATACCTACTCCACATATCTGTACCTGTACCTATATCTTCGAAGCCTCTTTTCACTGCAGTCCAAAGAAGTCTTGCCTTAAAATAATTCTATTTCACAATGTTCTCTCCATTTCTTCCGGCTGTCAGCACTCTTTCGGCTGACGATTAGAAAATAAACGTCTAAGAACACAGTTGAAATTTGTGGTTCTCTCTGTCTCTCTCTCTCTCTCAATCTCTGTCTCTTTCGCTGAAATATAACCGACTACTGTGCCGAAATCTAACTTGTCACTGTGCCAATTCTCGACCGACTGTCGCTTCGTTCAAGCGTTCGAGCGTTGAGCTTTTCTGCATACTAACATCCGAGAGTGTCCAGTACGGCTCTCGATTCTCTGTCACATCGGGACTCTCGGATTCCCGGTGAGCCCCAATGGAAAAGATTTTATCGAATTGAATAGCACCGACTCACGAGACCCACTTCCACTTCCGTTCTCTGCAGTCTCGATATTTAAATCAACGTTATCGTCGCTAATTTTCTGTTCATTATTCCATGCGGCCCCCGAAACGCGTCGAATATAGCAAAAGCCGCGGACCATGTAAGCTAGTGAAGCAATCAAGCCTGGGTGTAAAAATTCTATCGTTATATTAGCTAACCTGTGTAGGTCGGAAGTGCTCGTCTGTGATGTATTGTTCAACGGATTTGTTCGGGTATCGTATAACGGTTTGGCAAACGCTTCTCTCGAGAGTACGTGAACCGTGGGGGACAGAGACCCATTAACGAATAAAGCCATCCCTTCATGGCAAACACCGGCTAGTGTCACGGGGGACGCCATGGCCGAGTGCGTGTTGTCGCTCAAACATTTGGCAGCAAGCACTCACGCATATTTGTTTGGTACAGGATTGATTTCGTTGATTAAACTGTAGGTATATGCATATCGCGGGTAGGGATACCAGTGTCTCTTGATACCGCCCGCACCGGTAGTTAATAGGGCGCGTTTTCACCCGGGACACGATCACGTACGTTGTCAGAAAAATCCACCTCTCACATCATCAGTGCAACGAGTTATCGTTCTCACTGTTATATTCGCTTGAAAGTACAAAATACTGCAGGGCAAAGAGAGGTGGATATACCTATGGGGAAAGAGTAACGTGCTCAAATTCGAGGAAACATTTCATACGTTAGCGTTACTACTTCAAAGTACGAAACAAACTGATATAGAAACCAGAAAGCCTTAAGCAGTAACTCAGTTTTAAGGGCTGTTCTTGGTCAGATAAAATTTTCGAACACTTTCATCCATGGAATGGTAGGAATTCCGCGTTGTTTTGCCACGAATCGGTACTTAGCTCCGTTTCTATCTATAGTTTCAAATCCTGAGCTAGTTATCGAGAATAATTACAGCTCGTGCATCAACGAGGTGGAGACTGAAGGCAGTGCAGGGTACCTATTATTACTTACTGACGACATACGTACGTAGAACTAGGTAGTTCGTTGAAAAATCAAAACATACCCACTCATTAGAAGTAATTTGCATGGGGGGCGAACTGAAAGCCAACAATTTTACTGGAAATGGCATCGCATTGTTTTGCATTCTCTCCACGTCGCGGCAGGGTGCCGCACACGCGCGGTCTCACACTTGTTCGCGTCGCGATGATTGTTATGCTAATTTTCGTATGCAATATTTCTGTGCTCTCAGCTACCAGGGCGCGGGTGCCGGCGTACCAACCACGGTGTGGGTTCGGTTAGCTAGGTGACGGTGACGGGTTGGTACGTACCTATACGGGCTGTACCTATCTACCGTTGGGATGGTATGGCATATTTCCCTTGGGTAGTGGAAAACAATCGGCTAATCAGAGGAATCGAATTAGGGGCAGCGTTTGATAGCACGCGATACCTAATATTACGGGTTCCCTAGTGAGCGCTCAGTGCCATCGGGAATTAAACACAAAAGTTCTGGTGATTCTCTTATCGAGAGTCAGTCCCATAAATCTTTAGACGGTGAAAGTAATCGCAGCGATATTTCAGACGGTAGAAAAAAAAAAAACAAATTACTTTTTTTTTTTCTCCGTTCCAGGATTTATAATACGTAATTTTTGGCAAAGGAGTGAAAAAAGATGGGTTTTTTTGAATTATTTTAACAAGGGGTCGGACTACCCCTCGACCTTATAGTAATCTCCCCTCGGACAAGCGAGTGATAGCCACGCGACAATACGAGCGAGTTTTACACGCTTTGTCGAAAAACACACGCCTACATACATACACACATTCGCGCGGAAAAGAGGAAAAATTAATTTTTCATGAGACGTATATTTTGGACTCGCAATTAGCACTAAAGCGGTCGAAAGGCAAGCCTCATTTCGAACACATTCACCATGAATTGACGAATAAACGGGACAATTGCATATGCATGTATTATCACGAGCACGTTCGCTGCCAGCGTATAATACAACGATCTGTAAATCAATGTCGGACGCCGCTCGTGCTGCTCGTGATGTTGATTTACCGGCCACCCCGTACAAATTGCTTTGACTGTTATTTGTTCCGCGGTGAGTATCGGTATCGATACAACAGTATTGAAACTCTATTTTCAATGCAATTGACCGGTGCACCCGTCCCGTACTGGAAAGTGAGAGATCATTGCAAGAGCAGTGAATATCCGCAAAAAAAGCCTCACGTTGTGGCCAGAAATTGACCACAATGAGAGTTGCGCAGCGATGGCTATCCAAAACCGAGGACTGATCAACGAACTTGCGTTTTTCTTAAACTAAGCTTCGTAGCTATTCATATTTTACACTTGTCCGAAGGGGACTGCTTTAACGGCCTTGTCAAACGGTGAACGAAATTTGACGTCATCAAATTTCCTGCCCATAAACGGGGCTCGAACGTTTCTTGACTGAAAATAACACAATCCAGTACCAGTCTCATAGATTGACCGCCTTTATCTTTTCCAGTGACCCACCGTGAAGAAACGTATTCATTGGAAAGGATTTCTGGATTCTATAATAGACTTGAGAAAATTTCTGTGTATTATAGCTGTAATTTGTTCGGATTCATAATAAGCACAAGTTTCTGTCGACAAATGGTTAGTATTGTTTCGCGATCATTCCGTGTGAGATTTTACAATTTTGTGTCGCTAATCAGTCATTTTTTTATATTCATTTTCCATGATCCGTCAAAATGCCAGAATTATTTGGTGAAGTGAGACATTCATACTCGAAGCCTTTGACAGTTTCGTCGAGTTGAGGTGCAATTGCAGTTCAAATATATGTCTCGTTGTAGGTTGATGTCGACTTGAGGTATTACTAATTAAGATACTTCGCCAAAAGCGTCGCGTTTGCTAACAGTTGAATGCTCCGCAAGCTCCAACTAAGAGAAACCAAGAAGCGAATAGTCTTGGTACGTGGCCGAATATCTCGAAAGGACTAGATTGAAGAAAAAGACCTCGAGAGGCCGAAGAGGGAAAAAAGTCTTATTAAGCGAGAGGTCAGGAAAGAAAAAGAGAAGAAAAAAAAGAAGAAAATTTGGAAACTGGAACCCAGGCCTTTCAAGGATGGCGTCTGATCGGAATCTCTCCTTTGCATAAAGAAACCTTCTGAAATCGTTGCCAGCCCGAAATCCGATGCCGTCGAGGACAGCGGGCAAGGAATGGCGACAGATTCGGAAATTACGCTCCTTTTCCTGAAGGCCTATTAGGGCTCTTCCGTATCCACTCTTGCCTCAGGTCTCTCTGGCCCACTTTGGCTCTTCCCCGAGTACAATCGGACACTACAATGTCTATCCCCCACCCCACCCCACCCCACCCCACCGCATCCCATCCCTCCAACCCCAAGCTCCTTTTATCGTGACATAAAGCATCTGCCGATACAGAGTTTTAGAAAATGTCTTCACCCACCAATAAGAATAAGTAGCTATTTCGAAAATGGCAATGTGCGGAGAGAATAAGATATAAATCGGCCTCATTTTCCTACTTCAAACTCGCTCTCGTTTTCAGCCTGCTAATGTTAACATACCTCTTATTGTATGTCGGTACACGCCTTTGCGAAAATTGAATAAATGATTCTGCAAATTCACGGACTGCGAACTTTCCGTATTATAATAACTGAGCATATCACATACCTGGTATCTATATATACAATATTCAACATTTTTTTGTCACATTTGACGCTACGATTCTCATTCGACGGTTCCAAAGTTCCATAATTGATGACTCAAACATAGGACACTTACATTACAGTTGGAAGTTGACGCGACGTTTTTGTGCTGTTATTTGTGCTTCGATCGATCACCACTTTCATCTCGTTAAGGGAACAATAATACGAAGAAAGCGGTAATAACTATAATAGCAATAATGGTGCTAATGCTTATAATAACAACAATCACAGTAATGATGATCATAACAATAATAGGAATGATAAATCTAAGGGTATTCGGTATTTCGCTGAGTTGATCGCTGCGCTGCCGCTTAGCAATTCTATTCCCTCTCACTAATTGCTCAGCATCATTATATTATTCACTATGAATTGGTAAAAAAAATTGAAAGAAAATCTAGACATGCACTTCATTTTTGATTAAAATTCGAAAAATTTACATAATCAAACGATATTTGTAAGAAGAAAAAATTCGCCTTGTTAAGTGGCGAACAAAATTTTCTTAACAGTCTACTCGACGGCGTTACAATCCCTCGTCAAATAACTCTCTTTTTTCTCTCTCATAATTCTACGAACGAGAATCGAAGCTCGAGCAAAAATAGGTATATACTCATGATAGGGACACCATTATGTCAAAGTAAATATCCCGAGTGACTCGTAATTAACGCTCCGCAGCTCTTTTAGTACTAAGAAATTTATCAGACGGCTTAGGAAAGACAAGCAACCAGCCATTTACCATAGTAAATGAAAACTTCGTCCATTACGTATGCATTACGGTTCGCCAGCCATCTTTCGTTAAACAGCATGGATACAACAGCATGGCAGATTCTGTCAAAACTTGTTTCACCGTGCATATCTCGTCTCATTAGCTAAGGCTTCATCCTAGCTTAAGTTGCCGGAGCTTCTAGTCCGATATACACTTTATTTCGTGCTATAATTCTCGAAGCTCTAATAGGCTTGCTGTGCTGCGAAGATTAGCTCCAAAGAGCTGTAGTAAGTGCCGAGATACCACTTACAAGATAGCCGCTGATTACCTCTGAGAAACATGCTATACAGTCTCTTCTGTTTCATATTTCATGAGTCCTCGAATTTCGGTCCAATTTCGAATATCATTTCATACAGCTCCTTCTCGAAGAGTAAATATTGTTGTCAGAAGGTTCGTCTCGTCTATGGAGGTCCTTGTGGAAGTCCAGTCCATTGGTCCGTAAATACCGTTTCCACGTTGGATACCGTTCCGCTGAGAAGACACCACTCAGTGGTACAGGTCTTCGTATTAGATATTGCGTGCTGATTGATGGAGAAAATTGAAA
Organism: Tenthredo livida; assembly: GCA_963992785.1. Classification (NCBI taxonomy): domain Eukaryota; kingdom Metazoa; phylum Arthropoda; class Insecta; order Hymenoptera; family Tenthredinidae; genus Tenthredo; species Tenthredo livida. The sequence goes on from OZ023068.1 coordinate 21,966,958, forward strand.
CCTATTTGGTATAGAATGGAATTGGAGAAAAATGATTTAGAAATAACTGGGTACTGCTATCGGTTTCCGTGTTGATACATACAATATTCTATATAGTTGTTCGCTTAAACCTATACCTTCGCAAGCTGTGATCTGTAACTCGCGACAGTGATGTGTGAGGTGGTATAAGAATGAACGGGAACAACTGCGGCCAGAAGTGTAGCTTCTGCTCCGTCACCCACCTCACATGGGAAATCTGTTGAGATCCGAGTATATGTATCCAGCGAAGTTCAAGTCCTCCGACTACGTTCCGGTGATAAGATTTCTCCAGCGATTCATGACATGCATCATCGCGTGTCGACAGCGAATAAAAAAATCGTGTGTCGACTTACCGATGGTTTTCTCTGAACGGAGATTTTTCCTGGTCTCCGATAAGTCCGACTTAGCTTGTCGAGTGGCAATATTCACGGAGAAATTGATACGACGTAAGGAAAAAATTCCACAGGAAGAGTTGGCTGAGGCGGAGAAGCTGGGCGTCAGAGTCGAGTACTTTATAAATCTCGTTTTATCAACGAACATTGAAGAATACTCCGAAGGCTAAGGGAAAAGAAGAATTTTTAGAATCCTCACTTCGACGTGCCGAAACTTTTCCTGTGCTAAATATTCCATGTATTTGACTTTATTTTGTTATACTGCTTTTTTGATACGACGGAATTCAGTTTTATTTTACTTTAACACTTCACGGGGCGAGGAATGGCAAAAGTATTTTAAACCACTGATGAAACTACTTGCTAAGGCAATAGTTATCCTCCCATTTCTTTTCACAAACCCTGTCGGAGCCCTGAATCTTCGAAGTTCTCCATTCACGCTGTGGTGCCCCAACAAATTGCATATATATATGTACTATATACCGCAAAATTCTCGCTACGATGCAGATGTTTTAAAGATAATCTTTTCCCTTCGCAGTAGTAGCGGAAGTAACAGCGAGAAGTACCTACCTCTACTGCGAACTACAATCTCATATAATTTCTGACACTCATTAGCGTGCGTAATTTAGATAAAATTTACCACCCGGACTTTGAATTAGTGTTTAACGAGCTATTAGCAAAGTTGACACTTGGAAATTGGACGGACGGTAATGGAGTGTTGAAATTCATTCGAATGTAAGGGAAAAATAAACTTGTCGCAAACTTTACTATATTCATACATAATTCTATACCTATATACAGATATGAAGAAGGTACCTGTCTGCATGGACGATATCGGTATTCATAGATCTCTAATGACTCCACATACCGAGTTTACTCAAGCAAAAGATAAGAATCAAATTATTGATAAGCGTTGTTCACAGCGGTTATTCAACGCGTCGGAAAGTTGGCTCGACCCGTTGACCCCATAATCGGGTTCGACTCTTACCCCGTGCGTTAACTCGGAAGAAATGAAACCAAACGACAGCCGAACGTCCATAAAGATCGTATGAAGGCTGGAGCAAAGATAAAAGTCACATACGCCCTAGTCGGAAGAAAAGAGAGCAAAGGGTCGGTCTGACGACGAGGAAGGGAACAAGGGTGATTCTTCTTATGCACGTGCTTTCCTGAGGGACTTCGTCAGAAGTGAAGTAGACAAGGAGCGATGAAGGGAAAGACGGAAGGAAGGAAGGAAGGAAGGAAGGAAACAAGCAAAGGAAACGAAAGGAGAACGTTTTATTGGTGTCCCAGAGTCAGAGCTGTTAGCAACACGTGCGCCGGGTGCCAGCTACAAAAGCTACGTGGTGCGGTACGCGTGTGATACGTGTGCGCATTGCACAAGCTTGTGTAATTCATATTATCCACGGTGTAACACGATGAAGTATAACACTGCGGCGATGGTGGTTTTGCTCCAGAATCAGCCTGCGGAAAGCAAAGAGAAGAAACAGGAAGCGTCATTATTATAATTCTATAGCATATGAATTGATTATAATAATTTAGCATTCATAACATAAACAGTGTTTGATGATACTGTGATTTTCGTCCGCTCAATCACCGCTGAAATATTAACCGCACGTGATATTACTGCAGAGGTTATTTCGATTTCTACGACCCCGTAGGTGAGTGTGGTTTATATGCGGCTATGCGCACGCGCTTGAACCACAGTGAAATTGGATTTCGTTCGTTATTTACCGCGTGTCTCTTAGCAACTTTGCATCTAGCCATTAGAGAGGATTTAGAGTGGCCTGGCAAAGCAGCGAGGCCAGCGTCCCGTCGGCTTTAACAATTTACCGGTCAGATTACGGCTTATTGGACGATGGGAGTCCCGCTCGCGGTACCTGCACTCTTCTTAGCTTTGGATTTCTTTATTTTCACCAATTAGGTGGAAAAGGGTGGCGAAGTAGGTACTAGGCTGGAGTTGGATAGGGTAGAGCACCATCACTTCCGGTGTGCCAACCCGTGCGACAGAGCATGAGAGAATGAAGGTAACTTCAATCGGGATCCAGCAGTGTATGGATTTTCGAAAAATAGCGAGAGTCTGCGATAAGATACCAGACAGAGCTTGGAAGTACTCACAGCGTATTAAATTGACTGTCACACTCTTCGACAGAAGCGTTCCAAAGCGGGCTGTCACTTTGACGAGACGAGAAACAAACGTCAATATCAATGCCCCGCAGGGTGTCAAGCATTGTCACAGCCGCGGCAAAAATCTCGTACCGTAATGATATTCGCCTTGTTCTGCCTCCCAGACGCATCAATGTTCGTCGGACTGTAGGCACCATCGGTGTATAATGCATACCAACGATGTGTCTTTTTCCTGGATGCAGAGGAATTGGAATTTTCAACTTTTTACAAGTTTCAAGAAGTTTTTCAGACAGATTGCAGTTGCATCGTAAACTAATTCTGTTCGTATCTGGAAATCACCCATTGAAGGTTTTTGTTCGCTTCTCCGTATAACATGCGGAAATATACGTAGAAACAAATGGGACCAAGCCCCGGTGGTTTCAGAAAATTAAATAACAGTAGTACAAACAGAGTTTGGTCAGACCCGGCCGAATAAACGCCGCATGAATGCACTGCGCATTCAAAACGGTCGTACGGCATTCGCCTGAATTCGGACCCTGAATTATGGCACTTGCTACTATGGTACTTGGGAACAGAAATACCCTGTACATATGTATATGAGTAAATTTGTGGCTGTAGTGTGAAGTAGCGTTCCACCCAAGACTCATTTCTCAATTTCTTCATTCTTCTTATTATTTCACGAGTCTTGTCTTCTTCCTGAACGAGACTGTCTACTGACCAAGGAAATTCCGAGAGGAAATTTTAATTTTACCCGAGTCGACCGTATAAACCAGCGAGACAAATGATCGCCATGCTGCTGTGCGGTAGAGTGTTCAAATATGGAATTGCGGTGCCACTGGCAGTCATGAGGCCAGAAAAAAACAAATAGTGTTAACGTGAGACGAGAGCGTCAACCTACCTGAATTCGACTACGAAATAGTTAGGTATGTCGTGTGGCGACGACGTCGTTTAATTGCCTCAGTAACAAACAATAAACTGGACTCCCGCTGATCCAAATTGATTGATAAATTGAACCTCTTTGATCGGATGAATAAATCCGTATGCCTACGAAGGTAGGGAATTCGATTAAAAATGCCTGTTAGCTTTCTTTTAAATTCGTGATCGAGATTCATCCAAGACAAGGAAAGCTTACAATTACTCCTCGTCATCTCGGCTCGAAGAGTACGAGAGAACAGCGCGAGAAGTCGTAATTAAAATTTAATCGCCAGGTTCAACCTCGCTTCGTCAACCACCCGCGGGGGTTCCTCCGTTCTGCTCGACTGTTGACGTAAGCCTGCTTGAGGGGATTCCCGGGCGCGTGTACCCGTCTATATATGCCTTATATACCCAGCCTATGCGTGTGCGTGTGTATATGGATACAGATCTCGCGCATCGGATCACTCGCCTGCGCGAGTTGTTAAATTTTGCGGAATCCTGCCGAGGGTTGATATCTGGTGACGGGGTACACCTATTTGTTTACACAGCCCTCTCAACGAGGTCCCAAACAAAAACTGTTATGCTCGAAAATCGCAGAAACTCATACACCAAATCGAGATAGACCGCAAATATTTTGTACTCGGATAAAAGCCCGGTTGGCACCACGAAAGTTAATTGCCAACTGAAAACTCTTGAAAACAATCAAATCAATGAATACCCCGTGCCGTGTGGAGAACGAAATACAAAACTGACGGCAAACGAGTTTGAGGGTGTATAGGTACCTGTAGCTTATTTTATACCAGACAGTTTCTATACATCGTAAAATCATTATCGATCTCGTTATAGCAGAGCTAATTGCTTGAGTGGGAAACGAACAGCAAACTACAAAACGTTCGAACAATGATTTCCAATTGAACAACACTTCCAGTCACCGTGACACACGACCCTCTGTCCTATACACCAACCATTCATCTGCACGCCTTCATCTCGGTATAATCTTCATTCACGCCAGATGCGCGCGTGCATACATGCACCGAAAATTTGAGTACGTGCAATGACACCCCAAATACTAATACGACTACTCACCCACAGCTGTGGTCTCAACGATGTGTCTGATAAACTTGGAAATTGTTTAGCTAGTGACTGCATAGGGGTTCCCTGTGCTAGCGTAAGTACGGATTACCGGTGGTAGGGTACGAGGTGGGAAAGTGTAGTGTACATATGTTGATATGTGTACGTATGTACACGTATACTTCAGGGTAGGGAGTACGGTTCGCATATCTTCTGATTGTCATAACGACCGCAAGGCTGCCTCAGCCGGGACTTGAGATTTTCTCACCTCCATCTAGGGCAAGAGAACTTATTGCGGTGTTCCACGCCCACCTAATTGGAATATATACTGAATTTCGAAATAATAAAGCTGGAGCTTTGAAAACGTGAGAGGGAGTTCGGTTACCCGTGTTAGGTTCACACGATTTCCGCGAGTACGAGCGGAAAATAACCTTTAAAGCTTGAGAAACTAATAGGGCGGATGCCACAATATATTATCGTTGTTAATGCGCCGAGTATTTAGCTGTACCATAGTTTCTCCAGCTTCTGATAATTATTACAGAAGCTATACCTGTATGCAGATGTAGGTACCACACTCAATGTTATATCGAACCGCAATCGTACATACGTAGTTTCTAACGAAGCAGATATTATACATGCTTAGCTCAGATATATCTCGGTGGTTCACATTATGGCTTTGACGTCTCCATCGCTCATTACAGAAGCACAACATTCAAACTATTCCTAGGGCGAAAATGGGAGAATCATTTCTCACGAAGACTGAAATCTTTCAGCATTTTAATTTAAAAATAACACTAGAAATGACAAGGTTTTGAATAGCCACTGAGAAGACATTTTTTAAGGAATAGACACCGAGAGATCATGAGAGCATTTTGTATGCTGAAATAATTTTTCATAATTGGAGGAAAAATTTCAGCTTCAGTAATTTTCATGTACTTAATCGTATCTCAAGGGTCGAGAAATGTGGGTTTGAGGAAATCAAGTTGACCGTTAACTTTGTAAATAAAGTGTACATCGAAGTCCCTGAAATTTTCCTGATACTGAAGCAATCAGAGTAACAGCCTGGATTTCTTTCTTTTGCTTTTCCAGAAGGAGCTGGGTATAAATTTGTACGTGGTGGGCGGTATGTGCGATTTCTGAATTTATCCTTCGAAAGACGCCCTTAAAAGAGAGTTCAAGCATTCAGCAGCAGCTTTTAGCGTGTCCCTGAACAATATCTCATATAAATGTTGCAATAACAATGATCATTCGAATTTTGTAGTCTGGATTAAGGGGTAATATAATTTATCTTAACGGTTGAGGCCTCGGGAACTGAACCCGGCCGCACGTAACGCCGTGCAGACCTCGAATCGCTGTAATTATCTTGGCATTCGAAACACGCGCTGGATCATAAAATTCGGAACTTTGCCCGGTACGCCATGGCGGAGCAAAAGTGGGCCAAAAGTCGTCGTCGTGGCCATCCGTTTGTCCGCGGGAGTCCGGCGTTTCGGCACAGCGCGAACCGCCATGAAAGTCAATCGCTTCGCAGGGGAATCGGAGAGACTACCTTCGGTTATGGTCAGCTATGCTTAGCTGTAGGGTCAGTCGTTTTTGGAAACTAGATGATAGTCAATGTAGGGTGAGGTACGAAAAAAGATGGGCTTTTCGTACGTGTTTCAAGACAAGTTTTGCAATCCTTCGAACTCGCAGCTGCCTCCAAATAATACACTTTGTTTGCGGAATGGTTAATTCATCTACTCTCCAATGCAGGATCGGAAGAATCGGAGCCTGCAACCCTCAAGGGGGTTGGCCTTGAAAAATCTCCAACATGTGAACCAACCACTGTGAAATATTCGGGGTTGTCGAACGTCGAGCGAGAACTCGATAAATTTTAATCTACCAATCGATTGACTGATCAGCAATAATTGTCCTTGGGTTATGAGTTCGTGGTAAATCGTCAACGAAATATTTTATACAGCCTAACGTACCCCGTCTCATCAACGCGCATGTAATAATAACCCTCGGGAAGTCTTTCGCGAATTTTCACGCGTACGTGGATGTATGAAGTATGAAGCTATAGCATGTCTGGTTGATGGAATAAGAAGAAAAAAGGCCAGGAGACGACCTTTCGGAATAAAGGCGTCCAAAGTTATTTGCTGGCTTAATTACAACGTCACTGGGGGCAAAGGACATTAAAGCCAAACACGTAGACCCACTATTTTTTGACCTGAACGATCTCTCGTCAGGAGTGACTCTGTGATTAAAGTCCTTCACGTGACGAGGCGTGTCCACTATAAAAAGAGATGACATTCACTTTTTCTGCCTCAAATTCGAATCGACGAGTCGGTACAAACTGGAATCGGAATTATATTTGAAAAAGAGTATGTTGCAGTCGTCGTTCATATTCACCTAGTCGGGTGATTAAATTATCACTATGGGTATATATGAGATTGCAATCCCTGAATCTGGTCGTCATGATTTTCTCTGAAATAACGCATCATGTGGCAATTAATTAGAAAATGGTTGACATTGATTAGAACATAAAAGCTTGTGCTAGTTAGTTATCATTAGCAAAAATATATACTCAGAATCAAGGTTGTAAAAATCTTAATTAAATGTGTGATTGAATAACATTTCGATTACTTATTAGACTGCAAATAGGTTCGATTCAATATCACGAATCTAATGGTAATGGATAGCCAAATGGGTTATTGAATTACAAAAGTAATTGATGACCCCCAACCCTGTTTTGAACTAGTTCGTGTGTTACGAACAGTACATCACGATGTTCCGAGTGTGGTATTCCATAACGTTGATCGATATGCTCCAAAATATCTGGAGGTGACCAAAAATCCCATAAATCTATTCAACTAAAAGCTCGATATTGTTTCGAAAATAACCGCGAGGTTACTTTGACGGGATAATTCGTTCGTGAGAAATACAGAATATCTGATTTCATATTTGCACATAAGACATGATCGACAACAATCATTGCTACACATTAGTCTATATCAAATAAGCGTAGGTGGAGAATCATAGTCAATGTCGATGATTGGTCAGTAAAATAAATCGTGAACTATTCCCGAATTTATCTGACAATGTACTCTAGGTATAGCAGGTAAAGATAAATTCATTAATTTACTCCTGCGCTGCTTCAAATAAGAACTAATGAATGCTTGTAATTTGCTGGAATTAAATTTGAGCATGTATGATGCAGCAAAACAGGAAATTAAACTGCTGCGAAAACAGTAATTGAATAACACAATATATGACGGTAAAATTTTACCACCTATGTCCTATACGATAATGATGCGTAAAAGATACCAACGAGCGGTCTCACGTATATCTACTAGCGAACCCCACCTATTTTCTACATTTTCTGTTCTAGGTACGTATACTAGCTGAGCTCAGTAGCTACCCTGCATTTTTTCAGTTTTCTCAACCCTCTGCGTTACCCCTCGAGTTTCCCAAGTTAAGGGTTGCGAAAAGCTTCACCTCAGCGATGACTGTACGGGTCGGTCTAAATGTGACCTGGCAGACCCGAGCTAGCATGAAATTTACCGGCTGTGGTGATTGCAATGCCAACAGTGGTAGTAACAAGGGTAGGTAATGGTGGTTATCTTCAACAGTATATTCGCTTTCAGATCATTTCAATTCCTTGTCTTTCCCAACGTTGGTAAAGCGTTACCGTCACATTAACAAGGGGACATCGCCAGGGCCGAGAAACGAATTCGGACGAGTATTTTCCCTATTTTAGACTTGTAGTACTCCACTATACTCTGTTCACCGGAGTGTGTTTAGAAGTGCAATATATAGCGAAGTCATTCGATGCACCTGTTACGTACCGTATTCACAATTTCATTTCATTCCGTCAATTTTCATCCGATTTTTTGATTATCACAAGCAACGATGCGCTGCAGCATCATGAGGCTTCCCTAGTTGCTTATAATATTTCGTTATATTATTTTATTAGTATCAATTATTAGCGCCTAATAATTGCCGTCGTAAGCAACGCATACCGGAAATCCAGAACCAACCTAAACTCATAAACTACTTCGCAATTGAAGTATCGTATTCTTTTCATATTTCTCTTATTACGCGCCGTCGTTTCCTTATTCGGCGTCAACCCCGAATTGCTGACCGTGCGTCTACGGTCAGTTCAAGCTATAACTCTCTTCTGATGAATATCAATTTTCCATCAATAATTAGGGTTATATATTATCATTTTATACCTATCAATTATTTTCCATCAATCATTTATCATCTATAACCTACCGACCAATTGAATCCCGCATAAAAATCATAATCGTTACTATTGTAAGATACACGGATTACTTGCCGTGGTCATACGTGATTCTTTGGTATTTTTATACTGATCGTAGATTAAGAAGAAGCAATCTGAAATAATTAACTATAATAAGCCCGAAAACGTCAGGTTCTAATCAAATAGTTTTAAAATAATTCTTTCACACGAAGAGTTCAACGACACATTCTCCGATTTCCTACATCCGCTGCAAATCTTAGTCAGCTAAAACCTTGGGAATCTCGCTGGGACACTCGTTGCACACGGCACCAAGAAATGCAGCGAGTCAGCTACATATGGCCTTCCACCTAAATGCTGTTTCCCCTTCTTTCGCTTCGTTACTGCAGGAGTTGCACCTGACGACTGGCTATACAATTCACTTCTAATCATACCACCATCCAAATCACTTCTGAAATAACTACATTCCGGTCAACTTGATCATGATCAGACATTCATCAAATCATACGAAATTCACTTCCAGTCATAAGTCGAATGCTTTCGCAAGAAAGAAAGCTTCTCTGATTACGTACTTGCTAATGAAATCAATTTGAAGCTCATAAAATGTTTAAATATCAACAAATATTCAGTTATTTCAAAATATCAGAAGTCATTAACATCAATGAACTCGTGCATCCCGATTGTGTCTAACTGCAAAGTGAATTAATAAACCAACCGTGTTATCTTCAATACATCATCATCATCATCATCATCATGGTATATATTCATACATCATCAGTGGATCATCATTCGCTGCAGCTTTTTCTCTATCTCGCCCTCCTACCATCGGTGCATAGAGACAGCACATTTCCCGTATGGTCATCACGGTGCAGGTGCAATCTGAGTCAATTATTTGGTGGTATCCGCTCGTCGAATCTCTTTGGATATCCCATGACGCTTGAAAGAAAAAGATAAGCCATTCGCTTCATAATCCGATTGTGAGTAAGCTTTCAACTATTTCCACATGCACAGGCTGCCTATGGTATATTGTTATAGTATGGGGAAATCCACGGAACCTTTGATTTTTTTAAAAAGTGTAACCTGATTTTTTACTTTGAAGCACGTTTGCACGTTGTCTTTTGAGCTATGGAGCTCGTCCTTCGTCTTTTGTCTATGGTCTGGAATTATTTTATCGAAAAACCTCGAGTCTGGCTGAGGGTCGTGGATCTTTCATTGATTTTTGGCTATAATTTATTGCTTATCGCTTCTCGTATGGCTTCTATTTCCGATTAAGTATGTTAGAATTATCTTGTGCATGAAATACGGTAGAAAATACTTTTTCCTGGAGTACCATGAGCAAAGATAGCCGCGAAGGCTTAGTACTCGCGTTACAATTTAGTTTATTATCGTTAACTTGATAATTTAGTAAAGTATGGTCACTATGGTATCATTGATTACCGTCTGTAAAATCTAGTATCGCTTTTGGATAATTTGGTATCGTAACTATCGACGTCGTATCGTCAGAATTTGGTTAAAGATCAATCTATCGTTCTGGATTAATTAGTAGGGAACCTGTATCGATTGTTACCGATTTTATCGCTTAATATCCCTCAGCCGGTGGAGCAAGAGACTGTTAATCTCAGGGTGTGTTATGGAATAAAACTTTTACATTTGGGTACGATGTATCGCTCTGCGATACCAAGCCTGGAGTCTAGTTTAATCGTTTTATATAGAATCACTTCTGACACACTCCTCTGATTTAATTGCATCATAAATGAGTAAATTCTCTCCTGAACAGTTAGGAAACCTATCGTAGCGAACTGTTAACCCTATCGCCAATTCTGTACCGATCTCGCTAAGTTGTCTAATTTCATTAATAAATAATTGATTAATGTGATCTCGAAAATTTCAAAGAAATAATATTGTTTTATACGGTGTACCCTGCCCCCTTATCTAAGGCTTTGTTATCTGAGCTAGTCGAGTTATCGAAAAATTTGAAGGTTCCGTGGATTTCGCCATATACTTGTATTCCTAGATGTTTAGTTGTTGCTTATAGGTAAATTTTGCGAGATTCGTAAGTGCTTTTCCTTTTTTTATTCTTGCGTGATGTAGGATGAGTATCCTACGAATTATTCACGTTTTTTTAGATTAAGAGATTATGTATTCCCAACCATTAAATTATTTGAAATGAAAATTGATCATTCATATCAATTTTTGAAACACAATAATGCACATTAGTACTTCTAAAAAATAGAAAATTAAAGCCTTAGTGAAGTGTTGCATCTGGGATCCGTAGATCCTTCACATAACTAACAATTTATTTGGATTCATTGTCGAATTAAGAGTTGATAGTCAGTCGAATACAAATATGTGGAGTTTATTAGATAAATAGAGAATATTATACAAGAGAGTTTATTAGGTTTTAGAGTTTTCATTTGACGTATTGACTGATCTCGATTTTTAATAATACGTACTGTACTTTTATGGGCGATGGGCTCAATATTCACACTCAACTCCTTGATAATTAATGCTTTGCCCTATGCTGAAAATTCTACGAGAACTATACGTAAGGCAAAGTTCAAATATTGTGCAATATTTCTGAATTATAGTTCAAAATATTAGTAATCTGCTGTAAACGAGAAACTGATTGTGAGTCAATGAAATATTTTATTAAAGTGTAGGTACAAGTGATTCGAAAAAAAATTATTTTGTAGGTGTACATCCCCCCTTCAGATTTAATTGAAATTTTAAGTTCTCGTGGTTTATGATTGAGTACCTCATTTTAAATTCATTAATTTAGTACGTGATTGATCGAATAATACGGTGACGTATTTCATTTGACGGAATCGAAAAGTACGTTATATTCACCAGTTATATTTTCAAGATTTTAGCCAAGTGTGTATTTATATACCATAACTCTATATTTATATTTTTGTCGTTTTAAATCGAGTATTCAGCATGAAATGGAATAAATAATTCCGTAAATTAATGGATTTTATGAATTTAAACGTATAATATGCCCCCTATATTCTTTGCATGTGAAGCGAACAAAGCCTCGGTCTCGGACGGATCAGTTGCTTATTAAATATATAGTTTCCATCGGAGTTCCATTTTGAAATTCACAGATTTCGTAGAGAATGAGTCAAGGAACAGGCTCGTGTATTTTTCAGAATTTTCTAAGGTGGCAATCATCTCGAAAATCACGTTTAAAAGATATAATTATTCGTAACGAACAGAAAATTGTTCATTCGATGAATTAGAAATTGATAGCATGAAAGTGCAATTCAAGAGCTTCAAAATGAGTTTTTACCGATGTCTGTTCGACAAAGGGAACCAGAGATATTAACGTTCATAGGAGAGCGCGATTCCGTTTTCTGGTGGTTTTTCCGTAAGTTCAACCCCTTGTAGCTTCTGAGCCCTTCGAGATGAAAAAACAAAATTTCATTTATTTATTTTATCCGAAGAATATGTAAAAAAAATTACGACGATTTCAAGAACATGCGGTCAAAAAAGTGTCCCGCTTGACGTGGAATGACTCATATAAGAACCCCTGAAAAATAGGGGTTGGGGGTGAATTTTTTAGTTTATTCAATTTCTTACCAAACGTATTTAAATTTCTTACATTGAGGTTTTTCGTGCCCCCGATTCGATCGCAACGGTTATTTTTTCTCCTCTGTCACCCCCAAAGGAAGGAAAAAAATGGGAGTTCGGGGTGAATTATTTAGTTTTTAATTTCTCACCAGTTTTTTCGATTTTTTTATGCAGTGGTGTCCGTTTCTTTAATTCTATCTAAACAGTTATTTTTTTTGTTCTGTCACCCCCAAAGGGAGAAATTTGAAAGTCTGATTTCCAATTCGTAATCAGTGACTCAAAAACCTCCTGTATACATTTTTTTTAAATTCAAAAATACTTGAACATTCAGCAGTCATTTTGAGTCCGCCATATTGAATTTCACAATTCCAATTCCAGATTCAGATTCAGCGATCCCAAAAACTATTATTCACCAAGTTTCATTCAAATCTCCTGAGTGTACATAAGTGGAATTGGCACCATTTTTTTTTGATCGCATATGATACATTGCCAGTTAACCGGTTGAATAGTATAATTATCTATCGAAATTAGTGCGGTCAATTTCATTCAATTAAGCGTTGTAACGTTTCATTTCATCTTCCGGGTTATATGCATAATGCCCGCATTAGCAAATGCAATTCTCACCTAGGTCCAGTCCTATAATCAACTCCTAACATTTGTGTACCGAATGGACAGCTCCAATTTGTTTTTTGTTTTTTTCTATTAGAGTTACAAAATCACGACGGAGGAATAAAAAATACTCCATTATTTAGCGAGAGCAGTGTAATAAAGCCTCCTAAACTCGTTTCACAAATGTATCCATGAACACCTTGAAAAAAAGGTTGAATCATCTCAGAAAAGGCTAAGCTCAAAGATATGCTCTATGGTTTGCACTCACACTGCAATTAGGCACACCGAAAGGAAGGATTTGTTGAACCAAATGATATTTATCCGACTGTGCAATGGTGGGCGATCAATTATGATAAATAAGTGTACGCTTTCTCAGTGAAATAAAATGCTAGTAGCTTCAAGAAAATAGTGATATGGGCTATACTTGATGTCTTCACGATTGCTGTGATTAATTTGAATCAAACGAGATAGACTTTTGAATATGTTTAAACAATTCAACAAATCCTTGCTAGGTACATTTTATACTTATGTAGATGATTCGTTGATACCAGCACATCTCGCATGCCTAGAACAACACTGTCATATCTCAAAAAATATATTTTTGGGGAATTTGCGTTAAAAAGAATGTAAATGCTATGACATGAAGTTTCATGGTAACTTTGGAGAAAAATGATTTTTTGAGATGTTACATAATCAAATAATAATAATCGTCATCGTAATATCGCATTGGCATCCTCCTCAAAAATTGTCAAAAATAACATTTTGTTCCAAGTCTCTATTGAAGAGAAATTTCTACTCATATGATAGAAAGAAAAGATAATGATAAACGAAAAATTGGCTAAACTCTAGTGTGCCGAATATGTTATACGACAAATATTATGTGTCTTTCTAGGGACCATAAAATTATTTATTTTTAATGAAACGGAGATTAGGAATCTATAGGGCAAATAATGTATAACATGAAATAAAGCTAACAGGATTGACGACATGTGTAATCTACAATTGATTATAGGTAGTGAATAATACTTTCATACAAGCACACATACAACAAGATAATAATTGTTGGAATGGATGGAATAAGGACCTGAATCGAATCAGATTCTTTTTCCGGAGAATAATTTAATGAAGTATTTCAATAAGACTCTATGAACCATGTTGATATCGTGAAAATATTATTCCCGTTTCACGTCCTTGTTCTATTCAATCCTTTGATTTTTATAATGAAACTAGTCTAGACGATGTGGATAGGTATAATAGATATGGTGAAATAGGTGACGCATTGTAGAGTAAAGCAGAGTGACTGCTGGTTGGTATCAACGAAATGATATATCTTGAATTGAATCAGTGCCAATATAGTCAAAGACAAATTGAAATGGAAAAAAAAGTTCGGCTGTCAATAAAGTAAACTATCTATACTCTAGGATTTATTAGGAAACAATTGGACCACGTTTACAGGTTAACAAGTCAGGCCTGTTGGCTTGCGACGCGTAGGAAATAATTTATTTGTCGAGTCCATAACAAGAGTCAGAGTGATTGTGAGTATGAATGTCGATATACTGTAGGTATACGCTAGTATAATTAGGTACGAAAATTCACTTCAAATGTGTAAAATCGGTATTTCATTGTTTGATAGTATGGTTTCAAAAGTATTCATCAGCAGCGGGGTATCTTATTGCTGTATCGATAGCAGGAGATTGCTGTAAAATATGCATTATCCTTTCGATACTAAGAAAACGAAAGTATCATTTTCTGCAATATTCAGCCCCCGAAGAAGACAGCACGACGTCATCTAAGCAAGACCACGGATCACCACAAAACTGTCTTTCAATCAGTAAAATGAATCGAAAATGGTACATGGCACTGTAAGGCGCCGATAGCCAATTAAAGGAGAAGAAGAAGAAAATGAATCGAACCCACGGTGCAACATCAACTCTTCTTCATCGTTGACAGATTTCGGCAATATACTTGCATTTTGTCGATATTACAAGAATGTCAGGGCATGCCAAATTGAAAAAAAAACTCACGAACTTCCAGAACATCTACGAAGAGTAAAGAACTTGAAGCCTCCTGAAGCCCGTCACAATTAACATCATCATCGAGGGTTTTATGTTGATCATCCGTTTACGTGGACTAGCACACTCATCGAAGATCATGAGTTGGATGGGTAGTTGATAACTTTCCTCAGATCAGTAAGATTCCGGTACCGGAAATGGGCGTTCAATGATCCAGCGATACTTTCGCCAACCGATACCTTGGAACAAGCTCGGCTTGTGCAAATAGATTAGAATCCCAAGACTCTTGCATTTGCATAGACGCCAACAAAGATAAACCGAGATTTTCGTCGAAGCTGAGTGAATATTGAAGCATCATAAATCCATGACTTTATTAGTCATTGTGGAAAATCTTTATCCATCTGGCCTCATCGCAGACCCTGGAATGATTCTTCAGATGATCTCGCAGCTGTAGTTTAATTGGCATCAGTCGCCAACTCAAAGCTTTGATATCTACACGAAATCTCATCCATGAATGGAGTTCCCGTGTGGAGGCTGATCTTGCAACACAATCCCATGTAAATTGATCAACGGTATTCCAATCCCTCGAAATGTGATGACCATCAGTATCCGTGGTTGATTACTTCAGCATCGATCAAACTGTAGCAGTTGAAAATTTTTTGCTGCTAACAGTTAACCAGAAGTTCAACACATGTCTAAGAAAAATTTGAGCCACGTCTCATTGTTGGTGAATCCTGCTGAGAAATAAGAAGATACGAATTAAAATTTTGCAAAACCACTGTCACGGCCGTAGGCTGATGTAAGATAAGTCCAGGCGATTTTGATTTTCTATTTCCTTGTTCTTCTCACATGTAGACAAGATTGTAACACACCGTCGGTATAATTTATACAAAAATGTTATTACTTGATGTGTTTAGTTTCTAGAATGAGAGTTGCGAAAATAAATAGCAATAGCAAAGAACAATAGGTATTTCAATAAACGTATGAATGACAGAGATAGCGAAGAGTAAATGTAATTAAGAAATTAGGTGAGAATTGTTGTACACGAAAAAGACAATGTGAATTACATTCAGGGTATGAATGCAAAAACAAGCATGAATGGTCCGAAGAAGATTCGTCCTATACAGCAAAAGAATTTGACACGTGATTTTTTTTTTCATTTCAAGACTTAGATTCCATAGATAAAATTAGGTCAGAACTTGGTAACAGATTCATTTTTAGACTGCTTACGTAGATGCATATCTTGGCGAAATAGATGCTACGCTATTTGTTGAATGGCACAAATATTGTCTGTGCCCGTAAGCAATTGAACAAAGTGAAAAATCTGCTGCTTGCCTATGACACATATCAGAAGCCTGTAGTATAGATTATGAAGTTATCATCTCGCAAACAAATTGCGTGGCATCGCCCTTCGCCTAATTCGCCACATTTCTAAGGATCATTGTAAATCGTCGCAGTGAGATCTGCAAGGTACCGTTTGAAACGAGTTATAGGAGGGACACACCTCATTATACTTTATCGATTCAAATTTGAGCTTGTTCAAACTCTGAACCACTTGATTCTCCCATGTCCATAAATCCTGTCCTTGTGAACCTGGAGTGTTCCTCAGGGTGGTCGTTAATTTCTAACATATACTTGCCACCCCTTGAGTCGATGTGTTGTAATCGGGATCCTGAGATCTTTCATACAACTTTAATTTATTTGAAGGTTCGTTGTCGAATTAAGAGTTGGAACTCAGTCGTACAAAGTAATTCAAGTTTATTTAATATATGAAGTTTTTACAAAGGCTTTGCTAATATCGTACTAATCTCTATATAACGTGTCTTGCTTCTGGTCGCGATGTTCTGACCATGAGTATTACGGTGATCGCTTATTTATTACATTAAGGAGGTCGTGCTGCGTCTGCACTTGTTGTTGGTTGCGCTAAGGCTTTGTATTCGCACATTCCATAGTATTGCCAAAGTGTGGCTCAAACATCTAGATTGCAACACCTTGATACTCCGGTTGCAACAGATGGATAATGACCCAAAAACACCGTGTAATTTTTTTCAGATTTTTAATACGATTGAAAAGGGTGCCGAAATCAATTTGAAGTTGATAAAATCAAATAAAATTTTTTTTTTCTTAAATTTCGAGTAATAAATACGGAAACTAATTTTCACTTCAGTAATATCATATGATGAAGCCAAAGGAGTGATTGACTCAATAGTTTCGTCGAGCGACTTCCTACATGAAGATCCGGGTGCAGCTTATACCGAGTCCGATCCGAGTCCGATCCGAGTCAGCTGTCTGTTTGATGGACCTTCTTCGAATCTGCTCTCTGGTCTGCTTGACACACAGCCCGTTGTCAGGAGTCCTCGTTGACGGTTAGGCGTGGTTCCGAGTGCGCGTTTAGAGGGGTGAGCACTTTGCTCAGCTTTCGGTAATAAATCGACTGACGAGCAATCACCTCGGTTTCGATAAAGAAACCTCGGGTTGGTCGACGGTGGGGTTTTCTGTAAGTCGCTGAGTTGGTGATAATCTTCAGCCGCTCGGAGATTACTCTCTTAAATTATATAACAATTCGACACCCTAAGCCTTCAGCTCAGTTGCCCGTAACAAATATAAGAATTTAAACAATGGATAGTAGTCCATATTATTATTAATTATTGGTGTTATTATCATATGGATATTCTAAATATTTACTACGAAGAACGACTCTTGGAGAAGTCTTCCAGGGGTCGTACGCCTGGAGGACCCCCTCATCAGTCCCCCAAACGGGACCATTCCAATCGTCTTCAGGGTGTGTCAACACCCCCAGACGATCCTCCAAGAGCCATCTAATTTTATGAAGATCGAAATCCCACATATTTCGGGAATCTAAAATTTGCTCCTCTTCTAATTCAAGGGCTCATAGTGTGTCACTTTTCTCACTTTTTGTCACTTCTCCTGCAAAAGTCACTCTTTTCAACTATTTTTCAATAATCCGGACATTTTTTTAGACATTTTTTCAGCTTTCATTTTTATGTGGGTAGATTGTAAATCTACATACCGATAATTTACTAACCAATCTTAGATTGCAATATTTTCTAGAGTCTTGTTTTGTTATTCGTTTTTCTACATGAAAATTTTCATTATGTGTCAAGTTTTGCGGGCTTATTAAATCAAAGTTTCAAATAGGCTAAAAAATATTTTGTTCCGAATCAGGTGTACTATAAGCTCTGAAAACGTACAGAAGAAAGTTTATTTTCAAGCTGAGCTCTGGGATTCATTATCTCGATTGCTTCAGTTACATCGTTCATGACCCTATTGAGCCTCGAATTCACAGTCTCCATTTGGAGCGAGTCGTAGCAGAACAGCCTGTTTCGATGTGTTTTTTCGGCGTCTTCCGAGTAATTCCGAGCTGAAATCGAGATTCGTTGGTAAATCCCAAGTTGAATTCGATTTTTGTCGTGTATGATGTACGTGTTTTTGTAAACGAAGTAATACGCGCCCTCCAACGCGTAATTTTTATCGTTTGGAAGCACGAGTAACCTTTCTTTATTTTTCGTTAAAACATCGGCGATCAAAAGATGCAGGAGTCCAATTTGTTTTCCAGTTTCGCCAAATAAGGTGTAGGTCTTTCCACCCCCTGAAACTTCTTCTAGGATCAGTAATTGATTCTGTCCCTCATGGAACTTTTCTGCCATTCCTCGCGTTACGCCTTCATGAACATCTAACTGGCTCGCAGTCTCATCAAAAACCTTCTCGTATTGGTGAGTCGTACGTTTGAGGCGTTTAGCAGCGTCTTTATGATATTTCGCGGGATCATATTCGATTTCGAAGTCGCTTTTTTTGCTGATAACCACATTATGCCGCTTATCAATTCGCCTCATTCTAAAATATACGGAGGCATGAACCGCCCGATCTTCAGATGCGTTCAAAAAAATTAGTAGAGAACCAGTGGAGCTTAGAAATTCTTGAAAATTGTCGAGAGCGTCTCAACCCAAAAATTTTGTGAATCATTCATTCCGATCACCTGTATCCACTTATCCTAGGATGACAAGAGACAAAAACTGCAACTCACCTATCATCTATCCCCGCCAAGATCCAATGTGAACTGAAACGAGAAATGTATGTATTTTCCTTGCGACTTATCTGAAGCCTGTCTTGATTCCGACCCCGTTGCGGGCCTCTGAAATAATACATGAAAAAATTGACCGTGTTAGTCACCGCTATG
Organism: Tenthredo livida; assembly: GCA_963992785.1. Lineage (NCBI taxonomy): Eukaryota > Metazoa > Arthropoda > Insecta > Hymenoptera > Tenthredinidae > Tenthredo > Tenthredo livida. The sequence goes on from OZ023068.1 coordinate 21,986,104, forward strand.
CAAGAGATTGATGAGCCCGGTCGAGTGTCACGATTCAGTCTTCCGACTGCGAAGCGATCCAAGTCGGAAGACACATCACGATAGACCGCCTGCCGCAGCTCGTTGATTCGAAAAGGTTCTGAATCGTGTATTAGAGATGAAACATGTGGATAACCGTACCTTATTTTTTCCTTTGACCTCGGAAACTGAACCTTCCGACTCATCTGAAGCCGGTCTCGATTTCCACCCCGTTATGGAACTGGTACTTCGCGATACGGTTGCCTGTTGCCGCGCCTGATCCTCGTTTCCCGAAGTTTCATCGTCTCGCCTGCTGGCGACCCTAGAAAGACCTGGTTGGGCCCGTTCCTCTCTTCTAAGAGGTCCTTGATCACTCCCGTAGCCTTGCCTATTTTCTTCGGCTAATCGTGTTCTGCAGTCTCGAATAAAGTGTCCAGGTTTCTTACAAGAATGACATATTACTTCAACTCTTCTTAAGTATTGATTCGGTGTCGGCAATTGCTGTCGATCCGTCCAGCTTAGTTCTCGCTTCCTTCTTTGCGAATACGTGGTCTCCTATCTGGAATATTTCTTTCGGCGGCCACAGCTTTGGGATTCATTATCTCGATTGCGTTAGTTACATCGTTCATGACCCTATTGAGCCTCGAATTCACAGTCTCCATTTGGAGCGAGTCGTAGCAGAACAGCCTGTTTCGATGTGTTTTTTCGGCGTCAAAGTATGGAAAGCACAGTGTCCACTGGTTTGCAGTCGTATCATGGTATAGGAAGAACGTCCATTTCTTCGTCAATTGCATTGAACGAGCATCGATTGCGGAATGACTTCAACCGCCGAGATACCCTCACGGAATTGCCAATCACCATGCAATTTAGTAAGATCATCAAGAGCACGCAAATGACGAAGTTCAGGAATCGAATATGATCCCGCGAAATATCATAAAGACGCTGCTAAACGCCTCAAACGTACGACTCACCAATACGAGAAGGTTTTTGATGAGACTGCGAGCCAGTTAGATGTTCATGAAGGCGTAACGCGAGGAATGGCAGAAAAGTTCCATGAGGAACAGAATCAATTACTGATCCTAGAAGAAGTTTCAGGGGGTGGAAAGACCTACACCTTATTTGGCGAAACTGGAAAACAAATTGGACTCCTGCATCTTTTGATCGCCGATGTTTTAACGAAAAATAAAGAAAGGTTACTCGTGCTTCCAAACGATAAAAATTACGCGTTGGAGGGCGCGTATTACTTCGTTTACAAAAACACGTACATCATACACGACAAAAATCGAATTCAACTTGGGATTTACCAACGAATCTCGATTTCAGCTTGGAATTTACCAACGAATCTGGATTTTAGCTCGGAATTACTGAAATGTAAATAAATGGAGAGAGAACTCAAAATCAGAACGTCGAAACCGGTAGCAGGGCAGATCGAACCGAATTTCCGTTCGACTATTACAAGGTACGCGAAGTATCTGCAGATAAATGATTGGCCGAAGCATGGATTTAACAGCGACCAGTACGACATCGCGTTGGATGAACTCCTGAACTTCGTCATTTGCGTGCTCTTGGTGATCTTACTAAATTGCATGGTGATCGGCAATTCCGTGAGGGTATGTCGGCGGTTCTATTTTACTCGTTGCAAAGCACTTTTGTAATTTTTGTTATTCATTCTAGGCGAGGGGCCGTCCACTCAAGGAATCAATGATTCACATAGATCGCTTCGCAGTCGGAAGACTGAATCGTGACACTCGACCGGGCTCATCAATCTCTTGCATAGCGGTGACTAAAGGCGATTTTTGGCGACCCTCTGGTACAGGTTTGGTATAGGTACCAAAGGCTACCAATATATAGTTTGAGTGACACACACTATTATTCTGGTACACTTTGGTACCATGACATGATTCATTCAGAGTATAAAGAATATGTTTTTTACACGAGCCTCTGTGCCTACCGTCGTTTCCAGGAATATCGACATATATGACTCACTGCCTGGTTACCTGGAGATGGCGTCGATAGAAGACTCACTGGTCACAAGCTTTTCGGCGGGAGAGCAGCCGCTGAAAGTCAATGTTAATGTGAGTCAAGAATTGATCAGATTCATTCAGTCTTGGGCGAAAGCCTTCGCTTAATGATCGAGGATCTAAATTTTGTATGCCTGTCATCGTGTTCGTACGACTCGGTGTAGTCAATCGACGATTCCTTTCATTTCAGTATCCACCATGCGATCAGCTAGATCCGGGCACTAACGATGGCGCACTCTTCGTCAGGGCCGTCTTAGGCCATGCAGGGGCCCTTGGGCACACAGAGCTTGGGGCCCTTTCAGAATGCCAAAAAACGTGAGTGGAATCATCAAGATGTACTTCTGCTCAGTGACTTTATTGGTGTCGGGGCCCCAATCAGGCCGGGGCCCCAGGGCACGTGCCCCACGTGCCCTTATGAAAAAGATGGAACTGCTCTTCGTGATGTTAAGAGCGATGCACATTCAACAGGTATATTGAGCACACTCTTCTTCGATAGGCGGACGGTGTGCTGTCTTCAAAAAAGACTCTAATTTCTTATTTTCTATTTTAGATCAAAGACAAAGGAGTCCGGGAGGGTGAGATAGCGGGTTACGTTAATGCCTCGGGGCGGAAAGAACTCGGGAGAATTGTCGAGGGATTGTCTAACCCGGCTGCCTTGGTATGAATCTTTACTCATTCATTTCATTCAATAGCGGTTCGTTCTACAACCAAAGATACCGAACTGAATGGAGTGAAGGGGCCGATACATAGGCTATGATGGTGACAGATTTCGAAATAAGGGTTGGCCGGCGCGGGGTCAGCTAGGTAATATACAAATTCTCGACACCGGGTCGTATAGTGCCAACTGGGACACCGTGAGAATGGCCTTCGACTGGAAAACGACTCCGTACGTTGCAATCGCGGAATCATTTTTGAGCACCGCCCAAGACCCCTGCAGTAGTCTACCGGTCGAGATTGACGGATTCCGTTGGATGGAGATGGACAACACGCAATCCATCATGATCGTAGACGACGAGCCGGTGGATGTGGACCTCACATACGACCATATACCGGAGCAACATCACGTAAAGGAAACTTGCCATGACGTGGTCGAGGAAATTCATGGGCTGAAGGATTCCGGCTTCGGTCTGTTGATGCGGGTTAGGGCGTCGTCGGAAACCGGAACCGGGAGCTTGCGATTGAAATCCTCGTGCGCCGAGGAAAACGACCTTGTTTTCCAGTGTGATCGTCAAAATTTATCGTATGTATAATGAGTACTTGTTTTTCAAAAATTGTCGATTTAACCAGCCGAAATCCATGAAAAATAACTCCTCGCGCGTGGCATCACGAATAATTATTTACCAATTTTTTTTTCTTCTATCGTTATAGACGTATCTGCTCCGGAAGGCGAGTGTGGTTACACATTCCACGACGGCACGCTGCAATTACCCACCTGCACTGGAGCCATGTTATTGAAGTCGATTACGGAGAGCCAGCGAGTCAGATGCGAGGTTGTTGCGGAATTAACAATTCATGGACCGTTCACCGCAGAATGGAGTGGCGTGTGCTTCACTTCCGGATCTGGACCGGAAATATGTGGCAAAGGCTTCTGGATTAACTGGATGCATGGCTGTCACCACCTCCTGAACATCGGCATTTGCATGCTCTTGGTGAACTTACTGAATTGCGTGGTCATGGAGCCGGGCTGGATATATTATTATTATTGACATCAATTATTTTCAGTGTTAAAGGTGGGAAGGGGTGGTGTTGAGAATTGTTACTCAACATTCCAATACATTTCGCAAATAGGCTAACTTTAATAATTAAGCAAGGCGTGCCCTGGAATGCCACAAAGCGCAGCGCATGCAGGTTACGCCAATAATCACGTAAGCACATTTAGGTAATAAATTAGGCTAGAATCTGAGCTGCGCCTCAGTCTTGATCAGATATTGGAAGAATCGAAGAGTATCTCTTCGAATACTCAGACTCGAATCGGAGCAAGTGCTCCAAGCTCATTCTTTTGTATATTGTTGAATATTAAATAAAAACTACTTTCGTTGCTATCTTGTACTTAGAATGATCTTTAATAATCACCTCTGGGAACAACCCCATAACTCCCGATCACTGAATAACGGGGGTTAAATATTACAACAATATTAATAATATTAATGAACAATATTAATGTTCAGATGTTTTATATATTGTATTTATCTATTTGTAATACCGAAAGGTGATCGATTGTATTTTTTTTATTTTCGACTTTTTACATGAATCGGTTTCAATCGGATAATAATAACGAAATCAAAATATGATTTTTCGATTGAAAACTCTGAATGTAATTCAATAGGAAATAAAATATTATAAAAAATTTATTAAATATGTTTAATTGTTTTTAATAATGGAAATATATATATATCTTTTAATAAAGTAAATTTAAAAATTATGGGGGATCATTTATCGTGAAATTTGAACAATGAAGTTAAAAATTCAAGTATAAGATTTATCTTCATTTATTTATTTTCATTTTTATTTTATCTATATCATATTGGTGGTATCCGATAGTGTACACTGATAGAAGTATTTTTTAACGGTTAATAAATACACTTATTTGGAAACAATTTATTATTATTATTTGTTTTATTATTTATTTATTTGGAAACGCCTCACTCGAAATTATCAGAAGTCGCCGGCGCTGGATTCAAAGAAGGTAAGCTCGGTATCATGAGGGGGTTCCGGATGAGTTGCACAATCGGTGTCACCGTGTGCAACTCCTATGACTCTGGTGGGAAGTGTGGATCGAGTAAAGTTGATATTGGGATGCTTAGCCAGTATAGGAAGCAGTGGATCAGGTGAAATTACAGATGGAATGTCTGGGAGATAGGAAGTAGTGGATCGGGTGATTATTGTAAGAAGGTGGAGTTGCGACGTAACACCATGTCAATGTTTATGAAATCAGCTCTAATTACCCTCCCGAGATTTCGTCTCGAAATTTCATTCCCCAATATGATTCCCATAGAGAATAGCTTTCGATTTACTAACACTGTTCATTTGAAATGTTCTCTTAATTATCGTAAACCATGCTCTGCATTACTATAGAAGTTCTATACAGACTTAGAGTAGCAAAAGGCTCAACTCAAGAAATACCCCTATCTCGAGATCTTTCCCTGTAGCATATTATACCGTTACCTTGAACATGAAATATTATCGGCATCCAATGGTTATAATTTCTAATAGATCGTGCTATAGCCAGATTCTAAATGAATAGATCACTGTATGAGGTACGATGATTACCTTCGATGGTATCCATTGCCGGATTATCCTACACACTATTATCCCCCAACGTCGGTAAGGGTTTATCCTGTTATCATCATATGATATCCTTAGGCATTCTGCGATATAGTAATCATAGAAGGATAATTTACCCGTTAGATCAGATGACCATTGTCATTGCTGAACCAACTGAAGACAAGCTCTCATTTCGACAGTAGGTATCTAAAGATTTTTACCTTTTACTTACCTTTTATCGGATTCATTTACCAGACGCGGTTCCATCAACAAGGTTATTTCTCAGCAATAACGGACAACGAATTTGAACAAACGGTAATTGGCAATGATATCAGTGATGAGTAATGGATACAGAATGTATGAGGCAAACTTTTATCTAGCAAAACGATTCCACATTTTCATAAATCGTTTTATTGTGTGGTTCGGATGAATGCGCTGAATGAAATTGATCCATCTTTGTCTCTCATTATAATATAGAACAATCCCCTCATATACAGAACATAGGGGTTCTTTAACGAGTGCGCAACAATCTATCAAACGGAGTAACGCTGCGTTTCAGGTCGCTTTAGCTAGTTTCAGGTGCTAATTTCGTGTTGGCAACAAAACACGACTCCGGTGTACACAGGGTCCAATTCATAATTGATACCGTTGAATTGCAGATAATTACCGTTGAGGGTAGCCAAGTAGCGCGATAGTAGCAAGTCACCCCCTTCAAGGTGTTATTAACGGAGGGATGCCACGAGATGTGAGGGCTGGGAAATCTGAAACTGCTAATCAGAGTGCGTGCTCTTGGAACAGTCAATTTGACACAGTAAGGATTCGGTTTTGCGTTGGTCGTAAGCCATAGACGAGGAATTTATGACGATCTCTTCACACAAACACGATGATTCGTAATTAATGCTTTCAAACCTAGTCGAAACGATGGTGGGCACATTCGCATTACCATTTGCATACTCACGATGATATGCACGTCTATCATGCAAATATAGACATATACGTTGGCTAGCCAACAACTTACCCTTCATCGATATAGATTACGTGCCAGAGGACATGTTTTGTCTCCGTCTTTGATATATAATGTGCCCACGTCATCGTGTCTGATATTGATGTCGAGATAAGGCATGCACCAGTCTGGTTTTAAAATCAGTCAACGGCTGACTTCCCAATCCCTTCAGAAAATGAGAATACTGTCAAGAGGCAAGAGTGATATGAACTCCAGGACATGATATTTTTTATCTACTCTGAAAGCATCCAGCGTAGAAGTAACGAAGTTAATGTTTACAAGGAGATGTAATCGCAAATTTTGTAAGACTGACTTTACCAAGAGATAATGCTCCCCCAATTTTGCGTAACAGCTACGTACGTGCGCACAAGTTTTACTGTAATATTGTCGCATTTGGGTTGGCATGTTATCGCTGCCAGAAACTCCTTTCCACGCATCTGGCAACAGCTGCACAAGGTTAACAATGGCACAACTAGTTCCTCATGTTCTAGAATTTACCGGCAGCATAAATTCGGGTCATTAGAGTCGTGAACCTCACGTTTGTATAATTTATAAAAAAAATTTTAACCGGATCTTCGGGATTTCCCATCACCCTTAAACTATCTGAAATTTTCATAGAACCAAGATACCCGTAACGGTTTTCTGGAAGGGTAAATCCAGCTCACAGTTTCTCGGCTATACAATATAGCGTGAGAGCGTGATACGGGCGCGAGGACGAGAGCCGCCGGGGGAATCTTGGGGATTTCTGATCCACGAGAGTTCTAACGATAAGCCGGACATGCATTCCCGCACCACGAACCTTCGCGGACAGACAGACGAACGAATGGATAGAGAAGTTACCGCGGCTACACTCGGGCAGAAAGACGATAAAATATTTCCTGTTTTACTATTCTTCTCGGATTTTTCCCATACGAAAGATCTGACGTGATTAGAACCATTCCTCAAGTATAACTGTCTATTGTTGATGTGCTGCTGCTCTGCTTTGACTGAAAAAATTCAATACTATCGCGGGTGAGAATTCAGTAACGTGTCTGTCAATGAGTAAACGACATCTTGAATTCCTTTCCCGGCAAATTCAATCACTCGCGTCACCTTTGCGAGAAAACCGAGTTTTCTCGGGTTCGGATAAGGCGGAGGATGATACGTTATCCTGTCCTGCTTTTGAAACTCGGTGGAGGATTTGCCTCTGCCCACCATATCCCATGTGCGGGTGGCGTACTCGATAATCTTAATTCGACGCCTCCAGCTTTGTTCAAAGTTTGTCCAAGCACGACACAAGATACACGATGTATTGGTGGCGAAAATTTGAGCGTATCGGCTTAGGTTGTTTTCGGGACAGATCGACCCTCAAACTTATTTTCCTTCCGATCACCTCTAACCAGATAAATCGTATCTCCTCGCGGCATATTCCGACTTGAAATCGCATTAATTTATGCGTTGCACAAGCCGAATAGAAAGTAGCCCAATATCTCGGTCTCATTTTCTGTCTAGCTAAGCAGAAAATATTCGCCCGATCAGCTTTCGTGACTTAACTGTTAACGTGAGTCCCAATATAATCTCAGGGTTTCGCCAAATGCGAGAAAATACTCGTTCCGATCGGATCCTCGGCGACAACGCTTCTGGCTAGAAAGATGGACGATGTAACCCTTCGAGATATCGAGCTTCAGAGCAGATGCTTTTTATTAGATTTGGCCGTGGAAATTCAGGATATTTCGGCTATACTAGCTGTTCTACCAACTGGGGTTTAAGCTGCAATTCATACGACGCATGGGAGTTGCATGGGACATTCTCCACTGGGTGTTAGTTCTCTTTTTACATTCGCTACCGCATTAAGTAAAGGTGTTGACAGATAACTACCCTCAACGTCATCGCCCGAGTTCTATTGGGAAATTGGGAAAATATACGGCTTGCAGAAAGCTGCTAATGGAAAATAGTAACCCGAGAGGTATCGGTGTACCTGGACTAGCAAAATGTATGTAAGATATACGAATCGTTAGCTGAAAGTAAATAACAAGTTGATTGACGTCAACGCCACGTTGATACTATCGATTTCAGAGCATGGTAACAAATGTATCAGGTAAAAGGGTCTGTTACGCTCGAGAGATTCCGTCTGATCAGTAGAGAAAAAAAATTCAAAAATAAAATACAGAAAAAACAACTTCATTTCTTATCAATATAGGTGAACAGCGAAAGTATAAATGGCTTATGATCGATTACCAGGGTAAGTACTTTTCATGAGGGAAACTTCTGCCATTTAGGCTTCGATCCAATTCCTGGTAACGCGGCGTCTTATCTGAAAATAATTAACGTAATGTTCGCCAATTAACGTTCGTCCCCACTTCTTTAGATATTGTCATGTTCGTAATGAACTCGATGAAAGGCGAAGTCTAACTTTGCGCGATATCTTTGTAACAAGTTTTCCTCACTTGTTTCCCTTCCGCTTCATTAAACTTTGCTTCTTTCGCAGACATTAGCGACTCTGTCAGGGACTAAAAATATAGCCAGGTCGAAAGGAAACGTCTAGAACAGAAAAGAGTATATGGCATGGCAGCCGGTGCAATTCCTCGTTTGATTCATTGGTGGTCGGGTAAAGCACACGTTCACACTTTATTGGATAGCAGGTGGTATCATGAAGTTGGAGTATATCAGCGATCGTCTAAAGTAACGAAAGTCTAACTTTGTGAAATTCTGCTCCGACTAACAAAATTTCTAATCTCTTTACGAAATGAAAGTGTATTAGCGATACCGCCGATACCCCAGAGTTTTAGTATAACTTTTCCAACCTCAGATACGGACATTCAATTCTAGCTCGCAGTTATTCGCAACGCTACTGTGTTCCGGTGACTATATTCCTATAGGTCAGTCGAGAGCCTGAGGCGGTCATTAGTAAATTCACATTACGGTCGAACCGTCGATTCCGACCTTTTGGGGATGACCAGAGGGTAGCCAACACTAATGGCGGTTGCATAGCACCTCTGGTTAAGCCTAAGATGTTTATCCTCCATAATCGGGTGAGATTTAATATTTATGATAGCTCATAGTCTGCCTTATCGCAGCTTTGCGAAATCCTCCAGCCCCACGGCAAAGGAAACACTTGACAAAATTTCAGGGAAACTGATGAAATTTAATTAAAATCGAGTCTTAACGACTGAACCTGGTGATTGTTTTCTTCTCATCTCTTTTAATTCAAAGTATACGACCAAGATTCCACAGGGATGCTTTCTCACCTGAACAAACTAACCGTGGAAGGTGAGAGGCGTAGCGATGAAAATTCCGCAAGCTTTTAATTGGCTTGTGTAAAAAAGCTTGAGATTATGAACCCCACTGGGGGGATTCCGGCTTGTGACCGATCGATCAATTCACGGGGATGAAACAAGCCATATTCCTTGTCATCACGAAAATCCTCAAGCATTAATCGTTATTAAACTCACTTCAGTTAGAACGACCCCCGAAGATCTCATTCAATCACATGTTTATACAATAATAACATCGACTCGCCGTGCCATCAACCCGATCAAATCAATCGGTTTCCAGTAGAATATATCTCGATGCAGTCGCAGCATACCTTATCTTATAGATCTGCTGTCTCGATGAATTTGAAAAGAAGTCCACATCCTATTCTTCAGACAACAGTGAAACTACACTGCTGCATCTATGTACGAATAGAGTATATAAAGCAGCATACACTCCACCGAAGTCAACCGTTCGTATACTCTTTCAGTCGATCTCCAACACACGCCATAGGCCCAGAGAGTCATTTCCTGTTCGGTCACTCGGTTTCCTACCAGCGGTCTTTGTCGGTTTTAATCAGTGACGTTTCAGAGCACGAAGTGAGTTCCAAGAATACAAAGCCTAGAGGGAAACTGAGCGGATATACACGCCGTTCGGAGAAGTCGCGAAAGTCGCAAAAGAAGCCAGGAGGCAAAAGCCTGTGAGACGTTCACTTCGTTGAAAAAACAAAACTATATCTCTATAACGTTATATCTTATGAAGAGCTTTCATGGGGTGCGCCTACCTTTTATTCCGTTGCTGAAGATAAAAGCAGTACTGCAATGTGATGATTGGCTAATTGCTTCCCGCGTTAGAATTAGCCTCTAGTATCTAGCCTCCAACCTACACAAGTTTTCCTTTTATCTCCCTCTTCGCAAGACCCCGTTTCCATTTACCCTCCACACTTGCCATCATTTCGCGATTATCTTCGTCCCAACATGAGCTACCCATACGTGACATGTGTGCCGTGGCTCATTTAAACTCGGCTGCTTTATCGCGAAGCTTTCACGCGGTTTTCCAGCCAACTGCGTCATGTATATTCAAGGGATTAACGCAGGAAGGAAAGCATTTCCTTAGGTCTGTTGACAACACCTGTTGGTATGGTGTCATTGCGTTTTCCGATATCAGTGAGTCGCGTCTATCACACGATTTGTCGTTAGAATATTGACACATCTTTCCATATCTCAATAGCAGGTCCTCCCTGGGTAGCAGAAACCACATTTTTGATGGATCATCGCGGATTTCCCAGGGTCGAATGTTAGTTTAAAGAATCATGAATTGCAGTGATAGGACTCTGTTCTGGTAAATAAATCCTCGGAAAGCTCAGTGCAAGTTAATCCCTTCATTTGAAAATGTATATGGGCGAAAGCGAAATCCTTTTCAAATAAGATTGTACCTTCGTTTCAGCGTCAGCCTCATGTCGTATTAATAACCTCCCGAAAAGTCAAAAGAGAATAAACAAGGCGAGGGTTCATTTTATTTTAAGCTCCTATGCGTCACGTACCAATGTTTCGTTTAGGCGACGTATGGGACGAGCGAAACGGTCCTCAAATTTCGTACTTATACCGTTCCCTGTGCATATTCGCGGTGATATCCCTGAGGAATTATCAACTCCGTGTAATAACCTACTACGAAGGGTCTCTCAGGCTCTGTTACTTGCTGGAAAGCTTCTTGTTAAGGTTTAACGATGTGACGACCGTTAAACGTACCCTTGGAATCATTTTACGCCAGAGTTAGTAGACGTGGAATAGATTACGTGCCACATCTCGCTACCGAAGAGAGCGTAATTAATTCGAAATGAATTTGAACATAAGTTTAATTAAATTAACGGTTATTGGTTCGTCGTGTTCACCACCATGTCGTTGATAGCATAAAGTCGATACGAGACTTTCCGTTCTGCGCCTTTATAGTCGTTTCTGTTCCACGGAGAATATAGGAGTCCCTTTGAAAAAAAGAAACTTAAGCTTAAACCATTGGACGCAAGAGATGTGAGGTGAATTAAATTGAACGCATAGTACCTACAAAAAAGTTCAGGTAAGTACTCCGTTCCGGTATTCGGTAATAATTAATTACTTTATAGACTCGTTAACGTTATTGATCGTCGCCATTTTGCAATTAGAAGGTTAAATGAGTAGAGTAAAATTAGTAGATTCAGGTTTCACGGTGAAATGACCATGAGCTACGCATTCAAACGTGACTAATTTTAATTTGTTTGTACAAATTGTATAGGGACAAAGAAAAAAATGATCGTTTGTAAAACGATCCACCGTCCAACGAGCTCGGTGCAGATCCCGTTAAGCTATGTCATTATAGTTTGTGAAATAGCGTTAACAATTCGTCCGTACCGTACGTGGAGTGATTATGAATTAAAATTTTTATAAATGCTAAAATTCCAATGCCACTTGAATGACGCTTTTCATGAGGTTGATCGGTCGCCAAAGCCAGACCCTGCGAAATTTATTGTGCACGATCGATCCCATTAACACGCTGATCGAATGAAGCGTTAAAAAATATATGTAAATATGATTAAACTGCATCTGCGTAGTAACGATAATTAGTTTTTATCGGCACATGCATTCATGAGAAATGAAAAACGTCTTGCCTCCTTAGAAAATCTGTGGAACAGCCTTACCCTCATTATTCGTCAGTTATTATCTCGTGATAATTTATTACTCTAGCTCGGACAGACAGTCCCTGCCGACGTATACCTCCTACACTAGCAAATACGCGTGTACATAACTCTATGTATAAACACCTATGTATGCATTTGTGTAGAAGTAAGCCGACCTATTTCGACCAGTCGTAACTCATATTTACGAGCCGTGGGAGTTACGCCAACTTTAAGAGGCTGCATAATGAAACGTTGTATCCCCCAGTCCTTCCTTTTTGTGGCTCTCCGAATCCTGAATCCACCTAACATCCTACTAATATCAACCTAATATGTACCTAGGTAGCCATATTTTATCCCAGAGCGGCGATTTGTCGTCGACTTTCGTCGCTCCGTTGGCTGTATAATGCAGTAGGTATATCGTTTAGCTTACAAAGACCAAAAGTAAACCGCTGTCCGAGCATTTTCTTCAGATTCTTTCTTACGCAAAGAGTTTTTTGTTTTTTTTTTGGCTTGTAATGAAACCAATTCTGTATTCGTCCTAACATACGTGAACCAGCTACACAGTATTGTACGTGGTTGATGTGCATTGAATATCAACGCTATATCGAAAATCACTCGAGTGGAAGTAATGTGAAGTTTTTTTTGCTGCGATCATCAAGAGCTACTCCACGTCAATGGAACGTTGGGTATTGTGCTTTGATATACTAGTAAACTGATATGCAATAGATACATACATACATACCACGTATACAATTTAAGAGCGAAGTATACGCGAGTCGATCAATTATTGTTCCAGACTGTAAAAAATGTTCATATATTCAACGATGAATCACGATTTTCAATTATTGTCACTTGTGATTCCACTTCTTTGTGCATTCAATGGAAATGAACATACTTTTCATTCACTCACAGCTGTATAAAATTAGACTCATGGACGACGGAGGGAGATACCTACTCAAGGTCCCAGCGGTGACATTAAACTATATAAATTTAGCCTCCTGTTCCCGCTGATGGTGTACAAGCAAATCTACTACGAGACTTTCATTTGCGGGTTGAAATGAAATTTTATTTTACCCGACAGTCATGGGTAGCACGGGCGGTGATATTCTCCTCTCGTTTGAATGCGGGCGTAAACTCGGTTGCTCCAAGTAAGTGGTTGTTGGATGACATAAATTTTTTGTTTCCGCAAGAGAAACTTTCGTTGGCTCGCATACGTTTCAAATATTTATTCCTCCGAGATATTCATTTCTCAGAGGGCGTGAAACGTGGCTGAATGTATATGACATCCCCTCCGCCTAGCTTGCACTCCAGCTCCCTTACTCTCTGTTTTCTTCTCACACTGTTTCTCCTCGCTTTACTTTCCCGACTACACTTTGCACAGTTACTATAGTAGCTGACTGCCCGACGTGCAGATGTTACCCGCGTTGGAAATTTAAAACAATGAACGTTTCGGTGTCGTGTATGTTCAGTCGATTCTATGAATTTAAATCAGACAAAGTTCAGCCGGGTGCAGGTACCGCAAGTAACTCGGTGTGGCTTTGCCTAGATAACTATATTATAGTGGGAAAACTTTTAGGAGAACATTTTTTTGCACTAGATTTTCACAACACATAAGTTTATGCAAGTTCATTCCTCATATCAGAATCATGTTCGAAAAATTCAGCCCCTTGCAACAACGCGGCATTACTTTTTCTCAGACATTTATCAACCCATTAAAATGCACCGAAATGCAGTGAAATTTGTCGGAACGCTTTGTTCGATAAATAAACAATGGCTGCCATTTCAACCATCCTGAATACTTACTCGTGGTCTCACAAGGGGAGAAACGAGGGTAACGGTGCACCGTATTCATTGCTTGACCCGTTTGTTCTGCAATGAATATCCACCCTCAGTAGCTGGGGCGTGCGGGAGGGTAGCGTCAAGGGAGGAGTGCGCTTTAATATATGATAATGTTGGCTTTTTACATAACGCGACCGTTAATTCTCCCGAATAATATCAGAATTATACCTCCTACGCCTCCGAAGCTTTTTTCCTTAAATTCCTCACTTTGCCGTAGGCGCGCGTAGAACGTCGTTGAAGCTACTCAAGGAGGAGGGTCCCTTTCGACATTCGACCCTCCAACCCTCTGGACCGTCGTTTACAGCGCTTGATACCGTCTTCTATTTACAGTGCCGTTAAAGAGCATTTTTATTTGACCAATAGAAATTGCTCTCTTTAACATTACGACCCGTAAGTAACAAGCTGTTAAATTAAAGGTAAAAACAGATTACACGTCGCCCGATGCGTTATTGCCACCCGAAGATATACTCGCCTGAGATTCGAAGATTCGAAGACCTGCGGAAACTCCTTTACATCCCTTGAAAAATTCGCCAGCTTTTGTATCCAAATAGAATAATATCCTGTTTAAGTTTCCCGAGCTCAAACGAATAACTCTTGCGAGAAAAAGAAAATAAAACCAGCGGAAATCAGGTTCGTAGAAGTGTTTGTCGCGACATTAACTTTCGAGTATTTTCCGTCAGTAGCACGTTGCATGAAAAAAATGTCCTCCGGCTCAGAAAAGTTACGAGTACGCATGCAACACAAACTTTCACTGCATAAACGGGACGACCACTTTGCTATCTGTGCTTCGTTTAACAGTTTCAAAGTAGAAGTTCTCCTCATGGAACTCACTGAATCTTGTGTCTCGTCGGAACTGTGCTGCTTATATTTTTTCGCATTTTTTCATTACACATGATGTACAATACCCTTTCTATCGGTAGGAATATCGTACCGTTGAACGACGCGATTCTTTGGATTATAAAACCCAACTGACTATTTAAAGCCGACCATGAAGATGAACTCAAGTTTTAATATTTGTGTCAGGCACTTCAGTGCACGTGAAAAAAATTTGCTGTTGAATTTTTTATCTGAGTAGTGAGTATATGGACAGCATTTCATTTTGCAATAGAAATGACTACAATTGTTGTAATATTTACTCATATAGACATTGAAGGCCACTTGCTCCAATGTACCAAATACTAGAATTGTGGTAATTTATACTGCCGAAAAGTGCTGCCCATATACTCATTACTCAGATTGTGAATTCAGCAGCAAATTTCTTGACGTGTGGCTTGGCAGTACAGTGAAAGCTGAACAGGCTGCACTTATTAAATTGATTTTAGATAAGAACAAAAAATTTAGGACTTTGATTTTTTGTAAATTTTGCAATTTAGGAAAAAACGAATATATATCCATCGGCCAATACCCTGGCGAAATTGATGATAAAATCGACTGATCATTGATCAAAGTGCAACATGAGCATAACAAGTTCGTCGTTTGTCGCGTTCTCTGGAATTGATGATTCCGCAAAGCTAAGCTGGTTATTTAGTTACAGGACACGTATGGACATTGTTTACAATGGCGGGAGTTCCCACTAGTTTTTGGTTACTGTTGCCTATCCAAACAAGCCTCTGTACTACACAGGTCACTTTGATTATCACGCCAATTCGTACCCAGAATGACGAAAACCAATTTTATTACGTTTCAACCCACAACCATTCGGCCCAAGTGAATTAAAAAAAAATCGTCAGTAACAGTACATCCTCGCCACATTGGCGATACTTGAATTAACTCAAGTTGACACTGAAAACATGAAAAACAAAGAATTATCTATTTCGCAACGAATGCCAGCTACTATTAAACGATATTCAATAGCTTATCATTGCAGATGATGGAGGCAGGATCTTTTATTCAAAGACCCTCTTCGCCTACATGGATGTGGTAAAATTTCAATTAATACAGAAGCTAGTTCGGCAGGAAAAATGTATATTAATTGAATGAATATCCGAAAAAAAAAACCCACTACTTAAAAATCAGAAGTCGAGCTTCGAGCCTTAAAGTGGTTCGCATAGGATGTTTTGAAGACCAGTGGATTCCATCGAGCATAAAAAGTTGGTCCAATTCAAATTCAAATCGAGTCAAAAGAGGTCGAAAAGCATCGTATTCAGCAGGGGGTATTAAGGCGATTCGGTTTAAAGTGGTCCGAACGTAGCTCAGAAATTGAAGCAATGGAAATATGGGATGCGGCAATGTTGACGTAGGTCGAAGAAAGATTCGGTTGTACACGGGGAGGGAAATTGGCCAAAGAAAATATTTAGGATGGAACCGATGTGGGTAATGATATCGATAAAGGGAGAATCTTTTTTCGTGCCGCTCAAATGGACCGAGTTTCTACGGTCCGATGCTTCTCGGCGAGGCCAACGTCTATTCTTGTAATTTTATTGTCAATTTTCCTTATACACTTATTTCACACAAATTTATGGGCATCGTGCGCCTCAATTCACTTGAGGAGACATAAATCAAATTGATTCATGCCTAAATCGGGATGTTTATAGCCCATGGTACAGCAGGATCGATGTTTACGTGATGCGAGACGACTTGGATGAAAGACATCACGCAGTCTTTAGGTTCTGGTAAATTGCGATCAGCTAAAACCCACGGGCCTCACGATCTGACTAGCACGAATGTATTTCACATCGTTTCATCAAAACATCTGCACGTGCAGATTCACTTTTTCCGGTATTAGGACCAGCCGGACGATTCGGATCTGATGGATCCGATACTTCGAACCCGGGTATCCGGACTGATCGAATAACTCGGACACTGAAGCTATCCGGATACTCGAACTATTCGAATAATTCAGATAGTTTTCAATAGCCGGGTTTGAGGTTGCGCGGAGTACTTTGCACTTACCTTTCACACCTATGTCAATTAGCAACGTTTGAAAAAGTACCTTTTCAACCAATTCTCAATTTTTTATGGCCACCGCCTACCATTGTGTTTAGACCACTCGGACATTGAAAATCCTCAATTAGTCGACAAAATTCGAACTATATTCGGATATCCGAGCCTTCCGGATGCTCGAATTATTCTACTATTTGAACCAATTACCCTGGTTACTTGAACTATATCCAAACTTAAAATTCTGGATCTGAGGGATTCGGGTAATTCGAAGGCCCGGAAATCCATATGGTTCGTATCCACACACAAGTACCTACTAGTGCAGAGGCACAGTGCGGATATTCGGATGGCAAGGGGTGGAAGCCAGAGCTCCATTGACATCTTTGACGCGTCAGTTTTGATTGAATTCCCTGTTTGTTCCCCGATTCGAAGGCCTCTATTTGCTGGAATTGAATAGAATCGAATCCACGAACCAGCTGGTACAGAAATGAAGAATTGTGAGCATTTACTGTTTCAATGCTCTACCGTGGCAGACTATCGGAACACACGTGATATTTGAAACGGATGAAATGAACGTGCAGCTTTTTCAAATCGGTATTTCCAAGGAATTGAAACAAAAAGCTTTAGAATATAACATGCGGGGCTGTAGAAATCTCTCATCTATATATACCCACGATCAAACAAATATTCACATTTCTCATCAGATTTTTATCGATCCTATAAAGTCACGGCATATTCCTTATCCGAGAAATAATTGCAATTGTTATGGAGGCCAACACATGGTGCGGTTTTGCTTGTGCAGTTGTTGGTATACCGTGGAGTTTGGTATTTCCTCGAGGTCCTCTGGCCAACACGATGAGGTTTAGCTGAACTCGCAACTATTTCGCCGCTGAAAGTTAGTGGACCAAAACCCCTGGGGATGCACAAGCCTTAATTAATAACTAGGTAATAGAGTTGGGACCGCTAAGGTAATTTCCGTCCAGGAGCAGTGACACTTGGGAACAACAGTTGGACGAAAAACTCCGGTTTCATACACTTTGTGGTAGCATCGCATCGGTGTAAATCGAACCCTGCAGGATTATTTCAGCCGGAAGTAATAAGAATCCGAGTACTCAAGAACGGTCTCATACTCCGCTTCTCAGAGTATATATTGGATAGACGTAACATATCTATACACTCGCTGACTTCCAGCGTCGTGAAACGCGTTCTCGAAGATTGGATTTCGGGATAAATAGGAAATGGTAAAATAGCGATGGAGAATTGTCTCGCTATTCGCGGCTGATATGATTATTGCAAGGTGTTGTATCCAACGAGGAGAACATAATTGATTGTTTGTACTGACGCAGCAATGTTCATTATTCACAGATATGATATTGTGGAAACAATCCAACCAACCAGAAAGCAGTTAATTGACATTCAATGATATATGATTCACACACAAAAGCTTACGATCGGGTTTTATGCTTTTCCGGTTATACGAGGCACAGGCACCGGTTTCAATACAGACGCAATTCCAATTACGGTTGGAATATAAGGCCATTCCTCGTCCGTTTTTATTTCACAGCTTTTTAATACTCTACCAGCGACCTACGAGACAGATGCCAGCCTCGGAAGGTTATTATGCAGTTGCTGAGCCGGCAGAACCGTCGACCATTCAGAAATCTCCACCATAATGGAGTTCTAATTAATTACAAAGACCAAGTTCTCGCACATTTCTAAATTACATCCACTAATTATAACCTATTATTCTTATCAAACTACCTGCGCCTAAACAAAACAATACAAACTTTCCTATAATTTAATCACTACTTCGAGCAGAATAGCCACGGAACTTTTACTCACCTGGTTAGCCTATTTATTGCCACCTCGTCGGTTTATCCGATTATGAACTTTCGTAAAGAAAGATTGCATTCTATCACATTGAAATTTGCGTCGATAATTTCTTCCTTTTTAGTTTTCCAACTCAATATATTACGAGATATTGTCCTTTTGTGAAAATTGTTTTATAAGATGCCACATCTGACACGATGATGAGGTCTGATCTCATTGTCAGATGATTAATTGTGTTGATAAAAAAAGTTTGTTGTACGAAGTACTTCGATGCATTCTATGTCGGACGGTGGGAATCTCCGCGATTTTGTCGGCCATATGAAAGAAACGGCGTCAGAAGGTCGACAGGCAGAGGGAAGATAATGGTTGAATTCTTCTCCGCAGAAATGCTGTTCAGAGTCTGCAGGTACCGCAGCTGTCCAAACAGAATAACAGAATTTATTTATTTTCTGATGAACGCATTAATGACGATATATTTGGCGATTCCACCCAACTAGCTTCTTCTTCGTAACGTATAGTATAATGGGGTATTAAATGTGAATAGCGTTAGAAATGCCGGACCAGCCAACAATGCGGGGGTCGGCGATGCATCAAAGCTTACGCTGGAGAATGTTTTATCCAGACAGAGGTTGTAGAATTACGACCAGTCCCCTTCCTCCCACATA
The DNA here is from genome assembly GCA_963992785.1 of Tenthredo livida. NCBI lineage: Eukaryota > Metazoa > Arthropoda > Insecta > Hymenoptera > Tenthredinidae > Tenthredo > Tenthredo livida. The sequence goes on from OZ023068.1 coordinate 22,005,484, forward strand.
GGTATTGTACTCGTTCAAAGTCCGCGCGTATTACTTACAGAGAAAGTCTAGAGTAGGTGTAGGCGTAGGTGGAGATGTGGGTGTAAGTGTGGTGTGATTCTTGTATGGGTAATGATAGGATGAAGCAAAGTGGTACTCGATGGCTCAGAGCGTACCTTGACTTTCAAAATGGCGGCGAAATTATTAATCTGAGGGAAGAGCGGCTGCTTAACATTTCATCGTGATAATTACATGGATCGTATTATAGAACCTCGAGCAAGGTTCAAGGCAGAGGTTGTAGTCCCTTTGAAATAAAATTAATTCCCTACGATTAAGCGTTTGCTGCATAAGTCAAAACTGTTTAAACTACCCAGCTATACTATGGATGTACCCATTTCATCCCTATGCGAATGCCGAGTTGGCGTTTGTTTACGCGAAAAGCTAGGGTGATAAGTTCTTCCCGTGAGAGTAATAAACTGGTTCTACGAACTCTCTTATTAAAGGCAAGACGCTGACACTTGAGCTGTGCAACACAAGAGCCTTGGCACCTAAGGCGTCAGCAAATAATCAACTTTTACAAAGTGGAATCGTGATCGAACTGTCTCCAATAAAAGTACTGCGTTATTGCTACTGAATAGTGAAGTCTTGTTTTACGAGCTGCAAACTACTCAGAGTTGAATTACACCCGATCTGTTAGGTGGCAGCACCAAAATTCATTGCATTCAATCGTGTTTATGAATATTTTTATCATTAATGCAATGAAAAATACTCATTTCCTGAACAGAATATCTGAGCAATTACATAGAATGCATAGATTGAAAAAAGATGAAAATTTCGCCAGCTGAGCCGCGATAGAGAACGAAAAATTGAGAGTAAGATTATCGATCAAATTTTTAGCATAAAGATTTCAAAACTAGACTATGTTAAATTTTGACAAATCTTCTCAAAGAGCTTAGTAAACGGTTAAATCGAGAGAAGGCTTACGAACACAGCTTTACCAGGATTACTCGTGTTTCACTTGAACAACATGTTCGATTTAGGCATCAATTTCCCCAATTACATTCGCGAAATTGAACATAGATATTTATACTCATTATTTGAACGGAATAAATAATATACGTAGTTTCTGGCATTGATACCGTATCGTGAAAGCTATACTTATTCCGAAAGTTCAATAGGATCTTTTGATAGATGACATGAATGGTCGGTTATCACCTGTCATGGTCAGAGATTTGTGTAACTAAGGGCACAATGCGGGGCGGTATAAGACGACGAATGGTACGTCGATAGCAAGATCTGAATACCACGTGGTCGATGAAATCGTAAGAAGATGCTCTTCCAGATCTGAGTGAATGAACGTAATATGAGTAGGATACTCGATCAACTCACCTGAAGAGCTGCTGGGCTTTCAGATATTACGTCACTGGCTTCTTTGAGGGCACGAGACGCGCGCATCTCGCCCTCTGCTGCGATTACTTTGGCCCGGGCTTCCCTAGCCGCCTCAGCCTCAGCTGCCATAGCTCGTTGCAGTTGCACTGGCAAACGGACGTCCTTTCTGCGTTAACGATATCGCGACGTTAAACAGCTGGGTGTTCGAGGAGAGGAGACAGGAAATGGTGGAAAGAAGAGAGAGAAAAAATATGACATCATTAGACAGTTCTGGTTAGAGAAATTTTACCAGACTACGGGAAGGCTGAAAGTTGAGAAAAACTGAGATAGGATAGTCGGACGGTGGGTGTGTTATGTATAATTAATAGTGAGAGATGGAAGGCACATGCGGAACGCTGTGTGAAAAGGCGTATAATATATTTACATCTCAACGCGTTCCACCTTGACGCCCCAAGGGTCGGTCGCTTCGTCGAGCGAAGCCTGCATCGTGTGCGATATGGTTTCTCGCTCTGAAAGTATTTCTGCGAGACTCCGAGTCCCAAGAACGGTTCGCAGGGTGCTGGATGCCAAGAGTCGCGTTGAATGACTAGAAAAACCGTAATTTATACGAACACCGGTTCTTGTGGTCTTTGTGGTGGTAAAATTATGAAAATTTTCTAAAATCAGAAACCATCCCGGATTTATAAGAAAATGAATTTTTTCAATCAAGACTCTCTGTTCCTGGCCTACCTATAGTTGGCTATTTTGACAACAGCATTTAGCGGCTCCTTGATGCGGTAATAAACGACTGCATCAACACTTACAGTGACAGAATCTTTGGTAAGAACTTCCTGCGGGGGTACATCAAAGGATACTGTTCTCATATCCAACAGGACACAGTTGTCCACACAGGGCATAACGAAAAAAGTACCTGGGGGAAAACCAATAAAGTCTCTGCTAAGCTTTGACGTGCAGATCCATCTTGGTGCAGTTTACTTTGAGGTGCAGATCTGTCGCGAGTTTCTATGAACCAAGAGCCATGGAGCAAAGCTGCCTATCTACTTCGTCGAACTTGTATACCATCGAGTCTCTCGGTTACTACGATGCCCTGAGCCCCTTGCACCAAAGCACCAAGTCTCTAGTTTATACGTATCCAACGGAGCTCGGGTCTTCCTAAGTAGTAGTAGCCGTCTCTGTATCTCCATTTTCGTAATTCCTAATCCGCAATGGCTAGTAGCGATATTACGCGGCCGCTACTACTGACCGCAAAGCTACACCACATGGTCTGACCACTGACCGAACCAGAGACCGTTACCACTGATCGTTGTACGACCGCTACAGCCCGTGCCAGGAAAATCTCGCGAAACAATAAAGCTTCAAAGCTGTACAGATACTTGCACTATTGCTCGTCGTATTGCAAGGAGTTCTACGCTGTTTCTCAATTTCGTTTCAATATTAGGTGCAGAACATATGTTCGACTGAGATATTTTCCGGGAATATAACTTACTAGAGGATTGGTAAAATACGATTACCTGGACCGTAAGCACCACCCTTGAGGCGACCCATCCTGAAGACTACTGCACGCTCGTATTCCTGCACAACTTTGAAAGTGAAGCACAGAGAGAAGGGCAAAGTTACCAGCATCAGAATAAACGAGCCAATAGTTGCCAGAAGTTCTATGAACCTAGTCATTGCGCCAATCTTATGTCCGCTAAATGATAGACGGGGTCTCGTTGATTCCTCTGATAGATGAACATGAAACGAAAAATAGAATTCGATATTAGGGAGCTGAGCGGAACAAATGGTTTATAAAACATCGAGGAATAGTATAGCTAAACGGTTAATATGATTATCTTGGGCTTTTTGATAGATTGTGAAATGAATGCGTTCAACAAATACTAAATCATAACTGAACGGTTATTATTTTTTTCATGCTAAAAAAAAATGTTTAAAGGCTCATTTTCCATATTTTACCCGTATACTTTAACCGCGTATGCTTACGTTAGGCATATGTTAAGTTATTTATATCGAAAAATATTTCAATGATTACCATACGCTGCCATAGTTTCCGAGCTATATATGCTTGCGCCTACTTGATACAAGCGAGAAACCCGAGAACGCCTTAATGACGGATGTCGAAGTAGTTTTTGTTTTGTAATTACTTTCAGTCCCCTTGAGGGTACGAACCTTACGAAGTCTTAATGGGACTTGAAACTAAAGTTTAAAGAGTAAACACAAGATGTTCCAGCACTCAATCTCTTTGGGATCATCCATCAATTGATTTTGAAACTACGTGTTTGCCTTCGTGAAGATTCAAGCACTTTCAGATAAGCTGCTGGCATTCAAAGACTCGGGTAGGTATCCTGGAGGCATGTGTACAGTTTGTATGGCACCACCGAAGTTAACACCAAAGAAATCTCTACGCGTTTCCAATTTATCCTTATCGTATATACCCGGTCTTCCGTCGCAAACTAAAACCGCGTGCTTTTCTCTTATAGAATTAGAACTGAGATCCACGTTTGGTTTTCACGTAAGATCCCGTCCCTGATTGCTATTTGGACTATATACGTTCGTTAGGGTCAGTCTACTAATTAATTTAGAGCATCAAAGCGCTTCTGGTATTACCACCGCATTCGCGGAGATTAGGGTCACTCTGCTCAGCGATCTCTCTTTTCGTCGGAACCAACAACCCAAAGTCACCCAACCCTTTCAAAAAGAGAAACAACTAACGGACGACCGTTAATTCAAACTCAATTATCGAGATCCCTTGCGGTCTGTGGCGTATAATTTCATCAACCCCATCGGTGCACTTTCGTTATACAAATAACAGGAGACACGATCTAAACGCATGTGTATATGTTATCGGAGTAAAACCTTCTGCAGTGTCTCAGGGATTCCACCTTTCTAATTTTTCATTTTCCACGTTCTATTTATCTATTCTCATTTTTTCCAAGCCGCCGCATGAATTAGGCAAACTCACTAAACTCCACGAAGCATTCAACTCCACCGCTGTCAGTCTTCGCACAGCCGTAGTTCACCATAACACGTGGTGCGTTTCGGGGATTTCCGCAACTGACGGTCACTTGCTGAATGTAGGGACTGCGCAAGGGTATCACCTCGTCGTAAAACGCACCTTGAATGGAGGTACCACTATAATTAAGGGTGTCGACACCCGCCGGGGCGTCTACGACGTTGATGCACCGCTCTAACGGCCTGGCATCAGCATACACGATCTTCTTACGCGGTCCTACCCTGTTAACTGTTACCAAAACACTGATGAAGCCGATGCTAACCACGGTGTGGCCGCGAGTTTCCGTGGCGGTTGGACGTCGGCAAGTCCCCCTTACCGCACGGACGCTCGTCTTTCGGTAGTTTACTTACAAAATGAGTAATTGCTGTGCTAACCTACGAGAAACAGACGCGGGTGGCCAGCTGCTTGTGTGGAAATGCGCGATATACATTTCTACAGGCTGTAAATGTGGCGCCAGGATGCTATTTACGATCTATTAATTAAGGGGGCATCCGATCTCTGAAGAATAATGTATTCTGGCCGATTTTTTCAGAAGACTGTTCGAAGTCGCAACGCGAATCTCCGTTAGTTGATTTGGAAGAAAAAGTAAACGAATTTTTAATAGCATTTTTCAGAATCCTTCTTCAGCTGTTTTACGATTATACTCACCATCCTCAAACCTCGAAAATGCAGACTTAATCTCAAACGGCTACGGAAACAACATTTCTTAGCAAAATTCAACGTCTTTCATGTTATTTTTATATTTTTTTTTTTTATCAAATTACAGTAAACAGCCATGAATCAAAAAGTATGTATTGCGTGCATACATACGTTTTTTTCATTGAAACATTATGTTTTTTTTATTTTTCTCCGAATGCTCATATCTTCAGCGAGTCAGCGCTGCAGGGCACCCCCTAGATAATCGACACGCGAAGACATTGCTCGTATACATAAATCTCTCGTTATCGAAGGAGAAGCGGCGAAGTGGTTGGCGACCTTGGCGAAAAAAGAACGAGGCTCGTTGGTAGAAAGTGTAGAAAAAAAAGAGGATAAAAGGTTAACGATTTTGGTGCAAGGAGGTCGGAAAACGGCGAGGAACAGCCACTAAGAAAAGCGTGAGAGCACGCTATCAAAGCGCCGATACCAATAATTCAATTTAAACGAAAGTGGGGCTCGGGGATCGTGGAAAGGTTTAGGGCCGCGTTTATATTTCAAGGGAATCTTCGGTCCGACGCTAAATACCTTGGAGATGAGGGTAAAGGGTTGCTCCACGGCGCCGAAGAGCAACGACGTACGTGCGCAAGGGCACGGTGATGGCATAGGTGCACAGAGGGTGCGACTGAGGCACATATACCTACCTTACCCACCTTGGCAAGGCACTGAGACGACGCAAGGGAAAGGGGTTATAGTCGCCGGTGATCCTCAGGGAGTGCTTGAACCGCGATCACGTTGTTAGACCTCCTGAATCTCTCCTTCTCTTTCTTCTCTACCCACCTTCGACTTCCACGGCGCGCCACAGCATCCCTAGTACTCCAGTTCCCCTCACCTCCACACTATAATTCTATCATGGCTTGGAAACGTGTCCCGCGGCGCCCAGCCAAGGATGTTATCCGATCGAGATATAGGTAGACTTCATCCCACCATCATCCACCTTAGCCATACCTGCGATCTTATATTGTCATGTGTATAATAACTGGTGATTTCTTCTACCCCCAATAACTACTCTTTCCGGTAGATGATTTATATTGATAGGAGGGTATTTTCCCTGATTGAAACTTGTGGGAATACTATCAGAGAGTAGCGTGTCGGTGTGTGTTATCAATAATTATAGTATTACATCTCAATCAAGGTTTGATAATTGCGTCTATAGTATATGTGGCATATGCTATAGTATAGCGTGGAGGCCGTGTACCAATGATCAAACCGTTGTGGCAATCAGCTGGGTGTATCTTACTCAAGGGTATATGGATCTGGCGACGATATCTAGCAATGATTCAGCTGCAACTAAACTCGTATGATTGAAAATTATTCCAAGAGCAGAAAGACCTTTCTAGGTCTCTCAGTTGACTTCATGCTACGATGGCGACGCTGATTGTAATCATCTGCATTCATTTTCCATACATAAGCGACGATTTCTCGCCAAGAGGTAATAGTACGTATGTTGAATAGTTGATTCATATGCACTCCATCAAAACTCCATGTGTTGAGGATAATATCTTCAGAAACTATATTAAGAAGGGATATAAAATTACATGAGAACTAGAAAAGAAAGTGCCCTAGTCAGAAGAGGAATTCTGATTTGATCCTCTTACACCTCAATTTCGCCGTTTCTTAGTTTTCGTTTTTTTTTTTTTTTGCAGAAATATAATTCCGTTTCAGCAGAATTATATCCTACAAAAGGATTCAGAGAGGGGTAGATTAGAATTAGCGCTGGCATCTAATTTTCAGATTCTACTCACAACCTCGAAGGTTCACGAAAAATCAATTCAAGGATCAATTCTAATTCGGACTCGGAATTTATTTGTCAGTCGGTTTATTTATTCGCCAAGTCCGGGAAGTGGCACATTCCGGTATGGGTTATTTCCAAAATAAGCCGATAGAGTGTTTGTGATACAACACAATCAGAGGCGAATCTGGGCATTACCCATACCTGATTTGCCACTTGTCTGACTTGGCTGATTTATCAATCTCGTATCCCCGTTACAGTCAGTAAAAGAAATTTTGTTTGGTAGTGTGTGATCGAAGTCCAAACTAACCTTTATTTCTATAAAATGAGAGTATACATTGTGAAATAATATTTCATTATAGGCCGCTGTCCCATAATATTTCACTATAGTTTAGACATGGGAAATTTGTCGCTTTGCGACCGCCATTCAACGCTCCAATAGTGAACTTTCAAACCACCAATTGCATAAAATGTTTTATTGAAGATTAAGGAGCTATAGGTCAAAACCTGAATCACGAAGCCTGTCTGAACTTTAAGTTCTAGAGGTCCAAACTAGAATTTCAAAAGTCCAAACTTGCCCAGTACGGACATAACTCTCACTTTTAGGAGGTGCAAATCAGAATTTCATTACATGCACAATCCTACCCTCAAATTCTAGTTTGCACCTCCAAGTCTTCAGTGATAACTTGTGCAATGAAATTGGAATTTCTATTCCGACTCGGTTGCATATCTAAAATATTTATTCGCATCACATAATATCGCAGAAAAGTTATTCGATTTATAAAGTATTGAATATTCAGTAATAACACCTTGGCAATGTTGATAAATGTTCGAATGGTCTGCCATCACTTCAGAAGTACTATTGTATTTCCTCAGAGACTATATAAACTATAGATCGGCCTTCGCGCATGAAGACATTGAAACTTATTTCTTCGGAATAATGTATTATACTGCGAAATTCTTTTGTTCCACTATGGATGACTATGGTACTGTAGTATATAGTTATACCGTGGAAGCGTTATTCACGTATACTGAGTGTAATAAAAAGTGTGCACAGGCTGGGAAACGTGCGAGCCTTGGATCTTGAAAGCAGGCGACCTGGCAATAATAACGTGTGGAGTGTTGTGTAATGACGGACCATTCGAGCACTTATTGGATACTTGAAAAAATTCTCGTGCGTGTTAGGTGGCGTTGGAAAAAATAAAGCACCTAGAGTGGGTCGAAAGAAATAAAATAATCACTTACGATACGCGCAAAGTGCAATAATTGAACAGAGAAAATATAAGTAGTTAGTAGATGAATCTATTCAAATTATACGAGCGCAAATATAGGAAGTTCCTCTCGATTGAATTTCGTGCATTGATTATATGATTAGTTGAACACTTCGACTCTCTTTTCGGGAGATTTCTACGTTCCCAAATGCGAGACAGATTTCTAAGAGACTCCATACAAGTATCTCGTTCATTCTTTCAGTCGGGTCTTCGACCCCGCTTCCGGAGGGATTATAAGAGTATAAAACGAAAGAGGATCGATCTAGTAGACGCTGAGCGGATCAGCCAACGCGGCGTAAGGATCGACGGAAAGGAATAGAGGGAGACGTAGAAAATATAAAAATCAGGATACTGATAGAATAATAATCTCGATGAATAGTAATAATGGTGATGGTCTTAATTAACGAAGTCAACTGATGGTATGGTCAAAGCCGCGAACTCAATCTAGAAGCGAAATCGATTTTAGCTTATAGTTTCGCTACTGCTATCACCGCGTGCGCATGTATTTATTAGGAATGAAGCTAGAGAACAGTGGCCAGCAATCCTGATAAGTGTTATGTCGATCGTTCGACCAAGAGAGCCCCTGTAATGGGTTGTACGTGCTGCAATATCTATTGATGAAGGTGGATGGCCAACGAATATCTAATATCGTTGGCCGTCGCGTAAGAATGAGTATAGGTAACCGGAAGGCGGTGGTAAAGAAAGGTTTCGTAAGTGCTGTGCGTTTCCCCACAAGAATGAAGCTCCAAAACGATTTCTGTCGCTTCGTAGCATCGAATATTACTCTTCCTAGAATTGGATCTGCCGATAGAGTTGAGGAAGGTCGCCCTCCTTTCTCAGATCGTAAAACTTTCAGCTCGGAATATCTCGACAGATTGAAGCCATGTTTAAATTCAGCATTATTAATATCCAGACGACGAATGAGTATCTATGATCCATTGAAACCGAACGACTATTATTCCAACCATTTCTATCATTTTTCCAACTAAATCTCGATAGGAACCGTGGATCGTGGAAAATACTTCACTCTACGATGGCTCCCATTCAGCTAAGTAAGTAAAGGGAGGGCACAGCGTAGATTGTAAAGAAAAAGTCGCATTTGATCACTCCCCGTAAGAGAGCGACCCAAGCTGCGTTATCGGTTCTCACTCAATACTCGTGTTGGCTTACCTTCGAGGGTTCCGTCTAGTGGGGAAGACGGAAGTGAAGAAAAAGGAAGAGGAAGAGAAATAAGGGTATGGGGATGATAGTAGTGGTACGTGGTAGCCGTCGTACTCTACTACTTCAGTGGTCACAAAGAGTAAAGACAGACCAAGTTTGGTTCGGTCCACCTATTCCTCCCGGTTGTCCGAACTCGAGGTACCGTTTCTACTTAGAGATGACTTTGCACTGTTACGCGACCGAAGTTAAGCCGACGCGCTCCAGCGACGGATGACAATGAAGGCGAGGGTCACCTCGCCAATTTAGGCCCCTGGGACTTACTGCTCACTAAATCTTCCCCCTGTCGAAAAGGGTGCTCGAACGCTCGATCGCGATAATCGAACTGGACTTTTTCTCTCTTTCGAAGCCCTCTCCACCCTCCCATTCCCTTCTTGTCGTATCGGCAGCGAAACTGAACATCATTTGAGTGGCTTTTTCGTTCCATTGAGAGCGGAATCCGAAAGGGATGAAGCTGGGGTAGGGAAAGGAGTAGCTTAGGTACCATCAGTGTTGGATTCGGGCAAAAAGTCTAGTAATGTACGCGCAATGTCTTGGTAGTTCTACTTTAACTCTTTCGTTCTACCCTCAGTCCGGACTATATCCTGATACGCTGGTCGCTTTTTTTCCCGTCCTCCGCTCGGGTTCCTCTATTAAGCCCAGGAATTAAATTACTGAAATTACACCCCAGGGCTGCGAGTGCCAGGTGGAAAATCTGCGAGGCGGCCGCTGCCGCTCCAACGAGATTAAGATTCCCTTACCTTACATTACCCTACCTAACCTACCCTTACCCAACTCGGAACATCCCAAACCACTCTTTCCTGCCCTCACCCGCCCACCACCCACCCAACGCCGAGATATTAGCCAGCGAAATTCCTACTTCGAAATTATGATTAAATTCCACACTCCATATTGTACGTACACGTATATGTATTGACTGTGTATACATATTACCGTAGAACATAAACCGAGAAGATTTTCATCGCCAACTATCTCCGTCGGCTAGCCTGTACCTCGATCGATCGAACGGCCAACGAAGAACACCCGATCAAGCCGAGAGACTAAAGTTTGCAAGAAGTGACCTGAAAGTAGTTCGCGAGTCCCCAGTGAACATGATCGAACATCAAGAGTTGTCTTAGGCGAACCTATAAATAATCCACCAAGAAGTCATCGTTATACGAGCTATGGGAGAACGGCGCCGCGTCGTTCACTACACTTAATTATAAGATCGATGCGGAATGGGTAAGAATTTTAACGGCACTTTAAGAGTCTCTTGAAACTCGTTCAGCGGAATGGTAGTTAAGGTACAATTACATTCCTGCTCTTTTAAAGATTTAAGTAATCGGTCCAACTACGTGGACTTTTGAACCTATCCTAATCAAAATTCAGAGGAATGGGAGGAACGTACGTCACGGCAAGGGGAACTCTCGATCTCGCATTCGATGCCTGCGGGTGATTTGATAATCGTGACCCCTTGAACACCGGAGAAGGTGTCGAGGGTACGGCAGTTAACCTGCAGTAATTACACGTAAAATCAGAGATCCTACTTGTTTAATCGCGCCGAGGGGACCCTGGATACCATTGCTCATTTGCAAGACATGGGTTCGTCGACGGGTCTGTCACTCTCTTCGTCAACGTCAGGTCTCCTTTATTCCCTTAGGCAGCGGGGCTTGTCCCCGTTAGCGATTCCCAGCTGCGGGTAAAATCAAAAGCAATGGAGGGAAGTTTAGTGCCCGCCATAAATAAAGTCAAAGAAGCCAAGGAGCGGGCCTGGAAAACGAGTGAGAAACCGAAGAATGAGTGCGCAATGATAAGGACTGAGTGAGATAGAGGAAGGGAAAAGGGGAGAAAATGGAAAGTGGAGAGGAGGGCCAGCGAGCCGAACTAATAGCAGTCAAACGATTAAGACTAACGATCGCATTGTGCCAAGGTTCCCCTGTACCTACTTGCCCTCAACTAGGATTAACTCCCAGATAACGACTGATTCCGCAGAATGAAAATACCTATAGCGAACAAATTTTATTCGCGATATCCGCACACGTGTACCCATACCTACAATAATTATTTATTGCATGAAATACCAATTCCTCATACGATGCACGGAAATAATCTTATCTCGACATTATTGCACGTTGTATTCTGCACCCTCGGGAATTAGATCAACGATTGTTGAGTTTTAATTCACAATTTTAATCAGCCGATTCCGTTGGTCGAAAAAATTCATCAGCAGTGGGAGTATATTCTTCTCTTTACATCCAAGTGAGGTAAATTTATTTTCTTCAGTGGTAGATGTATGCATTGGGGTGAAAGATTGATGATAAATTTGAGGGAAAAAGAACTGCGTGGATCTCCATGTTTTCGTTCTCTTTCCTCGTTGTGGTTTTTCTATTTCTTTAATCTTTCGACGACTCGCGGTCGCCCCTTGGCTCGTTACGAGACCTTTCGACGGGACGCGGGTCGACCGGATTTACGAGGAAAAAAGCAATCAACCCACACCTCAGGAAAACGACTTCCTGCTTTCCACCCTCGGGAAACCTGACCTTACCCTAACACAGCCCCGTTCTATGAACTCCGAGCATAAGTTGATACTAGAGCTTCTATTTTCACCTGCACAACGGTTATCGCCGTTGACAAGATTTCAAGACTGAAAATATTCATGCAGAGTAAATTCACTTTGGTACGTAGTTGGCAAAGAGAGTAACTGCTGTAAGTCTGATAGCACTTGTGAGTTCGCCTCTGATCTTTTGATCACTATTAGACGTTGATTGTCGACGTTGCACGCCAAAGTTTGTCGACTAAATTACTCGGGAGTTCGATCCTCAAGATATCAAGGGCGTTCTGAAATAGTCGGAGACTAAATGAGAGAAGATCCTCGTCTGTTGTACGTTAGCTCCAAGATTAAATATCCAAAATTCCTATAATTTACATTTTTGTTTATAGTCTTGCGTTTAGCGATCTGCAATTCCGAAAGTACCTACAGCTCTCATACTTCTCGAGTGATTCAACTTGCGTTGGTGCATTTCAAAAATTTACTGAATCTCGCAGACTCAGCACTAATTAGAGTTTTCACTTAAGTTTAAGGGATAATCGATTTGGGGGTGTTTATTATGCACGATTTCCGTAATAAAGTTGTACATCGGTATAGGTAGGGATACACAGGATACACGTGCCTCAAGGAAGATTAACCGGAGTTCGTCGAATCGTTGTCGTACCGACTAGGTATATTTCTAAGGAAGACGACGGACGAACTCTCGGCTCCTGGGGGTGATAAAAATAGGAAAAGTACCGAAAAGTCGTGGCATATGTACGGCACCCAGGTGTATAAGTGTACCTCTAAAGCTCTGGCGACGGTACGGAGGGACGTGGTAGGAAATCGGCTTGGACGTCGAGAAATTGCAAGATCCTGTCGTGATTCAAGGCCCACGTCGGCGAACGCCCTCTGGCCTTCTCGGCACCACGGACGCCCGCGAGGGCGAAAGAGTAAGCACGGCCATCTATCAAGCAGAGACACCGTAATACCTCGTCCCTCAGCTACAAATCATAAGCTCTCGGTCGCTCTGCGCACAGCCACCCTTTCCGCCTCCAGGCCCTGCGAGGACCCTCCGGGACGCGCTGAAAGGCGAAGAGCTTGAGCCGGGGGTTGCGACAGGACAATACCTTCGAGCTCCCGTCGTGACCAGCATTTTAGATTTTCCGCATAATTCATTTTTTGTCTCTTTTCTACCTTTTTTTTTCCTCATCGGTTATATTTTTGTCAACATTTCGCGGTTAGTTGTGTTACCGAAATTAATGGATATAGGAGAGTAATAAGGCAAAGCTGTTTGAGATGAGTGCCGTTTAAACAACGCGACCGCCGACATCCCGGACGCGAGGGACGAGAATTACGCCCGTTTTAGAGCTTGAAGCTCAGCTATACGGCAGGTCTAATTATGTTTTTTTTTTTAGTATTTTTTTTTTTTGTTCTTTTTACTTTTTACTGCTAAGCAACACAGGAGAATCCCGGAATTTGATGGTCCTTGAGCAAAAACTACGTTTCCAAGCTTTCTAGAGCGTGATCTTTTTTTGCATATCAGGGTTTCGTTACGTAGCCGTATAGGCAAAGGATCCCGATATTTTTTCCCTCGCCCTATTTCTTCGAATCTTTTTACGTTCTTAACCATAGAAGCAAAAAAATATCGTCCGCAAAGGAATTCCCGGAATACTGCAGCCTACTGTGGGTTCTGAGTTCTACACGATTCGTTTTTAGCAGCAGGGATTGGGAAGCGATCGATTTCGTCGCGGGTCAAGAGTTTCAGAGATTAAGATTAGCGAGGAAAGAATCAACTAAAAAAGAAGAATCACGAACTACCCTTTCCGCAGTGTATAACCCTCTGCTTTACTCTTACCTAATTACCTACCCTTCTCACTTAAACGTTTCACCTCCTCGAAACTGGATCATGGTGTCAGTCATCAAAGCAAAGCAAAATACGATTCAAAGTTCATAGATATCTTCTGAGAAGACAGGTACAAAGTCTCATTGGAATTCTATGAGGTCACGGGGTGTATATCGGGTCACGAACACCAGACTTTCTACGGGAGGGCGAGAGGGCGAGAGGAAAGACCAAAGATTGCAGAGCTAAGAGTGGTGTTGTGTATGCGACCGCACGTCACCAAAAGGATTTTTGTGATTTTACCGGGAAAATAAGCCACGGCTCGAGAGGCGTGCTTGGAATCTTGTCAGCGGACAGTTATCCGCCACTGAGGTATAAGCGTGGGTGTATGCCTACGTGTGTAAATAATACTTATACATCGAGACACGTGGCACCAATGTACACATATCTATTCATACACGTACAGTGATGCTTCGGAAGCTCTTGTGCAGACCATGAAAGCATGATGAACCTCTAATTGGAGAAACTGCAGTGAACATCGCTGCACGTGTTACATATGTGAGCATACGTATAGTGAATATTATACCATACAGCTTGCGATTGCACGAACGGCGCATAGGAATATAAATTTCGAGTGTATATCAGGGACATTTGGAAAATCATCCTGATTCGATATAGAAAATATATTCAAGTTCTGCAATTAAAGGTTGAGAGTTACACCGAGTCGTACTTCGGTCTGTGACGAGTACTTAAACGACGTACGCCAATGTACGACACGCGAGATATCTAGTAGTACTCGAAGAGAGAAGGCGGCAGTGTCGAGTGTAATTGCAAATTGGAATTCCTGGGAGTCGTCCTCCCACGCGGTACGTTTATTGGTAGTTTATACTGGTAAAGAATGCGCTGCTTTCGGTGATAAAACCAATATGAGACTGCGACTAGTTCAAAGAACAATAAGACAACCAGCGTGATGACTACCACCATGAACTTTAGTCGAGCTTTAATTCTCCACGTTTCGTGGGTTGAGGCGGGAGAGAATGAAGACGAATCCAAGACGGACGGAGTTAATGTCCTGGAAAGCGGTTCATCCGACAAATAGGATTATAAAAAGAAACTTAAAAAATTTGCTAATCTTTTTTCATTGCAAAAAATAACCAAGACAGGAAGGATTCAGTCGAATTTTTGAAAGCTTGCCTAACGTCGACCCATTCGGCGAAGCATCCAGGCATATCCCTTTCAGCGCATGTTTTGACTCGAGAATGAAAGTCAAACTGAAATGGGAAAAAACGCACCCTCACTTTCTCCTCGGGCATAATCATAAATCGATTGGCTTCGGTAATATACGTATTTTTCGCGAAGAATCATGTTCGATCCCATCATAATACTTTTAGTATTTTACATCATCCCTTTCGTATATGCTATCGGTAAGAAATGCGTTTACAATCCCGATTATTATGATATAAGTGTATACGATGCCGAGAGCATTTTTTAGGCAAGACCACACAGTCTGACAAAGAAATCTGTGTGCTATGAAGAAAATCATGACCACAATTTTGAACTAACGCGATCTTTGGTAAGAAAGGGTCGCGCTCGGCCGTAAACTCCACGCTTCAAACTCCACGACCCACGTTCTGTCTCGCGTGACCTGGATAAAACCTTGACTGGTTTGTTCTTAAGTTGGGAAAAACGGAACTAGTGGGGCTCCATTTTCTTGTGTCTTATGTGTGGCCGCGTTTAAGACGGTGTAATTCCTAGAGGAGTAGGTAAATAGGCTAGGTAAGTAGGTATATCACCGCGGGTAGAATTGCTACACCGGTGGGAATAAACCCGGTTTATTCCCTCGGAAAGTAACGGCTTGTTTGGGAAAGGAAATAATTAACTTCAGGACAGTTGGAAATACGGTAGAAATTGGATTCACTATTTTCACATACAGGCATAGATATCGCTGTACCCACTTTCAATTAAACAGTTTTTATTAAAGCACACATAGACGGTGCAGATACGTGACAAAATGATATTTTTGCTCAGTGGCCGTCAGAGTTTCGCGTTATTGAAACTCGAGACATTATTAATTTCAGTTATTTAGTCCTTTTCAATTGAATTTCATGGGATTACCCATTCGACCAAAGTCTGGTGAGAGATGATATAGTGAGATTGCTTGTAGTTAAAACGTCGAGGGAATTGGCGAAAAGAATAATTTCAGACCAGACCGAAGTTTTAAACAAGAATCCCGAGTGTATGGTGAAGAAGAAAGGTATATATATAGGTATGAGTGAATATTTGAGCTCGCAAAATATTCCCGGACTGCAAATATAAAGCCGCGAAATTGCCAATCAAATATAAATACCCACCAGGGCAGCCGGGGTTCGCTTATGGTTGAAAGGGGAACATTAACGAAGCCCCTAAAACAGTGTGGCGATACCGGCGAGGCCGTTTGAAAATTCGTTGGTCTCAAGCATTCATTTGCTAAATACATCAAGGGCGTATTTGCAAAGTTATTAACGGTCACCACGCCCAAGCTTGAAAAAATAACGGACGATCCCGATAACGAAACGGAATTATTCTTACCCTTGGAGTTGGAGGGGAGTATATGCCAAATAAACAGCATGTCTCGTCGGTGTCTGCAGGTCCGCTAAGAGACTTCGTTTAATCCGACTACTAGAAGGACAAGAAGTATAAATCTCGCTGATTATAACAAAGCGCAATTAACTTTTTCTTTAACGCCTATTAGACTGTGAAACTTTTCTTCTAATGGTTACCAACTCGGCGCACTTTGAACCCGCAAAGAGTAGGTACCTAGTTAGGTCTTTCTTGGCTTAATTATAAAACGGTTGAAAATTCTGATGGATTATTTTCTCCGCGACTTCCGTATTTATTGCTGCTCTGCGAGGAGAAGAGGAATACCCCAAGTCTCAATGTCTTCACGTAGCAGACAATTACGCTACGATATAATAGTATCCCGAAATTATATGCTTCTGGCTTGTAGTTCAAGGAGGAAGACCTCATCACAAAGGACTTGAATCAACATCGTCGTTTCCACTACGCTTTGGACCTAATATCTCGAAAATATACACACTTCTGATTATAGGTAGGTAAACATGGATGTGTGATGTTAACGCTCGGGTTAGGAGGAGCCCGCAAAGCCGTTAATTAGGAATGAATATCAAAGAAGCAATTGTGCTGGAGGCTCCCCACCCTCCAGCCACAGGCTTGATCTAAATACATACAGTAAGTATAATATATAATATATTAACTGGGTGTATTACACAATGCGTATACAGTACGCAATATAGCGTAACAATATATAGTCAAGCTGCAGGGGTTGTAGGCGCAGCCAATGCGCAGCTGGATTCGCGGTTTGTTTGAGAATATTGATTTTCAAAAAAATAAAAAATGAAGTAAAAGAAAAAAAGAAATAATAGCATAAGAGTTTATTTGGCTCCAACTGGCTCGAATTTTTCTCTAATTTGCCGAGTTTAAAGATAAAGTCGTTTTGCTTAGTGGGCCAGAATAACAGTGTAACGTGTTTTACGGGGGGTGAAAGTGCGCCAAGCAATATGCCGCCATGGCAACGAAGTTGAGCGCGTGACTTGATTCAATCTCCTTATTGTTCTCAATTTCCTTGCGGCGGGAAGATGAATTCAGTAATAAAACAACAAGAGGTCTAACCCCCGTTGGCTAACTAAGCGATGCCAGCCTTGTCCTATCCTTATTATTACCTACGTCCTACGAGACTAAAGACCTTATGGAGTTCAAACGGGTGGGCGCTTTTTCATGTTTGTTTCACTAACGTTCACAGTTTATCTAAGGCATAACACGACCCAGAAACTTTTAGAATAAAGAATAGAAGGCTAGTGGCCATCGTTATTATAGAGCTGTGCTATTTCAGTCGTGAGACCGTTCCACGTTCACCACCAGTGCGGATAAAAATCATAAAAATATTGTTTACGACGGAATGAAATCTAGGCTTCTTCTATATAATAAAGTAAAAAGGATTTGCTTGTCTATACACAAAGGGCCGATTCACGAGTGTGCATGTACGTGCGTTAGTGACATACCTATAGTCCTGAAGGGGCTAGCGAATAAAATGAAACTGGCTCGTAGGGGTCGCGTGGGGTAGCTGGGAAGTTCAGACCCCGTGCGATGCTGCAATAACTTCAAAACATTTCCATGAATATTTAATCAAATCCTATTCCACCGTACTATTTTGTTAATATCCCCCTCGTTCTCTCGGCCATAGCAACTTTCTGCTTAAGAATTTTCTCTCTCCTTTATTACATTTTTCATTGCTTTTAATTTACAAGCGAATAGCAAAATCCAACAACCCAACAGCACCGACACCTAAAACATTTATTCAAATACATAATATACATGTATAATTTATGTATTCTAAATTCATCATCACCTATTTTACCTAATAATATCAAATGAAGACCAAAGAACCAACCATTTCTTATCATGAATTGCTGAAGAAACATTCGCCCCACATTACACTCATATCTCCACCCTTAGACCCGACCAAGTCTTCATCCAAATGTTGATCCTTCCACCTTCAATGGATGTATGCGCATTATTATTCACCTAACATGTACTGATTAAACTTATAGGAACTGACGTATATACAATATACATACCTGAATACCTATATACCTATGTGACTAGAGATGTTATACGTTTCACGAGGCTTCTGCATGGCAGGTATTACCGCTGCTACAGGGTATTACTGTGTTACATATCAATTAGTCTGATTCACAGCTTCATTTGATCAGGATGTTTGAATATAATGAACATGAACGTGGCGAATGCAGTAAGTATCGCGAGTCAGCGACTAGAACGAACGTGAGTAGAAAAGTGACGTTTTATATACGTCCCAACGGAAAACAAGGAATTCTCTCGCTTGGGCAATGCTCGACGTGTTCAGGTCAGGTTGGATGTAATAAAGTCTCATTTCTTTTTAAATTCTGTCGCGTTTTTATTGCGAGAAAGGCCAAAACCTCGTTTGGCTAAGCATATTTTTATGCGGTAGCGTCGAGAACTCGCGGAGACTCCCCGGGGCCTACGTTCGTTCCCTTTCCCACTTTTCACGGCGATTTCAATTTTTACAATAATAACAATAACAGCAGCGGTTATAATAACAACAATAATCGACATCCACGATTTTCCATAATCGTAAAGCTGATCAACCCCCGCCTTTTCGCTTCTGTATACCAACGTCCGCCCCGCCGCGGACGAAACCCTAAATCGATTACCTACTCGATTTATTTTTATGGTATCGAGTCTTTTCCGTAAAACGGGAGGCAAGAGACGCGATGCAGACGACGCGTGATAAATATGTAGGCGGCAGTTTCCCTCGGTCATTTTGAAATTTCCAGTCACGGTTCGACGAAGGATATAGAGAGCTGTAAGCCGGAGCATGGCGAGTGCCAAGTAAAGAGAACCGACGGACTCAAGGATTTCCCGCAAGTTATACGACATACGATTGCGTTTCGCCGGAGGGTGACGACGGTCAACTAATCGATTTCGCGACTTCATGTATACCTATGTATATATACATATACCTATATGTGTACATATATCGTATAGTAAAAGCGTATATAAAGGTTTTTCTTCCTGGCGAAAAATGCTTTGACCGTTTCGGCTGATTCGTTCTCGCCTTCGGATTTCTTCGAGTATAGAGGAGCTAGCGAGAACGACAAAAGAGGGACAAAACAGGCCCCTGGTGCGAAAGAGAATGAGGGAAACGAACAGGAGGAGGATAAGGAAACTGGAACGGGAACGAGAACGAGAACGGTGAGGTGAAGTGAGGTGAGGTGGATCAGCGAAGCGAGGATAAGTGAAATTGAACAGGAAAACCGTGCAATTTTTATCGTCACCCGACAAAGTTGCGAGGCGTGTTCGGTTACGGTTCCAAGTTCGGTCTATCAGGGCTACGCGATATAGGTGGGTGCGTATAGCGGATATAGTGTTGCCGGAAAATTCAGCTGGGACGCCAGAATCTTTGAGTATAAGCCAAAGCCCCGGCACAAAAGCGGAAGTAAGGGCGTAAGCAAAAGTTCAAACTTATTAAATCACGAAGCTCGAGAAGCTGCATGGGCGCACGTTATATCGGCCTTGGAAAATTTCACTGAGACCGATTGCCGCTAAATAATTGAAAGATTCGTTGTAATATTGAAAATTCCACGGCATCTTTTTGAAGCTTTCCTCAGCAAAACTAAGCCTTCGTACCTTACCAGATATAGCTGCCAAATTCGACTCAACGTTTAACATTGTTAAAACTTATAAGTACCTCGAATATCTAGATAGAAAATTCAAAAATAAAAAGCGAAAGAAAAAAAAGAAAAATGTGGTTGGTAATTAAATTTAAAAGCACTCTTAAAATTGCCATTCTCATCGGGAGACTTGTCGCTGTGAGGCATTTCTCTTCGATTTACTGGTGTCTCACGGGAAATCCCCTCCTCGCATTTCCTGGCTTGCCGGAAGGTCTGTAATTTGCAATTCCGTTCGGCCGATACGGGCCACGTTTTTATTTATTATGATTATTAATATCATTATTATTTTTATTATTGTTATTGTTATTTTTCGTCCGGCAAGGCCATGCATTATAGATATAAAATAACCCTTGTATCATATTTGGAAATCCCTTCCACGCTGCTGGTGTATAATTTTTTATTTTTTTTTCTTTCCCACTGTTTCGCGACAAATTTTTACCGTACATATTTTATCACCCGTGGGAAAACGAACGAATGTTAAATGGTAACTGTACACAAGTTATAGCGCGTTAACCGTGTTTGTTTTTGTAATTGAAAATTTTATGAAAATTAACAACTTTGGGAAAATAATATAAATGCCGAAATAAGTTGAGTAAACAAAACGTTATACCGTATTGTATTTGTGCAATTTTGAAACACGCTATATCATAACCATCCCCTATAACTTTATTCGCCGAGAGTGGTAGGTATAAGCATACGATTTATCTGGCAGTAAAGAAGGAGAAGAAGAGAAATAAAAAACGAAAAACGTATTTAGCAAAAGTTTCAATTTTATTTCACGTTCATTTTATATTTACTTTTCTCCCGTCCCCTTATACTCTATCTTCGCAATAAGGGCTTACCGAGGGCGAACCACTATATCAAACGCATAGCTCACGCAACCCTTTCACGGTAAAGCGCATTACGCACTCCTTGACGCGTTTTATCCACGTTCTCGAAAGGATTCTATTACAAGAGGCGACACTCATTCATTCCCCGGCCTTTTTACCCGAGAAAGAAAAAAAAAAGAAAAATCCCGAGAGGAAGGTTATTACGCCCACTGAAGAGTCGCGAGTCGATATCTCGGACGGTCATTAAAGGTATACGATGGTGGAACACTAAGAGGGACAACTGGATCGAACTGTAGACGACGAGACATCGGCGTAGATAAAGAACAGAAATTCGTGACCACCGTAAGCTCGTGCTAATCAACTTACAAGCGGTGTATAGCCTGCCACTGTCAGTTTAATCAACGACTAACGACCAATTACTGTTACCTGTGTACTCGGTCTAGTCACAGTCAGTGTCCATGGCCGAGGTCTAGTCCAATATTACGGAATCGCTCGTTGAGGTGTTTGCTTCTGCGGACCACCTGCTACGTTTATCTCAAAGCAAGGTGGTCTGCTATCGCCTGTATACCAATTATCTGTGCTTAGTCGCACGCAAATGAAAAAAAAAAAAAAAACTACGGACATGCTGAATTCCAAAGGAAACATATAGACATACCTATATATATATAATATAGGTATATAGATATGTATATATGTATGTATAGGACGGCGTCCAATTACTAACGTCAGGCGGCCGTCGACGTACAATAAAAAGCGTATCCAATCCGAAGAAATGGCCTCGGTGATGTGGCACAATGTGCCTGTATATACACACATGTATGTATACTTACTTACGTACACACGTATTCGTATGGGAAAAGTTTGAAATTCTCCAAATACTTTTAAGATGCTGATTCCAGACTGGAGATTTCAGGATTCAGCTTGAAAGCTCTCGCGCATATTTGAGTTATTCACTAATCGATGTTTGAGCTCGTCGTCTTTTTACTTATACATGTATAATATAGATATATACAGACGAACTCTCCTCGAGACTGAAATTTCCGATGAAAAATTTTCCGCTCTTAATAGAGGTTCAATTTTTTGCTTCGTCCGAATCCATCACACGAGGATAACGTATCGTATACCATATATACACGCATATAACGTGTCGAAAGAATCGATTTGAGATGTAGGGTATGAGGTAGTTACGAACTTATTTGTTATACTCTAATATTTGGCTACATCAACGTGGCTACGGCTGTTTACTCGATCCGAAACTGAGGCCTGGATAACCGTAGTTTCCGTACAATTTTGAATGGATCACGTTTCCAGATAAATTTCCTAGTATCTATTGACCTGGCTGAGGTATTTGCCTTTAGGTATATCGGTACTCGCAGATAGTTATAGTACGTATATATACCCATATACGTCTACACATGTCTAAAACGGAACTCATTGTATACAACCCTGCTGAAGATCAACAGGCTGGATGTACAATGTCCATCGCGAGGTGAAACGAGAGGGAAACCGTAGTCAGTGATGAACCCATAAGTAAAATGGTCTTGGTGTCTGAGAATAATTCCAAGTATTGGATTATATTCATTATACAGAAGGTATCTCTTGGGCCTTCGGAGGACGTCGATGAACTGTTTCATTCTGAGAATCGCAATGCGAGCCCTTCATCTTTAGCCTGAAGATATCCAAATCTTCTGTAATAATCCGCAGGGCTACAATTAGCCTTAATTAATACAGCCTTAATTAGCGCCGCGACAGCCTTTGTTAATCACTTGCCACGTGGCTTTGAACTTAAACTCGCGTTTCGGATGAATTCTCATCCCAATTTCAACCGAAGGCAAATAATCCACGTGCGTTATTCTTAACCACCCGCAACGATATCTTCGGACAACTATGAGTCTATGATATCTACATATCCTAACATCGATGGAGCTCGATGCCGAGAGGGTTTCTCCTACCCCATAAAAAGACAGCAAACGCGACGCCGTCCACGTCAAGAGTTCCAAGGACGCTTCGCGTGGGGTAGGTCGCACGCGGCGTCGTCGGCGAGATATCTTGAGCGCAGGAAGCCGTCAGAGAAGTAAAGCAGGGAGGTAGGGCTGCGGGCAAGCCAGCAGGGGGCTAAAAACGACGGCGCAAACTCCGGGATCGCACCCGGTATATATCTATGTATATACGTATGTTTGCCAGATGGGTCGTCGGGTGGGACACTGTGAGCTGAGTAGAATCAGTCAGTGGAGTTTGGTCGCCGCTTCGGGCGCCGCGACGCTCCTTCCAGGCGGGAGTCTAAATTTACCGTCTTTTCCCGCTGCAGTAGCCGGCCCTCTCAGTAATTCGGCGTCGTTTACGTCAGTGACTCGACGCCGTTCTTTTACCTACCGAAAAATTTTCCTGTTCTTTCATCATCTTCAAAAAAAAATCTGCCCGGTGTTAAGCGGGTTACCACAACGCCCGGCATTAAAGCTCCGAATATTTCTTTTTTTTTCTTTTTTTTCCAAATTCATAAATATTGATAACACATATATACAAGTACATTCAGAAAAGTGGAAAAGCTACCAGTTGGCGTTGGCACGTCCCTTTTATTTGACTTTATAGTCCCACCAGCTACGAGAAGAACTAAACTTTCGGGATAAATATAGAACCACAAAGTCACGGAGATGTGGTACCAAGCCGGCGTCATCGAGGAGGGAAGATGACTTTAAAAATTGAATACGTTCCGGTGGGAGTAAAGAGCCTTTATCCGTTCGAGGGACTGGCCAGTAAACTCTAAACTTAAACCTACCGAGAATATGTTGGGATTATAAAGATCTATAATCGTCGGTGCGTTCAACGAACGTTTCTGGATATAGATTACGATATTCGATATAAACCGAGGGGTGATAAACTAGCGTAAGGGAGGAAAGTTTCTCAGACGTACCAAGTACCGCGAAGAAATTAGTACTCTGTGACGGATGAACGGGTTATCCAGTTGGTGAAATGTTTTATCTTAATAGTTTACGGTAATTAATATTATAGATATATATGTGTATATATAACATATATATATATATATGTTATATATTACCAACCAAATCTCTCATATACATCTGTTGATAGTTTAATCAAGAATTATAAGAAACTTTGGAAAAGTTTAAGCAGAGATTTAAACCGGATTTAAATTTGAAATTGGAGTAATTAAAACGAGCGTGATTGGATACCAACTTTCCGTCTGTTTCGTTTTATATATTGTGTTACATTCGTCGGATGAAAAGGACCAATGTGATCGGAGTCCGGTGACCTTTTGTAACGTAATATCGTGCGGGTACGAAGGGAATTCTTCTTCGTGACGGAGACACGTAAAGGCGTTAGTGTTCATCGTAAAATAACACTATAAAAATATATATAGAGAATTAGAGGCGATGTTATCGCGGTGTTGTTAATCAGGTGCACCTACGTCCATCGAGTGTGGATTTAGCGAATGAGATGTCAGTGTTGTGCGTGCTTTGGGCAACGCTGTCCATCATTGCATCGGTGCTTGCCTGCTCAGGATTTTATCTGCCATATTGGATCCAGGTAAGGATATCGAGGGAATGATCTTTCGCTATTTGCGAAATCAGATATGTCTATTTTTCGCTGTATCCCTACCCTACATATATATACATATATATATATACGTATATATGTGTATAGGCAGTCTTCTTCGAATTCGCTATAATCCCACTCGTTAACTGACCGCGCACGATCAGTTATACTCACGAGATCGCCTTCTTCTCGAAATCAAGCCATCTGGCTAACGAGTTCCGAGTATTCACTAATCCGCTCATTAGAGTTCGCTAATTAAAATAATTCCCACTCATCTCCACTACGCCTCTTGAATTGAAATAAGCTGGCTCCTCAATACTCCAAAGGTGCAGATGTCGTTACTCGTGCTTTTCCTGAATCGAATTAGAAAATCATCCTACCACTCACTGGAGGAATATATCGAAGTAGAATTTTTCCGTCCGTGAATCGTTTCAATTTTGATGAACGAAGAGCGGATGACCGAAAAAATTGAGGAAAAAAAATCAAAATTTGGAAGGAATTTTTTATTTTTTTTTTTCAATAGCGCTTCGTTCATCCAAACCAAGACGATTCACCGCAGGAAAATAGGTTCTGATAAATATTTATGGGGTGATATGATTTTCCAATTCAATGTGAAAGCACGAGTATGGCGCATCACCTTGAAGCTCATTCGTTCAAGTATTTCACAATCAAGGAGAAAAGAACGTGACTGTTGAACGGATTGATTATATTGTATGTACATACATATTTTTGGGTATAGGTGTAAACGTTGGATACAAAAATGTCAAACCCTGATATCGAACCCATAAAGTACCCATTAGTCAAAAACAAAAGCTGCTACACGGTCGCAGTGAATTGAATGTCGCTTAATTCCATATTCGGCAAATGGATTTTTAAATCTATTTTCTGTAAAAAGCTTTCAGCGATTCCCGTGGTTGTACACACACACACACATATATATATATATATACCTATATGGATATAATATATATATAACAACGTTAGAGCCGGTTGAGTTGCTCCAAAATATCTCTTTCCCAGCGAATAATCCGAAAAGAAATATATGGAACACGTAAGCTTTAATGGGAAACCTTTAACGACTACATCACGGCTGTAGTGAAGAGTAAATTACATCAATTATCCCCGGTCATGGATTTTCGAATAATATGCAAAACGGAAATGGCAAAATAAATTTTCAAATCGCAGCTCAATATTCACTGTCGTATTGATGAAATGTGAAAACTCCATGTGTTACAAACAGAGGAGACATCAAACGCACGTACTACCTATATTTGAGCTTAGCTAATAGAAAAATAGTCCTTTCAAAAGCTACGTGGGATATAGTATAGGTACTACGAATATGGGATTTTATTAAACGAACTGAAATAGAATACCTTTCGGGAAAAAAAAAGAAAAAAAAAAAAAAAAAAAACGAATTGCATCGCTCTCCAGGGAATAGCGTACATCATGAATTAATCTCTGAAGCTACAGAGTTTGGTCATATACTCATATAGTACGAGCTATTCATTTATACAGATTGTGAAGCATATATATATAATTTCAATCATATCTTGAACGGTAATCAATTTCCGGATAATACGGGATAATATTATAAAAATTGGTTAATTTTCTCCAATCTTTTCTTCAACTAGTGAATAACATTCGTGGGTAATATTACCTGATACCTACCAATGGCGAGGGAAACGCGATACTGCTCTGATAACAAATCAATTCTGATGTTGACCATCGCTATACGGGTAGATATTACCCAATATCGGATGAGGACTAATTATTTGTGCTATTAATTGGAGATCAGTATAATCTGACGTTAAAACATCACGGGTACTTTCCACAGCGTAATTCTAATTAATATTCTTCGTGAAATTACACCGTGTATCTTTTGTATTATACACAGGTGAAAAAATATCTATACGCCTTTTCGTAATAAAGATATCGTCACTATTCTACATCAATTCGACCTAGACATAGCAATAAAAAAAACGTTAGTTTTGAATTGGTGTCAATACACCAAGAGCGATCGTAAAGTTCCCCACCATTAATGGAGCAAAATATTTGTTGTCAAATTTTCAATGCATTTGTCATGGCAGTCGTAGTAGATGGTACAATTGCAGCTATGAATACGACACGGTACATCCAATTCCCAGTGCATGGTGTTGATTTTATGACTACGTATCCACTCCAGTATTGTCAAGTGATTTTCATCGTGGATGGCGTAGTTGTTCATATACATTTAACCGGTATTGTTGGTGCAATTACCCCACTTGTTGTGTATAACAGTATAACTATTCAGTCTTTGCGTGCAGCTAAGGATAGAGTTTGAAAAAAAAACCTTCCCTTAAATATAGACAGAGTCTCTTATACCATAGTTTATTGTTCGCTGCATGTCTATAATGTCACTGTATATCGTATATATTAAGCAATTTATGCACGATGTCAGAAACTTTTGATCTCGCGTTTACTCACAACTTTTACAGAGACGAAATCGTTCCGAGTTCTATAGCCGTCATTCTTCCGCATCTAAAGTAAACGCCAGATGCTGTAGCTCTCCTCCGACATTCCCTATCTCTCAGTTCACAAATATATACCTCTACCAACCAACGGAGCAAGCTCGGTTCATATCGAATCAGCATTCAGCACTGCTTATTTTTTTCGTCTTGCATCAAATCTCTCGGGGGAGATGTAATGTTTTTCCTACAGCAGGAGAGGTGACACCAAGGCAGTGCTTCACTGACTAAATTTAGCATCAAGCTCTGCCTTACCGCGAGCTAAACCCACAGGGACAAGGTAATTACTTTTCGACTTCGTCGTATGTTTCAGGGAAGGCTTTTGGGGAAGGCTGACGCATATTTCAGCTCCTTCCGACGCTGTAATTATCCTCGTCTCCGAGCACCAAACGCTGCTCCAGAGATAGTCTACGAGTGCGCACGATACTCCAGGTATTTTAACCTTATCCTACATACTGATACCCCTGTGATATATACTACGTATGAGGAAGATCGGATTTTGAAT
Organism: Tenthredo livida; assembly: GCA_963992785.1. Classification (NCBI taxonomy): domain Eukaryota; kingdom Metazoa; phylum Arthropoda; class Insecta; order Hymenoptera; family Tenthredinidae; genus Tenthredo; species Tenthredo livida. The sequence continues at coordinate 22,032,788 of OZ023068.1, forward strand.
TTAGAAACGAAGGCTGCTTTGCGGAAGAAAATACCCCAGAATGAGTAACAGATCTGCGTGACCTGTGCAATATACTTGTGATTTCTTATTTTCTTCATATGGATAAAAAATGATGATGTTAAATAATTATCGTAATCACGCTCGCGCACTCTTACAAACCCTTTCAATTTTCGATAGCAGAAAATAATGTATCATAAGATAAATAACAGAATCCTCAAGAGTCTGACAATACCCAATCAAATCATTAATGTCGCCTAAATCCAGACGAAAGAAATCGATATCATCTCTCTAATTGCGAAAGCTTAGTCTTCATGTGCCGATCTTTGAAGTACCTATAGAACTTTATAAGTCGAGTTGGAGTAGGCGTCGTTTTAGATAGAGGCTCCAGACGTGTACGCACGTAATTCAACCATCCTGTTAATAATTGTTAAATTTCTCGCATGAAACTGTGTCTCTCTCTCTCTCTGTGAAATTCACCTTATATAGAATGTTAAAATTGTAACACGTTCAATTTTGTACTCGATCTTGCCTATCCGCCAGCTCCTTTCAATCCAAAATCTCTCCTTTGTATACAGCACCCTACATAGAGGGATAACCAACCTTGTCTAACCTGACCGTATAGCAAACAGGCCGCGCACTTTGGTCGAAAACTCTATCTCTAAGCCATAAGCCGCTTTCAAGCCTGATCAAACTCTTCGTGCCTCACTTCTCGGAATAATATATAATATAAGATGATGAGAGAAGAGATCCGAGTCCTGATTCCAGAACGATCGCAAAATTTTTACGTGCAGCCAGCACTATTTATATCCTATATAGGTACCTAGGTACTCCTAATTTTTTTCGGATTCCTTCATTCGGATGATACGCATAGGAAAATCGTAGTCATTTCAGAAAAGGCTCTCGTCCTTGCCTCATTTGAGGTCTGTTCGAGGAATTACAGCCGGGCTTATGGTGTCAGAGGATCCAACTCGTTCGTCAAAGAGGTCGGAAACGATCAAGCGATGAAACAAGTGGAGCGCGCTGACCAAGCATCGCGTATTTACGATACGGTTCTTCAGGGGATTCTAAAAGTAGACGTCGAGGCGTCGCGTAGGTACTCGCTAGAAAGAAGCTCGATGACGAACATCGGCGGAATTAGTTTCGCGATATTCAAGCGTTGAATTTTACTCAACAAACGTAAAAATTTCCTCACTCTTGTATAATCCGACTTATGTATCGTATATTATAACTAAATGGGCGCAGTTTTCATCACGGCATGCAAAACGGTCGAAATATAATGACTTTCTCACCCTCTACTATATTTTTTCTCACCATGTTTTATCCCAATCATTTTCCGCCGTTTTAAACACCATAATAATTTCATAAAATGTACATTCACCCCGCCACTTGTGGTATCTCAGTTTCTGGGACATACCGAGCGCATGGTGGCAAGCGAGTACCGTGACGATGGGGGTTGGAGTCGCCCTCGCGGTCATCGCTGCCCTGACGCTAGTCGCTGCAGCGTCTTCGTTCCTTCCACATATCCTGAGGATGACAAGGCCTACGCGAGCTTTGGGATCATTGCAGCTTCTTGCGGGTGAGTTGGGGGATGGGGGTTGAGGGGATGAGAAAAACAATCCTGAGATGATTAAGTCTGGTCTGAGATGTTGGGATGCCCGCAGCCCGAGGAATTATCAAGCTCCTAATAAAGTTAACGGGATGTAAACTTACTTGGTATACTTGTTATCTAATCTAATTTCTATAAGCGGATCGCCGGGTGCCATACATCGGGGTAAACAAGTCAACTTGCTGGGCGAGGTGTGACTCGACGATAAGCGGTTCTAGAGTCAAGTAGTCTTTAGAGCATTAACTCTACCCGAGTTTCCAAGTGATTTGCATCCCGAAAATATGCCCGAAACGCGACCCTTCCCAACGCCTTTCCCGAGCCGAGCCGCACCCTCCCGCCCACGATACTACAGCCAAAGGACCCAACGGCGCGTAAATGTATGATTACCGTGTTACAGCCGTGATGATGTGCGGGGGTATCGTAATGTACCCCGTAGGGTGGGACAACCGGGAGGTCAGAGAGTCCTGCGGAAGTGGAGCGAACGTCTATAACTTGGGTAAGTATAATCTACCGCGCGGGCATATAATATGTGTATGTTGCATAAGTTGCATAGCGAATGCACCCTCGCTTGAAACTCTATACACACACATATGCTATATGTATACGAGTCAAATCTCTCTGTGTTCGCATGCATATATGGGTCGTAAAATATTGTCCTTGTTCCTGAGACAATGGCATCAGCGTGTGGCAAACAGCGATTCACATAGGAGAGAATAGTACTACTGCACGCATACGAAGGTACTGGTGCAGGAAGCTGCATATGGTATTTAAATGGTACAAGCTGGCAGCCTTCCACCATGACAGCCGGGCGATTGCCTGAAGGAATAAACCCTTCCTTTTCTCCGAGGATTATTGGAGAGGCGGGTGTAACCCGACGTCCCGGCTTAAGGCAATCCTCTGTTACAGGGAAATGCTCGGTGTCGTGGTCCGCGCACTTACTCCTCGGATCAGTTGCTCTGTTGCTACTATGCTTCGGATTGAGCTTCTGCGCAGCAAGGCACAAGCCGTCCCATCCGCATCCTCTAAGAATTTGACAATCAAGATACTCACAGTCGATCCACGCCTACGCTCAACCCCCTGAAAACGATGTCAAAGACACCAGTCTATCATTTGTTACGATTTGTTAATCGATCCAGAAATCATCAAAGAGGAAGCGGGTACACGAGGAGGAAATCAGGTGGAAATATGATGTGAATTTATCAATTGATGTATGATATGTACTTACCGCAGATTAGGCCGCCAATGCGGTCGTAATCGAGTTTAATCATTTTATTTTCCCACATTATCGAACTTTTGCGCACGCTTTAGCATGGATAACAGACACGAACATAACTCACCGATCCCCCATGGACTTTGCAACTCTGCATGCTCATAATACGTGAGCAGCTTACGTATCTACTCTGTACGAAAACTATCGGTGCAGGTAAGCGGCTTCTCGGCGAGGATCAACTACTGACTAGAGATCATTAGTATTCACAGCGAACGTACTAAAGTTATTATAGCTTTACTCGTAACATTGACCAACGAATCGTTTTCCCTTCTGCGGTGACGGTTGTTAATTAATAACGCATTTTTTTCTTTCTTCTAAATTTCAATTTCGCTCCGACAATAAATGATATCTTCATCCTCTACCGTAAATAACCAGTCGCGTATTTCTCTCGAAGTACCCAATAGTCCCTAATTTGTATTTCCAATCGATTCTCGCCTCTCCGAAATTCACCCTTCGCCCAACGATTCCATTATCCATACGATTCAACGGAAAGACATCTTCGACCCTCCGAAACTCGGGTGGATAATTTACAAATGGAAGGAGCTCCGATAATCAATCTATAACAAAACAATACCAATTACACTGTCGTCTCTGATCGACAATGAACCTTATTCAAAACACATGCCCGTGAATCGAATGTATATTTTATCGGGGATTGACGTAATCAGTGGACCCGGGAACAAACGCCCTTTTCTTTTTACATAGTATATATACTATAGCTATCTCAATCGATCACCTATCAATTGTTAATTGGGTAGATGTAATTGGATATACTAAAACCGATACTCTGGCTCAAGGTGCACCACTGTGTTCGCGACGGAGATTCGACCCATGATTCACTGCATACATATTAAAGATACATACATATATGTAGTGATGCACACACCCGCGTCGCAACGATCACCTGGGTATCGATCAGGCGTCAAGCGTCAAGCGTTAAGTCGAGCACAACAAACGGAATTGACCAGCCACACAAAAAATAGATAAGCCAATATCAATTATTATCGTTTCATGTGCAAATGATCACCGCGATTTGGCTGAAATCAAATTTTTTGCCTGGCATGCCATTAAAATTCACGAGTTAGACTTACCTACATCGGAGCAGAGTTATCGGTATACCTGTACGCAGCTGTCCGAATATCAATGTATAATTATTATTATCTTAAAATTCTCTCGCAAACGACACGAGAAAGACTGACCTTCCGATTGTAGTTAACGAGCGGACAATTAGTGAAGTTACGAAAATTGGTTAATTGATTGATAAATTAATCGAATTAATTAATTAATTACCACATGACAAGACTGTGAAGCTGTTCAAGCAGCTATATAGCCGTTGATTTAAGGCTGTCTTCTTTCTTGGCATGGAAAGATTCTACGTAGTTTAGTTTCGTTTTTCGTCAATCTGGATGAGTCCCAATTTATTTATTTCTTATTCCTATACCATCACGATAATATTTGAAATTTTCCAATGATACCGCGTAGTTTACAGGCAGCGAAAACAGTATTCAATTTTTTTCTAAGATAATTCTAAAATAAGAGATTCGAAAAATAATGTCTGTTTCAGATTTAGGAAAATGAATAAAAAAATAAAATAAAAAAAAAAGGAATAAATTAAATTAACTAAATGAATAAATAAATAAATAAATGAATTAAAAAAAAATTGCAGAAACTATTTTCTGCGGGGACTGTCGTTGAATATTAATTTAGTACCTACATGTACATACCTACATACATACACTGCATAAGGAGTGTTGAAATTCTTGCAACTTCGTTGCACACATGATATTACTATACCTACTTGCAGAACGTAGCTTGCTATACGTGGCAGGAATTTTTTGACTTACATATAGACAACTTTAAACAGATTAGTAAGAACCAAATGAACTATAGATATACTTAGTCAAGTTTAAAAATTTATATAAGCGACACTGTTACATTTTTATCCCCTCGATGTGATCTTACTTCGATATCACCTGACAGCTCTGATCGGATTACTTTTCGCACGGAGCTTGGCTCGAAAAGGTCTGACCGTTTCGAAATTTTTTCAAAGGGATCTCTGATCTTCCGTGCGCGATATTAGCCAATTTGAACGGATGTATTCCGCCATAACAGTATGCTCGACAGTGTGAGATTGTTTCAAAGTTGCAAAGCTGCAGAGCTAGAGATATCCTCTTATTCTCTGTTGTTAAATTTACCCGGTGTAATTCAGTTTTTATTTAAAAACAATTAGTTTTTCATCTACGTTTCTACTTCCAATTATTTCCATTCTTGACAATAAAATTTCACTTATCTGAATGAAAATGAATTTCGTACTGTAGTACGTTACTCGAGTGCATGCATTTTCATTTTCAGCTCTCTGTAAAATACGAACAAATGCGACAAGTCTCACTGTGGCAATTTGACCGTATAAAAATGTGTTGAATCGGGACGTACCAAATTTACGATCAGTTGGTATAACTTCTCGTATCCAAAACCGCACTGTGCTATATGTAAATGCTTTTCACCGTGTCGCATTTTTTTTTTTTTACACTGTACCACACACCTTGTTGCAATAAATGTACAATGATATTTTGCGATTCGTGATACGCATCGCGGCGTAATTACCCTGTTTTTGGTTTTATTGTTTCGACGTATTCAAAATGGCAAATATATTACACATTTTATCAATTTTTGTTGAAAAATAATCCCTGACGTATCCTCTTTCATACAACTATTTTAAATTTGATAAAATTCCAAGCTTACACTCGTAGCGCAATTCGTCATTATACTTCATCGAAGTATGAAGATATATTGGGGAAAACCTTTGACAAGTAGACTTTGGACCTCGAACTGTGGAAATAATGCTGTATAGTTATCCTTGCTCTAAAACTGTTCAAACATCAATATGTAGTCGATTCACAGAATATCCTGAACCGGACGTGACGGTTCTGCGATAGGTCAGCTGGATGGAATCATGTATACAATTAGTTTGATGGTATCCACCTCTTTACCGCAATTGTTTGTCATGGCAGGTAATTAGCCAAATTGTAACCCATTTCGAAAATAGCTGCAGGAATCACAGCATGTATTCGATATTTTCCTCGAATATACCTACAGGACGCGAAATCTCATAACTGCAGTACAAATATTCCAACGAATGTATACGAAGTATTATTTTGGTGTACGAGTAACTGAATTCATGCGCGAAACCTTTTTGCTGTTCTACCCTGCTATGTCTGACATGCATTCTGCTCAGTATATTGAATCGTCTTCAAAGGCACGAGTGCCACAAGTACCATTACTCCAGTAATCTCTTTCACCTGTATCGTAGTATACGCGCCGAGTTGTTTGAGACACCCTGTTCTACCGTAGAGATAAACTTGTACGAAACTATTTGAGTATTGCGAAAGGTGCCCAAGTCTTAAACTTGCGGCGGGTGAAACCTATTTTCAAAGTTCGCGAAAGAATGTGGAGCTTGGTTTACCGCGATCATTTCACAAAATCGTTACCTCCGTCAGGCTTACGCGGGTGGGGCTTTTGGTATGTTCAGTTTTCGGTACTACTGGTACCTACGTATTTATAAAAATTCGATTGATCGTTTGGAAAACTAATCAACGAGCATCAGATTGAAATGGGTGATGGATATATTTGACGGAATTGCAATTTGGTTATTTATCAATTTGGAAGCAGCACCCTATGATATGTATTTTTATTTTTTTGCTTGTTGAAAATAATATTTCCCTTTCACCCCATACACAGTTAATTAATATGGACTAAAACTCGGGTTAATCATCGAGTGCCAATCAATTGGAATGGCAAAATTTGCGGGTAGATTGAAGATAAAAGATTGGAGATATACGTTTACACGTGAATTTTTGTGAAAATCGAGTTAATTGATCAGTACCTACCTAAGTTGTAAAAATTCTGTTGGCGTAAAGCAAGCTTGAGATTATCAATGCGGTATCCCTTCACGAAACTTCTATGAGTAAAGATATTCGAAAATACATAAATAGATTCCACTGGATGAAATATTCTTTATGTAAATTCGATTGGAAATAAAATTCTTTCAACTGCTGCTTTAGCTCGTGGAATATCGGTGCGAAGAAAACCTTGCGGCGTTCGTCGGATATGGGTTCGGGATGTACATGGTAAATGAATAAAAAGAAAGGCCTCAAAACTCGAACACACGCCTAGCACTGCGGTTCTAACAGATGTTCTTTCATTACGCGTTAGCGTGATATTGTAATGCGAGATATCGATAAAAATTTATATATATATATATATATATATAGTACCTACCTACGTATATTTCGATGTATATAGCAACTGCAGCTATGTAACGATATGTTTATCCGTAAAATGAATTGTATATACCTATATATATCATAAATGTTATGTATTATTATATTTTATAATAAAAGAAAATTTATACATAAATCACGTTCATTTCACATAGTACCTACCGCAAATCCTCTACAATTGGTAGGTTGGTTGGTATACGCATGTATGCCATCCAACCCTTATGCCTTATGGCACACGTGTCGTTATAGATATTCATCTATCGCGACCGGTTTCGTTTCATTATTTCAATATCGAAATACGATAATTAAAGGAATGGAAAAACAGAGAGGCAGGTAATATGCGAATGTGACAACATTTATCGAAGGCCGAGTTCGTGTCTAGTCTATACCTACGCTGATATCCAATGACTGATTCATCCCGGCATGTAACTAAATTATCGGTTTCCAATGTCTACGAGTTGTTAAATCCCGTCAATCTCACCACGATGTAGCATCTCTGCTATTTTCAAGTAAACCGGATACCCGTGTTTCTATTGCATTTGGCTGACAATTGAATTTAATTCATCTAACTCCGGCTGCTGCAGTCCGTTACGCAGATATTAAATTTTATTCAACTAAACAAACGGTGAGAAAATTTTGTTCAAAAACGTTTTTTGTCATAAAATCGTCAGGCAGTGAATATTGTCGAAACGAATGGTACGCCGATGTTCGGGTCAAAATATATTCATACGTAGAAGTATAAACCGTTTGCGTCTATCCAAAAATGATATCCACCTCATATATTAATTTATACGAGGAATAAATCAACACGATATGTTCGGAGTGGTGTACGATTTAATATTTATCAAAAGGTAAAAGAATTACAAGTTCGTTTATTTGTAAAATAACGTGAGCAGCCTTGCGCTGTAATCGATTCGGTGTGAGCTTAGTTCCAGAGCAGAGTACCGCTTAACCTAATTTTTCTTTTTTGTTTGTTCGGTTTTTTTTGTTTTTTTTTTGTTCTTTTTTTTTTTTTACACAGTACCGCGTAACAAGAAGTCAGTTGTTCGTGATTAATTTAATTAATTTCAAACGAATAACTGGCAACAACAAAAAGTGGCGTATTTGTGCCAGATATTCCCCCATTTATCCTTCTTTTTTTTTTCTTTCTTTTTATTTTCACCGCAAACAAAGGATGTTGGATAAATGTGGCTAATAACAACATTTCAGAACAAACCTTCAACTTTGTTAGTCTCGCTTTGTTCCATGCTTTATTACGAATTCGAAACAGATGATTCGGAAGGCCGATACCTGTACAATATACATGTCCTACGTCTGTATCTTGTCCGATACGCAAACACCGATATTTAGCCATCTAATTCGGAAGAGGATGGAAAGCGGTTTTTCCATCGGTTTAATTTTTTCCATGGTAGTAGGTAGTCGGGTTTTTGTTCATTTCAGGGCGTTGGCCGTAAATTTTGAAAAACAAGGACAGAATGAGAGCATAGAATTTTTGGAATTAGAACAGCAATCGAAATAGTCTGGCAATTGTAAACGCAACACCAATTAAACCTAGAGTTGTTCACGGGAAAACAGTGCGTAAGTAATAATGGGAAATGTGAACCTTTAAAAAAAAAGGAGAAAAAGTAATCGCTAATCATCTCGGCGCGTTGTTTATCGACGCGAGTTAACTGGGGATCGTTAACGTTTAATTGTGTTATTAGTATCGGATTCTCGTCAAATTTATTATGGTTCCATTTACAAAAGCTCCACTCTGATCCGGTAGCATTACCTGTTTGGAATAACGAGGTTCGCTCGAACCGCTATTTTCCGGCACATCGAACTTACAATGATTTTCTCATTTTTTTTTTTTCTACCTGCCGCAATTCCTACGTCTAAACACGTCGCAATATTTTACGAACAGCTCTTTGCAAATCAAATCTACTCCAAAGTAATTACTTTTCATAACAGCAGGCTTTGATTTACATACCTACCTATATCTTCGTGCATCTATCAATATGGGACCATGGACCCTGTGTCGACTTCACTTCAATCAGGATTTTACTTTGCATCGACTCTCTACTCTTCATATGCTACACTATAACGAAAGTATGATATTTATTTGATTTTCCCTGCACGTTGTTCATCGGGTAAAAGTATATCTAGAATAAAGGAATAAAGACAGCACCACGTATAATATGTTCTCACAGATCCAGTCTGCATTCCTCTGCGTTTCTCATCAAGACAATAATTAGTTCTGCCTTATAATGAACAAAAAATAAGCTGCATCTTGTAAATGCGTTGACGTTTTTTCAACACTTTTTTAAAAATTCATTCCCAACTAAATGACACGCATGGATCAACTCATATATGTACCAGATGTAAAAATGTTCCCTGCGTTATTCATTATTATGTGTATTTTATTCAACTACCCTGCATCAATAGTCGTAAGTTTCTCCTGATGGGTGACCTCATTGATATTACGAATAGAACTTGAACAGCTGAATGATTTTCGTTTTTTGTCTTTTTTTTTTCGTTTTGAGTCAGTCAAAGTGGTAACATATACTTTTGAGCTGCTCCAACAAGCGTTGCGATTTCCTAACTACTCCGTTTATATATATATACTCCAGCCTATACTGAAGGTGCTATTAACGATGAAAGCCAAGTGTCTGCACGTTGCCACCCACTTTAGACTGTAATTAAAATACACGGCAGTAATTAGGATATGTTCTTTCCGTTCAAAGTGCGTGTATAATATCTATGAGGTATACAACTTCAGCCAATTATTCTCCAATTACATTTTATCGTAGGGAAAAAGCTATTCACATCTTTCTTCACTTATCGTTACCGATACTCCATACCCTAGAGAGCAACATTCACGCCGGAATTATTTGGTAAGTATAATATGCATATTGATACCTAGTACCTATATACGTCTATATAATTTACCTCAGAAACTCAAATAATATCCACGTAAAATTCTACCCACGCACAAAGACCGACATCGAAGAATCGCGGTTCAAAGATAAATCTTCCAAGTATCGAGGGTTCATTCAGAAATTTGACGAGTTCGATACGTACGTTTGCGAAATAAATTTCATCGATAATTAATCCTACTTGGATCCCATTTTAATGACTTCTAGGAAATTCTATGCAAGTGCAAGTGTAAGAAATGAAGTTGTACTTCCACCGGTATAATATAACATCGTCTGTTTTATACTTCAAACTGATTTTATCGTACAAGGGATCGCCGTTGAAACTAGAATATATTGTACAGGGTTCGCATCATTGGTTGTAATATTTTGCTATTGTTCGGTGGCATTGCGCCAGGGAATATAAGTCGATATACAACTTTGTTGAACTGCTAGGTATACCAGGCGTGGCATTAACTGCACAAGCTCTTCGCGCTGATACTACACAGAGTTAACTGGCCTAGAGAGATTTGGAATTTCCCGAAGGAACATCTTCCTACAAATACGTACGGATACCGACATACATACACATTACACGTCGGAAATGTTACTTCGACCCACACAGATGCCTGGACACCAGTTATTTGCTGCTAATTTATTTCCGGCTGCCGGCCTAATTTATCTCACAAGGCACCTTGAAAATTGCTCATGGCCTACCGAATCCCCGAAACATGGCTTCGACACCGAAGGGTCGAGGAGCAAGATCAGTCAAGTCCGAGTTCCATGCCTCCTGCCTAACACCTACCCGATTCAACCCCATATAGTTCCGCCGGAAATCGACAGCGAATTTCCTATTCTCCTTGCGCCCATTTTTATCGTCTCGGATAAATTCAGAAAAATTTTCACCACAACCAGTATTTTATAATATATTTGTAACAAGCTCGTCATCAGTTTTGCGGTTTTTGCGGCGTAAAACTATTATGATGTCAATCTGTAAAGTTTTCCACTCAATTCTTCTAGGATTTCTCTCGAAAGAAGACAGGAAGCGATATCCTCTGCCACAGATATACCATCCCCCACTTGAATTCAGTCTAGTTTGCATTGCTTACGGGGTGCATAGAGCCAGTCTTCTCGTATTGGCCTTTAAGGAAAATTTATCGTTGCCCGGTCGCGAGAGCGTCTGGTCTGGTGCGCCGTAAAATCTAGTTGGAGGACTCGTGGGATCCACCCACGTTGGGTGGTTGGGGGAAATGGTGCCGAAGTATGGGGTTGGGGGTTTTGCGAGTAGTACAGGGGCTCGCTGAATTCGCAGCATTGGGAAGTAGTCCGATTACTTACTCGCTGGATTTCTCCCTCTGCGTTTGGTCCGCTGCTAGGCTATAGGATCTAGCAGCAGCTGGTTCGCAGGTATGTTAATCACTGCTTACATTCCCTAATTCTGAACCTTACCATCGTGCTCTTAACTCGGCTATAGGCGACACTCGACTCAGCCAGTTTTGCAATGCGGTTAGCGAGTTTAACATGGAAATGAATTTCAAGGAGCGCGAAAACTTGTTCAACTTGTTCTCCTTATAAGCAGAGCCGAAATAGCGCCACTGCGTCAATCTACCCGGTAAGAATGTGGGTCGGTTTTATTTTTCGTTTTTATTTTCGACTGACGGGAACGGCGATAATCTCCACCAAATAATCGAACCTGCAGGGGAGCAAAAATTGTGGTGAAGCTGGCAGGGTCGAATAATGAATCCCAATTTTCCATAGCTAACTAGGTAAAGAGAAAAAATAGAAAAGTTTCAACAAAACCTTGATCGGCTGACGGCAACGATTGGCCATAAAAACTCCGGACTTGTTATACGGGATTTAATGAATATTTATACAGGATTCGTAATCCGGTAAATCCAAATATTTGTTGCGGCAGAAAACAACTAATTGCTCGATTGTGAATTTGGAATATATATCCGATGAATACCCGGCCGCGTGACTATATATGTATAGCGATATTCCTCTGTTGTTCTATGGAAAATATATAAATGGAACTTTACTGACCAGCGATAAACGCGTTCACACAAATTCACAGAGTGCATACGATCTTCGTAAACCATTGAAAATCAGACTACTACGGGGCTGGATATGCTATAGATATAGAGTTGTGCGTTATTTGCGCAGACCGAAAGCTTCAAAAGCAATGCTATAATACGTCCGATCCCCTCTGAACTCGGTTCGCGTTTGCTTTAAGCTTTGTTTGCGCTCGAAATTTTCCATGTCTGGATTTTGTTGGCAGGAAATGATTTTCATATAAAGTTCACATCCGTCTTGAAAAAACAGAACAAGCTCATCGAGGGTAGAGCGACTGAAATTTCCGAAGCGTATTTCAAGCGTCGAAAACTTTCAAATAGCCCAAGAGCTCTCGAGAAACATTAGACACGTGTCTCGTGAGATTAATTGCCGACGCTTTCGAAACTAAAGCGAATCAGGATGAAACTCGTCAGAGAGGAGTTCCGCGTGAAACGAAATTCGGGATTCGGGCAAGTCCAATCAGCGCGTCTCGACTCGGAGCTGATACGGATCTGTATTTTCCAAGGAATTTGAATTCGGGGATAACTTTTGTCAAATTGATTATCCGAGAGGCTTTATTCTCCGCTCTAGATTTTCTTCAACCCTTATATTACAGTCAGAGGGTACAAAAACTGTCATATCGACTAAGAGACTATTTTACCAAAACTTTTTCACAAACATCAAACATATAACGAAAACTCCAAACGGTACCTATGCCAGAATAAATAGTTGCCAGAACGTTCATCTGATCTGTTTACTGAGACGACTGAAAGCTTCTTTACTTATTCTGCGGATGCACCGTTTTGCGAGCTGCAAACCGCTAGCCTTCGAAATGGCTGATCTTCTTCTTCGTGAGAGTTTTAAATTATCGTCAACAAAGTTAGGCTGGTAGGCTGAGTTACTCACTGAAACAGAGAGTGAATTTTTAACGAACCTGTTACTTAATCGCTGTATACTTTCAAGCTAATTGAATTCCAGCTCCAGAAACTCAGCTACCATATCTTTTTCACCAGAGTTCTTTCATTCTATCCGAGAGCCTAACATAAATCCTTCGCATCATATTTACAGTATATTATACCTATACTCACACACGAAACATCGCCTTTGAAATCCTGTTTCGTTAATTAATATATATAATATATATTTAATGTCAAAGAGGGGATAAACTGGCCACGTGTTATGAGAAGAGAGGAAATTAGGTACGCTTTAAATAAATATCAGAAGATGTAGGTATAGTACATTGGATAATTTCGCTGTAACATACGATTGAAGAAATTTTACTAATATTCTATGATAAAAATGAAGATTCCATTAATCTCGTCGTTGCATAGGAGCCACTGTAGCTATTCGCAGACTCTGCGTCATTTCTACTGGAAAGAAAATGCATTAAGCAAGGCGCACCGCAGTACGTTACATCTTCCACCCCATATACTCGACATGAGGACGCGCAATTAATCACTCTCCGTTTGGTCAACGCATGATCGCACGCAAGTGCGTCGAAACGTACAGTGGAGTGAGATATCGAATAACATTGCTAAAGCTGTTATAAATATAATGCGGTTGGGGCTCATAGAAAAACACAGTTGTGCGAAATAAGCACGAGGAGAGAGCGCTACCCTTTTTGCCTTGTTTTCATCCCCGTATAGAAATTCACCGAAATTCGTGGGATTCCTGAATATATTTGCGCTTTTTGTTCAGCGTTAACGTCTTCTTTTCTTGCTTCATCTGCGTAACTTTTTTTCTGACGCCGGCCAAGTTTAGGAAACATGGGAATTTTTTGCGCTGCGATTTTCGTAGATGCACTAGGCTTTGCAGTACAAGAAAAATCAATTTCGGTTTCTGGGACCAATAAACTTTCAAAGCTCGTCAAGCGAGCAGAGGCCGGGATCCTGTACGCCCTTATGGTGCCCTATAGGCGGCAGATATCACCGAGGGATTCTCTCTTCTATCCTCCCCAGGCATTTAGCAGAGTTAACTTAACCGGCGAGGCGAGAAAATGGAGAAGCAACGCCCAAAGGGAGATTGTGCGAAGGTTCCCTGTATTTCGAACCCATGAACAATTAACCAACTTCCCACACAGCGAATTGTTCCGAGCTTCGAACGGTACGTCATCCTTTTCTTGATGGAGGAATCAAACATCGATCTTTGTACTTTCCATGTGTTCCATTCGACCACGTAGTAGTGGTGTATTGAAAGCCTTCTCACAAATGGCACCACCAAGTGAAATCTAATGACAATAAGAACATCGGAGTTATTTTATCGCTTGTCGTACTATCCGTATATCGGAGATTTTCTTTGCTAGCTAGAAGCGCAAGTTTGCATTGCATTAACTTGACGATTTGACGAGAATTCGTAATTCCATAAAATCAACAAAACTCCACCGAAGTGATGGCAAAGCAACACTTCCGTATGAAAATAACCAAAGTGTCCTTGAATGGGCGGGCAAAATGGTCCTATACACTTATCTCTCCGCATGGCGTGAAGAACGAGTATAGGTATTTCTTTTTTTTTTCTTGTTTTATACCTACGTGATTTGCAATTCAAATGTATTCACAGTGATATATTTCCACACTGTGGGTATATAACTATCTGCATGGAGCTTTCGTCGCATTATAGACAAGCGTTGTATAAATGCGTTTTTAAAACTAAATTCATACCTAGCTGGGGGTGCGCTTCACTCTGCAGCTCTTGATCATAAATACCGTTTTGTATGCAAGGCAGCTGAACGGTTGAACCGGCATGCACGGATATAATAGGAAGGAAGCTCAGCTGGAGGCACTTTGTCTAACCCGCTTTCAACTCCGGGACGAATAATTACCTAGGGCGAGAAAAGGAAACTCCTGCGGACAAAACGGAGACGTAGATTCTCTAAGAGTCTCTTAGATCCGCTACTATATATACGTTCGCGGGGTCACAGTGAAATACGGAAACGATGCACTAGCTTCCACAAACTTCTCAAAGCAAACGAGAGCCATTCCTCCAAGATGCTGCAGACTCCACTAATACCTATACGTCCTCGATAAATCCTCGCATCTATCTGCAATAAAATTCCACCCTGACTATACGAAAATGTATAATATGCGCTAAACTACACCTTCGGCGTCCTTGAATCAATATTTCTCCATGTATAAAATATAACATAGATGATAGCATCTTTTGATTTTATAAAATAAGTTCGATGAACGATGAGGTAAAATATTTTATCAGATAAAGTTAAGCTGGGGGAATACTCTGAGGCTTATCCGGCTCATTAATGATGTCGACGTTTGAGCCCACATTTCCGGAAAACATTATTTCCGGCGAAAACCATCGCATACCATGGATCACCCATCCCTCCGTCTCACAGTGGATCGAAGTTATTAAAAAGTCAGGCACGTGAAAATTTTTGAAACTATTACCTGATTTTGGTACTATACCCGGTAGTATCATGTTCTTTTTAAAATTAGTCAGATTAGTCTTAATGTTAATTGAATTTATCATTAATTTATTACTCGTCTTTAAAAATTGATAAAAAAAATGATCAAATATTGTATATGAAATCTTTGTAATTTTCCTAACTAGGTACTGATGGCATTTACCAATGAAAAAAAAGCCGCAAACAATCATTTTTGATCAGAATCCAATGATAAAAATCGATATGGGTGCAGGCTTTTTCTATATTTCGATCTACTGTGCGTCTGTCTGTTTCTGTTTGTATCACGGTTTCTCTTCTCCTTCGTTCTCTCCTACGGTTCTCTTTCATTGATCCTTTGAGCAACTCGAACTGGATCCCACCTCTCGCCACTTCACGGATACTTTGCGCATTGTCTCTATCTATTCTCTTCTCCTGCTTGACTCTGCGTGGGCGTTTTCTCTCTTTGACACAGTGCACGGAATTATATTCTCTGTTGATATATAATATGTATATATATATATAGTATATATATATATATATCTGGGTACGTACGAATCTACGCGTGCCCTTACCCCCCACGTATTGGTAATACAATTCCAATGGGAAGTGTCAGGTTGAGGAAAATATTTTGTCCTCGTTTCACGCCTCGGATACTCTAGTTTGCGTTCAATATCATCGCACCGATGCTATAGTGTGCTAGAATTGTTGTCGATTGAACCAAACAATTTCTCCCAGTAACCCATATTATTCACAAAGTATCGAAATACATGAGGAAACCAATACCTACCCCAAAAAACGACCTCGTATCCCGCGGTAAAAGGGTTCTCCCTAACCCTGAACCATCGCGTTACTCGAGGCACGTTCTGGGCTCGTAAAAAAATGATTACGTTACTCTATTCTTATAGTAAGATCTGACGATGAAGATTCAGCCAACCGTAAAAGCATCATATTATATATGGCTCTGTTACAACCCCATTATCAAATATGTATCTTCCATTTTTATTGCACGCTATCAGTAATCAAGCCGGTTATTTAATGATATATGTGACCGTAATCATTCTTGCCGCAAACATATTTTCTCCAAAATTTGTCGACTTTATTGATCAGCTGGTAGGATGTCCTGATTTCCTTTCTATAAATCGACTATAGAGTGAAAAACAAACTTTGGCTAAAACATGATAAACCAGAAGCCAAAAGTGAACATTGCAGGCATTGAAACAGCTGGGATTAAGGAGAATTGTAATGACTTTAGAAACGCAACCCTCGAGAGCTTCATTCACTATGGCTATACCCTTGTTTCCCGACCGTTGCGGACCTTGTGCCTTTCTACACCTTTCTACACCTTTCTACACCTTTCTATCCCGCGCGTAAGCCGTCGAGAATATAAGGTCAAAAATAATTTACTTCAAAATGAAGAAACCTTTTACGACAAGATCAAGGCAGGCATGATATATCACGCAGTGTTCCAGCTACATTCATCGGCTGATCAATCATTAAGTAATAAATAATGTGTAGCTATATAATGAAATTAACTCTTGTATAACATTAGCTCGAATAAACCTGCGAATAGAGTATATTTCTATAATTTTTTCACCCCAATTAATAACGCGATGTATATTTAAAAGATTAAATTCAATTTAAGTCGGGCTTCGAGCGAATAGAAAATCACGTGTATCTCTGTACGTATATATTTAGATGAGGTAGTGTTACGGGTCCTTTAATCATCACCTAATCCTTCGTAACGTAGTCCCATGCTCGCTTGCATCGGCAGGAAGTTGTTGGAGAATTAGTTTACAAACAAGTTTGGCTTGGTACCAGTTGAACCGGCTCGGCCCAACTCCGGTTGGATCCGGCTTCCTGGTGGTTCGGATTTCATAGTATTCTCCGGAATAGAGGCGGATGTCTGTGCTCAGTCGGCCCGTCGAAGCTACGACGATTCAGCGCTAGGACGTTGAGAAACTGAAATTGCTTTTTAAATAGGATGCAAATTTCAGCACCGCAGGACTGCTGCCTCGTTCGAAACCAGCAAGACAATTATTGTTGACGGTTTCAACATCGACGACGAATACGGAAAAGCTCATAAGACGAAACCTCCAAGTAAACGGACATTCGGAGGCAGATGGGACGAATCAATAACCTTCGTTATTTCTTCGTGAAGAATATTTCCCCAACAGAACAGACCCTTTGATAAGTTAACAAAGTTATTATTTTTATTTCTTGAAGCTTAAACATTTTTCCCGTTGCTTTTTCTCCCTTGCGCGCTCAAATTATACTATCCTTCGTTCTTGAGCTCGTCTGCAAATGTATAACACTTCAGTCTTCAGTCGAGGAAGAAAACTATAGAATAAATAGATATGCGGCAATCATTTTCCCCGAAGATTCTCTTTAACTTTTATCCGATCTTCAGACTGCGCTGTAATCTTCTTACCAGTTTGAACAACTTCGGAGAAAATTTTGAAGACACCCTTACTCAGCAATAGGATCTCTGTCGAAATTGTCGGTATCAATCAACGTTCTAAGAAACTATGAAAGTGACCCTCGTAGTGTGTCGCATCGTTACCATTATTCCTTATATCGCATTAACTTCAAGATAATTGTTTTCTGCAGGAAGTCAACTCATTCGTTACTAAGACGGATAGATTCCGTTGGAAAAGCTCATTTGGCAACATCACTTTTTGCATCTGTTTTTTGGTTTTTTTTTATTTTTTTTCGCTTTACCTGTACACCTACTGGTTCTACACCCTTGACGCGTACGGCTTTTACGACGTTTCGACCAGTTGATCAATCATCACCTTTCCCGGAAATATACGAAGAAGTAAAGGGTTCTGGGGTGAACAGATTCGTTCGGGTTTCCTTAGCTTCGAAAAAATCGCCTTAGTTAATTGCTTTAGACGGAGAGGAAGAAACAGAAGGAAAAATAATAATTGAAAAACAAAAAACCTATAGAATAAGAAACATAACGTCGAGAGAATATCGCGATCCTTTCGATGGTTTCACGAGAAAATCTGTGTAATTAACACAAAATGGAAATTCAAGAACAGCGTTCGTCTGCAGGTACGCGTGAGTCTTTCAGGGAAAACGGTCTTAGAATTATTCTTTGACATGATATATCGAATGCGGAATTCTACAAGCTCCGATTAAACGAGTACGCAGCTTGTTCGCACCTTGTTCTACGAGAAGGTGGCAATTAATAGTATGGTATTTTTTATTCAGGCAGGCCGATAAATGTAATTACAGGCAGTAGGAGCGGCGTAGAACTCTGCGGAATGCCAAGTAGGCAAATCCCTGGGAAGAGAAGAGTAGATTTATTTTCAATTATGATCAATACCTGTCGCTGGCTTCCCTTGACAGTCGCTGTGTTATTGAAATTCCGTGGCTTTCGAGCAATTTCACGGAGCTTTATCGTGCTCCCGTGGGACAAGCCTTCGCTACACCACCCCGCAGTTTTCCCCTACCACCATAGTCCCGGGGAAAACGCGCTTCATCAACATTATAATCACACCGGGAATTAAGCTACTTGTAAATGAGAACCAGACTTTTAAAAAATAATTTATGTAGAATTTAGGGAAAAGGCGTCGCGCTATGAAAGAGTAAAAATATATTCTTCCGGTCTGAGGGCACCTTATCTCCTGCCCCTTTAGCTCGTACAATAACTTCTTCTCAGCAAAAGAGTTATTTTTAACCGCTTGCGTTGCTCATCTTTATTTTTTTTTTTTTTTTTTTTTATTTTCATCTTTTCTCTCCCTCTCTTTTTCATCTGCATTTCATTTCATTCATATCCCGCTACCAACAATTTATGTACTGTATTCACTGTAGTATTGTATTGCAGATACCTGTACCGCATAATCTTGCGGTTATGACGTATTTTTACTTCGGGTAGATTTCGACTGCAATTCATAAGAGAAAACCGTGTGAATTATTTTTACAGTGGATCAAAGGTGATAGACCTAGCCGGGATTAAATACTTTTTATCTAAACTTTTTCATACCGGTTGTTAGCTGGCCGACGGATTGCTCGGTTTTACCTCTATCTCAAAAAGTTTTCTACCTCCATTCGCAAAAACCTCTCTCCTACCCTGAATCCCACGACAAGAAATTACGACCTAATTTTAATTCGTAGGATCTCAACCCCGGATAATCTACTCTTTCAGTCATTATAGCTAAGCGAATGTACGAAAACAGATTATGGGGGTCCCGAGTAATTGCCTTAATGTTCAAGAGGATATAAATTTTCTACCCTTAAAGATCAAATGAAAATTACAATTAGTTGAAATGAATAGCGTAAATGCTACACCGACCACTAATTAACGAACTTACGACTCTCAGTTGGTTATTATTTTTCTTGGAGAAAACGCAAGAGAATGTCGACACATTAGGTCACCATTCAGACATTTCCAATTAACTCATTGCGTTTATATTTTCTCCATACTGTATTTGACACGAGCAAACATATAACTGATAATCGATTGCTCGGTGGGACCGAACCCATACAATTATACCCAGAGAATAAACTTCTACATTTGTACCTAATATTCGTGACAATCAAGCGAACATAACATTAATTAATTACAATGGATAATCACAATATGACAGAACAGTGTACGAAGTAGTTATACGCATATCAACGTGGTTATCAATATCCGATCCTAAGAGTAATTCTACGCTGTACACACTATCCTTCTATTACCGAACTGGACCTCACTGAATAACGTGTTGTTGTTACGTTAGTAATTAGCGCTTTGACCAAATATTGGTGTAATGTTGATAAATTTCACCTGCAGTATTTGAAACTGATTTTGTATAAACAAGAATTATTCTACGTAACGTATCTCGCACAGCTGTTTTATTCGGCAAGTAGTAGTAGTATCTGCAATGGGAATCATAGCTTGCACTCAGATTGTAGGATACGATCATTATTCCAGGTTACATTTTATTCATCTGTTCGAAATGTATCAAATTTCTAAATGTGTGTAATTTAGAAAACTTCAAACCCTTAAACTACATACTCAAAAAAAAAAAGACTTTTTTTTTTTTTTCTAATTTTTTTGGTGATTTCCTACGAAGTTCAACACGTTTAGAGTAGCTTGGGGATGGTAAAAAACAATCAGCGTCGAAAGAACTTGAGATAGGAGTTGGAGTTAGAGGGCCAGTTTTTCTTACCACTACTTTATCGTAGAATTCTTTAGAGACGAATCGATGTATTACTCTCTGCGGTAAAATCCGAACTTCACGTTTCTAGTATTCTTCAAAGGGGACCTAGCCTTGTTATATTAAATGTGAAAAAGCAAACGATCAACTGATCATGTCGTTAGGTATAAATCAAAGCCGATCGAACCGCGATACGCGGTTCATAAACCGTCGAAAAGATCGTGAAACTGACCGAGCGTAAAATTACAAATGGTTGTGGAACGATGGAGCGAACAAACGAGCAGTGTGCAGGAACAATGTTAAATAAAATAAATAAACGAATGCAAAATCCGGAGATAATAAATAATGAGATATGCACGTCCTGTGACCCTGCTCGTTTACCTTTCCCATTCTCCTAGCTACAATTTTACTCCGAGCTCCATGCAGAGACCGAATGAAGGGTTGCTGGGTGTATCACCGATTTACAGTACATTACGTATGCTGGCTCAACTATCGCCATTCTAGAATGCGAAATACCAAATCAAAATGGAAAATGCAAGGCAAACGATTTACGGTTTAATGGTTGCACAAATCGTTCCATAGTCTGGTACTCCTATACCTATACTCGAATTTTCTACGGCGTACCTAATTCAGCATCGAATCAAAGTACAGCAGAGTAGAGTACAGCATAGCACAGCACAGCTTAACTGTTGCTATGGCCGCAAACCGCTATTCGTTGAATCAAGTTTTACGAGAGGATGCGATAAAACCTTGACGTAGGATTTAAATTATAAGCTAAACGCGGAACTTAACGACCCTTTCGAAACGTTGTAAAGCATTCTATACGTATACATACGAAATACATATAAAGTATACATCCAGGGGGAAATTCCTTTCCCAGGACTAGAGAACGAATAGAATGTCACTTTGATGTCACTTGTTGCTTCTCAAAGCCAGCTACAGTACCTAGTACGTATTTAATTTCACCATTTTGATTATTCTCGGTTAACGTGGTAGTCAACAGCTATTGTTTACACCACTCAAAGTTCAAACTATGGCTCGTCACTGGCCACTGAGTTTAATATATCAACGCCACGGATCTAGATTTTACGTTCAACTATAAACCAACATTTCAATGCATGACCTGTTTCCTCGGATCAAAACTCAATTTGCCGAATAACCAGGCCAATGGAGATATTCAGAGTCCAATCATCAGTAAAAGAGAGAGATTTTCTATCCATGTAATTGCAAAAATGACGGTTGGTTTTATATTTTCTGAAGAGACGGTATACACGAAGGAATGACGGAGATCATGTCCGTGTATAAATAGTGAGGATTACTATCTACCTGCAATGGAGGGTGAATTTTTTTTCCAAACCTTTTTTGGTAGACTGACATGATAGGGGAGGACGTGTTTAGCTAAAGGTGTAGAGGAAACAGAGAGAATGAATTCTTTTCCGTGTCTGGTCAGAGAGGCTAAGCCTCAGATATTTTTCTTCCCTTTGTCACCGCTACATATCGATCGGGGTTCGCAATCTTATGGAAGGGTGTGTTTCTTCGGGATTACGTCAAGCTTTTACCGAACGCGTTGTCCGCCAACATGTTGCATAAACATTGACTGGAATAATATTGATTCGAGACATTAGAAGCATGCCCTCTCATGTTTGCTAACCACCATACCCATATCTTATCTATGTGTACAGTCTAAAGCGTGAGTTCTGTGACATATTCAAGTGCCTCCTGCCTGCAACAGAACACTCCAAGAAAGGTCGCTGAATTTAGCACTATACTCGCCCAGCTTTGACTCGAAACTACATCATATATGTACATATATCTATGTAGGTACGTTAGCACGCCCTCCGATGCTCTGTGCTCTAACTCTGTGCAGTACTTTGCATCAGTCGACAACACGTTACAGTAGAAAAAAGATACGAGGATAACATATATAACGTCATGACTGCAGCAGCAGTGTTGGATGAAGTAACAGACGTTCAATATTGTTTCATCTTTCATACCGTCTATTTTTGTATTTTGTGCAATGTACAAAGAAGGTTTGTACTAAAAAAATTTCATGAACTTTCGCTGGAGGCGCTGGAGGCGCTGGAGCTTCGGCATCATCTGCGGTAGATACTACAATTTCGTGAAGTAATTGATCAAAGCCGGTTGTGCATTGGCCCTTTTGGGAAACCCTTTACGTGGGTATATCAAAGCGTGAGCTTACACTCGGCGAAAAGTCCGCGAATCGTTCGTTCAGCGTTTTATCATGTGTATAGGAAGCCTCTCGAATTCGTCAAATTAGTTGTACAATCCTCCATTGTACTGTTATACCAAATTTTGTGACCACTCGGTCTTATTGGTGCATTTGAACAACGTTGCGATATTTCTTTGATGAATCGAAACGTGCATTCCAAGGAAGAAGCTGATGATTACTTAGTAGGTATTCATTTGATGTACATATGTAGTATATGATCAAGCGAAATATGGCTGCTTTGTCAAATCATGAAACGCATTGTTCAGTTCATCAATTTGCTGGTATAGTATTGAAGTGTAGCTGTCTTTAGATCGTCGCTTTGTATCACTCGTATTCGTGAATGGCAAAAGGCTGTGAGTATCAATAACGAAAGTTTACAGAAAGAGATATACGCATAGCAATGCACCTTTGTGTTTTAGGTATGGACAAAAGCAGGAAGTATGGCATGATTTCCGGGTGACTAAATCTGGCAACGAGATGAAAGTCCCAGCAATGACACATGAGTAGTAGATACCTGTTAAGTTGAAGTCAGTGTTCTTTGAACGATAGAAGTAGAAACTCACAGTGCTAGGTTTCATTATTCACGCAGTCCTAGGTTCTCGATTTCAAAGGTACAATCTTCTCTACGAATTGGTACTTGCGCGGAATGTTGTTACAAGATATACCTACATACCCTGTTGCATCTGAATAGAGGTGATACGGTATTCTTCTAATATTGTTCTGACTGAAAATATAATACCTACCTATCGAGAGTTTGCCAAGGTGATGGAATATTCAACTGGTTGCTTGAAATTATTCAATAGAATACAATCAACTTCCAGAGAAATGTCAGTAGCTCGTCTAACAATGAATTATGCCTACTTTAATACAAATAACGGAGAACTCACTCAACATCGGCTCTCTGAGTTCGAGGAATCGAAAAATATATTTTCAATACCGAGCATTATTTCTCATCCGTTAGAGTGTTGGGCGAGGAAGTCTGTCGAAGAAATTTCATATCCTCAGATTTTTTTTAAATTATCGAAGATTTAAAAGGCTGTTTTTCAGAACATAAAAAGTAGCAGTAAACCTGTATTAATTTTTTACCTTCCGTAACATTAAAAAGCCTCGGATATTCTGCTTCATTATTATCTCCACATTATAGATGTAATCGATTATTTTGTGCCTTTTCTATAAACTGGAAATATAATAATTCTTCGTCCGCGTTTGATCAGCAGATCTTCTTCTAATACACCTCGGGGATATAATATCCTCCTTATGAAGAGCAAGCAAAGACTAAAAAGTGAGCTCATATATTTTTAAAATCGGTTCGAGAAGTAGAAAAGCCAGAAAAATTCCTTATAGTCCTCGAGACGTAAGTATACGGGGGGCCCTAAGCGTCACTGCGCGTATACGCGTCTCATTTACAATTCGAAAACTTTCCGTCACTTATCTTACCCGAAATACAATTTTAAGTTCGCCGCGGCGCGCACAATCGCGCGCATCTTTAAGGGTAGAAACGGTAGGAATCTCACCGTTGAACGTTCTGCGGCAAAGAAGCCGCGAAGAGTAAGGGGGCCCGAAGAAAAAGAGGGCTGGGCTTCCAAGGGTGAAAAGGAAAAGGATAGGAGAACTGTTGGAAGTTTTAATGACACCGCGGAAGCGAGTATTCTGCTCGGGGTGGCCCGGCTTGTTATGAGGAAGGTAGGGTAGGTAGATAGATAGGTAGGTAGGTGGGTAGGTGGGTAGGTAGGAAGGAAGGAAGGAAGGAAGGTAGGTATCTCCTCTCACCTTCCCCCTGTGCCTTTCTAACCAGCCACTCCTTCGAACCTTTATAAAACCACGAGATTGCCAATCAAATATTCAAGCTTGCTTGTTTAAGTGCCGCAATAAAGCAGGGTCTGCAGGGCCGACATCGCCTACCCCAGCTGCTCAAAGCTTCTCGTCCAGTGAATGAAGAAATCAAAAAGAGAGATGAGCCAGTGAACAAAGGGTGTCCAAGTGGAATGGAAAGGGAAGTCTGCCGGTGACTCTTCATCTTCTAGACTCTATACTCTAGACTATCTACCCTCTTTTGCCTCACGATGTGGTCGACGAGATCCTGAAAGATACTGAAGCATCGCTAAGTTCTTCGGGACTCATATCGGATGATAAAAATCGAATCATCACTGATTATTGATATAGCGAGGCAATAAAGAAGGGATAGGGTGGATAGACCGAAGGGCTAAGGGTTGATCGGAAGCTGGAAATACTTGAATAATGACCGGGCTGTTAAAATCTGGCGGGACAAAAGTCCTGGGCGAGCTAAATTCACGTGCGATTCTGAAAGTACTTTAAAATTACGACACGAGTTGGGGGGCTTGCCTGGCTTGCGGAGATAAAAATTCTGACATGATTAGCTTTTTTTTTGTTCAACGGAACTAAAACTCCTGGCCGTGTACATATACTACGAGTCTTTTTTTAAACTGCTAAGGGATGATGAAGAATATTTAAATTCCGTCTTATATACTTCAGACAACAGACAGCTCTGCAGGAATTTATTTGATAAATGAATTAGGATGAATGGAACTGCGATAACTACGAGTTTTGAGCTTATAAACTTAGTTCCAATTAACAGTACAGAAATAGTTTTAATTGAGATAAATAGGGTCGTAAGTTCACGCACCCTTTGTATGTTGAGTGTGAAATGAGATGCTGGAATAGCCCCGAGCACCCTCGACGTATAATTCTGTATTTGATCGTGATGGATAAAGATATACAATATCGTAAAATATTATGTCACCGTTGCATCGGACGTGTAATTGATCTGATGAGAGTTGGGATAATTCGTTTAGTCTGAGGTTACGTGCAGACAATCACGTTATGGCGAATTTGATTATCCGAATATTGGCATTTCTTTTTGCGATCTATTTTACCTAGACGTAAATATCTGCACGATGCAATGGGTAGCTTCTCCGCTTGCTTTGCCTTTGGGTTGAACTATAATGGGTACCTACGACTCCGGATCGATATTAATTATAGAATTCTTGCTTCAAGTTCATTTTGCGAATATAGATATCAAAAAACTGGGTATTTATCATGTCTCATGTTCATTTCTTATTCCGTTAGTATTCCGAATGATTGAATTAGGGAAATAAGCTTTGAATGGAAACCACATTATTTTTAGGAAAGGTAATAGTTCTCTCGATGCAACGTTCGGAACAGATTTTGCTCCGAACTACCTATCATTTTCTGGAATCAGATTGACGTGACACCACCAGTAACACCGAGATTGGTGAATTTCAATATAAACGGTATTCGAATCTTTGATGGATCGGCGAGCTTGCAGCGAACGAGAGAGGAGACAAATTTAGCTACGTCTGTATGGGGCAGATAAACTGTGGGCTTTATGGTGTAAACAGGCTTGCAGGAAATCACCGCATGCAAATATAGTATATAATATGAACGTATACGAGCGCAACTAGAACCATTCGAAAAGGAAATTTTAATACATAACACAGATCGCGTAGTTTTTCGGAAAATATTATTTTTCCCACAACACGGGATGGCAGGCGGACAGGCCGACAGGCCTCAAGTCTCAGACGCAGCTTGGTTGTTTACTGAAGACGTAGAGAAACTGCTGACGGGTAATAAAACAAAGCTATGTGCTGTACCAGTCAGGAGAAGTTTACGTTTGTCAACGTTTTATCTCCCGTTTCGTTTTGACATTTCGGGTTCCGAGACGAACAGACGCATTTAAAGTCTTCTAATTTCCTACCTCAGGAGAAAATTCGGTATGTTAATTTCTTTCGCGGGTTAATTTAAAAAGCAATTATCTCCCCTGAATGTAAACAATACGTACGGGCGCGACTCAGACGGTACGAGAGGCTCCATTATTCGTTTTCAAGTGCTTCAGTAGGAGTAATCAACGTTTTTTTTAATTAAAATTTTTCAAATACGTGATAAAACAACTCCTCTATCATATAAATTAATCTTTTCATAACGAGGATGCGATAGTTATTTCATTTTATTTTTTTTCTCTCTCTCTCTCTCTCTCTCTCGATCTCCATATAATGCCCGTTTCTCATTATTGGTTCATTATATTTTTTGATGAATCCTCTCACTCCGCTGGCGTCGATATCCATCTGCTTTTTGCGTAAAGCCATCTTAAGCGGGGCAGTGATTTTGTAATTAAATCAGATTTCCTTTACCTTCGTTAAGTGTAGGCCTCGTCTTGTAATTCTCTCCTCGCTTTAGACAAAACAGAATTTCCATCGTCTGCGGTGACATTATACGCAATTTCGCACCAGCGCAACGGCCCATTATATATTGTACAAACGCTTGTACGGTACGGTGCTGTTTAAGATTAGTCAAAAGCACCGCGACTAGAACTTTGATAATAATTTCAACTCGAGACTGGAGACTGGAGACTCTCAGGTAGATACGTACCGCGATTGTCAACCTGGCTGAATTTTCGGAAGGAATTTGATTCGCTGAGCGAAATACTGCCATAGGTAATAACACAAATTCAATAGGAAATCCTGGTAGCCAGGGATTCGCGGATATCGCGATTCAAAGGGATTTATAGACAGGTACGCCTACGCATTGCGTGATCGACCAAATCCCATTTAATATCCTCCTTAGAGATATTATACGTAATATGCAAAGCCGATTATTCTCATTTGGTGAACATAACGAATTTTGACTTTTTCAATTGAACAATGGTCGAAGTGTTTTCACACTCGATCCTGACTCGTTCCAATTATCAGGATTATTTCTTTGGTAAATACTCAATTTTCGGTGAACAATCAATTTATTCACTCGTAAAAAGTACGGTGAGAATCGATGTTGTCGCTAAAATAATTATTAGCATATCCGATGTCCGTGAAATCCAGATTTTCATATCGTGACCATTTCAATCCAGCCTCTCTTCATAATTATATTTCACATTGATATTCTACGGTCTTCGAAGCCTTGACGAGGCACTCGCTACATTCGCGATAATACGCTTGAACTCATCTCGCGATCGTAATTAATCCTCAGCCTAAAACGATTCGGTAGATTTCGTCCGGATGTCAAATGAGTTGAAACGAACTGATTGGGAGAGTCGGATTGGATACGGGGATACGGGCACATTGTCCAAAACGGATCAGACTAATAATGAAACATAAAACTGGAAACTGGAAACTCAATTCCTGGAATTCTGACCGGCATGGTGAACCAATTCCATCTTTCATTGTAACGTAACAATGCCAGATAGCGCCGTGTTCCGTGCCCACGGGCGGGTAGGTACTCGAACCATATCAGAGCTTAATGTAAATTGAAGAAAACACGGTGTATATTTATATGCATCTATAGAACGATATAACTTTATTCAATTTATAGAGATACCAAAGCACGTGGCACGTATTCATGTCTGGAAATATATCATATTGCTTTTTGCATATTTCTTCTTGGTTCCGTTAAGGCATATCATGAAAACAAGGATATATGTATAAAATAAAGTATAGCCGAAATGGGGACAAAGGGAAAAAGGAATTCTTCGGCATATATGAGGCCAAATTCAGAAACGACTCTCTGCCTATGAGGAAAAGATGACGTTGCAAAAATACCTACAAATTCCGATGTGAGAATCTCCTCCTTTTGTTCGCAGGGGTCGTAGTGACATTGAACCCTTTTCTGCAATTTCCTTATACACTCGAATTGTTACTTCTCGAACAATTTCGTCCTGCCTACCCAATCGCCGGCTTTCACCATCACTATATATGCTTGTTTCATAACCACATATCCGCATCCTCGATTCCTCAACCACCATCCACAAAGTAATATCATCCCATGGTGGATTTTGCCGAGAAATTGTACCCCGTTGACCGGGCCATGGTATAATAGGAGCGATTTTATTAGTGATAAAGGATCGTAAAGGGACGGCCAGTGTCATAGCCGGCAAGGATGAATACGGTGCGCGTCGCAGGACACTGCACAGATCTGCATACCACCTGGACTGACGATGAGATGGAAGACTCGGAATTGCGAGAGAACTAGCTGACGTCGGCTTCTGGGTAGGTATGGCAAAGAAAGATGGGGCCAAAAGTCCTATACACTCCGCTCTCTGAATCTCACTTGGTACCCCGTTGTTCTCTTTACCCCGTTTGACCTCACCCTCAGCCCTCCTTCTACGTAAATGCTTACTCACCCGTAAAAACAACATAAACAGAAGCCCTGCCGCATTTCCACAGAGCTACCTCACGTGACTTCCAGATTAAATTGAAAGCGGCTAAGGGAGAGATGCCCCTTGGCTCTGTTTCTATTATTTACCTTTTCATTTATCCGTTAAAGAGCACGGGTAGGATTATTCTTGAATACTCGTAACAGGGTCAATCACTCTCTTTCAAGTCAAAAGGTTTTCTAATCAAACATGGTAACATTGGCTGAACGGTATTAAAAATTTTTTAAAAGAAAAAAAAAAGCTTAATAGCCGCCCAGGGGGAAAATGTGCACCTGAGAAAGTCCGGTGAAAATAAGTGATGTTTGATAACGAAATTAAAATTTTTAAAGCTCACGCGATAATTATTTACCTACAATTTCCGTAGACCGACCTGATTTCGGCCCGGTCTTTCTTATAAGATGCTGAGTGAGATGTAAGTGAAAAAAGACGTAAGCCTCCGACAAGTTATGAAACGATTTCATTCAAGTCATCTTATACGCACAAGCTTCCGAATCATGAAAAAACTTCGAAAGGTTTATAAAGTGAACTGACGATCGCATATGAGTGTATCCGATATCCGGATGTATTTTTGAATAGCTGTATTCGACGATTCATAGTTGGTTCTCGTTCAAAAGTTACTATACGTGCCGGTGAAATGTTAAAGGGTTTTTCTTTTTTTTTTTTTTTTGTTCCTTTTTTCACCCGTAGACATGTGTATCGCTATGGGTTCGGGAAATAGTTGGGGTCAGACCCATTGGCTCGAAAAGCGGCGTTTGTTCACCGCACGTGGAAGGAGGAATAAATTTTCTACGAAAAAAGGTTACGTTCTGGTAAAAAGATGTTTTTTTTTTCTTCAACCTCCTTCGTCTTCTTCTATACTTCTTTCTTCTCTTTCTTTACTTCCCCGCGTCTTGCCCCTTTTCTACCTTGTATTCTCAGCTCGCAAAAGTTCGAAGAGTTTCATTCTCCCACCGTAAACCAAATCCACGGCAGGCAGCTACGACTAAACCCACGGAAGCGTTGAACTTTATACACTTCCAATTGGACCCCCCCCCCCCCCCCCCCCGGGCTGATTGATCTTTGTTAAATTTCCTTGATTTTGGACTGAGAAATTGTCTGCATTTCAATTTACCACGGTCCTTCGACGACCAAGAGGATCAAGGCACCTGTGTGTCCCTAATACTTGCTATAATAGGTATTTTCAGTAGTCAGAGACAGTGAATGGTCGGACAGCAAGAGGAGGACGGCTGCATGGACGACTGTCTAGAACACTAGACGCGACTTGTCGCGAATGCTCGCTCTCCCGTGAAACTACATAAACCCTATTCCGGTCGTACCCCTCTTCCTCGTTCCCTTCATCTTGCCATTCCTCTATCCTCCCAAAGCGAGAGCAGCCACTCGTTCCTCTCTGGTTGCCTCAGCCACCGGAAGCTGGATCTTTGTCTTACCGTGGCGACATGTACCTTCCGGATAATATATTGAAATCCAAGTTTCGCAGACGGATAATACAAGGAAAAGCTACGGAGGATGAAATGCAGACTCTTCGAAAATCTATAATTTTTTTCACCATTTTTATGAGATCTAGTGTAATATATACGTATGTAGGTATATATATGTAACTATATACATACCTACATATTATATTGGATGAAAAGCACGTAGTCTCCTGGAATAAGAAATCCATAAGAATGAATAAATGTGAGAAAGAATTATGCGGGAGGACTTAACTTTCCGAAAACGAAACAAATATGGATGAAAGCTCTGAGGGTATAAGTTCGTCTTGGTATAACCATACGACGTTCCGTTATGTCGACAACAACGGTTGAACAATAATTTCGCTCGATATTCCGGGGTGGTTGTAGACGAACCGTGTATAGATCTACATAGTTAGAATATCCTTAGCGAATATATACGAATTACTTTGTACATTATACATATACGGAGGGATGTTCGAGAATAGGTACGAGATGAAAATTATGTTTAGAATATTCTATGCGGAAGCGACACAGCGTCGTTAACCAAAGTCGCTAAGCTCAGCAGGGTTTGTAATTGTAGCGGTTACAACGGATTGAACTAATTAGGTCTATGTCTTTGAAGGATAATTAGCATACCAATATTTCTATCTTATAACAAAGATGAATTGATTTTTTTTTTCCAATCGAAATGTGACCACGATATCTGATAATAATTTGATGAACTATACAAGCAACCGTTTATCTTATGATAGCTGGGAGCAACGCTCCAATAGATTTTAGTCTCTATTTCGGATATAGTTTGTCGAGTAACAAAAATATATATACATATTTGCAAATGATACACCCTGTATAATCTACTAGCAATCCGAGATAAGATTCAACAGCGTTGTTCGGAGCGGTGCCTCAGGAACAGACAACCAAAAACTACGGCATCGTCCTTGCCAAAGAAAGGAGAGAGTTTCTTGCGCCATGACTTACTCCTGCTGAAATTTACGTCGCTCGTGCTTGAGACTAACGATAATTAATTGTCCGCGTATTTCGCGGAATTCAAGATTTTCGAGATTTTACCCTGCGGCTGTTGGGGAGACTGGATACGAGAATATTTTCGATTTTGGCTCTTCGCTTCTCGTAGTATAATATAGATTCGAGTAAGCGCGTAACAATTTGGGACCCCAGTTTGAGGAAAATCCGAGAGAATATTACACACTCGACGCCGAAAACGGCGAGAATTATTGCTGAGATCATTTGGATCTTGTCCGAGAGACAAATAAAACTAAACCCAGAGTTGGCTCGTCTATTATTGAAGATTCGCATTCTTCGGGTCGTTTATTTCCGAGCGGATGTCCCGTGAGAATATTTCGTTTCTCTTTCTTCCCATCCGCCATCACGTTTTATTATTTATTCCTACCGGTTGCCTGCCAACTCTTTTTTTCCTCTAACCTTTCGCTGGAAAGTTTTATCTTTAAGCAAGTTCCGTCAGCCGTATTGCCCCTGCACATATAATACTCGTACCTACTACAGCCAAAAATGATCATTCACAGTTGGTAAGGTTCTTGAAAATTTTATTAAAAGCCGAGTTTTTACTTTATTTAGTATTCCATGGCTCGAGGCAAAAATCTTTCAGATAGTCATACTAGAACGTTTCAATACCTCTGCAGGTTCTGGTTTCGCCAACTTTATAATAAATTTTCTTTCCTCTTTGAAAATTCTTCAGCCCCTACCTGCTCCTCTTCCGCTTCCGTACATTCATCCTTTTGTTCGACGAACAAGGAACTCTGAGGCTCTGGATTAAAACTACAGAGGTTTTAGCTATTAGTCACGTGTGCACGAACAACTTACGAAAGCCAATTACGCGCTAAATTAAGTAAGTATCGTGCAAGGCACACTCGGGAGTTGAAATCAACGATGGACTCATTTTCCCGTGAAACGACCCGCTACCACCGCGCCGCGATCAACAACCGGGTCAGAGACACTTTTATAGCCTTGAGTAAGCCCCGCTACCGATATCTTCCGCTGCTTACAATAACTATTAAAATGACTATTTTCACTGTAGTTCCAGAGAGCCGGGATGAGCGAAAAGAAGAAAGAAAAAAGAAAAAGTAATCGCTAATGTGAATTGATCATCTTTTCGGAAATAGCCGTTCCTTACTTCTTATTTCTTTCTTCTCATTTTATACCATACATATATAGGTATAATACAGACCAGGGCTGCAGAGAAAAAGTATGGAGAAGGTAAATAAGTACTGTAGAACTTCATGCCCCAGGTCCACAGACATGCCAGGGGAGAACAAAATGAGAGAGAAGGGAAAAGAATATATACAGCCGAACTTAGGGGAGTTGGGAAAGAAGAAGAATAAGTAAAGAGAAAAGAGGAGATAGAGGATGGAAGATGCTCAGCTTACCAGCAGATGGAGTGGAAAGAAATGTAATTACATACACTTCCACCTTTAGTCTGTACTTACGCAAGTCTGCGTATTCTATTTCCACATACTAGCGTAGAAAACACTGCGAGATCGGGCGTTATATTATTTTTATTTTATTTTTTGCCCAAGGTTTCTTTCGCACCTTATATTAGTCCGTGTCTTTCTGTCGGTCTTTTGGCCGGGCAGTCTTCTATCATCCCTGATGCGAGATCACAAAGACTCATCCAATTTGACAAGTCATGTAGTACAGTTTTCACTTAGTACTATATCTGGCGACGCGACGGATCAGCGAAAGCTCTAATACGATCGGTAAAGGAAAGAAAAACATCTGAGAGAAATAAATAACGCAGAAGTAAAAAGAAAAGTAAATGCTTCGAAATGCGTGACATTTTCGAGGATATAAATTTAAGGAATAACGGAACAGCAGCGGGCCTTAAACTTTACCAGAGGGTCGTCACGTTCCGACACCTTCATAAAAATTTCGCTTTTTTCCTACGCGAACCAGGGCTCAAAATTTATACTGTCCTGGCTTCTGTTGGATTGGCAAGTCTCTCGTAAAAGCCGTAAACTTGTTTCTGCTCGTGAAAGAAAACTTTCGTTATACGATAAATCTCGAAAACAAACACGTAGCCGATATCAACCGGCCGTCTGCTCGTAACGAATGTCCCGTCGGAATGAATTACCCTTCTTTAGAATTTTTCGGCAGACGATTTCTCCTTTCTGCACCAATTGGTAAAGCAATACCCGTCAAGACGACAGAAATACTACTTGCAAGTACTACGACATATAATATACTTTACAAGAATATTTCAGTACACCGAATGAAAGTACGACACGACGGTACAAAAATATCCTAACCACTATAAACCCGTTGTCAAAGTACTCTGTACTTCGTGGTATAAATTATTCGAGAACAGAAGCCAATTAGTAAATCCCATTATGTCCGCCACAAAGCTTAATAATCTCGGTGGAGCAAAAGTTCTTTATGGGAATTTTCGCGAACATTGAACGGGTACATCACGTAATATGCACTCTATTATTTACCGTTATCTATGTAGTAGGTATGTACACTGTACATACATGTAATATTGGGGTGGATATGGCTACACGGTTTGAGGCAGCAGTAGCGAATTATCCTGTTTCTATAACGTTCTGGTATCATAGACTGTAGAAAGAGCCATGGGTCAAGGCCCGATGAGCCGAGGAAACGTGCGGGCAGGTGGTCGTTTCGGAGGGTAAGATAGTAAGGTTAACCCAACCCGACATTTTCAGCGTTTTGAAAGTACCCCGAGGATCCTCTGAAAGTTGACGATCGCACGTGCCCGAGTTCATAACATATTTTTCATTCCATCACCCGCCGAGCCGTTTCCCTTGTCCTGTGAATCGGCATCCAGCCATTTAACCCCATACCCGTTTTTCCTTAGCAGGGTGTAATCGGGTATTGCGGTATACATAAGATATGTAATAGTTCCAATACGAAACGTGACACAATATCACAACATCACAACATCACGCGGCTCCATATACCGCATGGAATTTGTTACGACTTGAAATCGACGTTATACAGGTTTTCGCCTGATGGCGTCGCGACGCTCTTTCACTTTGATTAAGTATTTCAGAGGTAAGGTTCCCTCACTTCCAGCAGGATATACCTTCTACAATACGAGACCAGATGGCGAGTGTATACATAGAATTAGCGCTGGTCGCAGCTAGGCTAGATTAACGAAGGACCAACTAAAGGCGAAGAGGGTACGTCGGAGGATTCGTTTGAGTAAGGTTTTCGAGGTTCGCTGGAACATTACTGTTGCAGCTTTACCAAAACCAGTAGAAAATTTACGTGTGTTGAGTGTCAACTCGAATTTACCGTCAAGTAGACGCCCTGGTCCAGACTACCTGCAGCTTTCGAGTATAAAATTAGGGGAGCTAGAATGAGCGAAGACGCGTCAAGCATTTAACCAAAACGATTTATGGAGTATAACTATAACTTTTCTGTACCGAAAACTTGAAACACTTTTTTCTCGAAACTACGTTTGCGAAATTTGTGGACACGATTACAAAAGTTCTATCGAATCAATTGACTTATTCCAAGGTTTTTCAATCAGATAACCAACCGTCGTCGATGAACCTGAATAAATAATAGGAAAATTGAGTTGATCAATAAATTTTGATTGGTGAAACAAAAAATTCTCAAAAATCAGGCTTTTTCAGTGTCCTAAATGGACGTCCCTCCTTAAGCCGTGAAAAGTGTCGCGAATTGGAGGAAAAGAGGGTGAGAAGATCAGGATAGCGAGTTATGGAACTTTTTGAAAGAGCAAATGAAGGATTCGGATTAACGTGTACATACTTGAAACGGAGGTCATGTCACGTTTCGACGCAATTAACGGGCTTTCACTAATGGCGTTCTTGGCGAAGGGTTCTGAGAAGCGTACACCGGTCTGTATGATCCTAGATTCATATAATTCCCCACCCCACAGGCTAGTCTTGGAAAAGCGAATATAACGGGTATATAAGCCGCTGAGGTTAAGAAGCGTCGAAAGTAAATCTAATAAAAAGTTGAGAGCACGCCACTGAAAAGTATCCAAGTCTCGCCTCTCCTCGTCTGGAGAGATCACAACGGAATCGGAAAAGAATCAGAGGAGAATCGGGATAGCCCACCAGCGAATAAAACTTCGGAACTCAATCTCACGGGGTAGTAGGGCTACGTCCGCCGCCCAGGGGTAGCGAAGGGTAGTTAGAAACGCCGGGTCAGAGAATCACGATAAGAGCTCAGAGGTGAGGGGAAACACCACTAGGGCATTGAGGGCTCTCGGCGTTATTGTTTGTAATCTGCTTCTTTTGTGAGCAGAATATAGTTCAGAGAAGAATTTTCGAAGATTCTCGAGCCGTAACTCTTTAACAGTTATTGTAGCAGCGAAAAGGTTGCTCGGACGATTTTCGAGCTTCATTTATTGTTCAATAACTAAAAATATGATTACACACACTGCATTGAGTAAATGTTTCCAATAATCAACGAAAAAAAAATAGTAAAAATTTCGTTATTGCTCTCAACCCTGTCCCCAAATCTTCACTTGTTTTCGATAGTGATTTCCGTTTTTCCTCATCTCTCGGAGAGATAAAGAAACAAAAAATGTACTTATAGTTTACTGAATCGACGTAAAACGTTCTGCGGAATAGGTGATTGCGTTTGTAATGGCCTGTTTATGACAGAGCTGCATAGAGCTATCGGTATCTTTATCAATGAAAGTGATAGATTGAATGATATTGTCGATTATTTTTCTCAACATTGATCAATCAGTTATCCATGACGTTGACGCGGATCGATAGCAAGTTGAAATAATCAATTGCCTTGCATTGTATACGAGTCGCCTTTTCGCGACCTTTCCACGAACGTTCTGTATTACAAACATGTGATATGGCGCCATGAAAGATTTCATTGCCACTTTGGAGTTTACGACTCGCAATGTGGTTTTTGCTTACATACCTCGTTTTAATGCATTTTTTCACTGCTCCATACTCCATGCTTCGCAGTTTTCAGAAGCAAAATGTAGAGATCGGTATCTTTACCATTCGTAATTCAAAGTATACTCATGTACACGTACGTACGTACATTTTACTTGTAAATACAAAAACCACTTGAACTTTTTTACCTGGTAAAACTCGACCCAGATGTTTATTTTTCAATCGGTCGGCTTGAGTAAAAGATAAACTCCGTTCAGGCGGGCAGGTTTAATTCGACGTTTAACTGCAGGGTTTTTTACGACACTTTATAGCAGAAACATCACTGCTAGCGGTCCGAACACCCTACAAGGAAGGTGGGGGGGTTTAGGAAAAAGGGTGGTGCCATTGTGCCGGCAAACAGAACGATGCACTTGCCCATAAAAAGTTGAACACCAGTTTCCTCGCTTCTCACGACTCAACTTGAAACACTCTCCGCATGATTAGTTCGTTCGGAATTTGCCATTTCGAACTATAGCAATTCGGCGAACATGAAAATCAAATTTAATATCACTCGGTTTTCCGCGATAAGCTGGAGTATAATAATGAAAAGTAAAAAGATTCGTCGTGGAAAGTTCATTCGCTCAATATATACCTACTATATATATGTATATATTCTTGAACATCTCAGACAATGTGGAACACGGAAGTTACGGAAAGCAAGACGATCACGAATTCTGCTGCTTGACCCACAAAGTGCAGTCAAGTGGATTCGGAAGTCAAACACTTTATGTCTCTTCGATAGAACTTGAAGTAGATTTATACTAACTGGACTATATACGTAATGCCTGTTACCACGAGCGATGATGGCTCAACGTTCTGCAACTGTTGACTCGGCCAGGTCTCTCCCTGGTCCCTCTTCTCTCCTTTTCGTCTCATTCTGACTAACATCTCCGGGGGTTGAAGACTCTCGAGTAAAACAAATAAGCTTGAAATAAGCTAGGCTTCACCAAGCGTCGAGCTAATGGCCGTCAAGATCTTGTTCAAAGTTACCAAAGTTATTAGATTAGTGCGTCCCTCCTCGGTTAACTGACTTGTTCGCTGCTCGACAGCCTCAGGTCTTTCGTCCAACTCACCGCCTGCGTTAATAATTATGCGGGAAATGAAAATAAGGTGGCTCCTGCCCGTCTGTCATTTCGCCAAAGCGTAACGTATTCATTAATGAAATAAGGGGAAAAAAAAACAAAAAAATAGAAATACAATTATTAGTGAAAACCTTAACTGGCCCTTCGTAGTACGTCGGGGAAAACGACGTACCTAGACCAGGTGGAATGTGGTATTTGAATTTCGCTCTTGAGCATGCAGAAAATGCGCTTGGTCTGGGGAAAAATAATAAAATAACGAGGGAAAAATTGTACAGAAAATATTTACGTCATCCCTCCAGAAATAGTTAAAAATGTTCGGCAAATGGGGTGCAAATATTTTGCCA
Organism: Tenthredo livida; assembly: GCA_963992785.1. Classification (NCBI taxonomy): domain Eukaryota; kingdom Metazoa; phylum Arthropoda; class Insecta; order Hymenoptera; family Tenthredinidae; genus Tenthredo; species Tenthredo livida. The sequence continues at coordinate 22,070,643 of OZ023068.1, forward strand.
TTCGTAATTTTACTATGCAATGCTTTTCACACCCGAGTTGAAGTTGAGCATCATTTTCATGATCTCGATGGCATACACCTGCATCAAGGAAAAACCAGAAGTATAAAAGGAAGGAAGATTGGAATAAAAAGTGGCAAAGATTGAATTAAAGATCAATTTAGATAAAAGCCTTGACGTTGGAATTATGTAAGGACCTGCAAGCAAAGATCGAAAATGCATTATGAATGGTTTGCTTTTTAATCGGCTTTACAGAACACCAGCTAAACTCTTTTACGTTCTAAAGTTTTACCGCGTTGCCATTAAAAGGATGTTAAACAAGGCTGCAGTAGCTGTAGTGGCTTTTGCAGTCGGTGAATTCATGAGCGAAGAGATTTTTCCGCAGAGCTGTACTACCTGCAGGCAGTGGTGGTGGTAGTGGTCGAAGTGGTAGTAATAGTAGGATGGAGGGCAGGCGGGTCCATCGATCTCGTTAAAGCTGGAAAGCCTCCCTTTGGTTGGCTCGTTTTCTTTGCTTTTTCCTGATACTGAAGCGAAAGCACTGCTTCTTCTCTCGCCCGAAGGCTATACAGTCAGATTACAAGCCGCTGGAATAATTTCGATTCTCCCTACAGTTGGGGCGGTTCTTTCCAGTTTCCACGTAGTTAACGGCTGTCAAGATGCAGCAAACAAATCATAAACTTTCTCTTGCATGAATTACTATTTATTCATTTTTCTCCCTTATATACCTATTATACCGCGGTTTCTGTTAAATCTACGCAAAAATATTCATATTGAGATTTAAAATTGAAAAAGTCTCATCGATATGCGGATGAATTAGAACCGCGGGCATTAAATGCGAACTGGGCTTTTTTCTATACCAAGAAGACTAAGAAAAAGAAGAAGAATGAGCAAAAGTAGAAAAAGAAATCTGCCGAGGGAATATTGCCGTGAAACTTAACGCGAACCAAGTCGGAGGGGTTTTCCAATGTTCAGCTGTATCCCCCGACGTAGCCATATTTCCATGGAACGAAACGACCGCGCGTTACCCCATGTAGCCCCGTAGAAAAATTTCATACGACGCGTCGCGAAATTTTCCTTACCCCGTAAATCAGGACCGTATATGGGGTAGGAAAAAGAAAAAACGAGGCACACAGAGTGCTAGGCAAATTGAGGCACTCGCTCGCTGTTTCGAAGAAGCGTACGAAATTACAATTTATGAAGAAAACGGCTCGCTCTACGTGTCGAGCGTTTCGAGAGAGGCGAACTCTCTTTGTACTACATATTTATATATCATATATATGGTATATACATATTTATTTGTACATATATGTAAACATATATATGTATATAATATATTATATACATCTACAGCTATTCGGCTAAAGGTTTTTATGGAAAAATCTATAGTCGCATTAATTTTTTCTTTCAATCTATAGCCCAGCAAACATGGTATAACCAAGCGAATGATTGTTTGCAACATAGCAGCTTAACAGCATGCGAATTATCGCGATGTTGAATGCGACAACTCTATAAGCCTGTGAAATAATTCGATTTGCCGTGTCTGCTGCACTATTCGCGTTGCAGCAAGAAATGCATTTTTCAGATTCTCTCTGCCTGCATGCTAGCCGCGTAACGATTTTACGAATGAAAATACGGGATCTGACGCGCGATGATAGGTGAAAGTCGGTGATATTTCAAATTTGCAGACTCGAAGGTAATTCCATCTTCATAAAGTTTAATTTGCGGTAGAAAATATCTCCGAGGATAGCGGTGGACATTTATCCCAATAAATCGAGCTCTGACTTTCAAAGATAGGATAGTTTTCCCTATGATTATTCTCTTGAAATAAAAATTCCTTCCCACGCGATTTGTTCGGTGTGGTTCTTGAACGACGACGCCACCGCCGCCACCACCGCCGCCGCCACCACATCCGCGGAGCGTCTCTTCGGGAATCTCTTCTAGAAAGAAGCGATAATTCATCCGTTTCTATCCACTTATAAGCTCGCTTCTTCTAATAATATATATTTGGAGCAGTCAGCGAGGAAATTCGCACCTCGCTCTGAAGGGAATAAGTTTTATCTGCTCGTTATCCACGCTTCGGCGAAAGTAGCCGAAAGTAACCGAGCCCGGGCAAGGCGAAGATCTTATTTATAGGCACCGAGCGTCCCAAACTTCGAAAACGCCGCTTTTCTTGCCTCAAAGCCTCCGAAAACTTTTGTTTGCTCGTTGCTGAGAACGGCCAAGCGTTTCCAGAATTAACTTTTATCCAAACTTCTCTTCGCATCTAGGTATAGCTGCCGCTTATCCGACGCTTTCGACTCGCCTCCGACGAGTGGAAAATTTTTCGATTTACTCTCACCCTGCCTACCATCTGTCCTTCCTCAAGCAATCAGGATTAACCCTGGAATATACGCTTTATTTACATCAACAAATACCATCTATTCAAATTCAAATTCAAATTCGAATTCAAATTTGTCTTTATACCCCTACAAGCGTACGTGTATCACATAATCAACGGTCATCACCTATTTAGAGCGTATCGTACTGATTAACCCATGGAGTGCACACGTATTTTCCCGCCCCTCGATGTACATAGGAATGTATAGATTTGTGTAGATTTATCTCAGAGGTAGGTGAATATATGTAAGGGGTGAAATATAATTTTGTTGATAAAATAAATTCACCATTCATAAAATTTTCCAAACGAAAGTTTGAGCTGGAAAATTCACTTCGTGAAAATATAAATTCGATCCTTATGGAACCACGGTTCTCCACGCCCCTTTGGTTCTGAGGCTCTCTGATACAACGCGTCAATTCGCAAGTGCTCGAAAAAATCCGGAAAACGACGCATTGCAGGCTTCATTATACGATACTCTACCGGGGCCTTTTTACCCGGCCTCGTTTCCTCCCATCGTCAGGGGAAAAGCGTTGTTTGGGACGTTCTACCAGGTACTCGACATCTGCGCGAGAAGTTAATAACAAACGGTACTTCCAGTTGAAAATGTAAAAAAAAAATTTTTTTTAATAAAAAAATAACAAAAAAAATGAACAAAAAAGATTCGAAAAATAATACCTGCACAAATACTAACACCAGCAGCGAGACATTACGCGTAAACAATTTTTTCAGGTGCTGGGCTTTGGTGTTGGATATGAATTTGACATGAATCTCATTCCCGCAGTGATATGCCGTTACCAAACCTGCGTCGAGTGATCTAAACACAGAGCTGCGGTTGAAATTAAGATGACGGAGGATGAAACTCATACCCGCCTGTATTTCTTCTTGTGGATGCATCGGTCCGCGAAATTACTCTAGTCCCATGGAAAATGGGGTACAACCTGAGGTGAGCCAGAGAAAAGGAGGTGAGCCGTAAGAACCATTCATCTACGTTAGGATCGAAATCACGATACGGAAGAAACCTAATCGTCGCAGCAATGTGTCCGCTCAGGACGCTGGTCACTACGTCCGTTACTCTCTGACAGGCTCCCCTCTACAAAGGGAGCAACAAGCTTGAGTTATTGCCGCCCAGCACACCAACTCAACATCGCGTTTCACAACTTCAACCCTCAACTCTTGCTTTTTTGGAAGCAATGTATTATGGAAGGGGAATGGGGGTGCAGAATTATGAATTATTGGGCAGCTTTATATCTATTCAGATAGTATCTAGGTTTCAGATAACGAGATACTGGCACCTACCCCTAAAGTGCCATGTAGTTTTTTGCGAGCTTGCGTATACTATATGAGTTATTAAGGGCTTTATTGGCGAAACGGACATATAAATATACATATATTATAATATATAGGTATATATCTGTGTCCGAAAACAAAGCAGACTCACGTTTGCGATATAATACCACGTCATTTGCCGCAGATTTAGAGATGGTCCGAGTCGACATTGACCACCTCAGGCAGTGAGGTAAGTACAGGAAATGGTAGCATATCCCGTGGCTCGCGGGGCGAGGAATCTCGGCTAGGCAGGAAGACATGTCCTACACGGTGACATTTCCCTAGGGCATGGATTCAATTCTACCAGCTCACTCTCAGAATTTTTCAGTCACTCTGAGATGCTTTTAAACTCGGCGAAAGTTGTGCAATAACTCGCTTTATCTCGTCATGTTCTTTTTTTTCCTTTATTTATAGTGTACGGTGCATTTTTCACTGCTTTGAATGCTGGACTTTGCTCATTTTTCTCCCATTTTTTTCAATACATATAAAAAATTGAGAAACGTTCTCGTTTCAATTATCAATCATGATCATGGTCACTCGTGACCGTTCGAAAATGTTAGACATCGCCGATTCTACATCCTGGTAGGTATTTGTCGGAGAACGCGGTCAACGACCCTCGAATCTCCACGTCCTATTAAGCCCTGACAAATCGCGACTCGACGTTTTTAACCGGCTCAGTTGACCCACTCGCACATGGGACACGCTTATCAGAGACCAGGATATGTCCACGTACTTTTTTGTTGAATCTCATAAAAAATCCAATTAACTGTACACCATTCGTGTGTATATCTTGTGTTTTAATTACGCGCGTGGTATGCACGTCAAAAGTGGATTGTCGTGACAAACAACGGGGTAGACAGGTGGGTAAAGTCCGATAAACCATCAAAAACGCAGTTAAAATTAACGCGTGATAGGTAATCCGAAGAAATTTAGTTGACAAATTATTTTGGACAGTGATCCCAAAACAACGGACGAATCTACAATGGCCAAAATATATGGGATGAAGTATGGCCAATTCTTCGTCGCGCAATAATATCAAAGTTTGAAACATTGGTCATACCGGACGTGAGCAAAGCAAACTGAGCAAATTATTAAACCGACTTGCTTAGAGAAGCCGAGTACAAAGCTAACTCACACGGACGGTCAAAGTTAATGGAAATTTCAGAACCGCAGGCCTACCTAGTTCTAAGTTAGTGGCCTTACTCTCACTCTGGTTATATGCGAGGAACCGAAACTATACTCTGCGGCTGTCACCTCGGTATAATAAAAAATGACTACGTTGGAATACTGTGCATATATTCATGTATATATGTGTACAATTTCAAGGAAAACTTTTCCGTAAGGGGGTGGACGGTATTTCTTGGTAACATTCATCCGGGCTTTACATTTTCCTGGAGTCAGATAAAAAGAGCGAAAGAAGTTAATTTACGATTGCCAGAAAGCGATGCCGGCTGAGATGCATAATATAAACATAATTTTCAACAAATACCTACCGCGACATATTTGCATAACACGATGCATCGAGATCTGTCAGCTTACCTCAAAGCGATTTATTCCGTTGCACAGAAAATTCAAATTCCTCGGTTAAATTTCTATTAAATTGTCATCGTTTACCACTACCACCACCACTACTACTAACAACAATCTGTGATACATAAACTGATATTATATCAATGAGAAATTCCTTTCCTTTCCTTTCCATTCCGCATTTCCTCTCCTTCCGCGTATCTCGCTTTCCTCTGTCAACCAATATAACCGATTATACGACCTCGTATCCGCAAGAACTTGCGAAAAGATGTTTGCCTAGAAAAGGCACGAATAAAATACGTCCCGCGAGACATCGTCTGATGGATGGACCACGTTATTAAGGTCAGGACCCGTGGTGCACCAGGGCAGCTCTTTTCAGATCGCGTAACAATTGGAGCGTAGAAAAATAAACTATAAATATATACGAAAACAGTCCGCTAAACGAATAAGTAGGTTCTTCAGCTTGAATCGATAACTCCGTTACGAGCTAGGTAACTGTACAGCTACTAACTAAAAACAAAAGAGAACTCTATTCGTCTCTTGTAGGAGTGTCTGCCAAGAATTGTTCCCTACTATCTAAACTTCGTATTAATAAGCACCGAATCGAGTTTGCCTTCGCCAAGTGGTTTACTCTTATTCTCTGTCCATACGAAAGTTCAATTTACATCCACGATGTATCCACCCTTATTCTATTCAATTTCTGAATTATATATTATTACATGGATCCCTTCGTCAAATTTGACTAGATCAATTACTCCGATTTTGTTGTTGTTTTTTTGTTTTTTATTTTTCAACTCCCTTGTATAGTGTATCAGTCTCCAGGGACGTTGCCCGAGGCAATGTAATAAATATGACTAGTGTACCAATCAGTTGGTTTGCAGCGGATACTATAGAAACAAATCAAAATTTTACAGCTGTACCTTATGAAACTGCAATATTTCAGTTTACACAGCTAGGCTATGTTTCTGTCGAACATGTCGTTTCAATATGTACTTGTATGGTTTTGTTTTTTGTTTAATTATTTTATTTGTTTTCATCTTATTTATTTATTTTTATTTTATTTTCCACTGCTTCCTATCACATGTAATGATTAATTGTCAACGTGGTATTTTTAACCCGCTTGTCAAGTGACAGCGTACAAAAGATCGCGGGCACGAATCCCCCTGTGAGCTTTGGTCCCTTATGTCAATCACCTGAAAATTCTAACGCTTTATAACCGGCGTCAAATATTGCTTGGTTGAACGCGTAAAATTGACAGATAAGACGGCAGCCTGATAAGCGACTACGAATTGACGCCCGTGGGAAATAGAGGCGGACAGCTATGCGGCCAAGAAACTGCAGAGAAAAATGTATAAACACAGGAAAAGAGAGAAGGAAAAAATGTATTAGGTCGCATAACGCTGTCCTGGGGGAATAGCCACATGATTACTTTAACAATAGTTAAAGTATAGCACAGCTTGTTGTGTTTGTACGTGTAAGCATGTAGAACCACTCCGAATTGAATGTAAATAATAAATCTGAGGAAAGAGAAGAAAGAAAAAATGATGAAAAAAAAGAATAAAAAATTAACCAAAAATCATAACCCCATGGGAGGACTGGGAGCTTAGGGGAAAGGGAGAAGTGCGAATGCGGCGCAGATAGCCGAGTCTGTCGCTTGGCCAGGAAAGGGGTGAGAATGACAAATTGACACATTTGTCCCACGGATACCTCGCGCACTTCGCAGGTCCCACTGTCCCCCACGTCCACCATGGTTCCACCCTTGCGACACCAGGCCACCGCGTTGCAGTACCCCCTCCTACGTGATGAGCTACCCCAAGCTGCACCCCCGCGTCAAAGCTCACCGCGCAATAGAACGTATATAACGAATCGGATCAACGAGGGTCAGTTGGGTTAAGCGGCCGATTGCCGGCTTTGGGCAATAACGCTGGATAAATCGCGTCCCGCCCCTGACACTCGAATTAAAAATTGTTTTTCGCGACCCTTTACTCCAGTTCCGACGCAACGATGAGCCACCGTTTCCGCGAAAAATTGCACACCGATTATCTCAACGGGATGTAATTTCTGCCGCATAATATATCAAACCGTAAACTCACCGTGGATTAATAATCTTTAAAATTAACTTATCCCAAAACTGACAATGAGCTCTTTGATAAAGTTTCTCAGAGCTTTGTCTTCGATTTTCATTCTTCGAGGGTTGCGAAGGATCCTCTGATTCGGTCAAGCATAAATTACCCTACAGGAACGGTCCTGAACGGGAACCTTTGTTACACTTCTGGTTTGTTATCCCCATTAACATGGATCTGCGACAATGAGAAACATCAAGAAGCTGAGTCACTGAGGAACCTTTGCGAAAATTCCTGACCTTTCACAAGACTCTAGCACATTATTCCCTCTAGCGATGCTCATGTTATTTCACTCAAAATATCCTATTACAACTTGAGTTTTAACTGAGAAATAACCGCAAGCTCTCTACCATCGATGTACCCATGTATTTAATTAGCGAAATAAGGTTAAACTAGACCCTTACATTCTGAAAGCAGATACTCACTGCATATCTATTTTTTTTTTTTTTAACAGAACTTTTTTAACAGAATAAATATAGACGTCGAAGTGAAACACTCGAAGTTCTGTAAGCATTCGCTATTTTTTTTTTTTTTTTTTTAACATTTTTTACGTTAGTTTGTGGTGCTTTTAATTACGAAATAACTACAGGTTACTACTTCGCTTTCGAATTAATAACGTTGGTAGGTACCTATACTTTGGGAATAAGAGTAATCATTGTGTCCATCTACTCTTTTCCGCAATGGATATGGTGGTTATAATAATTATGATTTAACCGTAGATTACGTGTTATTTATTACACGGGTATTGCTCAATGCTTAATTAGTAACGAAAATTCCTCCGGTCTCTTTTCCTCTCTCCCATTAGTTACTTTTTTTTCTCTTTTCTCTTTCTTTTTTTTTTTTTACTTTTGCGTAACGAAGATAGCCGAGAGCGAGATTGAGAAGATTTGTTGTCTATTATTTCCGTTATATGAGATAGCTGGGCCGTTAAATGTAATTGGAATACATAAAACTCCTCCTGGCGTTAAACTTCGTTGGTTGGCAAGGTTCGAATGTTTCACCATGCAGCCCCACCTGCGACTAAACAACCCGGGCACCCCTCCGACCATACGGTAGCGTTCGTTTAGTTGTTTTGTTTAAAACTAAACGAGAATGAGATTCTAATCCATAATCGTTAATATCATGAAATGGGCTAGTTCCCGTCTCCGAATATTATCTAGTCGCAGGAATGATCGCTGTAACTATATTTCAAAGTTTTTAACGAGACGGTATTTCATACATTTCTGAAAGTACAATCGCTTGAAAACTTATATTCGTGTATATATATGTACCTACTTATCCTACAGCTCGAGTTATCATCTTCTTTAGAGCAGAAAATTGACGTAAAGAATCCTGGATGAATTTCTATTCTATATACGATATCTTTCACGGTAAGTACATAAGAAATGTCATCTCACGTCAATTACGACAACCTCCTTTCGTTTATTCGCAGAAAAATCTGCAAGCCAGCGTGAGATTTCGTTGAAAGTCTCGGATTTCTCCACCGTGGTATCCCACGGATCCGCAATTTAAAGACACCCTATTTTGTCTCTCCGCCTCGCCTCGGCGGTACCTATAGTCAAAGAATAGTTTGTGCAGTCGGTAGAGACTTTTATTGACAGTTTCGGAACGGGTGCGTCTTGAGTCGTGGTTATCGGTGGTGGTCTGGAATAATACCAATAACTCACGGACGTTGGTTACTGGATACGCTTCGTTGTGGCGCATTGTTCGAAATGCCGCATAAAACTGGTAAAACTGCTACTACTGCGACGCCGATAAAAGTCCGAATACCATTACGGCAGCTAGCGCTACCGCCTACGCCTTACTCCATTCCATCTTCCACCCTTCTTCAGGGATTCTACACCCCGTCCACACGGCTCAAAAGGAGTTTGCGCCCCAGTGCAACGGTGAAGACAGATAAACGTCCGAGATCCGGCCAGTAGTTCGTTCCTTTAAAAGAACTCACCCGATCGGTTGGTAGGTATTTTCGGTTCTTCCGCAAAGTACCTACGTACGTCGGCTTTCCACCCCTGATTTATTCCTCCACAGCTTTGAATATATGTATGTATAATTGTAAATGCATGGCGCAGTCGTGCAGCTAGTACTTTGCGGGTTGCTAATTATTCGCATTCGCAAAACCCGGGGTAAAGTGGGTCAGGTGAAAACTTCTGGTAAGCTATTTTTAATTTGCATTAAGAAAAATCCCTCCAGTAGGTATAGTTCGGAAATTTGTTTAAATTTTCACTACAACCCACAGCTGCAGTATATAGGATTGATCGATAAAAACTCCCCTCAAAGTCTTTATTGTCTCATCAAAATACGATGAGCTTTGTCGATGCAGGGTATAGCCATTGATCGGATGTTAATAACCGAAAAACTTTCCATCAGCTAGTACGAAGTTATGCCATTTCATCTTCGGTGTCTTGCCACTTATCCTCGATTACAATTCGCCACGACGCCGAGGTGGTAAAGAGGATGCTATAGTTACCACCTTGCTCTGGCACCTCCCTCGGGATACCGTGATTACCAAAGCTCGGATGCCTCAATTGCTCAGTTCCTCAGAACTGCAACCGATTTGCCGAAGTAAATCGACAAGGGTCTTCCGCCGTAATATCAACTGTATATGTATACGTTAGCTTTCCTTCAAAACTAATTAGTCTACCACTTTGTAGGAAGGTTAATGTTTGCCCGTGATCCTATGTCATCAGCACTCTCATTGAACAGATGTTAATTACCAGAGCCCAACGTGTTTTATCCCCGTTTCGCCCTGCCGAGTCTTAAAATGTCAATTTTAATACTCTTATATCATTGCGATTATTATGATTACTTGATTACTTAAAAGCTTCGGCCTGAATCTGAGCGTCTGAGTACAATTAGAGCCTGAAAGTATAAACCATTCCTCAAGCTTATCCTCAGTTAATTAATTTGATTCAAATAATTGAGAGAACGTTTATAGCTGTTTGAACTGCGCATAAATCCTTTCATGACATACGACGTATCGTTGAGAGCCACGACAGTAGATGCAAAGATGTTGAGTGAAAGAAAAGCTCACTTGTCCGGGACAAGAGTTACGGATATTAGCCGACATACCGTGCGCACAATGCCGAGACCGTAGTCTTGAATAGCACTATTGTGATAGCATGGTATTGTACCACATGTTCGGTCTTATATAAGTAAGAACGAAAAGTTATTGTGTCCAAACCTTTGGGCCGCCCAACCCATTCACTACCGATTCCCAATGCTAAGACCTACGCTCCTGCGCACATATCGGTTGAATTTCTGCACCAACAACACCCCCGACGAAGATAGTACTTTGCCCTGATTGGGAAGCATCTCGCGACAGATGTTTGGCAAAAGTGAACGTTAATTACAAGACAATTTCGTAAGGAGGAAATTTCTATGGTCTGGTCCAGGGCAAAGAGAGGAAACTCCTCGATTAGCGATAAGTATTGACCGCATCGGATCATATCGCTGTGCTTTTTATCTTTCCAACTGTGACGTATCATCCCCCAGTATCATATCGATGAAACTTCGAGCAGCCTATACCTTTAGTAGGACTGTTATAGCTTGGAGAAATATTATATATCACAGAATCTCTGCCAGGTCAGACTACTTCGCCGTGATCCTATTGTACACTCGGGGTTAAACGTATAACAGTTCAAGTGCGGTTGAAAGACTGAATTTTCAAGGATCATAAAAATTTTAAGATGATTAATTTCCGCTCAAACTCTGAGAGCTATATATACTCAGATATCAATTAAGAATACATTCGACTTTAATTTCAGGCTGAAATGAACAGTTCTTGTATTGAGCTTATAGCCGGAAGTATTAAACGTGTTATAATTAACTTTCGTCCTTCGAGCTCAAAAAAAAAAAAAAAACATATCAAACCTACTACGTATCACACTGTAACTTATGACAATCAGATGTAACAAGTAAGTGACGTGCAAGAGCTCCAGAACTTTAACGTATACTATCCTCCTCACCGCATCCACTTGCAAGTTACACTAGATAGCGTCCTGCCGTCCGTGTCACTTGTGCTGCAATCCGAGAGTAAGTTATATCCGTTGACACCTTTGGGTTAGCCGCAGTCACAGACACCGTGGGCAAACGGGCTTGTAGGATTACGAATTAGCCCAGAATACTGGTTGAGAGTCCCCACGTGCCTGCGGGAAGATCCTGGCCAATCAGTGCCGGCAGAATAACTACAGGAAGCTTGAAAGCTCGCGGTATAGTTACAAGACACCTATATAGCCACCGCCAACCCAGATGACAATAATTATTAGTATCGTTGTCATTTAAACTATATGAATTATTATATCTGTTTATGGACCACTGGTCAATACTGTAATAGCTAAATAACGGTCTGTTAATTCGAGCAATATACTGCAGCGTGGGAATGTTATCTATCATCGAAAACTACCAGCCGAGCGTCGAGAGCTGATATTAACATTATACCTCCATATATAGAAGCGTACGGCTGCATTCAGTTTAATTAAGGAAATAGGGTCACGCCGATGTGTAGTCAAATTGCGAACAGGCGACGGGAGGACGAACGTTGACATCGAAGTTAAGCACGGATTAGTCTGGGCTGTCATTAAATTCTGAAAACGATGCGAAATAAGTTGTGGAATGAATTTAATGACTGCATGGGAGTTTCGTTGAAAATTAATATACATATAGGTATGAGATGAAATACCTACAGAATAACTTTGATACTGCCAGGTTTTTTCGTATTTCAGGTGGTTTTAACGCTGTTACGAAAAACGAGCGGTAACGTATAAAGGATAAAAGGAAACATGGTTACAGGCGCGGGTGTAGCGTGATGGTGACAGCTGGGGATTAGGTTTTTTTTTTTTTTCAATTAAATTGCTGCCAGTGTATAGCGCGATCTTTTCATTCCTGTTTTTCGTTTAATTATGTATCGTTTTTTCCTTTTTTTTTATATATATATTTTTCAACAGTTTTTGTTGTTTTGCTTTTGGTTTCGTTTGTGTTACACATATAAGGAAACCACGTGAATGTAATATTAATATCAAACGGTAAATAGCAGCGCACCGGATGCAGCTATGCATTTTCTTGTTATACAGGAACAAGACGAGGAATAAGTGGCGGCGTAAGGAGAAGCAAACGCTACGTTTATATTCCCAAGCGAGACGATGGCTAGAGCAAGCGATTATGTAAATTTTAATGTAATGTTCCGGCCCCGGGGCCGCCTTATAGCTACGCAGTTTATACCCATAACCCACCCGCCGTGAACACTCATAAAATTACGCCCGGTTTTTCCGCAATTACACTCGAAAATGTCGCCACAATCCGCGATAGGAGTGGAAAGGAAAGAAACGGCGAGGAGAAGAGAGGAGATGAGAGAAGAAGCAACGCTATGCAATTTATTCCACTCATTACCACGCATTAAGTGGAATTCCCGAAACATTTTTCAACATTCATAACTTTAGAGTTTCACAATTCATAACATAGCCAGAGATTCTCTCTGCTCATCCTGCAGGATTACTTTACATATACCCAAAATTTACAAGCCCAGGTTCTTCTCCAAGGGATGTTTAATTCGATTAGATTTTCGCTGCTATGTATATATGTATATATGTACATAAATATATATATATATATATATATGTGCGATATGCTAGGGGTTAATGGCATCACGTTCGGCACTAGGCGAAATTATCGTTTCAAACTTCATCCTCCTATGTTTGTCCTAACGCATACCTACTCGGGGCTTGGGGTAGGTATTCGGCAAAGTTCACGGGGCAGGAATACACATATGTTACATTTCTGGTGTAGCCTGAATACGTGCAGTCTACAGCTACGAGGTATGACAATATACGCGTTCGTCATACCCGTGTTGGCCCACCGCGACACACACTGGCCCTGAGTCTGCGGTCAGCCTCGCGGGTCTGTTGCTTAGTAGCTACACATATTTACCAATTTGCGACAAATCAAGTTTGACACAGGGCCGATGTATTTTACAGGCATTGATAGAACACGCGGTGGACGAGCACCAACAAAGGCCTCGTATGACGCCTATATACGGAAACATGAGGTCGTGACGTGGGGACGAGCTTTCCCATCTCCATCTGTTTTCCGCTCTCTCTCTCTCTCTCTCTCTCTTTCCCTTTCCATTTTCCGCTCGCTGGTTCAGTAAGCTTATAATATATGTATGCGCGAACCTGTGTGTTTCTCTGCATGCGAATGTGTCGACACATGAGAACGGTACGGGATGTGACAAAAAGAAAAACAGATTTTGAAATTCAATGGGGATCAAACAACGTTTGAAGGTACTGTTTGAACCATATGCATATTCATTCCTCACACGTGAAACCCAAAGTTCGGCTTTTTTATTTCGTATATTTATAGGTATACTTGCAGACAATTCACTGCAGGAGACGAGTTTTAGGTAATAATTAACACTAAACTAATAAAGAATCATTTCTCATGATCCATGGAAAGCCTCTCGGAATTTCCAATCCTGAACATGATGCATATTGTGTTTCGATCGTGATGAATAGATGAGTTCAACTAGACACCGTACATATGTCACTCTTTTACGTAAGATTTTACGTTCTTAGATTTTAACTTACGAATTCAAATTTCTCAGCTATATAGTAAACCATATATTTACCATAAGCTATAACAGGTTTTTTGTAATTTTCGTAACGAGCTCCGCAACGTTCCGCCTCCCCAAACCAGGTAATTTTAGATCACGAGATTATAAGGAAGAAACGAACCGCGCGCAGTCGAATCATCGAACGCTATTTCGCTCGCCTGTATCATTCGAATTAACGTTTATTCGCCCGTACGGAGCACGAAATTTTCGAGGTAATTTTCCGCTGATATTGAGGTGGGATATCTCACGGGATTTTCTTTGTTCGCGATGGCATGCCCAAGTAATTAGGCACTTTAATGTTATACTGCCTCGGCAAGGGTATGCCTAAACCAACCGAAATGATTGACAACCTGGTTGTCTTTGGACTCGCTTTAAGCGATAGAAGGCTTGAAAACGTCTGAAAAAACATACTTCAGTCAAACTTTATTATAATCCAATCGATTGAAACGTCAACGTCGATACTATATGACGGTGAAAAAGCTTTATTTTATTCCATATAATTCAATGGATTCGAAAGGTAATTTTTCTGCCAAATTTTTTCTCGTGAATAATAACCCATGTTCACTTGTTCGGGTATAGAAAAATGAGAGAGACAGAGAGAGAGAAAAAAATGAAATAAAAAATTCTATAACCACTCCTGCCGAAGTAATAATTTTCATTTCATTCAAAGCGTCGAAAATATTTATGACCTATATATTATTTTTCGGAGGTTAAACGAAATTCAATTCTGATACAATATCACGTCCAGAACCTCACGAGTGTGTTAAACAATTTTTGAAATTTGATTCCGAAAAAATACCTATATACCTTTACTGAACATTTCTGCCAGCTCCAGTACCTACCCTGGGATAAAACATGCTATCTATCCTGCCTCGACGAATATCAAAGTCAAGCAATAAAGTATCAAAATAAAACTAACATTCTCGAGTGAGTTCATGGTAGAAATATGTTATAAATTTAAATTACCCTTCGGAATGACAGCTGGAGGGTGAGATTCTCTCGTTGTTCGAGTCAGTCTCTGTTCTACGTACCTACCAGAACGATACCCTGGAGATTACACGCAGAGCCGAATGAAGCGCATTAATCCGATTTCAAACTGCACCGAACAACGGTTGGCATTACTACGAATTTCAAATTGCTCGTTAAATAATTCGCGAATCATTTTGGCACCTTTCACAAATTCTAACAGAGTTCTATATAACTATTGCTGTTCCCAACGCGACATACCTGCGATCGGCTTTAATCTTAGACAGGGGCGGATTTAGGGGTAGGCAGAGTAGGCCGCGGCCTAGAGCGGCAGATTTTTTGGGGCGGCAAATTTCTAATAATTCGAATAAAATACTGCAAAATGTACTACTTGGTAATGATTTCCTCTCAAAAATAGGGCGGCAAAATTTGTTCGGCCTACGGCGGCAGAATTGTTTAATCCGCCCCTGATCTTAGATAGCTATTTTCACTAACGAACGAGGTACCACATTCTCTGCTCATTACCTCTTCTGAAGTTGTGTACTGCAATTGGCTAAACGACCACAACCCAAGAATCACTTTGTGATTCAGAGGTGATAATTCAAGAACGCTTACCGAGTCAACTCGCCGTAAACTCTCGGAACAAGTACCACCCTCGCGTTCCCAATCGACCCCTGCTAACCTGATAGACTATCTACAGAATCAACTCCATTCGATCATATACCTTGTATCTGACTGCTTTTAAACAACGTCCAACACACCAGCAATGCAGTATTTTATTGATTAGAAATCTGATTTTTGATACGTCCTGTAGGCGCGGCACAACATGTGAATATACATGCAGAACACGCCGCACTCTACAAAATATTGGTCATGCAGTGAATAACAATCCAGTGGAATGGCATAGTAGTTGGTAACGAGTTTTCGCTGCTAATGAAATATTCTTGTATCACTTGTTCGCTACTTTTATTTTATTTTATTTTTTTCAATTATTTTCATTTCCATTCAGCATCGACCCAGAGCTTAACAAAATGCATCCATTAATAAATTATTGGCAGGCCATCATATTAATAATAATATTGCCGTATAGTACCGATATATAACTTTCGCAATAAATAGCAACAAAATCCCTTGATTTAGTTCCGTGGAATTATCAGACCTTAAATCACGGGGAAAACCTCTTTGAATATCAAACGGGACAGGAAACAGCGAGGATTCTCACCGTGCTACAAACCAACCCACGAGTCTACCGACCCGAAGACACGGTCGGAGACGGCAAACCCGAGTAAGTCTTTCACCAGGAATTGCAAATTCGCACCTGGATCCTGTTTAGCATTTACCCACGCTTAGTGGATTTTCAGGCAACCGTCAGCCTCACCCTGCACTGTCCTGAAAGACGTTCTTCGTCCCCAGGAGAGCCGTGGTTCTTTCTAGCGAAGAATGAAAGGACGAGAGGTTCTCTCGGCTGCGTGAGGAAGAAAATTTGACACTATTGTTTATATTATTATTATTATTATGGCTGTTGGTTTTCTTATCATTCGATATAATATTATTGTCATTTTGAAACGCGAATCGGACGACAGCTGCAGCCTCATTGTTATAACTGCATTGGTGTTAAAGGTGAACTGTGAGTGTTCCCGAAAAATCAGGAATGAAATTTTTTATATGCTCGGCTCTCGCCCCTGGGACACGAGCAACATATCACGTTTTGCAAATGGAATAGTCCGAGGGCTGCACGGAGTGGAGAACGGCTTTTGTACATCGCCTAGTTTTCTTTCCATGCGGTACGCTGCAGGGGTGAATGAAGAAGTCTGCGGAGGAACAGAAGGTAGGTATTCCAGCATTTTCATCCTTTTACCCCCTCCTCCTTGCTCATTCCCCATTTTTCCAACCCATTCTGTTTCTCGCTTTGCAATCATGCATAAAACAGAGGTTCGTATGCCTACGTCCCCCTTTTTTCTCCCGTAAAAAAACCCGCGGGCGAGAGGTTTTTTTTTGGAAAACATATAAAGGTGCAACGACAACTGGAGGCAAACTTGAGGCTGAATAACGACTGTGAGAGACTCGCTGGTACCTACGGGTGGCTTTTCTCACTATCCCATCGGGATTGAATTGCATAGCTTTCGAAATGGCCTCGCAGCTGAGCCGGCTGAGTTAATTAGTTTATTCGACAAATACCTACGCGAATGGCCGCCCTTTAGCACCGTAACTTTGGTCACCGCTTGTTCCCGCTAATTTTGATGGTCCCAAAACTTGACTAGGCGTCCTTGATGGTAGAGTGAGTCACGTACAGCTAAGGGCAGAGGCGCGTTATTCGATCCAACCTATATAATAGCGTCGCGACGCCGTCGCCAGGGTCGTTGGATCTTGGGACAAAGGGAGACGCGAACGACCGTGAGCTCCCGAAATCAATTACGAAACGATTTGATTGAGTCGGTTATAATATAGTCGTATCAAATACCCATTAGGTTGTAAAAGTATATAGGTATAAGTATCTTCGATTTTACTTTTTGCCAATGCAATTCGTTCAACCCATTCCTATTCAGAGATTTAGTTCTTGCGTCGGAATTTTGCGAGGATGTTTTTCGACCCGGGTAACTAGGGGGTAGGGAATAGCGAAGTGATTTAAATTGCGGGGATCGATCCCGCTAATCTACACTACTCAAATTAATTGTTTTATTGTCGCCGGGAAATGTCGACGCCCTAGTCGCGTCGTGTAATCAGCAAACTTGGGCGGTAACTTGCAAGAACTTAGTTAAAGCCTTCTCAAGACGCGTAGATCAGTGGTTGGCAAAAGAAATAGTTGAATTTTAATCAATTCTACACCCGGTATACAACGTAGCATACGAATGAGCTGAAATGAATCTCACGTTATTTTATCCACGTTTACTCTAATTTCAATTTCTATAAAAAAAAGAATCAGAACTGATATGATCACACGCAGAAAGTAGTGGTTTGGGCGAGTGGGTATATATGGCTGTTCTATAAGTTTCACGGTTTGTTACATTTCCTGAAATCGCTTTGAGACAGGAGTAAAAACCGCAAACAAAAATTTATACCGATGTATAGAAAATGGTGCGGAATTTTATTTTTGTAGCTTTCCGTCGCATTGGAACTGCAATATGTGGGCCGGTTGAAAATTCCAGGATTTTATTGCACCCCCAGACTCGAACCCATTGTCGCCCAATGGATCACTCGTCCGACTACTCGTAAAAACTTAACGTTCTTTTGTTTCTTCTCAAATTGTACTACGAAAGAAGAAGTAGTGGCGCGAGCCGAGATACGCGACACTTGAAGTTTATGAGTTTATGACGCGAACGACACAGAAAATAAAAGGCATCTAACTATCCAAGTGTCATCTCATATCTTTTTCATTTACACCTTGTTTACAACTCTTGGCAGTAATTCCTGTCGCACGATCCTTATAAACGGTACAGTAACGTCGAATATCGTAAAATAAACTCTCAAAGGGTCATACAGTCGTTATCCCTTTCAAGATATTCAATTCTATGAATTTATAGTATCCCCTTTCGGTATTTTACTGTTTCAAATTCATACCTCATGTGATAAATTACCATGTACCCAAGTACGTGCAGTAACTAATCGTCACTGATCTAATTGCACTGGTTATAAGCTGTTCTGCAAATCGTGCAAGAGACGGAGGTAAGGAGTTCGCGCATAATGGCACCAGTTAAGATTATATCGTACCAAGAGTCTAGCTTGGCCATTCCTTTCATGGCCAATATTTGCGCGCAAACTCGACTTGACTTTGAACACGATAACATCTTACAGTTCTGTAACAATGAATATTAATGAAACAAATTGTAACTCATTCTAAGCTCGTGCAAACGTTAATTTATCAACGTGCATCTCTCTGCACAGCTATTCTACAAAGTTTAAAATAGTTTTACCGACACTATTCTCGAACGAAGTATTCTCAATGATCCTCGAATAAATAGCACCTGCGACAATTCCCTTGCACAATAGTACATTACGATACGAGTGCGGTAAAACTTTTTCTGATGAGTGTGAGGTTGCAGCACGAGCCGAATGCGAGTGTTGCAATCACACCGGATCAGAACAAGTTTTTCCGTCGAGTACTGTACATCCAAACAGTTTATTTCCTTCTGGCATAAATTTGAGGAATTTCGATTTCAGTATATTTTATGTGAATCAATGGAATCAAGTACCGAAAGGTTCGTGAGTTCCGGCCTCTTTGAACCATACCGTTTTAACTTTGTTAATTCAATGTTGAAATGCAGTGAAGTAAATATAAGTCTCGAGACTTCAACCTCTGATACATTATTGACTCGTATTTTGTACAAAGCCGTGATCTTCTCTGTCTTGTTTTCTCGCCAACTTTGTAATCTCAACCTGCACCAGTGAAAGGTGTCAGAGCTAGAGCTCACTGCTCTCGTCCCACTGGAGGCGTCTGAGCTTGTCAAAGCTTTAGAACAGTCACCTCTGACTGTCGAGAGTTACCGCCTGGATTTGAAACCAACGATCCGATTCCTTTTGATATTTGACAAATTTATCTCTCTCTCTCTCTCTCTCTCTCTCTCTCTCTCTCTTGGGACAAGCTGCTCGTATTAATCGACAATGACTGTCATTTCTACAATTCATACAACTTTGATAGGAATCAAATAGGGACGTAAATGGAGTTTGAATCAAAGTCGATTTTCAGTAATACATGTGATGAGTCGATATACGAGACTACGAATATTATAAAATTCTTTTAAAAAAAGTTCAATAACACTCGCGAATCTTTCGACTCGCATTTTACTCCGTAACGTAAAACATGCGTGATCTTTGCAGATGAAAGCTCCGTTGCTTCTGCTTTTTGGTAGATTGACACGCACGTTGACTCGCACAGCCTTCGATTTCTGAGCAGTAGCTTTTCGGGTTCATCTTATATCATCCGGGATTTAAAGAGGAAATACCTTAAAGCGAAAGGGGCTTCTATCAGTAACATTGTGTTTGTTAAAAGCGTAGACCCAAGGTATACACTCTTTACCAGAACCATTGGGAGATTCGGATGGTGATGCCATGTACCAATACATCACGATAAAGAGCCTTGAATTAATAATGTCAATAATTACTCGATGATGAAATTTCCAAGATATAATATCTCGTTCCACGATTTCGGCTATGATAAAATGAGAACGCAAATATTTTCAGCAAAGGATTGTAGGTATAGCCGCGAGCTATACCAAAGAATCAAGCTCAGCATTCACATAACGGCATTCAATATATCCGACAGAAAGTCGAAGAGAAATCGAACCACGAAAACCTCGCTTCTAACATGCCTACCCATGTGTCATGCCCCCCCTAGTCTCGATCCTGACATGCCTCACAAAACCACACAGGGAGCCTTTACCATGTTGGGAATTTCTCTTCTTATTATTTCTTCTCTTCTTCGGTGCTGTTATATTGTTATTTTTTATTCGCTTGTTTATCCTATGGAATTTCCAACAAAATAATGTCAACTTGATTTTTCAAGGAGTATAATGTCAAGCAAATTTTTCAATCAATCGTTATTCAAGATTTTTACTTCCGAGGGAAGAAATTCACTATGCAACAGTCGATAATTTAATAAAGCACCTCGATCGAAGGAGACACGATATCTGGAGACTGTAAGACTGCATGTAGCAAACTCTAAAACAGCATGGAACACGATCAAGTAACGTTCAATATCGTTTTCCATTGTTTCATGGTGTTTATGTGAACTGTGCAACCACGCAAGTCCAGTCTAAGTTCCTGGATACTCATTTGGAATAAAACACGCGACCTGTGTTCCTCCGACGATCATGAAATACGAGAATCATTCCATAGACAATGAAGCAGAACTAATGCAAGAGTCTAGACATCGAAACACGGAGATAGAATTCTTGAGATTCACCTATCGATGGCAGTTTTTATTCAATGCGTAAAAGTCTGACTAGTGGGTATTGCACTAGAATACCAGTGCGCATGATAGAACAAGCTGATTTACTTAGTTTATGTCATAATCGGAATCGAATCGTGTTGGAGTCATTGTGGCGCTTACTACTTTGCTAACGAATATAACGATCGAAGCCTCATTTCCGAATACGAAATACCTATTGTTCAACACGAATATGCTGTGGCCAAACTTCCAAAATTCCTTACTGATTATTTATATCAGCTTCCCCATGCACGTACCTCGTTATTATAATTAAGCTATCGATCGAATTGCTCGGACCACGAAATTCTCGGAAATTTACCACATGAGCTCCTAAATTATCTAGAGTATTCAAATTTCTCTTGTAATATTCAACGTGGCAATAATTATAGCGTGTCAAACTACATTCATGATCATAGTCATATGCATGCTGCATGCTTCGAAATTATCCCTAATATCATAATATAACGTCCCTATTGAATCATTTGCGAAAAAATAGATCGGCAATATTGAAGAACTGGAGATTGTCGGAGCTTCGTAAAAATATTTTCAAGTTTTCGTGGAAGGGTATAGGCCTAATGAAATATTCATCGATGCGTTACATGAATTTGAACAAAAATTGATTCGATTTAAACGAAGGGCTGCAGGATCCAGCATAATTTTGTAAACCTAATAGAATCAACCTGCATTAACTAGGTAACCGATACCCAAGCGATTTCGAACAACGAGAAATCGGATATTCTAATTAGACAATTAATTTTGCGAAGGTAACGAAGCCATGCATAAAATATATGAAATCCGGGCGCACGATTGGCAGTGAGTAACCATAACGCGAGATGAGCATTGGTCCACACACACACCAAGCTTAATCCTCGGTGGATTTATTTAGCAACATTTATCATGGCGGATACCCTTAGGGTTTTGAACCCACCACATCCATCAATTGATTTAATCCGATTACCTAGGCATCCGATATTTGTCATATAGATTGCACACCGACCTGGGTTGCTTCGTCAGTCACCACCATAAACATGTACAGCTGTACGTGTGGATTTTAATCGACAAAACGTAGACGGTGCAATTGTTATATGAATCGGCCTGCCTACTGACACCAACAACGAAGACAATGCTACTGCCGGAAACAATAGATAGGTACGAGGTATACGATTAACATTATGCGAAATACGAGTTCATGACCGTCTATAATATACGTAGGTATACCCATACCTGCATCCAGGCACGTGGATACCAACATGTTCATATAGCCACAGCAATCCCTGAACAATGCGGGGTCTGTTCTAATGGAGCAAGTATTGTCGTCCTGCAGACGTGTGAATGAATGAATGTGCATTGTATATATAATGTATATATATCTGCATATGTAGATTGTCACGTAGCCTCGGTGTTATTAAATTCTTGTAAATTAACTCCGTACTTCTTGGCGGTGTGAAACAACCTTCATTGACATAAAATAGACCTTTTGAACCTTTGCCCAACGCGTGCTAAGAATTAAAATAACTGCCCCTGGTTGATAAGCACATTTTTAAGTAACGAGGACAAAACACAGCTACGTGACTCGCCTACGTCTATCAGGGTGACATCTGGTTACTGTAGGGACCGCGTACAACCCCTCACTTCACTTTTCTGACACATCTGCAGGTTTCGCTCCACTCTTTTCAGTTATTAGCTCATACTTTGTTACATGAAGACGTAACGGAGGCTAAAACACCTCTAGAGTCAACCCTTTATGAAATAGAGGAGAGTTACCGAATTTTTTAGGTGGAAGTTATTATTTGTTATAAGAATCTTCACGTTAGTGTTTACTTTCTTACAGCAGCACATCTTATTTTCAACATCAAGGATGTAAAAAGAATAATTAATAATAATTGCCGATAGTTAAGATTGAAATTATTGCTTCGGAATTCTCAGTTCTTGAAAATGCATCTCTTACAATTCATCACAATCGATTGTTTCGAATTTTTGATGATTGGGGTTTTTCCGAAAATCAAATATTCAGAAACAGCTTAGGATTGTTTAAAAACGTTCTTCGTTATAGGGCTCGATTCTCTAAATAAATAGTGTCATCGAAAAATTGAACAGACCCCCGGTATCAATATTTCATACAGCCAACTCGAGAGGTATACCCACCCTGCCATAAACTTACGTATTTTCCAATTTCCTGGTCACAATCAGGCAGTGCTGAGGGCTCTGTTAGAATAATTCTCAGCGCTGTTTTGTGCGACGTCTCGGAAGAAATTCGTTTCTACCACACGGCTTCAACTTTATTAACCCGATATTACCTGCGCGTAACTAGCCCCTTCAATTCATTAATTAGACTCACACTCACTCCCATAAAGCGACTCGCAGAAACAAATAATCTTACGACGCTTCGTTATTCCGCAAATTTTCACAAGCTCGTGGATAATTTTTAATTGAAACTTTTATATTAACGAGAAATCTATACTTAGATCGTTTTTCCCACGGTAGGTATATGTGGGTATTAAAAAAAAAGTACATCACACTGACGTGAAATTTGCGGCAATTTTTACTCTCGCAACTCGGTATAAGGTATAATATACGTCGACTGTATCATCATAGACCCAGCCACCGAGTTATATTAACATTGAGGGAAACCCTGGGCTAGATATGGGGGTTGAAGATGCCCGTGCAGAATAGAAAGTGCCTCCTACTCACAGTTGATCCCTGTTTTCCCTCCGTCATTAATTATGCAAATCGCTCTGATAACCACAGCAACATTAATATTTGCACTCGTGGTACGAGATATAACGTCGGTCTTGATCGATTGGTAAACACGCGCGTTCGAGGGTGCTCAACCGTAAAGCTTGAAATGGATTTGGAAATACTTTTGGGGAGATTAATGTTACCGTCAATTTCAACGGTGAGGAATAAATCAAAGAAAACTAAAAGAGTCATAATAATATAACAGGCGACGGTTCTCAGCGGCGAGAACGCGGTTCAACTAGGTATAGCCGTAATAAATGAAAGGTATATTCCTGCAGGAGCCAAAAAAAGGAGAAAAAATTCTACGTGACAGACAACAGCGTATATGATGTGACATGAGAGAAACAGGGGTACACAAAGAATATTAAGCCTTTGTCTCTGCAGGCTGGGTGAAATGTCCATTTTCGAATTATTTTTATCACCACAAAAGTTGACTCGTGGTTTTGGGTGTGTAGGTGTAGGTATACCTACCTACCTACCTACCTACAGCTACTTCGGTTGAAACCAACGGTGACAACGTCAACGGTGAACAAAGGGCTCGCTACTTTATTGCGAGTGTCCATTTGTAAATACCTACCAGAGAGTAATTCGTCACAGTTGAAAATTTACTCGGCTTACTAAAATATGTATATCAACCCGCGGTATATACCGCAAGTGAGCGAGCGTATACCCATTTTCATGATTCCATTCTCATGATTAATAAAAGATACAAATATTATATGATGAAATTTTTATTCTTATCGTCGGTAATACTTTTTATTTCAATGCCATACACCGGGGATAGGATGCTTATCAGCGACAGACACAACTCGGCAAACGCGGTGTACCTACCTACCTACCTACCTACCTACCTACGTGCGAGATATAATATAACTCTGAGATAACCTCAAGGCACGCGGGGAGAGACAAATGTTAGCTTTTTATATGCAGGCCCCTACGTAGGCGAGGAACAAAGTAGATAATAAGTAATAACTGCGCCAGTTATACTTTGCAAATTTAAACCCCGCGCTCGAATAAATAATATCATGCGGTAACGCGGATTGCTGCAGAGAGATTTTGGCCGGAATCCACTCTAAATTTTGCTGGCTATGTCAAACCGTCCCTTTCTGCTTCGCCAGCTGGATATAGCAATAGATATACTATCTATGCTCGTAATAATTCGCGTACATTATGCGAGTATAAATATAATACCAACCGTGGTTTTAGCGACTTAGAGTTTTCGGCGTATATACCAGCCAAAGTATGAGAATTGGCGTAGTTTCGCGATCTTAAGTTCAGAGCTACGTAGAGAGGTGGGAGAACGGGGATTAGCATAATCCCATTGGGGTTACTTCGGCGCAACGGGGTCAGCTAAATAAGAAGTTAGAGATCAAGTTGAGCTGCACAGGGACAACTTTTTCCTTTTTTTTTTTCTTCTTTTTTCCCCATCCAACTACCGGTTGTACTGGGTGTATATTTATGATTTTTTTACCCCGTCTATATATGGGGCACTAACTTTGGAAAATTTTTGCGCTACTATAACGGCAATAATTTAACCGTGTCTCCCTCGAATAAAAATAATATTTCATTCGACCCCGACAGGAGGATGCGAACGTTTCCCGGACGTTATCGTCGCTGTACCAACCGCCATACACGTGTTATCAATCTTGCAGTTCTCGTAGCATTGGACATTCAAGGCCTTTCTTATGTCCTCAACGCGTATTGCATTGCATAGAATGCAATAATATCATGTGTGCGAGGGGAACGTGATGAGACATAATGTTATTTTAAAGTCAGGAAACAGGTTGCCGAGATACCTATACCTAGAGAGAAAATAAGGAGGTAAAAATGAAATCTGCTGGTGCATAAGGTAGCTTTTCCAGGGGGTGGATAAAAATACTTTAATAGGAAAAACGTACCTTAATAAAAAGAGCGTCCCCACAGTACCTCTGGCACCCGGGTGAATTCATTAGACTTTTCTCCTCCGTTAAATTCGTATAATTACCACGGGTGCTAGATGCCTATTAATGCCGGAACATTTCCTACTAAAGTGTAAGAAGAAATTAACACGGAATTGTACCAGCAGGAACGCGCGGCGCAACCCGCGCGGCAACGCGCAGTTATTAAACCTAATCCAACCAAACCTGGCGACTTGCAAAAGGGGACTAAGAAACGGGATGGAGAAGTATAAGTGGGAATCGGGTAGCGATCGAGGGAATTATGCGAGTGACCTTGTGGAATGCCTTAATTCGAACCATAAGAAGCTGATTGGAGTAAGAAAGTGATGAGATTTTCAACCTCGAAGCAAATCTAACGATAAGCCAAGTAAAGCTGGTGGTAATTTGTCAATGCGTTTCGGCCCACTCGAAACTCGTCCATTATAACACTGAATAATTCGGGTTCGTTAGTCTGCAGATGACGTTTCTGTTTTTAAGCGCCGTCTCCGCCGCCCCTATAAAAAACAACTCAATTATGCAAATGTGATAAATTATGCGAAATACTTTATAGGGATTGACTTGGTAAGCGAAGGAGTAAAGGCACGAAGAAATATCAAGTCTAGAGAGTTGACGCCACGCTGCTATACGCGTAGGTGTATTATAATATTCACTTTATGTATTCAGCTATACCCACCTATACCTACCCCTTCGTGTATTTTGCGTGAGACCGAAATAACCGGCAGATAATGTAGCGCAAGTGCGGTTGCATATGTTACTGCAGGCATACACAACTGGGTATGCATGTACTATGCAGCCTGTTAAAGCGGCAGTTTGCCTGAGCATATTGATAATCGTGTTTCGAGTTTAAGTCCGGGATTGTGAGGAAATTTCGAAGAGGAAAGAAGAGCGAAGAATGTGTCTCTCTGAAAAGCTTCGCGACTATATTCGCTCAGACTCAAACGTGTATAGGTGTTCGTTATTTAGACGCATTGAAGAGAGAAAAAAAAACGCATGAAAAAAAAAAATAAATTCAGAAGTCACCCAGTGTGTATCCGTCGATAAAGTAAAACGGAGTGTTAAAGTGAATTCGTAACTTAGAACTTTCAGAATTTCAGGGAAATCCTCGCAGCCGACGTGAAACTTTTCCGTTAAAAATGAAAAACCTTTTAAAAAAATAAAAAGTCGCGACAACAACTTTACAATACGTGCCGCATACGATCGATCCTTTCAAATAGATTTACATTTGGAAATTTTTAAACTTTATTATACCAGTTTAATCTGCAGTGAATACGAGCTTCTAAGGTGATGGACTTGTACGAATATACACGCTGCATTGCGCTGAACTGTTTGTGAAGTTAGTTTATTTCTGCTTCTATATAGCAGTATCATGAATCCCGGATGAAAGGGAAATGAAAAAAGTAACGTACATTTCTTCTGGTAAAAGGTATCCTATTAAACTCAAGAAATAAGGAAATACGAAATTATATGGAAATCCTTGTTTTCAGCGCGGAACGTCCGCTTCGCGTAAGCGATCGGAAGAAATGCAAGCCCATACACCGAGTGCATAAAGCACAGTTCGAACGTTTGTAATTTTTCGCTCAATATATAGTATAGAAAGTTTCTGGAATGATTCAGAATCAGAGTTCCTTTTGTTATTTATACCAAAGCCTGGAGAGATATTTCAGACTAAGAATCAAACAGGACTAGGTATACTCTTTGAAACTTTCTCGCTTCGTCCCTGTTTTTCTCAGCATCCCAAACGTCACTTTGTCAAAGATATTTTCGTCTAAAACATAAGAGTTTGTATTTACGCTCTTCACAAACTCCTCCGAAAATGTATTTCATTTTTAATCTACAGAACGAGTTATTATTACTCCTCAACTCGACTGCCCTTGACTCATCATCCCATACAACGATTCCTCGAGTAAAAAAGCAATCTGAAGACAAAAGTTTAAGCTTCTTTGTTATTTGAGCTCAAGTTCTACCTACTTGCCACTTAAGGGCATGCCAGAAAAGTTATGAGAAAGTATCGAGTCGGACAAGAAAGTACTGACAGCAATCATCTTCGGTTTGTTCGGTCTTCAGGAGAGACCGTCGGGAGAAGAAGAGAAAAAGGTAACTAATCGTGAGTGAAACCGCACGAAATATACGTCAACAAGACATACATAGGTATAGTTCTGCAAAAAAATGATTACATAAGGCTGGGAATAAACCCGATTAGATCAATATAGGAGAATAATAAATTAATTAAGCGAATTGACAACGGGGGTGTGCAAATTCACAGCTGGAAGATTTCCGATACGTGAACTGGTATAGTCCTTCGATTTGGCAACACCTTACAGTAACCCTCTTGGCTCTTGGCGCAGCATATTTTTTTCCCCTTTTACTTTACCCGGCCTGCTCTCACCTCCGTAATCTTCAAGAATCGTAAAACCTTATCTTTTACCCATCCATTGCCCGACCGTCCGTCGTTTCGCCTTTTCAACCCAACCCTCAACCCCCGAATCTAATACTTCCGTCATTTGTGCTCGCCAAAAAGGAAACTTTGAAATCTTGATTTTTCCATGACGCATAACGTGATTCGAGACAAATTGGACCTCCCTGCATCTATAGAACAGGCAGTCAATTTATCGTGCCCTCTTATTTTCCGCTAGTTTAGCTATCTTCCGTGGATGAGGAATGGGGTGGGTAAACGTGGGGAACTCTTCACTTATTGCGTGATCCCGGGCCTGGAATCTTTTCGAAAGCTTTAGTACTTTTATAACTAAATCGTTACCTCATGCTGATCAAATTTCATCATTATGATTTAATATTTGAGATCCTCTAGGGTCTATGCAGAATAGAAAATAACTTCGCATCGTTGAAACCCACTTTTCTTCCACGAGATACGTGGTTCTGACTCAGCTAAAGAGCCTGAACCAAGTAGACAAAATGTAGGTACGTCTGCGATCAGGGGATTTAGAATATCTCTGAAAAACGGACCTCTCGGACTTGAGACTGGGAACCAACTCGGTTTTAACTCTTATCTCTCCCAGCAGTGAGAGGATGATCATTGGGATAAAAGATAAGACAGCGTGTCTGTAAGATCAGACTGTGAAATGTTAAGAAAAGAATTTACGCTGCGCGTAGCTCTTGGCCTGCCTGTGATAACTCAGCGAATTTTAAACTTCTGCAGATTAGCGTACCGGAGGTACTAATTACGCCGCAGATTATTCAGAGATCACTCAGTTGAGATTATGAAAAATGTAACGTCTTCATTGAATACATCATCCATGAGCCTTGTTTCAGTGCAAACAGAAGAAATTCGTACAAAAATTCGTGAGCTCGTTCAACGTAAATGCTCGTGGGAAATATATTTTATTCTTCTCTTTCATCCCTTGTTTTTTTTTTTTTTTTCTTTTTTCATTCCACTGACTGTTCAAGATATAGAAAGAACGAAGAAGAAACGCGAGTCCTACGCCCAATTGCTACGGTTTCGACTATAACAAGTATGCAACTTTGTACATGTAATGTATACATATTTATGTACGCATATGTGTCATCGATCCGTAGCTAGCAAGATCTAGTATAATTCAAAATCCCGTCTGAAGGCTGAAGATAAACTTTACGTAGTATTTTATTGGCCAGTTGACTAACCCCACTGGATGTAATTTATGTTTAGAATATGGTAAAACTCTTCTCATAAATATGAAACAAACGCAACGGTACTTTCTGATACCAAATTCTTCGGATAAATTATGAACAAATATAAGTTTTTTACTAAATTTTTGTTGGACGTGAAGAAAACCGGAACAAATATTGACTGTAAGTTGGAAAAAACCGCATATATTTTATGACAATGACACAGGCAGTTCCTGCCACGTACACGAGCAGCAAATTTATCAAAAATATATATCTTGCAAATCAATACCGTAATTAACGTTCCCAGCACTATATTCACACACGTTTGGAAATACTGAGACAAACGGTGTCATCGCAACATAAAATTGATAGGTCTTGAGATTGATATCTACTAATTGCACATCTGCTTCATTGTGGGCATGGAAATGACTAGATCATATAAATAAATAATTAACATGAATATTCACTACTGATAAACCTCAACTAAGAGCGTATAGGAGAAACGGTCAATTCATTAACAGATGAATCCCCACTCAGAGCATGAGAGCAATGATCAAAGAGAAAATCGGTTTCAAGTGCAAATCGCCATCGACAGTTGTGAAACATTGTATTGCCTTGACACTGTACGATAGAGAGTGTCTTCAATCACATTACCAGTTGCAAATGGATGATAAATTAATCCTTGATATCAGTGGACATGGGATTAACGAGAATGTCTAATGATTAAAGGCTGCGAGTTATGATAACGATTCAATTAAGTTTATACTACCAAACTGCGATGTGGATGATCGGGAAATTCGTATTGCTGTGCATTCTTTTCAATCCACGAATTCGGGGGCAGACATCCGGTACTCTTGAGCAGCCAAATGCGTATATGACAGCAGTTGTTAATGCATTTTGGGAAAAAATTAAAGATTATGGAATATCAAATCTTCCCGTGAGCGATACCTCATTGCCGTACAAGTAAGTAGATATTTCGATGCTAGTATACCTAGATGCTTCGATGCAAAGAAGCTACAGTTAGTTAGAATGCGAATACAGAGGCCATGCAGCGGTATGAGCTAATGATAATGATTCAACCCACGAATGATGTGTAACAAGGAAAAGATATCTATCTTATAGTTTTAACAGTTAATCCAAAATTACTCTTCAAGCATATATCATCGAACTGAATTCCACAAGTATAGGTATAACCGCGTTTAATCTCACTTTGATTCATAGCTTCTCCGCTTTTGGCGTTGAACTAATCGGCCTGGTATCCTTCGAAGATGGTTTCGTTCAAGACATTGACTTGGTCCATCTGAGCCCTCAGAATTTTCTGTTCGGGGCACCATTGACACATGCACATGTAACAGGACGCATTCTTTTCGACAACCTACGTCTTTTCAGAGACTTTCGCGCGGATCTAACTACAGGAATGAAAGTTGGGACTATCGTATTCACTCCAACCACTTTCGCTTACGAATTGAGTGTACGCATCCTTGATATCACTACTTATGTTAGTGTCGCAAGATAAAATTGATTGAAACTGTGCGAATGAGGAGAGAGCTTCATCTCGCATGTATTTTATGTATGTCTTCGGAAGACTAATTTCATTGAAAAAAGTAACCGACCAAACGATTGAACTTTCATAGTGCCTTATAACTTGACGATCAAATAAAAATCTCTAAATTCATCAGACATAAAAATGATATAAAAACGAGCATGCAATTCTATATGTGCAATCTTATATCAATGCAGTTATATAGTTAGTTCCAATTTATCATTGGGACCTCCATATGAGAGTCCAGCACTCTTTGAGAGATATGAAGACAATTCGATTACAGAATAGGTACATGGAAACAATCCATGATGGTCAGACAGTAAATTCAATAATAACTTTATTGACCAAGTTATACGCATACCTGGAGTTAGGTGCTACTTGTGTGTTCGACAAATTCAATGTGCACCCTGTCTCTTCAAATTGAAATAAACTTTTCTATTATTTCTAGATCCAAAAGCTGCATGGTAATGCCACCGTTGTTCCAAGATTGTCATTTTTCTCGTACACTAATCTCGTTTGGGATATTGACCCCAACAATGAAGAGACCAGGTTAATGCGAAGACAGGTTCAAAATCAAACATTGTTCGCTCCAACCCGGCCGGAATTTGTATCAACGACGGCAGAAGCGTGGATACCATTATTTACCAGCTTTTTTAACGAAATCGTTATGAAAATCGACTTTCCTGCTGTAGTTTTCTAGAATCTTAATCAGGTACGCATGGATCTATATAGGTAGATAATATCGGATTTCTGTGTTAGACTTGTAGAAGCTAGTATTGCCGCATGGCAGCAAGAACCGAAAGAAATAAACCGAATAAAATTACTTGCGAATGACAGTTTCATGACTCTTTAATATAAGCAAAAAATTATTCGATATTTACTTCTGCCTTATACCTACGTGGCTGACAATCAGCATTTTATGAAAGGTGATACATTGTTCGGAGAGAGTGCCGAAAATTATTTCAAATGTTACAAACAAGAGAATCTCATTGGCAGACAATGAACAAAGGAAATTGAAAACTCGTCCACACCTATACATATATGTGTATGCGTTGTTGGGTGCAGAAGGAAATGGAAATTGGAAAACCATCCCGCGTTGACACCTTCACAACAGTTCAAACGTTAACACAATAACGATGAAAAATAAAATCAAAAACAAATTCTGCTGATTACAAATGAAGAAAAGCTTCGCCTTTCAATTTGTAAACTCTTCAGAGAATAATGGAAGAAAAAGTAATAACTAGCAAAGCTTCCTTCATTACTTACATCTTGAGAAAATCTTAACAAGACTTTTGCCGATTACGTAATACAAAATTCAGGAAAAAATCTTGGACGAAATTGATACCAAAGCTCTGCCTCTATATCCCTGGAGCCCTAAATTCTTGTAAAAAGTTTGCCTCCATTACATTCCACGCGAAGGCCGAAGCTATGTTACGACCCGCGGGGTGAAGGCCAAACAAACAATTCCATTTATCACTTGCTAATCCATCACTATGAAGTGTCTATGGATAAAAATCGCAAATAGTATTATCAAAATCACGTATATTGTAAAAACTCAATGTAAAGGTATTGTCGCGGTGGGCAGGTACATTAGAGTCTGACTTCTCTCCACCGACATTCGTAGAGCAGAAATTTATCCGGAAATTGCGATCTAGCTACGCCCTCGTCGCGGTCCTGGGCCATCGTTTTTCTATGTGTCAGAGAAGGAGCAGCAGGGGTAGAGTCGATTACAAAGAAACGAAAATCTGTGACCATCGGACAAGTCGTGTGGCTGAAGGGGCGCAGAGTGAAGAGTGAAGAGTGAAGAGTGAAGAGCGAAGAGTGAAGAGTGAAGAGTGAAGAGTGAGGAGTGAGGGTGAAGAGTGAGAAGTGAAGCCAGTGGGAAAGCGAAGCAAAAGGCGAAAGAAAGTAGACTGAAAGCAGAAAGAAATAGTAGACGAGATTGCTGACAAAAGACCGCGCGCGTTAGCCTTCATTTTTTTCTATTTGTCCCCTCATTTTCTTTCTCGTTCGCCCCATTGCCACTCGCGCAATCTTCAAGAAGATAAAAACCTTAGAGCCATTGCAGATAAAGATTCAAGGCCGGAATATGCCGGAGCTTTATATTAAAAACCGGAATTTCCCTAATCAATATTAAATTCGTATAATTTATGTAGGTATGAGCTTCTTTGTCCCCTTCACCTTTGAAATCACCCAATTAATTAGTAGTTCTGTACAAAAACAATTGAATTCCGACGAAAGGATTTTTCGAATAAAAGGCCAGTTTTATACTCATACAGCAACCCTTCCGGGACGTGTAACACACCCGTATGTGTAACAGGGCAGTAATCAGGTTAGTCGGTGTATGACGAAAGCACAACATGGATTTACCTCGTGGCACTCGACTCGCCACGTAGAAAAGCGGGCGACGGGATGCAGGGCGAAGAATGGCCTGCCTTTGTGCTGACTTCCGCTTTCACATGGCGTTAGAAGGAGAACAGAATAGGAGCAAACGGGCTGCGAAATAAAGCCAGGATGTCCGCAGCTGCACGCTATTTTATTCACATTCAACTCCCTCGCCCGGCTCGTTCGCTAACCATCTACAGCTACCGCACGAACAAAGTAACAACAAAATCCACCCTGGCCGGCGAGGTTAAAAGGTTCCTAATGTTCCAACGTTCATGCCTCGGTAAAACAATGCTTTCCAGAATGAATAAAAATTAATGCCTTTCCCCCATTGCACCGCTACCCCGTATGACAAAGAGCCTCTCTTTCGATATCGCGAGAACAAAAACTCATCCAACTCCTGAAGCTACAGTATTAATTAGAATAAGGGCTACGAATGTAGATGTTGAAGAAGGGTCGCAATCCTATAATCTTTCTTGACTGACCGGAGCCACTCTTATCCCAGGTTAACGAATTACTATACCATACTAAACGGAGATGTTGAATAGCTCTTCGTTCGAGCTCCCGATTATTTATGAAGAAGAGTTGGTCGCTATCATCCGATATTCATTGGGATTGAGAAACGCTTATACCTTTCGTGGAAAATACAAAAATATCAATATCAGGTACTATACTATGTTTCAGCCAAGAATATAAAGATGCAATGCAAAAACTTGCGATTGCAGTCTGCAGTTAAGAAATGATCGTTTTCGCCATTCGGTAGAAATCATTGGAGTGAAAAAGCACATTATATCGATCTAAGATCTTGGTTTTCGAATTATTTCATAAACTGCAGAGCAAACGATCTCAGAAACCTGGTCATAAATGGTGAGAGTGTAAAGCTGTGGAGAGTAACGTTAATGATCACATAAAATTACAGAACATAGTCAATTAAATTTGAATAGCTTACAGTGAGGTCGCAACATAACGCAGGATAATAGGCAACTCAGTTCACCCAACAGAGAATCGTCACTCCCTTACTATCAAAGGATCAAAGGACTCTTAATAATTATCAGCTGGCTGCTGATTCTCTGTCTTCCTCCCTGTTGTAAACACTACAATGTCGTTAATCAAAATTTAATTAGAAATACACAGACGTGCCTCTAACTATGGGGCACGTAATTGTGTATACGTAGCTCGCTTACCTTGCTCTTAGACCTTACTCTCTCTTCTATGTCACTTCTATTCTAGCTATATATTTAGGTATATAGGTATATATTATATGTATATATAAACCTATACCTATATATATATATATATATATATATATATATATATATATATATATATATTATATATAAATATACATTCAGTATATGAATATACATACAGACTCCGTTCTGTTTTATCACTGCAGCTTAAGAGCGCACGGTCGGAACAGAAGCTATAGGCGGAAACATCTCGTCCCGGATATATAAACGTACAAACACGTCTTAAGAACTTAACCTAACGACCGAAGCAATTTGTACGAGAATCAGAACCTCGGCATTACTCCAAGTCGTTTTAACTTGGCTCTCCAGAGGTTGATATACGCAAATTCTTGATAAACGAGGAGTGAAACGGATGAAAAAATAGGGATGGAAACAGAAAAGCTTTACGCTAATGTGAAATCAATTCATAAAATCAGATTGCGCCCCCGAAATATCTGGTGACACGTTCCACGTACAGTTCACTACATTTCTATATAATTTTCTGTTACAGGCAAACGGACGAAAAAAAAAATAAAAAAAAGTGAAAAGAAATCCTTCTTAGTGAAATTTTCAAACACCATTCCGATTCTAAGTAAATAAATTCAAACGAGATCAAAAGCCTCCAGCTGGGTGCGTCGATAGCCATTCCTCTTCAGAGCGATAAGATTTTTTGTCCACAAAAAAAAAAAAAAAAAAAAAAATGAAGAAGAAAAAAAATTTCCCTCGTGCCAACAACTCCTTGGATTTTTATCTGGAACTAGGAAAAATGGAATGCCTTGTTGCCATCTTCTCATAAATTTTCACTCTTCCACTGCAGTGGCCCAGTGAACAGTAATATAATTCATTCACACTCATACAATATTTCCCGGGCTACTTATGGATAATAAATCTTCGTCCACAGTAAATAATAAATTACTCGTGATGTACCGCTCGACGTTTTTAAATTCAGCTTGATGTACAAAATCTAAAAATTGGTTTCCGATCTCGGAGGCCATCAGCTGCAATATCCCAACAGCTTGCACACCTTGCATCGAAGAATTAACTCATACCCCCTGCCCTTTTGTACCTATCGAACATGGCATCTTCTTTCGATTATAGGATTTTAGTTGGGACCACCACAACGTGTTCCCCGATCATCGTCTCCATTTCCATAGGAATGCAATAGATAGAAACACGCTGAAGGCAAGAGTGATAGCGGGTGAGATATGTTCAACTTCTTTGGAAGATTAGAACCCCGAAACGGCAAAACCAAGGGATAATCGCGAGACAGCTCGGAGAAGTTATTCGTGATGCATGCAAGATGGAAGCGCCAATCACCGTACGCAAATTGCCAATTACACCGCTCCGTCCAAATTCTGATGCCGATTCACCGTGAGAAGGGTTGGATTGCAAACAGCCAATATCCTGGAAAAGAGTTGCAGTTTTTCGGAGATTTTATTTCATTCACTGGTCGGACTTGAGGAAATGAAACGAGTTTTCTAACGAAATTTCGAAGGGAATTGAATGACTTTTCACCTCTTCTCGAAGCTCATAAAATGAAGCCAATATTCATGAGTTAGAAAGCAAAATAAGAATATACCGACTGTACCGGAAGTTTTTGGAAATGTCGTAGCGGGCAAGTAGCAAGACGCCGAAGGAAAAGACCATTTGTATTTCAGAGAATACGGTAGCTTCTGTAGAGTCTCGTACATTCTGTTCAAGAATGCTCATGTGATCTCGGAGTAGTGAATCGAAGTTCTGTATAAAGTTCAGACTGAAAAATTGTCGTCGCACTAATTTGGTCATAGAACCATTGATCAGGTACTGGGTCTCGATGTCAAATAGAATGGAACTATCATATGCGTAGCTGATATGACGTGAGTATGTTCTCGTCAGGTTTAGTCTGTCGATGACAGAAGATGAGCAACTGGCTTGTTACTTTGCCACAATCCTCAGTATATGTACAATAGATAATTTACCTGTGTGTATTCTATTGTAAATTCTCAAGTCCGAGGTTTAATCTGGCGGAGCTTAGCGATCCACCACCACATTCATCCCCCAAAGTCCCGTGAAATCCACCCATTCATTCCACGACCTACCACCCTTTTCGCCCCTCTTTACCACGCCGTCCGCTGTAACCTACCATTAGCCAATTGTATTTGCAGATGTGAGCCAGTGTTAGTCTGGATCTCCGAACGTCTCACCTGTAAATTGCAACCAACCGTGATAATATTATGGGACGTTACTTACGCGGACGGATGAGTAATTACGTCGTGTTTTGTCTTTCTTCTAACTTTCACTCAGAAACAGGTGAAGAAGAGAACAACATTTACGATTGTGTTTGTAACTTGAGTCTATATTATTTTATCGCTTACTACCTCTTGTCTACGGAGCTTGCGAACGCTGCAGAAGCAGAGAAGACAAGCCTTTCATTCCACGTCTTAAATATCTATTTACAAGAGCTTCTCGTCGCCAATAAATACCCTATACATATATAGGCATATACGTAGGTATACAGTAATAGCCTAGCTTGTTTTCAAGCTAATTATCTTAGATTGAAAACCATCGATATCTCCGAGCACAAAGTGAAACAACTTTTCGCGTTATTATATGCAGATCTTTCTGGCTGCTCGAAAAAGGAGGAATAGGAATTGAGTCAGAGCTTTGTCAGCTTGAAAGTTAGAATATTACTAACAATCCCCTTGACATGGTAAGAAAGAACGCAGACAATTGAATATTGGGATGAAATGGGTAGCGCCCGCGCCGAGCCCAATCCCGTGATATTTGAAATGAAAAATGAAACGAAAAAATCTTACCGTTTCAATCGTTTTTCACTCGATCTCTTCCACAGAACCGCGCACATTGTTTCGTTTATATACTCTCCGGAATTCCGTGACTTGAGAAGAATAATTATTCATCTTGAAACTCACAGTTCACTTATACATCCACAGTTTGCTTACGTTATACAGAAATCCTTCGAACGGTTTCTCCGTTACCTGGCCGGTATACTGTTGCAGTTTTTCAGCGAGTCATCTCCAGTTTTATCTAAAAAAAAAGTCAAAGAAATCCGCTACTCGTTCCCTCGGGCATCCTGACACCTACGAATGCAGCTTTATACCAACACACACTTACTTTTTCCTCTTACACCTATATCCACCCAGTGAGTTTCCTCGTTCTCAAGTTTCGGCTTAAATGAAATGTTTCTATCTCTACGTCTACCTCGCTGGTTTCGTAAGAAAGCAACGTTCGTATTTAGTCAGAAAACTCCTCCCTTCGTCCACTACACTAAGATAAACACGGTGCACCTAGTTGTCGAATTTGGCTGAGGTAGCCAGCAATTACAACGAATCCGGCGAAGTTTTAGTCCCCAATGAACGAGCCCACGGTACAGTACGCGAATACCAAAGTGCATAATGGTTGAGTATAAAAATAATTAAAAGAAATACAAGCTCCCACGAGTAATTTGTGAAAAATTAGAATTGCTTTGCGCAAAAGATTTGAGAGTAATGAGTAACATTATATGTAAAGAAACAAAAGAAGAAAAAAGAAAAATCAAGCGAAAAAAGCATCATATAACGGTGATTATAAACAAAAAAAAAAAAGGGCTGCTATGCTGAGGTTGAAATTTCTACCCCGGTTTCACGGGTATAAAATCTTTTTGCCGTGTCCAGGATATCGGGTGGAAAATTCGCGACGGCATTTCGAGCAGACACAAAAAGTATATTAATTTTTCACCTTCAGCACTGGAGAAACGAAGACAGTGAACCGTGGGAAAGAATGGGAGCTGAATGTAAAAAGAAGAGTGACGAGAGAGGAGATTTGAGGGAGGAAGCTCGCTTATTTTCGTCCATCCATCCGGCTAGACGGTCATCTCTTTTGTCCGACGTTAAATATTACGTATTCTTTACTAATAGCCGAGAGTGAGAGAACTCAATGGCGGAAGTGGTACGAAATGTTAGCTATACGTGCTGCTCCCTCCTTTTCATCCGAATAAAACCGGACGTTGCCTAGCATCCTATCCCTGCTTAACGTTACAGACCACAATGAGAGATTCGTGTTGAGAAAAGGGAAAAAAAAAATGCAAAAGAAATAGAAAAAAAAGACACCGCGTTATCGAAGTGCTTTGTACTGCCAGAAGAACAGACTATAATTACGGCATTCTGAACTCTTCTTACGTCGGCAAATAATCACTCCTGAACTTCCGCGACTGGAAATGAGATTTTCAGTTATTGAACAAGCTTAAGTGTGAAAGATAAAAATCTTCTTTTAAGTATTCGAGAAAAACAATAATAACTCTTCTTTTTATTGAGAGAAAGAAGTGAGGGCTATAGGAGTAGAACCTTTTCACCTTTCTTCAAATGATATTATTATGTCTTTCGTCAAAAGGTTCAACTTCCTTTATTTTTTCTTTTATTCCAATACAAAATGAAATTCTTCTTTTCCATCTCAAAGTGGAGTTAAGTAGGGCTCACTGTAGAATGCTGTCAGTCAAACTTGTCACTTATTGAGTCAATTATACGACAGTAACAAATCGAGCCAGAAATCCAGTGCGAAAATTCGAAATGGTTCTAGAGTGACATTTCAGACAAGTCGTTCGTTATTTCGTCTTCTCGCTCCTCTTTGGATCGTCTAAGCATCTAAGCGAGTATAACAGTACCTCCGATATACATATCGTCGTGAGACGAGTGACAATGACATTTTTCCAAGCCTCAAAATCGCGAAATTAAATTAGCGAGCTTAACGAGTTCCATATTAATAACGAAGTAAGTAGTCTAGTATTAGATAAGACATTAGCTGTTTCCAAGTTGTGCAAGGCTTCGGGGCCTCTGGGACGTCACGTAGATCCAGGACGTGGATCAAGTTATTAGTTCATAATCCTATACGTGTTAATGAAACTCCTAAGACCTCCCTTCGAAGGAAGACATCATTTAAAGCCAAATTTAACTAGGCACAAGGCAGACCGTGCGCCTCCAGCGTCTGCATTTCAGTCAAATATTATATCGAGCATTATTAACAAAGATCAAAGTCATTGGAACCTGTGATAATCCATGCAATGTGCGATATCTGTATATTCTATGGATATGAGGGCGAGTATACCTGTAGTCAACTTGAACCGAAATAGGGGGAAATTTGCATTCTCGCTTTAATTGAGTTACGCGCCGTCTGAGTACCGCCGTCTAAGTACCGGCGTCACCATTTTTTAGACTACATACAGTGTGGTTTTAACGTTTTTCGAAAGCTTGTTGTCGGGGTTTCTAAGCTTCGTATACGAGGCTAGCTAAGATATTCGTCGCGGCCCAGAGAAGAAAGTTCGGGTACCTACTTGCATTTGTCATCCACCATGGAGCTAGAGAAGGTTGTGATATTACGCTGAACTAATGGAAGAGGAGGTGCCAGCGTTCGGCGACAATGACACAGTGAGAGGGAAGCTAAGAATGCCTTCTTCCATGACAGGAACATCACCACATATATGTCACGAGAACGTGGGACAAACGTTACACAGA
Organism: Tenthredo livida; assembly: GCA_963992785.1. NCBI lineage: Eukaryota > Metazoa > Arthropoda > Insecta > Hymenoptera > Tenthredinidae > Tenthredo > Tenthredo livida. Next base: position 22,110,405 of record OZ023068.1, read on the forward strand.
AGCTTCATCCAAGTCCTATACCTTCTACAACCATACCGACCACCTTTGTCTAGATTCACATGCAAAAATTTACATCGAGTCATAACTCGGAGATTATTATTCAAGTTCTCAACTAATTGAAGTAAACCAGTAGCGATTTTTCCCTTCAAATGATATTACGAGACGGTTGAACTACCTTAGAGAATAAGAGGCGAAGTTATGCTGCTATTGGTATCCAGAATATGATTAGAGATAAGTAGGTATAACTCACGCGAATGGTGGGAAGAATATAGTGATGCAAAACGTACTAAGACGTCGAAGTACATAAAAGTTGAAAATATAAGTCGATACGATGCCGATAATGCGGTTCCGTTTATTTGGTGCTAACGTAGAAGTCTCGAAGCGAATATCAAACAGGGAAAAGGAGGAAGCGTTGTAGAGAAATTTTTATAACTCAAAATCGTTTTCGGTTCTTTTACCTCACAGGTGTTGGTCCAATAAACGTATCATCGTGGGTTAGGGTCGTTGCTATCGACGTTTGTGGTCTATAAAATATCCGAAAGTAAAACCCAGCCCCTTCGCATATATAGGTGGTATTAAATATTTTATCCGCAAAAGATTCTTCGCCGGGGTAGCACATTATTTTCCAATAATACTTTTCCCATAGGGTTTGGCGAACTTTGAGGATAAGAAAGCTCCTTGAATGGCATGAATTCTAAAAAATGCGTTATCACAAGATGACAGCAAGTCAATTCAACGTTTCCTTCAGTTTTTTCATCCTATCAGAATAAGAAATTTCACCCTTAACCCAATAACAGCTGATATGAAATGTTACTCACATTCTTTCATGAGTCAAGGGACTATATGTACGATCAAGCAATTTTCTTAATCGAGGTATGACACTGGATTTTTTCTATAATAAAGACGATGAAACGATCAACGATTTCTCGACGACTAGAGCAGGAAAAATGATTTTATTCGAAAAGGAATCGATCTCTGGTAAGGGCGGAAGGCGAGCCAGCCATCGGAATTTGCTATGGCCGCGAAATTGGCTAGCTACGGTACTGCGGTCAAACCACATATCGGATTAACCATGTGCGTGCGATAACCACAGCATGGAATCATTCAGAAAACCACATGCTCCTTTGAATTGAAACATCGGGATTTTGATTAAATTCGACACGCAGAACCAGACCCCTGGAACATTACACCATTTGCTCGGCTAAGGTCAGACTTGAAATCGGACTTGGCTACTCAACAAAGTGGGTACCGAAATGGCCGAGATTTCACCATATGCCCGTGGTGTATCGACTTCGAATTTCACTGTTTCTGTACTACTGTGTATATATGTATATGTATACATACACATATGTGTGTACCATATGTACATACAGTTACTATTGCAGAACAAGAGCTCCCGTACCGCCGAAACTATTGCGATCCGCATGAGTTGCTAATGCAAACGTAATCTAACTAAGGTCAACGGGCAGCTTTGTAGGCAGCCGTTGAGCCGGAATTAACGTCTCACGCAATCTGCTGGCACTTGTCTCACTCAAGCTCGCACATGAGCGCGTAAATCGCAGAATCGTACGTTGTTAGGATCCAAGTCCGAAATTTTCAACTTTCCCTTACTATCTTAAACAGAGAAATTCGAAGGATATATCGGAGTTTAAATTCATCCTTTCGTGACTGAATTCTAGAAAAAATTCAAAGTAACGATTTGGAAAAAATTTAATAGATATTGATCCCTAGGGAAACACCCCAGTGCTCCTCGCCGAGGCCCAACTTCTTTCGAAAAAACCAGAGCCAATGTACAATTCAAAAAAAATTGATTTCTCAACGAGAGTTAATCCACGCCGTCTATCTGCCGATTTAAATATTGGAAAAATTATGTGTAGGTACATCGGAGGTATAGACTGGCGGGCTATAGGTGAGACGAAAATCCTGTTGAGGGATGTATAATTTTCCACTTAATTTTCGTTTTTCGTCGCTCGAACGCTGAGAGCAAAAGTTGATAAATTCTAATAAAAATGCCCTCAACTCCCAACGTACACGTATCGTATAAACGAAACAACATACCTGACGTAAGAAAAACACCCACTGTTGATCTTCTACCAGCTAGAATGCAATAGAAATATACGTTCACGAGGGCCGCAGGTTAAAGTGATAACAACGTAATTTTCTGCGGCCAAGGCAACTGGGACTCCCACGTGTTATTCTGGAATATTTTTACGGCAACATTGAAGTCTGCATATCGGTAATTTGGTAATAGATAGAAAATTGGCCCGACTGTTGTGGCTTAAACTCGAAATTTCGTAAGAAAAGTTTCACAAAAGCACCGGGAAATACGGACACAGATGCCTCTCGATCGATATTCGATATTTTGTTTCCTACATCGGAAAAAAGAAGATCCTTTGTCATGGTAAGGGTACACAGGTGGTGGTGGTGCCTGAAACGCGACAGGAGAATACGAAAGACCTTTTTGTACCAAGTTTGGTAAACATATAGGTATTAGATGTTCCATAGACTTCGCGTTCTGCATTCACCAGACGCTTTGCCTACCCGATTCTCTTTCATACACGAACTAAATAAACTTTTCCACGCTCCTTTTCATACGGTAAGATGGGCGTGACATGACATTTACCTCAGTTTGCAAATAGGGAAAACGTAATTACATTTAAGCCATTTACACGTGAGGATCCGTTCTGCATATCGCGCGTGTAAATGCATTTACACACAACCAAACGAAATCGCTCAATGATTTTTCCCGTACGTATGAACGTATGCCCTTACCTCGTCAAGTAACTTGACTTCAATTTATGTTGAGTTTATGTTCATTCGCTCTTCACCTGTGAGAAATACGTTATATTTTATCGTGGCTTCCACTAATCAGAACGTCTCTCACAACGAATGAATTGCCGACAGTTTAATATTCGAAAGTCAGAGTTGTTACTATTCCAACATTTTACATTATGTTGAGGTTTCTTACCTTCGTAAGAATTTTAATTCAGGTTGATGTTAGCTGAAAGTGTCCTTTAAAAATGTAGCCTGACCGCTTTAATATTAACCGCGGAGATTTTCTGTTGGATCAAACGAACCGGGAAGCAAAGTAAAAAATGTATTCTCACTCACGAGTGGAGGGATATATACTTCAGACCTGTGCGTGTCCCAAGATCGTAGAGTGCCTAAGTACACTCGTTCAAAGGTATTTTATTTTTGTATATTTTTACCCCAGTACGTTATTCCTTCCTTTTTCAGTTCTATTTTATTTCTTATACCATTTTTCCCATCCCACGATTCTCAGAAACACTTTTTGTACCGTTTTTATTCCACGATTCAATTTTAGCGGCCACGCATGAACCTACCTACCCACCTTGCTACGTGATAATACAGCAGACAGCTGAAATTCCTTTATTTCATCAAAGACATTTTTTCCAACAGGCATATGACAATTTGCGATGTCAAAACCGTGACATTACCATGAACTCTGACACCTAATAAAACACGGTAAAATCAACTCGAGGAACACACTAAACTGTAGGCACAGGGACCGACGCAATTTACAACTTTGGTGTCTGCTGTCACCCACGTCCTAACTCTAGGCTATGTCTACAATGAAGCTTACTCAAGGAGGACCTCGACAGTATTGCAAGTGATGTGATGAGAACCGTATCTGCACGTGCACACATCCTTATTGCGTTTATCTGTGCCTTCGCCTTTGCCCTTGCATTTGCCTTTGCCTTTGCATTCGCGTTTTCCATTGCAAGACGGTTCTCTGAATTGTTGTGTTCCCTGTTCCCTGTTCCCTGTTCCCTGTTCCCTGAAAACACCCTCCGTGCAAAGTCTAATCGGCTCATCACAATCGCTACTCTATAATGTTGACGTGGTGACGATGATACCGTTGGTGGTGATGAATTACGTTGGCTCGAGCATGATCATAACCAATGGTATAATAAATGCATAAAATGTTTCACGTATATTCATAAGCTAACCGCGTAAAAGATCGTGCCGATTGCGTAGACTGGAATGAGGCATAAGAGAAGAGAGCCCTGCGTGTTGGCTAACGAATTGTACTTCAAAGTCTTTCGAGACCTCGACAGGTGCAGAAGAGTCTCTCAGTTCGCGATGTGCTTCGTTAGCTCGTCAGGGTCTCCCCAAGTCGGTTCCTGGCGAGAAAGAGCAAGAGAGATAGCAGCGGAGGTGAGTAGCCGTAAGATTTACTAAGATATACGTGCTTCGCGTTCCAACACAGATTCTCTTGGAGCAAGAAATTCCTACCTCTTCTGGTGTTAGCACTGTTGGTACCCGACTGAAGCCAACGAAACCTTGCCCAATTCTTTCGAAACAATATTATTTGTTCAAAATCTCGAGAAAGGTTCCACTGGCGAGAGTATATCAAACAATTGACCAGGTGAAGGTATACCATAAAATATTTTTCTACGCTACTAAGTGTACATTGAATGTCGATATGGAAGAAAAAGATAAAGTGAATGCTTGAAATACTTTTGAAAGAAAATTTCACCGAGAGATCAAGGCTCAAAGAGTGGAGCCCTTGCCTTCAAGATTCCTTCTCATCTCGAATAATTGAGATTAATTATATAAGGTGAAATAAAAGCATTAGACTGACGAGGGAGCATTGACGTTTTGAGGGAAAAAATTAAATTCAAATCAGATCTTGAAAACATTCTTCGCTCGAGCGCTCTTTTGAAATAAAAGTGAGTCCCGCGATAGATATACTCACCCACTTACGAAAGCTTTTCAACAATCCTATAAGGGGCATGAAAAACATTGATGTTCTTTCAGGACAAAAAGAGTATAGGTACCTATATATAGGTATGTACCCTAATTTTTTCTTCACCCTCCAAGGAGTCACCTGTTTGCTCCTTCTAAATAAATTGAAAAATTTATTTTGTTGTATAATATTCGAATTTAATAACAGACTTTTTAGGGGTCATGAATATTATAAAGCAGCAGGCGCAGCTGGTCGAGTTTAATTTCAACCACTGCTTTTTTCATTTTTCCTCCACCAAGGGAAAAAATTATACATCTCACTCTCCCTTCTTCGCTCACTCTCACCCCCGTTCGACATATCTTTCCCTCTCTTGTATTCGCCGTGGCATTACGTGCTATTAAAACCCTGAAAAATCGGAAACGGAAGTGCTCTTTTTACTTCTCGGTTCCCCTTACCCTGTACAAGCTTGCACCGTCCGGGTACAGAAAGGTCATCAAAATATGCCGATTTCCCGTTTCAAATTAGAAGCTCATTTACCATTTATCAACTTTGCTCAAGAACATTGTAAGTATAAAATATCGAACGAATAACCTATCAGCCGGAATCAAAGAGAAATATTTACCCAAGTATATACTTTCATATGAAACGCTGTGATGAACCGCCCAAAGCAGTTCGAAAGACTGACTGAAATTTACAATGGTCACTTCTACTCTCTACTGATTTCTTTCATCCGTTTCTGTTTGCTGCTTTTTATCCAGTTATATTTTATTTATCTCTATACGCAATCGATGGTTTGTAGATGAGGGATGAGAAGGTGGCCAGTCATAAGTAATTATAATTATACCTATATATACTACAATAATTTCGATTCTAACTATTCTGTATTCTCGAATAATGAAGCAGCTCACTCTTCACAAATCATGTACCAACCGACTGACGGGACGAGTCAAAGTCGGACAGGAGATGATGGAAAAAATATGAAAAAGGACAAACTGTGTCTATCTCTCCACAAATATACTGAATAAAACGTCTGGACAGTCCAATGAGTGAGTGGAACGCCCACGCTGGCCGTTACGAGTATTATTTGGTTAAGAATAAAATCCAATTTATTTTTCGGTGAAAATCAATCTCCAGGTGAAATTTAAATTTGATCGATCTAAGGCTGGTCGAGATAGGTACGATTCGAGAAAAGTCGGTGGACCTCGATTAAATTCGGCTTGAATTTAAAATTGCTCCGAAGAGTGGCTAGGAGAGATAATTAAACTTATCACGATCGACAGAATCGAAATCACTTTCCCTCGGAAAGCACTTTGGCCTCGCTTCCTTATTTACTCGTGAGGGCTGATAAGGATGCAGAATGTCTACAGAATACCCCGTAAAGAATTCTCCCCTTCACAAAGGATCGACTGTACCAAACGTACTAAAATCCGTCCGCTAAATCCAGATTAGAGGCTTCCATTCGTTTGTCTTAAATTTGTGTATAAATTCGTTTCCTGCCTGAACTAGGGAGAATTTAATTATTTTCAATTGATGCCACCCACAGGCTACGACGCAACCTATACATAGTACATGCACACATCGATGTATAGACTGGCCCCTGCATACATACACGCATAGCATTCGTAGGTGCGCAGGTTCTCTGACCAAATTCGCAAGAAATCAAGAACCTCGTAGCCTTGGAGCCTCGGGCCCCGCTGTTTGTAACGTCTCCCAAGAGGGTAGATTCAATTTCTCTTTTCCTCCACGTCTGCAAGCCATTTCTCCCGTGACTCTCTTTTCATGGAAGAAGTGAGCCTTCACATCTCGCGCGAACAGCCAGAGGTCTCAGTGCTCGTAGCGTGACTCTTGAGATCAAGACTAGTGCATAAACCTGATCCGTTTCACTTTGAAAACTTGGCTATCTGTCACCGTGGTATGTTAATGCCCCCAAGGGTACAAGACGAGAAAAGTTTTCATCTCTTTGCAAACGTGTTTGATGGACAAACTTGCTGCTGCAGAACAGCAGACGCTGCATGGACTTGATTTACCCTACAGCGAGCTATCCATACGTATTCTGTTGAAGTTCATTTATCTTTTCCATTCACCTTTACTCCCGGTTAGAATTTCAATATGTGTCGCAATTATCATAAAGATTCGTTGACTTTTAGTGCTTGAATATCACATGGTACTTGGTACACGGAATTCCTCTGCTTCGGTGGTGCAATTAAGGACAATTTCTCCCCCTCTGAGTTCAAGCGAGTTTCAAGTTTCTTCGAGAAGTGAGAACGCTAGTTTCGTCGTATAGGTAATACATACCCACATAGGCACATACATGCATACATCTGTGTGTATGTACTTATATATGCACGTATAGAGATCAAAGGCTGGTAGCAAAAGTTTGTCCGTAAACCGAGAGAGTCACCAAACTATGAACACGACCGTGTGCTACCGTTTGACATCTTCCATCGTTATTCTACATGGAGTAAGCGAATTGTTAATGTTGAATGTTATAACGATGGTGAACTAGTATAAAATATCAAAAATCCAGGAATAACAAGACCATTGAAACTTCTCGTAACAATTACCAGAACAAAATACTCCCCGGGTTTATATGACGTAAGGCACAATCTTCGCAACACTATAAGATACCCTGCATACAGTATAATTTCGCTCATTTTTCATGAACACCTATTTTGCTCGGCGTGCCTCCCGCGGTTAAATTCACGCCCGAATTTTTTCGCGATCTACTGCAGAAGAGAGGGGAAAAAAGATAATTGTATTTTATGAATTCAAGATAAGCCGAAAATGCCTCGTGGGGGAACGGTACCGCATAACATCAACATAATTTTCAAGAGCTGTGAGGTCACATTTCCATAATGGGATGCATCGAAAGCCGCAGCTATGCTGCGCTGTCTCGAGCAAAACGTCGAAACTGAGCGGAGCAGAGAGCTGCCGCCGTTAGAAGGCTAGACTCCAGCTTCCCTATAACCTCGCCACTCCCTTGATGGATGAGAGTTCATCCTGGTCGGTCAGCGGTAAACGCGGGCCGCAACTCTCTATACGTACAGATCCACCAACCACGTCAAACTTATCTCCAGCCCCGTTCAACGCCTATATAATGGTAATATTTCAATTTACCTCCGCATGAGCTGGAATACCACGATGCAGAAGCATGTATGGGTATGGGTATGGGTATGGGTATATGGGTATGAGTATAGGTATGGGTAGGTATGGGATGGTTATTCCAATACAGTCGCCTCGTAGTACCTCTAAAAGCGTTTATTTCTCATTTTCCTGGATCTGTATGCGAGGAGGAAGCATTAACCATCATAATGATGCAATTAAATTGTCCCCCAGATATTTACGAGGGATTTGTACTCAGGAAAGAAGCTAGAGAACGAGAGGTCAACGAGTTGTTACGCCTTGGGCGTGGCGGACGACGACGTCTCTTGAAACAACTCGCGACCTCTACGACCTTTGAGACCTCTGAAAGCTCCGCGAGTTCGTCATCTCCGTCAGCATCATGGCGTGACGTATGATGGCTAGGTATATGGCAAACTGAAGGCGCGTTTTGACCGTCAGTTAATCCTGTTAGCAGGACCGTCACGTTCAAGGATTTATCCTAGACTGTCGGCAGGTTAAGAGGGTCGACGCATCTACCGTAACACCACTGCGTATTGCCAGGTACCTCGCTCCGCCCACTAATCTACTTCAACAGACCCGGGTTGTATGTATACCTACCTCCCTATACCTACCACCTACGTGGTGTAGATCAATGAAAGTAAATTTAGGAGTGAAATCTTGAAAAACGTTGAATTCCATTTATTCCGGAATATAAGCTCGCTTTAGGGCGTTAATAACGAGAGGTTGAAAACTCAACGTTTACCCTGGGAATCTCAGCGCGATTAATATCCCCAAGGATTACAGGAACCGCGGGGGACAATTCGCCCTCGCGAGAAAAGTGATCCTTGCCGACTTAAGAAATTAAAGGTCTCTGCCGTTCTGAGAGGACCGAGGGAAAAAACGCCGGCATGGGAAAACTTATATAGTATATAATACCTACATATACATAGATATACATGTATATAGGTATAGGTATAAACTTTCCCGTCTTAAATTGGCACAATTCTTCGCATATTCCAGAGAGGGACTGGCGAACCCTTGTCGTTAGTATAATCTTAAAAAAATAACACCAAAACCCGGTGTTGTTAAGAAAAAGAAAGTCGAAAAGTACGTAGGCAAAGTTTTTTTTTTTTTTTTTCTTTTATTTTTTTTCACAAAAACCCGTGACAAACGTTCGAACGCTCGGGGCTGGTGGTAAATTTAAACCGAAACTTAAATGGAACTTTTGTGTCTGCCTGAAGCGGACAAGTTGCTGCAACCAATCCAATAGCCAACTTTGCGGTAAAATACCGCAAACTACCACACATATTGGTCCAGCGGTCAACTTCAAAGTCGAAACTACCTTGGTCAAAGCTCTGATATACCGAGAAATGCAATTGACAGTTATAAACTTGAAGGTGGTAATCGAGAGTCCAGATCCAGAGTGGGATGGTGAAATTTCGATCACTTTACACAGAATGTAAAAGGAACATGTATGTATGTAACATAAATTGGAACAACTTTTATTCACTTTTTCAATTTTCTCTGCGGATAGATTTTCCTCGAATTGCAGATCGAAGTTGTAGATAGCATCTAACCATACATATATGCATAAGACTATTCTACTTTGTTGGGAAAAATGATAACCCCGCATAATAACTTGGCGTATTCGTGAATCTAGGGTTTCATAAAAATCATCATGGTTGTAAAGATAGTTTATAGGTCGAGGATGGGAAGTTTTTATTTGTCTAAAAATTATTACCAGCCAAGATAATGGCTAGAGGGGTAAATTCGGATAAAGGGAGATAGAAGTTAAGGCAGCGTTCACCCTGATCGTCGAGCAACAGCTTTGTGTTATTGGATATACGATTATTCGAGGCTCCGCGTAGGTACCTATATAGATGCGGAAAAAGGAAAATGTCACGAGTTTTAACCGTGCGAGAACAAAGGTGGTGGTAAAAGGTTCCTTTGAATTCGTCTCGCGAGATCAATTTGCCTTTAACCCTCCGGCACGGTTAGTTACAAACGAGCCTCTTTCACCCCTACACGAGTCTCGGTGCGAACTAAGCTTTCGAGAGTTAATTCCAAGATAAGAAGGAAGATCCGTCTTTAGCTCGGTGTTTGCGAGTCATCTCATGCGCGAGCGTAATAAATTTCATTTCGCGGCGAAAGAGGTCCCTAACAAACGAGCTGAACCAAACGCCCGCCGCCGCGCCGCTCAACTATAAGGACCAGCGGCAAGGTGCGGGTGGTACTTACACACTATACCCAAAACCAAGGCCAAACAGTTTCGCGGTCGACTGGAATAGAAGACCGCGCGTATAACTACGCAGAAACCTCCAGGAGCCAGCGAACCAGCCTACAGCCTACAACCTACGTGGATAGGTACTTAACTAGGGGAATCACAGACCCGGGTGGCCGCGATGTGAATTATGGGGGAGCGCGTTCATCCGGTGACCCAATAAATCACCGGACACCCTCGATGTTTCGAAAACAGACGGAGATATTACCAATCCTCGTAACTCCGGAGATGTCTCCGGAGAAAATTAGGAGAGATTTTTTCCGATCGTACGTATAAACTTTTTCCTCAATGCCCCGCAGGTACACACACACACACATATAGGTACGCAGACATACATGCATTTTTATCCAACATTGAACAGGTGATAGTGTTCCAGGTTTAGGATTTGGTTTCCAGCTAAACGGAGCGTATCATTCAGGAGCAAAGGGATTGACCGTAGGACAGTTCGGTCAACGGAAGGGTGAGTAAAGGTTATATGTGCGGTTAGATATAGGGGTGAAGTAAGACTACTCCGCTTAGGTTCGATTCGGTCGGCCCAATTTCAACTAAGGCGTCGAAGTTTAATAACCGGAAATCCCTCAGCGATGAAACTGCCGTTACTATACCTAAACCCATAGGGCATAATTATCACGAGCATCCGATTTCTTTGAAAGTATTGAAACAGTAAATTTTGCAATTTTTCTTGCAATAGGCAAATAAGTGATACCCTGAACCCAGGGTATTATGTATTCGCACAACCACACAGGTACATTATACTTAGGAAACAGAGATATATTCGTCACCGCGAATATACAAAATACTACGTTGCATAGCAACGTGATCCGTACGTATATAGGTTCGAACAGTTCGCCGAGCAGCGCGAGAAGAAAACGGAAGGGGTCAGAAAGATAAATTGGTCCATTTGTCTCTGCGAAGCGATTCGCCATTCACAACCGCGTCGATGCACGTGTTCAGCGGTGTACGTGCGCGTAAATATCCGTCTCTTATGTATGTGTACAAGTATAACGCATCCATACAATCCATGTGTATGTATTTACACACAATTGTATATATATATTAGCACCAGAACAGGTACAGATCGTTTCGCGGCAAATGGATCGTTTCGTGTAATGTAATTTTCACTCTTTCAGAGGAAGATCAACGTAGAGATGTCTAAACACGTACGTTGCTATTCTAATCATTGGTAATAAGCGAGAGACATGTCGGAGCGGTTTGAGTAAAAATTAACACGATTAACTTCCAAATGATCAATTTTTTTCGGTTAATTGCATCGCATGACAAATACCAAAGTAGCGAGGTTTCAATGTGAAAAAAAGGAGCAATTCTCCGTGACTTGGTATAAAGAGACGGGCGAAGATGAAGCTAGAAGGACTCGTCCTTGGTGTACTACTTGTTTAAGATTTTCTGACGTTTACGGCAATTTTGTGGAGAATACCGTCCCTTCTGAGCGCTTAGTCGCATAAATATACCAACGTAATATATTCGCGGACCAGGAGGACTTCCTGCTGTGAAATCCTTGCTCAGCGCCCGCGCCGCAACTAAATCTCGTGAGTTGTGGCCCCCGAGTCTGACAGTCGGCTGAGGTCTCACGCGCTCAGCTAACGGCAGTAGTTATACTCAGGTACTGGTCAGACGTCGCGATGCTATCAAGAGGCATCAACTTCAACAGCCATGCGGAAAGTTATACGTTGTTGGATGAGTTAATGGAAAGGGTAACGAAAATATAATATTGCTTTATGTAAAACGCGATTATATACCTAAAGCTTCGTACATTCTAGATTTTAGATGGTAATACCGAGTTAGCTTTTGTATCGAGAGTTTATACACGCGGGGGGCCACCTTACAGCGAGTGCCTCTGGGCGAGCCGTCGTGCCCCGGCCTTCCCTATAGGTACACATATACACACACATACATCCTACTCTTCGCGGACCGCGGAGTGGCTTCCGCTTTAATTATTTCCGAGAGATAGTACAAACTATAAACTCTTGGTTTATTGTTGAACAAGCATAGGAGTTAAAATCCAGGAATATTGAGGCGTGTATTTTGTAGCAGGATTTTAGTCGATTCATCACGTGATGGGCTGTCAATATTGATAAGCTTCCCGTTCGCAGTATATAGACTATCGATCGGATTTCCCTGTGAAATATGGTGAGATAAAGAAGAGAAAAGAAGAAATGTAAATAACTTAAGTACCTGTCTAAGGGATTAGACGCACGTCTCTCGAAATCACGTCAGAGAATAAATATACTCGAGATTGTGGCTGACGTCAAGATTCAGGAAATATACCAGCGTTATCGTAACGAGCAAAATTTGTCAGGCATTCCAAGGAAAATTAACGATGGGGTCGTGATACTTGGTAATCAATGATTAATAATTAATTAGGCATGACGAGGCACGTCCGGGTTGTAATAAAGTCTCCCCCTTTTTCAATGCCGAACAAACGTGCTTTGCTTCACTTTTCAAAATCAACTGTCGATCGATCTCACTGGCCTCTCTCCCTCTCTCTATCTCTCTCTCTCTCTAGTCGGTCCTATTATATTTTGTAATTACGAAGCTTGTTATAATACTTTCGTGATTGCTTTTTAAATAATCCCGGCATTCGTTAGCGGACCAAAACACATTGCAAACATAAAAATTCTCTTCTTCCGTACAGCTATAAAACTGACGCTATACAACCTGTTCATTATTTAGGTATTACATTACATTCAGAATACACAAAGGCGACTGCCATAATTCTTCTTCAGTTCAAACGTTCGACGCTCATCACTTAATTGGAAATATTAAAAATTCTGAACATATATAATGCCGGAGCGTGTACGAGGAGCATCAACAAACGACAAGACCTCATATGATGGGAACACCTCACTGTATTCAATAAGATAGTTGAGCGCACGTTAATAGGACACAAATTGAATGCAGGAGAAGGCGACAGCCAACCCCTTTAAATTTGAATTTTATTTTTATCGCCTCTTTGGGCGGATTTTAATATACGTCGAGGGGACGGTGACGGGGCGACTGGAGCCCCACGATAATCCGCGAATAAATTCAACGGCACCGAGCTTTCTGACAGGAGCGTAATTTATGGGGACGTCCGTCGCGCTTGGAAACTTGGGAATTTTCATGGACCGGGATCGTGTCAGAACATGTCATACTCTTAAGATGATATTGCCGACATTTTTTCGAGCTGTCTAATTTAACATTACCTTCCAACCTTAGCACCAGCACAACGATGCCGTTAAGCCCGACGATCTTGTCGCTCCTGGTCAACAGAATCCCCCAAAAATGATCCTGCAGCCCGCTGTCGACGATATTCCAAAATTATACGTAAATCCACCGCCACTGCATGACCGCACTAATGATCCGGAGGTGAACCATAAAAAAAAAAAGATGAAACTCACTCTGTGGTATAGATATTACTCGGTTTAACCACGACCAAAATGATGTTCGCGGCTTTATTAATCACTCAGCCATAAACCAGGGACGGTAGGGGATCAAATATACGGTAGAGTTGCACCGTATCGATGAAAATGTCTTATTGTTGAGTGTAAAAAAAATTGCGTGGCACGTCAATAAGAAGCTATACCTACCCGATGAAATTGAACACCAAAAGAAATCTATAACAAGGTATGAATGGCCGAAAGGGTAACCCTCAAAGGTAACAACACTCTACCCCTAGAAAAAGTGGAAATTTTCTTTTTCACATAAAAAGAACTCTGACTGTGCTGTCAGAGGAGTGAGCGGGAACACTCGGATTCATAAGCTGGGGTTGAGAATGCGATACGGCATAGCGGAACGGTGAGTCGTGATCCTGGATGAGATGTGAGGCAGAGTAAAGTACTTTTTACCGCAGATGGTGTCAGCTTGCTTAAACGCAATGTCGTCAGTCAGTAAGCGACCTACCATGGAGTACTTTAACAACATGGCAGCCCTGACGTCGCGAAGCTTGCAGATATACATGTATGCGGGCATTTTATACTCACATTATGTACTATGCAAGTTTGAATGGGAAGAGAAAACGTGTAATGATTACCTCGTTGGATACTTATCACAGCTTCAAGATAAGAATGAAGGACGAGCGAAGGGGACAACGGATAAAGAGTCGAACAATCGGAGTCGAGTGAAGAGGATTGAAGTTCAACGAACACTCCGGGATGTCTTTAGTTCTACGATCAAGATTCCCTTCCGTTGTTTGAAGTTGCTGCGCGGCAATTTTCCATACCATCATCCTTCAGCGAACCCGGAGGCCATGAGAGATGGAATAATATTAGGGCTTCCACAGAGCCTGAGCTTCTCACTGCGCCTAACTCCAGAATTTACAAGATTCCTTAACGAGCGAAGTATCTCAAGACCAATTACGGATTGTGTCGCGGTACGTAATCGATACATATTCACAAAGCGAAAACTTCGGGCCGGAGTAATCCCACGATGATATACGTACATTGACGGTAACAAAGTAATTGTCTCGCAGACGCCAGACCAGGTTCCATGTACAATATACCTACAATCGTATATGATGTACGAGGCAGTACCTTTTATGACAATTGGTCGAGTCTTTACCGCAAGTAATCAAGCAGAAAACTAATTTTGTCATATATCCTCTCGTAACATAGTACATACAACACGGAGGTGCAACTGTTGCGAAACGCTGAAACGCTCCGTTCTACTTGCCCAACATTTGTTGCACTGTGCCTGCAACTTGATGAAATTTGAATACGACCGAAGGGGGGCTGATTACGGAAGAGAGGAAGGGACCATGGGCTATCGAGGACGTTGGAGACGTCCACGAGGTCGTCGAGGGCATCAAACTCAAACATGATATGTAGATATTATTATACCTACGTATATCTATACACATGACTGTATAAGACACATGTGTGAAGTAGTCATATAGTATATTTTCATGTGTAGAGCTATAGTACTGATGCAGTAAAACTCCCGTACATACCATTCTATCTCGAGGTGTTCCCCGTAGTTATTTCGCTGCGTGACGCGGGTAGCACTTTCCAAGACTATGACTACAATGGTATGTAATGTATATGCTGCACTGGTCTGACGGCAGCGTCATCAACGCGATAGCCCAAGCTGCGACCGGAAGACGTAGGGTTGAGTGGAATCGTAGGTGAAATCAAAAGCTTTTCAGTGTTGACACGAAGTGGGACTGGATTTCATTATCGTAAATGGGGTAAAATACAAAAGCTCTGGCAACCGGTGTAACGCGTATAGCCAGCTATCATGTGTCTTAAATTGAAAAGGGTCCAGAAGTGCGTATTTTAGAGGGACGTGGAGGAACAATTTTTTTCCTTCCCTCAGAGCCTCCTCCTTATATTATATGTATTATTTATTCGTTTTTTTTTTTTCTTTCTTTTTTTCTTTCTTTCTTCTTCTCTATTTTTTATCCCAGGCGAAGACAGCCGTATCTCCTGAAATGTAAATTTACAGAGGACGCAAAGGTTACCGGTTACTATACAGAGCATATGAATGTTTATTTTCTCCTTGTATTTTTCGCGAAATTTCAACGTTTCTCCATAATCTTGTAAAACCTCGCGCCACGTTTTCTGTGTCTTGCTAAACCGTGACTGAGAGCTTCACTCTTTTATCTCAACCACGTATCTTATTCACGGATAAATAACCGATTCGGTAAGACATAAGGCGACGATATTTTACCTCTGAAAGATTTTTTGTATCTTTTTTTTGTATCTTTCTTTAGGAACCTCGTCAATCTCAATGCTTACCAATCAGTACAAATGTCAACGCATGCAAATTGAAATTACGGCCGAAACCAACACACGCGTGTCATTCCATGATATCACGTAACGATTCAATTCGATCATTCATAGTATCACATTTATATTCAGCAATACATGATATGAGATACAAGCACATATTATACCAACATATGTGAGACTGGTTTCAAATTTGACACACGTCGCTCTCTGGCAGCATCATATTCCCAATGATGAACGTAATTGAAACCTTTTCAATTTACCTTCATTATTGGTTTACAATCATCTGACTGACTGACACCTGATCTTTCCAATGGGGAATACCTTTAGTCAAGCACGCGACGCACTACGGCAGGTGGTTCCTTCGAAGTACATATGGGAAAGAGGGACTTGTCTGACCCGTTTCGTTTTATGCTCGAGTGGGCAAGCTTTATCCAGAGAGTCGATGTGATGGAGTTCGATAGCTAGATGCAGGAGAGAGGGAACAGCTTCTGCGGATAAAAAAAAAGGCCAGTAGTAGTAAGTAAGTTATAGTGGGACTTTAGGACCAGGACGGCGGAAAGTTCCTGGCTAAACCAAGGGTTGATTGCTTTTTTGTCCCCGAACCCATTCCAGTTGGTTGAAGGGGTCGCCTTACTTCGAGCACTGATATGCACAACGATCTTGGTCGACGTATAAGACGTTCCTTATTTTCGAAGACCCTTGAACTTGTCGATTTTCCAATGGATCGCCGCGCAGTGACCGTTACAAGGACGAAGAGTGATTTGAAATGCCACAGGGAGACTCTGACGAGATTTTCTGTACAGGAGACTGGCCTTTTTCGTTTACCGGAATTTTATTTCAACCGTATTTTACGAAGCCTTGCCCAATTTGAGTGTTGTTTCGTTTTTAGCTATGTCATGTCGAGACCCGAACAAGTTCCTCGGCCTGGATAAAATCGAGAGACACAAGTCTTTGTCTGTCAGCCCAAGGGATAACGTGCTCAAGTATATGATAACTCAATTTTTGTGTCAAGGGGTCTTCTTCAAGTTTTATACATACATAAGAAAGGTAGAGTTTGAAATTGAACAAGAGCAGAACGAGAAAAAAATCTTCATGCGTTACAGTCTAAGTGTAGAAAAAAAAATAGATAAAAAAATATAGGATATATATCTGGCAATTTCGAAAACATTTCGGAACCCAACTGACGACTCTTTTCAACAATATTCGTGTCATATGTATACGGATTAAGTTAACAAGCAGGGCTATGGGGCTATATAACAACGCGGCACTATAACTCAACGTTGAACAAATCCACGCTGTAATTGAGACAGCAATTAAAATAATCACAGTCTTCAAAACTAGAAGGAAGGGCGAGCTGTGCAATATGTGTTTAAAGCACGTAATTTCAGCGGCTGGTAGTACGACAATGTTCAACCCGAAAAGAGGGCTCGTTATCTCAACGTAGAAGGCTCAGACAAGCAGCCTCATTTGTCACGCGCTGACCTCCCTCGACGCGTCCTCTTCTTCTTGTCACGCTTCTACCATCTCGCTTCCAGGTAGCTACGGTTCTAACATAGGTACCTACTTCAGAGCAGTAAAACTCAAAGTACCTCTGCCACCCTCATATATACATATTATACCTTTACCCATATAAATATAATTTCGTCTTACCCCTAAAGCAAAGAGTGAACTGAAGTTCATATGCAGAATGGCACGGCCCGCTTACGCTATTATTACGCTATTAATGGATGATTTACTCAGAATGCTTGATACAGGTTGGCAAATACAATTGTTTATATTCCACAAAGTAGGTAAACGAACCTTTGCTACATACACATGTAGTTCACCGAGCGCTACGTATATCATAGAAACCCCGCGACCACCAGGAGTCTTCTGGTACGAACAGAAGGGCACCAGCCCTAGGCTATGAAGCGACGCCATAGGCTATATCGTGTTGAAGCTGCCATGCTAATGTATACTCCATTAACCCTGGTTTTACGTAACACAAACAGCCTACTTTAACCTCGTACACACGCACAATGTGAAGTATGTGCCGTCTACTCGGGTTATATCATCCTCCGTTACAACCCCTGTGCTATATTATAAGCTCCGAAACCCGGATGATGTTATTATATATTAATTAATAATTATCACCCTCGCGATCGCTAAGGCTATAATATATTTCATTTATTCCGCAGTATATTGCGACGTTTGATTGCCAATTATTCAATTACTTTCGAAGTCGTAGGATGTGTAATGGATTGGAAGGTAAGGAAAAAAGATCCTGCACGAAAAAGTTTGGAGCTTTTCGAAAGCAAGTTTTGAGATTTCTGTACTACTTGGATTTAAGTAGTTCAACTGATGCGTCTTCATGGAATTTTCGGAGATCTTCCTGATTATGGTTAGTCCTGCAATGGCGGCTACCGACGCCCAACATCCGACACTGAGGACGCCTAGGCGTCTCTGAGTCTAGACGAAAGTATTGGCGGCCGACGGTGGCAGAGTCTGCTTGGAGGATCAGTATCCAAGCTCCAGGCAAACTGTCACAACTGTTCGAGAGAATCTAGTTATAGTAAAGACAAGTGACGGGAGGTTGACAGTATCGTTCTTTAATTTTCTCAGTAAGGTCGACTAAAGGTGTGTAGAATTTCAATTCGCGTGCGTCAGAGCGTGTTATTGTGCTTCATGGGTGTGGTAAATGACAGAATAACAAGGAATTGCCCAAAGCTCAAAATGGTTCTCTGCTATTATAAACTAGTCACTTTGCTACCCTTATCGCGGCTTTTCATTCTCCAGAAGTTTAAATGTTACACGTGTTTCGGATCCCGGAACGAATGCACGTAACAACATAAATTGAAAACGTGCATCGTAAATTAATTACAAATGCAATTGATTAATCATATCGCTGACTAGCAATCCAAGAGAACCATTCAGAGCACGTGAAAACCTGTTCGTTTCGCGATAATTAAAGCTCAGGATGAACGAATGTGGAACTTGTAAAAGCCACGCAGGTAGACCGTGTACTATTCCACTAGCATGCTCGGAGCTCGGAGTACCGTATCGATAAGTCATCAGCTTGTGGCTACGTAGAGTGCATATCTTACAAGAGAGTATCGAGCCTTTCTCGAATTAAATCTGATTTCACGTACGACCGATATTATTTCTTCGTTGAAATTCCCGAAGCGTGCGAGATGGCTTCGTCGGTGGATGAAACTCGGGATTACCGCGCGAAATAGGTTTGCTTGGGTATATACATTGCAATTACAATACTCATCCGCTACTCGGGGCTTTCGTATCTAAGGTTTCGTCAGAAAATTTCATTTCAATATACAGGTGATCATTTACGATATCCTCACTACCTCGCTTCAGTGGTCGAATGATACGGGGCTGAAAAATCGGACCGTCTTTGCGGTTCAAGACATCAGAAGTAATTGAAGATAGGCTGCGTCTTCTGATAATTTCTGTAATTCAACATTTCAGGCTGAAGGTGATCAGTAAAAATGGGCTTGCTAAGATTCGAAATCATTATGAATAATCCGCACGGAATTTATTACGCCGGCTATCCGGTTATCGGTAATGTTCACATAGACGTAGACTCGCCGAAAAAAGTTCGAGGTAATCAATCGTTAAAGTATGAAACGATAAGACATTGATATAATTTCACTCGTTTCGCCGCTTTTTTTCATTCTTCCAACAGGGATTGAAATTAGGTACAAAGGGGAGGCCAAGGTGCGCTGGAAACCCGAGGGTGGAAATCAGATACGCAAAGCCAATGAAACGTACTTGGATATCAAGTGTATCATTTTCGGAGGTAAGTCCGCACTCCAGTTCACCATGGAAAATACACCTTGCGACTTTCGACATTTTTTTACTTTGTTCCCTTAGATGGAGAAAACGAATTTGAAATCCCGGAAGGGAGTCACGTGTATCCATTCTCCTGGATGCTCCCGGCAGAAATCCCCTGCAGCTTCGAGAGCTTATACGGTCGTGTTCGTTACACCATCAAGGCAGTCATCGACCGACCATGGAAGTTCGACCACGTTATTAAAGTTCCGTTCGCCGTTGTGCCGATTCTTGATCTTAATCATGACCCACTTTCGGCGGTGAGATAATGATGAAAAAATATTAATCTCTTTAAAGATATGTCTGAATACTAGCTATCATCTTATCCGATGAGTTTTTGTACAGGAACCAATAGATGAAGAGAATCATAAAACATTTTGGGGGCATTCGGAGCCCCTGCATATGGCCGTTTCGCTTCCTGTCCGCGGCTACGTACCAGGTCAAAATATACCAATTAAAGCAAAGCTGAGAAATATGTCAGGCGTGGACGTTGAAAAATTAAGAGTAGTTATGAAAAAGGTGAGTTCCGTTGAATTAATTACAACTTTGACGCTGCTGTAGATCGAAGTAAAACATTGGCAAAATTGAAACTCACACAGAAGTGTTCTGCACTCTTGGGAAAGTTTCACTAAGAATAACATTGATACCTCCGTTAAAAAAAAGTCAACAGACTTTACTTTAGGGTAGCTCGTGTCAATCATGTATAATGATTGTTAATTATAGCAGTTCAAACGAAGCATTGTGACAAAGAATCACTTCAGGACTCTCGTGATCAGCTCGTTTATTTGTCAAATCATTAAGCCTTTCTGTACATGAAATCATGCAATCATTCAAACAAAAATTATTGTACAAAAAAATTTCTTGACAATTTTCGCAGCTGGTTACGTTTCATGCTTCGGGAGACTCGCGGACGAGAAAGGAAGTGATAGAAGATTTTGAGGTAAACGTCAACGAGGGTCAAGAACTAGTTCTGATCAACCTGAAATTACCCTCGCTCCCACCATCAGGCCTGCGCTTCTGTAAGATCATCGACATCGACTATAAACTCAAGGTTTGGGTTAAATCTCCGTAAAAAGGTATTTTTCCTTTTCGCAGTCGATCCCCTGCAATTGGAGGATTTTTAAAGATAGAATATGACTGATGGATTCTCTTGTGGAAATAACTGATCAATAAAGTTTCGAAATCATTGATCTTTTCGTAGGTCGAGGCAAGGGTTGAAGGATGGTATAACAAAAATCTCAAAGTTAGAATGGACATTTTAATTGGTACCATACCACTTCTCACTTACCAAGTGCCTCAACACACGGGTTCAACGTCTGCTCTGGGCTTCAGGGATGAAGCTTTTTCCTTGCCAAGCGCTCCAAATCAGGAGGAACCTCAACAGGAAACCTTTGTGTTCCCGAGCGAAATAGATGAATATTCTTCCAGCTTACGTGAGTCGAAAATTAAAGGACTTTCACGATCGCGAGTAACCATAGACAGAGTTCATGTAATCCTGATTGCAGTGCTTGCATGCGCTCAATCGCTCAACTCTTGATGACGGATTCGTTTAATCAATAATACCTTTGTGGTGAGCCAATGAGGCATATTATGCATTCTCATGTGCGACTTGGATTTGTCAATTTGAAGCGAGAATATAGGTCGAAGTTCTTCTTTAGAGATCTTTATTTTCACATTGGTTCAGAGAAGATTTATGTAATTAATAGACTGTGACCGAACACATAAATTTGTTACAGCAAAATGCACTTTTGAACAATGCAAAAACTACAAACCGTCCAAACGCGAAAAGGACGAATCACCAGGTGAAGACTCTGACGGGGACAGTGATGCAGAAATTGCCTCGTCCTTTGATCCGAAGTATACGGTGTACGAGTTTGAACCAGCCACACCCACCAATTAACGCCAAATAAATTATACGATTCAAACTCTTCAGCTTAATTATATTTATAAGTATATGTATCGTCCAGTATAGATAATCATTTGCTTGTCATAATAATACAGTGTCGTGTGTAATACCATTGCAAAGGATATTCAGAAATAATTACATTCGTCATCGTTGAAGTTACTTCGTTCCATGACAATTGAAGCAATAGCTTCTTCGTCATCTATAGCCTATTTTCAACCTGATAAAATCTATGCAGAACTGTACGAAATAATGGGCATTGCAAGCTCAATAAATCCATATAACAAGTTTCAACCCCATATACTCGTCATACGATACCTACGTGTAAGCTTTTGTCGGATAAAATTATTTCCAACTGACAATAGGTATTTCCATGAGGATAAAAGTAATACCTTTTTAAAATCCAGCAACGCAAACGACTACTAATGGATGTTGGTTATCACAATACCTGCCTCGTCAATTTCAACTCATAAAATCTAGCAGTATTTACTGGGAAGTTGAAACGATATTCGATCCCGTAGAACCGGAATTTTTTACTACTGATGATTAATGACAGAAAATTAGCTATGAATCAAACTGAGTCTGACCATTTTCGCCGGACTTGTAATACCGAATCCCTTGTATAATTGATGTTAATTACAAAGGTACCACATAAGATTATACACCCTGCAGAATCGGATTCAAAAAATTCAGCTGACATTAAAGTCGACGTAAGAGGTATATCAATATCATTGCAATTATGGGTTGCGAAGAAGGCAATACACAATATACCTATATGTGCGCATAAAAGGCAAGAATAAAGTTTGCGAAGAATGGAGTCTACACTCTACAGAATTGTAGAGCCTCGGTGAAGTCACGAGTTCCTGTGGTAATATTTTCAATCTGTGCTGGCCATCCCATACCACAAAGTACCTTTAACGGTCTCAGGTAAAGAGGATTTAGTAGTTCATATAACTCGATTATGAAGAACAGAATTTGTTGACCAAGGTGTGCATCGTAAATTCCCTTATTGTTGGAATCTGAACAATATAAGTACGATAAGGCAATGTTTGCCAGACAATGGAGATCCGTTAAGACCTGTACATTACCAAGCCGCAAGAGACAAGTTAAATCCTACCTGAATATCGCGCACCTTGTGTAAGCGTACTATTTAACCCTTGAAAATGATCTTAGATCCTAGGCGACAAACAATCCAGCTTTGTAATTTTCAGCCCACCTAAAACGACTCTTCATATTAATTGTCGAGTAAGATTTAAGATATGATCACAGTGTACAAAGACGAGTCGATTGCCATTTGATCAAATAGACGCTTTTCACTTTCCACTTCTACCCTCTGCTCCTGCAGAGCGTGTCGCTTTCGTATACCCGTCGTTAAGCTGCGAGCGTTAGGCTACTGAAATTAAATGAAACCATAAATTCCTTCTAAATAGCATTTAGTAGAGGGAATTACCTGGCATCGCCCACAAAGCTAGGTATACCTACCGTAAGCTCGACCCACCATTGGACCAAGCACAAACGTTTGCTCAAAGTCTGCAGAAACAATTCGAGCTTTGGGGAAAAACGTAGATTCGAAGCTGGTCAAAAGTTCAAAGAAATTCAATGTTGATATTTGAACTGTTGTGTGTATCATCCATCGTATTGCTTGGGAGATAACCCCTTGTCTATCTACTCATTCTTGTTTTGCTTGCACGCCATCAGACAGAAAGCTTTTTGAATTTTTCCGGACTCTCGTATAGGGTTTCATAAAATCATGACATTTCCAGTGCAGCAAATTCGCAATCTTGAATTGGACTGGGGTTCTCTGTATCTGTCTAGCTTTACAGCCTTTCTGTAAGGAAACCTTTTACGATGGATGTGCAACGGTAAACAACTCGTAGAAAGAGAAACGCGGACGGAGTGATCTATGCGAGGGGAGTTGAAGAAAAGGGCTCAGTCATTGTTTCGGCAATGTTTCAACGATTCGTCCAATTCGAAGAATTCGACGTTTCAATTCGGAAACCAAGGAATCTCTGAATCGAGTTGCTTCGATCACAATCCTGCGTGCACATCCGTTTCTGGGTGATTCCTAACAAATAGACATACGGGTAGAGGAAAAGGAGAGAAGGGTGGCTACAGTGGTATGAAACACCATCAATCGAGCATGGAGTCGGTGTACACGAATTGTTCCCTCATTTCGTCAAGGGAATGAATTTCCATAGACACGTACTTTCATCAACACTTTGTCAAGTTTTTGATGTTATTGTCTAACTGGCGTACATATAATTAACCGCAATTAATACAGCAAACGTCGCGCTGAAGCGATGCGGTAAACTGGTACTCATACGTTCACAGTACCTCGCATGTTGTCTCGCCAAATGCCAGTTACCAGCTTTTACCAGACTATTGCAGCTAGCTTTTTAAACTCCGCGGATCTTCTCGGGTGAAACAGAAGGAAGTGTTTGTAACGTTTCCCTAGAGGATCGATTCAATTTACCTCTCTCATCTCGGCCTCTGTTCTCCATTCCATATAGCCTGTGCTGTTTTCTTGACTCCAATGGTTCAAAGCGGAACCACGGAATTCCCTTCAGCGCCGTGCCGTGCAGTCTACCATACCCGTGTATGTACGTATGGTAAACTCTGAACGGAACCGTTTCTTTATTTCATTCTTTCTTCTTCCCTTCTTTCTATCTTTCCTTCCTTCCTTCCTTCCTTCCTTCCTTCCTTCCTTCCTTCCGTCCTTCTTTATTTCTTTCTTTTTCTCTTACGCACTTTCTCGCTTACCCTTCCTGCCTTCACTCCTCAAGATTTTCTCAGGCTCGGTGAAGCTCCGAGCCAGATCAAACCACCCCTATTTACCTCCTAGGAAAATATACCACCGACGTTTTATGAGCATCCAAGTAAACACGCGCGGCTACCCTGGAAGTGTTTCAACCTTACGCCCTTATTCGTCGACCTTAAATTAAGCTCATTTTGTTAGAGGCAAAATTGCGCGTTTCTCCTGGAGTATTTATATCCGACGTCTTTGTAAATGGTTTCATCTAAATTCAAATTAATTATACATCTCTGAATCATTGATTCTTCATGCCCCTCGGTTGGAACCATTCGATCCGTCTTCAGGAATAAAATTTTTATCGAATTATCTGCTGCAGACATGACACTGTTGTGTTCGGTACCTACCTATACTGGTACTGCTTCAACCGGTAACATCAGTTCGAAAACTTTTGGGGTAAGGGATTGCAAATTTTCGTCATCGTTATTATTATTAGAATTTTTCTTTTTCTGTGAATATTTTTCGGTGCTTTATGGAAGTTTAATTCATTTCACTCGCAAGGGTGTACCCAACCCTTTTTTGCACGTTACGCTTGAGTGTTAGTTTTTTTTTCCGGAATAATTCTCACTTCGGGACGTTACTTTATAGACGTCATAAATTTCCTGGGAGAGTTGAAAGCATGCCAACTTTGGAATCTATGCATATATAATCTTTTTATACGAACCCATAAGAGCGCTTTCGCGGAAGAATCAAGTATTGGTAACCAAACGTGCTAAAATATAGATCCTCAAAAAGATCAAGGATACCCAACTGTAGCCGTTTGCACCACCGTATCTCCTTTATCTTATTTTTTTTTTTTATAGGCGAAACACCGACTCTACGAGTTAGAGTCAAATGGAATGTAGTGTAGGTATAAAATACTCCGTTTATTACAGCCTATTTTCACATCCCTTTTTTCCTGTCTCAACCCGCAGCCAGTATTTGCCCAGCTTCGATCCACACAATTAAATATGAATGATAAGTATTCGCACTTAATGGTACGATTTCGTCTTCTCATTAACTCGGTTGTTCGTATCAGTGGGTATAGAATCGATTGAATAAAAAAAGCAACAGCCAAAACTCCAGTAATAAAATCCCTCAAACTATTTATCAGAATAAATGGTGGTTTTGCCGCCGAAGTTACACACGCGTGTTCACTTGAATATGAAAATCTGGTACTTGGACGTGACAAGAAAAAAAAACACCACCACTTCAGAATCACTTAAGCCAAGGCTCTCCGCAGATATCTTCGAATATCTGCGAATATTGAATATAAATCTATCATCGATCAAAATCTGTATTTCTGAGCAATTTCAACTATTTTCTCACACCAAGAAAGTGTTAAGGCTCGCAATGCGAGTCAATTGTTCATAAGTGATAACCACTTATCAAAGTCAATTCACAAGGTGCATTGTACTTCTATGAAAAATTTCATGACTTGGACAGTAAATATACGGTCTGAAATGTCTTACGACTAAACATTAAAAACTTTTTACCCGTTGTTAACGCGCGTCGCCACTGAGAGAAACTTACTTAGATTTTCTATTTTTTTTCTTTTTTCTTCTTCCTGCACCTCCTCCCTTAGCTCTTCTTTTCTCTTCTATATATATATTTTTTTTTTTTTGTTCAGTCACAGCATTGTCGAGACAAAAGTCTACACATAACAGCGCGTCAGATTGTCCCCTTTTCTCTAATTCCTCAAGTAGCTTTTATTGTGAATCTTTATCGTGGTCGTGCTAATTTAACATTACAGGTACGCAGACCGTTGTGTCGTGTTTTCCTCGTATAAATCAAGGTGCTTTCCAGACAAATACGTGCTCGTTGAAACTTAACTAAGCTCGCGTGAGCCGTGT
Organism: Tenthredo livida; assembly: GCA_963992785.1. Lineage (NCBI taxonomy): Eukaryota > Metazoa > Arthropoda > Insecta > Hymenoptera > Tenthredinidae > Tenthredo > Tenthredo livida. The sequence continues at coordinate 22,136,591 of OZ023068.1, forward strand.
CGTATTCCATAAGTTACTTTATTTTACACCACTAACGTCAACGTCCACACCATAATTGTTATTATGATTGTCACGCGAGGTTAAGTGCCCTTACGTTTATACTATCTCAAGAAACGGTTAGGCTAAGGAGCGTGGTGAATTTATTATGGAAGTATAAAATGACAAGAATAATCTTCCTCGTCTTCTTCGTCTTCTTCTTTTACCTCCTTTCTTTTTAGGTACTTTTAAAGAACAAGACTAATTGTCGGCTGTAACGAGACGTTGCTACGTGAGCAAATATACAGAAGAAGAACTAGAGTGAATAACAGTAACGTCTTCACGGCAACAAATAATTATGGAAAATTCAGATTCGCTTGGATTAAGCCATATTCGGAGATATTTAGCATAGAATGATTTACTACACGCGTTGCATCAAACAAACACAAGCATTGTGAATCGCTGCTTTCGGGTATTCAATTAATTGCTGAATAAATATCACACAGGAGAAATAACAAAATATGTCAAATTTGTATAATTTTCAAAAATTTTGTTTCCGTATAATTCGATGAATTATTTTCATAAGTTTGAAAATTTTTGTCGTCTGATAATATAATATATTGTTCACTTTTTTCCCTTCTTTCCCTTCTTAGAATTTTTACCCTTTTTTCCACCCCCGGCGCCTTTTTTTTGTACAATTGTGATGATGGGTGGCGTGGGGCCTGGATCTGGCCATGGAATATAATTCCTAGGCGTCTTAAACTCGATCTCTAAGCTATTTTTCATGTCATCTGCGTTGAGATACTGTCGTGTTGACCTTAGCAAAAAGATTTCTTCGTCCGGTCTCTTGGCCGGGGCTAATTTATTTGGAATTACATTGACCTTGACACATCCATTTCTGCACTTTTTTCCTAAAAACGAACATGATGAGGTAAATAAATTATGGGTCACAGACCGAAGTTAAACACGCTTATAGATCTCATTCATCAATACAACAAAAGATGCAGAAAGCTGAGGCAGAAAGATTGGATTTCAAAGATATCATTCGAACAAAGCAATGATTAAGAAGAAGCGATTTTTCCTCCCCAACGTTTACGAGCGCTGAAACTAAGTTCCCCTGCAGTGGCGAAAGCGCCACATAAAAGTGATCGTGGTCGCCGATTTATCACCTTCTATCCTCCGTCTCTCCGTCACCCGCTGCGAAAGCGGTAAGCCTCAATTACGAGCCCAGGAAAAGTCCAGCTTTTCGAGAAACACTCCACAAACGCAACTTAATCTTCATGTTTATTGCTCGTTTACTTAGGGTAATATCAAAACACGAAAAAAGGAGATAAATTGCGAAGACTAGCAAGGAAAAAAAAGTTCCAAATTCATATCTTAGAATCTCACCGTTCGAATCGGCGCACGAGACATCAAACTCATTACCCCTTCCTTGCTCTTGCCCCTTCCCCTGCTCTCCAATCGGTTCAATATTGCCAATGTTCTTTGCTACTTTAATACTCATTATGTTGTTATCGATCTCGTGGGAAACCTCATCGTACGGTGGCTGGGCTGCTTCAGGGGGGCAAATTGGATGGATACATTTTGGACAGCAGCCACATTTCGTCATGATGAACTAACTCGTGTAAATAGATTTTGATAATTAAATAAGAACGCCAAAGAAGGGAGAAATTGACTTGTGTCCGGTCGAAAAATATTCTATCTAAATAGTGTTTTGTGTGAAATTTTAGAATTTTTAAAAATTTTGATGATGTATGTTTAAGAGGTTTTGTTCAAAAATGTCCAGAGCCTTCTTTGCTCTCGCTTCATTAGATTTAACAAATGAGTTTGGAAACGAATGGTTTACGAAAAATAATCCATTTGATTGATTCGTAAAAAGTTAACATGCGAATAAATGTGACTTCTTATCGGTGAGAAGGCTTGAAATGTGAGAGAAACTTTGTATTTATAGTTGGTAGAACGATAAAATTGATCTAGGGTAAATACGAGGCCAGAACAAATGTGGAAAGGGAAAAGTATAATAAAACTGGTCACACTTTAAGGGCACTTTTGTGACCAGACTGAGGCATGAGGGATGAGTTATGTTCATAGATATACATATACCTATATGTGTAGCTATGTATTCCGGAATTGAAAGCATGTAGGGGAAGATACGATAGAATTGAAGGGCCGTGGTGACAAAGTGATTCATTTGTCTGACAATGAGTGGAGCACCTTAGTCATCAGCTATAACAATATAGAATCATACAATCGTTCTCACTTATATGAAAAGTCTAGAGCTTGTTTAGCTATATACATAAAACAAATCATAGAAAGAGAGAAGATCTATCTTTGAAACATGTCACGCAGAAAGAAGGGACCTCAGGTTTTGTAAATTCATTAATGCGTACCTATAATGCAGTTTAACTAATTGATATTTATCTCAAATTGCAGAATTTACTAATTAATATGTATTTCAAATTGGGATAAATATCATGAATATTCATTAGCCCATTAGCAAATGAGCCAAAATCACGAAGATATGCTGCCTGGTCAATGCGATACAGAATGCCTTATCGAGCAGTAATTACCAATGTCATAAGACGCCGGTCGAGAGTGGATTGTTACCCGTCTGACAGTGAGTTTGAAACTCGAAGGTTGAGACGGAGGCTGAGCTAAATTTCCTCGCGAAACTTGGTAATCGTGTACCACGATGAACTGAGACAATCTGAAGTGTTCTAAGTTGATCGTCAATTGAAACAATTGGCTCAAACTTTCCGAATGCAGAAACGTATAAACAACTCGACGGCTGCGTGGAATAACCGGCTATCTCAGAGTCCGGTTGAAAAAGCGGCTATCTCAGAATCCGGTTGAAAAAGCGGCTATCTCAGAATCCATTCGAAAAAGCGACTGTTGCCTATATTATTCATATAGGCACAGGCCGCTTTTTCGAATGGATTCTGAGATAGCCGCTTTTTCAACCGGATTCTGAGATAGCCGCTTTTTCAACCGGACTCTGAGATAGCCGGTTATTCCACGCAGCCGTCGAACTGGCTAATTGAATCACGTCTCTGAAATATCTATAGCTTCTATAGGATTCATTGCCAACTGATATATCGACTTACAAAACGTCTCGACGGTGGTAAGTTATGGACTCAAAGGGCTACAACATTATATTAATTGAGTTCCCGTCTGCTTTTCATCATTACGAAATACAAGATCGAACGATGATTGAACTTAAATAATCACAATGATTTTCCGAGAACTAGTTCCAGTTGAATTTCCGCAATAAAAATGCATACAATCATAAAGAAAAGTGAGGAAATGTAATTCCTCTGAAATTATACATCCTGCCATTTTTCTCGGTGTGTATAATTTATAGATGGTTTGTAAGGCTGCAGGGTATTACTGATACAGTGAGAAATAGTCCCCTCGGTTAAGTCTGGAGAGAAGCTTCGAGTACCTTTCAATAGATACTCCTCAAAAGTACTGAGAGGTGTCCGGAATACTTTAAAGACCTCGTCGCATAGCATCGCCTCTTTCGCGTTCAGGTAATGAAAAGGTATTGATAAAATTCATAAAACTCAAGGTGTGCGTCGTTCCACGACGGCATCTCTCGTCGGAGAGAATTGAAAGGGTACTCAGTGACACTAACCGATCGAACTCTTCAGATACAAGAAGCAACAGGATTGTGGGTGAAGAAAAAATGAGATGGGGAGAAAAGAATGAAAGGAAAAAGTTGAACACAGCTATATTTTGATCGTCGTACAAACTCGAAACAGAAAGCAGAAATTTAAAACCGAAAGGGTATCTTCGGCTGGTACATTCAAGGCACGGCTTTCAACTCGTGGGTTATTTTCCACGTAAAATCACAAAAATGCTTGGACGACGTTGGCGTGAGGTCGCATATATACAACGCCACTTCAGCGCCAACTCAGCCTCGCTCGCGAATCGCTATCCACCTGGATAGAATTCCAATGAGTAAAAGACGATGGGTACGGAAAAGCGTATACCCAGCACGGTTGACATTCGCGGAAGACAACACGCGATAAATCCAAATTTTATTGAAACGTAAACGTGGGCAATTGTATAGGCATGTAGATCCTATGCGAAAAGAGAAACTGCTCCTCCTATCTACCTTTAAATCACGTTTTCTATCGTCGTATTCTTTTACCCTCGAGGATTAGAGGCAAAAATCGTGGAAATTTGAAAGGCTGAAAGAGACCGACTCTTTAAAGAAGTGGTCTCCTGTATAGGGCATTTGGAACTAATTGGTTGGTAAAAAGTTGAAAAGAAATCCAACTCTTTTCATGATGGGTCTGCTGTGGCTTTCCAAGTACGATGGCTATGTTCGATGGACATCAATTAGATCGATTGAAGTGCCATAACATGCCTGTCGAGGCTTTAGCACAACATTAAACTTCAATGGTATAGAAAGATATGTCCTACATATGAATTGATGAGATATTTCAGATTTGAGGGCTGAGGGCTGAGGAATTCACGGGCTAAACCACTGCCAATACATTTTTACGATAGAATTATTCCGGTCTCCCGTCTCCCCCAAGACACAGCTGTTCTTGTTCTTGTTAAAACATTGATTTTACCTGGTGTGAAGAGTTAATAAGCTGTCATGTATGCACCAAGGCACGTAGTCAAATGAAATTTCCAGCTCCTGCCATAAGGACTTGATGAAATTTGCAAAGGAGGAAAAATATACCCTAATTTTGCCGGGGTTTTTCTTTTTTCTCCCTCGCAGTTGTCGAGGCAAGGTCAAAGAAATTCACAGTTTCCAAGATCTTATCGATGTACTTGAGTAAATTGAACCTTGAAACCGTTCTTAAACTTAATAGAAGAATTGCCAAACTCTGGTAGTTCTCTTTATTCCCCGGCTCCATCTCGTCGTCGTTGATTTCTCGCTGCCCATTTGAAGAGCAGTATAAGAAAACAGAGAGGTACTTCAAGGGATGAACCTTTTTTTAACTACCAAGTTGCATTTGCATTGAGCGGTGCTTAAGCCGAGTGCATGAGATTATGCAAATCTTAATTCGCTCAACGGAAGAACTCATAAAATTACAGTCCTTTTCAACAATAACGCTCGAAGCTTGCACCCTGACGGAACATGCTATCCTTTTATTAGTTTTCTCTTCTTTGCTCGTCTGTTTCTGTAACGCGATATTAGGTATGTGCATATTATACACTAATATTTGCTCACGTAATTACGTTTCAAAGAATTTGAGGTGAAAGACGATTAGCCTTTTCAAATAAACGCCGCCAATGAAGGGGATCCATTTGCTGACTACGCCCTCGGACCAAGCGGATCATCTTCGTTATTAAAAATTAGGAAAAAAAAAGTTATTACAAAAAAAAAGGAAACAAAAGACCTGCAACTCCATTTATTTCATATTCAAATAGTACAATACCTGAGCGTTATATACGCTGCGCGGTATCAAAGAATTAAATTCTGGATAAAATTTCTACAATTGGCATGCGGAAGTTAATTGAAACACGTCGACAAAGGGTATAATTTGCGAAAATATCAAACGCTAATTCGATCTTGGATATACCCGAAGGTATTTATGCTCATATTCTGTATTCTATATTAATCCCTGACGGACAATGACCACGATTTTTGTCCACAGATTCAGCGCCCGTTCGTATATATGTATGTGTTCCCGTAATTGATTCTGGAATTGGCACCATGGCAAAATGGAATTTTCATTCGTAAAAAGATTTTGAAAATATGAGACTGTAGATACAAAATTCATGGGGATGGTGAGAAAGGATGAGTAGACGTCGAGAGCTCTTTGATGTTCAATTCCCATTTAAACATTTAATTAGAACTTGCCGACTTTGAAGATTCTTTAATCTGTGTTTTCCCTCACGTTAAAAGCAGTCTAGAAATTCTCGGATTACTTCCGTCGAGATTCGTTATAAAATGAATACGCAACTTGGCACTATGAACGCAGTTCTGTGTAAAAATCTGAAAAATAAACATCCAGCAACGTTCATATTTAACGTTCTACTTACCTTGCCTACAAGTTTAAAATTAAAACTGCAGGTACCGCACTCCATTCCAATTCTTGGTGAAAAAAAAAATAATGAAAAATTATAGAGTGTATCACGTTCAAAGTTACGCCGTAGAAGAGATAAAATATAATATATATAGGTATATTGAGCAACGATATCTTCTTTAACATTCGACATCCCTTGATATAAATTTCTATAGGTCGCATATACGGCTGATACAATGGCGTGGAAAAATGCGCGCTATCTTTATCCTCGCTCTTTATAGCTGAGATAGAGAAAATTTGTGACCCACGATCCCGTGAGGGTGCGAGATATAGAAAATTCATAGCATTAGAGTTTCACTGCAAGCTAACTTGCCACATATATAGCATCGATAGCATAAGACTTGATTGTTTCGAAATGCGCCTGTGATTCTCGAAATCACGTGCCCGTACGAGTCATAAATACTCAAATGAAAACCCGCATGGAAAAAGAAGCGGTACCAAACAGTTTTCAATATAATATAAGATCACACGTACTTTTCGGTGCTAATCATCCATCAGATAAGAATTAATATTCTCACTTATCACGCGAACAACGTGCAATGGGTTTACCTGTATTCTCAGTATTGACATGATATTATAACACACTAGGGTGTTTCTCACTCGGACTTTTTCCTAATTTTGATTCTTTCGCCCCCTCGATCCATTCCGAATGATTAAAAAATATATATCCGCGGTTCAGGAATTGTTTTCCCTTTAAATTCGCCAGTACCAGCGGGGTCGAAGTTTATTTATGTAAATTAGAAAAAAGGCAAAATAAGAAGCACACTAGTAGACACCTTTTTTCATCTGTAAATTGAAGTTTTTGACATTTTCTCGCTCTCTAATCATTCAAGCTTGCATTTCGTTAGAAACATTCAGTTTTATTCAGATCAAAATAATAGATCGCGGAATATAAATTGGGGAATTATAATAAATAGGAACGGATGAGGAGAATCATAAGCAAGCTGAATTTTAGAAGAGACAATTAGGGTCTTCAAAAGTAATTAAAAAAAAACTTGAACAATTATAGCATCGATGATTTTTGGGTATGATAAACTCGCGAGTTTGAACCGTAAATCGGATAAGCAGACTATGCGGAATGCAAATTAGGAAAACGAGCCATGAACTAGTAGCGATAAATGAAGATCTTATGTATTCATTATAAATTCGCTTCGAAATGATACAGTGATAGTCAGTTTCCAAAAACTGGATAATAAATAGGTATATCAGTCAGTCCATGTCAAACGAGACGAAATAAATCAAAAATCGATTACAATGATTATTAATGATGAACGTGGTGTCAGAAGCGTGACCGGCTAGACGTGGATTGACTGGCATATGTATAAAACTACTAGTAAAAGAACTCAAAAATTATGTATTCAAAATTTATTCAACGATACATTTTGCTATATAATTCATAATAATACCTCATAGTAATTACACTTGATAGCTTAATCATATAGTCATACAATCCGTCGATATAATTACACCAATCAAATATTCTTTTGCCACAAGAATCAGCTTGGTGGAAATTCGAATAATATTTCACTTACAAATTTATTCGACCTTTCTTTCATCAGATTTTTTAGACCCAGCAATAAGCTGATCAAATCAGAAGTAATTAGAAAAAAGAGACTCTGTTATCTATTTATCCATGTGATATGTTTACCAAATTTTATTCTCTATTATATAATATACTTTATTCTATATCAGCTATTGATGTAATGTCTCGAAAATTTGTTCAGACTTAATCCTATAACACAATGCTAATAGGTATATGTATGTAGAAAGTAAATCGCACGCGCATGAGTTGAAAGATATAGAACAGAGAATTTTTCACTTACGGTTTTTTCGTAACATTTTTACCGTTACGAACAGTTAAAGTATCACCATAATTCAAAAAACCACAGAAAGTTTATTGTTCTACTTGAGATATTATGGTTCTCATGGGACATATCAGTACCAGATAGTGGTAAAAGACATGACTACACACGCTGACACTGTAAATAAAACATCGGATCATTTTTTTTTTGCTACTCTATTACTCCTCGTCGACGTATGGAGGTAATTACTTTTATATAATTGGTGGTCTATAAATATCTCCCGTTCGATTACTCCCCAATTGAGTAGTATCAGAATTGCGAGTCATGTATACAGCAATACGACTTCTGTCATCAATTACAAGAGCTCCTTTCTGTTTTCTCATTTTCAATAAGGCAATAACGATCACCTGCAACAACGAACACAAATATCAATTTATTGGGTTCTCCTAATGGATTATCAAAAAATGTATGCAAATGAATTCGATCAGAGTATATATGCCGTAGATTAATTTACTGACCTTTGAGGGTTCTAATATCGAAAAACTGAACAGTAGTCCAATCCATGAGGCAAATAAATAGCGTAATCCCATTGACCAGGCATAAAATGTGGCATAAAATAATATGAAATATAGAGCCAACAATAGTACAGCTCCTAGCAATATCCATAATGGGTAAAGAAAAGTGTGTGAGAAGAAATAAGCAAATCTAATCCTTTGGAGTGCCTGAATTGGTCCCATTAGAGAAATCACCTACAAATATGTGAAGACATATCAAATAATCATCCAATGTACATAATTACAGTGATTATGTAAATATAAAGACTTGGCTATCACTTCGTCATAAACGGTTGGTTGACTATGAGCCTGAGGTACTCTGAGGGGAACTGTTCGTTTCCCAATCACTTGCTTTTCTCCTGGTTTTTTCTTATCAGATGGTATGTCAGTTCCTATTATATTAGGCTTTGCTGGTATTGGTATCACAACTTCCTCTACATATCTGTAAAAGTTTAGAAACATATTAGTCGCCAGTTTATCCAGATTTAGAAATATTCTGATTCACAACAAAAACAAAACTCAGTTTAATACAATATCTAGAAATTCACCTTGAAGAATAATCAGACGTATACGATTGCGCAGGTGCCACGTTCTTAGCTATGCTGAAGAATATACAGTTCACTGAAAATCCTACAGCAGCTGCAACGATGCCAACAATTACTTCTTCCCATTCGAACTTAAACTTTTCTGTAGTATCCGACTTCTCGGATAGAATACCGTATGTAGGAAGTGGATAAAATGCAGTAACAGATGCCATCAATACACACGTATGAACAAACGCAAGTACTACGCGTCTACGCCTTGTATTGTTCCGAGGCAGATGCCTGTATGCATTCGAAGAGTAATTTTTGGTAGAGTCTTAATACAATATATTGTACTTGGAAAATTGAATCAGATCAACGACAGAATAAACTTTTACCGCGAGCACATGCCTAGCCAAGAGTGGTAGCCAGCATCCATAATATCAGCAATAGCATTCTTCAGACGCATTTTGAATGATAATATTTCATTATTCAGCATTCTATAGCAAGACAAACCCATACGACCTGAAAAGGAATGCAGTTATCCAGTGAACACTTGGCTGTTTCCATTTTAGATATGTATACATCAACTTCGTGATAGCTGAAAGAATAGATCTCACCGTCTTTGTCAAGAGGAGTAAGCCATGTTTCGAATATGAACACACTGACGTGATGAGTCTGCACATCGTGGACAATGATTGTTCCAATATACCTTAAGTAATGAATGAATCTTGACGTTTAGGAATCAGGGAAACGCATTTATAAAGAAATAAATAATTTCAATCCACGTTATTGGTTTCATAAGGAAGATTTACCAGATAGGTCTCGGTCCCTTGTGATTATGCCACAAGTGCAGACAAAATACATCCCCAAGTGATCGAGGTGTTCGTAAAACAAAGTAATCTCTAGCCCCTCCCAGCATAACTCGCCTTTTTAATGAATGTAGAACATGTACAGAACTATTTCCTTCAGAACCCTCTAGGATCACAGCTACCTAACATAAATTTATCAAATGAATATTTAATTGTCATATGACAATAATCGATTTCCTTGCATTTATCGTACCCTTGAAGAGGTAGAGGGATCCAGATTGCCTTCAGTCTGTACTAAAACAACATAGTTGTATGTATCCTCCGCTTTATTATCACCCAGAACTATGAGCTTATCATGCTTTTTGTCTTGTCTATCCCGCATTCCACCCCATGCAAATAATCCCAAGAAGCAGGTAGTGATGTAAACCAAAAACCTGAAAAAGAAGCACTGTATGGATGAGAATTATTTTAAAATTCAAGAAGCAAGGTGCAGGTGAGAAGAATTCAGTAAACCAGCTGACCAAAATATAAGTGAGTTGTCTATAAGCTTGATAAACTGCGAAAGTCCAAACCGAGGACTTTTGATTACATTAGCAGGACGGAAAGAAGCTCCTATGGTACTCAGTCCATCGCAGTGACAGGATACAGTTGTTTCCGTTAAATCACTCTCTAGTACTTTGCAATGGTTTGTCCATCTTTTGTTTAAACTATTCCAACGTAAACATTGTGCATTGTAAGCTTTGAAACTATATGTAATATGATCTTTTGCTTTCAGCTGCTCATTCGGCTTAGGAGGTGGTTCTTTGTATAAGAATGGGTCTGGTACTGGAGAATCGATATCATGCAGCAGTGATCTTATGGTAGCCTGTTGAAATATGACTATTAATGTGATTAGATTTTACGTGAAATGCTCCAAGCAGTATAATTCCGGTTTCAATCAGATTGCAACATAGTACAAGGCTTATGCGTAGAATGTAACGTTTCAGGTATTTTAAACAGACGAAATTATTTCCGAATTCTATGCTTTTACAAACTACAGAGATATCAAATTATTCCGTGTTTTACTTGATGTGGCAATATGCCGACATAGTAAGAAGCATATTCTTCTGTGCTATTTTCAGAGTCCAAGAAAATAGACCGCTTCTGACGATTTGTTAAATTTATTTCCTCAAACTTTGGAATAGCTTTTGATTCCCAGAAATCATTGAGATCAGGTGGTGCATTTTCCTTCACTACGACTCGCAGCAAAACACCATCACCTTGGTCTTTAAATATCAAAATTGATTTGCCTCCGGTTCGGAGCTCCAGCTGGTGAATCGCAATATCTGAATCTGTATAATTCCATGTTGGCTTCAGAGCTACGCTACCTGCATGTGAATATGTTGGTTTTAAAATGGAGTCATGAGGTTCACAACATCGAATACATTAAGTACTCGTCACAATCCAGAATGATATCTACTACTGAAATGGACTTTTGCGATTGGCTAACAACCTTGAATAATCCCATGGTTTCCGAGGCTGTTTTCTTGGGGTAGTAAAAATTTAAGATCTGCTCCGTGAATAACTGGAGTTGAGGATCTTCTGTTCTCATGTCTCTGTGATGCCCCAACTCTTGCTATTCTACTTCGTGACTCTTTAACTGTATTGAAAACGTCTACTTTGATCTATAAATACGTAACGATTAAATTTAATCGTAGACGTTCACAGGCACAAATTGTACAACGAGAAATTGTGAATCAGTGCAAATTTTTCTCACGTACCAGAGGGAAATTGATATGTTCTGCACTCTTTTCCCACCAGTAAGGATTATTTTTCATAGTAATAACTTGGAGATCGTATACAGTATTGCTGTCATTGGACATGATAGACACATTAACATCGACGTAGGCAGGTAAAGTAGCTGTTTTTACACCACGATTAGTTTTTTGAATAGATATACAAATGTCTTCTGTAGGATTAGTTAAATAGTCATCTTCATGAGGTGCCATGTACCGTGCAAACAAAGAAGCGTAATCATTCATGCTGTTCATTACAGCTTCTGTTTGCTTAGCTAGCTCTATTTCTCGTTGTGCCTATATCACAAAAAATTTTACTTTTTTTCAAGTAAATGAATCATATAATATGTGAAAGCATTGAACGAGCTCAAAATCGTGATGCTGATGTTGAATATACACACCAATTCTAGCACAATTTTATCCTCTGGAAGATGTCCCCTGTGCGAGTTATCCAGCCGACGAGACAACGTTCGAACATCGTGACCTCATGGAAAATAAGGTCAATAACTCAATTAGAATCAGAATAAATAAGAATAGCATTACTTTATAAACTCAAATACTGAATCTATTGAAAGTTCTGCCATTGGAAATTGTAGAGATTAAAATATGCAATGGCATTCATCTTTTCGGAGCGAAGTACCTTGTGGCTTTTTCAATAGTAGAGAGACGGAAGTTAAGATAGTGGTACCAATATCTAGTACATCGGTTCTAACTACGGTTGTATCCTGTGACTCTTGCGTTATCTCGTGTAACATTTCAACTATATTGTCAAGAACATTTACAGCCTTTCTATTTGCATATGGTACATCTGATCTGTTCGTTAATATTCCATTGTAATCGCATTCCAGAATGGATGTTAGAGTGGAACTACAATATTTTGCTATAATAGGACTACGCAGTTCGCAATGGGACAGATATTCAACCTATGTAAACAAAGAAACTCATCAAGAATATCAGCTCTTGTTCTTTTTCTGTATCGTTTGATTATGCATCAGGATGTCATTCTCCGAAAAGATCTTCAATCACGCTCACCATAGTATCTTTGAATTGCACTATAGTATTAATCTGATCTCGGAGAATGGTGTCATGGATATCCGATCCAGACTTTCTTGATCTAATCGTATGTCTCAACTCCTGGGATAGCGTGTGAACAGAGCAGGATGCAGTGAGTATGGTTTGAAGTACGGACTGGACCTCCTGATTTGCAAGATTTGTAACTATAGCTGATGCCGTGCCTGATGAGTAGAACGTTGATTCCGAAATTAATCAAACAGTGGATAAGCAAGTATCATAGCCATTATAAGAATTTCTATAATCAAGTAAACGCTTCCAGTTTCGAAAACCATACCAAATGTCAATTTTTTAACAATTGCTAATTCATCATTCAGATTTGTATACACAGCCACAGGAAAGACTGTTATATCCTGCTCGTAAAATCCAAAATTGCCTTTGCTATCAGATGCGTAGACCCTCAACGCTGTTGAATAATCATTCTCTGGTAAGCCTGCAGCTAAAGTTATGTTATTAAATTCCCCAGAGACCTAATGGAAGACAATATTGCTAGTTTGAATCGTGCCACATAATTTCAATGACAATGAACTTGTCATTCTAATTATGAATCCATGTCTTGAATATTATCTTACATCTTTCATATAATATGATAGCCTTGACCGTATGTTACATGAGAACAGTGATTCTTTACCAGGTGATTCCTCGCTTACATCTCAGTCATTTGGGTTGCGGACCGTCATATCCCTACAATGTATATCTATATATATGATGTATATAGATATACAACTCTGTGTTCAGACGGTCTGCTACCCACATCACTGTGATGTAAGCAAGGAATCACCCGGTATACTCTTAATTCACAAAATAATAAGCGAACTACTGAGAGTTAAAAGCTATATTAAAACTCACACCAAAGCCAATCATAATAGGTTCCTCCTTCGGCAAGCGATATTGAAAGATTTCGTAAGTCACAGGTGAATAATTAGCGATGAAGCGGAAGCATTTGATTTGGAATGTAGTTATTAGAGCGTATCCTTGCGAAGGAAAAATTATACAAAATCCAACAGTCAATGCGGGATAAGTTAAAAGGTTTATTGCAGCTGTTCCCATTCGCTTTATCACATCATTTTGATTTTCTACGCTTACACTAATCTGAGGATAGTATAGAAACTCGGAATCACTACTCAAATTAGGAAATTGTAAACTTGATTTCATTGGCTCTTCGTCTTACATGACCAAACTTTGGATTCTAAAGCCAAAATACCTGGTAGATTTGGGCAGGCAATAACATGCCTGGTTTTGTCACGAAGTTATTAGCATCTGAATAGTATTTCATTTCTGCATTACTCGAATCTTGTGTATCATTGTTGTAGGAAAAAGTCCAGATATAATTCATGTTATCATTGTGATTTGGCGATATAGCTATGAGAGCCATGGGGCTGGTAGTAATCACCTTATTGCCCAAACAATTTTGCACGCATTTTATTTGTACCAACTCCGTATCCTCAGATACCACCTGTGATTCGAAATATTTATATCTGTAAGTAATCTATCAATATGAATGAAATGACGCGATATGTAATTTTTTTAAAATTCTATCAATTCCCTAAAATCAAGTACCTCGACTTGAATACTTTTTTTTGATCGGTCCTCCTCAATGGATTCGACTTTGACCGTGAATATGTAAACTCCATTCTGTTTCAAGACGTTTTGTTCAACATGTAGTACTGGTTGATTTGAAATTACGGTCGACTCATTGTCGCAAAATCCAGGAACCATGTCTTTCAAATGTAAGAATGAACATGTCCATTCAAAACGCATAGAGGCAAATGGAGAATTTGGATCATATGACTCTGAAGCATCTATTTCGAAAGATCTCGACTTGTGAACTTGCCGGATATCGCCTATATTGTTCAATTTCAGAATCAAATAACAAACAAACTGAATGATGGAACTTTCATATTATCACAGTGGGTTTATACCTCCGGAAATATGTGCTATTATATCGTCCTTGATAATTTTAAACCATGTAATTACACTCTTATTACCACCCTGAGCTGGCTCAAGCATTTCAACAGTTAAATGCAATACATAATGTCCAAACGGTAGAACGTAAGGCGGAACGTGATACTCAGAGATCAGAGTGTATATATTAGGCGATGATCTGAAATACAAGTTACTTTTGTTACATGTGGACAATCTAGTATTTCATTTTCCTATACATTGCATTATTCTAGTTGATTATCTGGTATCAAAGTTCATAAATCTGAGCTAACATATTGCAAATTATATTATATACCTTCTCGACGATTCAGGTGCATAAGCTGTGAATATATTGGACACAGCATACAAAGCCCATGAATACTTCAACCGTGTTCCTGGACAAGTAGCAGTCGATACTGAGTGTATATTAATTGAATGTCTACGCTGGTATATGGTAGCAGTGTCAGGTGTTGCAGCAGCATTTGTAAGTTTCACTGAGAACTCACAGTTCTCAGGTATTGAGACAAGCACCGTAAAGTTGTTTCTCATGGCTAAATATTGCATGTTCCATGCCGCTAGAGAAATATTGTACAATCCTTCTGTCTTGTAAGCATGTGTGTAGTTGACTACATAGAAAGTGCCGTTGTTATCAACTGGCTGGTACAAAAATGATATCAGAATATCATTCAGCTTGGTCGTCGGATGAAAATCTTCCTTGAACATCGTCACGATAGTTCCTATAAAAGCAGTTTTATAAGTAAAACAGATTCCCTGGATGCTCAAACGGTTCAGAATGAATTTAGGGCTAAGTATTAAATCGATTAAACAAGAATTCATCACATGATACAGCCAATAGAAAAAGTATAAGTTATATATCAGGAATCACACCATCGCCAAAGTCTATTATCAGTTTTGGTAGAGTTCCGATCTCTTCAAGATAAAACAGGCAGGTTGATGGAACAGATACATGTTGACTTGCATGATATATGAAACGGGGGCTGACCATTGTCGATATAACAAGCCGTCTTGTATCTTCACAATTGGGTCCACCCCTGAGTGCAGGACAATTACAGCTATATCCTCCCAGAAGAGGTTCACAGTCAATATTCAATGGACATGGATTACTGCTGCAGTAATTTATCTGACTCTCACAATACAGGCCTGAGAGTGAAATGTTAAGAAAAAATTGACAAATAATTGTAAAAATAAGAAATATTAAGACTCCTTGATATCATTCTAAGGACCTGTAAAATGTGGTAAGCAGACACACATCGCATCTTTATTGCAATGACCTCCGTTATGGCAACTACATTTTTCAGGTATTCCTGATTGCCTAATTCCACGCGACTTAGGTGGAATTATGTGACCTGGTGGTAAACAACGATAACCCTGAGACTTCCCTAAAATATGATCAAGGCAAGTCCAATTTTCAGGACAAATCGATCGATCGTTTTCTATATCTTTGGTACGACACCAGTTTTTTCTGTACTGTGGAGGATGGTGGTAACACACAAAGCCATTACCTTGCACAGAACGACATTTAGCGGTAACGGAACTATTTTTGTAAAATTTACAAGCAATTTCTTCCTCGATACAGACTCTCGTGCTTATCTCACAATGTCTACCTTCATAGTTATCAAAGCATTGACATACGTATGTATTTTTCTTTACGTTGTGTAACAGAGTTCCTCCGTTTTTACAAGGACTAGGAATATCTCCAGAAAGATCAGCCAATTTTAGGCGTGCTTGCAAATCATCGGTATTCAAATCTCTGGGCCCTCGTCGGTGTGATAATTTCGATAAAATTCTATTAGGTGAAACATAATCTTCATGGTAGCTTTGAATACGACCGAATACACCGCCATGGATTAGAGTCATGAATAATATCACGGTATTCTGCATTTTCTAAAATATTTATAGAAATACAAGATTCATTCTGTCATGAGAAATAGTATATTGTGTAACAAGGGATGAAACAGTGTGAATGCAGGCCAGGGTGAAGTTGTCAGCCCGAAGCCGAAGGCGAGGGCTGACATCACCCGTGCCTGCATTCATGTTTCATCCCGTGTCACACACTATGTTTTTCATAACATTTGCAAAAAACTTCAGGTTTCAAATTGCTTCCCTCCCATGGGAAGAAAGCAACTGCGAGGGACGAAAGCAACGCTGCTTTCAGACCGCTAATACATTGAAATCGCGATTGAAGCATACGTCACAGCTTTTCGCGGCAAAAATCGCAAAAATCGTAGCATCTCATATAGTACTTGGGAGCATACTTCTAATTTTCAATTTTTATGAGATTATAATTTATTGCGCCGTAGTGTATGCAACCTGCAGATCATTTTACGTATAGGTATGGAGAGTCGATAAGGTTACTTGAAATCTTTCGTATCACCCGAGCGGTAAGAGTAGATTTCATACTAACCTTATCGGCTTTCTAATAACAATAATAATAAAATGATCAGCGAGTTGTGTGAAATGAGGCGCATCGTCTACTTCTCCACGTGTTTAACAATATTTCAGCAATCGATTGGCTATCAATGATATTGAAGAACACAAAAGTAGTTTGAAAGCTTATTTTATTGCCGAATAATCTGGATCCATCACGTCGAGAACCACACCAGGTATTTCTAGCTCAGAACGCCCTACGTTCTCCACAATACCATAGAGGCAGTCCCATAAAATGTGAATGCCAGTATATTAAGAGCTGTGCTAATCTTAATATTTAATTATTCCAATTTTTAATCATCATTACTAAACATACACTCTATCTCTTATAGTATAATATGGTTTGTACAATAACACACCTTATAAATTCAGGAATGAAAAATTGATTTTCATATCTATATTTATATCTAGTCTGCTTTTGATGAGTTTCTCAGGAACTAATAATGATTTAACTAATCATTGCTCTTTATCATCTTCATCATTATCATCATATATTTATAGATATTCATGTGGCACTACAATACACCTATAATATAATTTCACTATTCTGTGTGATACATTATTAATTATTATTCGTTCTAAAAATAACTAAGACATTGATTATAAACAGACAGAATGGTATCGTTATTTTAAAAGTATTCATAACTCTATTGCATGATGCTTAAAAATAATATAAATCTCACACAATTCATTATTAATATTGAATTGGAAAGATATTGTTACAATATGTTCTCAATTATTATTTTTTACGTGCAAGAAGTTTATGCAATCGATACTTATTCAAATAAATAATGAAATTTGCAGTACTGGAATTGAAAATGAACATCTATTTTATTCGGAATCAAAGTTAATCAGCGCTCGCGACCTTTAATTACGCTAATTATTATTATTGTTCGAGTATTAAGACTTCTCCGCGTCGGTATGATATTACATCAAATACCAGAATTTACCCCCGAAGTGTTGGCAACCGAACATGCAATTGCACCTGTTGAGCCTTGGAAAACCTCGCGCCACTTCGCGTCTTTCGACGCGCGGTGGTGGGGCGTCGACGCCGGCCGCGGGCCGACTTGAATCTTCAGTCACGTTGAACGAGTCGCCGGGTGTTGACGTCGCGACGCCGTTCAGTTTCACCCATTAGTTATAATTATACGAACGCGTCTTGGCTAAAGTAATGTTTTCCAATTTAATGAAGTTTTAAATCAGTCACACCTCGGAGAACGTAGACTTGTAATATAAGTAATTTCATACCAATCTGTCCGGTTATAATAATTGCATTTAAAATTTATGTACTTCAAGTGACTTTCTTATTGATTTATATTATTCGCAAACAATGTTATTCGACAGTTGACAAAATATTGAGTGGCTAACGATTGTATATTTTTCTTAAAAAATCATAATTATAAGACGCAATAAAAGTGAACAGCATCGTAAAATAATTGTACTAATAGAAAATGTAAGTTGCATTGACCTTCAGTTGATGACATTTAGATAAAATACGAAAACAATCAGGCCGCATCTTTCTAATGGAATGATAATCTGTTCATACAGAAAATGTACAGCTGCTCGGAAGTGGAGAGGCTGTTAATAATATAGATTGAATCTCCGATAAATCGAATAAAAGGTAAGCCGCATTAATGACAAAATTATTTCTAATTACCTATTTAACATTTTTATTTATAAGTTCGGTTATCGAATACATTTATTATTTCCACTAAATTTCCATTCTTCGTTATATTTTGGGTCGAACTTTAAATCGACAAATACAATTATTCATTTCTTTTTTACGAATTACAACCTCCTTGAATATACACGAATATTATATGCGAACTTTATACCACATTGAAATTTTTTTTTTTTGCTTCACTTAAAATTTATTACACAGTAGCCTATCTCTATATTTGAATTCAAATTTATCGGCATTTCAATATTTTTCTTTCCATTTTTCATTCAAGTGCCTACGAATTCAGACTAATGGAAGTTGATCCTGAGCCGATCCGAAGCTGATCCGGACCAGTTGGAGCGATGTGATGAGGGTGGATACGACAGCAAGGGAGCAATTGCAAAACAGGTGAGAACAAGATACCTCCTTGCCAATTTCTATTTCACCAAAAATAGCTATTAGCTTTAATTTCATCCAACATATCGAGACAAATGATTTTCTAACTCATTTCTTTCTTTTTTATTTTCTCTTATGCGCCGACAGCCAAGCAGATACATCCCAGTGCAATTGTCCTCCCCCTACTTGGCAGCATCGGTGAGTCGCATGATTTTTGGTAACGGGCTTCCTTTCCCTGGTATTCTCTTTTCTCTGTCGCGTGGCGTGGCGGTAACATTGTACAATCTCCGATTTCTTAGCTCAATTCAGATAGGCTCACTCGCGACTGCAACGGAGCTTGCTTCCATAATTATAGATTCCCCTATACAGACGGCAATGTAACATTAAACTTGTTACTGCACCGTCATATTACAGATATACTAGATGCAGATAAATGCTTAAACTCGCTTTCACGGCCCTTACGCGGCCCTCATCCGTTGCAAATCGCGGTGAGCATCGCGGCGGGAGGACATCCATCGCTCAATCGGTTTCCGCGATTATCATATACCTTGCTCGATTTGCTTGAATTCTTTCCCGATTGAGTGGTGGATCCTCCTGAGTTTCAATTCATGTTTTACAAAGTCTAGGAGCAGGTCCGACACAAGAATGAACGACCCCCTAGCAAGATATTCGAGTAGAGTCAATTTTTATTTATAACGAAACATTCAAACATCAAAACATTTATAAATATTGAAATGAGAAAAAATCTAAAATCATTTAAAGTCCAATCAAATTGGTCCGCTTAGAAGAAAGTTTGACAATTTTGTCCAGGACGTACTAACCCGTTCTTTCCCTACAGAAAATGAAAGGTAAGCTTCGAACCACGGTGTGTGAACTGATTTGTATGTTTGTGTTTGAAAGAATCTTATGCCGGAGATTATTAGCTTTACGTACAGGTGAATCGGGAAGGTAGGGCAACCCGAGGGAGGGTGGTTACGAGTCTGTGTGTGCGTGCCTATATTATAATATGATATATTTTTTTTTCATCTGCATGCTCGTTGGGTGGGTCATGGGAACCAGGCGAGGGTAAGAAGGGCCGCGTAATGGGATGGTGGTGGTACTAATATCTTATTCTCCACAGCAAATTCAAGCGATCGCAATAAAAGAAAAACTAGCCACTTTAATATAGTTTCTTTGAAATATAACTCATCCGTTCAAATACTTGTTTCCAGTTTTCCGTTAGTACCCGTCGTGAAATTACAATCGAATAATCTTGATACTCGGAATAAAAACTCTGAATGAACAAGAGCTTCTTTGATATGTTCTCGACTTATTCGAATCCTTTTCTCTTAATATCAGTAGAATAAATCAATTTTTGCAATCAAGCAATTTCTCTGTATTGAATAAGCTGCGATCGCTTGAATGGGCAAGACGCCTCTCTTTATTTCCGCGCTTACGTGGGGCGCGGAGATGAGAGAGGCTGAGCTTGAAGACTTCACGTTGAAAAGGACGCCGACCGTCACGCCACCAAACATTCTATGCATGCCTCGTTATCTTTACACCTTCTATACTTGACGACTATCTGTCACTAACTATTTGCAACTTATAAATATCTAGCCAATTTCTATCAAATACCAAAAAGCAGATAGCGTCAAGTCTCCCTTTCCTTGCATGCCTTTCTTCTTACATACGTTCAATGCAATCCTATGAAGCATTTTATATCTTAACTAATCTTGTACATTTCAATTTTTTTAGACTTTCACAGGTTCGCTATTGCATTTATTTCTTTCAGGATATTCTCTTCTTTCAGGGTATTCTGAGATTAATCAATCATTTTCTTTCAGGGTATTCTAAGATTAATCAATCATTTTCTTTCAGGGTATTTTAAGATTAATCAATCGTTTTCTTTCAGGGTATTTTAAGATTAATCAATTATTTTCTTTCAGGGTATTTTAAGAGCTTAATACTGATCTGTGATCAGTATTAATAACTAGGGACGAATTAATCACCTTTCTGTTACAGTTCTGCCAGATGATTATTTGACTATAGGACTATAGGACTATGGGACTATGCGACTATGGGACTATAGGACTATAGGCTATAGGACTATAGGACTATATGGCTATATGGCTATAGGAGAGCGATACAAATAAGGTAATATTATAAATATCTCAGATAGTCTACGTGATAAACGTATGGCACATTGAGCATTATTTCTATTATAACGTATAGAAGATTTCTCGTGACAGAAGCTTATGCTTATAATGGAAATTCAATTTATCACTCATTGTAGTTACTAATACTTTTGTTTGATTGTTATAGATAAAAGTGTACCGATGTGTACCCCTGTGGAGTGCAGCAAACCGGATGAATCCGAAGGATCCGAACACCAAATGAAATGGGAAAGAAAGAAAAAAGCAGAGGAAATGGGAAATATTGCAGAGGCACGAACAAGATATTTATTTATTAATAAGTCTTCTTAAAATTTTATGACATTTCTTGAAATTTCTGCAATTTCACGAAATTATCAAGAATCTTGCGATAAATCTTCACAAATCTTCCAAGAATTTCGAAATCTCATGAAATCACTTCACGTCTTAGTTCGATAAGTTATCAGACGTTTCATACCAGTTTCAGATCTTACCTAAATTAGGTAAAACGCGATTTAGGCGACGGAATTTCTAGATTATTATATATACCCCGGGTAATAATTCCGACGGTAATGTAACAAGAATGTAATGGCCATGCTGAAATGTTCGCACATTTAGAGATCAGCCACATATCTGGTACTTTGACTTCGCAGGGACGTCACTGAGACTTCAAAGTACCAGATATGTCTGCTGATCTCTGAATGTACGGAAATTTCAGCATAGCCGTAACAGCCTTGTTACATTACCTCCGTAATTTTTACCCGAGGTATGAATAATAATCTAGAAATTATTTTTACCTTGATCGGATTTAGTAGACTTACCTGGTAGTAGAGAAATATTTGATTAACTAGTATCTTAATTTAAAGGCTTGTAAATAAATACAAGTGTAGATCACTAAAGAATTAATTAGGAATCACATTTATTTTTCATACATCGAACACAATTGCATATTGATGATAAATTACTAGTTAATTATATTATATAGATGATATCGTAGTTAGCGTGGCCCAACTTTAGCGATATATTTTCTGTTCTTGGACAATTGCAAAATAGAATAGACTTAAATTGAATAGGAAGAGAAAGAGATGGAGATTGGAATAAGAATAAAAAGTAAAGCATGAGAATATCTTTAAAAATAATAATAACGAAAAAAAGGGGAAAAGAAATAGTATTTTGTGTGCATAGATGTATTGTAACTTAGATAAATCTGTAATAGATTGATGTTTGGTAAGGTGAAGAACTATTGAAAATCGTACAGCTTGGTTTAATTCAGAATTCTTTATTTCTCGTAATATGTCGATTATAAAATTTGAACTCATGTTCTTGAAACTATAAGTCGAGTAAAAATTATATTTATTCATGATAAAGTAATGGTGAGTTTATATTATGATAAAATATGTTGTTTTGCAATATTGTACACGGGAATACGCGAATAATAACGCAGATATAAATTGTGAATTTATTTCTGGAGTAGTAACTGGGCGTTTAAAAGTATAATACATTTTTTTGTCAGAATTTATTGAATGTTTCTATATAATAATAATTATACCTACTATTGATGATCCGTAAAACAAACAAAGGGAAAGAGAATATTATATTATATTATATTATATTATATTACATCATATAAAAGAAAAACACAAAGAAAAGAAATGTGTATGAGTCTATTTATATTTAAATGTCTATAATATGTATTATAGTTTTATTGACCCAGTGGCATCATAACATTCGTTTATTAATTATTATTATAATCCATTCGATAATCTATCGAAGGTTTTTCAATCCTTGGGATTCATTCGCATTCCGTTTAATTAATTGATTAATTAATTAATCATTGCTAGAATAAGGTGAACCGGTTGAATCTAAGGGTAAACGGTACGCCTTGTTACCGGCAACTTAGTTCTATATTTTTCCACCTAGTGGCGCCACTAGCATGAACTGACCTACGACAACTAGTCCTTGCCCCTCCCGTTCCTCGCGCACTGGGTCAAGGCCGTTGAAGGCCGTCAAGGGTGGGGATGTGGAAACAAACCGGTCAAACCGGTTTGACCACTTTCGTTTTCGCTGTCTCTTTCGCTCTTCAGAGCACTTCAGAGTTCAGTGGCCTTCGTGGCGCCAACGAGTAAACATGTGTGTGGCGTGGCGAGAGGCTCCTGCGACAGGGAGAAATTTAAGGGGCAAATTAAATAAAACCTGTGAGGAAAATACGATGGAGAATCAGTACGCTGCGTCGTTAAACGTTCCAGGAGATTTACAGTCCGAAGAGGCTATCAACGGAGGAACGATGGATATGAGTGAGTTTAAATTATTTCAATCACCATTTTATCATAATCATAAATCATTATGAATTTTCAATGCTTGTTTTCGTAACAAGAAGAACTTTGCTGAGTAGTTTCATACTGAAAATACAATCTGATACTTTTTGAACATATTTTACATTTTGCGTATTTCAATCAGCAAAGTAAGTGACAATTGAATCGCTACAAGCGGAGTATTATTGTAATTGAAGAAATTGTTCGTTTTCAAGTATATTCTATCCGTAACCGCGAATAACTGTGTGAAAATCTGAATTTATTACGAACATAACCTCTCAGACCTATTTTAAACACGATTCAAATGAGCGAAGAGTTTCTATATAGTATAACCTCACAATAATGACCACCCTATCGTATTAACAATCGTGTTATTCCAAGTTCCTCGTCCTCTAGTATTGTTTGCTCTACGAGCATATTTTGCGCCTCCGAGGTTAAACTAATTCCTCGTGTTATTTTGAGTTTCCAAATGTTTTCTGGGAGTAGACTTGTTCCCCTATTCATTCTTTCATTCGATTTTCTGACAGCGTTATCGATCAACGGACATGAACAAGCATCGCAGATGATTGAGAAGCATAGATCCTGCATACCACTTGGTCGGAGATGGATGCTACCCAAAACTATCCAGCTAGTCCTGGATTAATAGTCGACCAACACAATGGTAAGCTTCATATCACGTCAGCCAAAGATCCTGTGAAACTATAAATGTATATCGATAGAACAACCAATACAGAAACGCATTTATCTAGCGATACTCTGCATCTGATGCTCACCTTGTATCTTCAGCTGACTATGGGTGCTCCTCACTAGCCTCTATCATCACTGTACACTAGACACTCTCATGGCGTCTTGGTTCTACTCAGCTGCGAGGGAAACTCTACTGATGCGACATTAATATACCCCAAGCCAACACATTGACGTGATTCGTGTCATACTTGGGAATCTTATTATAGGGTAAGTCTCGGAGAGACTGATCATTCAATTCTTTGAAGTAATTATAACTTGTTTCCTTTTCACAAAAAACTTGAATCTTTCTGTTTACTGACAACAGTAAAAAAAAATTGAGGAATCTCTAGAAAATATGTTTACTTTATTTGTCTATAGACTTACCTCGTGGTAGAGAAATATTTGGAGAATAAGGATCGAAATTGAAAGGCTTGAAAATAAATACAAGAGTGGATTACTGTAGAATTAATTAGGCATCACATTTATTTTTTAAACATGGAACATAATCCGATATTGGTTGTAAATTACTTTCGAGTCCCAATTGTAAGGATTGAGTAACAATTGAAAGATCGAAAAATCTATTCATGCATGCACTATTGATACTAGCTTATCGACTTTCTTGATTCTGTTGAAAATAGTTTGTAGTTTATATTACGTTTAGACAGGCTTACAAAAATAATCATAAGAAATATATTATAATAAATTTCATACAGATTAGCAACGATATTACCGGCCATGAGTCAGATGTATGATGACAATTAAAAACTCTTTGGTACTTGGTTGAGAATGTTTGTTTGAAAAACACATTTAGTTCATTTATTCCGTGTACCGTATGCTTATCTAGTTTTTATCTTCACAGGTGTTGTTCATCGAGGGAAACGAGGTCCTGCCCATCTTCAACAAAACTTCTACGAAATTCTTCAAAACAGCGATTCACACCAGGCAGTGGAGCAATTCAAGCACCGAGGAATGACCACAAGACAACTCTGCACTGCAAAGTGTTGAGAAAGTAGTATAAGCATATAGTTTTAGGCTGTGTTGTATCGAGTTCGTAATTACAGTCCCTTTGGGATCAGTTTTAGTGAAATCTCGCATTTCGTCTAATAATCAATTCCGTTAAAAACGTTGTACATTAAACAAGCTAAGCTGGTTGCCATTAATTTTCAGTCAGCAGACTCTTGGACATAGTATATGTGTGATAAATAATGAGACCTAATTTTAATATTATCTACGATTAGTGACAACCACAAGCATTATTGCCATAGCATCTTGCCGTATCCCATTAAAAACATATCAGATAATAATTTAGATTCATGAATAACTTTAAACCAGGCGTTTGCGTAACTTAGGGAAATTGCTGTACAGGTGAAGAGACATGAACACATGCTGTTGGTTCTCCATCATGGTAACGTTTTCTTTTTAGTAGCCTAAATATTAGCAATTAGCAAACCTTTGTATGTTTCGTTAGTCTTTTCGTTTCTTTATATCTCTACAAATTTAAATAACAAATACGTGATGCAAGAGAGAACTATTACATACCTATCATTTGTAGAAGCTATGAGTAGTAACAGAAAAACTATTTACTGTACAGCAAGCTATACTTGACTAATTCATACAGTGATATTATAATCGTACAAGGAAAAGACTTGTGATATCACAGAATAGATGAGAATTCGTGATGTTATATTATTAACAATATGTTATTTCAGTCATTACCGTATGAAATATTCGTAAGATCTATGTATTACATGCAGGTAACAGCGCATACTACATGTATATACGATATACGTTCGTGAAGTATACCTCACTCTTATGTAAAATTGTCCTTTATGAATAGAAAGGAGATAATCTGGAGATCCATGAATTGAAGAGTCTCATTCATTAGTATCTTTTGAGAACAACTATATTTATAAAGTTATGAATTATTTTACTTTTCACTTGGCGAAGTTACGCCGTCGAAGTATTATTGTTAACGAAAACCATGATAAAAATAATGACTCTGTTCTCTATTCGTAAGACGGTCTGAAAAATAAAAATAAACAGCTCGCTGTTCTTGACTAGACCAATATAGAAATTTCATGCTTCAAACATTGCACTTGACATCCTGTAAAATATACCATCGTATGTATATAACGATTAGTTTGAAGTATAATAATAGTTTTACTAAAGCCTAATTATAGTTTTAACTAATCTCCGAACTTGAAAAGTGTCAAGTATGTAGTTTTCAGTGATATACGTAATATATGATACGTATTCACGATCGCATCTACAATTTTCCGATCAAATATTCAGTGTTGTAAAAATTGTAAGTCAATTTTTTTTCAAGTGGAGTTTATTACTTTTAAATAACTATTTTATGATTAGTTGAAATAGCTTCACTTTATAATTCGTTTTAATAGCTTCACTTTATATTTCGTTTTAATAGCTTTACTTTATAATAAAATAAATATCAAACTAAATTTTAACATTTTAATTCATAAGGTGTGGTTATTGTATAGGAATCATGTTATATAAGAGAAATAATTTCTCTGTTCAGAGATGATAATTATTAATTCAAATGATAATTGAATGCCATCCCTAGCAAAGGATTGCAGTGATGCCTTTTATTTTTAAAGATACCACGAAATTATTTTCAATGTATTTCGATCTTGCGAATCCAATTTTAATGAGATTATAATTCATCGCGCCGTAATGCATGCAACCCGCGGATCATTTCATCAATGGGCTCATTCGAGTTTCATAGTTTTCCGCTCAGTGGCGCTACCAGCGTGAACTGACCTACGATAACGGCGTCCCCGCCACTCTCGCTGCACCCCCCACTGTTCAAGGCCGTTCAAGGCCGTCAAGGGAGTGGTGCAGACGCAAACCGGTCTGACCGGTTTCAGTAAATTTTCAGTGTCCCTCGTGGCGTCAACGGGAGAACAGGGGAAAGACTTGCGCGGCAAATTAAATTGACATTTCGAAGCGTTATTAATTATTTAAGTGTTTTCGCGGTGAAATTACGTTGTTGAAGTATTGTTTTTAACGAAAATCATGATGAAGGCAATAATTGTATTCTTTATTCGTATCGCGGTGGGATGAATAAGATAAATAGCTCATAGAATATGTATATGTATTATCGCGGAAAAGATTAGTTGGAAGTTTAATCATAGTTTTAGTATAGCCTAGTTATAAATTTCCTCTACTATAAGAATGGAATTATCATCCTTGCCGTATCCCATCCGAAAAATATCGGACAATAATTTCAATTCATAGCAATAATTTTAAACCAGGCGTTCGCATAATTTATTAGAGAAAATTGCTGTACAGATGAAGAAACGTAAAAAAAAGGGTGTAGGTATTCCAACATAGTAACGTTTTTTCAGTAGGCTAATAAATTAGCGAACCCCTGTATGTTTCATTAGTTTTATCGATTGTTTATATCTTTATAAATTTGAAGAACAAATACAGCGTGGCACTGTGATGCAATAGATTATTATTACATATCATTTGTAGAAACTATAAGTAGTAACAGATGAACTCTCCGCAGTACAGCAAGCTATGCTTGATTAGTTCATACGGTAATATTATGGTCGCACAAGGAAAAGACTTGTGATATTACAGAATAGATGAGAATTCGAGATGATACATTATTAACAATTATATGTTCTTTCGCATATATTATGTTGTATTCAGCCTCTGGGTACTGACCTGGTCTTAATGTTCTTTATTAGTTTGAACTCGTTGTATAATAGAAAACTAGTAGAGATTGGAATAGATGCGGTTTACCCACTACCGTATGAAATATTCGCCATATCTATGCAGGTAACGGCGCATAATACATACATATACGATATACGTTCGTAAAGTATACTTCACTTCATTGTAAAATTGTCCCTAATGAATGAATTGTAGTTAATTTGCAGACCCAAGAATTGAAGAGTCGCTTTAATATCTTTTGGAAAAAAAATATGTAGATTCATGAATTATCTTATTGTTCTCGCGGCGAAATTACTTTATTGAAGTATTATTGTTAACGAAAACCGTGATGAAAACAATGACTCTGTTCTATTCGTAAGACGGTCTGAAAAATAAACATAAACAGCTCGCTGTTCTTGACTAGACCAATATAGAAATGACATGCTTCAAACGTTGCAGTTGACATTCTGTAAAATATACCCCCGTATGTATATCACGATTAGTTTGAAGTATAATAATAGTTTTACTAAAGCCTAATTATAGTTTTAACTAATCTCCGAACTCGAAAAGTGTCAAATATGTAGTTTTCAGTGATATACGTAATATATTATACGTATTCACGATCACATCTACAATTTTCCAATCAAATATTCAGTGTTGTAAAAATTGTGAGTCAATTTTTTTTCAAGTAAAGTTTATTACTATTAAATAACTATTTTATAATTGGTTGAAATAACTTCACTTTATAATTAGTTTTGATGGCTTTACTTTATAATTAGTTTTAATAGCTTGACTTTATAATTAGGTTTAATAACTTTACTTCATAATTAGATTCAATAGCTTTACTTTATAATTAGATTCAATAGCTTGACTTTACAATCACTTTCAATAACCTCATTTTATAACTAGTTCCAATAGCTTTACTTTATAATTAGTTTTAATAACTTGACTTCATAATTACTTCAAATAACTTTGCTTCATACTTACTTTAAATAACTCTGCTTCATAATTACGCTGAACAACTTTACTTTATAATTACTTTTACTAATTCAATCGAGTTTAATTACACATTACCAAAGTAATGGGTAATTAAATAAGTAATTTCATTACAGACGTCGTAAATACAGATCTTCCATCCTAGTCAAGACATTTCCTTTAGCAAATTATAACGACTTTAGGTATTATTGCATAATCAAGCTAACTTAATTAATTCTCTTGATTAATTGCTACAGACGTATCTATTTTTCAGGAGCAATTGAAAATTGTACATAACTGTCTATGTAGGTATGTTAATATTGCTTGTATGGATGGCTTCAATCATAAATGTTGATAATAAACTTAATTTATGATTAATCATTTGCTGCATATTTTTTTC
Organism: Tenthredo livida; assembly: GCA_963992785.1. Taxonomy (NCBI): domain Eukaryota; kingdom Metazoa; phylum Arthropoda; class Insecta; order Hymenoptera; family Tenthredinidae; genus Tenthredo; species Tenthredo livida. The sequence continues at coordinate 22,165,799 of OZ023068.1, forward strand.
TCCTATCTCCTATCCAACTCCTAATCCAGGCGCATCAATTCAGGAGCCAAATTGAGTTCAAAATGAATTCAAATCGAATTCAAATCAAATCGAAAATATCACTCAAAAATTAGGTATCAACTGCCAGAATTTTAGGAGTCAATTTTCTGGCAGTTGCTACCTTTTTTTAAGGAGTCGATTTTCTGGCAGTTGAAACCTTTTTTTTAAGGAGCCGATTTTCTGGCAGTTGATACCTCATGGTGTCAAAATCGACTCCTTGAAAAAGGTATCAACTGCCAGAAAATCGACTCCTTAAAAAGGTTTCAACTGCCAGAAAATCGTCTCCTAAAACCAGGTATCAACTGCCAGAAAATCGATAGGTACGTGGAGCTCTCAGTGCCTAAATTTCCCCTGGGGCAGAGTCTCAGCCAATCAGGAATAAGAATTGAAGAGAAATTGCCTATTTTCTTCTCGACTCTCGCTCCTGATTGGCTGAACTCGGCTCCAGGGGAAACGTAGGCATTTAGAGCTCCATGTACCTATCGATTTTCTGGCAGTTGATACTTTATTTAAGGAGTCGACTTTCTGGCAGTTGATACCTGATTTTAGGAGTCGATTTTCTGGCAGTTGAAACCTTTTTAAGGAGTCGATTTTCTGGCAGTTGATACCTTTTTCAAGGAGTCGATTTTGACACCATGAGGTATCAACTGCCAGAAAATCGACGCCTTAAAAAAAGGTATCAACTGCCAGAAAATTCACTCCTAAAATTCTGGCAGTTGATACCTTTTTTTACGGCGTCGATTTTCTGGCAGTTGATACCTCATGGTGTCAAAATCGACTCCTTGAAAAAGGTATCAACTGCCAGAAAATCGACTCTTTCAAAAGGGCTCAACTGCCAGAAAATCGACTCCTAAAATCAGGTATCAACTGCCAGAAAATCGATAGGTACGTGGAGCTCTAAATGCCTAAATTTCCCCTGGGGCAGAGTCTCAGCCAATCAGGAATAAGAATTGAAGAGAAATTGCCTATTTTCTTCTCGACTCTCGCTCCTGATTGGCTGAACTCGGCTCCAGGGGAAACGTAGGCATTTAGAGCTCCATGTACCTATCGATTTTCTGGCAGTTGATACTTTATTTAAGGAGTCGACTTTCTGGCAGTTGATACCTGATTTTAGGAGTCGATTTTCTGGCAGTTGAAACCTTTTTAAGGAGTCGATTTTCTGGCAGTTGATACCTTTTTCAAGGAGTCGATTTTGACACCATGAGGTATCAACTGCCAGAAAATCGACTCCTTAAAAAAAAGGTATCAACTGCCAGAAAATTCACTCCTAAAATTCTGGCAGTTGATACCTAGTTTTTAGTATAGGCGAGGAAAGAACAGGGGGAAATGATTCAACGATTGATTATTTACAATTTCAAGAGATATTTATTCAAGAATGTGCTAATGTACTATAATGATACATGTTTATTGCATAAACAATCTTATTATTACATGAATATTTGCAGTGTTGCGAGTCACTAATTACATTTTTGATGAAACTACTCGTTTAATTACCCATTACTTTGGTAATGTGTAATTAAACTCGATTCAATTAGTAAAAGTAATTATAAAGTAAAGTTATTGAGAGTAATTATGAAGTAGAGTTATTTCAACTAATTAAAAAGCAAAGTTATTTGAAGTAATTAAAAGTAATTAAAACTAATTATAAAGTAAAGCTATTGAATCTAATTATGAAGTAAAGTTATTGAACCTGATTATAAAGTCAAGCTATTAAAACTAATTATAAAGTAAAGCCATCAAAACTAATTATAAAGTGAAGTTATTGAAACGAATTATAAAATAGTTATTTAAAAGTAATAAACTTCACTTGAAAAAAAATTGACTCACAATTTTTACAACACTGAATATTTGATTGGAAAATTGTAGATGTGATCGTGAATACGTATAATATATTACGTATATCACTGAAAACTACATATTTGACACTTTTCGAGTTCGGAGATTAGTTAAAACTATAATTAGGCTTTAGTAAAACTATTATTATACTTCAAACTAATCGTGATATACATACGGGGGTATATTTTACAGAATGTCAACTGCAACGTTTGAAGCATGTCATTTCTATATTGGTCTAGTCAAGAACAGCGAGCTGTTTATTTTTATTTTTCAGACCGTCTTACGAATAGAACAGAGTCATTATTTTCATCACGGTTTTCGTTAACAATAATACTTCAATAACGTAATTTCGCCGCGAGAACAATAAGATAATTCATGAATCTACATATTTTTTTTCCAAAAGATATTAAAGAGACTCTTTAATTCTTGGGTCTGCAAATTAACTACAATTCATTCATTAGGGACAATTTTACAATGAAGTGAAGTATACTTTACGAACGTATATCGTATATGTATGTATTATGCGCCGTTACCTGCATAGATATGGCGAATATTTCATACGGTAGTGGGTAATCCGCATCTATTCCAATCTCTACTAGTTTTCTATTATACAACGAGTTCAAACTAATAAAGAACATTAAGACCAGGTCAGTACCCAGAGGCTGAATACAACATAATATATGCGAAAGAACATATCATTGTTAATAATGTATCATCCCGAATTCTCATCTATTCTGTAATATCACAAGTCTTTTCCTTGTGCGACTATAATATTACCGTATGAACTAATCAAGCATAGCTTGCTGTACTGCGGAGAGTTCATCTATTACTATTTATAGTTTCTACAAATGATATGTAATAATAATCTTTTGCATCACAGTGCCACGCTGTATTTGTTCTTCAAATTTATAAAGATAGAAACAATCGATAAAACTAATGAAACATACAGGGGTTCGCTAATTTATTAGTCTACTGAAAAAAACTTTACTATGTTGGAATACCTACACCCTTTTTTTTACGTTTCTTCATCTGTACAGCAATTTCCTCTAATAAATTATGCGAACGCCTGGTTTAAAATTATTGCTATGAATTGAAATTATTATCCGATATTTTTCGGATAGGATACGGCAAGGATGATAATTCTATTCTCATAGTAGAGGAAATTTATAACTAGGCTATACTAAAACTATGATTAAACTTCCAACTAATCTTTTCCGCGATAATACATATACATATTCTATGAGCTATTTATCTTATTTATCCCACCGCGATACGAATAATGAATACAATTATTGCATTCATCATGATTTTCGTTGAAAACAATACTTCAACAACGTAATTTCACCGCGAAAACACTTAAATAATTAATAACGCTTCGAAATGTCAGTTTAACTTGCCGCGCAAGTCTTTCCCCTGTTCTCCCGTTGACGCCACGAGGGACACTGAAAATTTACTCAAACCGGTTAGACCGGTTTGCGTCTGCACCCCTCCCTTGACGGCCTTGAACGGCCTTGAGCAGTGGGGGGTGCAGCGAGAGTGGCGGGGACGCCGTTGTCTTAGGTCAGTTCACGCTGGTAGCGCCACTGAGCGGAAAACTATGAAACTCGAATGAGCCCATTGATGAAATGATCCGCGGGTTGCATGCATTACGGCGCGATGAATTATAATCTCATTAAAATTGGATTCGCAAGATCGAAATACATTGAAAATAATTTCGTGGTATCTTTAAAAATATAAGGCATCACTGCAATCCTTTGCTAGGGATGGCATTCAATTATCATTCGAATTAATAATTATCATCTCTGAACAGAGAAATTATGTCTCTTATATAACATGATTCCTATACAATAACCACACCTTTATAAATATAGTTGTTCTCAAAAGATACTAATGAATGAGACTCTTCAATTCATGGATCTCCAGATTATCTCCTTTCTATTCATAAAGGACAATTTTACATAAGAGTGAGGTATACTTCACGAACGTATATCGTATATACATGTAGTATGCGCTGTTACCTGCATGTAATACATAGATCTTACGAATATTTCATACGGTAATGACTGAAATAACATATTGTTAATAATATAACATCACGAATTCTCATCTATTCTGTGATATCACAAGTCTTTTCCTTGTACGATTATAATATCACTGTATGAATTAGTCAAGTATAGCTTGCTGTACAGTAAATAGTTTTTCTGTTACTACTCATAGCTTCTACAAATGATAGGTATGTAATAGTTCTCTCTTGCATCACGTATTTGTTATTTAAATTTGTAGAGATATAAAGAAACGAAAAGACTAACGAAACATACAAAGGTTTGCTAATTGCTAATATTTAGGCTACTAAAAAGAAAACGTTACCATGATGGAGAACCAACAGCATGTGTTCATGTCTCTTCACCTGTACAGCAATTTCCCTAAGTTACGCAAACGCCTGGTTTAAAGTTATTCATGAATCTAAATTATTATCTGATATGTTTTTAATGGGATACGGCAAGATGCTATGGCAATAATGCTTGTGGTTGTCACTAATCGTAGATAATATTAAAATTAGGTCTCATTATTTATCACACATATACTATGTCCAAGAGTCTGCTGACTGAAAATTAATGGCAACCAGCTTAGCTTGTTTAATGTACAACGTTTTTAACGGAATTGATTATTAGACGAAATGCGAGATTTCACTAAAACTGATCCCAAAGGGACTGTAATTACGAACTCGATACAACACAGCCTAAAACTATATGCTTATACTACTTTCTCAACACTTTGCAGTGCAGAGTTGTCTTGTGGTCATTCCTCGGTGCTTGAATTGCTCCACTGCCTGGTGTGAATCGCTGTTTTGAAGAATTTCGTAGAAGTTTTGTTGAAGATGGGCAGGACCTCGTTTCCCTCGATGAACAACACCTGTGAAGATAAAAACTAGATAAGCATACGGTACACGGAATAAATGAACTAAATGTGTTTTTCAAACAAACATTCTCAACCAAGTACCAAAGAGTTTTTAATTGTCATCATACATCTGACTCATGGCCGGTAATATCGTTGCTAATCTGTATGAAATTTATTATAATATATTTCTTATGATTATTTTTGTAAGCCTGTCTAAACGTAATATAAACTACAAACTATTTTCAACAGAATCAAGAAAGTCGATAAGCTAGTATCAATAGTGCATGCATGAATAGATTTTTCGATCTTTCAATTGTTACTCAATCCTTACAATTGGGACTCGAAAGTAATTTACAACCAATATCGGATTATGTTCCATGTTTAAAAAATAAATGTGATGCCTAATTAATTCTACAGTAATCCACTCTTGTATTTATTTTCAAGCCTTTCAATTTCGATCCTTATTCTCCAAATATTTCTCTACCACGAGGTAAGTCTATAGACAAATAAAGTAAACATATTTTCTAGAGATTCCTCAATTTTTTTTTACTGTTGTCAGTAAACAGAAAGATTCAAGTTTTTTGTGAAAAGGAAACAAGTTATAATTACTTCAAAGAATTGAATGATCAGTCTCTCCGAGACTTACCCTATAATAAGATTCCCAAGTATGACACGAATCACGTCAATGTGTTGGCTTGGGGTATATTAATGTCGCATCAGTAGAGTTTCCCTCGCAGCTGAGTAGAACCAAGACGCCATGAGAGTGTCTAGTGTACAGTGATGATAGAGGCTAGTGAGGAGCACCCATAGTCAGCTGAAGATACAAGGTGAGCATCAGATGCAGAGTATCGCTAGATAAATGCGTTTCTGTATTGGTTGTTCTATCGATATACATTTATAGTTTCACAGGATCTTTGGCTGACGTGATATGAAGCTTACCATTGTGTTGGTCGACTATTAATCCAGGACTAGCTGGATAGTTTTGGGTAGCATCCATCTCCGACCAAGTGGTATGCAGGATCTATGCTTCTCAATCATCTGCGATGCTTGTTCATGTCCGTTGATCGATAACGCTGTCAGAAAATCGAATGAAAGAATGAATAGGGGAACAAGTCTACTCCCAGAAAACATTTGGAAACTCAAAATAACACGAGGAATTAGTTTAACCTCGGAGGCGCAAAATATGCTCGTAGAGCAAACAATACTAGAGGACGAGGAACTTGGAATAACACGATTGTTAATACGATAGGGTGGTCATTATTGTGAGGTTATACTATATAGAAACTCTTCGCTCATTTGAATCGTGTTTAAAATAGGTCTGAGAGGTTATGTTCGTAATAAATTCAGATTTTCACACAGTTATTCGCGGTTACGGATAGAATATACTTGAAAACGAACAATTTCTTCAATTACAATAATACTCCGCTTGTAGCGATTCAATTGTCACTTACTTTGCTGATTGAAATACGCAAAATGTAAAATATGTTCAAAAAGTATCAGATTGTATTTTCAGTATGAAACTACTCAGCAAAGTTCTTCTTGTTACGAAAACAAGCATTGAAAATTCATAATGATTTATGATTATGATAAAATGGTGATTGAAATAATTTAAACTCACTCATATCCATCGTTCCTCCGTTGATAGCCTCTTCGGACTGTAAATCTCCTGGAACGTTTAACGACGCAGCGTACTGATTCTCCATCGTATTTTCCTCACAGGTTTTATTTAATTTGCCCCTTAAATTTCTCCCTGTCGCAGGAGCCTCTCGCCACGCCACACACATGTTTACTCGTTGGCGCCACGAAGGCCACTGAACTCTGAAGTGCTCTGAAGAGCGAAAGAGACAGCGAAAACGAAAGTGGTCAAACCGGTTTGACCGGTTTGTTTCCACATCCCCACCCTTGACGGCCTTCAACGGCCTTGACCCAGTGCGCGAGGAACGGGAGGGGCAAGGACTAGTTGTCGTAGGTCAGTTCATGCTAGTGGCGCCACTAGGTGGAAAAATATAGAACTAAGTTGCCGGTAACAAGGCGTACCGTTTACCCTTAGATTCAACCGGTTCACCTTATTCTAGCAATGATTAATTAATTAATCAATTAATTAAACGGAATGCGAAAGAATCCCAAGGATTGAAAAACCTTCGATAGATTATCGAATGGATTATAATAATAATTAATAAACGAATGTTATGATGCCACTGGGTCAATAAAACTATAATACATATTATAGACATTTAAATATAAATAGACTCATACACATTTCTTTTCTTTGTGTTTTTCTTTTATATGATGTAATATAATATAATATAATATAATATAATATTCTCTTTCCCTTTGTTTGTTTTACGGATCATCAATAGTAGGTATAATTATTATTATATAGAAACATTCAATAAATTCTGACAAAAAAATGTATTATACTTTTATACGCCCAGGTACTACTCCAGAAATAAATTCACAATTTATATCTGCGTTATTATTCGCGTATTCCCGTGTAAAATATTGCAAAACAACATATTTTATCATAATATAAACTCACCATTACTTTATCATGAATAAATATAATTTTTACTCAACTTATAGTTTCAAGAACATAAGTTCAAATTTTATAATCGACATATTACGAGAAATAAAGAATTCTGAATTAAACCAAGCTGTACGATTTTCAATAGTTCTTCTTCTTACCAAACATCAATCCATTACAGATTTATCTAAGTTACAATACATCGATGCACACAAAATACTATTTCTTTTTCCCTTTTTTTTCCGTTATTTATCATTTTTAAAGATATTTTCATGCTTTACTTTCTATTCTTATTCCAATCTCTTTCTCTTTCTTTTTTTCTCTCTCTCTCTACGTATAACATATTATGTATATCACTAAAAACGACATATTTGGCACTTTTTAAGTTCCGAGATTAGCTAGAACTATAATTAGGAAATAATAAAACTAGTATTATACTCTAAACTAATCGTTGCGACGATAATACATGCATATACGTACGGAGGTATATTTTACAGAATGCCAAGTACAATGTTTGTAGCAGATAGTATTTATATCGGTCTTGTTGAGAACAGCGAGCTGTTTATTTTTATTTTTCAGACCACCATACGAATAGAGAACAGAGTCATTATTCTCACCATGGTTTTCGTTAACGATAATACTTTAACAACGTAATTTCGCCACGAGAACAGTAGAATAATTCATTACTCTATAAATATAGTTGTTCTCAATAGATACTAATGAGAGTCTCCAATTCGTGGATCTCTGAATTGTCTACTCTCCATCCATTCAGGACAATTTCACAAAGGAGTGAAGTATATTCACGTACGTATATCGTATATGCATGTATTACGCGCAGTTACCTGCATAGAAATTGCGAATATTTCATACGGTAATGGCTAATCCAACTATTGCAATGTCTACTGCTCTCCTCTTTCAAGTACAATGAAGTTATTAGGCTAGTGAAAAATATTATTGGCCGAAATATTCAGAAATGTTTCAACTATTAAATTATATCAATATCATATCATAATCTATTACAAATTCTCATCTCTTCCGTAATATTACAAGTTTTTTCCTCGTTTGATTATAACATTACCGTATGAACTTGTCAGGTATAGCGTGCTGTATAATCACGAGTGAATATATATAGTATCGCTTACAGTTTCTACAATCAGCTATTTTGATGATTTTTTATCTTAGACAAGGAAAGAGAAGATAAAAATACCGAGACAATTGATTCTTCACGTATCTGGCTTATTATTAACATTTCTTGACAAAGTGCATCGATACAGTCTATAATATCATTTATCTATTTAAAGTTATATACAATTAGTAATTATCTCTTAAGAATAATAAATGTCTGCAACAATCAATCGATTTACTCTATTCGCATTGCGGCAAAAGCGGTAATAATACATTCTATATTTCCTAATGATAAAGTAATACCTGGAATAACTATAAAACTTGACAACCGAATAAAGTTTAATGTAGAACGGAGATCTTTCAACTCAGATCGAACTTTGCTAACTTGTTACAGAAGGACGGATTCTGCAAAAATAGATATTAACCAACGTATTTGATAGTGATTATTCTTCAAACTATCTACTAGCATGAATTAAGATCGAAAAGCAATTTCCACGCGCGGTCCTATTCAGAGGTTCGCCCCCGATTCCACGATGCGCGAAGTAGTGGGGGCAACTTCCGAACGAAGATTTGGAGAAGCGGTCTTATTTGGAGAGGGCTTATTCAGAGGTTGCACTGTACTAGCATCTCCCAAAACCCCATAATACGCGTATGTATATGCGTTCATTGCACTATGCATGAATATTATTTACTTCGAATCAATTCTGAATTTCTCAGATCGATTACCTGAAACGTTGAAGAATAACTTTCGCAAGTCCCTATCAAGCGTTGGTCAATCACATTGTGGAGGATCACAAACGTTTTATCGATTATGTTCAAGTTATATTTATATGTATACACACTTATATTGTCTAAAATTTGATTATCATAATCAGGTGCACGAAAATACTATGCTTCGACTTCTTTGTAAGCAAATTCCTTATTTACAAGTGAAATAAATCTTGATTCCATCTTGTGGTCTGAGAATGAAGTCACTGTAGCACTTTGCTTCATTATATTTTAGAAGGCTTTTAACTCTAAACCTTCTCAGTAATGCCGTCAAAATTGTCTTTTGTTCTAATAGTGCGAATTTTTGTCCAATGCAGTTCCTGGGTCCAGCGCTGAATGGTATGTAAGCGTAAGGATGTCGTCCGTGAGAATTTTCCGGTAGAAATCGGTCGGGATCAAATCTTTCGGGCTCCGGCCAATACTTAGGATCCCGATGAACTTGATGAATTTGTACAGTGGCGAGGGTGTTTTTCGGAATTTTGTATCCGGCTGAAAATGCGATGAAAATTAAGTAGGTGCCTACATGATGCATATTTTACGCTCCAAGATGTTCTGGATTGGTTACTTTTGATATTTTATTAGATTCGTCCCATATACAAGCACGAGTAATCAACTCACCAATTTCTATGTCTTCGGTCACAGATCGACCTATAGTCGGTGCACTGGGAAACAGCCTGAGTGTTTCTTTGATCGCTCTTTCCAGATATTTGAGTTCGGAAAGCTGGTGAAGCGTTGCTGGTTCTGAGGAGTCTCCAAAGACTTCTAACTGTTCCTGGTGTATCTTCTCCTCTACGTCCGGATGATTTCCGATGCAAAAAAGTGCCCAACTCATAGCCGCTGCTGTTGTATCATGTCCCTGAGCAAACAGAGTTCCATACGCACTCAATTTTTGCGGATTGTTTTTCGTTCAGAATTTTTCGGGACTCGAAAATAACAATGAAATAAACGATTTTTGATCATATTTACCGCGAACATGAATGTATCTACTTCTTCCCTCAGCTCGTCGTCGGTCAGTGGCATGTTGTCACGATCACACGCATCTAATAAATGATCTAAGAACGCCTGCCGCTTCGGCTTATCTGAATGAAGGAGAAAAGTAATGTGCAGTCAAAGTTGTTGCATACTAAAGTCCCCGGTGTGCTGTTATATATAGTGGGTATAATGAAACACGCGTAACTTACCAGTAAACATATCTTCATCTGGGTTCTCTTGCTGGATTTTACGAGCCAATTTTCTTTCACTTATTACCTAAAAATGCAGAGTGACGCAACGTGAGTATCTTCAATATATAATGCTTATACATATGTGCGAATTGAATCGACGAAGAAATCAAGTTTTACATTTTCACATGGCCTTTTCTCTGCTAAAGATTTGTGCAGATTCGGTTATTCATGTCTGTAATTCTTACGTGTATATACGCGAGCCTCAAGTAATCTCAGGACTTTGATAAAGAGCGCGTCTCTTGTTAAACCTTCCACTTTTTATTATTTTAGCGGGTGGAATTTAATTGTTACCTGATTTGTGAACTTATGGGAGATTTCCACGGTTCGTTTGAACCTCTTTCCACGACTAGTGCGATAATATATCCAGTCAGCATGCAGCCAAGGCCGGAAAAGCCGCTCCACCGCTTGGATAGTGACACTATGAATTAAGTAAATTATTGCTGCGAGCTTAACCGTTTGTTTGCACAGTCAGTCTTCTAGCTGAGTTATATTGTCTCTAGCCTATACAATCGAAGTGTATAGTTCTCTTAGTGCTACTTATCTTAAATCCTAATAGTAAATTATTATAATGAGGCATAATGTGGAGTTACATGGCATTCCTGATAATATTTCTACCACAATTCGCGATAATGAGCATTGGAGGTTTGTTAGGATCACAATTCAATGTCTACTCAAATATTATACATTCTATCATTTATGTATGTAAAAATTATACCTGTGCAAAGCCACAGAATATTCCGCGTCGTGATCCGTTTGAGCATTTATATTGATTCCCATTGCCGATTCTGAAAGCAAGTTATTAAGAAATCTTAAAATATTTGATATGTACAGCATTTAGAGAAATTGAGGGCTTATCAAAGGTCTCTTATGTGATACCTGTTGTCACTACAACAAATACTAAATGGGTATATTATCAGATAAAATTAAAAGTCTCTTTGCTATAGACTGCGATGTTCAGAAAATTACCACAGATTATATCCAGTGCGCATCTTGTCAGTAATTCAAACATATCGATAGGTTTATCAGGATTCTTTTCCAGCTCCGACGCGATGACTTGCTTCAAGATTTCCGCCTTCTCAGACATCACTACGGAAAAGTCTTCCAGTATGTTGAAATGAAAAGTTGGTGTTATCAACTTTCTTTGACGATGCCACTGATCGCCTATAACATATATTATGCTACCTGTAACTTTCTACATCAGTGTATGCGCGTTGTAAATAGCTTTGAGGCGTTGTAGTACTATAGAAAATTTGCAGTTGATATATTACAGCCTATTCAAAATCAGCTCCAATTTACCCCTTAATTGAAAAACACATTAATGGCCAATAAAGGACTCTGAGTTATGCAATGTATCACTTACCTGTAGAAGTTAATAGTCCTGTACCGAGCCATGGGTGAATAAAAAGATAAACGTCAGATTTGGTTATAAGATTCTTGCTAGGCATGATTACCTGCAGGGCATAATAAAAATTATAAGGTCAACGTTTCACAAATACATCTAACGAATAGGTATAAGGTCCCACGTACGCTAGCGGTCTCAGCTTTAGTAAGGTGAATGTTAGCCTTCCTTCCAAGCCAGGTACGAAATATTCCTCCTTCATACTGGTTACACAAATCCCGGAACCATACGTATCGATCTGTAATGTGGTCCATAAAATATTTCTTTTGAATAATGATCACAATCCGAAACTTATTAGATTGAAAAAACAATTAATTTCTATCCATTTCTACATGACGTTTGAGATAGACAGCGAATTTCCAGTTACAATGAGAGGCACTGAGAACTTTGATGATCTCCATGCATATAACCAGTTATTTCAGTGTCATGTGGGAATTCAACTGACCTTCTGACATAAATACTTCATATTTGTATGCTAAGTACTTCGTAGCCGACTGCTAGTACTCGAAAATTGTACGCCTTGATATATAATGAGTATAATTTGTCACGGAAAGAGTATAATTGTCATGTAATCAAATATCACCATATGTCGTTCGTGAATACTAGGCATACTGGCTTTAAGCTACTTCATAAAACTATGTCCTCAATAAGTTGTTTATTCATTTAAATAATAATCAAGCATATAGTAGGTAGTGTAGATTTATCACCTTCTCGGCTAATCTGGAGGAGCATAAGTGTATTTCCTACTAGCGGGTATGCCTTCGGACCAGGAATCTTTTCAACGATTGCGGTGAATTGCAATCGTTTGTACAAACGGTGAGCTAGTTTTGTAAGCACTATGGCAAATATCGCCGTTAACAGTACGAGATAGATCGCCATCTCATACACGTTCAGTCAATAGTTATCACCGTTAAAATTTAATACACACTTTCCAGTGAATATCACTTGCCGTCTGCACGTTGACGATACTAATGTTTACTTCGCTTGTGCCGACGAATATTATATACTCAAACCGTGTGTGCGCTGATGTAATCGGCTGGAACTGGTAGGGGAGATTATAGATCGGATTATAAGACTTCTGCAGCACTGAATACAACTCGATTGCGTAGCATTTATAGATTACCCCAGTACACCGAAATCACTAAAAAAACTGACTGATATAGTTATTTGTAAGCTGTTGATTAGCTACTAACAATATACTAATAACTATCTTAAACGATTTCATTAGAATAGATACAGAAAACCTTCTGTTAGAAATTATCCATACATGCGTTTGAGAGAGTTGTGATACACTTGGAAAAAGCAGATAATGGTCAGGCGTTAAGCCACAACTTTTCAAGACCCCTGTACTAAGATTAGAGCAGAATAACAAATAACAATACCAGGCCGTTCCACAAGGATACACATCGACCAATGTATAGCTTAATATAATAATCAAGGAGCATGATATACATCAATACATCTGCAGTACTAGGATAGTTGGGTAACCCACTCCTAGATTTAGGATTATAGAAATACTCTGTCATATTGAGAAGGAGCAAATATAGATACTCGTCAATTACAGCCTGATGAATCATCAACAATAGTTGTAAAACGCCTGAGTGTCTTCTGAGCAATGACTTTACACATTCTAATACTGCTAACTCACCTTCATTGTATACGTGACTGGTTCCTACTTCCTAGAGCTCATTGGATTTTTTTTTGTAGTGGGCAGTCTACTCTCTAAATTTTTGGGAGTGAAAACTTCACTCTTTTGTCTTGGAGTTGCACGATTCTCAATCCAAGAAAGTGAATTTTCACTCCCTTGGATTGAAAATCGTGCAACTCCAAGACAAAAGAGTGAATTTTTCACTCCCAAAAATTTAGAGAGTACATTCAGCATTATCAATACTCCTCCACTTTATTCAGAATACTTGATATTGAGATATTTGATGCCTGCTCAAGAACAAGCGTTTCGTCATCTAATAACTTGCCCCACCTCATGCGGAATAGTTTGCCTGCCGAATCAAGTAATAATTATAAACAGGTTTGTATCATATAATACATCTAATTTACTGGGAAGGACTTGGCGTATAATATCTAAGACTTTATTTATTTCTAGCACGATTCTACTTTCAGAAAGAATCAGCCCGTTGAGCTTATGTCGCCGACTCTGAGCAGTTCAATGTATTTTCGTAGATTTTGAATCATTCTTAAGTCGAATAATCCGATTCGTTCAGATTTCGGTGAACTTGAATTTTTTTTATTCCAACTGAACTGGATGAAGTGTTTAATAATTGTAAACGTCAACCTAGATTACGAGCAATACACGAAGAGTTATCAAATATTTTACATTTTATCCTTTAATAATTACATGAAATATCTTAGCACTTTATCGGATGAATGAACGCGCTGTATTCATTAATGTATTCGCGGTGGCGTAAAAGATTTTCCAGAAGATAATAGAAGTTACCGTTTAGATGAATTTGAAATGGGGAAATGGGGCAATTGTGGAGTTTAGACCTTATCGCGACCTGTGGAACGTGGAATTCAATATGCAAATATCGTGTATTCATTTTCTAAGTGGAAGGTTTTCAGGTAAGGCTGGGATATAATTAAGTGCGTAGCCACAAAGTATGGTATGGATTTAAAAACGGTAAATATTGCTCAAGTGATGCAAACGGGACTTGAGAATAATGGGATAGGTATCGGAAAAGAAGCACGTTAACGCAAGAGAACCTATCGGTCAATAGCAAAACGTAAAGCAAAGAATACGGCAATACAAATTTTCAAAAAAAAAAAATCCATCAGTTCAAATGTATGGTGACGTTACATTCCTGCTTATTGTAATTTTTGTATAAAATTTGATTATGGTAATTAGGTGCACGAAAATGCTACGTTTTCACTTATTTCTGCGCGAATTTCTCATTTACTAGTGATGTAAATCTTCATTCATTTTTATGGTTCAAGAATGAAATCATTGTAGCATTTCGCCTCATTATATTTCGGGGGCTCTTGATGCTGCACCTTCTCGGTATAATGTCGTAAAAATTCTTTTTTGTTCTAAAACTGCAAATTTTTGTCCTATGCAGTTCCTACGTCCAGAACTGAAAGGCATGTCGTCCGTAAGAGATCTCCGGTATAAATCGGTTGGGATCAAATTTTTTTTGGGATCTGGTCATCAGGGGATTAAAACGCATTAATAATTGGAAATGAAGAATTTCAAAACCTGAAAGCAGAAGGCGTATGTTGGGATATACGACCTTCTGTCTTTACGTTTTCATTATAAAAAATAGATCATGTTTTCAAGTGATCCGCGTAAATATACGGACAAAAAATTGTACTTTTTGATTTCATACGAATGCAGTCAAACGTTTGTATGTATAGGCATTTACGACCGTCTTCCGTTAGCCAGGCGATATTATACGGTCCAAAATATTCTTAATCATTTCTCTTTGACATTTATACAGGTACACCTATCCTACCCAAAGACGCAAGTAATTAGCTCAACACATAGATCGAGATGCATGATATATGGTCAGGTGATTCACTAAGCTGGATACTGTTTATCCTAATCTTTGTATTCGTTAAGGAAGAATATGTACTACTTTGGGTTTAGAAATCTAAAATTATTGGGTGCGGTTACGGTTTCCCTTCACGCGGATTTAGATTGACAAAATAATTGATTCCCAAATATCAAGTTAAGAACCATTTTTGTATGGAAAACATGCCCTCCGAGATGATCGGTGATGCAGGCGGAGAAGCTTTACTGTAAATCATTAACTCCATTCACCCGCTTATTGAAAGACCGTTTTGGAATGAAGGCGAATAACAATCCCATGCGATTCCACAAGGATACATATCGACCAGTGTCACTGACCTGCCGCAATTTATATAATAATCAAGGAGCAGATCATTGATCCTTTCATGACATACATCTGCAGTACTAGGATAGATGGATAATCCAATCCCAGATTTCGAATTGTCGATCTCCATCAATATGAGTCAGATGAATCATTCGTACTTCGCAGTTTCTGCCGAATGACTTTGCACACTCCACCTCAATAATTATGCAATTCGTTATATTGTATTTTCTAGAACCTTTTGAACTATGTACGATCCGAACTGTCTAATGTAGGCTGCCTAGTCCAAAGTCCGTAGTTCAAAAGTATATCTAGCCTATCTACTTAATTATTCGCAATGATATAATTACCTTAAATCGAGATCCTCGACGTCTAATCAGACACAACTGGTTTGTCATTTGACTCGCCTACAAATCGCCCTGCATTCCCCTGCTATGTTCGTCTGCAGAACCAAGTAATAATTATGAATAAAAAAAGAGTAAATAAAAAAAATTGAGTCGGCCGTTTCCGACGCATCTTCTCCTTACAGTGCATGTCCCTGGGAAAACCAAGTTCCCTCTATCGTGGAGGGAACTATTATTCACCTGCTTCCTAATTCAGCTGGACTTGACAATGACAGAAAACTCAATGAGAATATAATATCGAAAATTCTGTAATAATATGTACCAAGTTTTTTTTTTTCTTATTATTAATTTGTCAATTATTCGAATCACTCATACAACTACGCCGTCTGCGTATAAGACAACTTACTCGAGATGGTATAACCGAATAACGATTATGTTTTGGAAATCATCGCGATTTCGCGAATACCGATTCACGTCATTCTATGAGGATAAAAACCGTTTATTGTATAGTATATAGTATAGGTAACACGATTGACCTGCAATTCATGATGACCAAGGAGCAGATTATTGTTTAGTTAAATATAAGTATCTGCAGGACTAGGATATGACAACCCAAAGCTTCAATTTATCGTCATAGTGTCCCTTTCATATTGTGAACGTAAAAAAATCGGTACCCATCTTTGCTTATTCTAAAACTGTCAACTCACCTTGATCGTGCGTGACAAGACTGCGTATATCTCCTATACAGCCTCTTGAATCTTGGTCTCTGTACTGTGCACCCCATATTCGATACCATACCTCATATCTATGAAAACACCTGATATCAATCTTAGATGTCTGTCATAAATAATCGTCTTACTAGCTTGACTCACTTGTTAACTTGTTCAGCTTCTCCCTGCACGATAAGGAGGCTGAGTCAGTAGTAATTATAACGAACATGATTTAGGACTTTTTGGTTCTAGTAGAATTCATGTCCGGAATATGTCGGTTCGTGAAACTAGTATAGCCCATTCTGTACACTTTCATTTATACTGTTTTTTCAATAATTTTGGAATCAAATAATCCGATCAGATCAGAATTCGGTGAACTTGAATTTATCTTGAGTTTCATTGAAATGGTCAAAGTGATTAATGATTTCGAACGTAACAGCAGATCCCGAGCAATGGATAGAAAGCTTTGAAATATTGTGCACTTTATTCTTCAATGGTAACATGAATTTTTTTAATACTTTATCAGAATAAGGAATAAAAGCACTGTATTCGTAGATGTCTTCGTCGTGGTGCAAAACTGCAATTTTCGGAAAATAAGAGTCGGTAGTGATGTAATGAAATTAGGATGATAAAATGGAGCACTGGCAGAAATCAGTTCTTCACTCAACGCCTGAAATCTCTGGGGTTGATATCATTGCAGGGAATTTTTAATCGAATCCTTTTCATGCCTATTATGGACTAATAGTCGTAACGTACTTACATTCATGTTTATTGTAAGATTCTTATAAGTTATGTAAATGAAAAACCCTGACACTTCGAAGTGTAATACCATTGGGGTATCTCGGCTGTAGATAATGGTCAATTGGAATGGACATATAATACAAATTTAACCAGGGTAAACAGGTGCACGAAAATACTACATTTTCACTTTTACGTGTATGAACTTTTATTTACGAGTAAAATAAATCTTGATTCCGTTTTGTGGCCGGAGAATGAAATCACTGTAGCACTTTGCTTCATTATATTTTAGAAGGCTCTTGACTTTCCACGGTCTCAAGATTGCTGTCAAAATCGTTTTTTGCTCTAGGAGTGCGAATTTTTGCCCAATGCAATTTCTGGGTCCAGCACTGAATGGCACGTAGGCGTACGGATGTCGTCCATGAGAGTTTTCCGGTAGAAACCGGTCAGGATCAAATTTTTCGGGCTCCGGCCAATACTTAGGATCTCGATGAACTTGATGAATTTGTATAGAGATGGTGGTGTCTTTTGGAATTTTGTATCCGGCTGAAAATACCATAAGAATTACATGGCTACACGCATGTATTTGGCCGGTTAAATTTTTCTCGCTCATTTATTTTTGCCACTTACTTACACCTATCTGGTGTGAAAAGGAGAACGATCAACTTACCAATTTCTGTGTCTTCTGTCAGGGATCGACTGATCGATGGTGCGCTAGGAAACAGCCTGAGTGTTTCTTTGATCACTCTTTCCAGATATTTAAGTTCGGAAAGCTGGTGAAGCGTTGCTGGTTCTGTGGAGTCTCTAAAGACTTCTAACTGTTCCTGGTGTATCTTCTCCTCTACGTCCGGATGATTTCCGATGCAGTAAAGTGCCCAACTCATAGCCGCTGCTGTTGTATCATGTCCCTGAGGAAACAGAGCTCCATACGCACTCAATTTTTCGCGGAGAGTTTTTCGTTCAGAATTTGTCGGGACTCGAAAATAACAATGAAATAAACGATTTTTGATCATATTTACCGCGAACATGAATGTATCTACTTCTTCCCTCAGCTCGTCGTTGGTGAGCGGCATGTTGTCACGATCACACGCATCCAATAAATGATCTAAGAACGCTTGCCGCTTTGGTTTATCTAGATTGATGAACATATAAAATGATAGAGATGTATGCCTACAGACGTATCAACCGAAGAAGAAATAAGAGTATTTTCAAACGGGATGTCCAGATGTATCGTGGTCATCAATGCACATTATTGCTACAACTTACCAGTATCAATATCTTCATTAGACTTCGGTTGCTGGATTTTACGAGCCGATCTTCTCTCACTTATCACCTAAAGATGCAGAGTAAGACGACGTATTTAGAATTTGGCAATAATGCGAATGTTCTGGGTTGAAATACCCAATTCGAAGAGAGAATTCAACAAACGAGCAATATACGTTTTTCACACGAGCCTGAAATAGCCTCGAAATAGTACATTACGTAACGAGGGCCGGAAGTTGTGTTACGCTCGGGTGGCAAACGTCGCACCTGTGCAGGGATCACCAACTTCCCGCCCTCGTTACGTGATGTAATATTTTCGTACATCCACGCTAATGGCGATGATATCGATACTACATTGTCTTTTGCAGGAAAAATTTATGTAACTAATAACTATATAATAATGGTGGTAGGTAGTTTTATTTAATAATCTCTACCTGATTTGTAAACTTATGGGAGACTTCCACTGTATGCTTGAACTTCTTTCCACGACTAGTGCGATGATATATCCAGTCAGCATACAGCCACGGTCGGATTATCCGTTCCACCGCTTGAATGGTGATACTGTATCGGTGCATTGAATAAATTTTAACGGAATTAGATACATCAGAATTGTGAGGTTTGCTTCCTTTATGCCAATTATAGTCTCGCGACTGACAATGAGTTATAGCTTCTTAGTTGGCAAAATTATTGCAGTTTTCTTTAGAATGTGAGTATAGCCATTGCACACATAATGAAGTTTCGAGATTTGTTAAGTTCATAATTCGACGCTTAGGTGGTTGTTATTTTGTATTATGTCCGGCAAAATTATACCTATGTAAAGCTATAGAATATTCAGAGTCCTGATCCGTTTGAGCATTTATGTTTATCCCCATCGCTGATTCTGAAATCATAATTTATTAAGAAATCTTGCAATATTTTTACACAACGTCTGGACGAGTTCAGGCCTTAATAAAATTCTCTTAATTACATATTATGATGTTAATTAAAACATGTAGGCCGAAATAGGCTTGTAATGCATCCAGTTACCACATATCATATCCAGTGCGCATCTTGTCAGTAAAACAAACATATCGATAGGGTCATTGGGGTTCTTCTTCAGCTCCGACGCAATGACTTGCTTCAATATTTCCCCCTTTTCAGACATCACCACAGAAAATTCTTCCAGTATGTTGAAATGGAAAGTTGGTGTTATTAATTTTCTTCGGCGATGCCACTTATCACCTGTAACAAATATATCATATATCTAGGTATAAACTGCCTACAGCAGGGGTCGGCACGGCCTGGCTCTCGGAGCCAACCTGGCTCTAAGTGTCAATTACTACGGCCGTAAGACCCCTCGGTCTACCTGGGAACGGTCAGTTGTCCTTACCTGAAGGTTCGATGGTAGGGGCAGCGTTCAGGAGAAATAAAAGGAACTAAGGGGTGTGCGGTCTATTTGGGACGGCAAAAACTGCGTCTGACCGTCCAAGTCTTTTCATACCTGCATATTCCCACCCATACCTGCCAAATTCCTAGAAACGGCGTTAAAAGGATTAGTGCCGGTGAATGGGTTAAGTGGATTTACGGCTTTGGCTCCTGGGCCTAATGAGTGTGCCGACCCCTGGCCTACAGCAGTGTAAGTATGCATCGTCAATAGATTCGAGTTGCTGTATAGTATTATCAATATTTCGCAATAGATATATTTTAAGATCCTTGTGTGATAAAATTCTCAAGATATACTGCAAGCTCGTTTAGATTACATAGTTACGGTTACTGCTTATTCAAAATTAGATTCAAATTTCTGAAGTTCGATCCTGAAAAATAGATATTGAGTTTTCGCGATTGTGTAACTTACCTGTAGAAGTTAGTAGTCCTGTACCAAGCCATGGATGAGTGAAATTATAAAACTCGGATTTGGTGATAAGACTTTTGCTAGGCAATATCACCTATAGAGCATGAAAAGGAAATCTTAGTGGCGCAATTAACGAAATATATTCAGTATACTGCAATTGTCATACGTACACCAACAGTTTCAGCCGTAGTAAGTTCAACGTTTCCTTTGAATCCCATCCAGGTACGGAATATTCCGTCTTTGTACTCGGCACACATACCTTGGAACCATCCATACCGATCTGTAACATTATGTATGAAGTATTTTATCATATAAGGAAGAATAAATTCAAACGGTTGTAGATTGATCATCTTTTGGAGGAAGAATTATATTCGATGCGAATCAGGTACGAGAGATTTCTTCGTATTTTAGAACTCTTCGAGATGTCTAAAAATTATTTATCCGAGCATTAATTAATAATGGCAACGACAGCTTTACTAGGTAACTGATTACGCTTGCGTTTGTGATATAAATTTTCTTTTTTTTGGGGTAATATCAAAGATATATACCATGATAAGAAGACCATAAGCTGCCAATGCGTTATAACTTGCTTGAAAAATCCTAAGTAGATATAGTATTGTATTTAATATATAGGTATCATCGATACAAAAATTTTATCATCAAATCATTCAAAATATTGACACTCATGTAATTTCCTTTATTTGAATTATATATTGAAAATTTAAACGAGATTTAATCTCAATACTAATGTGTTACTGAAAACTAACTTTCAATGATGACGAAACGATGACATCTCAAATTTTGGTAGAAAAACTTGTGTATCTGCTATATCTTTAGCATATAGAAGGCAGCGTGTTTTTCAACCAAAATTTATTTGAGATATCATGGTTTTCCACCAAGGTGTAGAATTAGTTACGGAAGAAGTGATCATGGCATTATCAAATTCGCTGCAGCGAACTATTACAGAGTATTTTTAACTGAACTATCTTTACTAAGTATTATTGGTTTGGGTGACATTGCGTTAAAGTTGAATTGAACCTTTCTTTTTCGAATCGTGTACATTAGAAACTAGCGCTGACTGATAAATTTGTGTGAACTCAACTCGATTTTATCGTGATGAAATTTTGCTGCACAGAAGAAACAAATTTAGATTGTTAGGTATAATGAATTTATTACAATAGGTATACCTATGATGCTTTGATCAACATCTACTTTTTTTAATCAACCGCATATTGATAAAAAGTGTGGGTCTGTAGATTAGAAAAGCCCCGCATTATTTCGTCCGCGATTCGACCCGGAACGCACGCATCCGCTCGTATAATTATACTAAATCGCAAATGCTCGATGTGTTATATAGTCACCTCAACGAAAAAAAAAAAATGTTATCGTTACTGTAGAATTTTAACTATGTTGAAAATGTTGATATCACACATTGAATTTTTCTAAGTGTGGGTGTCTGGATCTCTCACCTTCCTTGTTCAGCATTTACAATTTTCAATTGCTCCTGAAAAATAGATACGTCTGTAGCAATTAATCAAGAGAATTAATTAAGTTAGCTTGATTATGCAATAATACCTAAAGTCGTTATAATTTGCTAAAGGAAATGTCTTGACTAGGATGGAAGATCTGTATTTACGACGTCTGTAATGAAATTACTTATTTAATTACCCATTACTTTGGTAATGTGTAATTAAGCTCGATTCAATTAGTAAAAGTAATTATAAAGTAAAGTTGTTCAGCGTAATTATGAAGCAGAGTTATTTAAAGTAAGTATGAAGCAAAGTTATTTGAAGTAATTATGAAGTCAAGTTATTAAAACTAATTATAAAGTAAAGCTATTGGAACTAGTTATAAAATGAGGTTATTGAAAGTGATTGTAAAGTCAAGCTATTGAATCTAATTATAAAGTAAAGCTATTGAATCTAATTATGAAGTAAAGTTATTAAACCTAATTATAAAGTCAAGCTATTAAAACTAATTATAAAGTAAAGCCATCAAAACTAATTATAAAGTGAAGTTATTTCAACCAATTATAAAATAGTTATTTAATAGTAATAAACTTTACTTGAAAAAAAATTGACTCACAATTTTTACAACACTGAATATTTGATTGGAAAATTGTAGATGTGATCGTGAATACGTATAATATATTACGTATATCACTGAAAACTACATATTTGACACTTTTCGAGTTCGGAGATTAGTTAAAACTATAATTAGGCTTTAGTAAAACTATTATTATACTTCAAACTAATCGTGATATACATACGGGGGTATATTTTACAGAATGTCAACTGCAACGTTTGAAGCATGTCATTTCTATATTGGTCTAGTCAAGAACAGCGAGCTGTTTATGTTTATTTTTCAGACCGTCTTACGAATAGAACAGAGTCATTGTTTTCATCACGGTTTTCGTTAACAATAATACTTCAATAAAGTAATTTCGCCGCGAGAACAATAAGATAATTCATGAATCTACATATTTTTTTTCCAAAAGATATTAAAGCGACTCTTCAATTCTTGGGTCTGCAAATTAACTACAATTCATTCAT
Source organism: Tenthredo livida (assembly GCA_963992785.1). Lineage (NCBI taxonomy): Eukaryota > Metazoa > Arthropoda > Insecta > Hymenoptera > Tenthredinidae > Tenthredo > Tenthredo livida. The sequence continues at coordinate 22,188,891 of OZ023068.1, forward strand.
TAGGGACAATTTTACAATGAAGTGAAGTATACTTTACGAACGTATATCGTATATGTATGTATTATGCGCCGTTACCTGCATAGATATGGCGAATATTTCATACGGTAGTGGGTAAACCGCATCTATTCCAATCTCTACTAGTTTTCTATTATACAACGAGTTCAAACTAATAAAGAACATTAAGACCAGGTCAGTACCCAGAGGCTGAATACAACATAATATATGCGAAAGAACATATAATTGTTAATAATGTATCATCTCGAATTCTCATCTATTCTGTAATATCACAAGTCTTTTCCTTGTGCGACCATAATATTACCGTATGAACTAATCAAGCATAGCTTGCTGTACTGCGGAGAGTTCATCTGTTACTACTTATAGTTTCTACAAATGATATGTAATAATAATCTATTGCATCACAGTGCCACGCTGTATTTGTTCTTCAAATTTATAAAGATATAAACAATCGATAAAACTAATGAAACATACAGGGGTTCGCTAATTTATTAGCCTACTGAAAAAACGTTACTATGTTGGAATACCTACACCCTTTTTTTTACGTTTCTTCATCTGTACAGCAATTTTCTCTAATAAATTATGCGAACGCCTGGTTTAAAATTATTGCTATGAATTGAAATTATTGTCCGATATTTTTCGGATGGGATACGGCAAGGATGATAATTCCATTCTTATAGTAGAGGAAATTTATAACTAGGCTATACTAAAACTATGATTAAACTTCCAACTAATCTTTTCCGCGATAATACATATACATATTCTATGAGCTATTTATCTTATTCATCCCACCGCGATACGAATAAAGAATACAATTATTGCCTTCATCATGATTTTCGTTAAAAACAATACTTCAACAACGTAATTTCACCGCGAAAACACTTAAATAATTAATAACGCTTCGAAATGTCAATTTAATTTGCCGCGCAAGTCTTTCCCCTGTTCTCCCGTTGACGCCACGAGGGACACTGAAAATTTACTGAAACCGGTCAGACCGGTTTGCGTCTGCACCACTCCCTTGACGGCCTTGAACGGCCTTGAACAGTGGGGGGTGCAGCGAGAGTGGCGGGGACGCCGTTATCGTAGGTCAGTTCACGCTGGTAGCGCCACTGAGCGGAAAACTATGAAACTCGAATGAGCCCATTGATGAAATGATCCGCGGGTTGCATGCATTACGGCGCGATGAATTATAATCTCATTAAAATTGGATTCGCAAGATCGAAATACATTGAAAATAATTTCGTGGTATCTTTAAAAATAAAAGGCATCACTGCAATCCTTTGCTAGGGATGGCATTCAATTATCATTTGAATTAATAATTATCATCTCTGAACAGAGAAATTATTTCTCTTATATAACATGATTCCTATACAATAACCACACCTTATGAATTAAAATGTTAAAATTTAGTTTGATATTTATTTTATTATAAAGTAAAGCTATTAAAACGAAATATAAAGTGAAGCTATTAAAACGAATTATAAAGTGAAGCTATTTCAACTAATCATAAAATAGTTATTTAAAAGTAATAAACTCCACTTGAAAAAAAATTGACTTACAATTTTTACAACACTGAATATTTGATCGGAAAATTGTAGATGCGATCGTGAATACGTATCATATATTACGTATATCACTGAAAACTACATACTTGACACTTTTCAAGTTCGGAGATTAGTTAAAACTATAATTAGGCTTTAGTAAAACTATTATTATACTTCAAACTAATCGTTATATACATACGATGGTATATTTTACAGGATGTCAAGTGCAATGTTTGAAGCATGAAATTTCTATATTGGTCTAGTCAAGAACAGCGAGCTGTTTATTTTTATTTTTCAGACCGTCTTACGAATAGAGAACAGAGTCATTATTTTTATCATGGTTTTCGTTAACAATAATACTTCGACGGCGTAACTTCGCCAAGTGAAAAGTAAAATAATTCATAACTTTATAAATATAGTTGTTCTCAAAAGATACTAATGAATGAGACTCTTCAATTCATGGATCTCCAGATTATCTCCTTTCTATTCATAAAGGACAATTTTACATAAGAGTGAGGTATACTTCACGAACGTATATCGTATATACATGTAGTATGCGCTGTTACCTGCATGTAATACATAGATCTTACGAATATTTCATACGGTAATGACTGAAATAACATATTGTTAATAATATAACATCACGAATTCTCATCTATTCTGTGATATCACAAGTCTTTTCCTTGTACGATTATAATATCACTGTATGAATTAGTCAAGTATAGCTTGCTGTACAGTAAATAGTTTTTCTGTTACTACTCATAGCTTCTACAAATGATAGGTATGTAATAGTTCTCTCTTGCATCACGTATTTGTTATTTAAATTTGTAGAGATATAAAGAAACGAAAAGACTAACGAAACATACAAAGGTTTGCTAATTGCTAATATTTAGGCTACTAAAAAGAAAACGTTACCATGATGGAGAACCAACAGCATGTGTTCATGTCTCTTCACCTGTACAGCAATTTCCCTAAGTTACGCAAACGCCTGGTTTAAAGTTATTCATGAATCTAAATTATTATCTGATATGTTTTTAATGGGATACGGCAAGATGCTATGGCAATAATGCTTGTGGTTGTCACTAATCGTAGATAATATTAAAATTAGGTCTCATTATTTATCACACATATACTATGTCCAAGAGTCTGCTGACTGAAAATTAATGGCAACCAGCTTAGCTTGTTTAATGTACAACGTTTTTAACGGAATTGATTATTAGACGAAATGCGAGATTTCACTAAAACTGATCCCAAAGGGACTGTAATTACGAACTCGATACAACACAGCCTAAAACTATATGCTTATACTACTTTCTCAACACTTTGCAGTGCAGAGTTGTCTTGTGGTCATTCCTCGGTGCTTGAATTGCTCCACTGCCTGGTGTGAATCGCTGTTTTGAAGAATTTCGTAGAAGTTTTGTTGAAGATGGGCAGGACCTCGTTTCCCTCGATGAACAACACCTGTGAAGATAAAAACTAGATAAGCATACGGTACACGGAATAAATGAACTAAATGTGTTTTTCAAACAAACATTCTCAACCAAGTACCAAAGAGTTTTTAATTGTCATCATACATCTGACTCATGGCCGGTAATATCGTTGCTAATCTGTATGAAATTTATTATAATATATTTCTTATGATTATTTTTGTAAGCCTGTCTAAACGTAATATAAACTACAAACTATTTTCAACAGAATCAAGAAAGTCGATAAGCTAGTATCAATAGTGCATGCATGAATAGATTTTTCGATCTTTCAATTGTTACTCAATCCTTACAATTGGGACTCGAAAGTAATTTACAACCAATATCGGATTATGTTCCATGTTTAAAAAATAAATGTGATGCCTAATTAATTCTACAGTAATCCACTCTTGTATTTATTTTCAAGCCTTTCAATTTCGATCCTTATTCTCCAAATATTTCTCTACCACGAGGTAAGTCTATAGACAAATAAAGTAAACATATTTTCTAGAGATTCCTCAATTTTTTTTTACTGTTGTCAGTAAACAGAAAGATTCAAGTTTTTTGTGAAAAGGAAACAAGTTATAATTACTTCAAAGAATTGAATGATCAGTCTCTCCGAGACTTACCCTATAATAAGATTCCCAAGTATGACACGAATCACGTCAATGTGTTGGCTTGGGGTATATTAATGTCGCATCAGTAGAGTTTCCCTCGCAGCTGAGTAGAACCAAGACGCCATGAGAGTGTCTAGTGTACAGTGATGATAGAGGCTAGTGAGGAGCACCCATAGTCAGCTGAAGATACAAGGTGAGCATCAGATGCAGAGTATCGCTAGATAAATGCGTTTCTGTATTGGTTGTTCTATCGATATACATTTATAGTTTCACAGGATCTTTGGCTGACGTGATATGAAGCTTACCATTGTGTTGGTCGACTATTAATCCAGGACTAGCTGGATAGTTTTGGGTAGCATCCATCTCCGACCAAGTGGTATGCAGGATCTATGCTTCTCAATCATCTGCGATGCTTGTTCATGTCCGTTGATCGATAACGCTGTCAGAAAATCGAATGAAAGAATGAATAGGGGAACAAGTCTACTCCCAGAAAACATTTGGAAACTCAAAATAACACGAGGAATTAGTTTAACCTCGGAGGCGCAAAATATGCTCGTAGAGCAAACAATACTAGAGGACGAGGAACTTGGAATAACACGATTGTTAATACGATAGGGTGGTCATTATTGTGAGGTTATACTATATAGAAACTCTTCGCTCATTTGAATCGTGTTTAAAATAGGTCTGAGAGGTTATGTTCGTAATAAATTCAGATTTTCACACAGTTATTCGCGGTTACGGATAGAATATACTTGAAAACGAACAATTTCTTCAATTACAATAATACTCCGCTTGTAGCGATTCAATTGTCACTTACTTTGCTGATTGAAATACGCAAAATGTAAAATATGTTCAAAAAGTATCAGATTGTATTTTCAGTATGAAACTACTCAGCAAAGTTCTTCTTGTTACGAAAACAAGCATTGAAAATTCATAATGATTTATGATTATGATAAAATGGTGATTGAAATAATTTAAACTCACTCATATCCATCGTTCCTCCGTTGATAGCCTCTTCGGACTGTAAATCTCCTGGAACGTTTAACGACGCAGCGTACTGATTCTCCATCGTATTTTCCTCACAGGTTTTATTTAATTTGCCCCTTAAATTTCTCCCTGTCGCAGGAGCCTCTCGCCACGCCACACACATGTTTACTCGTTGGCGCCACGAAGGCCACTGAACTCTGAAGTGCTCTGAAGAGCGAAAGAGACAGCGAAAACGAAAGTGGTCAAACCGGTTTGACCGGTTTGTTTCCACATCCCCACCCTTGACGGCCTTCAACGGCCTTGACCCAGTGCGCGAGGAACGGGAGGGGCAAGGACTAGTTGTCGTAGGTCAGTTCATGCTAGTGGCGCCACTAGGTGGAAAAATATAGAACTAAGTTGCCGGTAACAAGGCGTACCGTTTACCCTTAGATTCAACCGGTTCACCTTATTCTAGCAATGATTAATTAATTAATCAATTAATTAAACGGAATGCGAATGAATCCCAAGGATTGAAAAACCTTCGATAGATTATCGAATGGATTATAATAATAATTAATAAACGAATGTTATGATGCCACTGGGTCAATAAAACTATAATACATATTATAGACATTTAAATATAAATAGACTCATACACATTTCTTTTCTTTGTGTTTTTCTTTTATATGATGTAATATAATATAATATAATATAATATAATATTCTCTTTCCCTTTGTTTGTTTTACGGATCATCAATAGTAGGTATAATTATTATTATATAGAAACATTCAATAAATTCTGACAAAAAAATGTATTATACTTTTAAACGCCCAGTTACTACTCCAGAAATAAATTCACAATTTATATCTGCGTTATTATTCGCGTATTCCCGTGTACAATATTGCAAAACAACATATTTTATCATAATATAAACTCACCATTACTTTATCATGAATAAATATAATTTTTACTCGACTTATAGTTTCAAGAACATGAGTTCAAATTTTATAATCGACATATTACGAGAAATAAAGAATTCTGAATTAAACCAAGCTGTACGATTTTCAATAGTTCTTCACCTTACCAAACATCAATCTATTACAGATTTATCTAAGTTACAATACATCTATGCACACAAAATACTATTTCTTTTCCCCTTTTTTTCGTTATTATTATTTTTAAAGATATTCTCATGCTTTACTTTTTATTCTTATTCCAATCTCCATCTCTTTCTCTTCCTATTCAATTTAAGTCTATTCTATTTTGCAATTGTCCAAGAACAGAAAATATATCGCTAAAGTTGGGCCACGCTAACTACGATATCATCTATATAATATAATTAACTAGTAATTTATCATCAATATGCAATTGTGTTCGATGTATGAAAAATAAATGTGATTCCTAATTAATTCTTTAGTGATCTACACTTGTATTTATTTACAAGCCTTTAAATTAAGATACTAGTTAATCAAATATTTCTCTACTACCAGGTAAGTCTACTAAATCCGATCAAGGTAAAAATAATTTCTAGATTATTATTCATACCTCGGGTAAAAATTACGGAGGTAATGTAACAAGGCTGTTACGGCTATGCTGAAATTTCCGTACATTCAGAGATCAGCAGACATATCTGGTACTTTGAAGTCTCAGTGACGTCCCTGCGAAGTCAAAGTACCAGATATGTGGCTGATCTCTAAATGTGCGAACATTTCAGCATGGCCATTACATTCTTGTTACATTACCGTCGGAATTATTACCCGGGGTATATATAATAATCTAGAAATTCCGTCGCCTAAATCGCGTTTTACCTAATTTAGGTAAGATCTGAAACTGGTATGAAACGTCTGATAACTTATCGAACTAAGACGTGAAGTGATTTCATGAGATTTCGAAATTCTTGGAAGATTTGTGAAGATTTATCGCAAGATTCTTGATAATTTCGTGAAATTGCAGAAATTTCAAGAAATGTCATAAAATTTTAAGAAGACTTATTAATAAATAAATATCTTGTTCGTGCCTCTGCAATATTTCCCATTTCCTCTGCTTTTTTCTTTCTTTCCCATTTCATTTGGTGTTCGGATCCTTCGGATTCATCCGGTTTGCTGCACTCCACAGGGGTACACATCGGTACACTTTTATCTATAACAATCAAACAAAAGTATTAGTAACTACAATGAGTGATAAATTGAATTTCCATTATAAGCATAAGCTTCTGTCACGAGAAATCTTCTATACGTTATAATAGAAATAATGCTCAATGTGCCATACGTTTATCACGTAGACTATCTGAGATATTTATAATATTACCTTATTTGTATCGCTCTCCTATAGCCATATAGCCATATAGTCCTATAGTCCTATAGCCTATAGTCCTATAGTCCCATAGTCGCATAGTCCCATAGTCCTATAGTCCTATAGTCAAATAATCATCTGGCAGAACTGTAACAGAAAGGTGATTAATTCGTCCCTAGTTATTAATACTGATCACAGATCAGTATTAAGCTCTTAAAATACCCTGAAAGAAAATAATTGATTAATCTTAAAATACCCTGAAAGAAAACGATTGATTAATCTTAAAATACCCTGAAAGAAAATGATTGATTAATCTTAGAATACCCTGAAAGAAAATGATTGATTAATCTCAGAATACCCTGAAAGAAGAGAATATCCTGAAAGAAATAAATGCAATAGCGAACCTGTGAAAGTCTAAAAAAATTGAAATGTACAAGATTAGTTAAGATATAAAATGCTTCATAGGATTGCATTGAACGTATGTAAGAAGAAAGGCATGCAAGGAAAGGGAGACTTGACGCTATCTGCTTTTTGGTATTTGATAGAAATTGGCTAGATATTTATAAGTTGCAAATAGTTAGTGACAGATAGTCGTCAAGTATAGAAGGTGTAAAGATAACGAGGCATGCATAGAATGTTTGGTGGCGTGACGGTCGGCGTCCTTTTCAACGTGAAGTCTTCAAGCTCAGCCTCTCTCATCTCCGCGCCCCACGTAAGCGCGGAAATAAAGAGAGGCGTCTTGCCCATTCAAGCGATCGCAGCTTATTCAATACAGAGAAATTGCTTGATTGCAAAAATTGATTTATTCTACTGATATTAAGAGAAAAGGATTCGAATAAGTCGAGAACATATCAAAGAAGCTCTTGTTCATTCAGAGTTTTTATTCCGAGTATCAAGATTATTCGATTGTAATTTCACGACGGGTACTAACGGAAAACTGGAAACAAGTATTTGAACGGATGAGTTATATTTCAAAGAAACTATATTAAAGTGGCTAGTTTTTCTTTTATTGCGATCGCTTGAATTTGCTGTGGAGAATAAGATATTAGTACCACCACCATCCCATTACGCGGCCCTTCTTACCCTCGCCTGGTTCCCATGACCCACCCAACGAGCATGCAGATGAAAAAAAAATATATCATATTATAATATAGGCACGCACACACAGACTCGTAACCACCCTCCCTCGGGTTGCCCTACCTTCCCGATTCACCTGTACGTAAAGCTAATAATCTCCGGCATAAGATTCTTTCAAACACAAACATACAAATCAGTTCACACACCGTGGTTCGAAGCTTACCTTTCATTTTCTGTAGGGAAAGAACGGGTTAGTACGTCCTGGACAAAATTGTCAAACTTTCTTCTAAGCGGACCAATTTGATTGGACTTTAAATGATTTTAGATTTTTTCTCATTTCAATATTTATAAATGTTTTGATGTTTGAATGTTTCGTTATAAATAAAAATTGACTCTACTCGAATATCTTGCTAGGGGGTCGTTCATTCTTGTGTCGGACCTGCTCCTAGACTTTGTAAAACATGAATTGAAACTCAGGAGGATCCACCACTCAATCGGGAAAGAATTCAAGCAAATCGAGCAAGGTATATGATAATCGCGGAAACCGATTGAGCGATGGATGTCCTCCCGCCGCGATGCTCACCGCGATTTGCAACGGATGAGGGCCGCGTAAGGGCCGTGAAAGCGAGTTTAAGCATTTATCTGCATCTAGTATATCTGTAATATGACGGTGCAGTAACAAGTTTAATGTTACATTGCCGTCTGTATAGGGGAATCTATAATTATGGAAGCAAGCTCCGTTGCAGTCGCGAGTGAGCCTATCTGAATTGAGCTAAGAAATCGGAGATTGTACAATGTTACCGCCACGCCACGCGACAGAGAAAAGAGAATACCAGGGAAAGGAAGCCCGTTACCAAAAATCATGCGACTCACCGATGCTGCCAAGTAGGGGGAGGACAATTGCACTGGGATGTATCTGCTTGGCTGTCGGCGCATAAGAGAAAATAAAAAAGAAAGAAATGAGTTAGAAAATCATTTGTCTCGATATGTTGGATGAAATTAAAGCTAATAGCTATTTTTGGTGAAATAGAAATTGGCAAGGAGGTATCTTGTTCTCACCTGTTTTGCAATTGCTCCCTTGCTGTCGTATCCACCCTCATCACATCGCTCCAACTGGTCCGGATCAGCTTCGGATCGGCTCAGGATCAACTTCCATTAGTCTGAATTCGTAGGCACTTGAATGAAAAATGGAAAGAAAAATATTGAAATGCCGATAAATTTGAATTCAAATATAGAGATAGGCTACTGTGTAATAAATTTTAAGTGAAGCAAAAAAAAAAAATTTCAATGTGGTATAAAGTTCGCATATAATATTCGTGTATATTCAAGGAGGTTGTAATTCGTAAAAAAGAAATGAATAATTGTATTTGTCGATTTAAAGTTCGACCCAAAATATAACGAAGAATGGAAATTTAGTGGAAATAATAAATGTATTCGATAACCGAACTTATAAATAAAAATGTTAAATAGGTAATTAGAAATAATTTTGTCATTAATGCGGCTTACCTTTTATTCGATTTATCGGAGATTCAATCTATATTATTAACAGCCTCTCCACTTCCGAGCAGCTGTACATTTTCTGTATGAACAGATTATCATTCCATTAGAAAGATGCGGCCTGATTGTTTTCGTATTTTATCTAAATGTCATCAACTGAAGGTCAATGCAACTTACATTTTCTATTAGTACAATTATTTTACGATGCTGTTCACTTTTATTGCGTCTTATAATTATGATTTTTTAAGAAAAATATACAATCGTTAGCCACTCAATATTTTGTCAACTGTCGAATAACATTGTTTGCGAATAATATAAATCAATAAGAAAGTCACTTGAAGTACATAAATTTTAAATGCAATTATTATAACCGGACAGATTGGTATGAAATTACTTATATTACAAGTCTACGTTCTCCGAGGTGTGACTGATTTAAAACTTCATTAAATTGGAAAACATTACTTTAGCCAAGACGCGTTCGTATAATTATAACTAATGGGTGAAACTGAACGGCGTCGCGACGTCAACACCCGGCGACTCGTTCAACGTGACTGAAGATTCAAGTCGGCCCGCGGCCGGCGTCGACGCCCCACCACCGCGCGTCGAAAGACGCGAAGTGGCGCGAGGTTTTCCAAGGCTCAACAGGTGCAATTGCATGTTCGGTTGCCAACACTTCGGGGGTAAATTCTGGTATTTGATGTAATATCATACCGACGCGGAGAAGTCTTAATACTCGAACAATAATAATAATTAGCGTAATTAAAGGTCGCGAGCGCTGATTAACTTTGATTCCGAATAAAATAGATGTTCATTTTCAATTCCAGTACTGCAAATTTCATTATTTATTTGAATAAGTATCGATTGCATAAACTTCTTGCACGTAAAAAATAATAATTGAGAACATATTGTAACAATATCTTTCCAATTCAATATTAATAATGAATTGTGTGAGATTTATATTATTTTTAAGCATCATGCAATAGAGTTATGAATACTTTTAAAATAACGATACCATTCTGTCTGTTTATAATCAATGTCTTAGTTATTTTTAGAACGAATAATAATTAATAATGTATCACACAGAATAGTGAAATTATATTATAGGTGTATTGTAGTGCCACATGAATATCTATAAATATATGATGATAATGATGAAGATGATAAAGAGCAATGATTAGTTAAATCATTATTAGTTCCTGAGAAACTCATCAAAAGCAGACTAGATATAAATATAGATATGAAAATCAATTTTTCATTCCTGAATTTATAAGGTGTGTTATTGTACAAACCATATTATACTATAAGAGATAGAGTGTATGTTTAGTAATGATGATTAAAAATTGGAATAATTAAATATTAAGATTAGCACAGCTCTTAATATACTGGCATTCACATTTTATGGGACTGCCTCTATGGTATTGTGGAGAACGTAGGGCGTTCTGAGCTAGAAATACCTGGTGTGGTTCTCGACGTGATGGATCCAGATTATTCGGCAATAAAATAAGCTTTCAAACTACTTTTGTGTTCTTCAATATCATTGATAGCCAATCGATTGCTGAAATATTGTTAAACACGTGGAGAAGTAGACGATGCGCCTCATTTCACACAACTCGCTGATCATTTTATTATTATTGTTATTAGAAAGCCGATAAGGTTAGTATGAAATCTACTCTTACCGCTCGGGTGATACGAAAGATTTCAAGTAACCTTATCGACTCTCCATACCTATACGTAAAATGATCTGCAGGTTGCATACACTACGGCGCAATAAATTATAATCTCATAAAAATTGAAAATTAGAAGTATGCTCCCAAGTACTATATGAGATGCTACGATTTCGTAACTCATATAATTATGTAATCAGAGTGAATTTATGTACACTTACCATACCCCAGCTATTCCCTCCCACTTACCTCCACAGAGCTATAATTTTATTCGTTTCAACAGCTGTTTAGAATTATTTGTATTATAGAAAAATAAGCGTGTAATTAATTATTTTGAAAATTTTTCATATCTGATTGTAAATACAGCAAAAATATGAAAATAAATGATTCTTTGTACCTTTTATAATCTACGATGGAGAAAAGAAAAAAAAAACCATTCAAATTAATAATCATCATTCTACCTTTTGTAACATTTGAAATCGATTGGAACCTTCTCCATGTGGAAAATATGTAGCAAAAAGTCATTATACATTTTTGTGTTCACCCAAAATATTTTCTTCTCAATTTCTGAACAAATAAAAGTACAAAAACGTATTTGAAATCTTGAAGAATAAGATTTTCAACAATATCTGGAAGCTGATAGAAAATTGTGAGTTATAATAATTGTTGTAAGCAATAAAAATTGCCGAGAAAGAATCGTTCAGCATTTTAATTGCTCACCAAGTAACGAAAATTAATTGGGAAGCTTAATCTCTGAACTTTTGAAGGCGTTGTTGCACATCTATCTACGCTTAGTAGAATTGCTGAAGTCATTTTGTAACAAAATCCGGGTGATTTGTGGTGGGACTTCCTCATATCATAATCATCATTAAGTAAATTACTCGAGAAATTAAAAGAAGAATCTTTCTTCATCAACAACCTTGTCTAACTGATCGTAAATATACAGTACAAATACAAGCAATTGTTTCCAAATAAATGCACGGGTATACCTTAATATAGTGTTACAGCTGAAGCTTAATAATTAGTAAATCTATCAGCAATATCAATATTGTTTATGATAAGAGTATAGATGTTTATAAATTATAACAACTTGGACATAGTTACACATGTGATTAAACTTTTAATATGAATATCATGTATAATAAAATTCAAGTATCCCATATACATATTATATTCACATTTGTAAACCTGCTGCGTTAAATCTGAAGCATTATCGCAACCCCAGCCAGAGTCCACTTCGTAGGTTTCTCTTTACTTTTCAAATTAAACGTCCATACATATGTAGGACCACGTCCTCTAGTCTTGTAAACAGGGCATTCATACATATTCTTCAACTCTTGCTTATCTTGCGTAATTGCTTTTATAAAAATGACTGGCATCTGTGGAAACAGATCTTTCAAACGAGATTCTGCAATAGTACCAAGAGCAGTATCCCACCGTGCTCCTTCCATGTAGAGACTATTCACGTACGCTCCCTCACGCGGTGGTGCTCTACAAATAACGGAATAAGATCCTTCACATAATTGCAGTCTATATTTAAAGAGATGCTGTCCATGATAGTAAAGCTATGAACTAAATAACTAACGTGAATTCCTCTTTCTGTTTCTTCGTAACTTCGCAATGAAGACACATTTTATCAAGAGGCCATTCGTTCTTGCGAGCAGTTTGTTGCATAATCGCAGTCAGAAATGATTGAGGATTGAAGAATCCAGCTAGCCATACCGAAGATGGAAGCTGAAAACCACATCGACAATAGTCGTTGATATGTTTGAAGCTCGTCTTTTACCCGTTCTACATTTATCTATCATCATAAAGGATAACAGAAAACTCACATTAAAGTCAGCAGTCCAGTTTGCCAATTCCCCAACTCTGTTCATCATATCGGCAAACCAGTTCGCTAAACCAAGACTGGAAGGATAGGCACGTTTAGTCCAGGCTGCCGGAACTTGGTCCATGAATAAATCGTTTTGCAGATTTTCCATATCACTATTGATTGTTAGCTCGCCCTAAATCAGAAGCACAAATATGCTCAAGCTTATAGTCACACATTTATTTCCAAGAGATGAATAATGAGCCGTGTATGTCACAGTCCAATTTATATTGATAAATTGATTCTTTACCTTTAAACCAAGCTCGAGTTCACGAAGAGACCTTTTCAGCTCCCCGCAAAGTATATTCATGCGTTCGCATTCTTGAAATGCTACGATAATGAATGGAGTGCGATCTTCCACCTAGAATAGGAGATCGCTCGATAATGAAATCTGAATCTTGTTTATAGCTCATAGATGTTGTCGGTAGAACTTGAAATTCGTTTGAAAAATTACCCTGCTCATTAATTCCGGAATGTTGAATTCTTCGGGTAGTTTATCCAATAAATCCTCTATAATTCCTCTGACTTTCTCCTCCCGTGATAAGCCTGGTCCCGTCGCTTCTCCTGTATCTCTTGGCTGCATCTCCAGCACTGTTCTAAATAAGGTCTCTGATGTTGTTGTCAGAAATCCTGAAAGAAATAAATCCCTTCCTCAATATAGAGAAGCAGAGAAGTCTAAGGAAACAGCCGCTTCAAAAATCTGAAAGCTGTTGCCAGTAGAATAATATAACGAACCAATTTCTGCATTTGGATGTAAGCCGTATAGAATTGGGCTCTCCGGAGGTAAATAATCATCTAGATAATGATGGTAAGTCTTATAATCGGAATTTGGTGGAGCCAAAAAACCAGGTGCTAAATGAAGATCTCCTTCTACCAATTCGGGCTGTAAATATTCGAGCAAATAGGTGCGACATAGTCTTCTATCCCAATCATCTGTGATATGACCACCGTACATAATTTCACCAAAAAGATATCGCAGATCTTCCCATGGTACTTTATTGTTGTTTTCTAAGTAATTCAACAAGACGGAGACACTTATCGTCAGGTCACCCACATTGAAAGGATATGACTGTAATCAAAAGAATCAGATTTCTGTTAGTTCTATTAATTGAAATTTGGGCCTTTACTCTATAAAACATTTTCTGGAGTATACGTTCAGGCTCGCATGAAATTTCGAGCATCAGTCGGAATTGATGAAAGACTAAGGCAATATCTTAAGTATTTTTAAAAGCATGAATATATTACCCTATTCCATCCTTGCGGTCCAAACTTCCGTCGTTCTGCTACTACAGCATGATAATAACATAATGCGAATAAGATCGCTTTGAATTCACTTTCTTTGGTACAAGTGTCTAAGGTTTCTTGGTTGAAATTGTCTAGCGCTTTGTGTATATTAGCATGCATCCCTGTTGGCGGTTCGTTTGTAATTTTTATAGCGGACTCCAGTATACCCTGTAATATAAAAACATACTTTGATACAAGTTGAATAAGTCGTAGATGTGTAAATCGTTAACTGACAACATCTGAAAGTCAACATAGTCCTGCTGAACTAATTTATAATACTATGAATAAAATCCAATGCATTTATACCTGTGGTATAATGCATGCGTGAGGATCAGGTGACGGTTCAGCACTAACATATAAGCGATAATTTGGATTCGGATCCTCTGATAGTTGTTCCATTTTTTTTTCCAAGTTTGCTAACCAGTTTTTTACTAAATGTACATTCTGCAGAATAACCCAATGGCCATTTGAGGCAGCCATATCCATGGCCTCTTCTGCGACAGGTTCCTGACCTTGCCCCAACGATACATTGTGAAAATTACGACCATCAGAAGTAAATCCAAGTGTGCTACCCAGCTTTTCAACATCCTAAATCAAATTCTTATGTTCAATCTTACTTCTCTAGAAATTCTCTACTGAAAAAATATTCATCGCTCTATACTATAATGCATTATAAGTTTAATTAACTGCGGTTCTTATTAGGTATATAAATAGTCGTGCAGAGATTGCTAATAATTTAGATTAGTCAACTAATATTTAATCATTATGAATACCCATATACCTTAAGAGGATCAACGCCTGGTGAGAGTATGAAAAAAACTGGTGTGATTGCGCTAGTTTCTTCATAAGACTTCTCAAACGGTGGTGATCTAGATTCAACGAATTTTGGACCAAGCTTTTCTTCGACAAAGCACCTGCGATAATAATTGTTACTGAATATTTATAAAACTTGGAGGAGTTCCAATTCGAGTAGATAATATAGATATTAGACCAGCATTAAACAGTGAATTATTCTTACCTCACAGCGTAGGTCATTCTGTCGATTCTCAAACATCGCATCATGCATAGTCGCTGTAGGGCTGACTTGTTTTTCCATTCCTGTGGAAATTTTTCCCTTTCGGGAGTCTCAGACTCGACAAACTTCTTCCATCTCTTCGCAGCTCCTTCAATATCTTTATCGAGATTTCGAAAATCCTCCATTCCGCTCAAATATTTAATTGCACCCCAGCTTGTATTGTTGAGGAAATCAACTGGACTTGTCAGATTAGGAGTGTATGGAAATCGTAAAAGGAAATCTAATTCAGCTTGCTGAATTTCTTTCATCTGTAGCAATATCTAAAACGAATAAAACGAAATGTAGAATAAGCTGTTTTAATCGTTTATTTGCTTTTAAAATGATTTGCACGCATGAAATCACAAGCAAGGTGTTACCTGTATGGTCATTTGGCAGAGAAATATCATTTTGTCACTTTCGAACAATCCTCGACTGGTATACATGAATACCATATATGTAATGCTCTCTATAAGTAAAGAGACGCGTTTCATAAGCACATCGCAGGGCTCTGCGAATCTGATCGCGTTTTGAAATACCACACTGAAGGCTTTCAGTGAAAATTGATAGAGCATATTGATTTTGTTCAAATCATTCAGAATGAAATATAAAAGGCTAGCTCTAGATGCTGCTGGCCTGTACCACTCCCGAGCTTCGTCAATTTTAACTGCAGTTACTTTCGCCTCTGCAACTTTGATCTCGATTTCAGCTGCGGTCTTCTTAGTCGTCTCTAAATTAATGACCAGTGCTGCATCACTCAATACGTTTGGCCCTGCTGATGATAATCTGAATATAAAAAAGAAATACAGTGCATAGAGTATATCAAGTTTAATTCATTTACGTATATAGCTCTCTGGTTACTGTGAAGTTCATTGATTCATCTTCAAATTAAATCATTATACAATTCAGTGTTTATAATTGAGAGTATTACCTGCGCAATAAATCATCTTCAAGAGATTTCAATGTGATTTTAAATGTATTCTGTTGTTTGGTCAGTTCAGCTTTAGTGCTTTCGAGATCTGGTCGTTCCGCTTTAACAACTTCTCCTAGAAGTTGATCTTCCAATCCATCTCTGGTTACTGTGAAGTTGATCAAAGTAGTTTGGGCTTGCATTTCTGGTTTATAATGTGGATTTGCCAGTTTAGTTTGCAATATTAGACGGAACAACGGACTATATTCCACTTCTTTGTCGCCAACCTTAATTGCTCTGAAATGAGAATAATTTATATCAATTCAATCCAATCGCCCTACTCTTTTCCGTTGTGCAGCATTCGACACATTCTTTCGATACTCAATCGAAGACAACTTTCACATAAACTATATCTTGTGAAATTTTTATTTAGATTATACGGTTTCATACCGTCCCTTTCGTATAAGAACTCTTCCTAACAAGGGGTCGAGCACAGCGTCAACTGTTTCCATAATATTCTCCAGCAAGACAGTATGGCCGGATGCGATCGCCCATTCAATCCGATCCAAATAGTTCCTCTGTGTCAATCTCAATACTTTCAAGTCTTCGCCATATTTTGTTTTAATCCATTTCAGACCTTGTAACTGTGGGTCAATCATCAAAGGCCATCTCGATGAATTCGTAAGTATCGTTGCATTTTCTGATGACATACGATCACTTGGCAAGCCTGAGATAAAATGTGCGCTAGATTGTTAATTATTGATATAAATATAAATATATATTCAAGATCAGTTGATTCCAGTTTGATTCTACAAGGATCTACAAAACTTATCTATCGCTAGAATGTGAAATACCTTCGTTATTCCATTGTGCGATTTGTGCATCATCAGTCAATAGGGAAAGTGGGTCAAGATCTGGTGTTCGCGGGACAGTCGGCTACTCAAATATATTAATATATAAATCGTCAATGCATCTTTGTGTGTTAAATACAATAGTTTCTACCTCTAGTTTATCCAAGAATGGTAACCAGTGATTATTGATAAGATCCGTTCTATATTTTCTCGTGAAACAGCCAACATATGAAATGAAAGCGGTAACGAGCAGCACATCTCCTGGAATAGTTTTTCCTGAACTCTTCAAGCTATAAACATATTTCATTAGATACGGATAAAGGTTTTGAAAAGTATTTTTTCTACCAATTAATCGAGCATAAGCAATGCTTACTGGTTCACAGTCTCAGCCCAACGAATTTTCTCAGATGCCAAACCATTCACTAATCGATTTGCCAAATCAATTGTCAATGCCGTGGCATCTGCCTCATCCTGGCATTTCTGCTTTTCACTTAAAGCTGTGTTCATCTTCTCACCAAGGGCATCTAACATTTTTTGTAACTCCTAAAAACGACGTTTTCTATTTAATCAAAGGTATACTTCACAAAATGCATTAGATCTCAGTCTCATATAAGTACAGCTACTCTAGTACGAAAGAAAAAAGAAGACTGGAATGGTCGTTCATTCCGAACATATTCATCCGGAAACACTTACTGCCAATCGGTTTCTTATAGCATTCAACTTGTCCATCGCAGCTTTGAGCTCAGCATTGGCTTGAGCAAGCGCAGCTCTTAAAGGTTTTACATTTTCATTAATGTAATGAAAAACCATAATATTTTTTACCCAACTACATAAGCCAGCAGCTGCTTGAGATTTTGATGCAATGAAGTCGGGTTCAAAATCTGTCGATTCAGTAAGAAATTAAACACTTGTATAAGATTGCAATCGGTGGATGGATTTACCGATTAATTTCTCACATCTAGTGATCGGTAATCATGCGTACCTTTATCGTTTACATAGGGCTGAATAGCTTTGACAACATCCGGAGGGATGTTTTCCTTATCGTAAGTGCGTAGATTTGATAAAAATCCATCAACTGCACCCATCATAACTTTGCAAGCTTTCCAACTCCTGTCTTTTGGCACATTCCCTTTCGGAGCAAACAGCACGAGCACAGCCTGAGCAACGTTTGCCACCGCATCTGGCGGCGTACCAAATGACTTCAATTCGGTAAGATTATTCTGGAAATATGAATAACATAAACATTATTATAACATATAATTGGGTAACTTGAAACGGGAAACTATTCATTTCTCGCGAAGCATAATTTATAGAACCAGCAAAAATGAATGGGAGGAGAAATGAAATACATATGATGTTGCACTCTGTCAACGGAAATGAATTGTATGAGTATAAAACGACCCATACTTTATTCAGAGTATCTAGAGCTGCTTCAGCCTGTCGAATAGCTGGTTCTGCTCTAGCTAAATCTTCGTCGCAACGTTTTTGTTTTTCGGCTACCGTTACTTTTATTTCAGCGACCTTTGCCTCTTCCTCAGTAGCTGTAACATTTAGTATTGGATAATATAAGTAATTTTGAAAATAATTAAATTGCAACATTTACCGAAATATCTAATCAACGAATCTATCTTCAATCAAAGTACTAAGGTATTACTTTAGGGAAGGAAGAGACTTAAGTATCCAGAAGTCTAAAAGCCCTATTGATTTTTCTGTATAGAAACTCATTCATTAGTTTATAACATTTTCTTACCGATTGCCTTTTCTGCCTCAGCTTTAGTATTTTCTGCTCGTACTTCGGCCAAGATTTTATCAGCTATTTCATTTTTTTTCTTTAAATCCACTTCTTGGACAGCTAAGACAACTTTCAAATCATCGACCTATACACAAGTTTGATCCATTTTTAATTTTAATCCAAATTTTTAACATCATGTGAAGTATATAAGAATGAAATATAAATTAGTGCAAAAGAGATCGACGAATAAACATCTGGATTATTTCTTACTTGTAAAGCACAGCTAGCCAATTTGGTCAGTCCATTTTCCAATCGCACAATCATAGCATTGAGATCGTAGGTTTTTGAAGCTAATAATTTAGAGTACAATGCAATTTGTTCGAGAAAAGATTTTGGCGTTGTATAGTTATAACGCTTTTCATTTTGAAGATAAGCTTTTGATGTCTCGTTTACGATAGTATGTACAAACGACATAAACAATGACACAGGCGTACGCAGATTTTTAGGCAGATCTTCACATTCCTAAAATTATCAAGGTTTCTCAGAATGAAAGAATAGAACCCACTTGGAGCATAAAACGAGAGCAACTCTAATTAACTCATTTCAACATATAAGATCAAGTATTAGATTAAGCTCAATTTCAACTACAGAGAGCCTACTTGTAAAAATCTGGTAGATACAGATTCCAAGGCTTGCTGAGGCCAATCTTGAAACCAATTTATTGAAGTACAGTTAACAATAGCAGGGAACTGCCTGGCTCGCTGACGCAAGGTAGCCCCGACGGGTGAGAAGCATAGAACGCACTTCAGTTGTCTGCGAACTCGATTTATGAAAAATTTCCAACAATTTTCTCTTGTATCCATAATACCGGCTTGTTTCACCTGAATTAAGTACAAGCCAAATTATACAGCAAGATGCCAAATCGATATTACCTAATATCAAAAGTATCAACTCAAGTTCCCAAAGTAAAATGATGTGTAATATATTTTTCGCACTAACCTCACCGCGTATTCCATTTATTATATTATCGACTTCATCGTCTGCAAATAAATCTGATATTTCTCCTGAAGCCAACATATCGTTAACTACGACTAGAAATTTTTCTTGAGCAACTTGGGAGTCCGTCATCAAAAATGTTATCCCGATATTTTTAAGCCCTGCTTTAATGTACAATAAAGCTATGTCTGCTTTTAGATCAATCATAGAGTACCCTTTTCGGAGCTGCACTTGAAATACCTGTGAATGCGTGATATTTATTAGATTCAGCTTGAGAAACGACTTTCACAATTGGTTTTACAGACACCTAACGATTCTATGATTTAAACTTACTTCAAGACTTGAAATAAACGATGACAGTCGTGACAAAGACTGTTTTCCACTTCCTCCAACTCCCACAAGCAATGCATTTCCTCTGGGGGCTTCCAATATCCGATTTATACGACATACATGATACATTGCGTCCTCAAACATGACTAAATTCATTGCTGCTATCTGATATAATGTATTATTAAAGGATACATTTATCTAAAATCAGTATCTAAACAAATATAGGCTTATCGAGAAGTGACTATACCAGATCATTATAATTATCCAATGCTTCGTCCAATAACTTTGTGAGTTGCGGCCATTCCTTAATTGGCATATACTTAGGATCTCCGATGCCATCTGCAAAGTGACAATAAATCACGGGGGGATTGAAGATTGTGGATTCTTCCAATTCCTATGAAAGTACACAGATTATATATCGTGGTGGATTATAAATACATTGGAATATGAATTGATTTCTGAATCTGTTCATGCTCTGTTAGTCTAACTGAAGATTTCTCTTCAAGAACGATATTCTACATATTATGTTTATAATAGAATGAATGACCAGTTACCGGAATATTTTTCCTAAGAGCCTCTGTGATCAAAATATCAAAAGATTTCTTATCCTCAAAGTTAATCAACTTGTCGCAATAAACTCGAGTAGCTTCGTGTGCATAAAGCCTGATCAAACTATTGGAGAATGGTACTGCTTCACCAGCGGCAAATAATATACCCTGAAAGATGCATAAGTTCAAAATCTAGGACATAAATCAATGCAAATAATCAGATACTAAAACAATGTCCCACCTGAAAAATATTAGATAAATCACGCAGATTGAAAATGTAGTGAAATTTTATAGCTGTAGGAAGAAAGGTGGCTGAAACTTTCTTATGAAGATATAGCGCAGCCTCTATCAGGGATTCTTCGACTTTTGCAATAGTTATATTGAATTTCTGCAGTGGATTCGCAATATGTTGAGCTAGAATTTGGCTATAGATTTGACGCAGTGCATCTTGGGCTGGAAAACTGTTAAATAAAAACGTTCATTTGATTGAAGAAACTTTTCATCACTGGTAAGAATCGCGCTTTAGAATCTCAACTTCAGCAGACCTGACAGCAAATACTGCAAAGTGTCGTTGGAGGCGAGGATCTATGGTGAAACTTCCAGCAGTTGGATTCATACATGATACATATTGCGTGTTATGAATGTCTTTCAAGGTCAATTTTTCACGATCATACCTGTAAATTAGAATTTGCTATCCAAATTTGATATATGCAATGACTCGATGACTAATAATCAGGATGACCTGGTCTTTGAAAAATATCCCTAATTATAAGATGGATAAGTATTCATATTGAGTATGGTATTTCACCAATGGGAATAGTCCATGTGTTGCCGAATCAGGGTATGGGGTTGCACAGTCCCGTACGTATCTACCTCCGGCATATTCATATCGTCAACAAAGTATACTAAAAGTTTAGTCCCTGGAGGTCCGTAGTTACGTCCAGTCTTTTTCTCTAATGGTTTTTCTAATATTCTCTGCAACATTTCTGAAATTTTTAAAATTTATTTGTATAGGTATGAGATTAAGGTTTTTCTTTCTATTAGAGAACTGAAAGCTAAATTTGTTTTTGAGTATCAGAATGAGCAGCAAGAATCGCATATCTCAATATTTTAATAAAATTTTCTAGTCACCTGATGTTGTATAGAAATTAAAAGGTACATTAGCAATGTTGTAACTATCGGGTAGCGTTGATAATTTATCAGCAACGATGACACTTTTCCCAGATCCCGCACTCCCTACCAACATTACTGGTACTCTCTGTTTCATAAGCATGTCCATGAAGAACCTTAGTCGAGCTGTTTCTCCCGTGGGAACAAGAGTGGACTGAAACATTGATCATTGTACCTCAGTTGATATTGTGAACTGAAAAAACCGCGAGTGTTTAGGGTCTATATGATCTCATACAAAGTTTCTAGATCTGAGAGGGTAATAAAAAATGGAGAACTAGTGAATAATTGATAATTCAAGTAAACCTGTAGCGGCACATCCATGTCAAGCTCGAATTGGCCCACTTTCTCACTCCATGGACAGAATTTCTTAGTTTCCGTTTCTATAAAATAGCTGAAAACTGTTCCACCTGATGGAAACTTGACTGCTTTGAATTCGTTGACCCACCATTTGTTGAATTCATTCCGCCAGTCGATTAGTTGATCCTGAAACATTGCCGAGCCAAAAGCCCAGATGCAGGCGAAAGCAAAGTATATTTCATACCTGCAAATGAAGACGTGATAATGATTAATAGCAACAAAGATCTGAATTTTAGATTACTACATATTTATTCAACTTCCTAAAGCTTACCATTCTTTAGGACAATCAGGCGGAACGTTTTCTTTCACCAACAGACAATCGAGCAAAGTACATAGCATTTCTAGATGACAAATTTCTGGTATGGGTGTGATCTTCTTCAGTTTCATTTTTGTCACCTCTAGCAAGGGTGGAATATATTTATCAAAAAGTATCACCAGATTGGCTCGTTCAGAGTTTTCTCGGGTCTCTATCCAGCTCGTAACATATCTGTATTATTCGAATCACGCCAACGATTATTTACGCATTTGATAATTGATCAGTTACGATCTTATCTGTTATAAAACCTGCTGCATAATTCGTTTTGAGCGAAGTTCTGATTACTTACGGATTCCATCCCAAGTCTTGGGGATTTATGTACAAAATCCCAGCTCTGGAGACTGTGGCAGGTGTGGCCGTCCTGTATGGCATTAAAATCCACCAATTGATATTACATCAGATTCTACAAGGACTCCGAATTACATTGAATCGATGAAATTACCTCAAATTTGAAATTTCGAATAGGAGTCGCATGTGCTTAGTCAATGTGATCCTTTCATTGCTAGCCAATGTTAGTACTTTATTATCATCCATGACAGTGTTCAAAGATTCTATCCACATAGGATCTATGTCTCCGTCAAATACTATCCATTTTGGCCCATCCCCGGCCATATTAGCTTGATCACGCATAAGAACAGAGAACAACCTACGGCAGTGAATTACAATCAGATATTTTCGGTGAATAATGACAAAAGTAATCCAGGAAATCGTCTGTTTACCCATCCTTCCATTCTCTTGTAGCAGGATTAATGATTCCAAAAAGTTCATCATTTGTTACAGCCTTTGGATTTAAGTCGTTGTAGTATGGCCTACGTTTCTGGTTGAAATACGTTCTGTTTAGTGTCTTCCACACTTGAGTCTTTCCTGTACCAGCAAAGCCTATTATGAATACGGAATGACGAACGTTGAACAACTCCTCTAACTGAACAACCTGAACAATAAAAATTAACAACAACGTTAGAACTGCGAACTGAGACTTTGTAATTATTTATTAATACCTTCAACACAAAACCATCTTCTGGTTGCATTTTTAAATCGAGAGCAGCAGTTTTAATCGATTTTTCAAATTCAGGATCTCTCTTTCGAGGAACATCCAATGCCGGAAACAAATCACCTGCATGAAAATCAATAAATATAATAATATTCCAAGCAATTGTTCACTGGCTGGCAGGGGATTATTATTACTGAAACGAACAGAAGAGACGAATAGAAGTTGATGATGTAATTCTATTTTATAGTCATAGGAACCTACCAATAAGACCCATAAATACAGGTACATCGTCAGTGACAATTTTTGGAGTATTAAAATCACGCAATGCCCTCATCAATACTTGATCTTCCGGCATGAGTCTGTCTCCACGCTTCAACTTTCCAGCGACAACTAAAACTGATTTAATTGCGCGCAATCCCCAGTCGTAGTGGTCTTGTTTAGATAATAATTCTCGGCACAATGTGTATAATGTTATAAACTTTCGTGCTAAAAGGCGAGACTCTTGGAATCCCTCAGCAACCAGCATAATTTCACAAATAAGTTCAAAATCCGGAACCACCATAGCACAAGGTCTATACAAAGAAGAATTAAGTACAAGATAATAATTTCTAACTTAAATAGTTTTACTTGATCGCACCTGAATAATGTCTTGAGGTTTTCGGGAAGTTCTGTCCTACCGGCATAACCAGGATTCATAGTTATAAACATACCAACGGTGTCGACGAGATTGAGCTCTTCTCCAAAAAATAAAAACCTCTTCTTTCTATTCTTTATTCCATCTAGTACAGATTTTACTTGTACAGCAACAACTGATAATACTTCGACAGAAATTCTGTTAAATTCATCAAAGCATCCCCAAGCACCAGTCTGTGCAAGTCCTTTGTATATGCTGCCGCATGACTGAATGAATAACGCAATTTGGTAGAAAACAGATTTGAGAGACATACTGTTCATTATGAAGATATGTAGACCTCTAATCACAGCTACCTTATAATCCATTTGTTCAGAGCAATTGAAAACATACACCATCTGGCCCAAGGCACGACCCAAATCTTTGGTGGTCTCAGTTTTTCCTGTTCCTGCAGGTCCCGCAGGTGCTCCCCCCATTATAAGATGAAGAGACTGTGTCAATGTTATGTAACACCTGTCTGTAAGCGGTGTAATAACAAGGCGTGGAACGTTTCCCAGATATTCATATCCATATTGAAAACATGCGTCGCAAATGTTTGCAAAACAGTCTCCCAGCTTGTCATCCCATCTGTTATGAATAAACATCATACAAATTAGTCCTTGAAAAATGTATTTCTTTTACACATCACAAAAGCCTTTCACGACTCAATAATGTAAGAAAGTATATATTATCTGACCTATGCCGCAACTGGGACTGCCATTGAAAGCTAGACGAACTTTCTGCCTTCATTGAAATCAGCTTAGCTACAACATCGCGAGCATGAACGTCTATCGTACAGATAGTCATGATCTTTTGACGATCATTATCGCTAAGGTCACCGCAGAGAATTGAAATTAATAAACTTAATTGATTGATTTGTTTTTTCTGATAATCTTTCAACGCATTTTCAAATCCCTCTTCTAGTCTGGCAAAAGCCATGTTCACTTCGGTTGTCCACCAGATTTGAGTTCCACAAAGTGCAGGTTGCGCTTCGTAATCAAATATCCAACTTTCACGCGGCTTTTCGTCGTACGAAATCACAGCTTGACTGAAATGAAATCTCACCGTCTTTCTCATCGCATCTGTTACTCGGTTCAACCAGACTTCAACCTAATACAAATCAATGTATCATTTATAAATATTATGTATAGAGATTGGAGCTCATATTTCAACTGCTAATTAATACACAAATCAATAAATTGAGAGAAGCAAATAACATAACGTAACAAAGAGCATGAATGACCTTGCCATTACAATCGCAGGTCCCATGCATCTCCATGAACTCCCCATCTTTAGCCCACATGCCATTTGCAATCTTACTGGACTTATCGCCATCAGTTTTCCATCTTAACTTAGCAACTGAATCATAAAGCTTTGTCAAATGTCTGCAAACCAGCTCTGGATTGTTTCCTGCATCAAATAGACAAGTTTTAATACATCGGTGCCCATAGCTCATTCAAACTGATGTGTATCTATGCGTAAGATAGTAACAAAGGTTTACCGTTGCTGAGAATGTCTAATAGATCAGCTGGTGAGACAAAATAGAACCTTGGATAAGCCAATCTTTTAGTCTCCAAGTAATTGGACAGAGCTTTTTCACACAAGCTCAATTGCTTTTGTATCTCTTCGAGTCGTTCCAATAGTTTCGGCTTGTTTGTAGCTCGGACTATGTTCATTGCGGACAATGTGTCCCTTAATAATTCCTAGGTAGGAGTAAAATGATTGCATTGTGGGTCTGATTATATAAATTATGGCTTAAAATTTGGTGTTGTTCAGATCATGAAGTCTGTTCTTGCAGATTGGAGAGATAATATAAGCTTCAGACAGTAGAGTACCTTGAAATCTCTATCGATCTTTTCAAAGCGTTTTGAATCTTCAGGTAATTGATTCCTGATATCTTCTGAACCAATGAAAATGCTTTCTAAATGCATCCATGCACGTTGGACCTCGAACCAAACGTTAATCACAGCATCTGCGTTACTCAATTTTTGTTGCCAGTCACTAACTTCTTCTAAGAAATAACCAACGTATTTAGATCCAAGCATATTTTGAAGTTGGACCTACACAAAAATGAGAAACCTGAGATTCTGAGAATATAAAATTCATGTATACCCATAATAAGTTATTACCTGATTATCTTCAAGAATTATAATGTTGTCTTCGCTAATTTTCAGAACGTTTAGTTTAGTTCGCTCATGAATTTCTTTCTCAAATTCAAGACTAGCCCAGGTATTGTGTAATTCTTTCAATGTCTTTTCCATGGCCATTTCTTTAACTGCTTTGTCAACAACGTTTTTTACTTCTTCTTCATATTTATGCAACTCTAATTTCAGTAGATCGTCCAGAGTTGTTCTATCGTCCATTGTAAATCTGACCTGTACCATTTCAGGAGAATGGACGGAAAATTAGGTTTAATCAGAGTTATAAGTTTAACATCTAAACACTACAAACCTACATTCGAGAAGAATAATCATGAATTACCTTGGTTTCGGCCATGAGCTGTTGCCAATGTCTATCTCGTATTGCGGGATTTTGGAGTTCCGAAACAGCTCTTAATGAAGACATCATGTTTCTGATAGATGCTTCTATCCTAGAGTACAATTCCCAAGCTCTTATGTCTTTATCCAATACTGTATAATGTCGAAAACAAGACTAGTATGTATCAAAACATGCATTTCTTTATTATTTCCGCGGCCCAACAGGTGTACTAACTTACATCTCAATTCTTTCGTGAGCCTTTTACACTCTTGGTCCATTCCTTCAACGTCTATTTTCTTCCACATAGTAGTCTTCCATTCGTCTAAGCTTGTTCCAATTATGAATACATAATCCCATATACATTTCAACATTTTCAATTCTTTTCTGGCCAATTTTATATGCTTATAATCAGACACTGGTTGCTCGAATATTATAGATGTTTCGGTAAGAGTTTTCAATTCGTTTTCCAAATTCATAATCTCTCCATTAATGTTATTCAACTTCTCGTACACATCCTTACAGTGAAAACTAAAACAACGAATGAAGTATTAGTCATGATTTCAATTTGAGAGTGGTCCTAATTATGAATATTAAACACTAAGTTAAAACTCAAAAATTACTATAATATAATGAATCATCTAAGCTATGTTAAAGAGTTACCTAAATATATCCTTGTTGTGAAAATTATTCAAATATCTTTGCTGTCTGAAGTCGAAGTAGCTCAAACGTTTTTTCAAAAGATCTATTTGACGAGCCAAAAGAGGGCTCACCACTTGTTTCACTTGAGTAGCTAATTTCTTAATTGTTGCCCATAGTTCGGGCAATTCAATGAGCCAGTTAAAAGTCGTATCGCTAAACTCAACTTCATAGTATTTCAGGAGGTCTATAGTTTCCTGTTAAATTATATTGCTTTAAATAAGAATAAAACCTGTTTTCATTCTTCAAGTTATGATGCTGATAATCATAGTACATCTCCATAGGATATACTATTCTGAAATATAGCATGAATATACCACGCGAACTAACAACTAGGGTTTATACCTTGCAAGGCACAAACATATCATCAATCTCATATTGCCGTTCTCTAACTTCTTTAAGATAATAAATGGTCTGCAATAGGTCGTCATAGTCATCTTCTAATACAGGCTGAGTAAATCTTTTATAGGCTGCATTCAAAAACTCTGTTAAGCCAGACAAGCTTAAAGGAGAAAGTGGTCATAATAATTAATGAAATCTCAAGGTGATAGCTGCAAACCGATATTAGGATAAGTTTTATTATAAGGATCATTTTCAACTCACTCGTTATTCACTCGGTTGACCAAGTACGTTTTAAATAAATTAGCCCACTTGCAAATGGTATTGAGCAAAGCTTGCTTGAACGGTTTCAAGTCAACTCTGAACCAGCGGTAAAAGACCTTTTCGTTTGCAATCAGGTCACATTTTTTATATAGATCAACAAAAAAATCTAATTCTCTTTTAAAATCATTCAATTCAGGTTTCTTCTCCTTAATAAATTCAGACAGATTTTCTGGAGCTTGTGCAACTAGGTCTTTTTCCTCTTCTGTCAGGTTTCGGGAAAAACGCAAAAACAGATCTAAATATTCTTGTCGATCATTCATCCACAACCAATAGTATGGCTCGAACTCCTATCAAATATTAAATTATTTTAAACCTATATATCTAAGAATATAATATAATCCTTGAGATAGAAGAAGTTATAACAAATCTCTTACTACTGTGTACTTCAAAGCTTGCATAAGAGCCAATTTGACCCGATTACACGTCTCTTCCAGCATAAATATTATGCCTTCTTCTTCCGCCATATCAATCTTGAAATTGTAAAAATATGCGTGAGCAATAGATGATGTTATAGAATTAATTGGAATTCCAATGTTATAAGTATTATCTGTTAATTTTATATTCTTTTGAAGTAAATCACCCAAAGAAGAACACACCCCATAATGTTCACGCTCTGCAGCTTTATCAGGATCAATACGGGGTATCAATGTTCCCATTTTCATCATATCAAACATTAATTCCTCATAAAATACATAGAAGCCTTTTGGATCTTCAAATTCGAGTGGTGGTTGAAAAGCAATATCAGGTGTTTGAAGGAGAAGTTGTACTTCGAATAGAGGCCAGATATTTGCCTCGGGGTCTGTCTCATCGAGTATATAACATATGCTGGAATTGTCATACACAAATATTCAAAATATATAGAAATATGAGTCATATGGTTCATTTAGAATACGTTGTAATTTTTTCGAGTAAAATGTACCTAGTGGATACGGCCTGTATCAGTCCCTTGGACACCAAATCATCTATATAAGTGAGATAGGGCGCCCATGTTTCAGGACTCTTATCTTTGTATTTAGCATAACTTCCTATTGTTCCTTCCTTCTTTGCATCTTCCGAAAGCGAAGATTTATCCTTTTGCCTATCACTTTCTTCTCCACTGATCTCCTGGGTACTTTTCGAACGGGCTCTTGAATTTTCAACCCAAAAGATTTAATATGTTAGATTCAATTATCTTGAGGAATATATTTCGTCAATAGATTTTTTCGAACTTCATTTTAGTACGTGCTAGATAGTTAGATAGCTAAATATGAAAACTGTTCAATACGTACGTTATTCGATATCATAAGCTTGACGCAAGAGGCATATTTACATCACGTGAAAATATTGAATCGACAGTAAGGAAATATAGCTTTTCATATGTACTAGATTGAATTCTGTTTACTTACCCTGATTTGACTACGCTTTTTCGCGATCTTTCTCTACCCGGTTCTTTTTCTGGAAGAACTGCAGCCTGATCGGCTCCTTCACCTTCTTTCGCACCCTCACCTTTAGCTTCATCGTCAGGTCCGTTCTCTTGCTGGGTATCATCTTTCTCTGCAATATCACAAGCAATCGAAACTATAACATCTCTTTTCGACTATGCGATATTTTCGTTTAATACTTCTTCTAACAACCTGAAGTTTCAGGTTTTTATTAATGATGATTACAGTGTATTAAGATACTGATGTGTGAGAAACTAGATCCTTTATATTCATGAGATCTGTATTGTCTACCTTGGTCAAGTTCAGATTCATCTTTAGCGTATTCAGATTCCGGCAAGAGGTCAAAAAACAAACAATAATTTTCTTCCAATACACGATCAATTTCTGTAGCTGCCGTTGCTATATCTGCAAATCGTTTATCGAATCGTTCCTCTCTTTCTCCTAGTGCAAGCAAATTCTCATCTTTAAGGTCCTTGCGTTCTAACACCGGCATCATTGCCCAAGAGTAAATCAATTTTTTGAGTTTCGCTACATTTTCTTGAGCACGAAATACTCGAGTATGCAATTTCTGGACAGAGTGAAGTAACGCTTCAATGTATTCTGGGACTTCTATAACAATAAATAAGACATTCGACTACTTCCGTGCAATAACTGGCTCAACTACTACAGACTATGCTAAGCTCTGTGTAAGTATGTTCCTCAGGGCTGACTTAAAAGAGAGTTGGATCAACAGAAGCTTTCAGCAGAAAATTGTATTGTTATGTAAAATAGAAGATGATGAAGATAACTAAAGTGTCTGTATTCGTACCAAGAGAATTCCAATTGTAATTTTCTTGACCTTTCTCTATTAATGAATCAATACCATCAATTTCTTCTTTAATCAAATCAAACTCCACAGGGGTGCTGCAGCTTCTTATTCTATTGTACCTATTCACAGTTATGATAATTGCAAGTATCTTTCTATGAAAATAAACTTAATGAACTGTAATGAAATGCAACGACTAACCAGTTTATGATAAGATTTAAGTTATAATTGCTTTCAAAGAAGAATTGAGTTCTGGAAAATAATTCCATAGCTTCAACCGGTAAATCTGCCCTTTGCATGATCATCATATATCGAGTCTCCCTTAGAATAGCCACTAATTCTGGAGAAAAATTCAGTTCTAACAACTTATCCTCCAAAATAGTGAGCAGGGTTTTAGCTAAGTGGGAGGTACAAGTTTCTGGGACCGCTGTCGCCCATTCCTCAAATATTTCTTGATCTGTTGCGTTTAGTAAGGCCTAGTGCAAAACATTGTAAGTATACAAATGTAAGTTTGAAATAAGCAATAGAGATATTTGTGGAATTAAAAATAAAATACATGATGTATAATTATACTCTGAATTCACCAAAGAAATACTACAATCATCGTACATACTTCTAATTCTTCGTATTTAGTCTTAAGCTCGCGAACAGTGTGGCTAAATAGTAACGGATGGTCAACGAGTTTTATAGACTCTATTGGAGTTTCAATTCGGTGGCGTAGTTTCATTATAAAACACAAGGCTCCAGCAACTGGAGGAAAGTATTGGTCAACATTCATGTAGCCAGTTCTTCTGCGTTTTTCGAAATTCTCATCGAATAATACCTTTGAAAGTATAATAGAGGATTGATCTGATACCATAAGCCATATACCCTATCAGTCACCATACCTTAATGGTGTCCATTTGTACATGTATATCGGAGAGTAGTCTTTCATAATTGGGCCATAATTGGGAAAGGATGATAGGCCTCAAAGCAATAGGCCCCATAATCCAAATCAGTTTAAACATGCTCTCAATATTATGGCATTCAAGAAATGCTTGATCAAATACACTAGCTAATCTTCTATCAAATTCTTCCACCTTGAAGACAGGAAGATCGCAATTATGAAACACTTTATGATTGAGCTTTACGCTGTTCAATGTTCATTGTTCAAAAGAAACGATTTTGATAGTAGATTTTAGTAATCAAACTAGACTTCGAATTCGGAATACCTTTTTTAAAAATATTTGCATATCGTCGGTAAAACCAGTGTCTTCAGGTACTAAGATCTCATACTGCACGCCAGAGAATTCATTATAAAGCTTCATGAATTCTTCATAAACATCATAAGCATTAGCACACAATACTTTTCCCTTTAGCCCTGCAATCTCTACTCTTTCCAACTTCAAATATTCTTGAGCAATTTCAAACAGCACCTACGTACATCGTACCGATAAATGAAAAATAGACTTTAGGCATTGTTTTAAAGAAATTGCTGCGATAGAAAATCATCGAGTCAAACTTTTTGCTTTCTATTATATACGCTTAAAAAAAAAATGAAACAAAGTATGTATACCTTGATTTCTTTCAGTCGTGCATTGAAAGCAAACAATCTTCCAAAAATCAACTTCTGGTGAAACGTCCATAGAATTGGTTCTGCTGGTGCCTTGAAATAACTTTCTACCTTCTCACGAAAAACTTCAAACATTTTAACATAGTTTTCAATGATTTGAACTGTCAGCACAACTTTTTTCAAATTGTCATCTATATCTCCTTGCAAAAGTGACGACGGATCCATCGATCTGCTTGCCTGCGATCATAAGATGTGAACAGAAGTGGCTGGTAAGACACACATCTTAAGCCCCATTCTTCATAGGATGTAATGACACCATTGAAAAATGCAGTCAACATACCCCAGCTATAAGCAGGTTTGAAACTTCGCTCAATAGCGTAATGATACGAGTCGTGGTGCAATAATATCTAGAATTGGCCCATGTTAAACATGTACAATGCAGCATAGGCTTCAATTTAGGCTCTATATCGTTGAAATCTAGACTCTCAATTTGATCGAAATAAGACTGCAGTGGCTTTAGGTACAAGCAAATATCGCGAGCTTCTATCACAGCTGTATGATGAAAAATAAACTGTTATGTTATACGGATTAACTTTCTGTAAAACGCAAAGAGGGATCATTGTGACTAATATTCAAAATGAATTGATTCCAAAAGATCATCGCAAAGAAGAAAAAACTTCTTTGGATAATGTCTGATGATTTATGCGTAAATTGTTGTACGATTATTTTCAATATCTTGAAATACTGTAACATTTGAAAATCCTATTTTATACCAGCTACAACATTCTTGAATAAAGTCTTGAAACATGGCAAGTAAGGGCTCTCAGTTAATTCCAATAAAGATGCCATTTTTTTTACCCGAGGATCTCTCATCTGATCGTAAATAGATTCTATGTTTTTCAGTCTCAAGTTCCAGAATTCAAGCTCTACAGACGAATATATAAATCAATTGAACGTAATCAAGTTATCAATAGCTAATGAACAACGAAACATTACACATTTTACCAGTACTAGGTAAAGGATGATTATTATTGTTGAATGCGAGAGTACTCTCCTCGCTGAGAATATCATTGATTTGAGTTGCCCATTTGATTACAATGCCTTCGATATCACTTTTCAATTGTACATCAACCTGTACACCAGCGGTTTGTTGCACAAGCCATTCTGCTTCAAATATTCGTTCCGCTCCCATCGGCATTGGTAAGAGCGTTTGCCCCGTCATTTTTCCACGAGCCTGTAACGTTTCTCATAAGTCATTGTCAAGAAATGTTGACTTAAAGAACTTGAGAATCCTGTAGCGTAACATTTTCAATGTGTACCTGACAAATCAAACTTCGTAGATCATACACATGTTTCTTCACATCTTCACCAACTATGGCTGGCCATCCAGTGTGATTATTTGTATTTGATAATATTGGAACATAGACCTGAACGAGTGATAGCAGATGTTTTCTTATTATGCAGAAGCTATACTCAAATGAATTCAAATGAAACTAAATGCCAACGTGTTCATTTATCGTACCTCCTCAATTAACACAGCCAACTCTTCAATAGGTTTGGGTGCCATATCGCCCATAATAAGTTCATCTCTGTAATTCTTTGGCGTTATTTTAACTGGCTTTCTTCTGATAAAATATGATGATTTTATTTTACTTCCTGGTTGGATACCAAGATATGGTATCAGAGCACCAGAAGATGAGACTTGCATTAATAAGATCTTTTCAGTTGGCGTGTTGAAGAACCTCATGATAAGTTCCTGGAATTATTATATTTCACTAATGACTATATTACATTTCACCGAGTTCAGTATAGCTATAAGATAGGACTCTTAAATTACTTTAAGATCTTCATTGGCTGTCATTTTCGCCCATTTGTCTTGTTTCAATTTACTAGTTCGGATCAAATATTGTAATACAAATTCCAGCCGGTCATCTTCTTCTTTCCTTTCTTCATCTCTCTTGTCTCCCATATCTTAATTATTTATTTTACCATTAATCGTTCACTGTAATAGCAAATAACTAATAGTACATCATCGATATAAAGTCATCATTAACCGAAAATGCCATTAAACAATTGCCTTGCAATTATCTCAATGCATTTTATTACACACTGGTAATATAGTGGGACTCATAAGTACCTGAGTATGCTAGTTGATGCGTTTACAGTAAACTAGCCCAGAATCATAGCGATAAGAATTCTGAGTCTCGGCTTATTGAACCACTAATAATTGAATAGACAAAGACAATTAGCGTAGACAAGTATTTTACCAATGACACTCCCATGAAATCAACTATGAATAATTTTTATTCATGTAATTACAATAACTGAAAATACTGTACTCAGTTATACAAATTATATTTCAATTTATGTTGAGTGAGAAAGGGTCCAAGATATCTCGCTATGTGTTTGCTGATCATTGCATATTAACTCTCCCGTTTATTTCTTCTTCTGAAATTTTTTTCATTATGATTCATGAAATATCAATGATTGAATGATGGTAATTGGTGAAATCCAATCAAGCCATGGATATTTCTTACAGAATTAACGATGCAGAATATGACCAAACAGAAGGTTGTACCTTATTCTTTGTGTTTTTTTTCTTTTTCTTGACGATATTTGTCATACGCTTTTCCCGAATTCCACGCCACCAGCGTTGGATGATTTTAGCTACTCGAATCAAAATGAACTTAGCCAATTTTTCATTGATAATTGCGTCTAAAGCCTCTTGTCTCTCTTTCATCAGAGCATTGTACATCTCAGCTTGGTTTTCTATTTCTGCCTGTGATCGATAAATGAATTATCTCAAATTAAAAATTAGCAAGCTCTGAAATTCAACTGTGAAATGAAGGACTACCTCCAAGTCTTGCTTTATTTTCTTATCTGCCTCAAATTGTGCAATGAGATATTCCATCTGCTTTTGTTGTTCGCCAATCTCAGTATCGTATTTGTTAATAACAGCCAAAAGCTGCGATTCAACTTTAAACCTGGAATCATTAGACGATATACATTGAAGTAACATATTTTACTCTCACCAGCCTCGTGGGCTTAGCTCAAGCTCTTTTCCATATTCCAGCTTCGAATATTCATTTATGTGTCTGTATTTGTTTCTCGAGCTTCGAATTTCAATATTGAACAACTTTTTTTATTGTTGAGTATACGAGTTCACTAATAGAAGATTAAACTCATTAAGAATCATTTCCGATTTCCTAACAACGAAACCTTTTATCACGAGCTTCCTTCTCCAAGGCAAGATTCAATGCACGTATTGTTTTCAGATGAGACTCTGCATTAATTACACCTTCTCGGATCTCTTTCTGTTTTATCTCAGATGCTTTATACATCATCATCATTTCACGCTCTGATTTTATTCTGTAATCGTAAATTACAGTTAGAAAGACTGAGTCAAATATAATCAGGCGATCACCTATTGTGCAGAATAAATTCACATCAATTATATTTCATATTCCACTTTCTAAACAAAGAAATTTGAATATTTAGCCATAAATCAATTTTTCCTGAATTTATGTTTAATTAAAGTTTGAAACGTACATAGTGTACTTAATATCTTCTTTGCACTTTTTATTAACTCTTTTAACAGTAGCTAGGTCTTTCTCACATTGTGCATTAATCACTTCCATTTTAGTATCATGTTGTTTTCTTTGTTCATCTAATGCTGCGGTGAGTGCTGAAAAGTGATGAGTGAATAACCAGAATAGTTCACAACATCGTTATGATATACATTCGGATGGAAAACTGATTCCCAGAGGTATACGAAAAATTCAGTACTCCTGAGATCCATTTTTGCTTTTTCATTATCTCGCCAAAGCTTCCTATAGTGTAGATCTTTCGCTCTGTATTCTTCTGGAGACATTCGGATCCGTTTCAACGAATGTTCAATGAAATATTTCACATATCCCAGAAATAATTGCGCCGGCTCAGAATATTCTTGGTCAAGCTGTTTCACCATTTCTCTAACTTCCTTATAACTATTCAGTATCTAGAATAAACAAACCGTTACCTATACTGTACGTATTACATAAGATACACTTTCGTTACAGGGCAGATACAGAGGATTTTGTCAATCTGAGAAATTATTTATATTCTAATAGTTTCTTGAATATTAAAATAAAATGATTAACTGTACAAAATTGGAATAGCTAAAGTGTGCAGAATTCTACTTCATAGTTTGAAAATATTCATAATATGATGATGCGTTTCTTGTGATAAATTCAAAATGGTTTGCTTGTTATTTACATAATAACACGTAATATGAAACTTTTTGCTTTGAGATATATGTACCTGAATTGCCTGACAAATTTTTGGATTAATGCTACCGAGATTGGTAAATGAACCAATGCTCTCTGAACTTTCTCCTGCAGACACCGGAGTTTCCTGACTTTCTGAGCACGCTGAAATACAAGGCGGTGATTTCATGAATAAATCATAGCAATACAAAATGAATAAATGTATCTAAAATTTTTCTAACAGAATAAAAAAATCATAAATTCATCAAATTCATTCACAAGTAACAACGGATATAAAAACAGTGGCATGTATAATTAGATATTTTGAGAAAGAGTTGATATTGCATTCATCAGTATAGAAATTCTCCTTCCTGCTGTATTAGCTGAAGTAGTTAACTGAAATTATCTACCGAGTTGATATTATAATGGATCTGAAAAAAGCATACGCCAGGTGCAGGGTTCAATATGAACATACTGATGAAAGGCATCTGTTATCAGTCTGAAATCTTCTTTGTTTAATATGTACGGTAATTCTGGATGCACGAGTAGTGCCTGCAAACTGGCCTGAACACGAATATTTAAATTACACAATTATACACGAGTAGGAACTTTGAGCTCCAAATATAGAAATGAATTAATTCAAGCGTTTACATGTAGCAGACGTACTGATAGTTCCAATTTTTTAAGTGTCCGACAGAATATACTAAATACCCGGTCAAGGTAGATCGATATTTCAATATTGTCTGTAGTCGGTTTGTTAAGTGACTCGCAAGACCCTGTAGAAATAGCGTCACGCTCTCCTCTCCCAACTGACTCCTTTTTGGGAGATTGAGGAAGAATTATTTCTACCTTTGGACACCTATAGACCATGAACATGGGACGAGTGGAAATTATTTGGCCATATTTTTCTTGGTAAATATCTCTTTGTTCTATGTACTTCTATATTCATAAAAATCCGAGGAAGCTGGGCATAGTTCAATATGAGCTTTCAATATGACATAAGAACTATCAATGAATGTTTTATGGAACAATAATACATACTGACATGAATCGGGATCAATATGAACACCACATTGCAATATTTTGCGCTGAACTCGACCAAAAAAAGCTAAAGTTACTGGCATATTTTTCAAATTTTAACGACAAATATAAATCAACATGAATCTTGCGTAATATGTTACCATATTGTAATGTAAGTGTTTTATTTCACCCTAATGATGACAAAAGAAAAATTGAATTATTTGAAAAACCAATCAAACTAAAATTGAATTGTTTTCTTTCTAAAATTGTTAATTAGAAGGCAATGTCTTTTTTATTAATTTTTCTTTTTTTTATAAAATACCTCAACTGCTTTTATTTTCTTATTCTATTCTCAATACAATAATGAATGAATATACATCTGTTTGCTGTATCAAAGGTGAAAAGGTCAAAAGGCCTAAAAAAAAATTAAGTATCAACAGTTTTCTTATAATATAGGAAAAATTCTTTTTTTTTTTTCTTTCCTTCTTTTTTTGTTGTTTAAGATTGCACAATTTGTGTGTAGAAACTCATAAGCTTGCTTTTGTGTAGATATTAGGTATTTCAATTGCAAGTCATATGATTTAAGCACTAAGAAACGATAATATCGTAGGCAAAAAATAGGTATTGTATTGTATAGATCGCAAATTGATATATCAATAAAATTTTTCAATTCTAATTTTAAACCCTAAATACTTTGGCCTATTTTGCCAACTAACTTCTATAGTTACATAATACTGCAGCTTAGAGTAGTCCCCTAAGTAATGCTAAAATTTCTTCATCGGCAAAAAATAATATTTTTGAACTTTCCATCTTTGTTACATAAATACGTAATAAAATTTAATACCTACAAATTGATTATGCCGTGTGCGACATTCAAATGTAATCCAAGAGTAGAAGCAAACAATTACATAATTACTGATAGGATTGTGTTCACAGAGTATTTTCTTTCATCAGGTACTGATTTTATCGATTTAAAACATCACGAAAACGAACACGTGAAATGCTAGTAAATTTTCATAAAAACATCATAAATTCTGATCATAGATAATTTGATTAAAATCAGTGC
This sequence comes from Tenthredo livida, assembly GCA_963992785.1. Taxonomy (NCBI): domain Eukaryota; kingdom Metazoa; phylum Arthropoda; class Insecta; order Hymenoptera; family Tenthredinidae; genus Tenthredo; species Tenthredo livida. Next base: position 22,227,048 of record OZ023068.1, read on the forward strand.
CCAATGAGAATGTAAGCAAAAAATATACACCTGCTTCACACATAACATGTTGATAACAAACATATTTCCTTGGCTTACAGTATTCTACCTGATTACAAAACAGCCTTAGGCCACTCAAATACTCCTTAACTCAAACATTGTTCATTTTTTCTTGAATGGTATTTGACATAGTTAAAAGATCATTAGTAATATAAATAATTATAGTTTATATTCAAAATTTCATTCGACAATCTCTCTTCGCGAGAAATTAATTCATGAATATATAAAAAGAACTAACATCGTTAGTTCTAAAATCATGGTCCTTGTATTTAATCCGATTATCGAGGACATCTAACATGAAAAATTAACTCTGACTAAACATAACAATCTTTGGCCGAGAAAAAATTAAAAAAAAAAAGAAAACACTCTGTTAGGTCCACGAGCATGTAGTAATTGACAAAGCTTATTAGTGCATAACAGTATTTGTTATGCATATAGCTTACAAAAGACTTAGTTTTGTAACCAAGTATATACAGTCTCGTTATACTCTTAGATTGAACTGTAAAATATTCTGGATTATAAATTAGGTATTTATAAATACCTAAATAAATTGGAAAAATGATTAATTATTAAAGACATCTCTCACGTTGCCACGTCAAATACACAGAATGATGCCAAAAGTGAAAATTTGATTAAAGGCATATTTGATCAATACATAAATGGTAAATATAAACTCTTGATAACTAGTTGACCAAGTAATAAAATTGTACCTCTGAAACCATCCTGTGGTTACGTGAATAATAGCCAAAGTGATTAAAATTATGTAATTATTTTTACTTATATCATCCAACGTAAGAAATTAGTAGCTTATATCAAGTCTTGCCAACAGTCAATTAATAAGAGATATATTGTCTCGCTCAGCTGCTTCATATATTCACATAATATAATAACGATGTATAGTAACCAAAGTAGTTTGAAAATTTGTTCAATTATACAAAACCATACAGTTTTGGAAATTAAGTGAGACAAGATTATCGCTTCTTGTACCCATAACAGGTACCGTTAAGATAATTCGATTATTTTGTTCATACGTTGAGTGGTTTAAAGTAATGCCTGCAATATAATGCCATTGTAGTAGGTGGCGCATCAGTTTTCAACAATAACTTTTCTTCTTTTTCTGTCAGCCTTTCCAGTGACTGATTATATTCTCGATCAAATGCACCTGCAAATAATCAAAATACATCAAACACTCCATTAATTAATATGTAAATTGAGCAAAGCGATCAATCCGTAAGCCCAAATATTGTCAAATAGTTTATATAAGCTGTGTATACCTTGATCAATATTTCCTCTTCCCAAAACTGTAAATACCAGAAACAGAATGTCTCTGTATATAGAGATCGGCGCTTTTTCGTCTGACTGGTTTTTATGCCTTTCCAAAGCTAATCTTCTTATAGGTTCGGCTAAATCATTGCAACGCACATTCCCTATCACCGCTTGCATCAACCTGTAGATAATTACAATATATTTTCTTTGTTGATAATAAAAAGTGGAGGTTTACATATGAATAATTATTGTCGTGTATATTTACGTCCGATCCTCTGTACTGTTTGTCTTCCATTGAATATACATAGGTAGACGATCCATGTGTAATTTCTCATTATCCCAAAGTGTTCTAACACCAACCAGTCCCGAATTACTCTGACCTTTATTCTTTAGACCCTGATTATTGTTGAACCAAAGCTCAGGTAAATGACTGGTCAGATTAATTCTCTCAAAGTACCAAATCAAATTCCAATATACTATGGGATGTTCTTGTATAAATTTGTGCTTAGTAAGGCACGAGTCTCCCTCTTGACTTAACACACTTTCCAATTCTTTCCTAAGAACCAGAGGATTCAGATACGGTACTGTGATTGGATCGTCCAATTCCTTTGGTTGTTCTAACAGCTCAAATAACGCCCCTGTTAATGGGTCGTTACTCTCACCCTCCTCACACCTGGAAAAATTATTATTACCATTTCGTATAGTCAATCCAGTCACGTTTCGAAATTATTGTATACGATTAGAAAGACGAATAAACAAATAAATGAGTTTACCTATAATCCAGTATAGTAACTGTAAGAAGCGGTACAGTGGCTTTATCACAAAATTGACAAACTGCATTTAAATTAGAATCCTCTGGCTGCCAGCCAGCCATTATTTCCTCGTCATATATAACGGCGGCACAATGATGGCATCTACTAGCTGTTGACAAAACCAACTCTATCGCCATACGTTCTTCCAATTCCCTAGAACCTCTTGGATACAAACAATCGGCTAATTCAGACAGCGAACCAAGATCTGCGCTCAAATCCCCTGTAATTTATATGCAAGTTTACAAATTTCACGATCTCTATAGATAACGAGAAAAGGTGTAATGAGAGACAATACCTGAAACTCTGGGAGGCATCTCATTACGATCTTGCTGTGAACCATCGGTAAGCGAGTCTAATGATTCGTGAGATATTCCATACGTTAATTTTTGTTCACGCTCCTTAGATTTGACTGGAGTACTAGTTGCTGAGATTGCTTCCTTTATTTCATCAAATTTCTTCGCAACACTAGTCGCTGCAGATTTCAGACTATTTAGCCCTCCTAATATTAGTTCGTTTGATTTCTTTCCAGTCAAACTTGAGGGACTAAAAGGATTGAAGTAATTGTTTAATATTATTCACTATCATTGATGCTTATTATTCTTAATTAAGATTTCAAATAGCGACCCAAGACTTTGGTCATAGTTAATCTTTTTGTTCAAATTTTATGACTGAAGTGTTGTTAGAAACTTAGTTTTCTTGCTATTATAAATTATGTTTGAAATTGAAAACCTAACGTTAACTGTTAACGATAATAGATGATGAATAGATTTAGATACGCACCTGATATAGCTGGATAAACTTAGGGATTCGATGAGCTGATTGGATGATATTAACTCCTTATTTTTAGCAAATGTCAGGCCTCCGGTAGAATACCGTCTTCATTATTAAAAAAAAAGGAAAAAGCGCACACAAGAGCATGCAAAATGAGCATAAATAAAGTTAATCATAAATCCTTCATATGCATGATAGTAAATCAGAGGACAAGAAAACAATGTTAAATATTACGAATGTTACTTGTTGGTTTTAAGAAAAGCTCCATGAACTGCCAAATGGGAGTGATGAGATTGAAAAAAAAAAAAATGGAATAACAAATAAATAAATTAATATCCAAACATTCGTACAAAAATAATCATTAAATTAGGTACATCTGAGATCTATATAGTTATCGCAGTTCGTACAAGAACTAATCGGATATTCTTTATGCTCACCCAAAACTGAGCTTGAGACTAGATCCGAGGCTGGATAAGCTCGAAGTTACACTGTCCTTGTTCTGCGCCCAAAGACTACCAAACTCCATTCTGTCTCTATCTCTCTCTTGCTCTCCTTGCTGAGCCACTGAGTGTGGCATTGTTTCGCTTCTTTGCAAATGCCCGCCAACTATGGGACCTCCTTCGTCTACTGCCTGATGAAATGTTGCACTTCGGGGTAGAACATTGCTGAAAACGAATTGTCAAAGTGTTTAACACTTTCCTCACAACTTTTATTAAAAGCGGATGACAAAATAGAATTGAATATACCTTCTAAATAGTAATGGTCCTCCAGCACGCTCTTCAGTCACATTGTTGAGTATAGTTAAGGTACTTGTTGAACAGTTTGAGTCATTTTCCCCAGACGGAGATACGACTGGTGTTTCATCATTGAGTAATGCACCTAAAGGGTCGTTCTCAGTGACTGGAGTTCTAATGGGACTTTTCAATGGCGACTCGCTGTTTCTTACTAGCCTTTGAATTGTAGAAGATCATTAGATGTTAGATGGAGAAGAAATCTGAAAAGCTGTAAGAAATCTAAGCTTGGATTCATTTTACTGACCTCGGGTCACTAGTTGATCGGTTAAGTGCTTCTGGCTGAGATGTACTCAGGCTGGTGCCTTGGTCTTTAACAATACTATTTTGCCTTAAGAATTTCATTTTCGTCTCACGATCCACAAGGGCAAATACTGGTAAATCAGGAACAGAACTACCTATCAATGCTGAAACATTTTAGCAAAACATAGATAAATAAAAATTTCACCAGTCTTTTCAAAGGCTTAATTCTTAGTGAATATTAAAGTTCACTTACAATCACTTCCTGCTGCATCCAGATCTTGCGAATGAGTACTATCGAGGCTCGATCTGGAGAGAGCATGTTCCAAAGTTTCGGTACTCTTGCTATCAGCACCCAGTATATCCGTTGTCGTGCTCAATCGTCTTCTAGCTCCTTTTTTTCCAGCTTTTTTGAATAACGCAGCTCCAACAATAACGTTGCGTAGTTTGTTCCACATCAATTGACTGGAATTTGTCATATCGGATGGCCATGTAGCCTCCAATACAGCCTGAATTCATCAATTAATTGTTAGACCGGATTGATTAGAGTCTGTGACTTTCAATAAAGAGTCATGGGCAGTAAGTTGACTCTGCTTTTCCTGATGAAAAATTAAATAATAAAAGTATTCAAGAAATATTTTATACTTTGTTGTAAAATCCGTAAGTTAAGGCATTCGGTTGAACTCCGCTGCGCTTCATGTGGAATAACAATTTCACAGCTAATACAGGTTGACCGTACACACCGCATAGTTGCATCATAGCTCTGTAACAAACCTGAAATAGAAGGAAACAAAGTCATTGAAAAAGCTGAAAGATATTCGATGCAACATTACAGCTCATCCATTTGAATGCTTTAATCATTTGAAAGTATCATTTTGAGTGAATATCAATTTGGTAACTGAAAGCTTGCGATAAAATTGCAGATTCATACAGGAAACTATTGCAAAAAAAATATTGACTTATTCACCATTTTCTTTTTCCTATCTCATATCACATTTTGTGATAAAGTAGCGTGATTAAAGAAAATAGATAAGCTATATTTCAACCAGAAAGATGAGATTTCTTTGAATTTTTTAAAAACTTACCTCTTCAGTTGGATCTAAGCGTAACTTTTGCATTTTCACAAGCAGCTCATAGGCTTGATGTAAAATTGCTGCAGGTTGGCTTGATGCTTGCAGCATAGCAGGCAGATGAAGAAACCACAAACTGTAGCAAGTGCCCAACAAGCATCTTGCCCATCTTTCTGGTACAGCTGCCTGTTAATGAATCGAAAAATCATTTACATTGCATAAATATCAATCAGTTTGCACTCCTTGACTTTTAATCAAATTATAAAATTGATAGAAAGTAAGATTTATGAATTGGGAATTTGGCAGAACTCTCACCTGTTTTCTAGCCATTTTTTGAGCTACTTTTATCTCGTGTTTAGTTCTACGAGCCATCGGACTTCCAGGTACCATGCTGAATGCAGTGAGAGCTGGATTTTTCAAGCTAAGATTTTTTTGAGGCCTCATCAATTCAGGATTTAATTTAAACGTTTTGTAAAGTAGTGGTTTCTGATTAGATCCACCTTCTGGCGGTGGGATAAATACTGTGCGTTCACTGTGCTGCGATTCATCCAATTCCAAAAGTGGTCCTGAATCCAAAACGGATAAAATCACATGAGATAAAAGAAATCTATGTGAATGTTTTTCTTTTTTCTTAACAAAACGTACCACTCTCTTCCTCAACTCGTTCTGTACATTCGTCAAAAAATGCCAAGCCTGCCATATCCATATCAGATACGAAACTTCTTTCTTCTATAAATCTGTAACAAAACAATAAATTTCAAAAAATATTAAATTACATGTACTCTGTATGTACAATCTTCTAATCTCGCATTGCCAATGTCTATCTAACAAATAACAATGTTGATAAACATGTAACAACCACATCTCTTACCTGATGAACATCTGGGTTCGCACAAGCATGCTATAAAATTTAGCGTGGGCTTTGTCTCGGCTCCTCAAAAAAGCTTGCATATTGAATAGACTGGTCGGATCCGTTGACCCAACAGTAGGTGCTTTTGTTATTGGTAGTAAGTACGATCTATACCCCTTCAATATTAATGCCATGAACCGTAGAAAGGCATCTTGTATTTCAAGTTCCAATGCCTGTTCCTTTCTTTTTTGTTGGAACTCTCTGTCCACACTAAAATCTGCGTCACCTTTTTCTGTGGGCAAAATTAATCCAATTAATGTTGTTAGAGTTTGATTTTTGTTTGATCATCAATTTCATTTGTATGATAAATGAAAAGACACCTTTTTGAGAAGTATAACTTCGTCCTAGGCTAATTAACTTTGAATAAAGAAGTTCCAGCCTGTTTTTAAGAGATCTAGCCGCTTTTTTAGGCAGCAATTTCAAGTTTAGATATCTCTTATCGTCGCAAATAGCGACGTTGTTAGTGTCCAGATCTACGCAATTCACATCCGCTGGTGGATCGTATAAATCAAAGAATCGAGAGTCAACACCAATCAAAAATGGCAGTGGCGCATGGAGTACCTAAACGATTTTTAAACATCAATCCACTATCAAATATTTGGGATACTTTAATTGAGGAGCAAGACTAAGCACCTCGATTATTTGAATTTAAGATTAATAATATCGTTGATAAAGTTGAAAAAGTATAAGTAAAAGTAAATGAATATACCTCTGCCAATCCCAAAGGACACAGCGGTATGTATGGACATTGCCACTTGAAGGGGAACAGAATCATGGCAATTGCTTCGCTTACGGAGGTAAGAACATCGGGCCTTAGAGAATGAACCAATATCTTCTGTTCAGTTAATATCAATAACAGAATCAATAAGCAGTTATCTGGGCCCAAATTAATCAGCAATTGTCTAAAACTTGCTCCAGATCTTGGCAATGCTAAGTCTTCTGGCTGGGTTAAGATTAATCTATCAAATCCGCTCAACTGCACCAATATCCTAGGCCTCTGAGGACTAGGAAATGGTATATCGCAGAGAAAATAGGCGATGTATTTCTCGATGGGAACATTTTGCTCCTTGTCATTTACCATACTGTGTAAAAAGACGAGAAATTTTTCAAACGTATCAAAGAATGGCCAGTGGGACAGAATGCATATCGATTTACTGATATTCAAAGACTGAGTATTCGGGTCGGCAAATTGTAGCTTTTCTATCTGTGCCGGATTCAGTTTATCAAAAATACCAAGTTTTTGATAATTTCTTGGCTTTAATGGGTCAGCCTTTATTTCCTCAGTTAAATTTCCAGTATTTGTTGAATCCTCTGTGTTATCTTCTGAAAAAGTAAAACAATTTTGTAAACAATTTGCGTAACATAAATCAGCACAAAGAGTTGCGGATAAAAAACTGAGAGAAGTCCTGTTACAAATGAACAAACGGAATTACCATAATTCGAATTTACTTTACTTGGGTAAAGTTCCAAAATATCCTGTGAATTAGTATCGTTCAATTCTTTTAATACTGGCTCAATTTCTTCATAAAATGTAATAGCCGATCCATATATTTTTTGAGCTGCGTCAGCCACCGTTAATACAAACGTTGAAAATACAGGTTTTGGCTTAGACGCCAACTTAGGCCAACATTCAATGGTGGCTCCCATCGGCAAGCAGAACATAGCGACAGAATTGGGGAACATAAAACTGTCGTAATCCTTAACAGGATACTTGTACAATATAGCAGGTTTGAACGATATCAAGTTGGCTCGGTTCATAGATTTTTTATAACATAAAAATACGTCGCTACCCAGCATTCCCTTGTTCAAATTCTTATTTATAACACAAAATGCGTGGGGTTGACATTCTCCCTTGTTTGCCAATATCAAACAAATGTCTGTTACCACCAAACTATTGCACGGCATCTTAGGACTGGCTCTTCTGTAAGTTACGAATATTCTTGATGTAGAATTATTAACATTGGCAACGTGGCCGTCCGGGGTTTCCGCCACTACCTCGGCATCGGGCATAATACGTTCCTTGCCATCGTAAATGACCCCTGAAATAAATACTTCGTTTAAATAATCAAATCAAGTGAATAAAATCATTCGAGCAGTTTCAGAATCATTGAGAATAGTTCAACTTATCAAAGTTGAATTTACCGCGTACCAATATCGACTAAAGGTGGCTTGTCCCTTCCTCTCTTATAGCATATATAGCATTCGTTAGTCCTTAGACTGCCGTGATTTAAATCAGCGGGAAAGCCGGTAACGGTTTTAGTCAAAATAACGTAATCTTCGGGACAAGTTTCTCCCAAGGCAGGAAATATTATTGCCAAATCAGTTATCGGCGCTTGCATGTGTGTGTCTTTTAGATGCGTTCCTTCTTGACACCAGTCTTCGAGCCTGTTGCTTTCGTTGTTATCGTCGTTTAAAAAATTATCATCTTGTCCCGGCAGTCCGGCTACGACGAAGTAGTCCGCTACCCTTCGCTCGTCCATTTTATATATATATATATATATATATATATATATATATATGTATTTGGACGAAATTATTGTACAATATACATACGCGTTTTTTTTGTGTTTTTTTTGTTTTTTTTTGTGTTTTGTGTTTGTTATCCAAGTTCTTATTAACGCCTTTGAAATTTACTTCAACATCTTATTTAGATAATAGATTTTTAAACAAGGGTTAATTGGGAGCTGTGTAACAGCGATTAGAAAGTATTTTAACAGTCATTTAACGCGGTGATAAATATATGTATAATATATTGTAATTATTATTTTGTAATTATTAAATACACTGCCGATTATTCGTTCACTATAATATAAGGGTATCGCAATTCGGAAAAAAATTTATATTCCTTTATAGGTTATATGTATAATGTAAGTGAAATGATAAGTAGTAAAAATAATAAGTTCTCTTTTACCTTTTTCGATACATTTCACAAAGGTTCGACGCAGTAGTTGAACTGTTATTTTCACAAGTAAATTATCAAGGTCGATAATATTTGTCGCAAAGCAATGAATGCAATGATTGTCAGAATAAAGAACAGAACTAAATCTTAGGTTATATGTCACACGCGAATACACTTTAATGAATTAATGTTACTTGGTGTTAGTTAACATACGAAACGATACATTTGGATGCGAAAATATATCCAATCAAGTTTTATAACTTTGTTAATTAGCCTTAATACACGTTTATGCACTTACGGTACAAGTTTTATTAAAAATAATAGAAAATTTCTTGTTTCTTGGACGGCCATTTTTGTTGGGCGGCAAAATGGCTACCAAGGGGCAAGGTCGTGTTTAATTTTAAACATTAATTTATCAATCGTTTCAACTGACTTTCTCGACCTATTTTATCACATCGCCTTTATTCGGTATACAATATTTGGTAGTTTTTTTTTATTCACTAACAAATTTAAACGCTCTTAATTTTATATAGATTAAACTTTTGAAAAACAATGTTTCAAACTTTGCTATAGTTTCGATATCTTTTTACTATACTACGTAGGTTACCACATATACTATACTATAGCTTGAGAAATAGACGATCCTTGATCGATATTATTTTTCATGCGTAGTAGACAGCAGAATTGCCGATAGATTATTGAATAACATATTTACTTGACACAATTTTATATGCCACGCCTAATGTATTAAGATCGTGCTGAAAAAAAAAAAAAAAAAAAATGTATGTATATATGGTATACGTACAAAATTGCGTTGCGATATCAAAATCGAATATGCAGATAACTTTCAAAAACTGACCAATAGAACGTGTTTAAACTTTCATTCATACGCAATAATGTATCTATAATATTTTAGGCGCCAGACTCGAAGTGATCGCTCATATGGATCATCGTGCTCGTTGTAACTTGTATTATATTACTTACTGACTATATAGCGTAACCGCAGGCGTCAGTCTAGGGGCCTTGCTAGCATTGATTTCTAATACTCAAAGGCCCCTGAACTTGTGCATCGTATGTAGTACAAGTATGCATGCGTATACCTATATCTATAGAACGCACCTATAATTAGATATTATAAGGTGATAATATTGTTATCAAACTTCGTTAAATAAAGAAATTTCCCATCTTATATCTTACGCATTTATTATATAGGGTAAAATACGTTAATATAGGCCACCATAAGTTCTTCAATGTTTCGCTGCTCCAAAATAAAAAATCCATCTTTACGAAAATTCTTGTTTTTGTTTTTTTAGTCCTCAACGAAAAAAGATATACAGATATACTTTTCACATAAGAAACAAGCGGTCAAGAATCCTTCTTCGAAAATAGTATATTGTTTACCGAGCGAGAAAACAGTCGATTGCGCGCCGAGTATGAAGGTGAGCACCGAGGCGAAGCCGAGGTGTTCTCAACTTCATACGAGGCGCCAATGACTGTTTTCTCCGAGGTGAACATACTATTTTCTTCAACAGCGGAGCGGAATCAGCGAGTTTCCATCCGCAAACGAGGACCGGCAATCGACTGGTTTCCATCCTCATTTGCGGATGGAAACTCGCTGGTTTCCCTCCGCTGTTGAAGAAAAGATATATATTACAATTTTCAAAAAACATTTTTTTCATGTATTATGAGCAGGTCTATTTATCCAATACTGCATATAGATCAATAAAAAAAAAATCATTTACACCACAAATTGTAAATGATGAATTAGCCGTAATATTCTAATAATGATGAATTAACTCTGCATGTCCTCGAATTCTTGAGGACCCATACATGATTTTTTAACATCATTTATTTAGGCGAAATGGTGTAAAACTTTGATTTCAAATACGAGAATCGACTAAATTTTTGGTTACTCTGGACGTTGTAATTACAAACACCTCACGAAGTCCCGAATTTGTTGATCAAATTTGATAGGAGAAGCCCCACAGTCGATGTTCATCCAGCTAAATAATAGTTCTTCCCGGTTCTTCCTCATCCTCACGAACTGCGATTACCATCAAGCGAGGGAGAGACATTAGTTTAGATTACTTAAACTTTTTTTTAATTCCATTATTTTACATATAACAAGTTATGAGAATCTGTACTAATGGTTAAAAGGAAGAGGAAAAAAAATTTCTTAAAAAATGATAATTATGGTAATTAACTAATTTCCATACTGCATATAATGTAGAAAGTCGATCAGGAAGTCGGAATATACGAACTTCCTATCGTATATACCTACCTACCTAGAACTCTGAATAGCTCATAACGACGCGTTCTTATCAGCCACTACTAATGAGCTACAAACTTACTTATGACATGAAACCAAAATTCTCTATGAACCAGGAAAGAAAAATTCGCATTCTATATTATAATACCTATGCTTTATATTTATGACCTACGAGTCTGAAAGCGTTTCAAACTATTTAGGCTTACCTATATTCACCGGTATTGTTAGCTTACCTCATTGAAAGCAATATACAGAACTAATACTAGGCAGTTAATTCATTATATATATTTGCCTATACATATAATTGGAACGGGAAAAATAGATTAGAATTGCAAGAGAATATCATATATAAGGTGTGTGAAAAACATTGCCTATCTACTGCAGTGGTTCACCGAATTTCGGAAAGTAGATAAAATCCAAATCCAAATAACGTGAAAATCTATCCGACGCAAAACCGTGTTTAGAATAATAATTATCCTATTTACACAAATTACATGCCTCTTAGGGGGTACGGCTCGATGGGTCATGCACGACGTGACTTCGCGAAGGTTGTGTTACGAAAACAGGATAATAAAAGACAACCAATAAGTATTATATACTATATAACACATCAATACGATATTTAAACTTATACCTAGGATAAGACCTGAAATAGATATATATATATATATAGGTACCAATAAAATAATCACGAATACAAGAAAGATTATTTAGAGGTACATAAACGCTATCAATTCTCTGAAGACTACTTTCGAACGAAATTCCATTTTCTTCATCTTTAAATTACCTGATCAGTAAATAACACATGCTCATACATGCATAGGTACATCATCTGTAAAGATAGAACCTAGGTATATAAAATTCTCTGACTGTAACACGTTTTTCTTTTCTCATACTTTTATTTGCGAACTCGTGGAAATACGGATATGTATAATATGACTGATAAGAGATGCGGCTCGAACTAAGAAGTACATAACAATAAGTGGAATGGATCATCATACCGCTTGTCAGTTTTCTGCACTTTCACTCAAGAGGAGTAGCTGTATTGTACCTGTACAACAGAAGGTATACCGGTTGGATGAACTTTTACCTCAGCTTTTCCATTTCCAAAAACTGTCGAGGGTCGGACTAGGTATACGAAAAATATGTACTACATACATGCATGTGTGTGTACCTTGGTATATAAATATGCGTACCTATATATACAATAAACTAAAGTATAATATTTTCAAAGTATATAAGGAAGAAAATTTCCTGTTGGATTTACAAGCAGAAAGTTTGTTAAGATTTAGTTGTTAGCATGTTAAAGTTACATTCCTCGAACGGTACCAAGTACCGCGATTGCTGTCATTTCTATAGCAAAAAGGACTGCTATCCCCATGCGCTTGTAAATCCAACAGATTTTTTTTTTTCGTTTTTATTTTTTCACCCTTGTATATTTCTTCAGAAAACTACTTGTCTGCGTTTAATAGAGCGTGTAAAGACCGTTCTTTTATCCTGTCACTACGAAGCTTCTCAATTATCTTGTCCAGAGCAGTGCAAAAGATTGGATGTAGTAATTCGTATTATTTAAATAAAAGAATATTAAAATATGCAGAACGGTACAGGTACTTCATTTGTAAAGATTCTTATATCCTGGAGCGATCGAAATATCGTATAGATAGGTACAGGTTGGGATAAAAAAAAATTGAAGAAATTTTAGCTTGATAATTATTGCGAATAATGATTATATAATTGGCTGCACGATTCGTATATATCATAGCCGATTATTAATCATCGAGTAAATATTTTAATTAACATTCGAAACACATTTCGCAAGTGATTACATATATATATACACACAGTTACTGTACATACCTGCAATTCGTAGAATTAATTTTCGAAACGGATATATTATGTATAGGAACATACATTTTCTTTCCCTCTCACTTTGTTCTTATGTAGATATACATATATATTATCGTTTCATAGACTTTAGTATATCCTACTCTCTTTCTGAGAAGTTGTATACCTACATGTTACATCGAGGCTCACTGCAGCACACTTTCGTATGTATTTACTGGAGGAGGATAAGCCAAGTGCCAGTGCGTTGTGAGATTTCGTTCTGAAAGGAACACGGTTTCTATCAAGAAGTTCCCTTAGCTGTAACACCTTACTTCGCTCTCTTACCTGTTGACTTGTGACCCAGTCGTTGATAACTTTAGAAAAATTCTTCGCACGTTTTAGGTAGCAGTAATTCATTCAAACGAGATTAAAACATTAAACTAAATTACCATGGCATTGCTGGTGAAGGTAAGTGATAAATATTTAGAGTTGAAAATTTTTACCAATAACAAAAATAATTTACTTTACATTTTGTACCCTGATACGGATATGAATTCTGAACTTATAAATAAACGAATCGATGTAATTAAACCGCAACATAAATCGAATCTAATTGGGAAACACCGGTTTTAATATGGTATCACCGTATGAAGTTTACCATACCCGAGGCTATGTGAATACGTGTTGATACTTCGCGATATGTATATTAATCCGCATATGCATGTATATTGTATATTTGCAAGCATTGTTTCATACGAAGGGCAAGAATTAAACGGAGCTGACAATTTTCATTTAACTACTATTCAATCCATTAGAGAATAGTGTGATTAATTTTTCGTTCAAATATGACAAATAAATGTGCAAACCAATGTGGAAATTTTTCATGGAGAAAAAAAAAAAACATTTTGATTCCCTTCAATTCGCAATTACATCCGGTGGTCATTTTACGCGTAACAAGAGATGAGCTGATCCAGCTTTACATACATGAAGAAAATATGGGATTTCGGAGCAAGTTGTGCATATAATAAAATAAAAAAATGGGAAACTCTTGTTTCAGATTTTGTTCATCTGCTCGATGATCTGCTATGCTATGGCAGCCGAGGTTCCCACTGCAAATCAAAGACCGGGCGTTCAATCCAGGATCTCTGAAGATCAACTCGAATTTGCTTTAAATGACAAACGGTATCTCATGAGACAATTGAAATGTGCTCTAGGCGAGGCAGCGTGTGACCCGGTGGGACGCCGATTGAAAAGTAAGTTCACTTCGGCGTGGTTACATAGAATAATTGCAAGTCTCGATTTTGCTCGATTTGAACTAGAACGGTGAATCGTGGGAACCCGAGAGAATGGAGGCTAGAGTTATAATTGTAGGTGACTCGAAACTGGGTTAAAACTTTAATTGAAACGATTGGAATTTCGTTATTTGTAGAGTCTCATAAAAGCTCGGTAAACTATAAATTTCCATAAATTCACGATTTAGTGTTTGATGTTTGAATCAGAAGTCTCAATTGTTCAAAATTAAAATATCGACGAGCTACTCCAGAGTTCGATAAAATGTATTGCTTTCGACATACGTCATTCACACTCATAACTATGTATATGTATAATGTATAATATATATGTATGATAAAATGTGTGCAGTAGAGGTACTCGTTGCTCAATGGTTGTTATATAGTTTTGATATCGTTGAAACTTATTCTCCTCTCTGTCACCACAAAACGCGATGTATCAGAGGAAGCGTATTTTTTTAATTACACAATTTGTATGCTTTTTACGCTTGAAAATTTTCAGCTTATAATTATTCAAAGCAGCAATGAATCCGTGCGTTGAAAATTTTAAGCGTTTAGAAATCGCTTATCTCGAGAACGCTACTTCCTGTACCACGTTTTGTGTCCCCCTTCCGAAATAACTTTCGATTCATTTCGCTCCAGGGAATCCCAACGTATGTTTCCACCGCGGATGAAAATACGCGTATACATGTATATTATATCTGTGCATTATACCCCACAATATCACGAAATACATGTACCTACACATGAATATAGAACACACACACAAAACACCATCGTAATTTGAATATCGTTACTTCTATACCAGGTTTGGCACCTCTCGTACTACGAGGATCATGTCATCAATGCAGTCCTGACGAAACTAGGCAAGTTCAAAGAGTTCTATCCCATATCCAGCGAAACTTCCCAAGGGAATGGGCCAAAGTCATCCAGCAATACGCCGGTGTCTAAGATACTATACTATAAAGTTTTTTCCCTGTGCCAAAAAGCATATATCTATATATAAATGAAGAGCAACGGCGTTAATTCGACGCGGTATTAAATATCAAACAGAATCGTATAAAAGGAACAAGAATCATCGTGAATTATATATAAATCGATTGTGTATACCTATATGCTATCATTATTATTACTACTATTATTATTATTATTATTATTATTATTATTATTATCATCGCCATTAGGTTATTATTTAATATTATTTTCATTCTGTCGTCGTACTATTATATATTATTTTCGAAATAAGGAGTATATTACACGATAGAGCGATATATACTATATATATTATATACCTATATGTGCAGAGTTGTGTAGGTACTAGTTTACTGCTGCAGACTTATTGATTATGAATTTTTCTTGAAACAGTTTAAATAAAACTTATGTATACACTCCGGAGATGAATGTTTTTCGTTAATAATATATTATACCTACCTGTGCGAGAATTATTTATTTGTTCGCTTTAAGCTGGCCATTACTCCTTTTCCCTAATATCCGTCATTTATCTGTTTCGCTTATGCCTGTCATTTACCCAGGAGAGCTTTTGTCTGTCATTAAGTACTACCATTTGTCTAACTCGGATCTGTACCCGTACCCATACCCATACACCGTTGCCCTCTTTGCACTGCCTTTGCCTTGCCATTGAACTAATGTTGTAAGTTGCGAGAGAATCTGGAAACGAAGACATTCCACGAGGCGTCAGACATTTCAAACTCGCGATCCGTAAGCAAACAGATTATAGTTACAAAGCCACCACTTTCACCCTGTTTATCCACTACACTTAGGTATATACATATGCCTAAGTATTTGCCTCGGCTATACCATTCACCGATACTTTCATTCTTGACTTAAACCAGAATTTCTAGACTACTGTTATATACGGTTCTATACTTAGACATTTAGCGCACCAAAGCAACTGATCGCGCTGATTCTGTCTTCTAAATTTGTTCTTAATTCACCGACCGCATCCTATCGGAAAGGTCATCTGGCAATTAGCACCGGCTTAGGAATGTCAACTAGGGTCAATGCCCCTACGGCATTCTATTATTCTCAATGAAATTCTGCCAAAATCTTCGATAGAATTTTCTAACACCTATATACGAGGTATTCCATGCCAATTCGAGCAATGATTTTCCCTGACCAATTTTTATTTGATCATCATAATTTTTCATACGGTAACCCCAACTCTAATACCCACTCATGAATTTTTTCAAATTTTTTTTCCGCGCCGTTATTTATTCATAAATTTTCGAAACTTTAAACAGAAAGACACTTTTGATTTTTTTGGAAAAAAAATCTCAAAAATTCTGTGTCCGAAGACGATCATGTTGACCCCTATTCGAAAGTGGAAACTATTCACGAGTGGGTATTTATGAATCATTTCACGAGTTGGCATGGAATACCTCGTATGTAGGTATATTAGGGTGGTCGTTAATTTGGTCATATTAGAGATTCAATACTCAGAACGCTATACCTGCGAGAATTAAATCGTTGAAAATCTTTCTAGGGGTAAGGAGTGTACCGAGTTTGAGATTTTTCGGAGCTATAGTGCAATGGGAAGAAAAAGAATTAACCACGAAATGTTACAAATCATGTTTTATTCAAATGGGTAAATTCGAAGGCTTCGGGACGGTACTTAGAATTGAAATAGGATCCTAGTGGGGTTTTGGCTACAAATTCTTGTATAGTACTATATTGGAGACGTCCTGGCCCATGGGAGCATTGATATTCGAAAATGATGCAATTAAGGACCACCCATAATGTGTATACGGGCACTCGACCGAAATGTCACGTAAATATAGCTATGAGTACCAAAACGAAGAAAGTATGTAGGTATATCTAAAGTACTTGAAAAAACGCTGAACCGATCAGCGAAGGTTTGAGATGCAGATCATGCTGTGCATATACGTATATAGGAATCTGAGATCTATAGATATGTCTAGATTTTACGACCAATTTATTGGCTTAACTCGAATCTATAAGTACCTTACCTACCTATACGACCATTTTCAGTTCTAAGATGGTTTTCTCCGCGATCTGCATATAAAAGCTCAGCACTCGCAGTCTTTCAAGTTTAGACAATTTCCACCATAGTATATAGGGTATTTAATTATATGGATTCAGCCGATCGTTCTCGATTTATAATCTGTATACTAATCCGCGGACCAGACTATCGATTAACATGTCATTTCTATAGGTTCAAAGGTAATGAGAGAACTATCACGAACAATGTTATTTGTACAGAAGTTTGAGTTTCTCAATCAGGATTTCGACAAAAGTCCAGTTCGTAGGTAGTACCCACGGGATATAGATATAAATGTGCGTATATATACCCTGCGTTAGAATTAAATCCTCTCCAGTAGTCGTTCTCACGGGGCTCTCCGTCAAGCTCGCCTTCCCTCTTTATCCTTCTGTCTTTTCCTCTCTATAAAAAATATGTATATACGATACATATATATATATATATATATATAAATATACGTATACCTCTGTATGTATATAGGTATACATAAGCCTCCCTCTCAACGAAGGTTAGACCAAGTAGATTTCTTAATCCGGAAGTTCGGATTTTATAGAGTCTGATATGATACGAAAGATGGTAGGTGTATATACGATGGTAAACACAAAGACGTTATATACTACATAAAAGTGTACATAATGCCGATTACATAGCACTATATATATATAATATACCATATATACATAGTAGTAGTACGTGCAAGAGGGCAAAAGTTAGAGTGTCGATATACATATATATATATATATATATATATAGACAATATATACATATATCTACACACTGGCACACACTGCACCCACGCGTCTATATATGCAAGTACATACAGATGTACATGTGTATAATGTATATATACATTTATACACACACACACACACACGTATTTATATATGTATGTATATACCTATACATACAGTTGGGATCGATAGAGGACAGAGAAGCCCGGGACATCCCCAGCAATTCTGTTCTCTTATTCTTGCAAGAAACGCGGACACCTCCTTCTCACCTCTGGCATGCATAATATACTGGGTTATGCGAAATTAATGCCCGCAACCCTCACGAGAGCATCTGATTATCGGAAAGAATTAATTAGCGAAATGTGCGGCGTTGGGTAGCGGCCCAATCCATACCGTATACCCTATACCACACAGTTTTAGCCTGCGGTTGTTTAATTAATTCACCCAAGATTATTGCGGTTACATAGTTCGTCCCCACTTGTCAAATTTCTGAACAATTAACATGAGACAGAATCCTGTTAATTACACTATGATTCAGATTTTAGTTATAATTAACGCAGCTTTATTATTATACATATATTCATCTGTATAGTAGATACACACACACACACACACACACACGTGTAGTTGATGTTTAATGAACATTTCGGAGAGTTGTATAAAAAAAATGTTCATTTTAATGACGTACCAACAAGATTTGGAAATCTATACTTATTATAATTAATATCATATATTACGATAGAAAAGTTGAAGAATATCATCATCATACATGTTGGTTATTTATTTGTGAAACAAATTTGTATTTTATAATCTCCGTCTCGTAACCCGCAGATCATAAACTCACGAAAACATGTGCTTTCTTGCCCACTTTACCTAATCCATTTTCAAAGCCGGTATGACAACGAGGTAAACTCTGTGGTTCGTTATGAATATTCCAAAGGGACAAATTGCTTCAATCTTCCCTCACGGGGCGGGTTTAGTCAGCGCTGGCCGTTGACGGATATATCAAGTGCTGAGGGATAATGTAACTCGTGTCTCTACCATTCGCTCGACTTCCGAGATTACGTCTATATGATAATGATTATAAAATTCCAAGAGTTAGTTTTGTTTATTTCATTTTATTTCATTTTATTTTATTTTATTTTATTTCATTTCATTTCATTTCGTTTTATCAAATTTTATTTCTTCTTTCTTTTCTTCTTATTCTTCCTATTCTTCGTGCTTTCTCTCTCCGCAGAAGAATTCAGTGAGCTTTGCCATCCGAGACGCGTTGACATCCAATCTCAGATATATATTATAATAAAAGCCTAAAATCAACGGAACAAAGATGAGAGAAAGGAAAAGTGAGGAGAGGAAAAAAAAAGAAAAAAAAAATTGGAACGTTTTGACGACTCTTTACGACGTTTGAGGTATAACTTTTCCGAGGAGTTTTGACGGGCTCGTAAATTCGGCCCAACCTGTGAAATGCAGTACATTTATTGTCCATCCTTTCCGACGCGACTACTGATCCGAGAGATCTGTGAGGATCACTTCCCACCGATGTAGGTACATATCTATGCGGGTAGTATTTGTATTTTCAAAAGGTAGATTCTAGATGCGAATTGATCTCAGACCCCGGAAATCCTTCTACGAGATTGATAACCGCGATTCGAGTGTGAATCAGACCGACTGCAGATTCTGTTCAAACTAAGGCACTGATGACTTTTGAAAAGGTGTTAAAGAGATACGCCGAGCCTTCAGACTCGCTATTCATCTCAGCACCTGGCACCGCGGTACAGACGGTTGATATTTTTTCACCGTGACTTACGAGGCTTAAATAACGTTTGACTCATTCTCAGTCAGCTATAATCGTACGACTCGAGGTTCGAAAAACGCAGAAAAAAAAATGAAAGAAAAAAAAAAATTATAATTTTTCCTTTTTTCTACTTTTAATAAACACCCAAGGTATAGGTGCGCCTGGAGGCTGCGATGCAAACAGACATTTCCTTGATTAAAAACATCGATCTCTCGGGAATATAACTGTTATATATTTCCACAAATGGGCACGCCACACGTGTCCCGGACACACACGAGTCTTTACAGTCCCTGTAGTCCCGGTCCCAGTCCTGACTAACGTGCGATATACCTAGTTTATACATGTTATATCTCGTATACAATTAGCCACGATTGCTCGACGCTTGCCAAGCCAAGTGTGAATACTTTACGTTATACCTGCAGTGGTATGAGAACACCGTAACATTTCAGTATTGTATTCAGAAATTATTCTTCATCGTCATTTTGAGGATCTGTTATAGAAATGGTATATAAATATATATATATATACACCTATGTATATGTATATACTGTATGTATTATATAAGGGTAAGATTCTTAATTAGCATAACTCGAGCGGCTCGTATCACCGACGGTTTGCAAAGATTTCAGATTATCCGTCGACGAGAACCGACTCCTTTCCACCCTGTAGCAGGAACATTTCGTTTGTCATTCCGCTTTTCTCTTCTTATAGCTTAGGCTCTTTGTCACGCTTCCGCACTTCCGCACTTCATCTCTCCCTCTCTCTCCGTCGGCGGTCTTATCTTTGAAATTTCAAAAGATTCGTTTTCTGCAAACAAATTGCTATTCGACGGTCTGCGTGCTGGTGTCGGAATTTCAAGACTTTTCCAAGAAGTTTAACACCATCAAAGAACGAATCGAGTCGCTGCGAAAAGATTTACTTTTCAAATTTTCTGTTATAACTACGTGAAATCTGCAAGGGTATGACCTACACGTATGTTCATGCATGTACACCTATGTACTACATACATACACGAAACGTAAGTAGTTCGGAGTCAATTGAGGAGGGCGTAAAACTTGGCTACATAATTTAGCGTTCCGGTTCAGTTGGGAACTTCCTCGTGGAACTGTTTACGAAAAGTCTGGAGAAGATAAAATAGGGAAGATAGTCAGGGAGGAAAAGAATAAGAACAAGTCTGAATGAAAGAAGAGGAAAAAGAAAGAAGAAGAAGAAGAAGAAGAAGAAGAAGAGAAAGAAATAAGGGAAAAAAAAAACAAAGAGAGAAAGAAGTAAAGATAACAGGAAAATGGGATGTCTCCGAGCTTTTAAGTCGGATCCAACACTCCGCGAGTTGAGCGCTTTGTCCCTGCGGAGGCCCGTCTCTAAACAATGCCGAGTAGGTATATATTTACGGAAAGGTTGAGGCTGGAAATGCAAAGAATAAGAGAAGTTGGCTGCCATTAGGAGACAAGTGCCTCGCCCCTCCTTTCTCTCGCAGGAGATCGCGTGCCATTTCCCGGACAGGCAAACAGACAGACGGACAGAAAGGGGCAGACAATGAACCAAGTATTACTCTTTAGGTACTTACAATTAGAATATATATATAAGTTATATAAGTTATATAAGTAAAACCCAAGTATATATTATAATATATATGTGAATTTATATACATAAACAGCGAGCAACGTAAGAACAGCTCGAAATTGCTCTTTTAAGTGACCGCATCAACCCCTTATTCGCCCCCTGCGTCAAGTGTATTTCAAGTTACAAGCCGAGCAAACATAAGCCGGATTACCTTCACCCTCGTTTAACCCCGATTTACCTACGATGGAAAGAGTTTTACAATCACTGGGTGTTAAATAACGTATGGGAAGTCTATGTGTACCTGTAGGTATACGAATTGATATATTGATTACATATCAACTCATTATATCAGGTATTATATTATGAATTATAGGAGGTATATATATAATATAAGTGAGCATGCATATATACCTATATTATAGGTGAGGGGGATGAAAAGGGAAGAATGATAGATGTATATAGATATACCTCGTTGTGAAATGTGACGAGTTAATTGCATGATTAAATAAACAAGCGTGGAGGTAAAACGGGCACCAGCATGACAGCATCGGTATAAGGTAGGTAGGATATAGGTATATATAGGTATATATTATATATGGGATTGAAATACATGCCAGTATCTGGCGGTTGATAGAAAGTACCTCAAACCCCGCATCCACCCTTTTTACCCCCCCTCTAAAGCCCTCTGGTATCCCCGTATCCCCTCACCCCAAAAAACCCGGAGTATCGGTGCCAGCTGAAAACTGAAAAGTGTCTTATTGATCTCCGATTTTCCGCGCTTAAGCCCGAATAAGCGAGAAACGGTCCGGAAAATAGCGGCCCCTGATTCGTTTTATATTATATATTCGGGATAGTAACACGTGTGGAACCAAAGATAAGCTGGTTGGAGGCTTGGCTTCAGGGCTACGGGGGGTGACGAGCGTCTAGGGGTAGTAAGGGACGGGAGGGAATACGCACAGTCACGTATTTTATGAAATATACAGCCATTTCCAACACCATTAATGTATTATACTTGTATATATGTATATTACATGTATTTATGTATGTGGCTATTATACACAAGATATACCTGCACTGTGTCCGTATAAGGTGTCCGTATATACGCGTATATCCATAAATGTATACTATATATGATACGAGGGGGCAAACTGACGGCTTGGCGGACTTATTGAGTGACTGATTGAATGGAAGGCGAACGGTGTCGATATCGCGAGAGCCATGTGTGTTATACGATTCTCATTGGACGTTTTATCGTGTATGATGCATACACATACGTATAGTATACCTCTACATACATATGTATTTCATATTTATTGTTATTGAATCGCATATAAAAAACTGCGGTTTATTGTTCGACGAAATATTACCAAAAGTTAAGAAATAATTACTATCGCTATCGCAAGATATAAAGATCGCGTGTCGAGGCTCGACTACGCAACTTTTAGCCTAAACACGTACAGATCCGACCTTCGGCGGTAACATAATACATATAATTGGCAAACTCGCTGAAAGCGTATAATTACGATTGTTTTCACAATATATAGTGTAGTATATAAAGTTTCAATCGTTTTCTCACGCTCCAAAAACTCGCGTTACAATCGCGAATATATATAGGTACCGGACGATTCAGGTAGGTATATTTAAAGCCTCGGAAGAATGTCAAAGTTCTTGACGTATGGGCAACGTTGATTCGTCGTCGAGTTGTTCCGGAGAACTTAGCGCATTAAAAACGAGTATAATTGGACTACGACTAATGGAGAGAAATAACGAAATGTTTAAAAGCATTCCCAACCATCGCCTTCCATCTAATCGAGGAAAAGTATATACATTAGCAACGAAACAATAACTTGAAAATTCATAAAATAATACGATACGAAAAACGTTTTGACCTGTCAACATCGAATCCATTACGAAATATAATGTATACCTAATGGTATATTATATGGCGTTCGGTTGATCATAGTTTCAAAAACTTATGTATATAAATTAATATGTTTTCATATACGGCGATATTATACTCAAAATAATCTTTTTTTTTCCTTTCATATACCCATCCAACTCCCGGAAGTTAGTAGATACTGTACACAGCTCACGAACGTACGTATATATATCGGTACGGAAACACGTGTCAGATGAGAAAAAAATTTCATGTCTAGACTCTGCATATACACCTGAAAATCCCCCCCCCCCCTTATGAACATATAAAAACGTACAATATCCAAGTTACGCGAAAGTGTAGGTGTGTGTGTGGGTGTAGGTGTGGGTGTGGGTGTGGGTGATCCCGTGGATGTGTAAATACCAAATTGTAAATCAACGCGCAAGTAGCTTGGTATATATATATACGTATACGTGTATGTATACCATAAACGTGCATGTATATATCGATATTAATTTTATAACATTCCGATATATAGAATTACCGCTTCGGCACGTGTTATACATAGATATTTTCCGTGAACGAAATGTACATAATAAATTGAATATTATATTTTGGAATGAAGTTTTCAGGCCTGCGCGTAAGCGGGGTTGCAAACCGCCGCGTCGTCGCGACGCCGAGGGGGTAGCGACTCTCTTCGTAGGGCTGACACCTCAGTACACGCGTCTCGACGCCCGGGAATGCGTCTGTCGTTTTGTCGTCAGCATTTAGCAAAGAGATTGCCATCGACTCGTTAAACTCTTACAACATAATATAAAACAAACGAATCTATGTCACAAGCTTACCCGACATAGCTATGCTACACCTTTGCTACAAGGTAAATTAAACTTCCGAATGATCGAGTAGCGCACGAGAACTTGCAATTAGCGAGCTTTCGATGATTTATCAAATTTCTCTCCGTTCTATGTAATCGAAAAAAAAAGACAGCTAAAAATCAAAAAAATTCCGCGATGTCAGTCAGGGAATGTAAGACGAGTAATTAGACGATTTACTTATACCGATTACTGTACAAGTTTCCAACTATGGCCAAGGAACTTTTTGGTGTATAAACGTGACCTGAAAAAAACGCCTAATTCTTTTCGTCATCTCCCTATCTTCTTGCCTCTGTGAAAATCTCCCGTTTTCGTTTATCTATTGATATGCATATGCATATGCATATGCATAGTGAAATCACAGACTGAGACAGAGAGAAATGAGGGCGTACGTATAATATAGGATATGGATTACGGATGTGTTTTAGATCCGGTAACGTTTTGCCGCGTGAGCAAACCGGTGAAATGTAAGAGAAGTTAATATATGTATTTACTGTTCTTCCTTTTGTTTTCTGAATCAATACCGGATGATTTACGGTGTGTAATAAGTAACTTTTACTCGACCACACCACGTGCAAAACGGAGCTTGACTAACACGTTCGTTTGACAAACACGCGCTCGAAAACGAAACTGTGCGGGTGTAAAGTTTGGAGGGAAATTTCAACGGGGTAGGAGTAATTGATGTCGTTGAGTAAAGTAAAATTAAAAAATTTAATATCCGTTCTGACGACAGTAGAGGGATGTTAGAAATTCAAAATATTATTCGAGCCCGCACCTGGTACGGGCTCTCAAATTTCGATTTCCTCAAGGTGTCGTCGTTGACGTTGAGACAAAGGTTATCAGAATTTATCTTCAAGGCTATAAAACCTCCGCGAGGCATAAAAGAACCGCTGTTGCACCTCGAAAGTTTATTTTTTATTTTCATCTCTCTCATCTTCTTTTTCCTTTCCTTCCTTTTATAAGCTACAAACCTCTGCGGGATCTCGATGCGGAAAATATGACAAGGAAATACGCTGCGGGTGACGTATCACTTTGCCATATTTTACGTTTTATCTCAGCTGACGTGAGAACTTTCGCTTTCATCTGTTCGTTCGTATTTTCTACCTATATAGGTATAGGCTGCAGGAGATTCTCGGGACCTAAAAACTTACCTTTGATTTCTTCGTAGAATGAAAGTCAGTTCTGACATTTAAAACGCAATAGTCCAATGACCCGGACAAAATTATACATTTTTATATTCATCTCGACTTTCATCCGGCAAACATCCGGCTACATTATATCATTTGCCCTAGATGACGTTACAATGCACGTACTTCCTCCGCAGGCTTTCTCTTTCGTATAAAATCATCAAGAAGTGTCCCATGGGTGTTGAGAAAAAACGTTAAGTTTCAAAAAAGCAAAAAGAAATTTCCTTTCAACAGAAATCTTTACCTCATGGCTTATGGCTTATGGCATTCCTCTCATTCCCTCACTCTCACGCTAGTCACCTATAGCCTACAGCCCCCAGCCTCCAGCCTCCAGCCTCCAGCCTCCAGCCTCCAGCCTCCAACCTCCAGCGTCCACGTTACGATATATCTCGGAGTTTATGGTAGATTGGAACGACTGGTTTAACTAAAATATTTTCAAGGGTTTCGAGAGAAGGACCGGTTTTTTTTTCTTCAAAATAGCGTAGTTTTGTGACCAAATGGTCCATATAATATATTGCACACGTATACATTACTTGTATTGTATACGAGTAACAAAGATGATATTATACGCGCTTAATGTGTCTCGATTTGTTTTCAGAATGAGGGTGGCATGGTTGTTACTATGCTGTTTATTGCTCGAAGACCATAACTTGGATTTCGGGCTTGCAGTTTCCAACAACGTCAAGGACCTACACAGCGTTCCATATGCAACGAACGAAGCACTCAACGACAACGGTAAGTTCCCCGTAACGTCCGATCTCTATCTTTAAGGTCGAGACCCTATACCTATACCCACTCATGTTTCACCTCAAATTTCGAATACAATTTCTCACATATAAAAATCCCATATTTCTAGGAGCAAGAAAAGTCACGTGCATATAAAAGTTCATACATACTCCGACATATTCAGCGCTGCAATTACATAGCTCACTTTGAGACACGACCTGATCTTTATTATACCTACTGTCGAGAGTAAAACGGTTTCTAACGCTTTCTAAAAGAAAATCTGTCATTATTTTCACCCATTCATACTAATTTATAAGAAAGCTGTGTGCGTATGTGTGTGTCGAGTAGGGTATGCCCGCTCGCGCTGCTGCTGCTGCTGCTGCTGGTGCTGCTGCAAGGATTTACTCTGACATCTCGCGTCTCGGTTTAACGAGATTTATAATGTACCTACTTATTATCAGAGTTCAAGCCTTCATTCGTTTCTCCGTGGTGCTCTAGAGTCCGGGAGAGATCTCCTAATTGCAAGATTAAAAGGCGACAGTTTAGTTTGTATTAGCAAAGAAGAGAGAAGGACCATCTCGGCTCGTAACGGTATTCCATAACGATCTCACTCGACGATACTTATCGTCGCACTTAATCGCTTTTCTCCGACTCCCTGCACAACTGTTTCCGGAAGCTTAAGCACCACTCTATATAGGTTGCCTCTATAGGTTGATTACAATTTGCAAGAGAGCTTTAGTGTGGCAGACTGTGTAAAAGTATTCAGGCCGGACCCCCTATACCCGTTCGCAAAATACTTTGACTTAATTTTAACATTGTTTCCTTACCAAGTTTTAACGTCATTATAACTACCGAACCTATGAGAATGAGAATGAAATTTTTTGACAAAAAGTTGCAGTTATTTTGGGCTAATGATCGTTCGGTAAACAATAAACACTTTGCATTATATATATACCTATAGTTCATAAAGAACAGCTTCGGCCAAACACCTCACAATTACTTACCGTCTAGTGCACGCGAGAAATTTAATAATTAATGTACTTGGGTTGTATGGTTGTATTATGTCTTAATCATATGCCTACGTGGATAAAGTGAGAAAATGTTGAAACAGATTGAATCCAACAAAGATCAGTTTAAACGTCAGATAAGTATGAGCGTAAAGCCAAGCGGGGCAAAAACACGACCGAAAAGTTGAAGTGGTTTACTAGGAGCTTAAGAAGTTTTTCCTTTGAGGACGAGTGATATTAATTAAACTGTCACGAGCACGAAACGAACTTTATTTTGCCACTTACAAGTTTACCGGTCTTCGTGTATTTGTCGTCTATTCCAAACATTTTTCAGATACAGCTAGGCTCCTAAGATC
The DNA here is from genome assembly GCA_963992785.1 of Tenthredo livida. Classification (NCBI taxonomy): domain Eukaryota; kingdom Metazoa; phylum Arthropoda; class Insecta; order Hymenoptera; family Tenthredinidae; genus Tenthredo; species Tenthredo livida. Next base: position 22,254,360 of record OZ023068.1, read on the forward strand.
CACTCGGGGCAATTGATAAGTGATAAAGTGATAATTAAGGAGCCATAATTTCATTATTTTTAATTATAAATGCCGCGTAGCTCCGTTTCGTTTAATTATAAGCCGATAAAACTTTTCAAAACGTAATTCAGAAGTTTTCTTATATACCTATATTTCTTTTTTTTTGTTCGTCTTTTTATTTACTTACTCGTTGGGATCCTTCGCGGGCCCCGAGGGCAAAACTATATGTGTGCGCTGAGACATTATTCTTTCTTTTTCTTCTCGGCTCACGACAGTCTGGGGAAAATATCGTTTACCTAAGATTTCACGAGATTTCGTCCGGGGATACCCCTAATTACCATTCTCATAACTTTCCTTGAGTTGGGACATTATACGTGGGTTACACCCTGGACCACTTCCTGCCTCGCATCCTCGGAACCTTTGTTCCTTTGAAGGGTGAAACTTTTGTATATACCTTATAACTCTGCGAGACATTTTTTCGAAGATTTAGCAAAGTGAGTTTTGAACAAATTATACCTCGGTAAAAGATATTCTATAATCTACCAAACAAAAGACTTTTGTAACACCTACTATATCATAGTTTACAAACATGTTTAACGACAAAAATTGATAACTATAATCCCGATTTAGAAGATTGGAGAAAACTGTTGAGAAAATATGGCTTTTTAATTTTGATTAACAATTGTTTCGTTTTTCAAAATACTAAAAAAAAAAAAAAATGTAATCAAAAAGTCCCTGCGTCAAAAGTTATATTAGAAAAAAATGTCAATATTTAGTGAATTGAATTTTTTTTTTTTTCTTTTGTTCAAATCTAAATTTTGATGCAGGGAATTTTTTATTGGATTTTTTTTTAGTAATTTAAAAAACGAAAAAATTGTTTTCAACAAAATTTCACCGAAGTCTCCCCTCAACCGAGCCCTGAAGCGAAGGATATTTGAATTATAAAAAAATCAATGTAGAAATTAATATTTTACGATTACTTGGTAAATATTTGAAGAATTTCCCGGATTCAACACCGCTGTAGCTTGAATGAAAGCAAACAATTTGGTTGTTGATTCACCTTTTCCTGCCGATACGTTTGGATTTATGTAAAATCAAACTTAACTTTTCCAATTTATAAACCGGCGTGCCGGAAATCAAGTTCGACTACTGCTATACCTTTTACTTGCCAGCCAGCAGCTGGAACAGCTCATTATATTTCAAACCTATAAAAAAGAAGACGTGAAATTTACTGTCTCGCTTAAATACAGAAAATAATCTTCGCTCCTTCGAAAAAAAACTTTTCCTCGAATCTCAGCTAGAGATTTTATCTTCACTCCTCGCATACTTGTGAAGTTATTTATTTATTCATTTATTTATTTATTTTCAACTAAAAAAAAAAAAAAAAAAAAAAAAAAAAACGAGAGTGAGGGACTCTGATCGAAAAATCTATTGGTAATGAAATCTCTTTCACCCGAATTCGAAATCCGATTAAACCATTAATAGGTAGGTACTTTGCCGCGTCAAACATTACCAAACTAAAATGGATCGCAGCCCACTACCCCTGTGGGTGATGGATATGATCTAATTATAACATTCAGAGATTTCGACGATTATTAACAAGATAATCCATATACCTTCGTCAAATATCTAATACATATCTATATAGGTACTATATCTATAGTTACACGTGGCAATACCGACCCTGACAAAGTTGGTACTCAGCTGAGTTTATAACTTCACATAAAGCTGTTTCAAAGTTCACATAATGCAGAGTATCAGATACTTCCATTACCAACTTATACCATGCGGACACCCCCATCGTCTTATTCACGTCTCCCACGAGACCACGGAGGTTTATGTATATATAACATAATTATGTATACTTCTATATCCATTGATGAAGAAGCGTTATTATTACCCTCTAAAACAACGGAATCTATACACGTATATAATACGAAGATCCGATATAATGATATAATTTATTAATCCATGTATACCTAGAGCGGTATACCTATATGTAGATCTGTTCTTTCCTTATGTATATATGCATATAGTATCATATTCCTGTCGGTGTATAATTCATTGTTTTATATCTATATATGTAGTACCTACCGTATATTTACCAGTAATAAGTGGATTAGAGATTTGTTAACGCAAATGTCTTATGCAAGCACATCCAGGTGTACCTATATGTGTGTATAGGTATACCTAGTATAAGGTATACCATATGAGTTTGTCTTCTTTGCTCTATCGCCGATGCTCGGCTGCATTTGAGGTAAGAATTCTCGGGGTGGCATAATATCACAATATCTATGTAAAACAGGGTCCTGGAGACCCCGCAAACAAACGAAGCGAACATTCGTATGCTAACTGCGCCTATATAGTCCAATCACCGTAACTCGAGGCTTATATGTCCGAAGGCTAACATCGTCGGATATACCGAGGACCAACGTAGGTAACAACACCGAGAGTAATACCGAACAAACTTCTTTTCAAACCCCTGAGAACTTGGTGCAACTGCGTATACCTATATAGCCGTACCTATACTTCACAAGTATACAAGTTTACAAGTTTACAAGTTTACAAGTTACAAATTTACAAGTTTACAAGTTTACAAGTTTGCAAGTTAGAAACGCATAGCTTTGCTGCCCCTGTGAGTACGCAACCCTTTAGCCTGTAGAGCGCACCGGCCAGGCAGAACTCTGGCGTTTGTTGAATTAAGGACAGGTGTCTCGACTGGTATGCATATTTGTATGTGCATACATGCATATGTACATGTATGTACACCAGAAATGTTTGAGTAGACAGTTAGTGGGCGAAAGTACACAGTAGAGGGTTCAGAGTCTGGTCTAGAAATGAGAATCCCGTATAGTAATGGAATTGATGAGATTCTAGGAGAGTAGTTTTGAAATGAACTTTTTACCCATTTACCCGCATGTTAGCACATACCTATACCTATCTTGCGTATAAGGTTTTTCACCTCGGTATTCACCCCGAGTAGGATAACCATTTTTACACCAGAATTACCTTTTATACAATATAACTACTATAATACACTATAGTTAATTATCTATAAACTAACTAAATTCCTACCGTGTATATAGCTGTTATATATTATGTACTGCATATATGTATTATACAAGTCCGTGATTATATACCATGAAATAACCATATACTCTGATATTTTTATTGACTTCTCTTTTCTCTGCCTCGCCGGAGTCCCGCCGACTAAGCCGCGCTCAATTTTCCACTGTAATCGGGTAATTTTCAGTGTCACATTAATACCATAAGCCCGTGAAATCGCGCTGAGGGGTTGCTTAAATTTTAACAGGTAATCGTGGGACTATATAATACAAGCTTATAAAACATGTATATATATACACACGTGCCCTATTATATACGGAAAACTATAATGTGTAAGTTATAGTGGAAATCGCTGTTATCAAAGTTTTTCCGTTTCACGCTCATATAAGGTATAGGTATGTGTGTACGTATACACGTATGCCGGCATATACTTCTATTGAATTACTAGATTCTTGATTTTGGCTGCCGTTCCGCAAGGCTAAATTTTGACGAGACAATAGTTACAGGGTCGTTGAATGAATACGAATGTATCGTGGCTTCGACAGAAGTCCCTGCAGACGTAAGGGTAGGTAAAGCTATAGATACTCGGATACCGAGTTAGGACGAACGTGTTATAAGCCCGCGAGATTGAATTATTTTTCTCAAGAATATTTTTGGCATAAAATAAAAGTGATATATAGGTAGGTAGGCAGCGAGCAGCAACGTGGCAGAGAGTTGGAATACTACGACGTTACAGCGCGTCGCTATACCGCTGCTGCTACTGCTGGTGCTGCTGCTGCCCTCGTCGCTATTTCCACAGATATTTTCTTATATTACATTCTAGACACGAGAAAATCTGAAAATACCATTATTCGCCAGTTTCTGCCGGTGAATATCTTATTGTAATTCTTATTTCTCATTCTCAAAGGCCTTCGCGCTTATACCACAACGGCATAACCACGCGGATATAAAGGAAGAGAGAGAGACCAGCGGGAAGAGATGCGGGAAGCCGCATATTTGATTTATTGAAATTAAAATGAAACATACCTAAACAGAATTTCAAGTTAAAATTCTGCCGAACTTGGACCATTTACGATTTACCGAATTCCCACTGTAGGTACCGAATAACTCTGTGCGTTACCTACTGCAATACTGCGAAGGGCTACCCGGGAGCATGAGCTTCCTGGGTATTAGAAACAGGACGTAAACCAGGCGAGAACGTTCTCTGAATTTTGATTATACGTCATTAGGAAGGTGCACGAGTCTTTGTCAGTTTGTACTCGCTTGGTCTAACTTGAGATAATTTAGTTTAACGCGAGCGCGTGTCTCTTAGATTGAGGGCTCAGGATATATCCACCAGCTACCTACCGCATATATTCGCACAGATTCGTTACACACAGTTATGGCGCACCTCTTTTCTCATTTTTTTTCTATTTTTTTTTTTCTTTTTTCCCGCAAATGGGAAAAATTCCCGTGGAATGAAGCGAGTCGTTGATTCATTTACTTTTTGACTGTTTCAATCTTTTTTCTTTTCGTACCGTTTCTTCTTATTCAACATAGCGCTCGAGGTTCCTTATATATTCGTTTCGCGAGAACTTGAAGATAATAATTTTCTTTTTATCGCACACTTTAGATTTTCGGGAAACAAATCGCACTTGAGTTTGACGGTTTTTTTTTTTTAAATCTTTTTCCGCGAAAAACCACACCGATCGCGTTGAATACCAGGGATTATGAAAACAATCGCGGCTGTCGTCCGATAAGTAGAAGTTACTTCAACTATAAACAAATTCCGTGATACAGCTTTTCCCAGAATGGTATGCCATACGGCGTGCAGGTGTGGCGGGCCGAAAAACTCAGCGATCGATTTAATCGGGAATCGATATAAACAAAGCTATTGGTTCGAGGAAGATATTGGCTTGCTCTTCCGATACGAGTATTGGTGTTAGCATTGTCTCTGAATCTATACCTAGGTATTTGGCCGGGTAGTGCAGCTGCCGTTCAATTTCACCGCAATCGAAAGATTTATCAAATTTTTTACTGTTTCAGATTTACCGGGATTCATTGGTCCGATTGACAACGTGACAGTGGCAAGCGGTAGAGAAGCGGTTCTATCTTGTACCGTGAAAAAACTTGGCAATTATCAGGTAAATCAATTGAGAAATAAAATAAAAATCAGTTTCCATTTCGTTATACATATATACAGGTATATATATACTTATTCTACCGCAGCATATAGGAAAAATCGGTTAAGAGGATTAACAATATTCTGACAGTATAAGCGGTTGAGTTCATCTTCGACGGTATATATATATATATACGTAGAGAGAAGAATGATAAGTTGCTGGAATATATCCCCATATCTATATGATATACTCGAAGAGACGGCAGATAATACATACCCTCGACAAAAAAGATCAGGATCAGATCCGAGATCAACTCCACTTAATCATTGTCGACGACTCCAGTGTCACGTAATTCGTAAAACTTTTACATCGACTGGAGGGGTAGTATAGGAATAAAAGAAAATTGAATTTTTTCCCATATATATATACATGTACTCCTGTATAGTATATAATATACGTATATAGGTATAATATAAGGGAATGTAGGTAGTAGGTACATTACCTAATTGACATAAATTCTCATCCTCGATTTTTTGCGCATCATATAAATTCGTATCAAGAAATGCGGAAGAAATGGTCGGAATAATGGTTGGAAGAGATTTATCGTCAATCAGGTGGATATGATAATCGTTCATACCTATAATAATATATAGTATATAGGATATATGAAATAGGTACCTATGTCTCTCTCTAGTATGTATAATATTGGATATTGGTTGTGATATTAGAAGGGAGATATGCTTGCGGCGCGTCTATTTAGTTGAATGTTTCCGACAGGGAACTTTTGTTCGTGTTAAACATCGATGAATGTGAATATCGCGCAGGGGGATGGATGCAGGCAGACGGCGGAGTTGGACAGGAAGAACCAGAGGGTGGGAATAAGGGAGGGAGTCTTGATTCCCAGGGGTTGGCACGGGCATTTACTTGCCTGGGGCTTATTCAGACAAATCGGTGATTGCTATGGAGGCAAGCGAGATAGAAGACCGGTGCGGCCGCGGCGGTGCCCGCGCCGCCGTTCAGGCGAGAGAAACCGAGCGAGACGCGGGTTCTTCTTGCTAGAAGCGCAAGAGAGACGTATAGATGATTGTTTCCATGATTACAATGGAATGGAAAGGGGGAAGAGCAATCTCTTAGCGCTAACGTAGATTCGTGGCCAAGGGACTCTCAAGATATTACCGAAAAATGTTAAGATATGCGGGGGCGGCTTATATAGCTTTTGTATATATCTAACTACTTCAATCGCGGCAAGCCGCGTCATCCTCCCTCTCGCGCTCTCACTCCATTAATGCGAATTTTAAGGGTGTATTTCGTATAGAACTTAGAAATCAATCGTTTGACATATTTCTTGATTTTTTTCTTCTTTATTTATTTCTCTTTCCGCTGCATAATAGCCTTGATATCAGCTGCTTGAGAATTTTTATACCTCGCGAATTTAGCAATTTTATTTGAGTAATCGCGTATTTGACATCACTTTATGCCCTGCGCGCACGTGAACAAGCTATAGGTGCGGGAGAATTACGAGAATCGCGAACAGCTATATATCGAAGCTCAGCGCACTTTGATAAGATGCATTGCGTCTTCTTTTATACCTCATTCTTTCTTGAAAAATTCTCATTTCAGTGTCTGCAGCTATGGTGTATACCTGTATACGTATAATACACCCCTCCTACTGAGTTTACGAGAAATACTACAAATAAGATATAAATGTCTGTTCTTTATATACTTGGCATGGCGCGAACCTTCGACGGCCGTCCTGCGCTCGTTGGACGCGTACGTGGCAATAAGTTTCGGAATCTATGCGATTTCAGAATGGAAAGGGTCTAGTAAAACTTACGTACCTATACCTGATACCTATAGGTACTACATAGTATAACTGCAAGTAATTTCTCCCCGAAAGAACTTCTCGGAGGATATTCATTGATCGTTGCTCAAAGTTTTCAAATTTTCCCTTACATCTTCGCGGATGATTACACGCCCGAGCGACCCACTATAGAATTTATGGAATGAGATATAGAGAAAACGCGGGAATCCGTCCGCGCCTCGCCTCACCAGTTCTTTAAACAACAGAATACCTGTATCTGAACAAATAAGCTATTGTTTGATGAAAAATTTAATTATCTCTGATCGCATTTATGTGTACCTATATATGTAGGTGTATATATCGTGCGATCGAAATCGAATTGTAATTTATTTTTATTTTTATATTTATTTTCTGTTCAAACGGCACACAGGTCGCTTGGCTAAGAGACGAGGATCGAACAGTATTGTCGATCGGTCAACGGATCGTCACACATTCAACGAGATTTTTCATATCCCTTGAGAATAGCAAAATAAAAAATCAAACAAAATGGCGAAAAGAGGAAGAAACAACCTGGCGATTGCACATACGGACGTTAAAGGAAGCTGACAAGGGTTGCTACATGTGTCAACTAAACACAAAACCCATGTTAAGTCAGCTGGTATGCGTCGATGTATTAGGTGAGAATTTATACCGGAATCAATAGCCAATAACCAAGGTTTATAGGAACGATTTTTTTTTCCTTTTATTACCTTCTTAAATATATATTATATAACTATACATGTTTATATATTCGCACTTGTCACCCGCAGTGGCTCCCGACATTTTAACGTTGGGCACTTCCGAAGGCGAAGTCTCCGTATCGGAAGGAGAAAACGCAACCCTGGCTTGCAAAGCTTCGGGGAGACCATCGCCGAGGGTACTTTGGCGCAGAGAGAAAAATAAAAACATTTTGGTGAGGGGATTGCACGAGCAATTGGAGCGCGGTGAGCAATTGGGAGTTTAACCAAATATATGGTTTATGTGTGTATGTGTAACGTTGGTCCTATATAAATTTATATCATGTATATATGTATACCATATATAGCGAAAATATACTATAGCGAGAAATCATTAGTAACGACGATTTTCTTGGCTTTGATCTATGTGATATATATCAAGCTCGAAAAATGTCAAGAATTTTTTATATCTCTTATGATATTTCTCTTCATTTGATTTCTTCGAATTTGACACAGGTATAAGGTAGCGGGTAGCGTGTAGCTTGTATAGTCGGGTGTAAGAAAATATTTGACATTTCATTCGCTTCTTTCACTTTACTTTCTTATTTTCCATATTTACTTATCTTGACTTCCGGATATTTGCCCTTGTCATGGCAAATATCAACTTTATTCACCGTCTCGCCAATTTCCGTCCGGTATTTTTCAACCGTGAACCTTTGCGTAGATTCAACTACGTATCCGGGCAGGGTTACGTATGTAAATATATACCTACCTACGCATTCGTACGTAAGTAGATATGTAATATATGAATATATACACGATTTCGTATAGGTAGGTATATATGAAAAAAAAATTTCTGTCCAAAAAGCAACTCAACGCACGCGTAGAATTTCTACTCAAATGGAATCCATTTGATCAAATCTATTACCAGTTATATACATCAAATAGCTATACCTATATATAGGATATGCCTATAATATATCATTACATATACCAAATATATCTATATACCGATATAAGTATATATGCGAACGATGAAACGGCCCGCAATTTAATGGATCAATTTTTTTTTTCCTTCGACGTTTGCTATCTTCCTTTATATGTATCGCAAGTATATACGATACATCAATACGTATGTGTATATATATCCTATGTGTATAGTATACGCGCACATATTCGCTTGGCGAAAAAATAAAAATCATGTAACGTCAATCCCTTAGTTTTATCGTTACTTGACTGAGTATATAATATATAGAACATATACATATAAAGCTATACTATATTTATAGATATACAGTAATAGAAGATGCAGTTGAAACTCCGTTAGTTGAAATACATGTATTCGAAAACTGCCCACTCCACTACCTCCCTGGCTTTAGCTCTAGTTTATAGTTCCTACAAGTCAACCTATAAATTTGCCACACCGTTGGATTTCTATGGGGGTCCGAGCGCTGCTACGATAGGGATGGGGGGCTTGCCTCTCTACATTCACTATAGACTATTCTATACAGTACTGGATGCGCTGTGATTGCATACAACTACACAACTATACAAGAAGACATATATACATTATACATATATATATATATATATAAATACATAGAACGAGTGAATGCAACCCTTTCTATAAATTATCTCGAGAAGAATTCGTGCTCGGAAAATTTTTCCACTCATTGTTCTACCGTTACATACATACGTATAGGTACTATACTATATTTATACCGAGGTTACTTTATATTGTTTATATATTTCGCGTGATTACCCCAAATGAAGCACTTCTTTTTTCTTTTTACTTTTTTTAATTTTTTTGCTTTTTCTTTTACTTTTTCTTTTTCTTGTTTCAAAATGAAATTCATACAACCATTTGATAAAATTTAAAAACTAGTTTTAAACTTTGTATTAAACAGTGGACAGCTTATCCGGAGAACGACTTGAGTTGAATAGAGTAGACAGAAGGCAAATGGGCGCTTATCTTTGCATAGCAAGCAACGAAGTTCCTCCGGCAGTGAGCAAAAGGGTCTATCTTAGAGTGAACTGTGAGTATTTCAAAATGCTATAATTTATAGTATAGAGCTGCGTATACGGCGGAATATAAAACATTGATGAAAGAATTGAGAGAATATATTTTGAACGTTATAGTATAATAAATTATTGAAAAAAGAAAAAAAAAAAAAATTTCTTATCAACTTTTATACCCGTTTTATTATTACAATCTACATTTTTTTATCCTACGTTCAGTTTCACCAAGTGCAATGGTTCCTAATCAACTATTAGGCTCCCCTCTGGGCACTGGTATTACACTCGTCTGCTTGGTCGAGGCATTTCCAAGGACTATCAACTTTTGGATGAGAAATGGACAAGTCATTATGAGCGGGTAGGTATTGTAATTTATTGGGATAATGGTAATCGATAATATCAATAAAAATGATAATATAATGATAGTGAGAGAAAGAAAGAAAAAGAAGGAAATTAATATATAGATATGAAAATAAAATCACTCCTGATGAACAGAAAGATTCGTGTCTTCTATATATTATTCCGTATATTTTAGAAATTCAGATCACGTTGATGTAAATGTGATCCGTGAAGATTTTCAAGGTTCAGGAATTCAATGGAGAAAGTTATATTTATATATTTGTGTAAATAAATATGTACCTATCTCTTTTGAATAATATCATGTAAATTATTTATGGTATATAACAAGTGATTTTAAAATAATTTCAATACATGTAGTATTATGTATTCTACCTATAACTCTGTGTGCACAGTGGAAGGTATGAAATTCGCGAAGAAAGACAGGCAGATGAGGAGTGGAAGACGACGATAGAATTGAAGATAACAGGCTTGGATAAACCCGACTTGGGTGAATACACGTGTTCAGCTACATCCAGTATGGGTAAAGCGGAAGCCACCCTCAGAGTATATGGTAAATAATAAAAAAAAAAAAAGCCATATCGTTTTATTATGCAAAATAATCAAATTTTATTAAATTTTATATTTATTAATTTTTTGCTTCTATTTTATAGACATTGAAAAAAAAAAAAGGAAAAAAAATTAATCTAATACGGAGAATAAATTTATTGCTTGCTCATGCTAATGATAAACGTATTGCATAAAGCTGTGCGACTTTTATTGGGCGTAATATAATTAATTTTTACCTACACTGATCGTCGTTGTAAAGCGTTTTCAATATTGTACGTCTTTTCGGCGTATTTTACGCATGTATCAAGCTATTGCGATAATATCATTTATTGAGTCATAAATACGGAGTGTTAATAATTTTTTAATTAAAAAATGTTCTTTTCGTTATTTTCGTCTCTTTCGCAGAAATAGAAAGAGCCACGTTGCCGACCCAGCCGACATCGTCGACTTGGAAAAGGTTGGGTAAAACAAAGTCGAAATTGGCTCAAATTACGACACAAAATCGCGTTTATTATCAGCTAAGTACTCCGGCGATGCAGAAAAGCACATCGCGATTAGTTTACAACAGACAAACAACGACGACCATGGACCCCCGCGTACCACTGACAAGAAATAACGCCTACAACAAGAACGAGGATTTATTGAACTCGCCAAATTGCGCACGAACTAAACTGCAGGAGGTACATGGAGTATTTTTTATTTTATATATTTTTTTCAACCTCTCTTTTTTCCACATTCTGTGATCGTTATCAACAGAAATAAGTTTTTAAGATAATACTCGTGGAAGATATTATACATATTAGGTTGTTTTCGTTCTTAATAATTACCTACATTATTCAGTTTTTAAGAGATGCGAACCAAAGAGATTAAGATGTTTTATTTTTTCAAATACATATATATTTAGGTAATTATATAAGCATTAGGTATTTACCGTTGTTTTCGATGAATAATCAGTCATATCTTTATCATATCCGTTATTAGAAACGTTGTTGAATACGCAACGTTTTTTAGAGTGATAATAATTTCATGTTACCAAGTATTTTTCGAAAGTAATGTATATGTATGATATATTTAAAAATTGACAATTATTACACACGTGGAATTCAATTTAAACGCGAGATATATTTCGTATGGATTTGATAATTTGGTATTGGTAATATCTAATATAAGTTCGTAAGTATGTGTATATTCAATCGTTTACCAATGAATTATAATATATTTATTGATATTAATTATTGTAATCAGTTGTTAAACTTAGGGCAGAATTAATTCCATCTCGTTTTATTAACGAGTGTAATATGAGGCTGCCCTTTGCGAATCAGTGATTCGTTTATAATCAAACGCAGACAAATAATTAGCATATTAATCTAGTTATAGGAAAATAATTTTTAAATATCAGCAACTCAAACTGGTGCTTTATACAAGAAGCTTTGAATATTGATCAAGCTAACAAGTTTTTATCGGAATTATACGTAAATTAGTTATACTACATATAAACGTTCATATCATTTGCTATAAATTAATGGCATTGAGGTATAGATACTTTGCTTATTGTTTTTTTCCTTTTTTTCTTTTTATATATTTCTTTTCACCCTGGCTAAGAAGAAAAAAAGAAAAAAAGAAAATAATTGTATAATATGAATGCACAATATTGTAACAACTTTCTGATTATTCTGTGTTCCGGCATTGATGTACATTATTGATGAAATAGCAATTTAATATTTAAGAAATTGAATGCGAATATTCGTAGATTTTAAAACGCGACTATTTTTGTATTTAAGTTTACATAATACATATAAGTTTGCTGCACCCTGCTGCAAATTACGCGTATAGTATACTATTCGAAAAATCAGGAAATATATATCAATTTTAATCCTATTTCACGATATGATTGAAAACTAGCAAAACCATATCTCCATGACGTTCATATCCCTAGTGTATTCGGAATAATGTTAAAATCATTAAAGAACATTCAATTTCTTTTCCCGCAGGTAATATTTACCTGATATATCATTAATCAGATCAATAATTAAGACTGTCGCGAGAGTGTAGCTACAATAAATGTATAAAATTAATATATATATTCGCAAACCGGTTCAAGTGAATTAAACTTATACAAAAAAAAATGAATAAATAAATAAATTTCATTGGCAAAAAAAATGAGAACAGCAATAAAAATGAATTTTTAGTAAAGTGATTACAAAAAAAAGAAAAAAAAACAATTTCCTTTTTCTTCTATAGCTATATCATCTACTATCCCCCTCTATCCAGTAAATCGTATATAGTATACACTGTTGTAATTAGTTATGTATACCGTTGCCATTTAGTGCTTAATTTGACATAGTTAATTGTAACGTTTTAAGAAGATTAATTGCAGACTTGTACTAAATGTAAATGATACTAATATTAAGTAATAATGTATTCGGTAGTGACCGTCATATCGGATTGATCAAAGAATAGAATATTATTTACATATACCTATATTAAAAGATATAATGGATTGTATGTGAGGATATTTGATAAGTTAATAACTAAAATATTATATAAATAATCACACAATGCTCAATATATTATTATATTTAAGAGAAAAGTTGTTCTTATAGTAAACAAAAAAAAAAAAAACATTGATAAAAAAAGAAAACAACAAAATACAAAAAAAAAAATAATGGAAGATATGCTCAATATAAGTAATTAGCTTTGCCAAAGTAAAGTGTTGACAAATAAAATGTACTATACAAAAAAAAAAAAAAAAGAAACAAGAAAAACATCCACTGATGTTCATAAGATGTTTTAGACCCTGAGACCTTTGTAAGTTATTTTTGACTATGAAAAAAAAAAACCGAAAGGGAGATCCGAAAGTGATAATAACGTGTATTTACACAATTCGAGTCTTGAATAAGCGGATTATTTATTTATTTATTTATTTATTTATTTATTTACATAATTGAATAGGTTTCGATTCCCAGTAAAAAATATAGATGCACATAATTCAGTATTTGGAATTACAGAATGTCATAGAATGTTTGAAATTCTCTAACTTCTGTTTAAGAACAAAATAAAATGCTAAACGCCATAAATAGGCAGCTGAATGCAACGTACGGACTTTTTCGCTCGCCAATTCTTGCGCATTTCCAGAAAGTTCCCAGGAATCTAATAACCAGTATGTAGATTAAGGTTCAAATCTATATGCCGATTTTTATTTTTTGTTACGTATTCCATTTGAAATACCATTAGAAACGGGTGAGACATGTGCAGATTTCAGATTTTTCAGCATTTATAGAATATACATACCCGGTCTTGTTTCTGTCCAATATACTCGGCACGATTGACCTAATGTAAGCACACGTGCAAATGAGGAGTAGAACAACAGTCAGCAGACTCTGGAAATTGAAAATGGCAGACTACCCGCAGACGAAAATTAATTCATGTAAGTTCGGAAGGGCGAAGAAGATTTCTTCGTTATTAGAATGCTACGTTTATAACTGAATTTAATAAAATTAAAGAACAATTCGATACGCATTATACACGATTGAGGTTAAGTTAGTGTTAGGTTAGGTTAGGTTAGGTTTCGTTAAAGCGATTCAATCATTTAAATATCCTTCAAACCGTATCAAAGAATTAACGGATATTAACGTACCATTTTAAACGACTGTTATTCACTCCAATAATTTATATCATGTATACGTTTATATTTTAATAATTGTATAAATATTGAAACAATTTTCTCACTGACAGTTCGTTAGACGATTAACACGGAGAGTTTGGTTTGAACCTTGACTAAGTAATATAAAGACAGCTCACCCTGGGTAAATTTGTGAACCGACTACGTGGGTTCAAAGTGATATCTGTAATACCGACTGGAATTCACAGTGTTCATGTAGCTGCGAGCTGACTATTGTGGGGTAAATTCGTATTTATATAAGTAAGGATCTTAGATACTCGCAGCCACGCATTGTTTTCGTGCACCTGCTATTTCTCCACTTTATGGAGGAAAAGAACATTTTCAGTACTGTCAACTGTCAACAAGCTGTGGGTCGACTTATATCGGCTCGCCGACTCACTGAAACAAATATGGGTCCGCCTGATTATATGTAACTACGAGTTAGAAATCACAATGATGTCATACGTGTTGTATGAGACAAGGCGCATCGATCCGAGGAGGTATGCTGAATTTTTGGCGAGAAAAAGGATGGGTGTATAATATATGAATACGAGTCCTTATGCAGTATATCAGTTCAATATTGGAAATTAATTTTTCTTAAATCGCGTGAGATGACAGTAGCGAAAATTGTCTTTCCCTTATAATTCAGACTTCCCGAGTATCGAATATTAAAAGAAATTCCGAGGGTCTCAACTCGTGCGATTTCAGAAGAATCCCTGTACATTTCTTCCCCGAATAGGAATCTAGATCGCATTAGAAATTGATTCTTCTTAAATTTCTTAAAATTTATTGCACAGGTCGCCACGTGCTTAATTCAAATCTCAAAACGAGATGAACCGCTCCGGGATTCTAGGCGATTCGATCTACCTGCTGCCCTCTGCGCGGGTGTAGTTGGAAACAAGACGTAGTATAGCTCAGTTTCTTGCCTTCTCATAATTTCTGTCTTATCGGTATGGTTTATCTATGCTAAAAAGTACGAGTGACGAGAGCAGGGGTGCCACCCCCCATAATTTATAGTTCATAATATTATTAACAGTAACGGTCGGCTTGGAGTAGCAACGGGTACGCGATTTGCTTCCCAACGGTTTCCCTAAACGTGAGTATGCAGTATTAAATCCGAGTCGCGATTTTCCAACAAGTTTTTACGGGCTAATCGTCGGCTTGATCAATTATTGTGTTCGAGTCAGTGGAATCGGTTGACGGGTTAGATTAATATATTGATAAAGTAAATCGGGCGAGTCATTTACATTTTCGCTATTCTTTTTCCTATCGCCGTAGTTTAATTTCGCCGGTTCATAGTGAGAAAACCTTATTTTCGCCGTATAAAAATTCGATACGAATAATTCGATCGTCATTTTCGTAGATCAAATTGGCGGTATCGCGATTAGCGACGCCAACTTGTTGGCGGCCATTGTCTAGGCTTGACTTGGCGTCATGGTGTCTCATCTCCATATTGGCATTTTTTTCTCGTCGCCATAGTTTAATTTCGCCGTGAAAAGAGAATGAGCCTAATTCGCCGTACGAAAATCCCATACAATCAGTAATATCGTAATATCCGTGCATCATTTCGGCGGCAACGCGGGCTCGTCTTTGTGTCAAAGCGCCGCGACGCATTTTCATGCAACCAATGAGGTGACTGTTGACCTATATATCGATATTCGAAATGACTGACGGTTAACCGTCATCGCGTTAATGACCTTTGTTATTTCCCTACCGTTAATTCAAGTGGTTATTTTTTTTTGTGCATATGCCAGTTGGATGTATACGTAAAGATACGTGAAAGCAAAAAGTGTCAATTAGTGTGGTGAGGGGAGAATTTCATACGAGTAAAAATGCTTTCCGAAAGAATAAATTCGTTAACATAGAGGGCGCCAAGTGACAACGGCGGCCATGATGCCATCTCCCGGTGGCTTGACGAAGCTTTATCTCATTATTAGAATGCATTCGAATTAACTGTCACATTCAACTCCTGTCATGGTATACTTATCATTTTTCAACTACATGTAGATATTCACCTCATAGGTTCGGTAAAAAGTATTTCGAGCACTTCACACCCGGGAGAGTGTCTGATATTATATATCGCAATGTGGAATAGATATGCAATTAAAGCAATGCTACAGTGGGTCGAGTCTTATTTGAATTTCGCCTACCGTACGAAATTCGTACACGCATGGTTCGAAGTATATTTGTGTTTAAATTTTTTACCCATAGTATGATATTCATACATATATAATCCAGAGTGTTTTTGTGTATTAAATTCATCGATGGTATGATATATTCATACATATAATCCGAAGTGTATTTGTGTATAAAATTCATCGATGGTATGATATATTCATACATATAATCCAAAGTCCATTTGTGGATAAAATTCGTCGAAAGTATGGAATTCATACGTATAATACGATTCTATCAAAATCCCTATACCCACTATAATACGGTGTATTAAATATGCATATGTGTTTATTTCACCCAGAGCAATCAAGTGTATCCCCCCCCCCCCCCCCCGCCGCCCTACCCCTGCCCCTGCCCCTGCCCTCCGCTCCAAGATTTCTTCTCCAAAGGATTACATTTCGAGGTCCATGTCTTATAATTCTGCTTTTTATCCTTTCTGGATCTGGAGATCGACGACGGTGAGTCACGCATGGAGTTAAATATTCCTCGGTTCATTTGTCGATCTTACGCTATGATTAATGATTTATCATTAGCGTCGGCAGAAAGACCGTTGTATGTACATCTACACACTTTACTATATCTGTTTCTTCTTTTTCTCTATCGCGTAGCGTGACGGTAATGTAATTCATTTTTTGTATATATATTTGTGTTTCGTATTTTTTCATTATCATATAGATCGCGTTTGCCAGAATTTTGAAAATTACTATTGCTAGTGCTACCTTCACTATGAATAATTACTATTTTCTATTCCCCATAATTTGCAACATACACAATTTACTAAATTCGAATTCCGAAAAGTTATCCCCCTAGTGGTCATTTCTTTCTAATCTCACCTTTTTGTGATACTCATTTCAACCTTTAATCAATTCCATTAAACGAATAGGATCTCGTGACTTAATCCGTTCTCTCCCTACAGGCTACAGCTGCATCTACACAAAACATGGGATTGTAAGTTTTCACCACGGTGTGATTGACGAGGATTATGTATGTGTTGGTGTGGATGTCTAGGTTTTGCTCGGTTTAAAATTGGACGATGGATACGAACGGAAGTGGAATTTCGCGCGCGTTAATACAGGGGGTGGTGTGTGTGTGTGCTTGAATGCGAAACGCGTGCGGTTATAGACTATTCTTCGCGTTCGTCGGTCTTGGGATTGAGGCGTAGGGCAGGCAGGTCGCGATAATTTGAGGACGTCGTATTATTTCTATTTTTTCACAGCGTCAAATGATTCGCGCGAGTTGGCACCTAGAATTATCAGAAACTCGTCTCTTTTAGGAATGAAATTCATCATGAATAGTCAGATCATTTCGCTCAGTACTTCTACATTTCATTTATCAATACATATCTTTTTTATCAACTAATTTTATTGTTCAAATTCACCTAGTAGTAATTGTTGTGTGATTAATCGCGTATGTAGCACACGGCGCCAATCTCGATTGAATCATTTGAATGGGCAAAACGCTTCGCTGCATCTCTGTGCCTGCGTGGGGGTACAGAGGTCAGGGATGCTGCGCTCGAAGAGAACGCCGACCGTCACGCTACCAAACTCTCCGCTTTTTGCATGCTCTTTTTTTCCTATTTATTTCCTGTTCGATGAATCGAACTTAAAGTTGTTTTTTTTGTTGCTCTCTTATATCTGATGCATTATCACATCATGATTGAAAAGCTAATAATTTTTTTCAAACATTTCTACCTTACCAACATTTTTGTCGGTAACCTTACCGACATTTTCGTCGGTAACAAAGTAGATCTCTTAGGCGATAGAGCTCTCACTACACCTCACTGCTCTTTATTACCGTCCGATCTTATCCCCAGCTTCACAGAGCTACCGCAAAGGGGCAGCACGCCCACCATTCGCCGCCTAAAACGACGGCGTGACATGTATATCTAAGCGCGGGACTTTTCCGAGCAGCTAGATATGCAGACAACAGAATAATGCAAATGAAATACCATTTTGATTTTTCATTACATCGCTAATTCCTGAATAATAAAATCTTCATATTTTCAGAAGCGCAAATGAAATAAAGTGATGTATATTCTCCAGTCAAGAATCAGTAAGACTTTTTAATGGTTGAAAAATTCGATTGACGTTTTACAATTGATTTTAAATATTATATACTGGTCGAAAAAGTGTTACTCGCGCATGAATGGTATAGATATACATACTACTCTTAGTCTCAGATTAGCTGATATAGTAAGTCTAGACCATCAAGAACATTCCGACGATTACAAAGAATAATAATGAATTGAATTATTCCAAGTTGGAATATGCAGAGGCATTGAGCTGCATGCACAATACAGAAAGATTCAGTCAAACGGCCACTATATATTTACACACCTGTGTATCTGGTAGCCTAGCGCAAGGCGTCATTTATCTTATTCCCGCACTTATTTGTGATTAGGAAATTAAAATTTGATTAAATTTTATCGAATAGTATTTTTTATGAGAAACGATAGAATTGATTGATTCATTTTATTGCTATTTAGATTGAAAATCCAAAGATAGTTTGAGAAGAAATGCACCTTACAATGTACTAGTATAGTTGCGGTATTTTTGTTTTATAATTATGATAATAGATAAATTGACACAAAAATACTCAAATAATAGTGGTAGAATGCTTGTAATACACTCTGTACGTTTTAACAGTTAGTCATACAAATATTTTCATCATTATTAATAATAATAGTGATAATAATGATCATATATCAATAATAATAATAATTTAACAATCAAATGAAATATAAATAATTCTTATATTATGAGTCATGAATATAGGTCTATAGCATCTGGAATATGGTTTTCAGAGCTGGTATTAATTAACGTAAGACGATATAAGACAACGTCAATCATACTGATCATTGCAATATAACACATTACGAAAACAAAACAGAAAACTAAAAATTTATTGATCAGTATTATTATTATCAATATTTTTTTTTTCTTTAGCATAGGAGAACATTTAAAATTGTAATTCCGATCATTGTCACTGGGCACAAACATAAGACTACACATGAATTGAAATTAACAATAGAGAAATCAAATGAATATACTAAAATAGAATGTATAGTATATAAACAAAGTTTCAGCACGCCCATATTATTTCCAGATGCAAGACCAAAAACAATTAGTACGTGAAAAAAATTAGTTAACTAATTATTATACGATTGATAAGAATATCACTTAAAATAATTAAATAAACTAAAGAAGAAAAAGAATAGGACCCATCGAAACTATATATATATATATATATATATATGTAGCAAAACTCTACACCGGTTTTGATAAAATTGCACACATTTTTTTTTTTTTTTTTTTTTGATTAGTATATTATTGCTCTGATAATAATTACCTAACATCTAAAAACTCATCATATTGTATACCACATGTTACATCGACATGTTATACCTATAAAGACACGATAATCAAAAATGAAATAATTTCATATCAAGAATACTGGAGATATGTTATTTATACGAATATTTTACTAATTATCATTGCTACTACCATTTAGCTACCAATTTAATACTGAAATTATTGAAAAGATTCACATAGTACGCAATTTTCATTGAATTATTTTCTTTTTCTTTTTGTTTTTTTTATAGGATCTGCACCTTAAGTATAAAAATCTGCCTCAACTTTAGCTTCAACGCTGATAATCACTGAGAATTCACTGAATTCGCTACAGTATATAAACTTCACCTTATTACAGAAATCAATTAAGATTGCAAAAATATTACCTATTTTTACTAGCTACTGTAATGACAACGCGTCCTGAATAATTAGATAATTTTTTATAGGTATGAAAGAGTCGCTTATATTATATATGTCACTTTCATTAATTTTATCTCATTTTTCATTTTGTAATTTTGATCATCTTAGAAAAGAATAACTCAAGACTAATTAGTTTTGGGATCAAACAGGTCTGTCCAGCACCTGTTACTGACATTACAACATTAAATGATAATCATCAACTAACTTAAGCAATCAATCAACAAACCCAACGAAGCCATTCATTAGATAGTCAATTCAATCCCCTTTAATTTTCTTATAAAAATATTATTATATTTGTATAGGAGCCAGCTCCTCAGAAATTACCCTCAACTTCATTACCATTTTCGGACGTTTCCTTTTTTGATGCAATCATATTCTCCCATTGTGCAATCAGAGCACTTCTGCGTCTAGGGTTTGCCTGAAAAATGTTCGAATAATAGATATAAGTAGCATTCATAGAAATTCAAGTATCACCAAATAGTTATTCACTTTAAGTAGGTATACAGCATTTATTTGAGAGCAGGCAACTCAAATTCGTGCATCTATTTTATCTACCTTGTGCTTTCCTCTGTTTTCTTTCTCTGGTTCATCTTCGTTTAATGTATTGGAAGAGGTTCCACTGCGCAACGAGCTTGCACCGTCATATATATCAGAGTCGTTATCATTCACAATGTCCAAAAGGTTTGGCTGCGATTTGGCCAGCATTTGCGACCTCATTAATCTGAAATCAGATGAACATCTGTTAATCAAGCCCATCTCAAGACTCCTCTTTGATACCAAGAATCATGTAAAACCAAGAGTATATTCATAAATCATTTCAATCATGATTTCTCTCTCTTTCTAAGCATGCTGCGTTCAGAAAAGAAACCCAAATCAATACTAAAAATGTATAATTATCGTACCTCAATTCGTTTTCTCGTTCCTTCATTTCATTCAATTCCTTCTGTATTTTTTGCTCAACCGGAACGTAGCCTTTTCTAACAGGTGGTTTTTTGGGCTCGTCATCAGGCTCGATGGTGATTTCAATATTGGCATTTAATGGTTTGATGCTTAGTGGACTGAAGTTAACATTGTTTGGCGAAGTTGGCGGTGTCAAAAAATCACTAGTCACAGGTTTTGGCTTATATATTTTACCTCTTGTAGCCAAAAACCGTTGCATCAAACCTTTCTGAGTTTTATTTGTAGCAAATCGAACCGGAGTTGGTGTAGATCTAGCCGATATCACGCCGTTTGTCATTTTGGGTGATAAGTCGGGGCTAAGAGGCGATTGATTTACTTCCTCCAATATTTGTGGAGTTGACGTCGTTCTCTTCAACTTTCCCGAAGTAAGGGCTTGTGGCATTCGAAGTAACTGACACAAAATATCATCGCGTTAGTTCATACCATCAATTATTCATTTCATTTCTAATTTGAATCTACGTCATTTTTAGAAATATTCTACTAATTATAAATTACTGTATAAACAGCATTTATACATCCTTGATTCTCAATTGAAACAATCATCATTTTTTATATTTACCTTGGAGTCAACAGTTTCGAGGGAAATTGTCTTTATGCTTCCCACGCTCCGTAATTCACACTCCCTCTCTGTTACCTCCTCAATTTCTTTTTGAATTCTATCAGTAGCTTTTAGGAGCTGTTCTACTTTCTGTTCGCCCTGCAAAATTCGAGTTTTCATTCGATATCACATTATAGTGTTATAAATTTTAATTAAAATACTATTATTATTATTATTATTATTATCAGTATTATTACTGAATAAGGGGGACTGCTAACTCATAAATAATTCAATAGATATGACCGGATATGACATATAGGTACATATGAAATAATTTAATTACAATCGCGTATTGTATAGATTAAAAATTTATTGGAAATGTTTATTTTTTATTTATTCTATGCGCAATATTTTCCCGGAATAATTGAATTATTTAAAGAATGTGAGTGATGTTTATAAATTTTTTTTTAACGAATACGCATTCTCTTAAATCCAAAAATAATTTAAACGAATATACAAATGTGTAGTTTATTGTTTTTTATTTTTGATTAACATTGTGATCTGTTACAGTCTGCGTAGCGTAGTTTGAAATTCCTAATCAGGGTATTGTTAGGCGCCTAGAACAATCGGGATTTCACTTGAAAATAACAAACTTGGTAGATACCAATGATAACATTATTTTACGACAGTTTCTCAAATTGTTGTGTAATAACGTATTTAAGTCTGTGATAGTGTTATCCGTCTCATTAACTCGGGTGTAAATATCCCGTAAAACATATGTAAATAAGAAATAAAGATTCTCTGGTAATGAATTTTATTGCACATACAGGCGCGAAAAACAAGTATAGAGTTGCAAAAGCTGAATAAGTAACGGGAAAGTTGATGATAAATAAAAAAAAAGGAAGAGAACAAATTAGAAAATTATATACCGATTAATTCCGATCGCTTTGAGGAAGAGAAAAAAAAAATATATGAGCAGACACAACAGTCAAATTAATAAATCTAATCGAGAGTGCACTAAATTGTGACGATATAATATGATAAGAGAAAGAAATAAAATGATAACTTATGATATCTAATGATCAGAGATATTGGGGAGAGTCTTGGGAATATTACTGAGTAAAATGATCTGTTATATCGAATTACATAGTCCAAGACCTTCGCTTCCGCATTTAGATGTCACGAATTTTCTTTATTAAATGTAAACTGGAATTCGGTTGTACAGAAAACTTTGCTCGCGTATAAATTGGTTAGATCCTAAATCTGTGTAAATCTATGATTATTGCTATGTAAAATAACTAGACGACGCGCACAGCTCGGTGGAATGCCACGAGATGCGGTTCTGAGAGGCAGGTAACTGTAATCTGCTTGTTTCCTTTCTAAAAAAAATGGGGCATGGACCCTTCCTCGCGTCCAGTACTAGGCATCCGCAACAGTATTTCGAAGACCAATTAAAATGCCTCCGAACCACTTTTGGGTGAAATGGTGAAAGTAGAGATACCGTGGTATGGAAGCGAGAAATTAAACGAAGAATAATGATAAACAAAAAAAACAAAAAAATGAAAATATAATCTCGCGCTTATCTCGGAGAAATCTTAAGATTTTCTCGTCTAAGCAAGTAGCTGTATCAACGCGCGGTTAACATGTTGTTATATTACTTACACAGATTTCATTAAACTCACACCGTGCAGCCCATGGCCAATGGCCGCGAAATAAAACTTTATTCGTTGAAGTATAGTATTTATGAATTTAAATAGTCGCCGGACCAGTTCTCGAACGACCGTCTACACATTGCACAAACGCACACATATGTGTTCTACCCGTACGTACGGCGTTAACTTTACGTGTGACCGTGATCATTCTTGTCACACGGCAAAACCGCAAATTGCCAACGAGCGGAATTTTACGGGGCTTTAAAAATGCGATGCACTTTAATTTCTTCTTGCGTGCATACTATAGCAGCTGAATGACTGATTTATCGTCGTTCCAGATTTACTCTTAGTTTGCGCGTGATCTTTATGACTATAATTTTGATAAAAATAAAACAATTATTGTGTTTTATACAAAAGTTATCAGAATTATTATTCGTTTACTCACCGTGTCCCCAACATACGAACTATAACGTATCCAAGCGCATAATATAATACATACGATAAAACATATAGCAATGTTGTAAAAATAAAACAACATTATTTTATGGCTTAATTTAAACGAATTTTATTCCGCAAACTGTTCAAAATAATTAGGTCTCAAAGTCCTCGCGACGATGATACTTTATATTAAAGTTCCTGATAAACCGGATAAATATTTACATACGACGTACTGTTCTTGCAACTAGTATACCTACTGCTAGTCAAAGTTATCGAAGACAAACAAGTAATATAATTTGAACCGGAGTTTAATGGCTAGTTGGCTATGTTGAATAATCAGGTACCCTATAAAAACTATATAAACAGATATGTATACTATAAGTATATATTAATTAGTGCTTACCTCCATTTTCATTCTGCTTGCAGCTCTCGAAATTGCCAAAGGCTAACTAAGCCCTTATCACACTGTATTTTTCACACATAATGTCAGATAACGAACTTATTTTAACCGTCCTTATCTGATCGCAAACACGTAGCTGTAATGTATGTTCGATAATTGTATATCTCTGTACATACATATGTATACAAGGTGTTTCAACATAGGTATATAATATCTCTGCGATTAGAACCCTATATAGTATACACGCACTATTCTCGAAAGTCTACTTCGGAAAACACATAAACAACATTGAATATATATATCTATTATAGACGCAGATGTTGTGTGTCAATCTCTCCTGCATCACGAGCATGACATTGCTGACTAGCAATATATAGGTACATATATTTACAAACAGCTGGTTAATTCGTTATACTGAAAGATCGTATATACCACCTGTTGATATACCTATCTGTGCCACATGCCGCTTAACGCTGATCAGTGATCACTATATCTATATACGTATGGGCCCCGCGAAGAATTAGTGTAGTAAAGGTTGTACCCGAACAATTGATAACTTTAGATAAGTTTTCTTGTCTTTAAACTAATTATATACTGATACGCGAGAGAATTACATACCCTACCCTTTTTAGGCAATGGGAACTCGGAAAATTATTATAATAATCGTCGTACTTTGCGTCAATGATGCACACCTGCCATTTTACTTATGCAGCCAGCCTTGTTATACTTATTATATAGGTATATGTTTGCCAAATAAAAAGACAAAGCATATACCTATATGTATATGTGATCACGATGAATATTGTTGACTACTTTCTAACCCGAATGAGTATACATATATTGCACGACATCGAACGTCGTTGAAGTTGACATTTCAAAGTCAACTTCTTGTACTGGAAAATATAAGTATGCGTTGAAAATCTACCTTGCCAAAAAATACGCTTGTACGCATCGCCGTACACCAATATAATACTGCAGCATACTATATAGTACGCTGTCTTGACGACAATACGAATTAAAAATTTTAAACTAGCACGATGCAATTTCAGAAAAATATGGACCTCATGTTATGTTATCTCGTTTTGCAATACGGATCATGTGATTGATAGTTTTTCAATACAAGTTCGTAAAGTTGGAGGTAACTATTAGCAGAAATATTATGCATCCTATACCGAATGTATTTTAATGACGATCATGAGTAGACGATAATAATAAATAAACAAAATTGCTCTAATTGACACTTTGTGTACGACGATTTTTTTTTTTGGTTTTTTTTTCCTCCAACGGTATTTGATAATCTATCAAAGCTCTAGAAGCTTCGCATTAATTTTTTCAATTTTTAATAACCTGTGGAATTCACGGTATTACTCATTGAGACTCGAGTGCGCGTGACGGGTTCTGTAATCTTTTGACATGTGTCGAATATGGGTGTAGTAATTGTTAAAAAAAAAAGCAAAGTATTTGTCATACCGATAACTGACACAATCTCATTTTCAAATCGACTCTAAGCTTCGGATATGAGTCAATGTTGACAAAAGAATTGTTAAACACTTATCGTCGGTTTAACTCGCTTTATTTCGCCCTAATCTCCGGTCGAAAATTTTAGGTTATGATCACGTAACACGTGGGCGTCTAGTAAACAGTAGAATTTGTCGGTATTGAGAATAAAAAAAAAAATACATCGCTATGCAGACTACTCCGAAAAAGAATAACATCGATACTCCAACGATTCCAGAACATTTTTCACCCATTATCAGTAAGAATTATTTATTTTTTTCGAAAATAACTTTTCGTTAGATTAATCAAATCCCCAGAAATTTTATTACGAGCCTTATAAATTATCTCTTCCATTACCAGTCAAAGAATCACCAGTTTCAAAAACTCCACAGCGGGGAAATCTGACCGGTAATCCACGTCTTGTACGTGACATTGCCGCAGACATTCACTCAAGCATACAACAATGGAACAATGTCCATCTCCACGCTGTACCAATTTTAAAAAACATATGCCAATCAAAAGTAGACGAAAAATATCCCGAAGGTTTACAAGATTTATGTGACGCTTTGGAAAAAGATTGCGACGCGTTGGTAATTTTTATGAGAAATGATTTTTTTAATTTTTTTTTTAAACTGATATTTCCTACGTGTGTATCTACTGACTCTCTTACAGGATGATATCGTTTGTAGTTTGAAGTTATTGGCTCATCAAATAAGAGTGGCAGCGTCGTTGCATAAATCTGCTGAAAATATGTTTCTCACATGGCCGGTAGAAAAGTTTGGTAAATATTTCAGAATTCTTTTTGACTTTGAAGATTCACTCCAAATTTTAGCCCATAGCATTTCTTCGATATGAAATAATCAAATAATGAGACCAAAGATGAATAAAACAAGAGAAAAAATATATAAACTTTGAAAGCGTTGCTTGGGAATAGACATAATAATTACACATTCTTTCTTTAATTGATAAATTGTTTATATTTCCAGGTGAAATTACCGAACAGATTTATGAGGCATACAAAAAGGAGGCTAAAGTTAAACGAAAGGTGTTAGAAAACGTTGCACACAGTAATGAAGAGTCATGGAAAATGTTGCACTTGGCCAGTTGGGTTTATCAAATAAATATATCAGATAATGTAACAACTCTTTTAGAGTCATTGTTAGTTGAAACGGGACATAGATAATATGTTTGCTGTTTATATATTTTTTTTCACATCGATTAACTGTTATAATATCACAAAAGATTTCTGGGATAGCCTTTAATTCTTCTTCCGATTCGTTAGGTGATAATAAGACAGAAATCGACTGGATTAAATAGATAGAAATATGCGTTTCAATATTTTTTTTTCTAACAGCGTAGGAGAATGATGTAATATAGTTCATAACAGTTATAGCTTTAAATTTGTATCAGTGATCTATTTCTAGTATTTCATACATGATAGTATATGAAGTTTGAAGATTTAAATCATAATTTGACAATTTATTGTTATATTTCAAACATTGCGTTATAAATATAATAATAACAAAAGTAAATAATATAAAAAGACAACTGAAATGATATATTCTTTCTTTCTTTCTTTCTTTCTTTATGTGAAAATTTACACGAATACGAATATCTATCAAAGAAGTAAATGTTCACGAAAAATTATTCTTATTAGATTATTTGTTATCTGTTTTTACTTTATTAATATTTTAATGCTTATATGTATAAGTTACAGAAGAATAGTATATCCTGATTTATTATCCAATAAGAGATCATGAAAACAAATTTATACCCAAGAGTCATAGCATCTTTTTCTTTTTTAATTATTATCATCCAAGTATCATCCATTATTATCATCAGTTCATCCAAACAGGAACTATTGCGCAATTGATTTCTCTAAAACTTTATCTTTATTGCAATAAATACCAATGAAACATAGTATTTTCAATCACATTTTTTTGTGTAACAATGAGTTTTTTCACATCGCTACGCTACGTATTAATTATACTTTCTTATTGATATTCTGGAGCAGACTTTTTTTTCACATTATTCCTCGATACCACATGACTCTTAGAAGGTATAGAATTAGTAAATAGTAGTTAGCCAATTAACTGTTTTGCTTCTTTTCCAATACTTTCCAACCCCATATATAATACATATTTACAGATGACAATAATAATAATAGTAAAATTAAATTATTCCAAATTTCTGTCTGAAAAGCACCTTAAAAAAAATTTGTGCTTCTTACTATTAATTACATTAATAATTACTAATACGATTTAAATATAACACTTTGAACGATGCATTCTCAGTGTTTCTTAAGTCTTAAGTGTTCTACACTACACTTGCGCTTCTGCAAGCACATTTGTCCTCGTTCACAGTATGACAATATCATGAGATCTCTGAATCACTATCATTTCTCGGTCTAAACCCGCTGTACCTACTTCTCCTCATGGAAATCACCTCATCTCAATATTCTTTACGTATATTTCAAATTCACTCATACAAGCAGCGGGGATTTAACAACATCTATGTTCGATGGTTTCTATTATCTTTATTAATTTAAGCTTTCACTGCATCTTGAGAAATTTCTAATGCGATATGGAATGAACTTTAAAGTATCGTATACATGAATTACATATATACGACACGTTTTGTTGTAATAAAATCCATCTAGCCCTGTTATGCCATTAAAATATTCGAGAGACATCTAAACACTGTTTTGGATTAAATATTTTTCACTTAACAATAAGTATGAGGATTCATCATATTATGATGACGAAGATATCATTAAAGAATTTCATTGATGCAATTTTATCGGTATTTGAATACTGTGTACTGGCAACGATGAAGCTGTACCTATTTGAAGTCTCGTTTTTACTATTTAATTATCTTTCTTAGGATATAATTAATTTCCATTTTTTGTTTTCTTTTAATTCTCAATAAAATAAAAACTAGTATCACGATAGCTTGCCTACGGCATATCTGCCTTGAACTTAGCAAGCGAATTAAGCAACAGACACAGTGTTCAATTCAGCATGCATTCAGTGTCTATACAGATATATTATATTTACAGAAATAATTTAGCATAACAATCTAGACCAGTAACGCTTAGTACTACATACAGTATTTAAATATTATGAAAAAGTAAACAAAGCGTCTGGTAGGTAAAAATAAAAGTGCAAAATCCAATCGTTCAATATTCTTCATAGTATCCCATATTTTTGTATAAAATTATCGGAAGTCCGGACAAAATTGAGCCTGCCAGTATTATAATTGACGATAACAAACATTTACAGGGTTTGGGTTTCTCAGTTTAGCTATCACATCGCGGAATGTGAGCTTAGGTATGTAATACCATTACCAATTACGTATATTCGGTAATTTATTATAGTCGCTGATTGAAGTCGGCACTTTTCTTATTATCGAACATATGATTATTTACAAGTTTTAAAATACGGTGGTATGTTCCTACAAACGGAACTCAGACAAAATACTTTTCAAAACTACATGACGTGGGAAAATAATGAAAATGAAAATGAAAATTCGATGCCGAATGCCTGGAAGGGTTTTAGCCATATTTATAAAATATCTTATTCTGAAGCATAGAAGCCTTGACTGTTATAGTGTAACTAATATCAGCCATACCTACACCTTACAATTTCTATCAACATTGTCGAATAAACTATCATAATGATTCAGATTAAATAACCGAAATGGTATTCGCTAAGTGATTCTACGAATAAAATATTGGATTGCTTGAAAACACGTAAGAAAAACTTTTGAGAAAATCAACTCCTAGTGTTTCTATTGAACTCTTCGCTCAACGCTTCGAAATCTAGTTCTGGATCCAAATTTGAGTTATTTGATATCAAATTACTTTCTAAAATGTTGTCTGGTAGTGGTGGGCCATTTGATATTTGCACAGAAAAGTCAGGTATGTTTTTCAACCTTTCTGAAACTAGTTCATCGACCAAATTCGATTGATCAACCAAGTGTAACTGTTCAACCAATTTTTCATCGATCATTAAATTTTTGTCAATAACACCGCTAGTGTTTAGGATATCCAAGTGTGTGATGTGATCATAGCTTCCCATCTTAGACATATCTAAGTTTTCCGTACTGCCAAAAAGATTTGAGTCACAGGTGGATGAAATTATGGATACAGTATCTTGTAGGATAGGCAAGCCTTCAGATATCTTCGAAATTGCTGTTATAGGCAACATTTTGGCTAAGTTATTATCAGATACTGTACAGTGTGCTTTCATACTGTTTATATCGGCCGTTGTAATCGGGACTATTTTAGTGACCGAATTTGTGATTTCGATTTTGTGATGACACGAAGATTCTAATTTCCGGAAACCTTTGCTGAAATCCTGAGATCCATTTTCTATATCTTCAAAATTATTTTCAACCTTCGGAAAGGTTCGAGTTTCTGGTTTCGGCAAGGTCACTTCCATCTTGTTGTCCAGTTTTTCAAGATTGTGATCCATTGGTTCCAATTTGACAAAGACTTGATCCATGCGTTCAATTTTTCTTGGAAAGCTACCTTCCAGCTTGGAGAATACTTGAGTACAATTGAGAGGTTCTAAGGTGTCACCAAGCTTCCTGAAGCTTTGATTTAACGTTTCCATTTTCTGATAAGTAGGCATTTTCGTTGTGTTTATATCGATTTTCTGAAATCCAGAACTATCCGATATCTGACTTTGTATTTCTGGATTTGAGATCAATAATTTCGACATGTTTTCAGACTTGTGCGTTTCCGTATTATCCACCGGACTTGGATTCCGAGGCATTAACGTTAGAGCAGTTAATACTTCCGGGCAATTCGAGTTCACGTTGGAATCGGTTTTCCTATCGTTGAGAAAATCGGAAACACTCAAGTCCGAGTTTTCGGAAAACCCACTAGACATACGTTCGTCCATATTCTCTTTACCATCTTCAGAATTCTCTACCCTTTGCCGCTTCAGGATAGGCTCTTCGCTATTGATTGAACTTACAATTGGTGCTTTCTCAAATACACTGTTATTTATTCTGTACAATCCCGGATTCAAGCCCAGAGAATCACAGAGTAAATCTTCGCTCAGGTCTATAACATCGTCGCTTGGTCCATCGTCATCGCACGCAACAGCTAGCATATTTCCAGCC
The DNA here is from genome assembly GCA_963992785.1 of Tenthredo livida. Classification (NCBI taxonomy): domain Eukaryota; kingdom Metazoa; phylum Arthropoda; class Insecta; order Hymenoptera; family Tenthredinidae; genus Tenthredo; species Tenthredo livida. The sequence goes on from OZ023068.1 coordinate 22,285,188, forward strand.
TTCTCTCTTATCTTGTCCATCAATTTTTTCAACTCATCCAAAAAATTTCTCACGTTATTTTCAGACTTCAATATCAACAGTTCGTACAAAGACAGAGCATTTAGCACAGGTTTAGCAGCAATATTGATTATTTCTACATTTTCACATACTGTAATGGCTTCCTTCAGTTTTATTTGTCTTCGTTCTGACTTTGCCTCTGGAGTGACGTAGGCCCAAGGACCACGTTTCTTTCCTTTTCGTTTCAGCGGGTCCTAGGAGAGATGGAAATCGTTGATATCAAAAATACCTAGAGTTATAGATATTTGGATTTTCTCAAGTTGAAGCAAACATACCTGAACAGATGTTTGTTTTAATTCTGGTTCGGGTGTAGGCGGTGGTAATTGTTCAGGACTGCCATGATCTGGATGCATTTCAAAATGCCTAGCCATTCTGGTTCTACCTAGATAAATCTTGTGGCATGTAGGGCATTTAAAATGGTCAGAAATTTTTCTCTTAGGAACTTCTAAGCCGGTTAATAATTCCTTGGGTGATTCTTCATCTTCTATTTTATCACCATTCGTGTTATAGTCACTGTATCCTCCGTCCGAATCGTCTAAATCAGGTTGCATGAAATCCAAGTGATGTAAATGCTTGTAATCTCTGACCATGTGCCTTGGGGGACGAGAAAGTCTGCCAGATCGTGTTCTAGCTATTACTTTCTTACGCTCATCCTGAAATAAAAATATTATCTTCTTTTAAAATGCAGCTAGAATTTGAGAAGCAAAACATAATAATTAATATAACGATTAGTCAGCTTTCGAATATCATTTAATACAAAGGGCGTATGATTACCTTTATTTCCTCTGGCTCTTCTTCCGCTACTACTGTTGGTTTTGGAGGTACGACCGATGGTCTGATAGCGCTCTTCTTAGGCCTGCCTCTCTTTCCTCCTCGACCTCTAAGTAAGTTCACAGGATTCCTGATTCTCAAGTCCAATTCCTCCGGGAATACAACTCTGTATTCGTATAATAAAAATGAAATGAGTGATTCTTGCATAAATAAAGCAATCGACAAGAGTAGAAGTTCTTTGCTGGCTTGTCATAAGTGCAGCGCAGATATGTTCTTACCTATACACAATTCTTTCATTTGGCATTGCTGCTTCTTGACTCCTCTGTTGCAAGACATGAGCAATTTGTTTTAATTGAGACTGCGTAAGTCGCTGCATACTGAAAGTTACAAATAAATATATAAAACAGAATTTTTTATGAGGAGAAGCATTCTTCAGAATGCCTGATGTTCGATAATTGATAATTCGAGGGAGAATATCCATCACCAAGTACCTATGAAACGTGTGACCTTGCTGCACAATTTGTATAGGATTTTCACTGGAGCCCAACGGTTTGGTTGTATCAGTTTTCTCTGTTCCTGTTCCGTTAGTAGCTTTTTGAGTAATTCCTGGTTTAATTTTCCTCGTCGATATTGGAGCAACACCGTTAGCGGCTCCGTTTTGTCTCATTTTAACGATATTTATATTGTTTTGCATCTGTTTAATTCCACTAAATTCATTTTGTATATTTGACGAGACGGAAGAGTTATGCAGACTATTTGATGAATTCCCAATAGCGCTGTGCGAATTATGTAACAGAGTTTGAGCCGAAGAGTTATTGGCAATCGTTTTACTCTGCGGTTTAAGTATAGATATCGGAGAAGAGCCTAGCTGCGTTGATCTTAGAACCGACGCAGTACTAGTCGAAATGGCTTTCAAGTCTTGGATAGACGATTTGACCAAAGATCCTGTTCTGAACGTCGTTGCATTAGAAACAGTATTTGTCAATAGAGGGGATGACGCAGCGGTATTTTTCATCATTGACGCAGTGACAGTGCGAAGTATCTGCGTCGGTACTTGGACCGGTTTTAAAATAGCATTTTTCGAATGACCATTGCTAAGAATATTCGTGTTTTTTACAGCCGGCGGCATAGCAGATGCAGTGTTTTTAAGTATTGGCGTTAAAAAGTGTTGCGTATTTTGTCGCTGAGCAGAATTCTGCGCAGTTCTTAAAACAGGTGAAGACAAACAAATTTGAGAATTTAAAATGGTCTGCGTTGACACAGGTGTAGCATTCATCACAGACGTGGCAATTTGCGATGTATTTATAACGCGGTTTGAAACCTCTGATGAATTTGAAACAATTTGAGAAGAGCTCAATAACTGGGTTGATATATTATTAGAATTCAATAACTGTGTAGTGAGAGGCATTGCCTTAAGCATTTGAGAAGGTATACCGTTCAACAGCTTGGTTTTCGGTATCAATATAGAATTTTGGCTCGACCCATTAATAGAGTGAACAGCATTGATCGTAGCGTTTATAATTTTATTTGTATTGGGGAGAATTCTTACGTTCCTCGACGGTTTCAAAACAGTTTGAGCTGGTTTTAGGACAAATTGTGAAGAGGGTAAGATTACTGGTAGTCTTTTAAGTATTTGCGCGTGAGAATTTTGAATATTACTAAAATGCAGACTCTGTATTTGACTGTCTGTCAATCTGCATTGCGTACTGGCTTCAAAATTATTCGAAAAGTGTAACTCCCCGGATTTAATATGATTCGAAGTATTTTGTGACAGCATATCTTCTTGTATGGAATAATTCTGTTCCATATTAATGTCTTCCATTTGACTCTGTGCTTCTTCGACATCAGAGTTATTCACATCATCTTCAATTCCCATTTGTTCGATGGACAGATTAGCATCTGTAAATACAATTTCTAAATCATACTTACACACGTGTTTTATTTTCATTAAATATAAATGAGACTTCTATGTAGTATGAAAAATTTCATGCTTACCTTGAATATCGTTGATGTTACACGAATCCTCGGACTGGTCACGTTGAAGTTGTGCTATTTCATCGTCGTTTAAATGCTCGCGGAGATCGGTTATCACTCGGTTTTCGTCTGTATGATATACAACATCGTCGTTAACATCTTCGGCAGGATCAACTTCGAAAGTTAACCCCAAAGCAGCGGCCTGTGCAGGTGTTAGCTGAATTGTATGAGACTCTACACCGTCACTTTGAAGAAAAGTTACAAACTCATTTTCCGTATCTTCCTCGTCTGCAACTTCTTGAAATGCTCTTTGGAGGAGATCCGATGTCCCTGAAGATGCTTCGCCGTTTGTAAACATGGTAGAACTCGCTATAGAAGCCATTATATAGATTATGTAGGTTTTTATTATTTAAACTAATATCATAGTTGATATGAACATAGCTTTTTAATAAAAACCGATAAACTTCACTCAATAAAGTGTATTATTAATCGAACACTATATATTTCCTGAACAACTTGCACGTTTTCGCGCAAACAGAAAACACCGAGGTTCCGTGAAGTTGACCACGAGTTATCTCGATTTTTAGGATTTATACAAAATGGTGGAAGCCGAAAGGCTGCGTTTACGATCTCTTGCGTACCGTTGCGTGCTTTTGCTACCGGAATCAATTCCATCTGCGACGGCAAAGAAATTCAGAGATTTCATTCGCTCTTCAAAATAGACAGTTGTAACGCGTTACGTCTATTCATTTCTATCAGCCAATTAAATCCGACGTATTTTTTTCATCGTTTTTTGCACGTCAGTTTCGTAATTGCGCTACCAAATTTCACGAAGATGTCATATCACAGTGCTACATACGCCGTGACGAACTTTTTGCAGCGTGTTCGTGTTGTATCAAAGTGTTGCATGTTATTTTGCAATTTTCAAAAGTGTTAGAAAATAACGTTAAAAAAAGACAGATTATCTATACACTGATGTTAATATGTCGGGACTAGACAAAGAAGACGTAAAAATTTCGGAGATAAAACTTGTCACAAATTTTTTGGACGATGGAGGTAAGGTTAACTTGGTTATACATAGTATGTATATTTAATACATTTGTTTTTATCTGTCTACCTATTCCGTGTATTGATAAAATACATTTCGTTCAGTTCCGCAGGCAGTATCGAGTGTAGAAGAATTCCGCGTTGGAAATTACGGAGAAATATTAAATAATCATTTTTCTTTAACTTACCTTAAGTCATTTGTAAACGATGATAATCTTGCTGATACTTTATCAAATGCTGTTCAAAATGGAACTGATTCTACGTTTGAAATATTATCCGTCGGGATAGCGTCTCTGCTTTTATTCATTCAAAGTAATTTTACTGGTCCTGAAAAAACGCTAGACGTTGAATGGCTGGTGGTTAAACGAGAGGAAGCTCTGGAATCGCTGTGTCTAGAAGACCAGTGTAATGAAAATATAAGGAAACCCGAGCTCCTCTATTTATCAAAAATATTGTTTTCCAACGAAAATTTACAAAATAATTTTCAAACTACTGCTTGGTGGTTGTTCAGAGCTAATTTAGTGCATCAAATTGTTTTGGATGAAGCTTCAGCTACTTTATTCAAAGAAACTGAAAATTTAGTGGAAAGTATTTCTGAATTGGAAATTCTTCAGGATGATTATCTCAAGACATTATTCCACGTTGAGGTAGTGCAGTTTTATTTATATCATAGAAGAATACAAAGCTTGGAAAAACACGTTGAAATTGCACAACGGGCAGCTAAATTGAACATGAGACTGGTCGGTATGCTTGGTAAACGCACCAAGTATCAGCAAGATGAAAAGCCTCAGTTAATACTGAAAGTCTCTATTGATAAAGACAATTTTCCATTCCGAAAATGCGACGATTTACCCGCAGCTCTGCAACTCAATGATGACTTGAGACTAGAACGTATCGAGTATTCTGGAGATGAAGAAATCATTGAATTAGGCGCCTTGGAAGAGGCAGTTGTTTTAGCAAAATAGTATGTATGGTAAATATTTAGGCTTCATCTCATTTACTGAATAAATTATTTATCAATATCCCTCAAACATTCGTGGATAAAATGAGATAAATCGTTAGATTCATGAACAATTAAGATAATAAGAAAAAGGTAGTGAAACTAATTCTTGTTCAAGAATCAATAAGGTCTTGTCAAATATCATAGAATATAAACCAAAGACCCGATGGAATAACACAAATCACAATAGAAAAAGACAGAAATAGTCCTTTTCAATATATTTTTCAAAACTATTTCATAATCTATGTCTTATTGGCTTTTCTTTTCACCAAGGCAGTCCTGTGAATATTTTACTTATAACAAAATTTCCTAATTTTGTTTTACGTCACAGCTTTCAGACTCAGAAGTCACAACCGAAGGACAAGCTCGCTGATGAAGAGGTTGTACCCTATCTAAATGTAAGATTTCGAATTTGAGTTGTATAGATTATTCATGATTGCAAATCGTTGAAGAGAGACTATTCATTTAGAAGAATTGTCTGTTAGAATGTTATAGAGAATTCGAGAAACTGGCCATTGAGAATGTCTTCTTTGTGTCAACGATGTGTACTGGAATCAAATCATAAAAGAACTGTTGAACGGTCGATGTCACAGACAGAATATTTGATAGAGCAATTGAATTCTGCAAAGCCATTGGTTTCCCATCGCATGGATATATTTTTTGCCAGTGGCATGAAACCGATCTGGGAAGTCAAACAAATCCTAGCTGATCTAATGATCAATCTAGGAATGGTCAAGGGCGCTTTAGACTTATTTTTGGAGCTTAGATTATGGGAAAGCGTCATTGTTTGCTACACGATCTTAGAGTTGAGACATAAGGTGTGTATCGCTCTGTACAAAAGTTCAAATGATTTATTAAAAGTATTCAGCTTTTAATAAAAGTCAACGTAACTATTGCCCCTCTAGTATTTATAAATTCATTTCACATTCTGAATTAAGTTCTTATTCCTTAATTCTCTTATTTCAGGCTGCTGAAATAATCCAACAAGAAATAGACAAAAAACCAACACCAAAACTCTGGTGTCTTTTGGGTGATGCGACTCAAGATACTAAATGTTACGAGACTGCATGGAAGTTATCTGGTGAAAAGAGCAGTCGAGCTCAGAGACATTGGGGCTTATTTTATTTCTCAAAACAAAACGTGAGATTAGGTTTAAGATGACGATTTGTAATCGCATTTTGATAAAACATACTATCAATGTTCCGAATTGAGTCACCAACGAAGTTATTAAACCATTGCAACATTTTTACAGTATACAGAGGCAGTACCGCATTTGAAATTATCCGTAGAGTTGAATAATATTCAAGAAAACATATGGATTCGGCTCGGCTTTGCCGCATTGCAAATTGAAGATTGGAAATTAGCTGCTACTGCATACAGGCATTACTGTGCACTGGAACAAACTGTTAGTACAAATGAAAATGCAGTTAAAAAGAACAGAAAGTATTATTTATTCAATATAACTTGTATAACACAATTAGGACTTTATTCTATAGAATTTTGAGGCTTGGAACAACTTAGCAAAGGCATATGTAAAGCTTGGAGATAAACCACGGGCTTGGCGTTCTCTCCAGGATGCAGTCAAGTGCAATTACGACAAATGGGAAGTCTGGGACAACCTGATGGTTGTTAGCATAGACTTGGGACATTTTTCTGAGGTGAAAATTCGTTGTCTGTCCAAAGTAGCTAATTCACAAGTTCTTCCAATTGAATTGAGCCAACTAATTCTTATTTTACAGATCATCCGATGCTACCACCGCATTCTAGAGCTCAAAGCTCAACATACGGATGTACAAATATTGAAAATTCTGACCAAGGCGATAATCAATGACATGAATGATTCGGATGGAAATCCTGCAAGCAAATTGCTTCATAAAGCTCTCGAACTCTTCGGCCATTTGACTTCGGCTGTGCCGAATAATCCCTCGATTTGGCAAATGTATGCGGAATTAACAGCGACTAGGAATACAGAAATAGATCATCAGAAAGCAGCTCAATATTTACAGAGAGCACATCGTACCGCAGTTTCGAATCCGAAATGGTTTAAGGAAGTTGAAGCAACGAAAAATGTCCTCGAATTATGTGCGGATTTGGCAGAGTCGTATTTAAAGTGTGCCGAAGTTGGTTCTCCGCTACAAAAAAGGGCGATGTTAGGTAGCGCGAAATTGTCGCTACAAGGTGTAGTAAAAAAGGTGAAAGATCAAGAATGGCAGGATCAGAAAGAAATAAATGAATGTTTGGCTAATGTCGAAACGTACTTAAACACGATTCTAGAACAATTACAAAATATAAATCTTGAACAATAAGACAATGGTTTTCATTTTAAAATACCTGTAAAATGTCCTATGCTCTGGTTATCAAATTCGATATCTTAGTTGGGGATCTTACGAATCAACAACCGGCTTCAGGAAGGCTTTATCAATGACTTATCGTATGCAGACTCCAAATCTTATATTAATTAAAGAAATCTAACTTTTTTTTCTTTTTTTGATACAGAGGTGAATCGAAATCTGTGTAATCGTGGAAATCGTAAAGAGAAACTTTGCCAGTTTTGTCAATCAGTAGATTGCTTTGTTCCCCCTATCTTCCCTCGTGTGGAAGTATAATCCGTGGAAAAGTATGCATTGATCAATTGAAAATTACAAAATCCGCACACTTGTGTACGCCTTGTTGTATGCAATCTCAGATTAGAACTCACAAGGGTAGCATACAGGTTGCATACAACAAAAGTAGTTCGTCAATCAGACCGCGAGATGATGATACCATTTGGCGCCCCGCTAGCGCAAGGAAGAGCACTGACCTAGGATAAAAATACCTATCGCAATTTCGCAGTCAGTGGCCCTCGTAGAGCCCTCGTGGCGTCAAAGAGTTTCTTCTTGTCTAATTTTTTGATTACTTCACTGAATGATAGTGATATCAGACTCGTCGTTCTGTTATAGTCGAATAAAATTTCATCAGAGTACAAACATCTGCGTCTAGCAAAGATCCCGTTTCAATTGCAACGCATTCATTGGCGTATATTATTGAACTGAGTCATCGTAAAATTAGTTATATTAGGTCTTCTATTATAGCATGTAGTAGGGATTTGGTGCAAATTATAACTTGTAAGCAAACGAGGAGACCCGATCAATTCACGTGACATGCATCGTAATACAGATATTCTAACCCAGTCTTGAAATTTCCCTTCAGCAAGAGGTCTTTTGCAATTATAACGACTCTAGGTATCATTTTCTAATTGCGCAACATTAATTCACACGCCGATAAGAAAGTATCAACTGGTAGAGTTTTCGTTACTTAGTTCTGATCGCGCGAATTTATATAAAAATATATATACGCCGATATTTTTAAGAAACGATTACAATTTGTACACAACGTTAACAATAAGTAAGATTGTATTGATGATATAGCAATAAATTACCAGATATACTATAATTATCAATCGCTTCGTTATTTTCCACTATCCCCATCCTGCAAGCTCTCTATTCCTATGCAGGTTGACTCGTAGTAGCATTATTTAGAGTTAGGGAAATTTTAGGTCGAAAAATGCACCTGGTATCAGGAGAACATCTGACCCAAGGAGGTGTGCGTAAATTTTTGGGGGACGATAGAATGCGTGTATAGATATAGGCATGCATACGTGTCTTCATGCACGTCGCTCTTATAGTTTAGATATACTCGCTATTTCGACAGTTTTTAGAATTTTAGGTCGAAAAATGCTCCTGGTATCAGGAGAACATCTGACCCAAGGAGGTGTGCTGAAATTTTTGGTGGGGGCAAGGAGTATAGCGCATTGATATAGGCATGCATACGCTGCTTCGGAGTGATTTTTCTGGCACTTGATACCTTTTTTTCGGAGTGGTTTTTCTGGCAGTTGATACCTTTTTTCGGAGTGATTTTTCTGGCAGTTGATACCTTTTTCAAGGAGTCGTTTTTGACACCATGAGGTATCAACTGCCAGAAAACTGACTCCTTAAAAAAAAGGTATCAACTGCCAGAAAAATCACTCCGAAAAAAGGTATCAACTGCCAGAAAAATCACTCCGAAAAAAGGTATCAACTGCCAGAAAAATCACTCCGAAAAAAAGGTATCAACTGCCAGAAAAACCCCTCCGAAGCAGCGTATATATGCCTATATCTCTATACTATTCCTCTGTCCCGCCAAAAATTTCAGCACACCTCCTCGAGTCAGATGTTCTCCTGATACCAGGAGCAATTTTCGACTTAAAATTTCTATAACTCTAAAAATCGAACAATTTTAAATCGAAAATTACTCCTCGTATTAGGAGAACATCTGACCCGAGGAGGTGTGCTAAAATTTTTGGAGGAGGAAAGGAGTATAGTGTATTGATATAGGCATGCATACGTGTCCTCATGCATGTCTTATATTTAGTTTATACTAGCGATTTTTAGAGTTAAAAGAATTTTAAGTCGAAATCTGCTCCTGGTATCAGGAGAATATCTGACCCGAGGAGGTGTGCTGAAATTTTTGGAGATGGAAAGGAGTAGTGTATAGATATGGGCATGCATACGTGTGTTCATGCACGTCTTTGTACATTCCTCTTTGAAGAGAAATAAATAATAGAAAAAAATTTAGAAAAAAGGTCAAAAAAAAAGTCGAAAAAATCTTCAAATTTAGCAGCAAATTTAGTACCAAATTGGGAGTTTTTTTTTTACTTTTTTTTCGACTTTTTTTCTAAATTTTTGTTCTATTAGTTTTCCGACAAATTGTTATCGTATAGTGTATCGATATAGGCATTCATACGTGTCCTCATGCACGTCTTACATTTAGTTAATACTAGTGATTTTTAGAATTAAAGAAATTTTAATTCGAAAATTGCTGCTGGTATCAACAAACCACTTGATCGGAGGAGGTGGTCACAATTTTTTGGGTAGCTGAAAATGCAATAATTCCAATTTTTCATTGTTTCTGAAATAAAGAGTCTGAGGGAGGGAAATGTGGAAAATAACGAAGCAAGTGATTATTGGTAGATTTGGAATTTTATTGTTGCAGCATCGATACAATACTACTTATTGTCGAAGTTATGTATAATATGTAACTGCGTGATTGTTTTTTAAGAATAAATATGTATATCGATCGCAATTGATCGGGCCTCTTTATTTGCTTACAAGTTATCATAATTTAAATCAAATTCCTACTACTAAAATATAAGACCAAATATGACTAATCGTACGAAGACTTAGTTCAATATACGCCCAAGCGTTGCAATTGGAACAGGATCCTTGCTAGGCCAAGGTGTTTGTACTCTGATGAAATTTCATTTGTTAGATCATTCTAATAACTAGTTGAGACGAATCTTATTTCGTCAAGGAGCACGTTGGTTATTTGCTACAAATCTCTTGCGTTCAGCAGATCCTTATTTTTTTGTCGTTGTTTTTTTTTTTTTTAATCTCAAGTTATCCGGCAAAGCCGATGTACCAAATACGGATCCTTATCACGGCTCCTCCGGCGGTAGCCTTCAACGAACACAACTTCATGTGTAAGCCCGTGAACGTCACGAGGGTCACTGAACCTGGTAACATCAGCCGCATCACTATACCGTCGAGTGAAGTACGGATGCTTCTGCGGTAGGTCAGTACCACTGGTCAGAATGGCTTGTGGCGCCATCAGGTTCAAAATTCAATAACTAGAAAGAGCGCAAAATTATCCGCGAGTTGCATATAATAGGGCGAACGGCGACGATCAACCTTCGATCAACCTCCTTTAGCAAATATTCCTTGGTTGAGATCCTTTTCAACTCTGTCGAAATTTTTTTTTTGATACCAGACTGCACAGAAAAAACGAGTTGTACCAATTTAAATTGGTCCAAGAAAAATTTTTTTATCCCAAGAAAATTTTCTGCAAACGCATTGGAAATCGAAATTATCTTGAATCAAGTCAAAAATATTCTCGAACCAAGAAAACTCTCTTGGATCGAAGAAAGTTTTCTTGGTTCGAGAAAATTTTGTCTCCATTCAAGATAATTTCGGTTTCCAATGGGTTTGCAGAAAATTTTCTTGGGCCAACAAATTTTTTTTTCTGTGTGGAATTGCGTCTAAAAATTTAAAAACTCCCTATTCTACCTTACATAATAAATCGTAGAGGTGATATGATGTGAAAAATGTAGAGGACGTTGGAATGACTTTGCGAAACAATATAAAAATGTAGAATTATATCAGAGACCAAAAAAACTGATGGTAAAACTACGTGTTATGGATATTTGGGGAGGGACAGGAAAGGATAATCAATAAATAAATGCAATTTCGTATATAATATTGTACAAAAAATTGATTGTAGAAATATATTTAATCGATCTAATGGCTCCCAGAACCACTCCAATGTTTTAGGATAGACATTCGCAATGGTGGTTTAAGAATTTGTTGAAATCCAGTCAGCATATTTTACGATGTTCACATATACAGATGGTGAATTTGAGTTAATGTCGCAATCCGATCCATACGACAGGATGCCAAGCTGAAATGATAACGTTTGTATGTATAATACAGGTATTCATATAACTTCACCCATGCGGAAAGAGTTGAAAAAAATGTCGTCGAAACGCTACACGTATATATACACGTTTATGGTACGCAATAAAGAATCGCATTAATTGAATCTAATAGATACTTAAGTTTCAACCGGATGCCTCAAGCCAAATGAAAGATTAACTACTTCAGTATAGGTAATTACCAGAGTGTAAGTGTCCCCGTATTTGATTACCAAGGGACTTCCGCTGAAACCGGAACATGGTTCTTTAGCACTTCCGCCACATAGTTCCACGGAAAAACCGCGATTAATAAACATCGAGCATTCCTGATTTGGTAAAATTTTTGTTTCCAACCATTGTTGTTGGGACGGTTTTTCTGTAGACATAAATCAGCTCATTGTAGTGAAATACTAAATTGCGACACAAATTCGCTATATAGAACCTATTGTTATTTACTTAAACCGTACGTACCTCTCTGGTTGGACATTTTACCCCAACCAACTAAAATCGGTGACTTGCCGACCAAACTGTAGCTTTCGCTTTGCAGTAGACAAATTGACTGCACAGTGACTGTAATCAATAAAGAAATGGATAAGAATTGAAATAGAATTATGTATTCTCACGCATAAAATTTGAATGAGCATGTTAATGATCATTCTGTTTCTTCATCTAATGAATTGCAATGCAACACATATACCAGTAAAATCAATTGATGTTTGAAGGCGAATCAAAGCTACGTTATTATCGAAGGATTCCGATTTGAAGTCCGGATGCTTGACGATGTACGAAATGTTATACTCTTGACTAGGTAGGCCACAAAAGAGCGAATTACAATCCGGGTTGTTAGCGTCATCAAATTCACCCAATAGTACAGTTTGCCTGCAGGAAAAAATATATTCTAATAGCTGATCAATTTTCATTGAGCAGACTGTCTAGGCTCTTTTATCATCGATGATTCTTGAAATATCGAAAATTTAATTCAGTGTCTCACAATTTGTAATTATTGGAAGTAGCCAGGGCGCAAGTACCAGTTGTGAGAATAGTCCTTTTATTCAGAATCACACCGCTGCAAGGATATTTGGTCTGCCCATTTATTACGTCTGTAATTAAATAAAAATAGAAATTTGTCAGTATACCTAGTGTAATCTGGACATAACGATGATGGGTGAAAATGGCATCACGTATAAAGTTAGAAATTATTAAAAAGAATTTAATCATTACTTATGAAACCTATTCTCGCCACGAAAGGAAATGTTCCCAGAGTTTCCATGTTGCTTCGAATCAAACTCCTTCCGCAGTCTGAATTTTGATTATAGGGCACGGAGCTTCCCTTGAATCCTAACGCCGTCGAGGTCTGAGCTTGTTGGTTTGTTAATGAATCGCAGCATATCTTTGGGTGGGATCCTACATAGCCACAGACGAGATGGCGAAATCTACGAGTTAAGATAATGTCGGAATATCGTTCTGCCTGCATGCACGCACTGGCATGAGATAAGAGAAAGAAAAAAGAATCAGTAATTTTATTATAGGTATACCTGTGAACTGGAAGTACTTTGCGATTCATTAGGGATAGGATATCTGGACACTGATTAATTAGCAGGCATTTTTTATTTTCCGGACAAAATAAAGTATTATCGAAATCCAAATCGTTTTGCAAATTCTGTGACCAAATCGGATCTGCCCCACAGATCACCGCGAAAAATAATAATGCAAATAATTTCCGATCCATTTCACAAATTATCAATAAGACTCTTCGAATCATTTATTACAACAAAGTCAAAAATGATATAGCTATAAGGCTAAGACAAACAAATTGTATGAATAATATTAATTTAAATATATTCCTCGACAGTTTCAATATTTATTAGATTACTTATCAATTTAGTGTCACTTATCTACGTAATATTTGGTTATTATTTTCGCCAACTGTTTATTCGTATCAGAATAAAATTTAACACTGCGTTTCGATCGACGGTGAATCGGATAATGATACAATGATTAGCGTGTACCTTTTCAGGAGAATCGTCCGGCAAGGATTGTTTCCAGATAATTTCGCTTTTCGTGATCACCTTGGTACACAGACTGATATTATTCTCGTTTCCGCCGGAAATGGCAATGTCATCGTCGAAACTAAATATCTGCAATTAATAGGAAAAAAAACCTTGGCTGTCCATCCGCAGGTCCACTCGTTGCGGCCACGCAATTCATGACGTGACGTTTGAAATTTGCCAAAAATGTGTCTGCACGATTCTGTATTGTTGTTAACTACTATTATTCATAGCCATCGTGTGATTACCATCCGATGGCGTAACGCAATCATTTTATTTTTCATTCTATTGAGTGGTATTATCAGTATTTGATCTTCTAGAATGAATTTCGCATTCAATATCGCGCGATATTTGGCGATAGCCACGCGATAACAGAAAAATAAATAAATAAATAAATAAATAAATGAATAAATAAAAAACCAAGAGGATGTAGAATTCCGCAAAGTTTTTGCAGAGTATTTATTTCCTGTATCTGTACAATTTTTTGACGTAGCTCAGTTACGTATATGTAGAACAAAACCAGTCACTTCGCATAAATGAAAGTTGAAATCCAGAATTACCTTCGACGCGCTAACAACATTTAAGTATGTGTGACACGTGTATAACGAATTGTGGAAATTTATCGCATGTTTATGAGTAGATATTCATGTCTATGACGAAGAACGCGGATAATACTCATTACGTACTGAACTATAACATATCAAGGCTAATCATATCTGCATTGATTTTAATCGATCGTACATGCGAAGTCACTTAAAGCTAAAGATCACGCGACTTTGTTAGAATAGACTTTTACAGCCGTAGCCGCAGCTATGATGAGAAATAGGAAAAAATACAGGATAAAAACATCCAAGAGTGGAATTAAATGCACGTTTTTATAAATTCTCCATAAGCTACTTCGCCGAACAAGTATAAGCAGATGATAAGACGTCAGAAAACCGTCTGTCGTTCCACTCGATCGCTGTTTCGACGATACCCGTACCCTTGAAAAAATCAACAGCAACGATGTTCGCGCTGCTTTGAAATTCGGTGTTATACCACGTCGTCACGTTCGCGTTAACTTCTTCAGCCATCTGACGGAGTCCTCCAAGTCGATCGAGAAGCACATCCAAAGTGTTTGGAGTCAGCTGCGCCATAGCTGATCTGGGATTTACCGCCGTAGAGCTATGCAGGATCGGAGGAAAATAAAAATATAAAACGAGCTCCGTCGATTATTGAAAATTTCATTTCATACCTGCTCGCGCTTGTTTCGATTCCATTCAAGTACGTGTACAGAGAAGAGATGTCCCTCACGTTTCCCCATTGATGGCTAACACAGGGCCAAATTGTATCGTACAGAGGTACGACGTCGCTCTCATCGTAGCCGATAATCAGTCGTTTACCGGAAGCCCAAATAGTTTCGAGTGACGCCGACCATCCGTAGCTCTTTGGCAGAAGATAATCGGCGAATTCTGCTTCAAGATAAGCGACCAGCTGTGCATGTATGGTCAAGTCGGTCCCAAAACCTTGAATTCATATTTTTGAATGGATGATTTTGCACTATCCTATTATCATATCGATATTATCCCCCTCGGAAGATTAATAGTGGATTGTAGAAGCGGGATAGCTCACCTATAGGAAATTCTTGAACATCAAAAATCACGATTTCTTGAGTATTGTCGAGGAAAGTTTTGACGTCCTCGACTACCTTTTGCAACTCAGTGACCCTTAGTATTCCATGATTAACCCACCATACAGGATCCATGGTGCTGTAATACCCTACCCTGATGTCGAGATATCGGACTCCGTAAATCAGTTGCGCCAAAATATCTTCGTCCTAAAAAAAAAAAAAAAAAAAAAATTACGTTTCAATTGTTCAACGAATTACAGTATCAGCTAACAGTTTTAGGATTGTCGTAAATTCACATCGGATTTTGAATAATGTTAAGAAGATCGGATTAGAATTGAGCTCATGATTTCTTACGTCTCATAATTCGTCATCGTTTGAGTTGATCAAGTGCAATAACGATAATGTAGCTAATAGGAGTTCATTAAATTTTGGATATGTTTTTTTGCCCACCTGACAGACAACGTATTTCGAAATTATATTGTCAGAAGTTGGATCCTCGTTGATAGCATATGAACCTGCGTTATGAGTTCCGGGTATAAAGATGTCACGGAATCTCTTGGAGCCCAGTTCGTCCTTTCTATCGGCCATCCAGTTTGGCCGAGTTTCCAGACAGTTGGTCTTCATGATTTCGCCATTCCGCAACCAGGCGACATAATACCCTGTTGTTGAAATATTGAAAAAAAAAAAAAAGTTCAAGATTCGCATCGATCAAATTCGATAAATGAATAAAAATTGAAATTGAATTTCACCTAGACATTGTCTTGTAAAGGATAAACTCGAGGTTGCCACAAAATCGGCTGTAATTCCAGTCTGTACAATGCCGCTCAAAGCCGTGGGTCGAAAACTATAAATCGGTGTCGCATCGTCAGAAGGCTCCTCAGTGTAAAGTGCAATTGAATCTTCGGAGCCCAAGCAAGTGTGGTACCAGTAAATCTCGATTTTTCGAATTTGACTGGCGGACAGTATCGGGGAAATGATCAGTCCGACGTGTGATGCTTCAAACTCTATAAATCGTAAAAAACAAATTTAATTTGATCATTATGTCTGATCCGTTACCACTGCTACATAGTGGCACGTATTTTCTGAGTACACACTCACCTTCGACATCGGTTACTCTGGTGACATCCCTCTTTGTAGGGGAACAAGCAGCGATAGCTATACAGACAGCAAACGCCAAAGTCTTAGCTGATGCCCTCATCTCGGTTGCGCAGAGTATATTTCACTATCAATCTTACGCTTTCATATAACGACTCTCCTTATCGCAGAAAAGCTTGTCGTATTGTGGTAATCGGGGGACGAATTTTTGTCCGTTTTTTTAAAGACGCAATCGCCATGTAATCCGCCACTGTTCATCAGCCAGTCTCAATAATTTTACTCTCTATATACGTGAATTGATTTATGCGAAGATTGTTTTTTATTATCAGATTATTTGTCAACACCTGGTATAGTCTAACAATTATATTGATAATTAGTTTTAATCTGGTAAACACCCTTCTGAAACCAAACGAAACGTATACCTGCATATGAAACTCGAAGTATCGCTAAAGATAACGATTTGGCGATGTATGTGTACATGTCACTCTAATTAGTTGTCCCTTCCGTCAAAATCACGCGGCTGTCAATCACTCTATTGGTATGCAGCATGCTATCCACTGTTAGACATAATTGGACCGTATATACTCTCTAAATTTGAATCAGTGAATAGTCAATGGTATACTTGTAGCTGCAAGCCAGTGATTATTCATTGATTATCAATCATGTTAATTGATTCGAATTTAGATAGTATATAGTATTTGATGTATTATTGATTTTTGTTTATGAAATTATCTAATTGATGACTGATTGCGGAATGCCGAAAATTCAGCTGCGTCACTTTGACGAATTTGTTTCACAGTCTCACGAAAAAAACGTCACTCTTCAAAAGCTGCTGAATTATACGACAGTGAGAATAATCTGACAGTGCATCGGATAGCCATAAACTGCATTAACTGCAATGCGACAGTTCAGATTCATCCCCTGCATTCAAAGAATATTCTATCACCGTCAAATAATTAATTTCACATTGCCACACACGGTCACACATATAATTATGCTCGGAACATGTTATACTATTTTGTGAATTTGATACCAAATTTTATTCTTCAACCCGGTAAATGTTGTAAATGTTCAAAATCAAAAGTTCGATCGCAGGTTTTCACCGTAAGAAACGAAATCGAATAGAGTTAGTATTTCATAAGCGCGTGTATATACTTTCACGCGATATCCGCACGCTCGGTTCTTATTCATTGACTGGTCTCAATATAACGTGTAGATATGCCATTTCAGGCTGCCTAAATCCGGTTCCTCGGCAAGTTCGCACGTCGACTTCACCGCCACAACTAACCCACAGACTGCAGCAAGTTAGCTAAAAGAGTCGGGATAAGATCGAAAGTTGATATGTGATCAAGGTACAAAACTACTTTGTACACGTTTCATTATTTTCACACGCAGATTACGTCTGCCAAAGATCGCGAAATGCCCTACTGCACTGTTTGCACGGTAGCATGCGGGGTGGCGTGTATGGAATCACAGGGACGTGGCTGATCTATCTCCGAGGTTCTTCTTCTTCTTCTTCTGCTCAACAATTACGGAAAAGCAGAAGAAAAACCTTTTTCCAGGTTTTATCCTCTGCTCACCTGTCCGTTAATCAACGTGTACATGATTAACGTGTACGAATACGAATACGGGCATCGCCCAGTCTAATGACCATAGCTTTAAATGAACAGAAACTATTGTAAAACGCGTGTATTGATACAGGTGGACCGGAAACTCGTTTTACGTAAATATTTTACGATCGGATGTCCGTCCGCCTACCAAATATATTTATACATCAATAACACGGTTTTTTTATGGTACTATAATTTACGCGTTGAATATTTTACTTTGATTCTGGTGGAAAATAAAACCTTTAATAGGAAAAAAAAAACGCTTTCCTCTATTTTGTATCAGAAACGGCTTTTCCTGTGGCAGAATAAGCAATGGATTATTATAAGAGAAAGAAATGTCTATAAAATTGTTTCTAAGGCATACGTATAATCAATATATCCGATTCACATCAATCTGAAATGTCCATTGAGAGAGATTGTTGATTTTATCTGCCTCAATGAACAAAAATAATGGGCACGCGCAGAGAAACGCTAACTACACTTCAAAAGCTGTATCTCTTCGTCTATTTGGCGGTGAACCACTCTACACCAGTAACTAGACACACTAGACGTATGAACCCACATCATAAATGAATTTCGTAATTGAAACCGCGCGGAAGTCTGCGCGAGTGAATGAATGCCGACGAAGTGGTAGTAGGGGGACAGACAATAAAATAAAAACTAAGGTTGTTCTCACTTACAATCAGCGCGAGGAAACTTGACCGACCTGATTTGCATTGCGGATGATTTCAACTCTTTCCTCATTTACTTCCGCCCATTTAATAATAGGTATACCTTATGGCTCGAAAGATGAGAGGTTTCGTTTCCTTTTCGATAATGAAGCACTTGCGATAATTATGATACCACTCAGGAACATGTGAATACATTTGCCGCGTGTGCAGCGTTACATATTCTTACAAGCTGTCGTATGCAATGCACTCGAGAGCTAATAAGCTAGACATAAAAAAAAAAAAAACGTTTCAGATCAAAGTGGCATCATATAATGAAAAATGTAAATGATAGAAGCCAAATTTCAGATACTGAGATATTTTTTATTGATACGATTTACGAAGGTTGTGGCTCTGCTGAATCCCATCCCGTCCCAACATCCCATGTAAACGTATCATAGATAGTGAGACGTATCACGTTTCTAAATTAACGCATATATAATAATAAGAAAAGTACCTCTTAATCAAATCAGGCTTTTATATAACTCTGCGGTTTCTGTACATTTCCATATCTGGTAATGATTCTCCCGAATCTCCCTCTCACAGTGTTTCTCAATTGCATCCTTCGTTTGATATCATTCACATATTTGAGATCTGCAGTCGCTTGAGTAGCACGCGCCAAAAATTTTGCACATCATTTTTTCACCACGTTTGTTGATATCGCATTATGCAGAGACAAGCAATATCATATCCTCCAATAACGGAGGCAATTACTACGTCGCAAAATCTTTAGCGCTGATTCATACAAGACAAGGCAATCTAATCCGCTTTTTTTTGCTATTAGATTGAAGTTTTTTTCTTGATCTTTGATACCTGCGAAGTAGCATTGATATGAATAACGCATTATGCACTAGCTGCAGAGCGTATCTATGAATCTCAAATTATGTATAGCAATTAAGTTGCATAGTTACTAGAATACTTAAATGTTAAGCAATATCATGTAGAGTTTGTCGCCAACGAATTCACATCTCTAGTATTAGTGTGCCGAATTGCGAAACTTGTTTTTTTAAACTCTGATTATCGTCAGTAACCTTGTTTTCTATTCAGTGAAACATTTCCACAGTACACTATCATTCTAAGAAAAAAAAGTATATATATATTATATCAACGATCAATTGTTTTTCTTTTTCATTTCATGATACATATTATTTACACAATGTTATTGTTGAAAATATCAAAACGCTTCTTGAGTCAACAATAGACTTTGTAGCTTCATAACATAGTATGATAAATTATTTTTTGGATTTTAACTTGAAATAGCAAAACGATAGCCTCAAGAATACCTACCTGATATCATGACCCGAGTATTCCACCCTATTAAGATCGAAATCGGTCTAATGTAATGGAAATGTCTTCGATGTCGTCGACATAGGATGTATTGTACTCAAATTCTAAGATGACCTAATAAATACTAAGACCAATAAGTTCATTTTGTGAGAAACTATGCTTAAAATATTATCAATACTCACAACTAAAGTATCAGAATCAATAATTATGTTATGTGCGAATGACAGGAAGAACTCGAATCCGGATACTTTTCTATTGAAAAGAACACCCTCGCACGCTATTGACACTGTTAGCTATCACACTAACAAATATGTTACGCGACCTACGCACTAAACGTGATAAGAAATTCTCACTTGTCGATCCGTGTCCTATAAAAATGTTGTACCGAGATTACCCCGGTCTCTCTACAGCAAGAGGAAAGGAACTTAAGTTCAGAATGAATGAATGTTTTTTATATTATTGAATACTGGCGTATGAAGACGTACTCTGAACCGTCTTATGGTTTCATGATAAAATGTTCAGAATTTTTAATGGCTGTGACAAGAACATGCACCAATATGAGGGTTCGTTAGATAAAGGTTCCTTATTGACTAATCGTAAAAAAATATTGACAAGCATTCTGGCTATTGGTCATGGTATAGGTAATTCAGTTTGTTTGGACTCCAAGAGCGAGAAGATATTCTGTCATAAATATTTATGATGAAGAAGTCAAAGATATGAGTAAGATACTATAGACACAAAAATATTTGTGATAAATGATGCTTAGGATTGGTAACACATTCTTTGACGTACATCGTGAGATATCCGACATGATATTATAAAAGATAATCCGTGTCCCAAGGCTGGTGAGCGATAGAATTACACCAGTAAAAGATACACTCAACGATAGCCTTTATCCCGGGGTCAAGAATCTGCGTAATACATTATCGCATATAGTCTAGATTTTTTATTTTTTTTTATTTTTTCATTTTAGGTATTAAATAAGTACATGCATTTTGCGCGAGACACGAGTGCTCTCGATGTCAACTTTGACCTCCAATATTCACGGGCGTTACGACTAACTGATTTATCTCCGACATTTGTCGGCAAATTTTCTATAGCGAAAGTAAGAACAAATTGATATTGAAGTGCAATGATCATCAGTGACATAGACAATGACATAGATTTTTAGTTGTTTTGTTTTGCACTCATTGTCATAAACGCCAATTAAATTCTGGATCATCAACACTTGACTAGTATTCATGTTGACTTGATTGAAAATCTTATTTTTTCCACAAACCCACGCGCTCAAGAGAGTGATAATATTTTCTGCGTCTTTTACAGAGTCTAATTATCAACTAGTATATAGATTCATGTATGGCAGATGCTTTTTATATGAATATTATAATCCCGGTCTTACGAAATCAAGTCAGGTCTTTGAAATTTGATGAAAAAGTAAAAGGTGAAGCAATAGATCAAATGAGCTGCAGTTAACGGCAAAAATCGAAATAGGATAAAACAGGTCAAATAGATTTGTTCATGTGAACCAAATTGGTTTAGCAAACAAAGATCACGGAACTCCGATATACCGTAGTTCTAGCAACGCGATGTATATGTCTGGGGCAAATTTAACGTGTATAGTAAGCCGTTGGCTAATCAACTAACTACAGATTAATTATTGTAAGTATGAATGAATCTTTTCTTCCCTCGATATGACTAAGACAAATATTTTCAAATAGCTACAAAGTTATATTACATATATACCTCGATGGTCCGCCAATTGGCGGAGCAAAGATCCAACGACGTCATTCCTGTTTACCCACCATGTTCCAGCACGTGATTATTTGATGTGAAACAGTGATTAAATCTCGACTGCACCTTATAAATACAACGGGCACCCCCCCATCCGGTCAGTTTAGTTTCTTAGTCGACTATTGATGGTCAGTGCAACCTTTCACTCAACATCGTAATGGATCTTTGGATGTACCTTTACTGTCTGCTGGCCCTTCATACCTCGGATAGTTTGGTACGTAATCGACTACAATGATCATATTGGTAATATCTATGGGAATACAGAATCAATCTTTCTTTAAGGTTCATTTGCACACAGTTTGATGGAAGAATTTCAATTACACTTATAATTAGTGCGGTACCTCGGTCCACGTGGAGTTTATCAAATATAAAATCAGTCACACAGCTTGAAATTGAATTGAATAGAGAAACTATTCATCGAATATAACCACCGCACATGTCCGATTGCCCCAAAGCACTGAATATATGCTCGAATAATTTGAGTTTAACTTTAAAGTTAACAGAAATACGCCGATTAAGTTTTGAGAGTTTCCAGGCTTTTAATCCGAGACGCGAGCTGGTTTCAACAGCGAAGTCCAGGCGCGACAATACGGAATCGAAGATTTCCCAAATCGATTTTAAGAAATCGTATCTGGAATTGAGACGACCGAAGACAGTCCAAGAAGAAATTGGTGAAAAAATGGCGAGACTGAATGCGAGAAAATCGCCGCACCCAAAGCCAGACTCTACCTGGTGGCCTTCAAGGGTCGATTACTCCAAAGCCTCTAATGAAATTCCCGATTCAAGCTCTGAATCCAGTGATCGCAAACGTATGACACAGAGACCCGCGACTTTTGAAGAGCTCGAAAACCGGAATGCAAATATTTACAATCCTTCATTAAACCTCGACCATTATCCGAACCCTTCAAAGAAGTACAGTTTCGTTGAACTCGAGAATATGAATGCAAATCAATACAATCCTTATCTGAATTAATTCCGTGAAATGACGTTCGCTCTCTACTCTTAGTATGAAAGAGAGTATATTGTGTACCTACTGACAAGTTATGAGAACAAAAGTATGGACCTCCCGCGTAGATATTTACCTATAGGGCCTCGTTATGCGTTATAGTTGAAACCTGACGGGTCATAATTATCAATGTTATGACTAAGATTGAATTACAAACGAAGAATGACAAGCGCCACGGAGGCAGGTCATCTTGTGACTACATATTATAATATCTGACTGATAGCGCGCGATCTTATAAAGAGTGTGTCGCTGAAAGATTAGATTAGTTTTGTTCTCTGTAACAGTTGCAGTTGCAATTGCATATAAATATAAGACATTGGATTATATGTAATATGACATGGGTTCAAGTGTACTACAACGAGGAGATAGTAGCATTAGAAAGTAGCTGGTGGGATGAGAGATATTGTACGTGATTTAACGTGAACACGATCATTTTTGGGATTTCCTATTTATTCTTTATTAAAAAACTGAAAAAAGAAAAACTTTCTGCGAGAATAACAAACTTTTGGCTTATGTGACTAGTTGTAATACTCAGCGGCAATACTAACAGTAACGTGGCTTAAGATAATAATTTTAATCATATTTTACGATCCATATAATGTATTGTATATAAATTTAAGTCTTATGATAAACATGAAATATAATAAGTATACAGTTATTTGATTTCAAACTTCCTTGTCCTAAAATCATTGATGAATCCTCAAAAAGAACAAGAAAATATGAAGAAAACAATATAGAGAATTTTTCGTTAAAAATTATTGTTATTGTTATTATCATCTAAAATATAATAATTTAACTTATCAATTAGGATATATAAATTAATTATTTATATAATGGTCATAGTCTCTTGTGGAAGACAGTATGGCAGGATTTTTTGATTAGGAATATCCCGGTGCGAGATCCTCACTTACAAAGTAACAATAGACATTTCATTACATCTACGTCACATTGAGAGCGATAGAACTTGCCTAAGTATATAGTTACAGTTAGACATACGTGCGTATATGTATATATATATATATAAATAAATAAATATACGAACTACGTATGTCGTAATGCCAGCACTGCTTTAAATTCGGTGTATACATGCGAGTGTAAAGTAATAGAAACGATTGTTAATATATCTAAGGTACGTGAGCAGCAAGAACAAGAATAAAATGGAAGAGAAAAAAAAGGAAAAAAAAAAAAAAAATTAAAACGAAAATTAGATAAATATTTTATATTCGAGTCGAATGCCTTTTGTTTTTTTCTTTTCTACACAGAAATCGGTATAGAGTTCGTTGGCATTTACTCTTGGAGATTATAGAGTTTGCTTGTTCATGGATAAATAAGTGTTTTATTTATTTATTTATTTTTATTAAGATTCAAACACCGTATGAATTTCTTTGTTTATTTTTTATTTTTTTAATTGTTTTTTTTTTTAACGTGCGCAAGAAATTGGCAATCAGGCCTGACCAAATTATGCTGATAATAAATTGTTAAAATTTAAAGGACTCGTTACGTCGCTTTGATAAGAAGTTATATTTAGGTATTTATACTAGTTGTTAAAAACAATCATTCACACATATGAATCAATTCAACGATCTTTTATACCATATTTGATTCAATCGGAGATTAAGGCCAATAGTATTCTATGATATTTATCAACATGTAATCTATATTCATTGACGTAAGTAATTTAATATTGTGTATACCTGAGCTGTATCTGTTCAAAAACGATCTGTATATATAAGATATAGAGATCAATATTGTACAAAGAAAAAAGAAAAAAAACTTTCGGATTAAGGTGAAATTGAATTCTCAACACATACTTGCGCGAGAGAATTTCAACTCCAACTCGTTGGTCCCGAAAATAAATTCGATTATTCGTTGATTAAATAAGGCACATTGTGTCTAGGCATAAAAGGACATCATATACATACACACACTCTCTTTCTCTCTCTCATTCTCTCTTTTGCTCTCTCTCTCTCTCTCTCTCTCTTTTTCTTCAGCAAGTCGAATGAGACGGAATACAATTGATACTTACAATCAGTGAACCAGCACGAAAATGTAAGAATTGTGAACCTTCTGATTGCACGACGTTGCAGTCTTTGATACCGCTGATATAGAATCGTATTAACGATCCAAAGACACGTCCTCCATAGCGGTAAGATTGCCAAATTGTTGAAATCCGTTTTTAAAAATGCGTCCGCGGCTTGAACCAGCCTTAGTTTGATCAAGTAGCATAACATTGTCCTCAAAATCTTTGACCCACCTAGCAGTTTCATTACCAAAATAGAATCTGATCGGTGCAGCGTTATGGTAGACTCTTTTAATTCCTGAATTTCGAATTTCAACGCCCTCTGACGAGTGGTAAAATGAAGCCGTGCAAAAATCTTGAGACAGGAATGGCTCGAGCTCTGATACTATTTCGAGAAAAGTTGGCCTGTCGTTTGGTCGCCATTTGAAACACCGTTCCATTAATTTGAATATTATTTCAGGGCAATTTTTCGGTATGTCAACCGTTCCCTTTCGTAAAACGTAGTTCAATACTTCCTCGTTTGAAAGTCCTTGGTAAGGAATTTCCGCGAGGGTCAATATTTCGTATAAAACAACGCCGTATGACCAGACGTCAGAATCCGAGGTGAATACACCGTCCGATAAATTTTCCGGCGCCATCCACCTAATCGGCAACAAACCCTTTTTCCCGATCTTGTAGTAATCCGTCTCGTATATATCTCTGGCCATACCAAAGTCCCCGATCTTGCAGACCAGGTCTTTTGACACCATGCAATTTCTAGCGGCAAGATCTCTGTGGACGAATTTTTTCGATTCTAGATAAGCCATGCCGTCAGCAATCTCTGCAGCCATTCTACAAATCCGTGAAAAATTTGGCACCAAATGAGTGTCCCGAATTTTTCTTAGGTAAGTTTTGAGGTCGCCGTTTTCCATCAGTTCCATTATCACGAACGGTGGAACACCGATGGAGACAACACCGAGAAGTTTGATTATGTGAAAAGTGGCGAAATTCTTCATGACCGAAGCTTCGTTAAGAAATTCGTTCTTCTCTCTTAGATTAGCAGTTTCTGATATAGTTTTTATCGCTACATTCTTTGTGCCGTTCAATATACCGCGATAAACCATTCCGAAATTGCCCAATCCCAGTTCTTCGAGTATCTGAACGTCCTCTCTGGGCATTTCCCAGTCGTCAATGATGTATTTTGTCTCTATGTAGTCAGGATTGACGCTCGCTATTAATCTGATCTGTTTCTTTCTGTTCTGACGTCGTTTGTAGATCCAACAAGAAATGGATATCACCGCTAGTGCAACTATTGCAAAGCACAATCCGATCACTACCCAAGTTGAACTACTCTCGTGTACTTGAACGACGAATTTAGCGTTGTTTGAAAACCTACCGTCACCTGCCAGCGAGGTGGAACGTACCCTGACGGTGTATTTACCAGGGCTCAGACCGGATAGATCAACCTTGTTCCTCTTTTCGCGTATCTTTATCTCCGGCACACACTCGATAGAGTTTTTTGCATCCTTGACGTCTAGATTTGTGTATTCGATTGTATAGGAGACGGTCAATCCGTTAGGATTGTCGATCGAATCCCAAGAGAGCGTCACTATAGTATCATTTGAGACGGTAGCTTCAAGATTATGGACATCGTCCGCTGCTTCTCTCTTACTAGTCCTTGTGGTAGTGTATCGAATGTCTGAGCACTGTTCAGTCCCGTTTAAAAGCTTCAGGCCACAAGCACTGACAGAAATAGTATAAGCTGAATAATGCGTGAGATTTTCCACTAGATATGAATTGTTCTGAGCACTAACGTTCGCTGAAAATACCTCGTTAACTCCATGCGTTGTCAAAGACTGCAAGTAGCTCATTCCCGATAATCCACAGTAGCTTTTTTCACCAGGAATAAGCAAACCGATACTCATATTCTCGTGGCACATAAGCTCGAACTTTTGTCGAGGCTTTGGTACGGTAGGGATTACATTCGTCTCGCAACAGGACTCTGGATCAACGTCAACGACCACTTTTTCGGTTGTATCAAGATACGTGGTCTGGTCAGTGGTCTCGTCGATTAAACCGTACTTGCAGTAATCTCTAGTCACCAGAAAGTCCGGATCATCTTTTCTAACGAATCCATATATGGAGTAATACCCTATGGGTCCATTCGGCTGATCCGGTGGTCCCCAAGACACCCTGATTGTTGTATCGCTTTCGGGAAATGATGATAAGTTCGTCGGTGATGAGGGAATGTCGCTCTGAGTACGAAAGAAGTTTATTTCTGACTGACCAACGGGGCTAGCTAGAGTTTGCTCGTTCCTCGATACGTAAGTCCTAACATATATCGCGTAGCTTGTGTAAGGTTCCAGACCTGTGATAGTTTTTGAAACCGTAGTGAAATTTAATTGGGAATCTGGTATATCGACATCAACTGCCTGCCAGGTATTATTACCGCAAAAGTTAGAGTCGAAAATCGTAACGTTTTCATTTTCGGTTGCCATATAGTTCAGGATGTATCCCAAAAGACGTTGGCCATCGGAAGGTACGTAATTGTTCCATGCAATGGTGAAAAAGTTTGGTCCACTTTCACTCATCTCAATGTTAATGTCTCTGATATTACAGGCGACTTTTTCACCGTTAGATTCGGGGTCAACTTCGGCCTTGGAAAGGTTTTGGATGCCAGTCATTCGACCCAGTTCTTCGATCTTTGAAAAACAGAGCTTAGGATTATAATGGAAAAACAGTCTGCCCTTTTGAATTTCGACTTGTTGGTCTTTTGCGAACAAATTCGACAAGTTTGGATTGTCCAACATGGTCAAACTTGAGTTATTGATGTCCGGTGGCTCTCCTCTTATAACTTTCAACTTTTTGAAAAATGCTAATGACGTAATTGAGAAAGAATGCATCACCTTTACATGGCCTGTGATCTCCTCAATTTCACCAAAAGATTCGATAAGCTCGGTCATTATGTTGCGATTAGCGTTACCAATGTGGAACTCTAGACCACCTTGGATAACGTTTATCCCTCTATAGCGTTGGGCATCTGCCATATTCCGTATTGGTTCTCCCCTAAGAACTCGGCGACAAGGTCCAGTGCATTTTCTGCAATGAGCAACCTGGATAGTCGAAAGAAAAGAAATTGTTCAAATCCATCTCTTCAGTGATCGGCTGAACTCGGGAATGATTACGATGATGCAACGAGGGAAAAGTAAACTCACATTTTCTGGATCGATGTAATCCTCGTAGCCAGTCGGACACTGGGTGATGCAGGAGCCGTTAAAGGGACGCCAAATCGGTGCGGGTGGTGAGTCTAGACTCATGGGACTGGGGATTTTCACAGTTAAGCATTCTTGATGGGTGATGCATCGCCGCGACAAATACCCGTATCTGTAACCAAAGAAAAGGAGTGGAGAACTTAGTCATTAGAAAATCTATGACCAAATTTCAATTTATCGGAAAAATTGACTTGAATGACTTACAGATGTTTTGGACATTCAGCGACGCATCTTCCATTGTGACGAAAGTGTTTACAGACGTAACAGTCTGTATCATTAAGACCCTCGCACCATCCTAAGCATTCAGAGTGACAATCATACCTTCCTGTCACCTGGCAATCTCTCGACGTCCAGCAATGCACAGTGGAGTTGCATTGTGAACAACCTGCATGATTGTGGAGGAGAAGAAATAAAAATGTGATAACATATTCTGAGGGATGATCATTGATTGTTATAATATATCGGGATGATACCCCTGCGTACCGGGACATGATCTTTGCGGCTTGTTGTACTTCACGAAGATATCTGCACCGCTGCTGACGATTTGGGTCCAGTTTACAGTGTCTACATAACAAAGGGTGGGATTTTTCTCTATACGAACTCCTCCTCTCGTTATCTCTACCAATTTTTTGAGCCCAAGCTGAAGGATAAGAATTCGGAGTCAGGCTTCGAGTTATTGTAATTGAAGTCGTTGTTAAAGAAATTCATGGGTCCTTTGACTTCTTGACAAATATAATTAGCATAGATATGAATAACTTTTGTTGAAAGTCGAGTGAATGCCGTAAAACGATTTTAATGAAACCCGTAAGATAAGTTATCCGCAACGCGTTTAGAACGAGCGCACGTATATATCAAAGTGTCTTTCTTGGACAGGTCGCTCTTTGCGTACACCATTCTTACTGAATGTTCGTCGTTGTAGACTTTGGACTTGAGTTACCATTCATTAATCACTGCGCCATTACACGTGCTGCTGACCATTAGCTAATCCATAATTAATAAACCGGAAAACTGCTATAGACGACGATGTGAATTTCGGGTTTTTATCACTACCAAACGTGGAAATTATATGGATTCATGAATATTGTCGATAATTCAAACGTGTTAGAAAATTCTCAACACACTTGGCCATGTGTGAGTGAATGATACCCTGAATGGTACAATATACGCGGCCTACTCTTTTAATTTTTTACAGAATGGCTAAAAAAAGCTGCGAAAAAACAGTCTCGAATTCGTTACAGAGCATAATCATTCGTCACGCTATAGCAAAAATCTTTCGCGGCATTCATTCAAATAGAATAAACTCTCAAATTTGAATTAATCATCACAACATCAGGGATTCCTATACTGCATAGTTCGATGTCTGGAAGATAAAATCGTATCTAACTACACAGGAATCTTGGTCAATTAGGTATTTCCAAAGATTTCATGTTCCTACTGTTTTCGTTTTATCTAATCAACTACAAAAGCAACTCTTGGCAGCACAGTCTTCGAAACTCAACTATTTTCGGCTCTTCATTAGCTGTGTAGTGCAAAGTCTTGGCAAAGTCAGTCGTAATGCATCGTCGAAAAGATTGATTAATAAATTACCCACTGATAACGTGGTGCGAAATCATTAGCTTTCAAAACAGTCCGGGTCTAATTACGCCCACTGCTTGCGAATCGCATTCATAATCATGGTGCATTAAATGCGCATATATTGCATGTGTTCAATCACTTACCTCTTGAAGATTCGGCATTTCGTAGACCATCAGAGCGTAGTCGGTGAGCAAACTCTGGCCCCTGATAACTTCGAGGTTCGGAAAGATCTTTTTAAGACTTTTCAAGCCGTTCACTCTGAAGAGTAGCAAGTACCCAGTAATTTCCCTGAGCTTAGGAAGGGTGATATTCTCGAAGGCTTCCTCGTTCGTGTGATCGGTTAAAACGATCTGAAGGAATCCTTCGATTATTACGCAGTGTTGAATCTTTGAAAAATTTTCAGCCGAATTTCTTATGTCAGTCGACGGACAAATACCATCAGCCGACACGAGGACACTTTTCGTACTGTTATGTCCACGCTTTCTATCATCCGGTTTTGAGTTTGACGTCGGAAGATTTTTCGACGTTGATTGCCGAGAGGTTTTTGCATCAACGTTTGGGCTTCCGTTGGCCGAATGCGCGGCCTCTTCTGCATTCAGAACCAACGACTCCACAAGATCGGTTGGAAACTTTCGATCCTTGTTTTGATCACGAAACTCATTCTGGTCAAAATCTATTTCCCCATAAAGCTCCGGGTTCCTCATATTTCCAATAATTCGATTACAAGGCCCAGAGCATTCCCTGCACGTCATACCCTATACATCCGAGATACAAAAATTCGGATATTTGCACTTCGAAGCTCGACAAATCCATGGAAATACGAAAAAGACTATTGGAAGTAAACTTACGTTGTTCGGGTCGACGTAATCCTCGAATCCAGTCGGACACTGGTTGATGCAGGAATCGTTAAAGGGACGCCAAATAGTTACATCTGTTGATCCGTATGCATTTGGGGGGCCAGGGAGCTTGATAGTTAGGCATTCTTCTCGGCTGATACATCGTCTCGACAAAAATCCATATCTGGATGCAAAACAAGGAGTGATTCAGTCTCAAAAAAAACTCCTAATTAAGTTGCGATCCATCGGAAAAATTCACTGTGTGAATGACTTACAGATTTTTCGGACATTCAGCGACGCATCTTCCATCGTGACGAAAGTGTTTACAGGCATTACAGTCTGTATCTTTAAGACCGATGCACGATCCTAAGCATTCAGAGTTACACTGAGACTTGTCTGTAACTTGGCAGTCTTTCGAAGTCCAACAATGACTCGGATTGCATTGCGAACAACCTGTACCATTATGGAAAAGCAAAACGAAGAGGAGGATGATATGCTTGAAATATATCCTGCCGGATGATAATCGACTGTTGTATAATGATATTGTTACGTACCAGGACACGAGCCTTCGTCCTTGTTGTATTTGATTGAGATATCACCGGTGTGAACGATCAGGTTCCAATTGATAGTGTTAACGTAGCAGAGGACGGGGTTTTTCTCGATTCGTACTCCTCCTGTCGTTATCTCTATCAGCTTCTTGAGGCCGAGCTGAAGGATAAGAATTTGTTGATCAATTAAATAAAAGCGAAAGAGGTCAGGCGCCGACTGGAGACAGGGGTTAAGTGGTTCAAGCGGGTTAACCTTGCTGTTAAGTGACTCTAATACTAGTTATTGTGTCCGGAGTTCAGGTCCTTTGGTTCCTCATGGGAATCAGAATTAAAATTACAATTGATATACGAATAGAGTGATCGAGCTCGTTTCCTCGATCTTCGGAATTCCGGAATTACTTCATCCCTACATGAAGAATTTTTCAAGTTTTGACTATCCTGATGATTGTCTAAGCTTTGCGTTAGATTCTGGTGGAAACGAAAGTGTAGATATATGCCATGAAACAGTTTGATCAGAGAAATAAAATAAACAATCTGCAACAGGTTTGCAAGAACTACAATACATCTTTCATTCTTTCATTTTTGCGCACTTTTTTCATATTTTATATCTCTACGCCCTTGCACGTGCTTTCGATCATTGTATCGGTAGATAATTATTGATTAACTAATCTCAATGTAGCTACAACACCTACATTCATTCACGACGTCCATATTAGACAGTAGATGAACGTAATCAAGCGTTAGATGACCAGAAACAAATAACACGTGTGTCTGACATTGTCGTCATAATTATCTAACCGAATTGGCAAAGTGTCCAACGCGAGAATGACCAGCAAATGTTACGGAGGAAATAGTGTTTGTTAAAAATGTCAGAATTGAAAAATCGACTATAAGGTATGTTGCGATCCATAATACCAAGCTTGCAGGAGTTCCTTGCGAACGGGTATTGCCGAAAATTTGCACGTTTCATGAAAAATTTAGTAAGTACTACAACGGCTGGAATTCATGAAACCAAGAGGATGCTGAAGATTCGAGCATATATTGGCTTCTTTTGTGGAGCAGGTACTCCTTTTACTCATACGTCAAATATCTAGATACATACTCCTGGAGGTTCGGAGTATGTATGCTACAATTTTGCGACATATGAGTACATATGTCGCAAAATTATATGTAAGTACCTACTTACTCCATTTTTAATGGGGCGGTTGTTTAAGGAAGTAAAGCACTGACGATGACTAACATCTGTGACCAGAATTTGAACAGACTATCAAGACAGAGAATTTGACGATTTAAGACTTAACAAGTGCAAAACCTGACAATCTGACAACAAACCAGACGAACAATTCGTAAAGAGGCTATTTTTTTTTTTAGCAAACGTTTAAACGGCCTCGCATCTATGGTGCAAATGATGTATGAAATCTAAACACTTTGTAGTAAATGATTCTACTTTGAGCGTTAGCATTGACTTCAATGCAATGTTTGAGTGGTTAATACTATCAGTGGTACGGCACGCGGCCTACTCTCAACATTGCGGACACTCGACACGTCGGCGTCGCGTCGCGACGAAAAAGACATGTCTTGAATTTTTTTAAGAAAATAATCATTCGCCACGCTTTTGCGAAGCACCTAACATATGTATAATTGGACATATGTATAGTCCAATTTTTGAGAAAAAAAAGGACCAATCCTTCTAACGCCGCGACGTACAGAGGCTGCTATACATTTCAAAAGAACCATTGATATTAATAATGAGAAAAATCTACCATGGCTTTCATTCATATATATATATATATATAAGAAACCCGCGAATTTGAACTAATCGTCACAACATCAGGGAATCTTATAGCATAGTTCGATGCTGGAAGACAAATTCGTATCTAACTACACAGACATTTTTAACAATTAGGTAATTTCTAAGATTTACTCTGTTTCCACTATACTTTTGTTTTGTTTAATTAACTACGAAAACGACTCTTGTCGGCACAATCTTCAAAAATAAACAATTTTTGGCTCCTGTTAGCTGTGTGGTGCAAAGTCAGTGTAGTGCAAGTCAGTCGTAATGCATCGTCGAAAAGATTGATTAATTACCTACTGATAACGTGGTGCGAAATTATTAGCTTCAGAAATAGTCCGGGTAACAATTTCGCCCACTCTTTACGAATCACATTCATAACCATAGTGCATTAGACGGATTGCGTGGGTTCAATCACTTACCTCTTGTAGATTCGGCATTTCATAAACCATCAGAGCGAAGTCGTTCAGCAAATTCTGGCCTCTGATAATCTCGAGGTTCGGGAAGAGGTTCGTTAGACTTTTCAAGCCGTTTACTTTATGGAGGAATAGGAAGCCGGTGATTTCCCGGAGTTTTGGAAAGGTGATATTTTCGAAGGCATTATCGTCCGCGACATCGATTTCTATGATCCGAAGGAAACCTTCGATTACGACGCAGTCTTCTATCTTGTTCAAATTCTCGATTGAATTTCTTACGTCTGCTGACTGGCAAATCCCGCCAAACGATGTAGTGACGTTTTTCAAGCCACCTTTATTTCCACGTCTCGTTTCTCCACTCGTATCAACTAAGGCGACTTTTTTTTCATTTTCTTCAAACCCCGGGTCGTATTTTTCTGCAATCGTAGTTTTCTCACGTTGCCTTTCATCTCTCGTCCGCAGTTTCTGTATCTCGTCGTTTTTTACCTCGCACATGACCGTAGTCAAAATGCAGATAAATAGAAGGAATCTTTTTACCCTCATGGTCGCTTCTCATTGATCTGAATCCTTTATTTTCACGTATTTAAATATACCGCGAATATCTCACAGTTGCTACAATAATTCATAACAATTACAAAACACCGATACCAATTCTATAAATATTATTATATCATAATCAAAAATTAAGGCTGCCACAATTTAACCGTATATATTTACAGCTTAGATTGCACACTGTATAGTTGCCAGACTTGCCACAATTTAGTGTATGTATATAAGATATTTATAGATTTAAGAAATTACCAATAAAAATATTAAACGTTGAATGTCACGCTTTACTACAGCCGATAAAAATTGCAATCTTTTATATATATGCATATATATATTTTTATTTTTATTAAGTTAATAATATCGTCGTAATTTTATGAACTTTCACACACGTATGCACGATTAGTGCTTTTCACAAAATTGCAGTGATTTACACTTCTAGTTTATTCAAAAGCTCGTCAAGTTTTATGGATTTATATTAGTTTGATTATTTTCAATGAAATTTTGGACTTGTTGTATATTACATAGGTACTTGAAGTTACGTTTCAGGTTGTCCTTCACCCTGTAAAAACACACTAATAAGTGAACATGTAATTTCGTAATTTATTTCTGCCTGACAAATTAACGAAATACTTTAACTATTATGTACTACATATATCAGATTTTAAATAAAGAGGAACCATAGCACCTATAATCGGTCGATAAAAATTAATGAACTTTTTAAAGCCATGGGTAAAATTTGCGACGAATTACTTGATAACTCGTATTTACGAAACAGGAAAAGAACATTATTCAAAGACTCGAGGATAACCGTGATTTACGACAGCTGACTATGAGATTGACGAAAGGAAAAAAAAACGAAAAAATCGCTTGACCTGAAGCTTTATGATCATCATTACAATTAGGCGAAAACCGTACAGTACATATAAATAAATTTGTTATTCATCATTTACCAAAAATTTTACATCTTGTTTTCGTAAAATGTTGAAGACTTTTTTACTATTATTTTTACTTGACTTTTTTTTAAACTCTTTTTCTTGGCGCAGACAATAATATGTACTTGGGAACTTTATTTTTTCAGCATACAGATCACGCAATTCTATTCATTCGCATTTATTATTAAAGATTGCTATATATATATATTATTTACACGTAATTATGTATTCATATTCGGGAGTAACTCTGCTCAGTATAAAAGAATAAAAAAATAATAACAATGAAACTATATATAATTAAACGGACACACATTAGAACTGCAGTTTTTTTTTAGCACCTATTGCAACGAGAAACGTTGCCCGTATGATTAGCACCTCGTAATAAACTCGTGAACGAAGAGAAGTCCCTAAGACACTACATATTATATGGATTTATACCCTATACATACGTATACTTATATTATATACAAAACGAAGACGAGGAAGAGAAGAAAAAAAGAAAAATTCATTGTTATTTTAATGCGCAGATCACGATTATGGCTGTTATATACTTATTTTACTACTGTGCGTAGGCTAAGGGGAATTCGAGTCTTGATATTACGGGCTGCTACTACTGATTCTGTTCAAAGTACGTTCGCTCTTACGCGACGCAGACGTATAGTTACGAAGAATAGACATTTAAATAACGACCCGATTCCTCGATCTGATATAATTATTTAAATCAAATAAAATTTTAATGAAAACATGTTAAAATAAATTAATTATTATATAAGATAAAATCTAATTAATGCATCGTACAGACAGAGATAAGAACAAAAAAAAGAAATGAAACTTTCGGCTCGATATACAGAATTATTAATTATCCTCAAGGTTTGGCGAATATATATATATATATATATAGGTATATATTATAGCTCTATATGTATATTATGTATGTATTTACGGCATGGTTAAATTTTACGGAATAATCGAACTGTAGAGAAGTAGAGAACCAGCAACTACGCCGTGAAATTAATTAACATTTCATCTCGTGACCGTGACATCTGTGACAACTGACAAGTCTACGTCTATTGTACGTAATACGATTATGTATACATGTATTATTTCTACGCATATGAATACCGGCCAGATTGAAGTGCGAACGCAATAATAATAATAATTGAAAATCAGTTTACCGTCGAAACTTCATAACTTCCCGTTTGAATAATAGGGTATTATGTTTAATATGAAAACGGCGAATAAATACTCTCCTAGTTCATACATCAGTTGTAATATGTAAATTATTTTCGCAAAACGAAAACATATAATCGTTTCTCGCTAATTACGTAAACAGTATGGAATTCCTCCGGATAGTAGAATACAGTTTTAATCAATTCTAATTCCATACCTAGCTTCTGATAGTTACAAGCCTTCCGAGTCTATATCTTATATTGCGTAGTAGACTCGTATACGTGTAACGTGAATGAGTTGCGTCACGCAAGGCAATACGCAGCACCGGCATGGGCATCGGCACCGGCACCGGCTATGCTCTTACACTCACAGAACAGGCCTTCTGGCGGCCAGTCGAACTGTCGTCCCTGGGATTGGCGCTGGCTTCGTCGTAGAGACGAACTCCCATGCACGCACGCACGCACGCACAACGTACGCACGCACGTACATACATTCGCTTGCCTGTTGCCTATTCGTTCGCAGGCGCAAAACAATCGTTGTTTACAACGTTAGAAAATAGTGTTCTGTTATTCGACCCAAATCTCGCGTCAATTGATTAAAATCTGAATTCTAATATTCACTAGGTATCATCTACATACGGTTCATTGTACCTTTAAGATTTTTCGCAAAAGTATCGATTCTTACGAAGAATATTTTATCACGATACCAACAACTATTTATAAACTCTTCATACATACATAATATACCTACATATATATATGTATATATATATACACATGCCTAATATAAATATAAACGCTTCTAGAAAGTTTTTACACAATTTTTTTTCTTTTCTCACCATCTATCGCAGAGTTCTTTTTCGTTGTTGAGGTATCTGGCGTTCACCCCTTCGGCCTGGTTCTTTCGATTTGAAGATAATGATCGTCATTTATTTAGCGTATATATCCACGTGTTGATCCGAGCCAATGCAAGGATATAATAACCACATGTTTATACTAGATACGTCAATAAGTAATGAGATGACGTGCACCACCGTGTTATAGTCACGGTCTGTCAATCAATCTAACTTCGCCAATATTACACCGACACATCACAGCTCACACTTTACTCTTGTACAATACACGTTCATTTATTTATTAATCGTTTCTTAAAACCAATTTCATATCAGATTAACTAGCTGCGAAAAACTGATCGCGAATAGTACGGAAACTTCGAAATCGCTCTGTCGAACCTGACGCGCTTAATGCTCACTCGCTAGTAGCTTACCGCGCGCACCGCGCAGTCCTACCAGTGAGAAGTGAATTCTACTACAGAGTACAGAAAACCAAGTCAGCTGGCAGCGGCGTTGCCCGAAACATTGTCGTAGCCGCTAAGGGATATGCCAGACTATTATGCCATTGTCGTATCTGCTAGAGGTTTCTCATTTAGAGGCAAAAACAGAATATTTTAGAATATTTAGATACAGCGGAGATTATATTGCAGACCGCAAAATATTACCTGAACGAGGATTCGTTCTTCGAAAAATTGACGACTACTACTTCGGTCATTGAAAATTGTATTTTTTGATATTTTTATGCAATTATTTGTAGTAAAATAATTTCTGGTCTAAGAAATATTACTATTGTTGTATTGTACTGTATTCGAAAGTTTGAATAAAGGTAATCTTTATGTAAAATACGTCCGCAAAGAAGCTTGATATTTTAAAGTTATAGGTAGTATAGGTATAGGTGAACAGAATAAATTTGTATTATTCTGACTAACAACGTAAATAAAATTACCAAAGAATTACTATAATGTTTAATGTTTGTTTCAACTGTTCTCTTTAAAACAAGTCTTGAAATACATACTATTACATACTAGGTTCATCTTTTAAAGTTCGTACATTGAAACTTGACTCTCCAAAGTCCAATTACACTTTCGATCTAGACGAGATCGCGGCGTTAACATACATATTGTGCAATAAGCTATATAATAAAGTACCGGGTGATCCCGTTTTAAAACTGGCAACGATATACTATACCTTGATCAAGACCTTCCTCTGATATATTATACCAGCTTTATTTCGTTTATTCGCGAAAACACCGCATGAAGAAAAAGAAAGGAAAAACATTAAAGGAAAATTGTTCGCACTTTTTGCCAAAGAATTTATCACTTGTTTTGTTTTGTTTTTTTTTTCACGAAAGATTGTGTTTCAACTTTCAACCATACCAGTGATAATTCGCGTGCACAGATATTTTATTTGAAATAATTAACTTTCGCTCAAATTTTATCGTATTATCGGGGATGAACCCGCGGCGCGTTCTTGCATAGCGTAATATATCGAGTCTGCGATACCACTTTATAACTTGTTTCCGTTTCTCGTTAGTGAATATGTACATAATATATATCATACATCAATGTATTGGATTTCGTTTCACCATAGGCAAGCAAGCAGCAAATATACGAACGTCAACTAAATATACATATGTTTAAAAATCGATCTAGAAGTGTTTTCAATTTTCTTCCGGTTGCCCCGTATACCAATGTGCCTCTTATTTCTTTGCACGTAACAAAACTAGCCATGCCGCGATTTTGGTCGTTCACGTTTTCGAGTTTAAATAACACGTGAAATGAAAAATTTGAGAATTATAGTGTAATCAGCAGAGCGTGAAATATACGTAAACATGTTTTATGTATAAAACCGCCTGATCATGACGCTGCGATAGTGCCGGTAGCAATGTTTGTCCAAATAAGATTAGGCGGAGTAAAAAGTTACGTCCAAACAAGAGACTTATTAATGGCAGCCAAGTGGCAGTCGCGGTCGTACGTCGTAGTGTAGAATGAGAATCTAGGGCAGAGGAAGGAACAGAACCGTCATTCGATGCATTCTGTGGCAAACAACCGCGTGTGTGTATATATTTATATATATATTTATCCACACACGCACCCCAAAGTATCGTGATAAACATGAAAATAGCTTTGA
Organism: Tenthredo livida; assembly: GCA_963992785.1. Classification (NCBI taxonomy): domain Eukaryota; kingdom Metazoa; phylum Arthropoda; class Insecta; order Hymenoptera; family Tenthredinidae; genus Tenthredo; species Tenthredo livida. The sequence goes on from OZ023068.1 coordinate 22,323,725, forward strand.
TATACTATCGAGGTGATGCCACGAATAAAAATATTTTTGAGTACGAATTTTTCTCACGCTAATCATTCTGGTTTGAACAAACGAAGAACGGATGATCAAAACATGTAAGAAAAATTCAAATTTGAAACAAATTTTATTGTGCTTCTTCTTTCTTTTTTGCATTTTGATTTCTCTCATATGTTTTGATCGTCCGTTCTTCATTTATCCGAATCGAAACGATTCACGGAAGCAAAATTCGCTCGCATGATTTTTCAATTCGATTTAAAACATGCACCGGAAGTCCTCTTTTGCGCACCGTCTATACAGGCACTGAAAGCAGACTTTCGCGCAACCGTGTGCGAGAAAAATTTCGCACACCGCTAACAGTGCTTCGGCTCGCCTTCGGGCTCGTTCGGGCCTTCACAAGTCGTGCGCGGATTGTTACTTTGCGCTCTTGTATCGAAAAACACTATTGCAGTCAGACGATTAATAGATCGCGAAAAGAAAATCAGAGTGTAGTTTATAAAGACCTGCAAAGGTGATGAGATAGTTACGCGAAATGGCCACATCCTTATGTCTTGTGTCTTACATACAACTCTTTTTCGCGTCACAGCTCGCGTGATGTCATTCCCGCCATATTATCTCGCTCGTGAACTCTATTCGAATAATTTTTCAAGGTTACGCTGTTCTTCGGAGTAAATATAATATATAGATATATATTATTCACGATATCGGGTTTAGAATATATCTGCCTTGATCATATTATAATATACAACAACTTATATATACCCCATATACGCAATATATAAGACGGTGAAAGTTACGCTCTGTTCACCAATAGCCTGTCATTTTTTCCCTACAGGAAGTGATTATGGTATTACTGCAGTTCACATCCGTTTTAAAATATTTTTAACTTATCTATGTGAATATGGGAATCGGTAGAAAACATTATCCCGGAATTATTTGAAATCGATTTATCGCTGCTACTGCAATAATTTAGCGATCTGTATCAGAGTCATAGTTTTTATACTTTTTCTATTTAAGTAATAGCTTGTCGCTTTGAAAGAAATGGTTTCGTCCGTCCAGTACGAGTACATAATGTATGTACATGCTGAAGTGTATATATTTGCATACGCTGTTTGCAGTCGAGATCGATGCATTTTCTTCATCGTGACATTGATATTGAACTTGATACTTATGGTCTATATTTATCCTCTACGTTCTGCAGCTTCTACGAGAAAAACAAAATCTATTTAAATACGAAAGTATAGTATACATGTATAATTGTATATATGTGTATATGCATTATGTATATACATAGGTGCCTAACGATCAGCAAGTTATACTCATGGGAACAGGATTACAAAATACTTTCTGCACAGGTGGCCAATGGCCATTGCTAAACCCAGATCCAAAGATTCCGTGACACAACGGTAACAAATCAACCAATTCCACGCTGTTTCTACGTGCTAGAGTCAAATTTAGAATCGCTTACTCAGAGCAGTGATGATCGTACTATATAGGTTCGTTGTTAGGTCGCGTGGTGTTTGATAGCCCGATGATTCATAATACACAATTTGCTCCATTTTTAATAGAAACGTTGATCTACTACGTTTCCTTTTTTTCATCTTCTAGTATTTTCTCTTTTTTAAATCAAATATCTCGCCCGGGGGTCTTCCGAACCCCGCATAAGATTAGAATGTATGCATTAAGATATGAGATCGCGTGGCGGTTCTGATCGCTGTATAAAGAGCATTGACCGCTCGTTTCATTTGTGAAGGTGATTATTCAGTCCAAACAGATTCATATACCACCTTGTTAAATAAAATTCGATACATATAAAAGGCGATTTTCGAGAGCGAATATAAACTCTTGCTAGTGGAAAATTTTTCTCGTCTAACCGCATAATATCCCCAACGAGGACGACGAGAGAATCACAAGGTCATTTCGCGGTTCTAAATTCACCGTAATACACTAATTCGTATTGTATACCTATACGTGTATTCGGCTTTGGCATTATATTCGGGTATTGGATAGAGGGAAAAACAATGTGAGAAATTTGCGTCAAACAGACGCGCCTCCAAGGTAAACCAATCGTTGTGCGAACGTCACGAGGGCCAAACAAAGGATTTCTGTTCCGATCGTTGCGCTGCCTGGTAGAACGCCAGGTGTTACGTAATTCGCGAAATTTTTTGAGACAGGTTTACGTCGTGCTTAGGTTGTACTCTTTTATTACCACAATGCAACGATATTCTTCAAAATATATACGGACGAATTGATTTTGACAAATTTTACCTGTATCATATATACCCATATTATATATTATATATACCTAGTAGCAGTTGTTTACTATAGTTATACTCACGGATTATATCAGAAAGTAAGTATGTATTTCTGGCCGCAGATAATATTTATCGATAGTTGTATACATACCCGTCGCGACTTTGTTATCGATAACGTGTTATTAACGTTGCGCGAACATTAATTTCCACCGCATCTCCAATTTTTTTTTTCTTCCATTGCCAATACACGTAGGTATATGTCGATGAAATATGATTGTAGAAACGGTATACGTATATTATTATTGGCATGCGAAAGGTTTTTATCTTTGCGTTCGACCGAAAATCTTAATTTGCACTTGCGGGGTCAAAGCGAATTGGGTCGGAAATATCATCGGAAACTTATATACGATCGTATTAAACGATGATAACTATAATATGCAATTGGTCGTTGGAGGAGCGTGGATCAATAATACCGAATGTATTAATGAATCTTTGCGGATCTTATTTCAATGCGAGTATCATTTATTTATGATCAAATTATAGGTCTATGTATCTTGAAATTACGGATCCCATGGTACGTGCAAATGTCTATATTAGTATTGTTTCAATCCACAAATATAACTGCAGAACGTTTCATCTGCATGTAATATTAATTATAAGACAGAGATCAATAGCACTGGCTTTAACACGTATTTCTATTTTTACTTTGAGTGTTGCTACTGAAATTCGATTTCAAATTGATGTATGGAGTTCTGCTTTGCATGTATCTCGGCCTCGACAAATCCGCTTGCTAATTTCAATTAATCACTTAACTGTATTTGCGATCGGTTCTGTCTGGAGGGCAATTAGAATTTATAAGAGAAAGAAGAAGCGAATAACCTTTTCATAATTTATCCAAATTGTAGATTCACGTGTGCGTGTGTGTGTGTACGTGCATACGTGCATATAATTATGTTGTATTTTCATTCGTGAATTCTTTTGTATATGATGGTCTTCCTCGTACATTAGTATTCTGCAAAGTTCAATGAAATCAATCCGGAAAATTGACCTGACACGAGTTTTATTTTCGTGTTTTTGAATCACGAACGTATGTATATAGACAGCATAGCTAATTCTCGTGGCTGACAGTGTGAATTCCGGTCTCGTTCAGCTCGCACCATTTTCGGTAAAAAAAAAAAATGGTTTCAGGACCAGAATTGGCGAGGTGAAAAACCGGAAGTTATTATTCTGGGCAATGACGTCGGTCGTAATGTTAAATGAGGCATTCTCTCGCACGAGCTGTGTATTACGTCTACGTGTATTTCCGTACAGTTGCACCAGCGTCATTTGTTAATATTAAAACACGTTTGTATAGAGGTATACTTATCTACATAATTACGCAAAGTAGCACGTTATGTTATACGGAAAACGACGCGCCATACCATATAGGAGTAAAAAACCCCCTCGGCTAATAAAACTTACTAACTTCCATAATTAAACAGGCCCTAACTTATGAAGACGATAAAAATCGCCGAGACGTGATCCTTACAATTTGTTACGTTACACCTTTTACACTTTTCGGGGAATCCCGATCGTCACTATCTCATAGTTCCTCTCCAATGTGGTCCAGCACCAAAATTGTAGGTGCAGGGTACCGATTTCTCTGAAGTGTACGTAAAGGAATTGATGTATCATACAGTGTCGTTGTATAACAGTTATAATCCACGAAAAGATGGGTAGACGGGTCGATTTCAATTATTAATCAATTAATTTATATCCCAAGGGTTGATCGCGCTGCTTGACTATATCTAATATCCCTTGGTCGCGTTTCTCCTCATTTAATTTTTCTCCTTTTTTATCTGGCAATATTTTCCCCTATACGGCGTTTATTACTTATCGATTTCCACTTAATTCAATTGTCCAACCTTTCAGTACTTACGCCCTTGCACAGCTTTTCCTCCACTATAGGTATAGGTACCTACGTATATTTTCATTCCAACGGAAGTTCTCTGACAACATGCAGAATGCAGGTGTACATGCTTTGTGCTGAACCTCGGGCAGGTGATGGTATAGGTATAAGTATAGGATTGAAGCGAAATTCTGAACACACGGGGTCATCTATATGGCACGCAAAGTTGGATCTCCACTTTTCTCACATGACAGAAAATATAAATCATAACTACCGCACATCGTAAACACGTTAATAATACAACAGTATAACGCGAAAAGCTGCGTGATCGTATAATCGCTTTGACATATAGCTTATCGCGTACATATAAGTATATAGATACCTATGTGTCTCTAGTTTTACTCACGTTTATCTCTATAAGTAAAGGCATACATAAGTTATGGGCCAGGATATGTACCTATGCCACGAATAGATATACATACACTCGTTATTTTATGTAGGTATGGAAATAACGATATACTTAGTTCAAATATTTAGCTATTCTAGTTTTTCCTATCAAAAAAAATATTGAAACAGTCTATAAAATTTCTTCATCTCGATTTCTCATTTCAGATTAAAAAATAGATCTTACGGTTGGAATTTTATATTTTTATTATTTTTTCTTGCTACAACTTTATACCTAGTTCGAAATTTCGAAACTGGAATAAAAAAGATTTTCTTCAAGTTTTAGGTGCTCCCAAATGCGAATACGTTTTCAGATTTTTTTATTGACTATGTGACTTTCAAGATATCGCGTATGGTCCAACTTTTTCGGAACCGTAGATTCATCTTTGTCAACTTTACCCTATGTAATGGAATAAAACTTGTTCTTAACTTCGGCGACTGACTAGACTTTCTACAATTAAAAACTTTGATTAAGCAACGGTTTATTTCAAGTAGCGAAATGCTACGAGTCTGTGGCCTGACTACATTATGCCTTGTGCACTTAGTATACGTGCGAAGGCCGCTGTTGTACCAATCTACCGCGGCGATATGTATAATTTCCAGGTATCATTTTAGGACAGAGTGATTCATATGCGGTAGATTCATCATCCGTAAAATAGAGATTGAACAATGATGAATACAAATATCCGGAAGTGGTGAAAAACGGTTTTATCGATTACCATAAAATTTGAAAGATATGATAATTATGATTCTCAAACTCGCTAAACGATTTTCAAAATTGATGTATCTATTCTTCTTTGACTTTCGATTACATTTGGTACACGGATTTCTCTGATCATTCTACAATATGTTTCTAATTTATTCACAACCTTTCGTATATTAACGCAATTCAAAATGTCATTTTTTAATTTTCCCATTCGAACTTATTTCATACTCACTCAATTTCCGGCTCATCGCCAGAGCTGTACCAATCTTCAACATATACCTATCTGGCAATCTATAGACACAAATCAGCATCGATATGAAAATTGCGTTATTTTTACTCTAATTATCAAATTCTATCTTTGATTTTGAATACCTTGGCGTTGTCCCACAGCGATACAGCGATCTAATTTTTAGGGAATCGCGTTATCTCATTAAAATCACTTCGATTTTCCGGTCGAGGTACTGGACGGTGTTATAATAATTGAATAATTAAAAAAATTGATTAAGTTAGGTCTACACGTGTTTCTTCGTATGAAATGCTAGTTCATATTTCAAGTCTTTTTTCCTTGTCCAATCTAGGGCCTAAATAGTAAATAAGTATAGTTTTATGAACTGTAATTGATGTTTGCTTATATAGCTGAACCGTTTCTTATACTGGCTTCATCTCAGCTCTTTCACTGCTATTCTGTCTCTTCGGAATGTTTTGTAGCAGCGATTTGTAACCCTTCAAAGTTCAGTATAGTACTAACTATTGTCTATTGCAATTGACGTGCAATATCGTGTGCTCGTCAAACCGAACTAATATAACGGAACCTTCGTTTCCTTCGCCTTAATGCTAAAATATACTTGACATATACCTCATATGGTTTACCAACGTTCTACAGAAAAGTGTTCTTGACCCGAGGCGATAATTGATTTGCGGCTATAATGTGAAAATGAGTCCGAAATGGAAGAAGACGAAAAAAAAATGCACAGATTTCAGTCGCTTTTAATACAGTTATGAGAGCTTCAACGCTTTTCTGGACTTTACATCATAAGATTTTGTTCTGCACTATCTGAAGTACAAAATCACGAAAAAAAAATTGACAAATTTTTAGGATATGAGTAGATCGGAGTTACCGATTTCAGGATATGTAAATATGTTTACATCATGCTTTTATCTCATTGCTAGCAATTTCCGAAATTATATTCCAGAATATGCTATTTCATCGATAATTTGTTCATGTTTATGTGAAAAGAAAAAAAATTAATCAATAAAGTTGGGTATAGCCGTACTGTAGATAATTTTCATTAAAAATAGGTGGCAATGAATTTATTCAGCAACGGTGATACTGATAAAGAAAATTGCGTTAAGGTATCATACGTATGTATGTAAATACATATAGGTACTACTTGATTCATATACCTACCCATATATTGACGTGTACAAATATTTGATAACCGTGAGTAAATTCAGTGAATTTGTTCAGTTGGTTTGAATTTCGATTCGTCAAGTCGGAATCGATAACGTTATCGCAAACGGTTTTATGGATTGAAAAATGGTAACCTTTCAGGAACGTCGCGTCACATCGATTGACATAACATGTCTGAAAAATATATACACATGTATGTATATGTTTTTTTTTTTTTCAACGAAAGATACGTAAAAACATCGTCGAATATATTATTACCACAACGATTAAAGATTACTCAATTAATATTCAATTATTTTCTTACTTTTAAACGTAATTTTTATTTAGGCTATGTACAACACATACGTACATTACGTAACTCTTGCTTAAAGTTAATTATGCTCGTCTTAAACGCGTATATCCACCCAATTTTTGTTTTTTTTTTTTGTTTTTTTTTTCATTACTTTTTTTTTCACTTTTTTTTTAACCTTTTCTTCTGATATGTTACAAATTTTTTTTTAGGAACATTTCGCGTGGAATTTCGCGAGGTAGAATACGCGCGAATTTACGCGAATTTACGTATGAATATTTTATACATATATATTCTTTTCTTTTCTTTTTTTTTTCTTCGACGATTCGTGACCGTAATCGTCGTCTAGGATAATAGCAAATTGTCGCTGTTTAAAAACCGTAACATATTTTCGCGCGATTCTAAAGTCGATTTATATTGATTAGACAGATATCGAAAAATGACACCGATATAGACAGATTTTATAAGTGGACAGACTCGGAGAATTCAGAATTTCGAACGCAATTGCAATGCCAAATTTGTCTCGCCGCATAATATGTAACGAAAGCACAGAAATTAACAGTAATTCACTCGCCTAATTATAGGTAGGTATTTAGGTATGCTTACATTTTTAAAAGGACATTGAAAAATGTTATTACACTATAATCTGTGATTACACTATTATATTCTATACTTTATGTACAGTTTAAAAGAAATTGATTGCGAATCGTTGTTAAGAAACTAACTAAAACTCGTAAGAACATCTCTCGATATCTTCGAAAACTGAATGTCAAATTTTTATAAAACAACGTGCGTCATTCATTCTATTATCACTCTCTTTCTCTATCACTCGCTCTCCCTCTCTCACATTTCTCAAATTCAATTACATTATAATTTACCTTAAGCGTTCCGTACAGTTTGGAAACCCTATAAAACTTGTCTTAAAATTTTCGTAAAATCATCGATAATTTATTTGTCAAATGATACACCGAAAGAATCGATATAATCGTCATAGAAATTTTTCGATATTAAAAGTTCTACATGTATTAGGTATATACGTGTGAGCAGCTGCACGACCAACTGCAGGCTGCACTATATGCAGTATATTCTATTGTTGGTTTCGCGGTCTTTGTACAGAATCTTTAAACTTGTAGACAAGTTGTGCGGGTATATTTGTACGGAACACAACGTACGACTGCAGTTCGTTAAAACTTAATGTTAATTAATTATTTACGTGAAACATATTACGTATCTTAATATTTTGTATACTTTCTTGGACATGTAGACACGCGTCTACGTCTATACTCTTACGTTGTATATATAATAAACAATTATCATTCGGATAATAATGAAGAAAATATAATGGCTAATTTAAATATACATAAACATAAATATATTTCAATAAATAATTAATATACCGACTAGATTTCGACTAGTAAATAAATAATAAAAACCACCAAAAATCAATCCTTGTATTATGACCTTACCGCAGATCCTTGATTCATCGAGTCCTCAACAAGTGGCATATCCGATCGAATATATTGCACATCGCGTTTACATAGAACTGTATAGCATTATTAAACAAAGTTAAATGGGTACAGATGAAGATGTTCACAATAGATTACCGACGTCGTTGATCATTGCTGGTAATTAGCCAGTTATCGCCATGTGCGTATATACAGCAGAGCTATTACTGAATGACAATTTTGCTCAGGCGAAACTGACTGTTTTATAGGCGGTCAAAAATAATCATTATTTTTAATTGGTCAAAATAAAAGATAATAAATTTAAAGTTTGAAATGTTCCTTCAACATCTAGAATTATGTTTGATATTGCAGCATTGGTGCCGCGAGATTTGGATGATGAGCTGTATTCATTCTGAGCGCTGAAATACTTTTGTTGTACCATTCGTCTTCCGCTGACATACCTGAAACAATGAGATCAGAAAAAAAAAAGAATAAAAGAAGAAAAATCTCAATTATATTCGGGAAAATTTGACACGATGAATTATTATTATTATTACCTACTCGTTTAATTATATTTTTATACATTAATTAGCTATTTTCTTGACTTATTAAAGTAAACTAAAATTTCTTAATCAGAATGAATAAGTTTCGTAACTATTTTGTGCGGAATGTCATTAAAGTTCGTATTCGTTCATCAACTTCTTAATATCTGGGCGATGAGGGCGAGTTGAAATAAAATGAATAAAAGGGTGAAAAAATGAGTAAGAACTGAGTGCATCAGGTTCGATAAAACAATCGACGATCGCATTAAACCGTTAAATCGTAATAAGAAATTTATAACGTCGTAAGACGGAGGAAGGTATAGAACTGGTAGCCAATTCGCGAATAGTCTTGATTCGATTTAAAAGCGATATTCCATCCCGCTGCGGAAATGATGTAAGACGGTGCTCGAGCGGAAATGGAACGTCTTCGAGCGAACACGGCCGTCTCGACGACGTTCACGGGCCGCGCCATTTCCGGTCCCGTTTTTATGAAATCATTCGATAATAGTGGGTCAACTCCAACTTTCCCGGAAAATGGTCTACGTAGAGATTCTATAGATTCTTTTCCCAATGCGCGTTATCCCGAAAATCGAACGACGAAGAATCCCGGAGAAATATAACTACGTCACGTAACATACAAGAGAGAAAAAAAAAAAAAAAAAAAAAAAACAGCCACAAATTTATTGCAACAACAAATACCTACCCGTCAACCAGCTTCTTCATTCAAATATTTTGAAAACGGTAAATTGCCGCGTAAATATATAACATATATATTAGGAGGCGATATCATGTGGTTAGCTCTACCACTTACGCAATTTTTTGGTTTTCAATTTTCAATATATCCGAGATCAAGGTTTTGCTTAAACCACGAAACGAACTTAGCGAAGAGCATCATGGTGCAGAAAAAAATGGGTGAAAAAAACGATGTGCTGTTTTGAGTCCGTAAAAGCCTGCACTCAACTCTATAGTTCCGAGCAAAGGAGCAATTAAACTCTGAGAGTGTCGTAAAAACAGCCTCGCTTCGTATATTGGTTCTGTAGCAAATCTCCCGGGATACTTTCGCGGTTCTTAAACGGCTTACTAGTTTGCGGTTTCTAGTTTGAACCTGACGTGCAGGTGCAGGGAACTATCCAGTTTTAACAAGAGGTCAACCGCAAATTTGGCGCAATTTTTCTTCTTTGTCAAACAGCGTTTCAATCCTCGGTCTTTGATGAATCGTACATTGTTCAATGACCTAATGCCTGACGTATGTATAAGGATTCCATAAATAATCATGCGTCGCGTGTCGCTGTTCAAGTCCGTCCGATTCAAGGTGTAACTTATTTTCGGATAAATTTGCATAACGAAAATCATACATTTCTCTTTTGTCTCGATTTGTATCGATTATGCGAAACGCACGAGACGACATCGGCAGCATAAATACTAATTGGCAATAAAATTTCTGGATAATAAATCCTTCCGATGTTATTGTCGTCCTGTGTGACCTATCGACTGACTGTAGTATACTGCAAATAAGAGATGTAAGAGGGTGTGTGTTGGAATTGCGAGAGAACAAGACGAGCACGAAAGCAGCTGCATATTTCATTTTACGATCCTCCATGCTCGTCAAACCTCCGTTACACCAAAGACGCAAAGACCTCTTCCAGGAACTATGTACGTTTCCGAATGTAATACGACGCCAGAAATATACCGAACAAAAATTTTCCTATGGATCTTTGACCGCGAGTATAATTACTTTTACGCATTGGCGATGGAACGAGCGTAATTTTGGTCATTTTTTACTCACCCATAGCATCCTGTCGCATTCCAGTTACTGCAGACATGTTACTGGCCGAATGGGACATGGAAAAGGGCTGCGTCATGCTCGGATACGACGTGGTACCCATCTGAAATTTGAAAAATTCATCGAAAAATGTGAATTATTTACAGCCTTGTCAATATTTAACCACATCTCTTGGCAGGGCAAGATAGTATAAGGATCTTGTGGCATAGAACGTTTTACGATCGCTTCGAAGCTGGTGTGGTCGGCGTGTATGAGATGCCATCGCGAAACTGGAGAGTAGTATAATATATATGGGACAAGTTGACATGTTTATTACACAACGGTAGATTTTAAGAGCTCCAATTCTTTGAGAATCAGCTATATGTACGGAACATTGTACAGACGCAAGACCTGCACTCGCGTAGTTTCGCAGAAATTTTGCACCGCGATCCATAGATCGGACGCGTAAGTTTTTCCCAAAAGTTTAATATACTATTAGGTATACCGCGCTTTAATTAATGTGAAATTGAGTTAAGATAGTGATATCGCTCGAAGTTATCGCGTGCCAATCTACCGCAAGATTTTCTAGATATCTCCGAGTACCGGATGTCTTTTATAAGATTTTCCATTTTTATCGCGAATGCAGGTTTCTCTAATTTGCGATCCGAGTCAAACATCCTATCAAATATTATTTCACGATAGAAAATTTTTGGAGCAAATTAAAGCTGTGGAAGTTCATTTCTTTTGACAGATCCACATACATACACACATACACGTCATATGATATCTGCACTGTGCACGAAACCGGGCACGGATTCATTTGATACGAGCGAAATTATTGGCTCAATTAAATCGGTAGGCATTTGCTAATTCGTCCGGGCCAACTAATCACTTCAAATCCAATTTAGTCTCATCGACCCGAAATACCGGCACATAGGACAGAACTGGCCATAATTGCGAACACGAAATGGAAGCAACTTTGGTATATATTTGTCTGTCAAAACAATTTTCCTATATATGATTCAAAATTCGTGACGAAAATATTATCATTGAAGTGAGATGAGAGACGCGAGGACACGAACAAAAAGCTTTCAGATTTACAATTTTTGATTAATCGTGGAACAAAAGTAGATCTGCACCCAAATTTCAGTCACCCTACTCAACTATTGAAGAATAAGGACTTGAATGGTTCTTCAATTCCAAAATAACAGACTTGGACAAGATTCTTTAGGATAACTGTCAGCGCGCTATTAATGATCTTTGATTGGCGATAAGACTTACCTGTGGATAACGGTTGATTCCATTTATACCGTTGTGTGGATGAGGATAGGGTTGATAGCCTCTCCCTGCGCCAGGATAAATATTACGCATCATGGCACCTTGGCAGGCAGGAATTGGCGCTAAAGCTTTCTGCAACTGTTTCTCTTGTTTGCGATATTTCGCTCTTCTGTTTTGGAACCACACCTATAATGTTCAATGAATTATGTAAATTGGGTTTATCAGCTGATGAATTGTGAATAAAATCAGACGAGCAACGGTCATCAATTCAAGTTGAACGTCGAATCATATACCCCGGTCGTTATCATGATCTCAATTGACCTCGGTTAATGTTCAGGTCAAAGTTACACGCGGTCAGACAATCGAACGATCGTATGATAATAAGGATCAAGACTAAGAAAAAATGTTATATAAGATTGAGACGATGAGAATTCTCGATCTGAATAAATTACGTCAGTCCTAATTAACCATTTATTTAGGACATATGGGTGTATAAGTTTCATTTGAAGCCAATCGAACCAATATTTCGGAGCACCTTCAGGATTACGTTTATGGTTTTTCCCTTGTTGCATGATTTCCGGCGAATTTTAATAACGAACGAATGCTTATGTTTGGGTATTATATACAAAGCATCGAAAAGTTTGACAAGGGGTAGTTTTTACTATCGAGACCGCGTTTGAAAGTCTTTGTTAAAATTCTTTGGATGAAATTGACTGAATAAATTTTTCGTTGAAAGGCCACATATTCCGAGGCATCTATTTGAAGAATTTAATGAATGTATGCCCTATGGATAAAATAGCAGGCATGGGGTAAATCAACGAAGAGCTTTATCTTCGGCCTGTGAAACAATGATCGCGGCTTTCGCCATTTTGCATTTAGCAATTTCCATTGTATCGCGTAATTAACAAGCCCATATTCGGGGTTAGCCCATCCCAAAGGATCTTCCATCCGCACGTCGCCCTCGCCCTCGCCCCCGCCTCTGTCGACGTCGGAGCAACGCTAGCGTCGGTTCATTCGCCGGCACCACCACCATCCCCTCGAAAGAGAAAGGCCTGCGGCTTTTGCGGGGGTGGCCCACGCGGGCGTCCGTGACGTCATTTGTGCGCCGTGATTCGCCCTTTACGCGGGCATGACGTCACAGGGAGGATTCTCATTGGCTAGCGCGTTTTATCGACATTTCCACAGCTACAAGAGAGAAACATGGCGACCTCCCCCGCATCCTTCGTAGCTATCGTTTGCAGATCCTCCGAAAAATGCAATCTCCCATATATATATACACCACCTACACCGCGCGTTCATGAATCTATAAGCTCGCAGGGGTGGATTTCGTCAGGTCCTGGAATTGGGCAACGCATACCTACTTCCAGCTTTTTGCAATTTTGCGACAAAATTTAATGACCCAAGGCTCTTAGGGATCGAGGATTAGCTTCTATATTCTTAGTATGTGGAAAGACGTGCATGTCCAAAAATTCAGGGGTTGAAGTGAATATCGAAAGACCGAAACGCGAATGGTTAAGATAAGAGAAAAACGTGTAAGCCAGCGAGATAGGTGGAAAGATGTATGTATCGGTATACCTATATAGTATACATGGGTATATAAGGATATTACATCTCCACCCTCTCTAACTCGAACGTCTTCAACTTCGCCTCCACCTCCTCCAGCGTTCGTCTCGCAAGCATCCCACTTCTCTTTTATTTGTGCTCGTAGGTGCTTTTTGAGAACATGCCTTCTTCCCCTCGCGTCCCTTAAGGCGCTCCCAAGACTAGAAAGCTAAGAGTTCCTAATTCAATAACCATGCTCTCTCCTCCGTCTCCACTACCCCGTCAATCCAACCATCTTTACTCTCCCTTGAATTCTCTCTCGCTCTCTTACTTGACTCGCGAAACTTCGCGAGGGTCGTACATCCGCAAATGTCTGTCACTTTGATGACGCCGGGACTTGGAGGGGTTCGTTGCAAAAAGACCTACAGCTCTTGCCTTGGTATATTGTTAAACCGATTGTAAATATATATGTACCTATATGTTATGTGTATGAATAAAGTAGGTCCATATAGCTGTATACATTACACAAAACAAAATTTCTTCTCATTTCTATCCGAGGATCTAAATCTTCAGATGTAATTGATTTGAAGTAACTGAACAAGCGTTGAATGGTACAACATCGCTTACGGATGTATTTAGTGTCAAACAGTGCGATTATATCGAATCTGGAAAGAAATTTACGATAAAATTGATATTTTTATATGATACCATATCTGCTCTATGTAGGCCTTGTATACTTTGAACTGTTGATGTATTGTTGAAATCGTAAGACGATTTTCCGCTACTTGAGTCACTGATACAATCTTCATTCGAGTTAATCAGTAGGTAGTAGGTATAAGGTTTGATTATAAGTTTTTCAGAGCTTATCAACGAAACATCGATGTATTTTGTGTGTTAACACTGTATAGCTAGGCCAATGGAAACCTGATTAAATTCTGGTACAAAATGTTCGCGAGCGCGTGCGCGAATTTGTGTAAATTGACCAACGTGAAATTGACCCCCTGTGAGATGATGGGATGATAATGGGAAAATAACAGTGCTGCAGTAGAGCCGGAAGTAATATCTGGCTTCCGTCGATTATTCATTAATACTGCAGCGATTATCGGTGATATGATTCTATTATTTTTTCATTCAAGAACAGGAAGAGTTGAAATAAACTCGAATAAAAGCTCGTTGTACGTATAACTCTAGGATTAAACCAGCCATTCTTTCCATTCGACACTATCGAGCTTTCATTACAATTATGACATCGCTATTTGATGAGCAGGTTTCAGGTGTCGGATAATAAGATTTATCGAACGGTGATTCAGTCGATTACAATTCACTCCTTTTCCACAGATTTTTATCCTCCACCACGTTTCTCTGCGGCTACAGACCGCATTGTTTGACGTATCGATAATTTCCTGATCGCGAATTCCATTACGAAAAGAAAAAAAAAACGAGAAGACAATTCTTCCTAGCATAAGAGACGGGCGATAATTCGGCGATATTTCAACCTCCAATTTTAATTTAAAGAATTCTTCATTCCGCTGCAGCTGCTTCGATGGAAATGAAAAATTTCCAAAATTACCGCCGCTGCAGGAAATGTCCTGATAATCAAGTTGTCTAATTAAATGTGTCTACGTCTACGCCGCGTCGTATTTAATTGATTAGTACCACCGCGCGAAAATAGCGTTTTGCGGAATATCAGCTTCCGAGGAAAGTGGAGTATATCTGCATGCTACATAGGCACATGTACCTATAATTGTTGTTATAGGATACGAGGATGTATACGACGAAAATGGATTAAATAAGGGAAAAATTTGTCCATTCCCGAGAAGTACCGAGGGTCGCTTGTCCCGGATTAATATCAGGCGGGGCCTATTCCTTACTCGGAAAAGTCCTGGCGCCCGCGCCCGTGCCAACAGAAATAGGAGAAGCTCGTAAGCTTGAGATGGTTCGGATCTAGCTAGGGCGAAGGAAAATCTAATTTAAAATGGCGGCTCAGATATAATGGCAGCCCCCGGTGCTATGTCGTTCCCGCATCTTCGTCGTACACCGTATCCCATCCCTTTCCACAACTCGTCTCAACTTTGCCCGCACCCGCACCCGCACCCGCACACGCACACGCACACATCTGTTTTCTCATCTTCAGCTCATCCATGTATACCAGGATTTTTATCCCACGACAAAAAAGAACGCCCAAGTTTTTTTTTCTCATTTTTACATATGGATATATACATACATTCATTACACATGGTATCTGTGCGATGTATTTTATTGGTATAAATAAAAATGGGTGTATACGAACTTTGAGGAATTTTTTTTATTTTTTATCATTTTTTATTATGTTGAAATTTTGATCATAGCCCAAAGTCTTCTGGCTTTGTAAATAATAAATTGTTTCAAAAATGTCGATTTCAGAAGGCAGGGAGTATAAACCTTGCCTCTTGTTCTTCGGTGCCGAATAAGGTATAAGGGTACGGTATAGGCACTGGCTCGCCGGCATAAGCTTTGTGCATAGTTTATATGTTATGCCGAGAGACTAAAAGCAAACCGCGTTTTACTTGGCATCGGAGTTTAACAGGGTTAAGCCATAGCGGTTGCTGGGCTTTTAACGCAAACAACGCCCTGAATTATATATCAAACGACTGAAACGCAGGCGGGATTGCCGCCTGGTTAATACCTACCACTCAGCAGAGCGTAGGTACCTACCTATAGCTCGACGGTACCGCGCAATGCAAAGGGAAACTGAAACCCGAGGTTATCATGCAAGAGGAGAAATTTTAATCTAAGCGGCAAATGAGAAGTTAAAAAACTCAAAAAAATCAAAATAAAAAAAAAAAAAAACAACCAAATCAAGAACTTTTATACGTAGAACAAATTACGGTATTCCACTGGGTATTCACGTTTAGTCATAGGCATGACTTCTCTGATAAAAAGGCAAACGTTTTAGTCCTAATTTTCTTATTTTTGAATTTTTTTTTTTCACGTGGGTACCTATACAGACCGCCAGGCATTTTACTTATTCAGTTTCATCCTTGTATACGAATGGCCGGAATGAAAGAATAGAAGAATAAAAAATTGAAAAATTTCAAGCGGATTTTTTCACGTTCTCATTTCTGTCTCTCCCTGCCGCGCTGCAGGATGCGTTCAACGTTCACTTTTCGTTGTTCGCAGTCTGCCATTGAACGAGTCGGGTATATACGGGGGGGCGGAGGGGGGCACGGGTATCTTGGACCGACAGTTGCTTCGTAATCAAATTTTCCGACCCCAAAGCGTCTTTGATTCAATTACGTATGAGTCACGAGCAAAAAGACGTGCAACGTGCGCTACCCACGTGAGTTTTTCTCGATGCTCTTAACGAGGGGTGACAGTTCTCTACAGAAATTCTATCAAACGTTCAAAAGTGAGACGCATTCTTTATATACTATATCCCAAAAGTATCCGCAATCAACTATCGTACAAGATCGTCAAGATTCGCGTTCAAATTGAAAGAGAAGAAAAAGTAAAAAGTAAAGAGAAAAGAAGAGAAGAAAACAGAATCGAAATCACTATTTTTTTCTCTCGTAATCAAGAACGGCTAAGTCGATGCTAATTACGTGTCTGAGGATTAACATACGCATTTACTATATAGTCAGAATCGAGTATAATATGTTTCGTCGGGTTGGAACGCCATGACAACCGAAACATACGTGGATGGTCCAGCGTCAACGTCCAAGTTCGTTAGGGCTGATCCGCTTAGCACGTTCGCGTTGACACGTTTCGGCACTCCATTCCGGGGGCTTTGTTCGTCTTTGTTTGTTTAGCAAACAGTGTAAAATGATTAAAACAAAACGAAAAACAAAAACAAAAAAAAAGCCAACAAAAAAAAAATCCTAATTGAAAAAAGGAAAAAAGAAAAAGCCAAGCAAAGCGAAAAGATGAGGGTTACGAAGAATTTGAACAAGCTCAAAACCGTGATGGCAAATTGATCTTGAATTATTTATTGTCGCTTGGCGATAAATCTGAATAAATTGTAGATTTATCGTCACTTTAATCGATATTTAAATTGCTATTACCTATAGCGCAGAAATAATAGGTGTTTGGGAACATATTCGAGATACGAAATTTGTGGAATGTCACGCACTTAGCAAACGATCTTCGCCGCCTTGCGTACGCAACTATTTAATTTGATTGCCGATGTTCCACGGCTGTGCAAGAGCAGCCGTCTGTTATATCTTGACGTTCGACGATCGTCTTCTGCGATAGCATCCATCTTGAATTAATTACCATAACAGAAAGGGAAACTCACCTGGATTCTAGCCTCGTTAAGTTTGGTGCTTCGCGCCAGCTCCTCTCTGCAGTATATGTCCGGGTAATGGGATTTCGCGAAGGCTGATTCAAGTTCCGCTAGTTGTTCCTTGATAAAAAAAGAATAATAATAATCATACAACCACGTCTAACAAATCTCATTCAAAAATATCATGCTTCATATCAATTTATTGAAATCCCACCGCGTAGACGGCGTGGATCAACCTGCACAAAGATTCTCATTGTTTAAAAGCAGTATTAAGGTTTTCATGCAATTAAGGCGAAGATCATTTCAGTTATTCTAAAAGCGAAAACTCGATCCCTTTTCCTTTCATACATATTCATGTTGATTTCGTGAGATTCTCTCCAATTCGTCGATTCATAAGACGAATTTAGCCAAACTTTGTGAACTCTGATATATATACTGATTCGAATCTCTGTATTTTTGAAAAAATAACTAAATCATGTTTATGAATCTTTAAAATAAGATCTAAATACCTGGGTAAAGGTCGTTCTGTGACGTCGTCGAGCAGGCGTCGGGCAGCTCGCTGTTGTCGGTGTATGTCCGATGTGAGGACTGGACGCACAAGGTTCTGGTTTCAATTTCTTGAAGGCCCCTTCTGCTCCTGAAAAATAACGTATTCCACTCACAGTTAAATGGAATTTACAAGTTACCGTATGATTAAAGAATTCACCGCTAATTATACCTCCGTCGTTTGCGTTCCGAAGTCGAGATCATATGATCGAAAAAATGACGACACGTATTTCTGATTGAAAAAAGCCTTGTTTCAGTTACGGCTCGGAAAATCTGAAACACTGACGAAAAGCGGCTAACATGGAATCGCATTTCCATAAATCTCGTCATCACGTGTGCAATGAATAAGATTAGGGATAAGCTTGTAAAACTTCGGGGAGTTTTCGCAGCTCGAAAAAAATGAACCGTCGAGAGGAGTTTCGTAACTGTTGAGGATAATTAGGCTCGGCGTTAATTGCATAGGATGTATCCCCTAAGGTGTATACCTACTTGCGCTTATATGTGTAAGTATGAAACGCGTTTGATCGTAAGTATAATAACATCGAAGGAATATGGTCGGACCTCTATCGTGATCCCAATAAAATTAGGTACACTAGGTTATTCTTTTTGATGGTGGTCCCGCAGAAATCTGAATATCTACTGCAATCGTTGAGTTTCTGCAGTAGAATATCTCCCAAGCTTTACGAACGGATGGGGTAAGCGCAGCGAGCGAAGTCCCTCGCACTATACTAACTTGGTTATCGTGCTAATGACCTAATGATATTACATGGTAATTCGATGTTCAAGGATGAATACTGTCCACTTTACATAGCTACCTTGCCCAGTTCCCTAGTTACCTACTATTTAAGGAAACTCGGTCAAGTTCAATGCACCGATTCCCCGTAAACAATGTTATTTGCTATAAAATTAAACTCGCTGCACCAACGAGCAAAACTTTACGTGCGCGTGTCCTGAACTCGTGATAATTATATCAAATTTGAGCTTAGCCTGTCAAAAAGAAAAACAAACCTCCCGATAAGTTTATCAACATCGTAACATTTTTTGAGTGCATAGTATTACACGGCTCCTAAGCGCCTGAAAAGCCCTCCGAGTCATTCCCGACGGGACACTCTAAAGTTCCAAAGTGCTTCAAAGCAACTCTCCTGCACGCTCTATGGGTCGTCCGTTTTATCTGGAGTGGCCATCTGCTGATCGGCCAATCTACCGACACCCCTGCAGCGTCGATGTCTCCGCGTTAAATTGGCGACAGTTTTAACGAGTTTTATACAAAAGTACTACATGCGAAAGAGGCAACCGATCGCTTTGTCAATAACTTTACCAACTTTTAGTTCACCGATTCGGTACTATATGAGCTAGAAATTGGCTCGTAGAAATAGCACCGTGATTGACACTCGGAAAACTCGCGATTAGTTGAGCTCCGGATTCAGCTGCGGATTTCCTTTCCCAATTCGCATCTGTCGCGGATTACAATTAGCGCAGATGTATATCTGTGAGATTTTGGTATTGGTCAGCTATTAGTCTGGGTCTATAGAATATGGATTTTGTATTTTTGAGAAGTATCACTTTATAGAGCAGAGTATCATCCGTTGTATCCGTTATTGGAATGTGCATTATTTATATGCGGATGCGTGATGAACCGTCCGATTTTAATTGGGCCATGATTGAGCCCGTGGATAGGTATTCTTACGGTCTGTCGAAGAGCTACAGCCTCCGTCGCCAATTGGCAAATGCGATTTCGGTCCGTTTTCACTCGCCATGGACTGCGAAAGTATGCAAATTCGACTCCGACGGGACCACGAATAATACATGAGCAACCTAAGCACGCGACTGGTTTACATGTACTACCTTTCCATATCTTCTCCTGTATTCCTCACAGCCTCGAGCTTCGAGATCTACTCCGAACGTTAACAAGACCAGAACCTATGTATGCGTGAGGAAAGATGCGGTTCTGCATTCTTTATCTATTTCACCCGTACAAAAATACATAATTTCTAAACGCGATAATCAGAAACAGAAATAGACCAGATTCAGTGTAGGAAATATCGGGACTCGATCTTCTTCCATCGTTTAAGACGATTGCCACAGGCTTTGACGACCTTTGGCTGAATGGAGATAATGAGTGGGCATTACCCTTTCAGTTGTAACCCACCCCCGGAGGTCGGTGTCGTCGGCAACACGTCGGGCGACTACCGTCACCCCTGGCGTTAAGCTCCCTAAGGCCTACCCGTAAGCGCACAATAATAGCCCATAGAACAGGTACCACCATATGTCAACACGTCCGCACCATTGTTGAAACACGAGGACTTGACAGACCCCTAACATATGTAGCCAAGGTTCAACAAGCGGAAAATTCATCCTCTTTGAGAGAATGCGCGTTGCCCACTTTTTGAGACTGTCAATGTCTCCTGTTCTAGTGCGATTTCTGACGACTTGACGGAGTCCCTGTAGTTGGGAGTGACAATTGTCCGACAGTCTTCGGTCTTTGATGGTTTAAATTTGACTCGAAATTGTGTTTTATAAAAATGAGACTACGACTACTCACCAACGGTAGTACTGGCGCCGACACTATTTCGACCTGGTGTCGCTGCCGGTGTCGGTGGACTGGCTTCCAGCCCCTGATGAACTCCGTACAAACCGAAGTCCTGCTCGTTGGAACTGGTACTGCTGCACTTCCGCTTTTCCTGGTTGTGGTTCAGGTGGAAAGAATCGTTCTCGACTAGGCCGACTCCTAGGAGACCGAGGTTCGGCCTTAGCTCGTCCATGAGTTTATTTTGCCCGCAGTTGGCTGCCGAGAAATTTAACTGTCTGCTGAAGATTGCTGGGAATATGTTAAACTGCTGATGATCCAAGCTCAGTGCCGTCGTCGACAACGAACTACCTACGGAGGAGCCTACTGAGCCCACTCCGCCACCGGGGCCGGCACTTCCTGACAAATCGTTAGCCAGGGTGATGCCGGGGTGACCTTTAGGTCTTCTACAGATTAATGGAACTTGAATGCTCGCTTTACGAAGTCATATTTCAACTATGCTCCAGGAAAAAGAAAATGGATAACCGACCAACACCTGGGAAAGCGTCAGACTTTCCTCGTCAAAAGTCCTTGGACTACGTTGTGTCTACTGCACCCAACGAAAAAGCATCAAACAGTTCCGATTAGAACTACACCCAGCCCAAAGATCACCTTAGAAGATGAGTCCGAAGGGACCTCCCAGTCTTTCGAGTAACTTCTGTAACTCTATTCGAACGGCTGACGTTTGTATATTATCATACGTGTCACTGGTTTTAGAGTTCAAAGTTGTTTGCCGTGCCTTGGTCGAAGTGAGATTGACACTTGGTTTAAGTCCTTGCAAGTCACAGTGGTTCACGGGACTAACTTCACAACGTCCTGGTATGAGGTTTTCTCAACTTCGAATTCACCCTCGATCGGAGTCGCGCGAACAATCGGGATCACAGAAACGAAGATCTGAGTAGGTGAAGTTTTATTGCAACTTGAACTCTTGGTGATGAAAACTGGGGCACGAAACGACACCGTTAATGTCCTAGGTGTTGGAAGATTTTCGATATTTCTCGGTGTTTGTCTCCACTCTTCACTCTCCGCTCTTCATTCTTCAGGTGTTGATCGGTTCTTAGTCGCCGCGCACGCGGGCGTATGTTTCAAAGCGGTTGCCGAATTCAGCATAATCGGGTCAAAGTTCTAACACAGAGGTGACCCAGTGCGAGTAAAGCGTGTAGACAGATGCTGTAGATAACAGCAAGTCGCGATTCCACAAGGGCAGTTTTGTGGGCTGGTCGAGAGACAGAGATCGTTGAATCGAGAGCACGGCCTTGATGCGAAATTCAAATCTTATTATTGCGGTTATCCAATTAGCCGGGCCCGTCCTTGAAAATTCAAATATCGAAATAATTGGACAGAATGGCGCGAAGCGCGTATAGGAGCGGGTAACCGTTCGATTCGAGTTCTTGTGGGATTCTGCCCGCGAAATGTCGTTATCCTGCTGACTTAGGGTTGCAGATGTGTGCTGGATACACCCTCCGTCGAGCAGCATCCACATCCGCGATTGGTCCATGACTTGAAGCGTTGCCCGGGTGACAGCCAATCGATATGCACCAACCCCTGGAGCAGCCCCCAGCATCCAATATGGCGGCCGCCCAATGAAAATTCCTCCGGAAAATAGCTAGTGTTTCTTTTCTTTCCCTTTTTCTTTTTTTCTTATTTTGTTTTTTTGTTTTCATTTACTTTTTCTTCCTTTTTATTTCGCGGGGATAGCTTTTTTCAGTATTTGCTTTCTCTCAGTTTCTTTTCCCTTTGCTTTTTTTTTTTTTTTTCTATTTTTTTTTATTTTTACTTATCTGGATTTGATTGTAACGTATACCCTGGGATCTATATACCTACGATCGCCTCAGGGTCTGCGTTCACTTCTTCCTTCGCTCGCGATCCTTTGCTCATGCGATAGGTACTTGCCTGTGGATTATAAACTGCACAAGACTGCGGGGGTCGAGGACTGAGCACCGACCTATAGACGCCGTTTGCAGAAAGAATCCCATCCTGATTGCTCATAGTCCGTAGGGACATGTGCTCTGCAGTACTGCAGGTTCATTCGAAAATTTGTAGGTACGTGTGAAAAGTAGGTGAAGGTTGTAGATTTTTAATCAGCTTATATTATCTTCGAGCGGAAATTTCTCGAAATATTTTATACGAGAATTCCGACTCGTCGTTGGTCACAAAATGTCAGCATTTAGATGAAATGTACAATGAAAGTTAATCGTGGTACGAAGGAAAAAAAAATTAAAAAAACTGTATTCACTAGTGACGAAGTTATTAGTAATGCGGTAGGTACTTAGAGCAGAAAAGAACCTATTCGCCTTTCATTCTTAGCACAAAATAAAACGCCCATCGCGCGTGCTCTCGCAGTGATAAAGCTATAATTTACGGTCCATGAAATTACACGTCTCGTCGACAATGGTAAAACCGGGCCAATTCTAAACCAAAATTGCCCCATTGAGGTTTCATATTGTCCCACTATTTGTCTGATTGCATTGTGTTTCATAAACTTTCCCAGGCCGACTCTCAACTCGCCGAACCTAGTCTGCCGATCGTCACTGTCAAAGAGAAACTTGCGGCCTTAATCAACGTTCAAGATTAACTGAGTATTGAAAAAATGGTCAATTACCTTCGCCTTGTTCACTTCCGAATAGTTATCTTTCATTTGAGAAAAATGTGAAAATGCTCAGACACAACAAGAGTTAATTATTGACATCCTTTCTTCATCCCTCCTCAAAACAGAAGTCGAAGATTTTACGTTGTTTTATTAATGAAAATTATTCTTGTTGCATATAATTGTAAGATAGACAAAAGTTTCGTCGAGGTATGTAAATCGAGAAAGTTATACCGGTCATTCGATGAGTTTTCAGGATACAAAATATATCCTTAACTTCGGTCAGGATAACGCGATTGCATACAAATTTATCGCGAGATTCCTGAGGCAGAATCGTTGCACGAATTATAGAACTGTAGTTTTGAAATTACTGCATGAAAATCTCGATCGAAATACACGTGTTGGATACCATGGATACTATGATAGGCACTCGAAGTTGACGTACAGATTTCCATATCGTAACGCCAAACCGCTATTTGTATATATCCCTATATGCAGGGTGCGCGTTTGATCTCAACCAGGAAGGGTTTCGCCTATAGTTACACAAGCGCGCACACCCAGCCAAATTTAGATATGAACCAGATTAGATCGAAGATATCACCGTTCTCAATCCACCATATGCAGCTTGTGCGTTATACGCGCACTTGGCCAGTCCCTGCGGATGTGGATATTCACAATGTAAATCAATTGATTAGTCACTAGCCGCGACTCGCGGTATAGTTTATATGATTCTCTCGGCATAAACTGGGGCTCAATTTTTCTCTCTCATCTCTTGTACACGGAAGAAGAAGAGAACTTTAGTAAGAGAATTTCTCCTTCCGCGGTTCTCCAATCCCATAAGTAATTGCAATCATTATAAATAGGAAAATTCTTTCGGATGAAACTATACGCAGCCAGTAACAACCCCGCGTACGATGGAGCTAGAAGATTGTCGCCTGGTCCATATGCGCACCCACTATTTCGTCCAACCTCTATAATTTCCGGACTACATTGTGCGGTGAAATCCGCGCGGTCCTTTCGACTGGGCCCGTTTCAGTACGTGTATAGTTTGTCCGCGTCAAGTGTGACAGATTTCGACCACGCCTAACCGATCTGCTGGTCCCCATCGGGTCCGGTTGTTCGCCTTTCCTCCTGTCCTCCTGCTTCATACTATGTAGCCTTGTATCCTCCCGACCCCATCAGCCCTCACCATCGTCGCTGGAAACCTCCCTGTCGTTTCGATTCGACCCGAAACGCGTATGTCTATATCTATGCAAATATACATCGGGCAGCTTTGATGTGCGTTTAGGGTCGCCCTTCGGTAGTGAATAAATTGTCAGTTTAAAAAGTGCCTGTGCCCGACGTCGAGAAGGAGATCAAGGTTACCTGGGAGGAAGCTGAGCGAGCGAAATTATTTCTATCAGCATTTTTTCCTATCACTTTTCATAAATTTCTTGTGTTTTTTTTTCTTTCTTTCATTTATTCTTTTTTCACTTTTTCCACCGAACCAAACGGGAAACAGCAAACAGAATATGATTCAAACAATTTTTACGGCGCAGTAGAGTCAAGCTGACGAGAGACCGTGTGTGTAGTTATATAATGATAGATTGGAGTTAGTTGTTCGTCGGCGTGAAGGCGCGACCGACGCCTAGCCACGTGCGAACAATTCACACTAGCACGCGTCTCTAATCAGACTGTGTCAAAATATTGTGTCTCATTCGAATAGGCCAATTTCGGTTACAATCCAATACAACCCGGTCAAACCGCCTACTTTTTGTAACGGGAACGTTGGGAATAATAAAATGGCTCGGCTAACGGATAGTTTGCTACCTTTTGTGCTACTTAATTGGTTAATCGATAATTTATCTTCCGTATTCAAGGCGCAAAGCTAGTCCTTCCGAACTCAAAGTTTATAATCAAAGCGTTTTTTCGATTGATTGAACGCCCGGCATTCTAGAAACATACTCAGGATTCCTACCGATGTTAATATCTCCGACTCGATTAGTGTTGTGAATTTAATTCTTATCACAAAACATTCGACCTCTTCATGCCGGGTGAATAATGTCTGATTTTTGTGATAACTTTTCATCAGAAACCTTCGTCCTCCCCGTAGTTGGGTAAGGGAAGGTACATTATAAGGGTCGCTAACTCGGGGGCAATTAAAATCGTCTCGATCTCGTCGCCGTGTAATCTTAGATCCTAGGACCAGGGGACTCACTGTATAAGTGAAGATGACGGTCCGACGCAGGGAAGCTGTTCGATGATGGTGATTATCATTATCACTGTAGCTTCAGAATTGTAAGGACAAAGATGGTACATGTATATATATATATGTATTATATTGCTGAGGATGAGGTAGTCAGGTAGCGGTGTTATATACGTGTGTCGTTGGCTTCACGCATCCTGCACGTCGAACGAACTGATCGATTTTTGTTACACCTCCGCCTTCTCTTACCCCTCTTCATCATTCTCATCCTCTATCTACCACCTCGTCCACCTCCGCCTCCAGCATACTCGTACCAACCCCAAAGACACCCTCGTACACCACCTCCACGGTTCCACGGTCCCACCATCCATCCATCGCGCACGGCATCCTCCTTCTCTTGATTCCGCTTTCGTCCTGCTTTCGTTGGTTCGCCCTCCTTTTTCTCATCCCCCATACCATTTTCCTTGCCTTTTCCTGATGCTGGATGCTCCTCTTCCTCCATCTCGTCGACCGACTCGTCCGTTGAATCCCTCTTCGGCTCGCGCAGTACACCATCCGCGTCCCGGCGCTCTCGCGGGTAATCGGATTTGGCGTCGCTACGTTTTTGTTTCAGAGTAGTACGTGACGCTTCCGCCGTGGGCGCCACCGGCCCTCGACTCGCTCTTCGTGAAACTCGGGAAAAAGGGATGAAACGCCGGCGGAGCGAACGAAACGAAAACGAATAGGAAAATAAAAAGAATATAAGCAGAGGAACGTTCTAGCTAGGTATAAGGCGCTATAGAGAAAAGTCTTTCGAAAATAAGAAGAAAATATTTACCACAACTGGGGGAGCTTCACTATAAGACCTTAATCAATCACCATTATACTTTACATCGTGACTTCAATCAGTTTTCAATCATTCAAGATCCAATCATCAGCCAAAATCTTTTTCACCTCGTTTTTCTTTTTTTCTTCTTTTTTTTTTTTCTTTTTATACCAAAATAACAGGAGTTTGGAAACAATGAGCCGCTCTGCACGAATCAATGGGATGCAATGAATGTGCATTTTGGTTCCTCAAGAACCACTATATTAATGACCATTGATTGATCTGTGCCCAACGTGTCGGTCTTGAGAGTCTGATGGAAGCAAATTTCCGTTACTTTTGTTTCCTCTTTCGAAAACTGTTAGAATATAATAACCCAAGAAGACACCCGTTAGACTTTGCGTTTCGACGTCGGTTGCTGGGGCTGACGACGGTCTCCGGGCTTCCATTAAAAAGTTGTTAAACGTCGCCCGACGGCACCCCGCGGCAAATTGGAAACTCCGTCGCAAGTCTTGTTCGCCGCTCGCCGGTCCTCTCCGCGCTATATATTTCTAGTATATATAAATATCTACGTGTACATATCTATATCTATACAATATCCGTACATATATACAGAGCTATACATGAATCTCTATAAGTGTACGTATGCATTATACATACGTATAGGTATATGGATATTGTGGGGACAGAAAGGGGGCGATATGCCGGTAGACGATCTCGTCTGGAAGATAGTGATATCGAATTAATTATTCACTAAAATATTTTGATAAACGCGAGAGTCCTATTTACGCGAGGCAATATCACCTGCACGCGCGCTGTCCGTCGAATGTGATATTTTTCCCTCATACTTGTATAAGAAAAAAAGTTTCTTTCGACGAAAGAGGATATATCTGAAAAAAGTTCGTGCAAACTTTATAGAAAAGTTTTCTCCGAGGGGTGCGGTATGATGAATTATCGTTAAAGGACGTGTGGTCAAGCTCAGTTTTTTTTTGATTTTTCTTCTTACTTTTTCATTTCACCCCGTGTTAAATCTGAAGGGAGGGGGGGTGATATGCTGCGGCATTACAAAAAACCGCAGGAAAAATTTCGAATTCTTTTTGGTGCGTGTACCGCGCTGGGGTCAGCTTTCAGGTTAACAGGGTTAAGAAAATATTTTAAAAATAATTTTGCACTTAGTCGTTGCCGGCCAAGCGATTAAACGGGAGTTTTTAACCACTTTCTACCCACTCTCTTAGATGTATTTTTAAAAAAGTGCTCGGGGAAGCTTCACCGAGCGGACAAGCTTTTAAGGATTTTTTCGCTAAGTCAATTTTGGTCGCTCCGAGGGCATCGCAAATTTACGGATAACTTCCGCACATGGACGGACACTCGTGAGGGAATAGTCCTGCAAAGTCCTGCAAGGTATAGCCTTGGCATATAAGGGTGTGGTTATATCAGCGACTGAATCGTATCGTGCGATCAGGTTTAGAAATCTAATTAGGTACCTATATGTTATTTTATTTTTTTTTCAATCACTATCACATCTAGGCCATCGCTTCCAGACACAACGACACAATTGTCACGATTAAATATATAGATTGAGTTATAGTAGCGTGTAATTAACTAGTCGATGTAGAGTCCGTCTTTCCCAAATATTGCGAATGTCCTAAATACATCTCTAATTCCCTGACGGAATGAAACGCGAAAAATTGGGGAAATAATGAACTGGTTTACTTCTAGAACTTGACAGATATCAAATCATAGTGTCGAATGATCATGCTAATCCGGAAAGATAAAATCAATTATTACTGATCTTAAAGTGTCTGTGATCTGATCTGATCGGGTAATTAAACAGCTCTGAATTCTATCGCGGGAACTGCTATTGATAAAAATCAATTAAGAAATTAGTAGAGCGGATAAGAGAGTAGCCGTGGAAAAGTTGGAAAGAGTTCGTAGTGGGATTAGCCAAGTTTAAAGACAGTTGGCCAAGTTCCTTTAGAAATTGTTACGTGGATCAGAAATTTTAATTATATAATATGATCAGAATTTATACCTGTGACTAGATTCATTTTTCAATTACGTGTCAAGTGTATTCCTGGAATTGTATGTTATTCTAATCAACTGATTGACAAGATCTTCAGAAAGAGTAAATTGATTGGAAAACAAACAAAAAAATTAAAAATTGCTCAGTCTAATTCGATGATCACCAAATCAAGGAAACATGACTAATTCTGTTGTGTCGCTTTATAAACGCAAAGATGCACCCTAATGCATAATTACGCAAATTTAATGAATTGCATCCGGGCGGTATCCGCGTGGTAAAAATAAAAAACTGTGAAAATGTGAAAATCCCTAGGCTACTCAAGCGTGTAGTAAATGCAATTGGCAAAATGGCGGCGGTATGTATTTTCAAATCGTTATACATCGATAACTCGGATACGGGATAGGATGCGGTTGCAGAGGAAACTGGATGAGCGAGGGGATGATAGTGGGTGGTATAGGAGGCGGCATGTTTAACCATGTGGAAGCTATGAATATATTATTTGACGGGCAGTTTCAATACAAGTCGATCTGATGACGTTACAAGCGTTACTGGCCACGCTTGGCGCATCGCTTTGGGCAATTTTCATGCGTCAAACTGGGATCTGCGGTAGTATACCGACTGTCTATCGATAAAAACCTGAATTTCTATCACTCAGAAATCTGTATGCGCTATTCATACGCGCAGCAAAAAAATCGGCAGAAAGCGTGCAATCGTTTCGGTAGAATTTAATGCTTGGATTTAACGCGTATGCGAATGAGGTTCTCGATGAAGGAAAAGTCCTTTCGCCATTATTCTCGCCTTTTAATTCATTGCAAAAAAAATATCTGACCTGTACGTTTGACAGCGGCAATTTTTGGCGCATCAGTTAACCGGAAGAAGCCAATTTACTTCGACGAGAGAAAAATTTCAAACCCGAACTGAAGACAATGCAATCAATGACGCGAAGCTACCGCGGTGCTGATCGCGTTTTCTGCTCGCTGGTTCGGACTGGACGCCAGGACGATAGCTGCAGGACAACCGGGAGGACCGCATGTAGAGATTTTAATGTACTTCGGACCGCCCACGACTATGTGAAAATTCAAATTTCTTTTTATTTTTTCATCGATATATAGTCTATACACATTATGCCTTCCCCTTTCTATTCTCTATTGCACACCCACGTGTGAGCACGTACGAACTCGATTTGTTGACTCGCATTGTTTAGTTCCGAGCAAAAGATTGGATCCGTATAGCGTGCAGGCAATAATCGTGACCACGATACAAATACAAGAACGGAGCAATATGGCCTCCACTATTAGGTAACTTATATGGAAACGATTGAAGAGCTTTTTTCTTCTGTGAAAAACGGCTGATCTAAGAAAACGTTTGTCATATTTTCTCACGTTTCATTAGATTTGATTTTCGAGTAATTCCGAAAGGGCAACAAATGGGTTCCAACTATTTCAGCTTTTCCATTTCTTTTTCTTTTTTGTGTCTTTCTTTTTGTTGCATTTTTTGATGAACATTTTTATCTTGCGTACTTGACTTTATGCAGGGGTTTAACGGGATGCAGGAGAAACTGGATACGGGGACATGGACAAGAGTGTGAGGGAAAAAAAAAATAAAAAATATGAACCCCGTGTTTTGAGATACGTTATTAATGATCCTCCATCGAGATAGATTCGCAGAACCCAGAGAAACATCCTCTCCTGTACATTGTTTGCGGCTTGGAATCAATAAAAGCATAGCTTTAGGCTACGGTCGTTTCCATGGCAACGCGGGACCCATCCGCGGTGACTGCTCAAAAGTTGAGACCCGCCTACCAGAGGATCATCCTCGAATCCTCGAATTTTCAATGAAAAAATTCCGAATTCATGCGCAATCATTAAACAGTCCTATATACTCGGGGCCGGCACGCCTTCGAAGCTATATGTATGTCCGAAGTTAGACAAAAAGGTCTTTGGATCTCGAGGGGCTCTTCAATTTACACAAACTTATCATTTTTCAATTTTCATTTCAAATTTTCACTTTCACAGTCAATTGCAATACACATTTTTTCTCTCTTTTTCTTTCATTCTTTAACAATTCTCTGACTCCTGTACACATAGGCAAAAATTGGTATTACATGAGAAGATTTTTCTTCTACAAAACTTGGACCTGAATTCAGGAACAAAATTTGTTAACGACACCGATTAGCTCGGAGTGAACGTGAAGATCAACAAAAAGTTACTCGTCAATTACCCAAAAATTGTTACGTGACTTCGACGTGAAAATTAATTCATTCATTCACTCTGACCCATGCAACTAGCACGAATCGTGGACTGTCGGGTGAATTAAATCTCTGGAGTTATAGAGAAAGTAATTTTGCCATATAATAAATTGTCCTCGACAAGTGTAAACGATACTTTTAAATAAGTTAAACTTTTGAGCACAGAAAAATTTCCAGTCATACGTAGGTATATCGCTTATTTGTATGCAATTTGCATCCTCGAATTACTACATTTAAACGAAAATACCCTTGGGATATAAGGAAAGCGCAGCGAGTTTGAGACTTTTAATTTGCTATACAGCTAATTGTCGCAATATTCCAATTTCAAATTTACACGATTACTCGAGCAATGAAATTTAATAAATTTTACAAAATAATGAAAAAACTGTCGGACTAACAGTTCGGGAATGTACACTACCACCTTTTTGTTCATTTATTATTATCATTGCAGTTTTTGAGAATGGCATAAAGGTGAAACGTTTCGATCATAAATGGCCAAGTGTTCATCCCACAAACCGACTTCGAAATACATATCTGTGAAGCGCTCATTGAATAACTTAGCTTTTCAGGCAAGTCCTGTTTCTTGCAGTTACGAAATCTGAACTACAGTGTATAAATGACACGCATGATGTGGTTGCTTTGATTCATGAATTCGTGCTGTCGAGTATTCATCAAATTCGCAAACTCTAATTACAGCGATATGAGTAAGAAAATTTGAAATCCAGATATCACCGCAAATTTAGACGTTCAGCAGTTTCAAATGTTCAAATCTCTGGAAATTCCCAATCGTGTGACTTGTACCATTTCAGTTCTGAGAGCTCCGTCGTTAATTTCACCCGGGTAAAAGTTCTAATGGAGTCTGAATTTTGAAAAATGTTTGAGTTCATAAAAAAGGAAGATTTCTAAAGCGAAATTCCTTCCTATTATTGTATGTCATGTCGTGAGCCTGCAGTCTTAGTCCTAAGGATGAGTGCTTCAAGTGAGTAAATGAACAAGTTTGATTCATAAAGCTCATTGTAGAGTGATTAATGCAATCTGCTTAAGTAGCTAAGTGGTTGAAGTCATTCAATTTGTTGATTGAAAAGAACATCAATCAGCACCGAGACTTCAGACGAATTGAAGCGCGTGAATCAGCGGACGTCTAAGACGACCCCTTTCTTTTAGAGCAAGGCACCGTTCTGACTCAGACAGCGAGTAGCTCGTATGTAAATTTATGTGACAATGCGCAGGTCACTGATTCTTCCGTAATTCCATTCAAAGTAGCTCAAATTAAAAAACAAAAAATTTGAATCATAAAAAAATAAAATGCAAGCAGTTTTCTTCCTGAGCTTTCGCATATCGCTCGACGAGGACGTACTCGTCGCCGCAGTTTCGGTGGCTATCGGCGCACGCCTTTATACGCAAACTCCGTTAGAACGTCGATAATCTCTCATCCTCGCGAAAGCTCAGAGCAAAACAGAGAAAATCCGAAGAATCCTCCTCCAGGAGGTTGTCAGTTTGTTTATTTCCCGGAGATTCGATAAAGCCTATTCCGCTTGTACTCGTTCTGATCCGAGGTACGATTGGACCGTCAAAAGTGCGGAGGTGAGTTCATCCCCCTTCAGTTTCCAAGGGTTCCTCAAAAGCTCAGTGGCTGGACGCGTGCTTTCAACATAACCTGCTTTCTCATTCGGGTCCCAGTCCTGCATAGAAAAACAGGGAAGGGTGCAGCAGTATGTCCTTAGCGAGATCCGATGCTCGGATAGTTACGGGTCTGGATAATGTGAATTGAATTAAAAATTCAACGACAATGCCCACGTATACAGAATGGTTTTGAATTTCAAACACTCCTGCACTTGCCATTTGCCTTGCAGTTATTCGACCCTGACCGACTTTGTACTCTTCAGAGAATGATTAAAGAATAACTCGTAGTGTGTATTCGCTATCTACGAATCATTCGAGTAACCAGACGCAGACATCCGTCCATTTATCTTCGCAAAAAATTGGGCGAAATAAATGTTAATGAGTAAGTAAATTCAGGCTCAAAGCACGTGGGCCAGTGAAGTATATTTCGAAAGTACGAAGAGCAGCAGGTCCTGTTCACCGGGTGCCCATGCAGGAGGAGAATGAGTCTCGTAAGGCGACACAGGTTCGTATATGGGTACATATGGGCTCGCTCGATGAATGGACCAAATGATATAAATTATTTATAGATTTCGACACCCGGAGGGAGGAGTTATCCAGCTGGGGTCCGCGCCTCTGGGGGTCCACTTGGAGTCCACTTGCACTCGAAACCCCCAAGGCCCCCTCAACATATGCATCGCCCCTCTTAAGCCGATAAAATTGATTCCTAACTACCCCAAATGTATGTATGTAGGTAGTCCGCGTCTTTTAACACCTACATACACTTGTATCTGCAGTACAATATACACAATATAATATATTGTACATAATACTCAATTCGGACGAGAAGTAACGCAAACAAAATCTCGAGTGGATTTATAACGCCGAGTATAGCTAGCATATCGTGCATAAGGTGTGAATAAAGTTAGTCGTATGTACAGATCCCGTTGATCGAATCTAAATTGCCTGATTTAAGTATTTGAAATAGTCAACCGATGATCAATTTTATTGATTATTTAATCGTCTATCTCGATGGGGAAATAATGAAATCGGATCGGTATTCGCGATGTTGATAAAAATTGTTCATAGAATCTAAGAAATAGATAATTTTTCTTAGTTATTAGGTATACCTATAGGTATCATAATTTATCTTTCGTTATCTTTACCGTAAAAGTATACAAATATGATTGCTGGTGATAAACCGACTCCCTGACAAAGATTGTACCTACTCGCAGGGCGATCGAGATTCAGATAGTTAGTTGAAAACATATAATTGAGCTTTGACGGGGGCCGGAAATAAGGCTTTCGGTCGGTCTGGGGATTCCCCCTTTTATTTCGGATCCTGTAACATATTTCCACACTGTGACAGTAGTCCTGGGGCTACATGCCCACCGGACCCCCGGAGTCCAATCTAAATCAATGGCCTTGTGGGTAATCGTATAATAATTACCCTGCACCGCACCGTGCACGCATCTGTCACCAGAAGTGTGCAGTGCGGACTATGCTGTCTGCCCTCGCCCTACCATAACGCATGTTAACGTACCTCATAGTCAGTCGGTCGTCAGTGAATAAATCACAGCAGGTTCTATTGTACCACGAGAAAAACCTCTTCATGCAGTAACATGAACCCGCCCTGATCCAGATCGACGAATATTGACTATGTCCCTTTTATTTTCTCACATTTATAGGCTCATCTTTTCCAAAATATCACTCCAGTCGCCTCTTCATTTTCAAGATTTTTTATGCGCTTTTTATTTCCACTAATTCATAAACCTGATCGAATATTACGATACAATTGGTCCTAGATGTTGTTGCTGGTATTGTCTGGGTTCCTTGTTGAGTTTGTGATCGGATTTCGTGGTCCACATCATCCCAAAAGCGGGGTGTCCCATCATCATTACGCCCCGCAAAAGGATGGTTTAAAATTGACACAGGATGCCGAACTGTTGCACGATGCTAGGTACGGCACATATACCGAGATATAAAGTTTATCCATTTTTTACCATACGTTTTTCACTGACCTCATAGCCATTTGAAAGAAGACATGGGTGCCTTAGCGGATCAATTGGATCTTTCGAAAATGTCTGACCAGGAACTGGAGTTCTACTACTTCAAGTAGGTGGTATCAAATCATTTGGTAACGAATTTAATTTGATTTAATTTAATTTTTTTGTTGTTTTTTTTTATCGTCAAATTATCGGGTCGATATCAATAGATCAGAAATGTTGTTGATAATCATTGAAAACCTTCGTAA
The DNA here is from genome assembly GCA_963992785.1 of Tenthredo livida. NCBI lineage: Eukaryota > Metazoa > Arthropoda > Insecta > Hymenoptera > Tenthredinidae > Tenthredo > Tenthredo livida. The sequence continues at coordinate 22,358,367 of OZ023068.1, forward strand.
ATTTCAGTTTTCACGATATCGATAATAACACAAAACTCGACGGTTTGGAAATCCTTCATGCGATTTTACACACTTTGCATCAACACGAAGGAGACGAAAAGGCCGAAAGTGTAACACCGCAAGGGGATATAGAAGATGAATTGCCTAGGATAATAGGTTGCTGAATGATTACACTTCGTTATCTATTTTTTTGTTGTTGTTTTTTTCAATTAATTTGTATGATATAATTTCAGGGGTCTTCTGTCAGTATATGTTGCTATAGACAGAAGGCCCCTGAATTTTTTTAGAATCTTACGATAAACTCTGGCCTTTGATTCGCAGATCTTATAGACAACGTATTGGAAGAAGATGATTTGGACAATGACGGATACTTGGGTTACATCGAGTACGTGCTCGGAAGACAGAGGGACGAGAACCAGCAAGCAAGAAGAGATAAGAAGTTGATAATCACATAGTATAGGGTATAATAAATCGACTGAAATAATTCTGATTTTTGTGAGATTGAAAATGACGACTAGATCGAAAGTATAAATAACTAACTAAAAGTGATTCGTCGTGACGAAGATGCAATATACGGTATTGGCGATATTTACTATTTACATATAAAACCGTACGATTTATAATTCGATTTAGTCTATATATTTAATATTTAATATTTCAGATAAAAAGAAAGAAAAAAAAACGACACGAAAACAAAATAATACAAAAGAAATCGCCGAAATACCGAACTCAATTTTGGTCCAATGCTATGCTGGGTTCAATTCTATAAAATTATGGATAATATACGTTTGATATTCAGTATAAACTGAGAATTTGGAAAATGATGATTAAATCATATTAAGTTACGCCTACAATCTTTAAAGAATATAATATAATATTGAGGCTAAAAATGAATAGGCGAATATATCCATGTATACATAATCAATTAAATTGAGATCGGAATGTTCGATCGTCCAATTGTTATTACCTGTATTTTAAGTTATACACATATTATAGTATGATAGAAAATATCAGTGCCAATAAATTTATGGTGTCAAATGTGTAATTATTATTGTTAAACATATGGCATTTGAATATACATAAATTTTTGCCTGATGGTCTAATTAATTCGTCACGAAAAATCTTATCACAGGCATATCAATCGCAACGATACCATAGTTCATTTTATCAATTTCATATTATTTTTTTTTCGTACGTCAATTCATGAAAACAAATGAACTGTATTAATCCTAAGTATTGAATAATAAAATGAAGGAAAAATTTTCATTCCAAAATTGAATAATATTTCTAATTCTAGTTTATATTGAAATGTATTAAAAAAAAAAAAAGTCCACTAAACAGTTTCAATCATTAGCACACAAATTATCTCTAATATAGATATATATTTAGACAATATTATTTTATGATGCGGATTGTTCAGCGGATATCCAACACCATATTATGCGATAATTATTAGTCTTAATTCTTTAAACTGAAAAGATGAAGTGTACTCGATCCACTGAATAGATTACTTTTATGATACGAAATTTTATTATCGCTTGTATCATTGTCATACCATTACTCTATTGTACCCAGTGGCTGTTCTGTGATGAGGATACCCTTTTCCCAGAGGTCTTTCACCACTTGAATCTGAAACAAAGATATTTGATAGATAGGGAAAGTGGTTTTTTAGTTAGTAAATTATATAGGCTTGTCTGGTGAAGATAAATTTGAGATAACGTGGTAAGTTACCTTGTTGTCTTCCTCGTCAATAGGTAAATCCTCAACTTTGATATAATTTGGATATTGTTGAATAATTTCTTCAATTGCAGGTGCAAGATCCTGGGAAATTTCCAAATACTGTAGTTCTAACTCGTGATATTCTTTGGAATTTTCATTTGAATAATACACTCTGAGTCCCTCATTTTCTTGGACCAATCTGTAACGTGAATCAATTAAGTTTAGATAATTTTCTTTTTATACTAATTTTTATTTCACTTTGTTCAAACTCACGAACCTTATGCATTGAGCTCTGACCAATCTTATCTTGGTATCCGGTTCGATTTCAACTCTGTTAACAACGACCCCACCTCTGGTCATTCTTTCACCATCTTCATAAACCGAGCACTCTTTCTCTTCGTCTGTTAACGCAGGAGGTAAGAAATCGTGGATATGTTTCTTGGCCATTTCATCGGCAGCTTTATCAGCGTCTATGTATTGGACCAGCTTTGATAAAAGGTATTGCGTTCTTCGGACGAATTTCGTTCTGTCAATGCTGTCTTTATTCACATGAGCCAGACCCACGTGTTGCAAATAATCCAATGGCAAGCCTTCGCGGAATTCAACATCCGTTGCAATGGCCCTTTCCAGTGTTACTGGTACAAGCTGTAGTTTTGAATGAAAGAAAGAGATAGTTTTACATCCTGCATGATTACGGTAATCTTTTTTTAGCGAGTATAAAAATAGTCTTAAGTTTCGTGCGAAAGATAGAAACAACGTAACAGTTCAATTCAATAATTGAAAACAAAGAAAATCTGTTTATAAAATATGAAAATTGAGTAACACTAATTTAATTAACGGAGGCTTTTGTTACCTTTTCGAAAAAGTCACCCCAACTATTTTTCTGGAATACGCTCAAGGTGACGTGTAAACTGTGAGTATCTTCGATCGTTTCACCCTGGTGAATTGTACCTCTTGGGAAATACAGCATGTCACCAGCTTCAAGGACTATGTCCATTATTGGATCTCCGATTTCGGATTGTTCGAAATTACCAGAAGAAAATCTTGGTAGAAAGTCATCATCAGTTCTGAAAAAGAAATTCAATAAAAATGAATCAATAATTTCAGTGAAAATGAATTTCCTGCTGGTCTCCATGGCGAAATACTCTATCTATGATTAATGAAGAGTAAATTGATCATTACCGCGGTTTGTAAAGACGCCATCTCTTCTTGCCTTCGATTTGCAGTATAAAAGCTTCAATATCGTCATAGTGTGGAGCGAATCCCTGAGTGTTTGGTGGTGTTAAATAAGCATTTGCACCAACAAAACATCCAAAGTATTCCTGTAGCGTGGCTGAAAAGATATTGTGAAAATAAATCACATGCACTTTATATACGAGATCATCAATTCGGCATTGGTGAAAAGTTTAAAAATATAATACTGTTATAGATTGTTCAATAATATTTTATACCCTGTTAAATTGAAATATCAGAATGATATGGAAATCATAACATGAATGAAGTCCAGTGCTGAGCATAAAACAACGAAAAACATTTTGTTATGATATTCAAGTTCTCATTATTCAATTTATCGACAAATCATTTTCAGTTCTAGGTTTCTCATCAAATTTCCTGTCTTTTCTCATTTTCCCTGGGTTTCAAACAACCCTGCAAATGTTATTGTTAACTTTGACTTTACTCACCATTCAATACGTGTAGTTTAGGTATAAAAGTCTGTGGATTCAACAGCCTAACGGAACAGCCGTTCATATAATAGTCCCAGACGACACTAGGGAGTGCCCGTCCCTCAGGATTGTGTGTTTCTCTTTTGCCATTTGTATAAGAAGTGATATCAACGTTCTTAGTAAACTGCATGTAGTAGTTTCGCAGTATAGAGTCAATAACTTGTGTAGACATTATGTGCTTGTAGTAGCCTGGAGAACTTCTCTTGATATACAACGGCGCTATTTCCCAGCTTGTTCTGTAACGAAAAATGTTTATTAAAAACATCCGCATGTAATACGAGATAGTATTAATTACATAAGCATGCGTTCAACCATTTTTCCCACATACTTATAAAACGGGTCGACTTCAAGCGGTGAAATAAGCCATTGGAAGAGTTTCTTTCCTTCGTCGATAGAACTAGTCGACAATTCCGCCTTCTCTATCAACTCTGTATCCTCAAGGGCGTCAAGACTGTCTTCAGAATCTACTTCAGGCGTACTTTGCTCGGCTTTGGCTGGTGTTTTTTTACCCGCCTTCTTCTTTGAAGGCGAATTCGCGGCCGAAATCTTTTTTTTTACAACTGCCTTTGGGTCTGCTTTGCTATCCGCAGATCTCAGGACTTTATTCTTCAATTTTAAGCCCGCTTCGGCCTTGTTAGTTGCCACTTTTCCCACCGCCTTTGACTTTGGCAACGAAGATCTTCTCTTCGACGCATTTGGCGTCGGGGTTCTTGGCGATGACTTAGCGCTACCGTTAGCCAATCTTTTCACCATGGCTTTAGCCACCTTCGGACTTCTTTTTCCCTTGTTATCATTAGGGGATATATCTCCCACAGACGCGGAACGTTTTCTCGACTTTTTTTGAGCGGACGAACTGACCGAGCTGTGACGCTTCTTTGCTGGTTTAGACGAAAACGAGTTATCTACATTTTGCCGCATTTTGGAATAAGCGACGAACGCTGATATCGGTGGGTTAATATCAGTCATCTAAGAAATAGCTGTAATGAAAATTAACCCAATAAATAAAACGCCTGGTAATACTTAGCTGAAACGAAATACGAGAAACGATTTGATCGTAGAATATAGACGCGTAAGATTTGAGGTTATGCCAGACGTTTTTGAGGTTAGCATCATCACTCGGCTTATTTATTTTACACACGTTAACAAAGCGTTCAATAATATTATACTAAAGTACATGTAAGACGGTGTTTTATACTTAATATTCATTCATATATCATCGATTTTTTGATCAAATTTATTTACAAAACTTACCACAAAAGTTTTATCACGCCAGCCGGTTTGATTCGGAATTAGCGTAAACTTCAATCGATAAACGTATCAGTATCACGCGGCAGCACTTTCGCTGCGGCCTATAGACGATTCAGAATATCATTTTCTCGAAAATTCTACACAGAAGTACGTATGTATATGCATACACACGTAGCTGCTCAACTATAGATACAATTAGAATATTTTTGTAATATAAATGGAAATGCTTTCGAGGAATAGAATTTATATGGATATGAGGATTTTTCAATGCTTTATTACAAAATTACAAACAATATGAATATTATAGGTATTGGATATTGATAACAGAATCAACGATGCGAGCGCGGATTATGCGATCACGAGAGTATAGAGTATAAATAGTCTATATATTCCGGTCCCTCACACATCTTTGAGAAATTTATCAATATATTCTTTTTTGCAAGTGTATTGAGATGGACATTGCCGCGTCAGTCCATATTCTACGGCTTTTTTCAACTCGGATATCATTTTATCATACTTTTCGTACTCTGCTTCACCTGACCTAAAACAGGAATATAAATGATCCTTATCAATTTTACGTACAACAATGAGAATCGATCAATGATTATTTCGAATTATCTCTTACATTCTTGCTTCTATGTATTATCAGCTTAAAAATAATCATTCACGATATGCTTGAAGCTTTTCGAAGCCATATGCGCTCCAAGGATTACACAAACGAAACTTGAATCCCATTTTTTTTAATTTATTTTCTTCATCAATTAGGGAATACGAAAATCTTGGAGATGATATGGGTCTCGTGAAACACATACCAAGGCATAATCCTAATACTTTGCAAAAGCATTTCTGCTGCTCCAACGTATTCCTCGGCTTGATGAGGAACTTCACAAGCTGCTCTGTAAAGGCAACTATCCCCAACAAGATAGCCCAATGCGAGAGCTACTTCACTTTCCGAAATAATTGATTCTGTTTGGAATATAAATGGAGAAAAATAATAAATCTATGTTCGGTAGTATAATATTATTGATGAATAAAAGTTAATCATACCTTCGTTCAAATCTCGTCCTTTGTATCCATGATGCCCCATGTATCCAGCTCCAAATACGATAGCTTTTAGTACCATGAGTAAGAGTAAGCTTGATAAATTCAAGCTCAATACCTGACGAAAAGATTAATTATTAAAAATGTATACGGATCAGACAATTAGTTTAAAAACGATACCGAAAAGCTGTTTAGGACAATCTCGTTTTACCTGGCTATTTGATGAAGATCTTTGGACCAATTCTTTGGCTATTTCGGCGAGCATAGATCCGACCTCAATTCGTACTCCGTGTTCGTTTTTGATTTCGTTTTCTCGCGGCAAAGAAAAAACCGTCGAAATAAGTGCGAGGAAGGTGAAAATCTGAATAGAAGAAATCATTTTCAGGATTGAGGCTTTATTCGAAGTATCAAATCACTATACACAAACTGCAGAGATTACAGAAGAAACAAAAAATAAATAAAATAAATAAAACCCGATAGCTTCGTTCATCTGCGGCTACGCTAATTATGATTTATAGCAAACATGAAACTTATACACGGTATGTTCCCAGATGAGAGAAAGAAAGAAAGAAAAAAAAGTTTACGTCAATACTCCGCAGAGGAAAATGAGATTGAATCCACTTTTGCTCGGAACTTATAAGCTGAATTTTCCCACTATTTCTTCGATGTGCAGCAAACCATCCAAGCATTGTTTTCTCTGTTTAAAAGTGTCGTATAATTATGGGTAGTATTGTCTTCGCAACTTACATTGTTACATTTGCTATCTTTAGCCCTAAGTCGAATGTATTTATCATATGGTACTTTCGTTTAGACGGAAATAAGTGGAGAAAACTTGAAACTTTTCCCTTCGCTGTACTCGTACCTACCTATACGCGTAGTTTTCTTTTTTTACTCATATTTCATGCTAGTTACTTTCTGCAGAGATATTCTTGTGACATTTTAGTTTCTTCGGTCGGTTAACCACCTGTAATCATATAAAATTATTATGTTAGTTCATAGACAGCTCTGTAAAAAATCTTCAGGTCACTCAGAAATTAACTCGCTTAAGCAGCTATATATACCTACCTACATATACGCGTTGACAAACGTAAGAAGCTAACCAGTATAAAAGAGCTATTATAATTTAATATTCATACCGCAAAATACACACTTCCTGGTTTATCACCAGACGTACAATCTCAGCGAGCCTAATTGCCGAATATATCAAAACGTTTATGAACATTACAGAATATATATAAATGTAATTATGAAAAATGAGAATCATTCTGTTTTTTCAAAAGTACCTAACACAACCTTGCAAATAGATCTAACTTGTGTAATCCATTATCATCACAAGTTGAAAAGTGGAGAAATGAATTTCTCTAATTTTAATCATCTCACGTAAGAAAACGTTTTCGTAATAATATATGTTGATTCTGTCGTAACACTTTTCTGAGAGAAACGATAAAAGGCTACGTAATTCTGTAAGATATGGTAATTGATTTTCATCGGTTATTTTGTAAAAAATATTTTTTATTCATCAGTTTATTGGTACATATATTCGCGCACGATGGTGTATACATACGTAATAGAATAGCATATTATTAATAGTTAATTGATTATTCTATTATTATTTTTAAAACTAGCTTAAATTTTAGTCGATGTCTCACGTACGAGAACCATGATTTTCCATAAATTCAATATTGCGATAGCGAAACTCTGTCCGAGCCCATCCCGTTGCTGTAACCGCGTGAATTTATTTGACTAAATACAAATTTATCGTTGCAAAATTTTTAGCGTGATACCTGGGAGATGATTCTTTACTAACAGCAATTCGCGTTCATGCAGTGAAACAGCTCATAGTAAAATACGACATTCCTTGATTTCAATCAGACGACTTGACAACGAGTCTCTTTTGGTCCTCGTGGTTATTCTAAACTAAATACGATTTGTGATCATTTAAATTAGGGGTGTGGATTAAATAGATATATTTCGGTGATGGCTATTTACAATTTGGCGTCTTAAACCTGATTTCATTACGATATAGTAACGTACCTTTAATAATTAATTCGTATTCCAGTATGATAATTATAATGAAAATATTTCGGTCCTTCGGTCACTATTGGCACAATTCAAACAACCATTAACCGAGAAAATGTATAGAAATACACATAAGAGCCAATTGCTATAGATACCGTTATCTTTTCGCCGATTTGTAAAAACTTCTCTATTAAATTTCATAGACACTTATTTAATAGCATACGCAAGTCTAACTTGAAAACTACGTAGAACTGGTATAAAAATTTAGTCAGACTCATTAAACACCAAACTCAGTGTGAACGAAGAAACTTTCTCTTCGTTCATAGATAAGTAGTAGGTTTGCTTCTAACTACGAAGAGAAGTTCTATCTCTCGGTGTGCTAAGATCATCTCTCCGGTTGTTTGATAGGGACAATTTGACAGCATCTCCTTTGTCGCTGTTGAAATATTTTCCGCATAATTATATGCTGCGTCTTATAGAAGCTAGAAAAAAACATTCCCAGGTCTCGCCTGTGGGCAAAGGAAACCGGAACAGTCGTGCCTACGAATAGCTTCAATTACTTCTTCGAAATGACTCGAGACTTGGCTGGCTGCTCCGGGTTGTATCCTGTAACAAAAACGCGAATATGCAATGTGAATGGGTATATATCACCAGGGTATTCATTTTTTATCGCGACATTAATGACCATTAGTTTCCACCGCGGTGGCGAAGATTTATTGCATCGTTAGATGATTTTTTTGCTCCAAAACTGTGTTAATTAAGGAGATAAAATCGCTTGATCCTAATTAGCTTAGAGCGTTCTTTTATTATTATTATTATTTTTCTTTTTCTAATGCGTCAAATCACGCCTTTGATCAAAACACTTTTTTCTCATATTTCTTCAGTGTTCGCTTCTCTTTCGTTTTTCTTTTAATTTTATGAGGCGTCACGTACGGGATTAAACCTCGTCTTGACAACATCGACGAGGACTTCCAAGTCCGTCGAGTTAGTTTTTTGCTCGCCAACTATCCAAACTGGGCGATGAAGTGAAACTGTGCTAGGAGGTAAGAGTTGAATCAGTCAGTAGGACGTTAGTTCGGCCAAGCGAAAGCTGAAAGAAAGTTATAACCGAGCCATGGAGAGTTCACTGATTGTGAGACGACGTACATTTAGCTATAGTTTCTGTCGAACTCATATATAGATTATTTCAGCTCGACCGTGGGATTAAGATTTTTTTCAAATCTAATTACTGCGTGTATGTTCGCTCCCTTTAAATTCAGAGATATAATGCTCTACGCGGAAGCTGTTTGCCGAACTCGAATTGCGTGGGAACAAATTTGAAAATCAAATTAACGCTGCGACGAGGATAATAACGCAATGTAAAAGTATAATTAATTTAGTAGATATTTATATACTCACAATGCCAATAGCGAGGCCATCTTTTTTTCCATAAACATTACGGCGTCGGGTCCTCGAAGGATCATAGCGTCACAAAATATCCTCTTTGCACAAGGCGTGTTGGTCCAGTCACCCTCCACGTGTCCAGCTTCGGCTACTTCGGCGTTTTCCAAATTTTGAAACGTGTCCTGGAGCTCCTGGTCCGTTCCTAAGCTGCGTTTTATCCTTTTGTGAATTTTCCCTTTTTTTTGTTCATCGTCCGATCGCTTGATCATATCTCCAACGATCTTCGCCACGCTTTGCAAAGTGTCTTGATCTGGCTCCTTTTCTAAATCTCCAAGAGTTTTGACTCCGTCTTCAACAACGAGGATCGTGTCCTCATTGTGTGACTCGGGTTTCTTCATCCCTCGAATCAGAAAATCGGTAACGTCGATATTTCCGCGACTGGGTAAATCGATTTCAACTATTTCTGTTATCTTGTCCAAATTATTCCTCTGCAGTCGTTTGTCCCTCATCAAATCTGTGGCTTCCGTCTCTGCGTTGAAGACGTTCAGATTATCGATGCTTCTTCTGTGTCTTCTGGTCTCCACATACTCCAGCTCGTCAACGAAGGGTCTTGTCTGTCTATTCTCCACCTTATCCGAATCGTTGGATTCTTCGAGCACAAGAAATACGCCATCGTCGTCCTCTCGGCCGCGCAGAGGCTCTTCAGCCCCGGCTGCAAAACCGGGCAGATTTTTGACCTGTTGTAAAAAATTAGCTCCTCGATTTGCGCCAGAAAACGACGCCTGCCATGACCTTGATTGACTTTCTCCTTCGCCTCCACCGTAGAAAGGAATTTCAGCTTCTCCACGAACGCCGCTCGCCGCCGAACCTTCCAGAGCACGTTTATGTTCCAGGTTGATTTCTTCGTCGTTGGATCGCTTCAGGACGTCGACGTCGAGGTACCGTCCAACGGCGACAGCTCCAATCCCTAACGCAGCACCAGAGGCAACGAGACCAAGAGCAGGAATTAGAATAGACGATCCTGAAGCAACGGTTCCGACTTTATTCTGAGCCGCGTCTCTCGATAGTCCCAAATTCTTCGATATCTTTTGGGTGGCTTCGACCAGAGGGTCAAAAACCGGGCGTGTCAATTGAGATACTTTTTCAACACCAGTTGAAAATTGGTTCTTTAAATTCTCTGATATTTTCACCCAAAACGGCGGGTCGTTCTGAGGTTTTAGCCCGTAAAAACGCTGATTCGGGTAATAGTACTTAGAGGAATAAGAATCCACGACGTTCTTATCGTTCAATACGTACTTCTTCTTCTGACGAGTCTCTGCAAACGTTTGCTGACTTTCTGAAAAGCTGCTCTCGGGCTGACGCATCTCATTCTTTACTATCTTAGCTGGCTGTACACCAAGTTCCGGGTGAGCATACTGAAGAACCGGAGCTCTGACACCTGGCTTCAACGCGACTGGTGCAATTTTCTGACTTTCTGGAGTGTAGGTCTGAGAGTTTGGGTAATTTGCCACACTGTCAGGGTGAAGCATCCTCTTCTGTATATTAGAATTGTAGTTATCACTCATCGCGTTGTACACCTCAGCCTCTAGCGCGTCATTTTGATAATTCTTCGGGTCCCATTCGAAGTAAACGTTCGGTTCTTTGGGTTCGAAATTCCGTCCATATCGTCTATTAACGTCGTCAAAAAAATTCTCGAACTTTTGTCTTTCGGCGATGTTTTCAATCGAATAAAAGCTCTTCGGACCCTCGAGGGTTACCATGGTTGAACTTTCGGGTATGAGCTTGTTGTTTATTACTCTAGCATTTCGCCATGTCTGAATCTTGTCCATTGGATCATCTGGCACTCGTTGTCCATGAATAGTTGGTGTGCCATCAGCGTCCAGAGTCATCGGAGTCCTGTTAGGCAGTGGTTTAACATTTATTTCCGACCTGATTATCACCTCAGCTGGTACATTCTTCGCGTTTCTATTCTTGTATGCATTTGCACCGATGTTCGTCCTCGTTACAGGCCGCGATTGGCTGGGCAAGAACCCAACGCGCTTGTCCTGGTTCCCGACGATTCTTTCAGGGTTCAAATTTTCGAATGAAAAATCCCTGTCTTCCCTCTTCTCGGCGTTTCTTCTACCGAACAATATACCCTGATGCTGAAAATTGGGCTTCGAGTATCTTCCGTAACTCGTTCTTTCATCTGTCGTTGTTTTATGCTCGGTGTCGACCGGTTTCCAATTCGTGTAAGGCTCCTCGACCTTTTCTTCAAGAACTCTGCCTGAACTACCTAACGGTGTCCAGTTCCCATAGTCCACCGACGTCTCTCCAGTTTGGCTGAAATTCTTAGGCTCGGATCTCGCCTGTTCCTGAGCGATTGGCCCAACTTGACTCCGGACTCGGGCCACGTGCTCGTTCTCCAGTCTTCTCTGAGTCTCCTGGTCCTGGACCTGAGACCTTTGGCCGATTGGAGCTTCGTCAGATCGATTTTTGCTCACGCTAGTTTCTTCTGGGTGGACTACGCGGTCTCTTCTTTTCACGATTAATGTAGCCACGCTACCTTCGCTCGTTCGGACTTTGACCTCTTCTGTTTCGCCAGGTAAACTTCTTGCAACCTTGAGGATCGTGCGGGTGTAGGTCGGCGCCGGAGGACTGCTCGTCGAAGTGACGACAGCCGTCGCGACGGTGAGGACAAGAAGTATCTGTAAAATTACAGAATGATGTGAAGAAATTTTACCAAAAAACAAATGATCAATGGTTTTACGGTCAATGGGTCATCGGGTCTTTGACTGGATGATTAACATGATTAATGACTATGATGTCACTTTGATCGACTGTCTATCGCTGTCATAGAAATAGTAATTTCTATGAATATGAAATTATCCCCGGCACAATTCATATAACATTGAACGGTTCTGTTTCTATTTCACGTATTTTGTTCGCTCGTATATAGTGTTTGCGGAGAAGTGTCCCGCATGTAAAATGTGTTTCAAAACGTTTTCGAAAGTTAATACTTTCGGTCGTGTCGTTTGCATGCAGTTTTCTACTTCCCAAAGCCGTGACTATCTTCGTAACTCTACCCGTCAGTTGTATGTCATTGATATCTCACCCACGAACCTCAAACCCGGAGTCAAAACACGCACTTAAATAAAGTGTGCATGCGATTATCAGACAGTGAAATTTAGAAATCACAGATTTTCTTCCGCCAGATTATATACAAGAAACGTGAATCTAACCACAGAGTATTAGCCTCCTTTCCAAAGAGGATAACAATTCTAAACAAATACTATTGTAGTCGAAACTATATTTATCGATGAAAATTATTTAAATTACACGCCATATCCAGAACCAGTGTGAATTTTGAGATTATATTAACCATTTCTTTTTTTAAATAAAAAATTATTCATTTTGGGCACAAACGTGTCACTTGGACAATGCAGAAAAAGTCAAATAACTTAATATCTTGTTGTTCTGCCAAAGTTGGCTTAGTTTCCGTGTATGCAGGGAACATGTCACGTGTGCCCTGTCTCGTGACCGACGTTTTCCGCTCTGAAAATTGCATGCTTTAACCGACATTAATTACCCTGCAATTAAGGTGATCTAGTTATTCTACACGTTAATCTGCACAACTATTGTTGGATCGACCTCAAACGTTCCTAATAGCGGGTTGAAATTATAATTACTTTCGCAGATTTTCAATATTTTCAGAAAACGCGAATACAATAATTTGAGACGAATAAGGTGGAGGAAAATCTCCACCTTAATTGGAATATCTACCATCGCGCGTGTTCGACGGTAATTGTTTTCAGATCGCTTTTACGAATTGGTCATAAGGCGAAATTAAAATTCTATCAACGGGGAGTCGGCTTGATGCCAGACTTATTGGCGGTTGTAACACGTTGCGTTGCGAAAGTGGAGAAGAAACAGGTGAATACTTTCCCTTGCCAATTCTAAACAAATACGGAATTTATATCGTAGGTAATGGCTGCGCGATTATCTTCGCTCGATCAGCTTACTTTCGGAATATTTAAAATTTAGATTTTAGGAGACAAAATCTATAAATTAACATAGTAGAAAGATTCGATCGAAGACTAAAAGAGAATTACAACAGACGCCCGGATATTAGAGCGATTATAGACACAGTGGATTATCATTGAGAAATTATTCTAGTATCAAAGCAGCTGAAAAACAGAAAAAAAATTTTTTTTTAAATTAAAAATTAGAAACTTGTTAATAATATTAACTAGGGTTGAATTTTTACCTCAAACCTCGTCATCGCTGACGTGAAATAATTCCGAAGGTATTATTTAGGTCTTCACTTGCGAAGAAATGACTATTTGAAAAAATAGCTCAACAGATCCACAAAAGTTTATTGATAAAGATTCAACGCGAGGGTGCAACGGTCGATAAAGATTTATGGACCCATTGCCCCATGTATGACATAAACGTTTTAAAATAATTGAAAATTTTTTTTTAAAAATCAAGCCAGATCACTAACGACAGTAAAATCACGTAGTAAAAAATCAATCTACGATTGGCAAGTATCGGAAAATATTGACTCTTAATGTAGCACCTGCTCACTCGAAGAATATCTTCACGCGACTGACGGGAGCTCGCGGTTACCTCCTCATGTCGCTTCTCACCGACCTACTTCTTTTACCTTCTGTCTATACCGATGGTATGCTACAAACTCCACAATCCGAGCCTGCAGGGGCTCTTATCTAGTTGCTGTGCAGATTCATCCACGTATCTCCTTCACATGCTTAGAAATTACGATAAGTTAGAAGGAAACGAGCGAAAAAATAAATTTAATCAAACTCTTAATTTATTTCTTATTTTTTCGTTAGTTTAAGCAGCAGAATGACACAAACATCAAACTCACATAGGTACTTGCCGATTTTGTCGCGAAACTTTGATCACGCGGCGATCGCAATTCTTGGCACGTATAATCGCGAGACGGGGAAAACTCGAGTCGTTGACACCCTCGAGCGAATTTTTGGACTTCTTTTAAGACTTGAGCTCGTGTTTGCAACCGCCTCGTATGCTCATACGTGTCGTAACTTTCTCGAATGCTACGACACCTCGAGCAAGTTGAAAGAGAAAAAGGAAAAAGAAAAGGAAACGAAAAAATGTCGATGATCTACTTGAAGGGACGATCGTTGAAAAGCTGAATTAACCGTGTCAACAGATTCTTACAGCTACCCTCTGTCTCTGATAATTACTTTCTCGACGGACAATTCCTCGTTGATTGTAACGGAAGTCTCCGAGGAGAGATATCAATCGATTATTCGACATCTAATCCGGCTATAATTTTAAGCACGGAATTATAAGTGAAATTTAGGAATATTTTCTACTTCGGAATCTAGTAATCAATGAAAGTGCATGTATCAATTTTTGTTCTTCATTCACATAGGTATTGTACATATATATTGAATCTTTTGTTATTTATTTTTTGTTACTTCTCTCTTCCTTTCGCGACCACGAGACGAGGCCAATGTTATTGAACCGATCGTTAAAAAACGAGAAAGCGCCCCGCTAAAAGTATCATCGAAAACCGCAAGATATTGACGGCTTAACTCCTTTCTTCTTGTCTTACCAGCCGCAATTATTTGGTGGTTCCATGTTCCAACCAATATCTGCGTTCACAATCTCAAGTTCACGAGCGAACCTCGAAGCAGTGTCCTCGGAGTTCCTCATCCGAGTTCAGAGACCTTTCAGAGTGAAAGGCCTTCCATACTTTGCATCAATATATATATACGCACACGCGAAAATTGCGTCCTCATCCACCCTGAGGGAACTGCAGGGCAGGTGAAGAGGAAGACCTCGGGGTTAGATCGAGGCGATAAAATCAAGTCTTAACAAAGGAATTAGTGTCACAACGAGGATAAACGAAGCGAAGAATATTTCTTATCGTTGGTATATAGAAAAATGTGCGAGGAAATGTATCGAATAGTTGAAATTATTCACCGGTAACGGATGCGGGAAATACCTACGTGAAAGAAGCATCAAACTTTCTTTGGCTTGATCGCTTGATGCCCCGATTATTATTGATCGAGGGATTTCTTTGGGATTACGATCAAGGTTTCAGGGTCATCTCTTCATCTTCCTCATTTCCGGTATTAAAATCACATTCCAAATCGTGCGTAAGGATGTATATATATATATAATATGAACCAAATTTGTCCTGTTTCAAATTGCCCGGAAGTTATAATCGTTAAAACAAATGTAAATTGATATTAATTCGTGCCCATTGCCCGCATCATGCGTTTTGTACTTTATTATCAAATTTACGAGTGGCCTTGAATTTATAAAAGCACTATCAAAAATAACCACTAATATTAATTATTGCCGCGTGTCGGGGATTTGGTAATAAAAGATGAACCATACGGACTATTATTAATTATTTAACACTTGTATATAATTATAATGATATCATGTCGTGAGTAAAGGAGATATACCATACTATATTAGTTCGGATGAGTTAGAAATAGAAAAAAAAAATTTTAAACCGTGTCCGCGATATTGCTGATAAATCGATTCGAGAAACGGGCGAGGTCCGAAATTATCAAAACAACCTTGGACTTATGGAATCTACGTCGAAATTATTAGCTGGAGGTTGACTTTAACGCGGCTTATTTAACGTCTCTTAGCGCGATATTTGTCCTCGCGTAAACTCCAGCAGTCTAGTTCAAAAAAAAAAAAATAAATAAAAAAAAAAATTGTAAATAATCATGCAAATACGACGATTGTTCGTAGCTACGAACGAAGGACGTTTATTCCCGCATTGTTCAATGCAACACCTGTTTTCCTTGACACGTCGACGTAGGCGCATCTCTATAACGTAGCCCATCTCTGCTTCAAACACCTTATCGGTATTTCTGAGAGTATAATATGTTGCGTGGATTAAATTATGTGGCAAAAAAAAAATTAGGAATGGTTTAATTGAATTTTGCTATTAAGCTGCTGATTATAATTCTAACGTCGTGCTACGAAGATATAAAAATACACTATGCTGATGAATATAAATGAGAATCTGAGGAATTCACGCTGCTCTTGGTAGATCTCGAGTGAAAATTAGCCGACTGATTCTCTTCGGTCTCTGCGTCTATCGAGTGATCTTTCTTTCGTACAAATCGAATGGTTCAATAATTAATTTATCTGCGCTGATAATGAGTGAATTTTTCAAACATTCGCATCGCAATCCTCTATATCGAGTACATCGTTGCGTTATACTATATAGTTTTATTATGTCCCTGACGGTTTCCAATCAGCTGTGGGGGCTTCCTGACGTTGGCGTTTTAACAATCCTCTACATACATTTACAACAGCACGGTTTACTTTGTGCGGAATAAGAGAAACGGCTAAGAAACAGAAGTGAAGTTTCTACCTCGTGCATTCCAAAGACACGTGATTATTATCACTTATTTGGGTTTATGATCAGCGTAATTGCTGGATAATTAAACTACACCGTTAATTACTATTTTTCTGCGATGATATATCGACGCCTTTATATTTAGCATTTTATATTTCGTTCCCCTTCCTCATGAGTGCACAAGTTGCTAACCGGTGAATTATAATGAAAGCGCAGAAATTTCTAGTTCGAAGTACACATTTTTAATATTGAATCATACGATCGGGACTGAACCGAAGAAATTCTTTTGAAATTTAGGTCCATGATCTAGTCATTAATATAATCTAAACACCTGACGTGAGAAAGTGTCAGACCTAGTTGAGTGAGAAGAAAATATATCTGTAAAAAATAAGCGAAACCTGATCTGATCGCAAACACTCCGGTGAAGAGGACCTCCTAAATTTTTATTTTTTTCATTTCGGCATGCCTTCGATGAGTGAAAGTAGTGGAGGAAGTAATTGGGTCAGACTACACTGGGCCATTGCCTTTGCTTCTGACCGCCTGACGTGTGTTTGCCTGCGCTTATATTTACCTCTGTGCCTCTGTACATGGGTAAATAGTTGAAGACTATAGGTGTATGTATATCATGCATGTGGTCTGCGGAAAAATGTTGTATTGCATTGTATACACTCGTCCGTTTCCCTGTTTGACGAGAAAGTATATTACCATGTGTATTCACGTTGTCTCTCACCTGCTACAGGCGGAACAAAATTCTTAACGATTTTTCTCTCAGGCACTCTTGCGGTTCTCTGAACATCCGAGAATCCAGCCTCCGGCTTCCAAGGAGCCCAAAGTCTGACGGTGAAAGTAGCTACGATGGACCACACCGTGTATTACAAATCTAAACGTTGGGAGGTGACCATCCGCAGGCTGAATTGACAATGAGTCACGTTTAGGATTGGGCTTTGGAATTGTTCAGAAGATTTTGAACTTTTCTTTGGAGAATATGTATGATGACAATTATGGGTCTCGATAAATGATAGGGCAGAGTTCTCTTGTATTCTGGTACATCGTGAGGATTAGGATGTTTCAACGGTGTCTAAGATATAATTTAACGACATACAGGTGATTTTTTTTTTTATCTCAAAGTGGGTTAAACCCATGAATATCTGCTTTATAGGTTCCAATTAATCACCAAGGACAGTTGATAATTCAGACGCTATATATTAACCAATAAGTTATATGCCTTTGCCTTGGTGGATCAACTTTGGTTTCACAATGTATAATAACGAGGAATGCGGGCTGAAGACTGATCAGAGGGATTCGTTTGGGCCAGAATTCGGTTTGGTATCAGTCTTCATGGCTATACACCGAGTATTAGATAGCTCAGCGGATATCGACAAGGTTTTTAGACCTTGACTAATAAAATCGCACATTAAAATATTAAGAAATAAATATCTGAAATCTTGAATCTGGCCTGTACACGCATTCAAACACAATATTTTCCAAAGTAAATTCATCTTTTCGCGGTATACCGCATTCGCGAAATACCATCATGACATAATTATTCCTATTTCAGTATACCATTTATAAATGGCAAAATTATTGAGGGAATTAGATGAACTGAAATTCTAGTAAAATTTAAAATTGTTCAAGTGCAGATCGGTCCTATTCTTGACTATTTGGGTTCAATATGAAACTCGAAGTTCTTCTTTCACAGGAAATTGATTTTTTTTAATCAGCTTCAACCCAAAGTTTCCAAATCATCGAATCGACCAATTCAATTCAAGGGTCAAATTCTTATTTTACAGGATTCAATGATTGATATGCTGGTGGCATATTTAATGCACCAAATGCATAATTATATTGTCGAATTCTCTACTTCTAAAACAATTTTTTCTTCTGTTTGTTTTTTTTTCCAATCGCAATACACCTGCGCGAAAATCTTCTCCAACGCAGATACCTGGGGAAAGACAGGCCGGATAAGCTCAGGTCAAGAGAGTCACACAGCGACATCTCGCGTGGCTGAGGCAAACCGATATTTAAGTAGTCACGGGTACGTATGTATTCGGCCGGCCGGTCGACGTACGGCAGATTACTACTGAACCTCTCATTCATTCAGTAAACGAAAGATCGTGAAATTTGACGCAAAGGGAGGGACGTTTCCTACTCCTCTTTTAACCCTCGCTAAACGTACAACACGTACGAATTTATGCACGTGAGCGTTAAGGGTAAAGATGTAGTAGGTACTAAGGAAAAATGCAATTATAGAATAATTTAAACGCCGATTTCGGTACTTTTTTTTTCTCTTTCTTCTCGAACGCTTTCGCTACCCTATCTTCCCCTGGTATCCCTCACGTATTCAAGCATCGCACTCATCGTATTTCCTAAAAAATGTCGTTACCCATATATCGCTATGTCGAAATTTTATCTTACTACTCGCACGGTGCTGGAATAGCTATTATGTTAGTATAGCTGCAAAGAGATGTTAATAATAAGAATAGATTTAGCGGAGAGGAAATACTGCTGCGGGTTTACCGCAGAGCAAGTAACGCGTGGTTCAAAAGTCATGAGTTAATAGGGCCAATTTTCCAGTGTGAACGTGCTTTTAGAAAGTCAGTTGCTATATGATCGCGAGTTCGTGTATATAAAACCGACTAACTACTGCCGGCAAAATATCTTCTCTTCCGTACTGTGAGAACATTTCTCTTATAGCTGCGCAGGAAAGTACGCCTATAGGTAGTCTGCGATGTTCGACTACTTTGCTTATTCGTGCAGTTATACGCGAAAATACCGCTACACAATTCCACGACGGATGACAGAACTGACAAATGATACAGTATATGCATATAAGTTCAGAGAAGCACCTGTGCACCTCTTTGTGCATATCAACATTACTTGGTACATCACGTGTACAGGGGAAGCGTGGGTACCTTGGAACTTGATTATCTTGAGAATGAAGGGTTTTCATGTTTCCTCCTCAACGGATGGTGACTGACAGGCTTCAGCGAACGGTTCCTGACTATTACGTTTTTTATTTTTTGCAATTGCAATCGCCGAGACTGCCGGTAGTCAGAAATAAACGTGAGCCTGCCTATATAGAGGTTTTTAATCGGGTAAAATAAAAATGAGAACACTTACGGTGTATTTTTTATATACATATGAAATAAAGAAACGAGAAGTTTATCTAATTTTTTTTTTTTTTAATTTATTTTTTATACTCTATACCCCTTCCCCGTTTAGTTACTCCTATTAATTGTTACCTACGTCATTTATTTGAACCTACGACGAGTTTAACAAGTTATCAAATTACAATCTCTTTTCTTTACTGCTTGGAACAATTCACGCAGCCCGTTATCCTTCGCTGTTTTTTCTGGCGTTCTGTAACAGAACGGGGAACAATTCTCTAGTTATTTATAATACTTGGTCCGACAACTTATTTATGGAATGAAACGGTTTATTTAACATTTCATTAAGCTGCGCGGTATTTCATGATGATAAATGCCTTTTTCATTATTATGATTATGATTATTATGATTATTATTATTATTATTATTATTATTATTATTATTATTATTATTACAATCCTAAAACAAGTGAGAATAATATAATAACATATTTGCTTACCTCACAACGAAATTCCATAGTATATTTTGCAAAAGATTTGACTTAGGTTTGCTCCCAGCCAATATAACATCGCAAATATTTTTCTCCTCTCTGCAATTGCTTTGATCATCAGCCATCCTCAAGCTTTTATGCTCCGGTGGTAAATCCACATCTTTTAATTTTGATAAAGGTATAGAAGATTGCCTGAAATTTATAGATTAAAATAATAATCAGTATTTTCATGATCGAATAATTTCTTTATGACGAATTCCAATTTAATGGTTCTTTGATAATTTTATTTCAGCCACAATAAGTAACGGTTATATTATTATGCTATATAGTATCGTTGAATCTGTGTAAACTGTTTTGTTCAAGATTTATATTAACGTGGAATTACGTTGAATTCGAGATTTGAATAACACTCGGCGTCAGCGTTGCGAGAAGAAGGCCAAATGGTAGAATAGTCCCGATTAAGTGAACTATTTTCTTCCAGGGTGACATTCTGAAAATAATTATAATAGCGCTGTTGTAATGACTCTTTGAATATCTGTAATTTCATAAATAAAAAGCCAACTTTTCTTACAAAATAATTAAATATGGTGAGTAGCTGTTCAATGGAGCTACTAGGTATATCTCTATTACACTAATTACAAGCCAAGATCGAAACCTAAATAAGTAATAAATGCCCACCTTCGTTCCCTTTGGACGTTGTGGAAGACCTGTTCTTCCGCAACATACTCTACATTGCCATCCATGAATGCTGGAACCTCGTGATGAAATTTGTACGGAAACCCCTGATTCCTTGTCGGCAAAATTTCGTGAATCTCCGGATGAATCTTGAGGGCGTTTTGTTCCTGGTAATTTTCGAAGCTCGGAGGTCTAGCGTAATCGAAATTTGAAACGTCGTTAAACGGCGTAACAAAATTCACTTCATCATGAAACGGCCTAGGATGATCGAAGGGTTGTGATATTTCCTGTACATACGTGGTATCGAAATACATCTTTTCCGGCGAATTAGAGGGAAATTCTGGCCTACGAAAAGTCGGCGGTAGCTGCAGGGAATTTTGAAAACCTGCAGTTGGGAATAAATTTTGAGTCTGAAACGGCGGGGGTGCGCGAGGGAAGGGCACCACATTGTTCTGTATGCGAAAATATGGATTCTCATTCGCGATTGGCGAGGAAAAAAAGTTCGGCACTGTAGGTGTTAGAGGAGTTAGCGGCGTTAAGTTGATGTTATCATTAATATTGTTTCGGTAGAAATGGTTGGTCTCGTTGTTAATTGGTGGCACAGTATTCCAGTTTACCGTAGCCTCTGGCTGAACGGTGAAAGAATTGTCGAATTTCAAATGGCTCAGTTTGTTGAAGGGGTTGGCATTAGTAAATCGAAATTCATCGATCTCCCCTAAATGCCAGCTCGGTCTAAATTCGGTAAGGTTGTCCAACTTCGTCTGCGGCATCTCTGTATGATCTGGAACAACTTCTGGTATTGTTGTGTTTTCGAAGATCTTACTTTCTTTCGATATATTTCGGACCGCATATTCGTTCTCAAGACGTTCAAAATCCACTTCAGCATCCGTGGCGACATCCTGCTCGCTGGAAACACTCTCCTGAAGGCTGGAGACCCTCTGCACAGAGATCCAGAACAGACAGAGAACTGCCTTTACCTAAAAACATCACACGAAAATAACACGTTCAACTCGTTCGTGAATCGGAACACTAGAATTATTATACCGCGGCGCACGTCGTTGAAGAGGAACGTAATAGATCGTTGAAGTGAAAATTTTATTCAATTATTCAATTATCAGGTATAAAAACTAGCCGCGCGAACGAGGACGCGCCTATAGAGCACAAGTGAAAAAAACCATTGTCTAAACGAAATTCACACGAGAATATGCAGAAAAACATTTTCACACGCGTTTCTGATGATCGATCATAGTATAGCACCTACTAGCTAAAATTTTTTTCTATTCAAATAATTATGTGAAAAAATCAAAAAATTCCACACACTTCGCGCACCTTTTCTACCTAGAATGGGCGAGTGTTGTTGAAATGACGAGAAATAGGAATAGGATGTCTAAATGAATGAATGAATGAATGAATGAATAAGAAACAAACGTTACCTCCATAACAAAAGAAGTTCGACTAAACTTTAGATTTTCATGTTTGCCGTCTTTATTCGATTTCTAACAGGCATAACTCGGTGATTTTAAAAAGCGTGAACAACGCGCCACTTTGTCTGGGTGACAAAATTTTTTAATAACTCCACTAGTGCACTCCACTTATCGCGTTAAGCGAGGCCATCTACCTGCACGCAGCTTCCAACTTGAAAAGTCTTGGTTCTCACCTAAGAATAAGAAGAGGGTCTTTAGTTCAGGATGGCGTCAGCCTCTGGAACATGTATTTTTGCGTGCCAACAAGGTTTCTAATATGTTTAGAGCTGAAATTAACTCACATTAGTAAATTTCGCAAGTGATTTTGCTCGAGAATCATCATAATTTTTGTGAGTAAATGGAAAGGAGGTTGTTAGAGCAAGACTCGACCGCAGTGTTTCGGCTTTTCGGTGTTTCTCGCAATTAACTTGAGAAAAAACCACGTCTTTTAATCCTCAACTATATCCATGTATGTAATTTTTAGGTAATTCATTTTAACACTAATTTTATTGTGAATTAAAAGAGGTATTTTACCGTTGGCCTAAAACTGGAGGTATTTTTCTGTCAAAATTTGCCGAGAAATGAAAAAAAAGAGACGAGAAGACATACCGCCTCGTGTCTCGACGACGGAAATTCCCGGTTTTCGATACCATATAGTACCTATACCTACACCCGGGTAGGCAAAGTGCAGCGAACCGCCTAGCAAACCACACGAAGTAACGCTAAGTAAGATGGAAATACAAGATCGTCCAACAATGAAAGTAGCCTCAACACCGTGCTGGACTTTTTGCTAGGATTGCTTTACTGACCCAATTCTGGGCGGCATAGTAGGCCACACAAATGACTACTATTCCGTAGGCAATTCACTCGGCGTCTTCCCCGTATAAACGGCATAACGCCGTCGACAAAATAGTAAAACCGTAAGTGCACCTCGTAAAATGCAGATTATTGCGTTGTCTCGCAGTGAGAGGCTAGATGATTGTTTTTAAAAAAAACTCGAATTTCACCTCAGTCATGCGAAAAATTGTATAGGTATAGGTGCATGCGATATATACTTGTACATACACTCGATCTTATACTGTGGAATATACTCGCTATAGGGATGCTATATTTATACCAGTCGGAAGACCTCGATGCAATGGAAAGCGCTAAAATTGACACAGATTCGTTAGAAGGATGCTGATATTCTCGATTTGTATCATTTTACACGCTTATTTTTTATTACCCCTGGATTCCTATACTGCAATTAATATATCGACGCCTGTGTCTGTCCCGCGACGAAAGATTGACAAACTAGAATATAAATGGAAACGATCATTGGTACTGCATGGGCCTAGAAGCTTCAGTATATTATATGAGTGTACTTACTGAGTTTAGGAAATCATTATCATATCATTGAACGGTACTGTGGTATTGTCTAATTTTTATAAAATTTTCTCCGGAAATGTGCACACTAAATCCTCAAAGAAGAAGGTGACGGAACAGTCGCTCGCCTCAAAGGTTCTTTAGTTACCATCCAGCGCAATTAGACCGTGGCGAACGACTGTGAGACACGAAACGCCCGAGTATCAAACTTTGAAGAAAACTTGTAAAAAAGAAGTGCCGGACGATTAAAGCGATTTTACACTTGTCATATGGGCGTATATTGTTCCGGGATCGAAACGTCGCATTTGTTGTTCATCTCGGGGAGACAGGGATCATCTATTTCCATTTCTTCGTACGTAAGCGACAATGCTGCGAAATGAAATAAAGATCGCGAGTGATGCTGGCCGCGGGAGCGAGTGAGAGGCAAAATGGACCAGGATTCGAAGTGGGGATCCCGATTAAATAGCGAAGGAGGCCACCAACTGCAGCCCAGAACCATCTCGGACCTTGAACAGTTAAGGTCATTGCTGAAGACCCAGTTTCGCTCACCGGCGTTTGTTTATATAATTAAGCTTAAAACGTGACTCGAGTTTGCAGTTCGGGAACCACCAAAATTTCAACAGTTCTCAAAATTCCATTGAATTTATCAAAAAGTTCACGTCTACGATGTAAGACGCGCTTACACAATACTTTCTTCACGGTACGTGTACTTCTCATACGAATAACAGACCGCCGATAATTTTAGGTGTTCGTTCAAAGTGATAGATTCGTGAATGACTACGGTACCATACTCAATTTACTATGTAGAAAATTTTCCCTTAATTTTAATTGATTTTCATACTTTTCCATCCCCGCAGAACATCATCATGAGACATTTGCTTGGACAGTGAACTAATCATTCTCCAATATTTTCTCTCAAACAACTGTGATCGTGATTCAAGGAGAAAATCAGTATGACGGTAAGTACGACTCGTCGTCATTGGGTAATGAACACATTCAATGTTCGATAAATAATTCAGTGCCGATAAAAATGTATTTCTCTCTGAAAATTCGATGTAACAATTAATTATATGACGTGTATTGAAATTCATAGAAATTTTAATGACACTAAATTCGTTGCAGATGTCAGCGTTGAAAATTGTCGTGGGATTATTTTTAATTGGTTTAATCGTGGACGATTCCTCGGGCAGTACAAGGTTTCTTACGAGAACGAACAACAATGCATCGGGTCTTTTTAAAACGAGGAGAAACAACTTGAGAATATCTCAGGAGCCGATTGCCGCTACTAAAAGCCCGTTGCACGGGGATAACTCAAAATTCCAAGATGACACGTCGAACGTCCAGGACAAATCTAAATTCCAAAGGAGGAATTCATTCGTAGAAACGTCCACGTTCAATCCAGATGTTCTGAATAAATTTCTCGAAGAGTATGCGACGAAAATGAAAAGCGAGACTGAAAAGACTTACAAATATCCGTTCACGGTCCTCGATCATCCCGGTGAATCTTTTCGACTTGGAGTCCAAGCCTCAATCGCTGGGGAATCGAAAATTAATCATATAAAAAATACGTCAAATGGACCTACGACGACTACGACGGCAAACAAGAACGATGCCGTTCTGAAATTGGACGAAACCCGAGGGGAGGACAACGCCAATGATACCTTGGAGAGGAATAAGCACCGTGGTAACAATCCGTACGATGATCGAAACGGTTGGGTTACCCTGGAAGCGATTCCGTGGTCTAAAAGTAAGATTTCGAAATGGCAGGCGAATCAGAATGTCCAAAAACCTTGGCCTGAACATAAACCATGGGAAAAACCACAAAGCGTAGAAAAACCATGGCCAGAAAGGCCAGGGCCTTCCTATGAGGAGAATGTTCCATGGTATGAAAAACCGAAACCATATTACCCGGAGAATTCTTCAAATCAAAGACCCTGGCATGAATCTAATCGTCCAAAGCCCACCAAACCATCGAGACCCTCGTACTTTGACGATAATGAATTTGATGACAGGCCTTCCTACGCTCAGAAGTGGCCCCCAGAAAAACCATGGGACAAATTCTCCAACACCTTCAAAGAGGCATCTGACATTATCACGGACGATAAGCCTTCGAACTTTCCTGGCAACTGGGAAAAGCCTCAGATCTCAAAACCATCGTACAATTTCGATAGGTTCTCCGAGGACAACAGGGATCAGACAAAAAATGACTGGAAGACACAGAGCCACACATTTCCCTCGAAATACGAAGATCTAAACAGCAGACCATCAAACTTTCAACAATCTTCTTCGTCCTTTGACAGACCTCATTTCTCCCATTATCAATACTCCACTGATCATCCACCCTCCCATCCTGCCAATGGCGACGGGGAATGGATTCTTCTGTCGACTAATCGAGGATACTCAAAATCTCGACAAAGATCTATAAAAATGGAAGTAACTAATGGTAGTAAGCGCCAGACCAACAATGACAAAAATGATGAAGATGCACCTGTGGCAATGATGTCGTCAAAACGTCAAGTGAGATTGACAGTTCTACCTTCGGTGAACGGAACGAACACGACTACCTCACACGGAGGGCTTTTGGAAGTAGAAAAGACGTTCAAGACCGTTGATCAGAGCCAAAGGGAATATGAACGGGAAAAGCTGACTAGTGTTCCGTCCGTGTTGACCAAGAGACCGATCCGAAATACCGGAATCAAACAACCTTCAAATTCTGCAGTTCTTGCGGCTGTTGGAGCCGGCATGTTGCCAGCGACAATGGCAATGGTGATACCAATGATGCTGGGAAGAAAACGACGCTCTTTTGCGACTGACGAGCTCGAGAATACCCTGAAAAAATCATCAATACTCGAACTGAACGATGACTATCACCAAGGAAAATTAAGAAAGTTGAGAATGTAGCAAGGGAAGGGGTGGTTCATCCTGCAGAACCAAGTCGTTCGAAATCATCGTCTAGAAATGAAAGAGACAAGTTCGATTTCGATGTCCCTTGGAGCTGTGAACAGCAGCAATTAGCCGCGTATATTTCTCAGGCCTTGAATTTTCGCTTTCGTGAAAATAACGTTCATATTTAATCATCCAATAAGTGAATAAGCTATACTTAAGATTCATACAAGGGTTTCTGTTTCGTTAAATCATATTGTACCATGCAGTATTTATTCGTTATTATCAATCGCCTCATTATCATCGTGAAATTTATCAGTTCAGTTTGTTATATCAGTAAACTTATTACGTTAAACGTAGATTAACTCTATGGTGTAAATCCGTTGAGTAGTAAGAATACTAGAATAATATTATCACTAATGGATATTCGTAAAAATAGTATTTACAATCAATATTACTGAATTAGTTAAATACAAGGTGCAAAAATCATATCGACATTTCAAAGTTTTCATTCTTTTATTTACATAACATATTTTATGGAAGTACGTTACAATGCATTTATATTTATTTATATATTTGACAATAAATTATTTTTAATCGTAACTCCTTATCACTGTATATGCTTCCCTTTTTAATAATTAATAAGTAAAGTCTAGAAAATGTGTTGTAAAATTTCAGCCTACATTTTCTACACTTTTGAGTTATATTTTCTAGTACAATATAAGTATGCTAATTATTTATGAATATATAGGATTCGTCGATAAGAAAGTTTTGTTTTTTTTTTTCAAAGTTTCTTACAAACAAAGAGAGCTTGACGCCAGAATTTCTCAATGCCTAATTGAATTTTTTTTTGTTGAATTATTCGTTTTTGTCAGATTTTGAAAAATCCATGGCTACTTTTATTCGAAATGGACTTGAGCACGATTTTTGGATTCAGTGCTCAAGCGCACTTACAACCGATAAAAATACTGCACATGTCATCTCCGCTGTGGCTCGTATCCAGTAATTTTACAATGGCAAAAGAAAAACCAACAATAATTGTGCCCATACCCATTACTCGTGTCATTAAAGTAGGGAATAATCTATCGATTGACGTGTGTTTTGCTTATAAGCAGTTTCTGTTTCAATTTAAACGCAATTTGACTAAAATAATTTAAATTCCCTTCGACAGTCTACTTTTCCTTTCTCTATCATAATACTTATTCTTCGCCGTTGATTCTCTTCTGAATGCCACCTAAGTATCGCGCAAATCCTTCGCTGGCATGTTTCAGTATGGTCAATCCTAGTCTAAACTTAACTTCAGCAACGGTCTTTACGAAATTGAAAATATTGAATCCTGACGGTTCCTCTTTTTCTGGTTTTATTGTCGTCGTACCGTCTATCCACTCTAAGGTTGTCTCTTCGGAGTCTTTAATCTCAGTTTCGGTGACATTCTCACCAGTCGAAACATCTTTGGGCTGCTGAACAGTCGTCACCTCTTCGCTGACAGAAGTAAGATTCTCTTCAGCTGAAGATGTCTCAGCGGGTTTTTCCGTCGTTATCACAAATTTCGCACTGGTCATCGTGTCTTCAAGATTTTCAACTTTTTTCGTGGTATTTTCATGGATCTTAGGCTTCTCTTCTTCCCTTTTCTTATCAGTCTTTTCCTCATCTTCAATCGCATTTGATATCTCATCGCCGTTAATTTTTCGGACCGCGTCTGCACCCGGAATCATTAGGTCGAGGATATCGAATACTTCGTTGCTCAGGGTCTCCTCTTTTTCTTCAAGTTCCTGACTATTGCCGGGTGGAATCACTTGGATCACAGATTCTCTTCGAAAGCGTGGATGAGGACGGAATAATTTCTCGTCTATCGACCGTTTGATCTTCAGAGCTCTGGGACCATGTTCGACAGCAACAGCTGTGGGTGTGATCTCAATTTCGTCATAATTATTGTCGTCGTTTTTCAAAGGCAGTGCTTCGGGTTGGCCGTAAGGTTGAAGCGAGCTGGGAATGTTCACGGAAGTTTTTGGAAAGGCAAAATTTTGCGCGACATTTTGTTCGAACTGAGTTTGACCGGCTCCGTTATCATCGTAAATTGGCATCTTCTGACCAACGACAGGAACGTCGTCGTAGCTATATTCCTTAGGAACGTTGCCGACGACAAATTGTCGATTTCCATCATCGTCGTTCGATACGGTGTAACCCGACTGCTTTTGTCGTTCGAAATAATTCGCGGTCGTCGATACTTCTGGGTACTTGAACTCGGTGTTCCTGTATTTTAGGTCGTAGGTGTTCTCCAGTGGTTTATATGTCATTCCAGAAGACGACGAGGGATACCTGGAATCGCTTTTTTTCGTCAATTTGGTGTCAGTGATGGCCGGGCCTCCGAATTGCTGGTATCGATAATAATTATTTTGCTCGTAATCTTTGGCTCCACCATACTTAGCCTCGTGATTTGTCATACCCTGAAGAACCTTAGAAAATACTTCTTCCTCGTTCTGACCATAGTTCCCACCATACTCGCCGAGGTTGTACTTGTAATTCGGCTCAACCTCGTAATTTCTTCGCGAGATTCCTCCTCCGAATGGATACAGGAAGTACGAAGCAATTCCAAGCCCAAGTCCAACAAGAGAAACAACTCCAAAGCTGGGCATAATTTCTCTGCTCAAGTAATTGTAAATTTGTGTGCCGATTGGTTTCTGGACTTGTTTCTTCTTGTTCTTTATTACATTTCCTTCCTTGGTCTCGGGCTCTACCTTAGACTCTTGAATAGCAGTTTCCTCGGTGATCGAATCCGTTGTAATTTCGTTGCTTTCCGTGGTAGAAGTCGTTGGCTTACGTCTTCTCGTTTTGTTCTTATTTTTTTTTCGCTTTTGGGAATTTCTTCTCGGTTTTTTCGTCGTCGTGGCAACGGCAGGCTCCTCAGTCGATGTCTCCATCTCGATTTTCGTCAGCTCAGGATTGAAATCAAACTTGATATCAATCTGGGAGTTGTTCAAAGCCTGCGAGACACCTTGATCACTCAAGCCATCGATATTCTCATTAGCTATCTTCTCGGTCTTCAAGACTGGCTCCTTAACTTCAACGGATCCAATTTCAACCTTACTCGCTTCATCAACCGGCTTCTTAAGCTGGACCTTTAAAACGTTGTTCGTCTTGGTTATCGAGGGCTTAGTGTGAACGGGAATTTCCAAAAGGTCAGCACCCGTAAAATCGGTTTTAACGACCGTAGTTGTCTCCCAAGTCTTCCGCGTTGTGCTCCTCGGTGGAGCTGAAGTAGTTTTCGGAACCTCAGTAGTTGGAGCCGGTGTTTTTGTCTTTGCTTGAAGCATAGGCTTCTCTGTTCTTATCTCGTCCTTCGGGGTCGGGATCATTTGTACTGGTCTAAAAGTGACCTTCTCAACCTTTGTGTTAGAAATTTTTTCTGCTTCATATTCTGGTGTTACTGTCGTCGTAGTTCGTGCTGGCAACTTGCCCCGGTTGAAATTCGGCTTCGTTATTCTAGTCACTGGTCTAAGTGTGGTAGTTGCCGAAGTGGGCACCTTTTGTGGAGGTGTTCTTTGAGCTTGTACAATTTTTTTCGTTGGTGTCCATGTCTTCTCTGTCGTAAGGGATATATTCTTTTCCACAATCGCGACTGGTGTCATCATACCGATCTTAGAGATCGTCGCATCTGTACCAGGCTGCTCTAATTTCGGAGTCACTTTCTTAGAGGGTGTGTATACGACTTGTGGTTTCGCTGTGGTTGTTTTTTGAGTGTTTCTTACGTTACTTCCAACAGGCTTTACTTGATTCGTTGATACCTTTCCTGGCGATTGTGTTGGAATCGTCTTCTCCACAGTTGTGGTTGGCTTCTGACCAACTTCCTGATCGATTTCTACCTTCTGAATGGAAGCCGTAGGCTTCGCCACAAATTTGTTGATTGATTCCGGCTTCTTTGCTTCTTTCTGTGTCGGCTTCGGGGTTGTTGTTGGTAGGTTCAAAAGAATCCAGGTCGATATTCCGCCTGAAGTAGTTGGCAGATTTTTCTGAGCGACCGTGCCTCGCTTTGAGGACAATTCTCTTTCTAGTTCTTCATCTGTTATAGCCATTGCCTGACCTGGGTGACTGTTTTCGAAATAACCAAATTTGGAATTTATAGGCCTTCCAAAACTGACTCCAATTGATTCCAAGGAACTTATTTCAGAGTTTATTTCCTTTATCAAAAGATTTTTCTCTTCTATTTTCAATTTCTCTTCAGAATTTTCTGACTTTTCAATCTTTTCGATCTTCGCCACGGTTACGAGCTTCTTCGACTCGTTTTTCATGCTGCTGTCGTTCTTGAGATCAGTTATCGTCTTGGCTGATTCGTTGGGGTCAGATACGTTAAGTAACTGGGTCGCTACGGTCCTCAGGGATTGCTTCATGTCTGGCAGGTTTCTGGCATCACGTTGGGTAGTCGAAACCCGAACTCTGGAACAAGATAATCTCGTCAATTCATCTAATCCAATGAATGATATATTCAACTTTATTTTATTTGTCATCTTGTGACGAAGTGCAATCATTTCATAAAATTTTACAGGAAGTATAGGAAGTATAGAGTCAAAGGAACTTAAATCTGAATGATAATTTCTGACATAAAAATCTCAAAGTCCAAAATAATCGTTTTTATTTATAAACGTAAAAATCATCTTATACATTATACCTAACGTCTACGTATTATATATTTAACGCCGAACTCTATATGTTTATTAAATAAAATCTGTGCTAAAAATCGTGTTAAATTTTCAGTGGAAAAAAAAAGACTGACACAATTTCTCTGCATCAACTACACAGTGCAACCGCTTTGCGATTCTCAGTCAGCCTGCTAATACAAAGAAGTAATTACCTACTATATGAACGTATTAATCAGGCCATATCTATCTGTCAATAAACAACTGATTTCTATATCATATCACCCTTTTTACGAAGACCAATTAACAAGCTTATAGAATTGCAGGTAATCGGTGTCAGAGCAACGGATAATAACTCTAACAATTAACACCGTAAAATGCCAACCGAAAGAATTTATGGAGAATACACCTGTCACACGAGAATCCTCAGCGTTTACCTATATACCTACATAGATATGAGAAAGAAACCTCACCTCGCATATTATTGCTTCATAATAATACCGGCAATAATTTCTACAGTCAAGATCTTCGCATTAAATTGAACAGGTAGAAATACTCACCGCTGGTCGACCAGCCATTCTTTATGTAAAAGTAGACCAGGGAATATTTTCTGCTTCATGTATAGTGCAGGATCTTAAACCTTTCAATTATACAGGTAGAAACTGACCTATGAGTATATTATCAGCAAACTGCTTGGCCTAGCATGTGCTATTTTGCCTTCTTCTATACTATGGATAGTTTTTTCTTGTTTTGTGGTGAATGACATAGTATATCTAACAAATTATCCACCCGCTAAGCCACCTAATTATGGTACTGATAGTTAATTTCATTGTTTCATCGATAGAATCTTCGCAAAACGTAATTAAGAAAAATACTTTCATGCCAACCTGCAGGCATCGTCAATGATTAACGAATTACCGATATTGGAACCGTGACTGATGAGTTACGCGAATAAGATAATGAGTCAATTAATGTAAGGTAAATGCACTGAGAGCTAGTTAAACAAAATATTTCTCATATATGTAGACATGCGGTAAAACATAACGCGTATGCACGCGGTCTGCGTGAATATATGATGCACGCAGCCGTCACGGTGTGCTAATGCATATGTATTGATACCGTTACTCCCATATTAATATATAACTACTATTATTTTGAATATATTAATGATTTTCTCACAATGTAAGTCTGCAGTTACGAAAAGAAAAGGGATATAAAATAACACCAACTGATCAATACATGTGGATTTCTCTTGAAACTTGAATAACGATCAAATTCGTAATAAAAAAATAATTTAATTCAATGTCATGGCAATATTAGGGTTCTATAAGTATGAAATATATTTCAGTATTAATATTAAATACGCAATTACGCGGGCAAATAAAATGGATTTGGAAAAGGAGGGACAGGTTTTTCACAATGCATCTTTATTGTACAATTGATTCTCATATCACAGCTATATGGGCTACTCTAAACGTTGCCATTATGTTTAACCAAAAATCTGTTCTCGTAAATTTTGGAACCAGTATTAATTAAGCCCGTTGAAAATAGTAGCGGTTTTCTAGGAATGATTTGGTTGTGTCTCTTTTCCAGGAAATTCGAGTCCTATGATCAGTTCTCTATTATTATCAGTTCTACTATTGTCTAGAATTTAAATTCATCTCTTTCGCTTCTTTCGTTTGCTTTTCCACTCGTTCCAATTTTCATACTGTTTAATAGATCGGGTAACCACTTCTTGAAGGCTTGGTCTAAGTATAATCGTATCTTGATCTACCGACCGTCCAAAATTAAAAACGCTCGGTAATGCAAACGGAACAACGACTGCTGCGAGTCCAAAAAGACCTGCTGCTACAACGGCGAAAGGCGATATCGCAATACTCAAAAAGCCATAGTTCAACGGATTCAATAATGTGAAATAAGGAATGATTGACATCGCAGACTCCAAGAGACTGAAAGGTATCAGATCTAACAAGCCATCATCATCGTCATCGTCGTCGTTGTCGTTGCCACCTCCATCGGTGGGTCCCGAGGAATCCCCATTCCCAGAACCGAGATTTGAAGCAATGTTTGAGATTTGGTCTGTAACGCCTGACAGTGGATTACTTCCGCCAGGAAACTGTATTCCGGATCCACCAGACGCTGCAGACGACGGGGTATCTGCAGCAGCCTCTGGTGAATCTGCTAAAGGACCATCAATCCCGGAAAACGGTGGAAAGGATGGAGTTCCACCACCCGGTATGCCGTCATCCAAGACTCCTGTAGGTCCTGGATCATCCGCTAGCTGTGTGGGAATCGCTGGATCATTCGCTACCTCCGCAGGAATTATTGGGTCATTCGACACACCGTTTTCTGGCGTGCCTACCTCATCTTCGGGACTTATGGAATCATTTGACACGCCCAGATCCAACGCGTCTCCGCTACTTGGAACATCGTCCTGTGAACCTATGTTGATCTGGGTCTGTTGAAACACCTCAAAGGTCGAGGTACCTGGAGATTGCTGATCAAATTGACCATCTTGTATATTAACCTGGGAATTTTGACCCTCGACGAGAGGAAAGTCTTGTAAATCACCTGGTACAAATCCTCCAGTATTTTGCCCACTTTCCGTAGGATACGTGCCGTAACTTCCACCGGATGGAACTACGTAACTACCTGCATCCGAAGTATCGAAGCTTGGTTGAGCTTGACCATTTCCTGGATAACGGTCGCTCGGCAATTTATCATCTAACGCATAATTTCCCGTAGACGTTGTCGCAGGGTTGAATACATTTGTATTCAAGACGTGGGAGTTTATTATAATGTTTAAATCGGTACAGCCCTCTTTACCTTGGATCGTATTATTTATCCTGGTGTAAGAGTTGATCTTTATAGTCGGGCAGTTGATACCTTCGTCGTAGGTCACTTCTGGGATTCTTTGACCCGCTTTCAGTCCATATTGCGGTCCATTCGCTTCGTCTTGATCTTCGTCGGTCGTAAACATTATATGAACGTTCGGTGTCGAGGCTGAAGAATTTTTACTATCTGCTGGCTGCTCTTCGAGGTTCAATAACGGCTCGGAATTGTTTCGAGTTACTTTCATTTCGGTCACAGTGATGTTCGGTCGTTTTTTACCAGCATTCAGGATATGTACGACAGTATTCTGCGACACAACCGACAGGGGGTTGAAATACGGCTGTTCGGACGGGTCTGGTGTATGAACAGGATCATTTTGGTAGACGCTATACGTCCCACTCGTTGGCCTCGTTACATCTGCCGGATCGAAGTCGTTCTCTGAATTCGGATAGTCAAAAGTTTGCTGGTCGTGTTGATTTTGGTAATATTCTTCGTCTTGGACAGAGGCCTGATCATAATTCTGCGTGATTTGAAAGAGCGGATCTTGTTCGATCGAAATTTCATCCACGTATCCGTGATAGTTTGAACTTTGACTCTCGTCATGATCCGGATTTATCGGTCGGTTCGGTTCTAAGCCTTCAGGAATTGAGTCAAACGTGTTTCTGTCTGTTAGAAAGTCAGTGTTGTTTGAGGTAAATTGATGAATCTGATCCCACTGCACTACTTCGTGTCCGCCTTGATCGAGATTCGCGTGGGTTTCGGGGTCGTAACTAGTCGTTGTACCCACTTTGCTATCTTGTACTTTTGGCCCCTGTTTTTTGTCTGGTTTCTTTGTTACTTTATAGACATTTGATTGGATTCCGTGAGGATTCAAATCGACCGAAGTTTCTTGCGATTCCAAATTCTCAGCCCCGTTATGAAAAGAAGTATATTTTTGGTAATTGTACAGATCCTCGATGTTCTGCAAGTTGTCGTTGGGCCAATTCTTAAGATTCAAGTCCGGAATACTTTGACTCGAATTCGGCTTCATTCTAAGGCTGATTTTGCTGTATTCAAGACCGTTAGCCTCGTGGTCTTTGTTCGTTGTGATCGAATGGAGTAGCGACCCGTTAGGCTGCGGCTTAATTCTGATCCGATTTTTTGTAGAATTTTTGCTGTCAAATTCGGGTTTCCTAGTTTGGTTTATAGCCAACCTCTGTGCCCCGTTCCCTATTTTGTTAGAATTACTTCCAACCAGCTTAATTTCAATTTTAGAACTATCTGGTCCCGTTCCGAAAACCTGATTGTGAATATCATGCAGATTGTGAAGATTGCTTTGTGAAAACGTCGCTTTGTTTGTAAAGTTTTTTAAATCGTTGTGAGTAGGTAGAATTTTGAAGAAATGCATAACTTTCTCCTTGTGGACGTGAATGGGTTTATAGCCATCCGAATTGTTCCGAGAATGAGGAGTGACCTGTGGCCTGATCTTTGTGAGATTAACCATTCTTGTTTCTGATTCATTGCCTAAAACTCTCGGTTCCAAAGACGGAGTATTTCGGTTCAAATATAAAAGGGAATCTACATTTGATACATGTTTAAGTAAAAGGGGGCTCGATTTCATTTCACGTCTATAATCAGAGCTGCTTTTTTTTCGCTGAATATTTCCAGGTCTCTTATCGGCATCTGAAACGTTCTTATCCGCTAAAAATGGATCGTTATTATCTAGATTTCTATTCAAATTATAACTCAAATTTGATTTCACGTTCGTTGAAGCCTCATGAATCATGAAACGGGAATTTCGTCTATCATCAGCAGTTCTATTCAACATAACATCTTTAGTTTTTAAATTAATTACTTCGACCGGAGTACCTTCGGTGTTATTTCTACCAATGGTATAACTAGACGCAATTTTCACGTCACTACTAATCCTACCCCTAATCATTACTCCATCGTTTGCCCCCTGCCCAATACCTTCCAATGGATTTAACCGCTTGAATCGTTCCTTAGATTCAAAAGTCTCGAGATCTACTGGCTCGGGGCCCATATCGCTAATTTTTTCGCTACCAAAAATTGTAATGTGGTCTTCGTAAGAAGGGTTATTTCTAAGATAAGATTCCCTGCGCCTTGCGCCCCTTTCTTCTGTATACCTGCTATTGCCTTCAACAATTTGAGGCAGGTCCTTGTCAAGAGGAATTGACTCCTGTGCAATCTTCGCATCGTCCTGCAATGGTCGCCATCCCCCTGTATCGTCGTTTTCTACGGTTGCAGGTTGAAGATTTGCGGAGACCTCTGCAAAATGAAAAAAAAATGCTAGTATAATAATTCCTGGTTCGCCACATAGTTTCTAACGGTTACGTTTCATTTCGAAATCCCATATCGAACGGTCAGTGAGTACTTTGATTGACGGCATGATCGCGATGGGTTGTGCCATTTCAAAACTCGGCATCACAATCCGTGACTGTTATTTCCTGATTAAAGACTTTCCGGAGTGATTACGGTGCTTATACGTCAGCCGAAGAAAACCTTTGTATTTTCAGGAGCACTCTCTCACATCACGCAATACATTTAATAATTCATCGGTGGAAAAATTGCTCGCTCTCTACGATTCCACAATATAACTACCCCGTTTTGTAAGAAAGTATATAGTTTAAGATATGGAGCAACTCACCAAGTTGTTGAGGTCTAGCATCACTGGATCCTGCGAGCAGCAGGATCGTCACAATATTAAACAATTTCAACCGCATTTTTACACTGAAACAAGATAGGAAAATATATAATTAGATATAAAATATATGGTATATAGTGAAGAGGTGAAAAAAAAATTCATTAAACTAAAGAGGGTGGTAATAGAATTAACCAACGCTCTAAGTACGCTGCAATGTATTATTCAGGCTTTGCTCTTTGTTTCGAAGAATGTCTTGATCGATTACCCATTATAAAACGAGTATGAAATCGCATTTGAAATCTGCAGACCATGGGTCATCGAAGGACGAATACATTAACAAGATTCAAGAAATGAACAAATGACGCAAGTTCACGCCGAGTTTTACCTGACGCGAATTCTTGACTGCCACTTTGCAGCTTTGTTAGCTGGTAGCATAACTTTTATATTCGACTATCGAGGCTCGAGAGTCAAGTCTTCAAGTCTATCGAGTGTATACATAAAACTAACGTCGAAGAAGTTTGTATGCAGGACCTAATCCCGTGGTAGTCGTTCTGTTAAGGACAGTCTACGCATGTAAAGCGGATGATTTGCGTGCGGCTCTGACGAAAAAAGAGCCTATATATCAAGTTAATAATAGTCAGCGTTGACTTGAAGGAATGATGCCTCGTTATAGCTAAATCAATTCATAAAATTGGCGGAATAAATTCATAAATTAACAGCTCAGCTGTGCCGCGTATACTTCGACTATTATATCCGTGCTAATTCGCATTAGGCGAGAGTTACGAGTCTTTGATTCATATCAATGCATACTACGAAATTGTTTACGCTCATTTATTTTTTTCCTCACGGTTTGCTAACGATAAAAAGTTTCGAATTCGTATCAAAATAATTAATGAAACAATCAAATGTGGGAAAGCAAAGAAAGACCATTCCTAGCACTTGACATTCCTAGGTCATGATGCAATCCGTTAGACCAGTTTACATTTCGTAAAATAGGTGCATTGGATGAACCGTTGGATTTTTCGCTCATATTTGTGTCTCATAACGGTACCTGCCACACCAACGTTCGGATGTAAGTAACGTGTATACGACTGGTCACCGCTTTTTTGCATGTGTGAAGTAATTCACCACGGATGCTTTCAATCGCCTAGCTCTATATTATCTGGGACAACGGAATGTACCTCACCTAAGCTATAAAGCTCACGCTCGAATGGCTTCTCTATTAATATTTAGAATCGCGATCGTGGATTTATTTCACGGTCGGAACTGTGACACGATCTCTTATCTCCGAGGGTTTTTTTTTATTTTATTTTTCAAATTTTTTTCTACCAAATCACCTGTAGATGTTTCTAATCGGTTTTTCAAGTTATCTCTTTCTCAAATAATGGGCACGTAACTTTGTCACGGGTGAAAAACGTTCGAGGCTATTCCCGTGACGTCTATGTGGGTCATGTTGAATGTAATTGTTTTTAGGACGATTCCGTTTTTAATCATAAAAATCTCGCTAGGCTGCAATAATGATACGTGACAAAAATATCTGGAGTAAAACTAGTGGCTCAAGGAGCGCTCCTCGACACTGGATTAGGCCAGTTTCTGACCTCATTTTTAAAACAGGTTCTTTGGAGTCGATTAAGCAACGGACTAGATCGTAATTACTGCATTCAGAAACTAACTTGTGGCATCCAGTCACGAACCCAGTCAGGGCTAGACAAAATCCTTGTGAATAATGGGGAGAAAAAAATGTTGCAATTGTCACTCATGCAAAATGCATCAGCATAGATTTAATTTGTCGATGGTATTGAGCCAATTTTTGGTCCTGTTTCCTGATACTGATTTTGTAAAGAAGCATTACGGCAGGTTCATCGTTTGAAGGCACATGGGCAGTGTTAATTATTTGAAGAATAAGAAAAACGAGTTAGGTGGTAATTAATACTGAGTTTGAAATAATTAGCAAACACTTGCACTCTCTGGTTTACAATGTACTCTAATGCGGTAGCAAAAAGAGTTGAAATCTCCCTGAGCTAAATGGTACTTGAATTTTTTTTCTTACCTATAAAAAGTTTGAACTTGAAGTTTCAAGCAATCATTTAACCACTTTTCACTGCAGTTATATACCGAACGATACTTCAGACCGGAATAATACTATAAAAGCAAACGAACCACGATCACCGATGTAACTGAATCACAAACTACACCGTACAGCTCTAAAATGAATCTGGGATCAACCGCGCGAAAAACGCTCTCTACTTTTTGGACAAAAATTGAATAAAAAATAAAAAATAAAAAAAACAGAAGAAATGAATTTAAACGAGATTCGGAATCCCACACACGGTATCGATCAATGATCGATCGGGTATTTCAGGTTTTAAATTTTAAATCGGCAATCGAGAGACGACGTGCTTCAATCGCGTTTTATTCTGGTATAAAAGCACGGCAAAAAAGATCACGGAACCCACGTAGGACGATCGTTACGTCTTTTGACTCAACGGCTGACTGGGTCTCGACTGTGACAGAGGCTACTCCACAACCTGGTCGGCCGCGCGATGTTCCTGGTGAACGCTAAGAGTCCGAACTTGAACCGTTATTTCTTGTACTGCTTCGCCTCGGAGTTGAACAACCTTACGTCGTATGCTAAGCGGTGGCTACCTTGCCCCAACGGGCCTAACCAGGGCCCAGAGTAGGCCTGGGGGTATGCACCAAGCAATAACGCATACCTGACCAAAAAACGAAAGAAAAGGTACAAAACTGTGCTGAGGCCTTGAACTACTATTACGATGTGCCCCGAAGAGATGATCACGGACCCAGTGGACGCGGAGGTAGATATAAGATATATGCATTCTATTTATATGTAATATACCCCATAGGTATGATAAATGGGTTGTCGTATAAGACATGCAGCAATTAAGGTATCGGGGTTTTATTTTCACCCAAAGAGAAGAGTGGGGATCTTGATTTAACCGTTGGAAGAATAATGGAATGAAATTTTCGAAGAGGTGCGGCACGTCTTGAAAACGGGTTTAATTATGGCGAAATTAGGCTCGACGAAAATGAAACTGTGTCTATCATCGCCTGAATAAATGTCGTTTTGCATAGCCGTTATATGCTGAAACGGGAAAATTATAAAATTAGTAGTAAATCGCACAAATTATAGTTTGAACTCTTAGATAAAAATCAGGAATTCGCTTATTATTGCGAATCCTAATACGCATGTGATTGGATAATTCCCGTTACGGAATCATATAGCAATAATAGTTGACCGACAAATTTTTATCTCAGGAATCCGATTACCTGGAGTAGCGTTATTTATTTATTTTTGTTTTTTTCAAACGAATGTGCGGGATCGACGGGAATAGCGGATTAACGCTAACAGTATATAACGCTGCTGTAAAGCACGTCTAAAATCAAACATGGGCGATTAGCACGAAGCTAAATTGATGATGTACAGTTAATCTGTTGGGAATAATATACTCACCCGAAAGAACGTCTACTCGGATACCCTGGAGGTATTGAAAGAAAAAAAATCGCACAATTAAACGATCATTATTACCAGTAAAAAGAAAAACTAAATCTGTAATCATTATCGCGGTCCGGCCGAGTTATTCAATGTCCAGATATTACCTCTTCGTACACTACGGTTACTTAGATGCTAATTAATCCTTTCTTCGCGCTTATACCAATTCTTCACATTTCTCTTCTGTAATTAACAGTCTATTCTTCGACCGGTTGCTCCGCGGATATGCTATGTTTCCACCTACCGCACACGTGTGTTTATAATCTGATTGTCTTCTGGTATTTCTTTTTTTGTTTGTGCGGAGGAAAGGAGTCCGTTTTATATAGGGACTTTACAATCAAAAGGTATTTTTTTTTTAATGAGTCCAATCAAAGACTCAACGTATACTTCGATATTGCGCATTACCGTCGTAAGGAAGTTACAGAAAAAATTTATCGATGCAAACATGATAATGAATTAATCGATTTTATTTTATGTTGGAATGTTTAGAAAAAATTGTACAAAACGAAGGAGTTAGAGTAGTTAAGGTACGCATTCGAGTGGAAACTTGAATCCAAAGAACCTGAAACATCGATGAAGTCTTCTAAGCTACTGATTTTATGATTTTAACGAGTTGAATCGCGAGTTGCACACTGCAGTAACAGATTCGCTCAGATTTTATGGACAGCAAAAATATACCATATAGCTAAAAGCGGTTATAATAATAAGAGCTGTGTATTGACACGAAGACAAAACATAATTTATACGCAACTATATGCTCAGGAATTATGTAGGACATAGCGGAACTTTCGTAGCGATTGTGTCACCTGGCGTAACACTATAATATGAATGAAAAAATAACACGGAATTTAAGATCTATTAAATTCACTTGCATGAGATATAAAACGAGAATACAATCATTATAAGATCTCTTTTGCTGTACTTCTTATCATACATTTTTTCTTCTATGATAAAGCCAATCAAGATTCGAAAACGAAGTTTATTAATTAATTTCATTCTTGCGGTTACAATACTAATTCTTGTTCAGAAAATACGCCATGCATGATGATTTGAGAAACCATTCAAACATTAGCTCATTGCGAAATGAAATGGAAAAATAATCGGAAATTGAAGCTTTTTGAATCGGTAAAAGCTTTTTTATGCTCATTAAGAGAAAAAAGTTCTTCCTGAACGCGTGCAGTGGTCAAGGCGAGCGCCTCCTGAGAAGAACTGGTTGCCGGCTGTCACATCAATCGAAACAAGACTCGAGAGTAATTGCTTCTCGCACACAATTAGTCGACGGATGAGAGAGAAATCTACTAGGTAGTACGTTTGTCCTTGAACGCGAAGAAATTACCGAGAGTATCAAGTGCGTAAATAAATATTCATACACACGCGGTTTTTACTCGCGATTTCGATTTTTTTTTTTTTTTTTCAAATTTCTTTATAAGTTTACGCGATACCGCATTTACCGTTGGCCAAATTGATCGTTTCTCCAAATTGCGATCGTCCGGTAAACCTGGAACTAAAAGGCTCGGTATTTCACACATTGAGAATTATATTTTGAAAGTCATATGTAACATATCATTAATTCTCGGTCAAGGCGACTATAACGATGAACGTAATTCTATAGACCATTAATTTGAAGAATTGGGAACACCCTGGAGGTGGATGAGCATTTTTATTTCTTTCTCCCATCAACCTTTTTGCGCCTTGAATCTAGTTCAGAAATGTTATAGTGGCTAAACTTTCGTGACGACGCTGTGCCTCGACGCCTTATGGAACAATGGTGTGCCAGAAAGAATTCGGTATCACCGTTGATTGATAACGGTCCTGCGTAATACTCTATCGGGAAATCCTGTCGTCGGTGCACGTAATCGTTGACCTGCTTTATAATTATGGGCTCACGATGTACAACCTATCTCTGTATAAGAACGCGTCGGATCGATTACTCAGGAAATAAAAATTCGCCTATCCGTACTACGAATCACGATAGCTGAATTTAATTGACGTCCTACGACGTCGAATAGATACAAGACCGTTCCTCGATGTACAAATAAAGGAGTGTTACGTGGTACATATAGTTTCCTCGTTAAATTTTATCATTTACTAGACGCGTGACGTTCAGACGCGAAACTAAAGTCGTTAATACTTGTAATGGATTAATTACTGCCACTGAAATCAATAACAATATCATATACGATCTATACACGCTTATCCTGTGCAAATTATTATTCTAGTTTTGAATTATAACGACTATTTTCTTTCCTCCCAGTCTCGGCCCCTACCTTCGTCAGTGTACGGTTCTCACTTCCGGCTCTTTCGATTTGGCAGAAATCATTATTGGAATAACAAAGTCGTTGTTTGTTCCTCATAAATCATGTGCTTCAACCTTGAGTCCATGCTGGTTCCCCATCTTATACTCGTTAGATGCATACAAGTTGCAGATACGTTCCAATTCACTTTCTTTTCGTGCAATGTATTTTCCTTTTTATCTTGCGATGAGCAACCAGTGTACAAGATGATGGAATCTGGCCCCGCCGAGTCATCCGATTGAAATATTTCTTGATCACGGTCGAGAGTCGCTAACCTTCGTCTACCTTGGCATAGACCTCAGTCTGTGGCATTAATATTCATGCATGATATGTTTGTTAAACTGCCACAAGTCATTATATATTAAAAAATATCAATTGTTTAATCGCTCGTATATCTTCTTCGTTTGGTTACCCTGCAGATTATATGATCAATTTTTCCGAGCCGGAAAGATCTTCCTCTTCAGTTTCTTCTCAGTCTTGTTAAAATATATTTGTTAGCTTCCGCTGATCATTTGATCATTCAATTTTAAGTTTTAATTTGTCAATGAGTAGATGATGATATTCCTGTTTCGAAAGGCGGCGAATCTTAGGTCGTTTGTTAATCGTAATTTCAGTCATGCAAGCAGTGCAATGGTATGTCCAGTTTGCCAATTGGTCCAGTTGATCGATGCCAGCAGAAACAGCTGTAGACCGTTTTTATTACATGTTACTTCCTCGCAGCACCAGATTAGAAACTCAACTGTGATTCCGGAAGCGGTGATCCCGAAGGTTTTAACGGCTCGTTATACTTGGCGGGGATATTAATGAATATGTAATACTCCATTCGGAGATATGTCCAATTCCAAACTCACGATAGCCAGTTTCTTAGATACGATAATGCTACGTATATATGCTACGTGAATCTTTGATATTTCAGTGCGAATCCTTTCAGATGTCGGAATTGAACTGAGCCGAGATCTTCAGAACGCCCCCAATGTATCTAGCTTTCCCAAGCCTAGACGGTTAAGATTTCATCGAGGTGGGGGATAAACCCTTGTTCCTACTTGTGCGTACTCAGTACTTGCTTTCTGGGAACACGTTCACGCCGTCTGAAGTTCTAATTCCCCACGTCTCTCGGCCTCTCACCAAAGCCGAACCAGGCTTTGCTCTTTGATGCATCGTTTTTTCATTTCCTTTTCTTTCTTTTTTTCTTTTTTCTCAGTCATTCCCAAATCCACGCAGAGGTCATGTCTAGGCCTTAATTTATTCTGAAATTAGCCCATATCAATGATGAGCATCCACTGATTGACAAGTGGCAAATGGAGTATACCAGAAAATTCTTGCTGAATCACAGCAGTAATAAATTTCAACGTTTTACGTCAGAAGTACGGAAATGAAAGATTATTCCACGTTTGAACTTGGGAAAATAGCTACAGCGACACTTGTGCCGTTGAAACAGTGGGCCAATTACAGGCCCCAATTATAATTACG
The DNA here is from genome assembly GCA_963992785.1 of Tenthredo livida. NCBI lineage: Eukaryota > Metazoa > Arthropoda > Insecta > Hymenoptera > Tenthredinidae > Tenthredo > Tenthredo livida. Next base: position 22,402,226 of record OZ023068.1, read on the forward strand.
GTACAGAAGTACGGCGAGCGTGTCTGCCTGCTTTAACTGTCGATACATGTATGAGTATACATATACAACGAACACTATTTTATAAGCATACGCAGATTAAAAACCGTAGCTTGAATTGCCTGCAGGTTTATATTCCTGCGTATACACGTATGGGTACTACCCTGAGAGAAAAATATGATATTCTTAACAGTCTCTAGAATAACTAATTGCTTCAACCCTATTTTTTTTTAACTATATGACCCAAAGTATATATTTTCATAATGTTTCTGGCTAAATTAACATCCTTCGAGGCTAATATTACATCAATAAATCAAGCTTGATCTGCAGATGTATTTTCTAGCGAAGTTAGCAGATCAGTAGACGCCTCTGGCTATGTTCGCGAGAACATGCAATCCGAAATCCCGCAGAAGATAGCAATTCGAATAAAAAGAAGAACAATTATATGGGCAATGATTAATTATAAATCCGCCATACACGCGATTGGTAATTCCTGTGAAATTCAGGAGTTCAGTATATGGTCATTGGTCATAGAAATGAAATAATTATGAAGAAAGGTTAATTTTTTTTGTTATAAATTGTGGCTCAGTTCATTTGCCAAGTATTTCAAACACGTAGGTATGAAAGAAAACTTGACCCGGACCTAATCTCCGAAACAGTAGACTATTGACCTCCGAGCGTCTACATCTTGGCTTTCTTATAACTGCTACTATAATAACGAATCGCGTTAAAGTCCAACGTTCTGATCAGAAACTGGTCACTCAGAGATTCCCATTGCTTTATTTTGCACGCAAATACTATTTATGTACCTATACTCATCGCTAAATTTCGGATCTATAATGATTAATGCCGCAGGGTGTGTGCCAAATAAATACAATTCATACAATCAGGCTATGACGATTTGCGTATTGCCACCGGGTAAAAATGTCATTTATATTAGTGAGCCGGCAAAATAATCTTCGTATTTTTGTCATCATTTTTTTGCGGAGAGTATATATATATATATATATAAGGAAATTAAACCTGATTGACATAATTTTTATTCATTTTCTCTCATTGCTAATTTCTCTTAATGACAGAAATATGTGTCATCTACAGCGAGTTTACCTCTTCTCATAATCTTAGTCGCAAATGTATATTTTGCACCTTTTATAAACCGTTATAGAGACCGAAAGAAGCAATAAAAAAGTTGAAATACGATTAATTCTTTTTTTTATCTTAGAATCGATCAGTGGGCATAAATAATGAGATGTAAGATATATCTTTCGACTCGGAAAGTAATCATGTACTGAATGGCGATCTATTCGGAAAACCCGGAAGATGGGCGAATTTCCGTTCTAGAATAATACGAACGGTTGTTCGCCGGTCATGACATCATCGCAAATTTGCAGAATACATTTTTGCGCTCTACTTTGCCTTGGTAAAATGCCCAAAGTATCCGGCCGGGAATTGTATATCTCCATTAGCCGATACGCCGGTATGGTTCCTCGTAATTGCTTAGCGATGTTGTAACAAATGTTGCGAATTGTCCGAAAAGGGACAAAACATGAGTACAGATATATACATAAAAGAAGTCCACTTTACTGAAGTAAACTTGGGGCACTTAGGCAAGTGCGTTTTATGCTAATAACCGCTAGCTCCGGAAAGGCAAGAAAAGAAAGGAAAGGAAAGGACATAAACGTAAACGAGATTCGCAACTATCTCGACGTCCATCTCTCATTGTTTCTCAGTAACTGTTCGCTAGCGAGTTATTTCTGGACATATTTAGAAATGCAGTTAAATAAACTAGAAAAATCTCCGACTGCTCTGCGCGATGAATAGAAGAATAAACCACATCATCTAGTTCCGGCATCAGAACGTACAGCCGCGAGAAAGAATATTTAGTCTAAGAAACACTCAACAGGTTCCATGATTAAAATCAAAATTGAAAATTATTCATTATTAAATTACCAATGAAGCTAGGATGCTGCGTCCTGCTCATTAGATACCTGAAATAAAGAGCGACAGGATTCAAGAAGGAGAAAGTGGAAATTAAATAACGAATCTGTATATCTGCAGGGCATTTGATTTTGTAGCATCGATACGATATTACTCATGTATATTTTGTCAAAGTTATGTATACAACTTGTTGTATTTTATTTTTTTATTTTTTCAAAATGAATATACATATCGCAATTTATCGAATTTCTTTATTTTTTTTCTAAAATAAACAAGCATCCTTTTTTCGTCAATATCTACATTATTCATTTTGCGAAAAATTCTCAGCGTTCATATAGTATTTATATTGCCATGCATTTCAGAATCGTATTTCGGTAGCGCAGCCTCCATACGCACCCTTTGACGCCTCGGAGGCCACTGACCCCGCGACAAGTGTTCTTGCCCTAGGTCAGTGTTCCTTCTCGTGGCAATAGGGTGCGAAATGGTATTGCCATCTTGCGGTCGAACTAACGAACTACTTTTGCCGCGAACCTCAGCGCTCTTAATTATATGTAACCCAGCTGGACCCCAAGAATGTCATGCAGGTTGAATGTAACAAGGCGTACAGATCTCGCGGTTGTTCGTGTTCGTCAGATTACGTCGTCTCATTTTGTAACTGAGAAATAAATCCTAGAAATATGCCGAAAAAGAAGAAGACCGATGAACTATCAATTAGAAAAAAAAAACGAAACTTTATTTCTCTCTATTTAAAATTATACAGTTGTAGAATTCATTGACGATGACTCTTTCAAGTTTTATATTTAGCCTCCTCTTCTCTCTTCAGCTCCTTGGTGATATCATTTTGACGTTGCAGAGCGAATATGTTTTCTCTTTTGAGACGCTCCTGTCTTTCCACATCTCGTATAACACCCAGGTGAAGTTGTTCCCTGGAAAAGTCGAACTCGTATTGCCGTATGCGACATAACCTCTAATGCACATTACACGGTGCAGAGTTACTAACCTCTCGTCATACTGTTTGTAATGTACATAACCAATAATCCCTAAACTGATCGCACAACACGAGCCTAATACTGCTTTTGATACCGAAGTCATCCTCTAAACATTATCTATCATTGATTTAATGCATTTAAAAAATACCATGCAATACTACAGAAGACGTTCACCATTGGCATTTACCAAGTTCAAGTATCGACCATACATCGATATAATCAAATCGACTTTTGACTAGCGACGTGGCCGCCATTATCGGACAGTTGGTGAAAAATAGTGAAGAAAAAAATGAAAAAAAAAATAAAAATATATACAAGCATAATCGATAGGAAGTTATAAACAGTGAAAGCCAATTTACAACGGACGGATGATAAACGTAAAATTATTAAAACTAAATATTTATGGCGTCAAAGGTTCGGAATGAAAATATAAACACGTAAAATTTCTTGTCTTAGATTCGTGATAATTATTATTTTTACGTGTCAATTGTGGTTATGTACACCGATCGGAATTGTTTGGTTAGATTTTCTGCACCTGAAAAAAAAGATCTGGCAACAATACTATACGTACTAAACGAAATATGATTAAAAATAGACTCGCTTACGTTAGCGTATTTGTAATTTATTAATGAATATGAATAATGATTATGAATAATAAACGTCCATGTTGCAGAACAAGACCGAGCATGATGTTAGAATTGGCAAAAGATTATCATATCTACTTCGTCACGGTGCTGTAAAAGAAGGTTTGACCATAAATTCAGAAGGATTTGTCCCTGTTAGTGATATCGTTAAAAAAATATCATTTTATCGTTGCGACGTCGATGAGATAAAGAGAATTGTGGCTGATAACTCGAAGAACAGATTTACTCTGCGTGAGAGAAACGGTATACTAGAGATTAAAGCTAACCAGGGACACTCGCTAGATCAAATAAACAATTTGAGTTTGAAATTGATCGATAAACCAGAGCATGAAATAATTCATGGAACATATTTTAAATGTTGGGAGGAAATTAGAGCCAAAGGAATATCGCGCATGCGTAGAAATCACATACATTTTTCAAAAGGAATAAATTTCATATGCGGACTGAGGCTTAACGCCCAAATTTACATAACTGTAGATTTTTTTACAGCTATAAAAGACGGCTTAATATTTTACGAATCTGAAAATGGTGTTATACTTTGCTCAGGAAATTCAAACGGATATTTGGAGCCAAAGTATTTTTTAAAAGCCGCTACCCACGACGGTAAACAACTGTTTCCGTAATGGCTAAACGCTGTGAAATTTGTCAAATCGATCTTTCCGACGAATACGCTTTCCAAGGTCATCTAACTGGGAAAAAACATGCCAACAATCTGAGATTCTTACAGCTCAGAAAAGGCATCGAGGAAAGATCCATATTTGTATCTAATTGGCCACCCTACTATACTCACAATGATCTTATCGACTTTTTTCTACAATATGGACCGATCGAAACACAGAAATTTGAGCGGGACTATGCGTTGATACAATTCACAAATAAGTGAGATTCTTAGGATTCATTTTTATTCTTAAGATAATCTGTTTTTCGTTTTTCTCTTTATGTTTTATTGTCACTGAATTATTTTTTCAATACCTGATATAAGTTTTTACTTATAATAATTTTTCTGATATTTTTACTTTCCCAGTCAACAATTTATGATGTACGATTTTATTCATTTGAGTAGAATCAGACTTGTTAATTACAGATGTCTTTCAGATCGCCTGTTGAATTTCTTACAAGTCATCCGATCGCCATTAGCAACTACAAATTGCACATTAAGCGCAGAATATTTCACCAAAATAGTGAGTGGCTGATGGATGTATGTAATTTATTGCTAAAACATGTAGAGGTGCAATTTATTCACGTAATGTAAAATGAGACGAATCAAATAACTTTGACAAAAAATAACTTGGAAGTTCTACTAACTAGGAGCTGTTCGAGTTTATCTTACTAATTTAAACGTGAACAACATTTTCATTCTCTTATTCCGATTCTCAGAAAGAACACCTAATGCGGAAATTGCGGATAAGCTATCGTACGAAGATTTCAGGGAGATCTTCGAGGGGGAAACCACATTTGATAGCCAGTTGATTGCATTTTTGAATGCCATACAACACAGCGACGTTGTAGTCGAGGGAGAATATGGCTCTGTTTGTGCCAGTTTAAACCAAATATTTAGGGCAAAGTTTCGTAACTGCAAGGCGCATAGATATGGATCAACCGTGACTGGATTAAGCTTCAAAAAAAGCGATCTTGATGTTTATGTGGACATAGGTTTGTCTTGGAACTGCTAATGAGCCTATTATGCCATGTGATCGGAATAGTTTTGATTCATCATGCACCCAAAAACACTAAAGTAAACTTTGATCCGTACTTCCAGGACTACCGATACTTGAAAATGAAGATGATGCAAGACCTGACGAGTGGACACCGAAAAGAGTTTTCAGAGTGGCTAAATCCCTTCTATTCAAGCGGAAAAACATATTTACTGACATAGTTTTGATACCAAATGCGAAAACGCCTATTATTAAATTTCGCCACGCGCCTACGAACATTTTTTGCGATATTAGTTTCAAAAACAGTCTTGGCGTGCGCAACAGTCACTTAATAAAGTTTTATCTTTCGCTCGACGTTCGGCTTAAACCTCTAATGATAATAATTAAATTCTGGGGACAGCTGTTCGGTATAGCAGGCACAGGAAAAATCTCAAACTACGCATTAACCATGCTAATTATTTTCTTTTTACAGCAACCTGAAAGAACTATAGTACCAACAGTAGCAGAACTCCAATCGACTTGTACACCTGAATTCGTTCAAGGCTGGCAAGTAAATTATGATAAAAGTATCAAATTTCAACAGACCAAAAACGACAGCAGTATTCCGGAGTTGCTTTTTGAATTCTTTGACTTTTACGCCGGGTTTGAATTCGGTTTAAAAGTAGTTTGCCCTTTGGATAGCAGAGCTCATACCAAAACTGTTTTCACTAACGCCGAAGAACTGCCCGATAGTATGTTCAGATACAAAGAATACGTTTCTCAAACGGCGAATCCTCTTCTCTTGTATACAGATAAACCAATATGCATACAAGACCCGATAGAATTGAACCACAATCTAACATCAGGAATAAGTAGCCGTGCTGTAGAATTTTTTCAACAACATTGTATAACGTCACGTGAAGTTTGTAGAGAGGCGCAATCGAATGATTGTAAAAATTTGTTCTCCATATTATTTACGAAGGAAACTAAAATGGAAAAACAAATCAAATCTAAACTGACCATCAAGGGTGAGCCGTTCTTAAAAGCTGGTTTACCATCTAATACTGTTCTTACACCTGACGTTGTTTACAGAGGAGAATTCACCATAGATAGTTGGTACAACACGGTTTTAAATCTAACAAAAGACACTTTTGAAAGAGTTTTGAAGCTGGAAGTAAAACTCGGATCTTTAGACAGGGAAGCAAAGCAACAAAAATGCGAGGCACAGTCGGATGTACATTCAAAAGACAATACTAAAATTGTTCTTGAATGTTCGGGGTTTTTTAAATTGTGGCACGGGCGTAAGAATAAAAAACCTGTCTTCGATCCAACTCTGAGTATGCTTGACAGAGAAGCTGGTATATCTAACTCGATGGTTGAGGAGTTGAAAAAAACTCCAACATCTAGTGCCCCAGTTATAAATTTCATCTGTGTATTCGAAAAACATCTAAAGCCAGTATCTGTTGAATTGACAATGAAGAACAATAACTCTCTTAAGAATACATTCAAGGAATTCTCGGCATACGTTACTAGTAAACTACCTCAAATTATCGATAAGACTTTGATCCATATGTTACAATTTAAAAAAGTCGAGCAGCAATCGTCTTCCCAATCTTTATCATGAGACATATTATATTTTTTTCTTATCCACAAACTTTATGATTGTGCATTTTCTTGATGATTTTTTAAACAGAGAATCACCAAATGTATATAACAAACGTACATATTTCTTAAAAAAATTTTAGCCCAGCGAGTTGCTGCCTAATTAATTTTCGTAATATACTAATTTACTCATTTAGAGTATAAGAATAGTATTGATTGATCAGGGATCGATTATATCGCGTCTTTAATGCCGAAATTAAAAAAGGCATATAGTCGTCTCAAAGTTTGCTTTTGTTTTATCCATTTTAAGTTATACTAATACGATTGGCCGAAAAATGTTATTTTAATTTTTTTTATGGACTAGTATGCCTGTTTGGCATTAGAGATGCGATGTCATTGCTTCTTGATTCCTCATGAATTTTTAGTTGAATAAATGACATCACATTATAAGTAACTAACGCTGTCGTGAAATGATCAGAAATACTTCAGCGTTACGTTTTATTTTAATTTCTAATGAAAACGAGCCTTAAATATATCGCAGAAAATCATGGTAATACCTATTAGAAAATAATGATTAATTTAATTCGAGATTAGAAATGAATATTTTATGTTTTATTTATTTTAAATACGGCTATTCTCGCAACACAGAGAAAGCAGAGAGTTCATACTTGTTGTTATAAAAAGTATAAACAGTATTGATTTTTTTTTTTTTTTTGTTTCTCTTGATTTAGAAACAGTATAAATTGAATATTTCAAGAGAAATAGGTAACTAAGCTACTTATATATTATTTCTTAAATATTTATGACCTTATGATATAATTATTTAGTGGGAAAATGAAAGTAGTTCAAATGTTGGTGGAAGTGTTGCGTTTTATTTGATAAAGACCGACCCGACCCCATAATCGTTAATAAATTCAAATTTATTAATTAATAACAGTATGATATTATAACAATGTATGTACAACTTGTATACATCGTGAAAACTGAAACCGTATTTCTGTTTGTACAAAATGTAAAAAAAAAAAAAAAAAATCGAATGATAAGATTGACGTGAGTCTGATTTTTTCTTATCAATCGTACATTTTATTATATAAATCAATTTGAAGGAAAAAAAAAACACCCAAGTCTGAAAAATTCGTAAATTTTCAACTCTGCGATCGTACGAAAACGAGCTTAGAGGCAGCGTTGATTTATATCTCCCGCAATTCTGCAAGGCGCGACTATGGTCAAATATCTTCTCTTTAATAAACTTGAGATCATAGAAATGTTAAAAGATATGAAAAACTAATAAGAATTATATTTTTATTTTCACAAATCAAGGCAGCACGCATCCACATGCTTCATGTTTTTTTTTTTCTCAATAGTTATAATTGTCATCTTGATCATTGACTAATGTCTATAGCCATTTGTATTTTCGAGTATACCATAACCAACATGGTGAACCTGAACCATCAGAATCAGAAGCTTGTTACGATTTGATTTTGGTTATTTGGTTATCCCACGAACATGTATGTTGGTTATTCTAAGTGAACCTGTCAGTGTAAAACTAAATAATCCGATGATTCAATGAATAGTCGACGATTATCTTTCATTATTTCCGTAATCATTACATATAGACACACACAACAATCTGATTGTTTCGACCCCACGTATAGAGGTTAAAATAAAATGAAGATTCTTGACCCGCTTTATACCAGGAAAACCTAACCAACCACCCATAAGAAGAACGTAATATAATAATCTTCGTTATCCACAAGCTCATCTAATGCTGTAAGTTTAGATTAAGATTCAGGTAGTAGAAAGCTAATGAATAGCTAAAACCATGGGCGATACAATGACGGAATCTCCGGCAAGCCCAGTCCAGAAATCCGGCGATTTATCGTCGCGAGAATCTGCGAAAACTGCAGAAACTCAAGCGTCAGCTAAAATCGAAGAGACCAACACTGCTCAAGAATCTACAGAGATTTTTAGACCAAAGACAAACGTTGATCTACAGCGTGCGATAGAAGGGTTAAAAGACATACCGGATGAAGAATTGCAGGAATTTTTAGACGACGAAGATTTCATGGAGGGATTAGACGTTGTCGACGCTTGGGAAGGCGAAGAAGAAAAACGTCCAGAAAAAAAGGCTAAAAGTCGCAGCAAGGAAAAGGAAAGGAAACGATCTCCTAGGTAGAGAATATTTTTTATATAAAGAAAATATGAATTCTTTTTTTTCTGTACGTAACTAAACTTGATGCGATAATAGAATCAGAATTTTATTTTAGCCATTTTTCATTTTATTTTATAACTTATTACTATTATTTCTTAATTCTAAGGCTTATAACGGGTAGCTACAACCACTGCAGATAACACGATGATATGTGTATGTGATATATGCATGTAGACTACGGAAACGATGGCAAAGAGGAGCCAGAAATTAAATGATTGTATGTAATAAGGATGTAATTTTGTTATGAAAAAAAGTGACTAGGAGACTAATTATAGGGATCGGAACCGTTGTCGGGATCATCGAAGTCCTAATAATCGAGAAAAATTGAGACGTGAAGATCGTAAAAAGGAGGAGAATCGTCGAGATCCATCTAAAAGTTCAAAAGATATTGAGAGAGACAAGATACGAACTCAAAGAGATTCTGATAGTAAAATTTTAGCAGAAAAGAAAAAAGCGATTAAGTCTTTACTGGATTCTGATAACGTCGTACCACCTGGGACTGAGATGGAGGCAATTGAGACCATCGCCGAGAAGCAGAGTACCGAAAAACCGCCAAGTTCGCGCAGCCGGAAAAGCAGGGAGCGAAGAAAGAGCACCGAACGTCATAGAGGAAGTCCTAATCGACGTCGCAGCAACGAAAGAGGTAGAAGGAGCCCGCATCGTCGTTGGAGCCCGATTGTAATCAGCCCTGAACGCCGCAGAAGCCCAATTAAATTAAGTCCAGTAGCCCGCCGAAGTCCTCTTAGATTAAGCCCCTTAATTCTGAGCCCTGAAAGACGCAGAAGCCTGCTTAGATTAAGCCCTACTCATCCGAGAAGATTAAGTTGGGAAAGGAGAATAAGTGCCGAGGAAAGACGCCGCAGCGCGGATCGTCACAGAAGACAAGAGCGGTAAGAATAATCTTTGAAGAATTGAAACACACGAAAATAAAACTCATGTTAAAGAGAAATATATATATACTTCATATGAGAAAGTGATTATACAGTAAGTATGAAAATCGCTAAGTGTGAACGAATAAGAAAGAAAAAAATTCACCAATCTTGTATAAATCTAATCTTTAGAATATTTTCTGTACTTCTCTAGACCTCAATGTAAACAAATAACACCAGAACAAACTTTATGTTCTATATTTGTATTTAGAATATTAGAATTAGTATAATTTCGCAGTGAACATAGGCCTTCGGGTCGCCGAAGTCGCTCTCGAGAGCGGCACAGAAGTCGCAGTCCTGATCGTCATCGAAGAAGGTACAGCCGTTCTCCGGCAGACAGAAGAGTCGGGGGTCCAAGATACCGGAGTCGCAGCGGTAGCCGAGGAAGAAGTCCGCAAAAACGAACTAGGAAGAGATCTCCTTTCATCAACGAGATAAGAAGACAATTCAGAGAGGAAAGCACCCGACAACCACCTCCGTCTACTAATCTCGGATATATAGTTCCGCCTTTGATGGGGGGAATGCCACAAATGGCACCTGCAATTTATCCTCACGAACAAGAACACGCGCCGTATATGCCACATCATCAACCAGGACCACAGGGAATGATGATGCCTGGAGCACCGCAAGGATTTATGAACTTTGAACCACTGCATCAGCATATGCCTCCTATCAATTACGATCCAACAGCTCCGCAGCCATTAATGCAATCAGAGTTTTCTTCTGGCCCTGTGATCTACGGTCAACAGAATTCGGCACCTATTCGACCCGTGCTTCTACCTCTGCCAGTTCCTTCACCTCAACCTGTGCCAGCTCCTGGTCAACTTGAACACGTACAGAATATCTATAGCCAACCACATTGCGTACCGCCACTTCTACCTACTCCGGGACTACATCTAGCCGATCCGGGCATCAGACGTTCAACTACTCCCCAAGCTGGCTCGATTCGATCCAACACACCTCGTAGCTACAAGACAGAGCGGAGGTCCACAACTCCGTACAATGGAACACACGGGCCACATGAGGGCCGATTGAAAACACCTGAGCCCCCTGTTATATCAAGTTCTAAAGTAATTTTACTCTACCAGTCAGATTCCATGATTCTGATCGTTTTTAGCTACCTCAAAGATTGTTTTCAATTAGCGTTCTGCAGTCTGATTTCTAGAAACAAACTCTTTCTTTTATCAATTGTCTATTCGTAATTGAGAAATTGGTTTGAATGGTTTTTAATCGGTTTTCACTTTAAATTATTTGAACAATAAATCGTGGTGACTTTAGTTTTGTATAAAAAGGTAAAATCTCAATTTCTGTTATATGAGGTAGCTTTAAAATCAGGGCAAATGAATTGTGGAGAGCAGTTTGGAATTATCTGTTACATTCTAAAATTGCAGGGCACCTTTGGAAAGACTAGTTTATCCAGCCTGTTGGAAGCATCAGTTTCTGCTAAAGGTGCGACAATTTACTAATTCATTGATTGTTGGAAACTTGTAAAACTGATGTTTTGCAGAAAATAATAGTAGCAAGACTTTGCTGCAGTTATTGTACAGCCAAATGAAATTTTTTTTCACACGGTACTAATTATTATCTTTTTTTTCTTTCTTTCTTCGAACATTATAGATTCGATCGGGCCACCGGTCCTCTATCCAGGTGAGATATCCCAATTGTTGTAATATGTGACGTCCGTAAACTGTTTTTCATAACGATAATTGGGTACTCATAAATGTACACACGGTATTTCATTGCTTCACACGCCGCAAACTGATTGGCAATAAGCACGACGGCTTGCCTAATGATAAAATAAATAATTAAAACAGTATATGCATAAACGAAACATCTGTATCAGAAGAGTACGGTATGTTCTTAGTTTATTGCATCTGTGATAATAATTGTATAGATATACAGATGAATTCTTTATGAGGAATCACCTGTATTATTTCATTTGTCTAAACACACTGATAAACTATTTTCGCGTTTTGTGCGGCTGTGGTGTTGAATAAATAAAAACGTGATTTTATTATTTCTGTGAAAATAGCACATACCATTGAAAAATAATGGTTTGTAATTTCATACGCCAATAAATGATGATAAAACGAAACCCTTTGCTTTTTGGCTCAGGATTCAAGCCAGAAATACTTCGACATTGCGAACATGCTCTTCGAGACCTGCCGGTCGAGGATCCCAGACTGAAGATGAAGGGTAGATTCTTTTTCAACCCTAAAAAAGAAGATACTCCTAATGAGCGGGAAGAAAAATCGTCCAATTCTATCCTATTGAAAAAAGGCAAGAATAAAATATACTGGGACGAGGATGAAGAACGCCATTCCCAAATGACTGTTAAATCCGGTGTTCATATGCATCAAAAAATATGTCAGACCGACGAGGTACAAATCGAGAACAAGCAAGTCCAAGCAACGGTCACAACTGCAGACGTTGGCGTACAAGTGTATCCATATGATTTACAATCACCTGTAAAAGAAGAGAAAAGACCAATCATGGACAGATTGGACTGGAATATGCGAGAAACTTTTGATTATGCCCCAAAACCTCGAGAAGCTGACGATCTAAGATGGAGCCTGAGTAACTCTTCTCAAAAACGTCCCTGGGGCAGAGCTGTATCACCACCAAGAGAATCAGATAGTCGAAGCTTGAGCAGAGAGAGAGAGCGAATCTCGTCTGCCGCTTATCCCACCAGAACATTAACACTTCTAACTCCGACGAGGAGCAGAGAGGAGTTTTCATCCCACCGTGGACCAGGAGTACGGGATCATTTCATTCGTGAAAATTTTCCTCCCAATTATAGACAAGATATAGAAGAACGGCAGGAACATTTCCTTGATAATAGAAGTGACCATAGCCGTGGAGAAAGTCCGATGGTGATCGACGATTCACCTGAAGAAATTGAAGAAGAACCAGAAGTCTTTGCTAGATCAACCGAACGACTTGCACTGAACAAAATGCAACGAGGACAAGGAATCACCACTTTCAAAGGACGAGGAGCGCCGAGAGGATCCAGACCGTTTCGTGGTGGGAGAGGAAGCTTTCGAGGAAAATTTTAAGAAGTATTAACTTGCCAGAGTCTAAAAGTTCCTGTGATTTATGTGAAATTTAAATCGCCGCTTCACTTTACTGCTGGTTAAATTCTGTGGGAGATAATTGGATGAAAGAAAAAAGAGTCACAAGCTCTGAATAACCATTGGATTTAATAGACTTCCCTAAATGACAAAACAAGTTATTGCCAATGATAAAAGGGGGATATTGATGATTAAATAATGAATTTGAAAAGAATTGCTCGACGCATTTGATTTCATGCTATTACTGGATTTAGCATCAATAAAAAAAGTTCTACTACTCTTCGTGTTGACGCCGTCTTGTTTACTGAACTCATTCATCATCATCATCGATGAACCACAAGTGTCCACATATCTTGGATACAAATAAAAATAAATAAATTGCTACAAACGTTATACAGAATATGTAAAGTTTATTTTTCATTTAGTATCATATCTGCAAAGTGCTATGCAAACGATTAACATAATCTCTATCAAAACTATGCATTCTTAAAATTGAACGATTATTTTGAGGGATTGTTTTTCTTTTACTTTATTCTAGTATTCAATTATTTTTATTTTATTTGCTTCGTTTTTTTTTAGTTTTTTTTTTAACTTTTTCTTTTTATATCCTGTGTTTCATTAAAATACGTATATGATCAGCTGTGAGCAAGTTGTACAAATAATGACAAAGTTATCATACTGTGCTTCAGTTTTAAGATGACGCTAATTTAACGACTGATGTATAGATGACATTAAATCTATTCTACTATAATGAAAGCTCAAGTAACAGGGCTACAAGTTAAAAAAATAAATTAGGTGAGAATGATTTTTGAACAAACATAATATTTATATATATATATATATATGTATACAAATAATACTAACAAAACGTTATAAAAATAAGAAACGAACAAAATATAAATGTTCAGATAATGTAAACGGAGGTCATGCCGGTATTTAGGTCTCCATCTGAGTTAACATCATCATTATTCATAACTGATTGATAAAAGTTTAGATTATGTTGTACAAAAAGTTAACAGTTGATATTTTTATTTGATTATTTTAAACCATAGTTAATGGTGAAATAATTTTTCATTTTCTAATTACCGTCTAATAATAATAATAATAATAATAATAATAATAATAATAACAATGAATTGTCTGGAAGTGAAAAGTTTCAGAATACGACCATGTATAAACCGCAATACTTGTCCCTTGGACTTGGGACTTGGATTTATTCTTGAACAACCATTAGAAAATATGAATATTGAGTCATCTATGAACTTGCGAGGTCACATTTCATATAGTATACATATATATACCATTGGTAGGTATAGAATCATCGTCGATTCGGAACGTGTATAATGTATCTATAATATATTAAGCGAAATAAATATATATATAAAAAAAAAAACAAAAAAAAAAACTCATTCAAACGTTGATAAATTTCTTTAACTGATCCTTCATTCATTATACCAGTTCTGCCTAAATCGGAAATCAACTGTAACTCTGTACAGCCGTAACGTGTAACGGATTTTTATACTAATATAAGTAAGCTGAAGATTAAAAACTTTTTAGTATCATAATATTATCCAAATTGAACGCGGTAAAATTTGAAAACCGGGCTAATTGAGACCGCGGTAAAAATTACTTCTTGTCATTTGTCATACAGATTTCAATATACCATGTATACGTATGTAGGTATACCGTATGCTAGCATATAATTAAAATATGCACACTCGTACATACGTCATCGTTACGAGTTGCATTATTTACTTCCTGTTTCACGCTTGTTAAAACCGCGTTTATTGTACGAATTGCAGATACTGCAGGTCTCACTATACGAGTGTGACGACTTCTCCTGTCCTTGTTAGGGTGTTTACTTAAGTAACTTTTAATTATTATTACTAGCTGATGTTTTATGATATGGGGACACATTTTCAAACGACGTGTTTACAAGTGTTATACATATATGTATTTTCATCGACATACTGAACGCTAAAGGCAATTAATCGCCTGATGAGCAGCAATAATTCAAAATTATATTTACATTGCATAAAGACCAGCTGAAACGTTGAAGAAAATGTAACAATGTATCTATAATTTCTAGAATGCAGACATGCGTCTCAATAATACGGGAGAAGTTGTTATAGAACTAGTTTTATTTCTTAAAACTATAAGAACATATAAGAAAAAGAATATCTAATTGGATATTGGCAATAAATTGATATCCATTGTAACATCTGCGACTTTTGCAGGTTCCCATAGGTAGTTGAAGCTTTTCAATTATTAATAAATTGAAGTTATTTCAGCAACTTCGTATACAGGCAGCGCCTATACCAGCATACAACAAGTTTTCACGATGGTGAATGGTAATATGTATACCTATGTGTATACCTCAGCATACACATACATCCATGTATACTATGTGTATGCTTTTTTCGCAAATTATGTCAAACACGTGTGGCATTTCTTTAGACTACAGGCTTATTGGTTTGAACGGGGCGGAAGACAAATGCCGCGAACACCAGTGGAATCGCTAATTCAAGCGCACGCGAATTTTATTAATTTTTTATTTTTTTTTATCGGCAGGAAGACGGGCTGGGACGAAGTTAACTTCGTGACTTATTGCCGTATCAGATGTATCTCATTATAATCATATTTTTGTATGAAATATTAGAGATCGATTAATATTACGAAGCCTGAAGAATACGCGTCTCTAATTAAATCGATAACAGTATAGTCGGTAAGTTTAATAATAATAATTTTTTAAAATGTGTGTATGTAATATTAACTGTATGTATAAAACTCCTAGGATCTCTGAAAAGTAGTAAAGGGAAAACAATGAATTTGTAACACATCAAAATATAGCCGTAATAATCATTTTATTCAACCGCAATTCCGTATTACAGATCTCAAGCTACGTCTATTTCGTGACAGAGAAATTTCTCAAGTTACTTTTGTTGTGTGTGCAATAAATCGCTCACTGCAGTACTCGAAGATGTAGACAGATGTGTTTCATTTAATAACCCTGATAAATAATTGATGCCTTTCAGACTTTCAACGGAGCATGACTGCAGGGTATTAATTTGCGTATGTCGTTAGGACTTAATAGCTGTGTGAAAAAAAAAAAAAAAACGCGATTACTAATTATGGTTAATTCAATAATATTGATTTCATTTGCAATCAGCCTATTGCAAGGCTTTATAGATTGTATAGCTGTATCTTCTACGAGAATTTAATATTCACAATTTTTAATTGTGAATTAAACAGTCACGGATCCGTTAACCGACGCAAACAGTATCGTCTGTCGACGTCAGTCGGTTCTGAGAAGCCAATAAGAGCATGAAAACTAATCTATACTGATGTTTTCGCATGACATTGCATAGATACTGCGTCGTATGCAGTTTTCAGAGTCAGGTATCCGCAACTTCCTTTCAGCTCGATTTGTTTGGTATTATCCCCTACTCTCAGTGGAATAGAATCCTTTTCTTAAATCGTGGTTTAAAATAGACAACGCTAATAACTAATTAAATATACGTTAGTCGTCCGAGATACCGAGAGCTGAGGTTTACTTTTTTTAGTTACGGTTGTTCAACTGTAGCTAATTTCTTCAGCCTTGTCTTGCGCAGATGACGTAATGTCTGGACGGTACGTCACCGGTGTCTACGATACGTGCTGCCCTCTAACAGTCAAGGTATGAAGAGTATTATTTTTCGCGGGCAATTTACGTCTGTGTTAACTGGAATGATAATAATATCGAAAACTTGATTTAGTCGCTCGATGTGTTAGCCTAAATCGACAAAAGTCTACGTTCGTTAATTCCACTAGAGTTCGTCCCACGATAGAAGCTCAGGTAAAGAAAGGAAAATGTGAATTCAATCAATACCGCGGGGTTTTGAATTCGCACGATACAATTCGCGAATTACATTTAATAAGAATTGACAAAGTTTCAACATATTATTAATCAAATTGTCACTGTCTGCGATCAGCAGCTATTTATATCTTATTTTTCCCTAAAACTGATATCGCAAAATGATATTTGATTCTAAATTTGAAAATTGCTGTTGGCAAGTGTTCAAACTTGACAAGGAAAATTCGTACGATTGGTCGGGTCTTCAAACAGAATACGCGAGACGGATGTCAGAGCCAATGGGCGACGAGGACAGAGAGACGCGCGGCATCGTAACGATTCATATGATATTGTAATAGTTAAGAGTTCGATAAGCTCGAGAGAGCGATTTGTAAGTTCGTTGAAACGTACAGAAGGTATGTAGGCTTCAGTTTTCGGTGTTTAAATCGGCAAATCACTGTTGTCAAGGGAGATTGATGGGTTGGCAGTTCTCAGTGGGCGATCGAAGCGCTTTCTCGCTATAGAGCGGACGTCTCGAGAACTAATCGGCATGGATCGCGCTCCATGTTCGGCCGAGGAAGCAATGCGGTGTCCCCGCGGATAGGGCGTGCAGTTCTCGTGTTGTACCCTCGCCGTTTTTTTTCTCGCGAATAGTGAACGTGTACCGAATCGCCTAGTGCCCGGGACAAAAATATTACGCGAAATCCCGGTCGGTTCGTCGAGTGTTTAAAGAGTGATTTGTGAAATTGGTGGATCGTGGTTACGACGCGAATGAGGTGAATGCTCGGCGGCAGTGTGCGGTGCAGAAAACCGCCAAAATTATCGTTTACTCCCGTTAAATCAACAACTCCTATACGGGAACGAGCTGTTTTTGGTGTTTTTGTGATTCGGATGTGCCAGTGCGCGATACTGGAGGTGTTCGAGGGATTTGTTATTATTTTGCTGCGGTGCTTTTGACCCGAAAGCGGGCGAGTTCACTCGAGCCCGTCTAGAGGGGTGTCCGGTGCCTCGTCTGCAACGGCTGCCCGCGGCACGCAACACCGATATTCCCTGGCAACGCTCGGCGACTTAAATCCCTTCGAATATCCGCCAGCGAGGATTATTCGGTAACTAAAACCGGCGCCCTTTTACCTTTCAATATATATTCCCCATTTTTAATACAGATACGAGAATAATAAGACTCGTAGAAAACGGCTCGCGCTCTTACCCAGACACACGGGGTACCGAGCCGAGAGTCTGGTTACGAAAAACGCTGATACTGAACACAAGAGAGCGACGCGAATACCACGTGATTCTTGTCAGGCTGCACGCAGCAGAGCATGCTTGCCTCGATGGCCATAACCTGACTGCCAAACCCACCAACTACTTAACTATAACGAAGAAAAAAAAACAAAAAAAAAAACAAAAAATATATACACGAATCGATAAGAAATTAATAACTATTTCGAATATTTATAATAACAACGAATTGACGATTGACGATATTAGCTTTAGTCTGTCGGCGAATATAAATCTCGGTCGAAAGTTCAATTGCCCCGCCACCGACAACGACACGACCAACAGCTACATAGTACATACATAGCACTTCTTCGTTGTCGCGAGGAAGAACAAGAACAACGCGAGATCGTCGTCGTCGTCGTCGTCGTCGCCCGGCGAGACGACCAGACGTCGCCGTCACACGGAAAAAGGTAGTTTATCAATGACGTTTCTCCGATATTCAATTTCCTCCGACTCATTTCGCCACGCGTATATTTGACTAACGCGATAATCAGGGATTCACCGAACTCGGGAATGACTCACGCTAACACGGTGAAATTTCAGGAGAACAAAATTCATTTTCGCGTTTCAAGTACATGTATGTAATAACGCGGGGGTACGCAGTTGTTTTTGTTTTGTTCGTTTTTTTCTGCTTTTTTCCTATCAGCCGGTAAACGTAAAGTAAGAAAAAGAAGAAAAAAGAAAATGAATAATCAATAAGTGAAGTAAAGAATCGTCTAAGTTCTGCTTAATGCTCTTCATTCTCTGTAGGCAGGATGGCATTTTTATTAATTGAATGTATATGAGCATCAATCGCTACGTGTAGGCATGTATATGGCGTTGCGACGACGGTTCCGGATCACGTGGGTTTGTGTATCAGCCAGTACTAATGCACTGAAACCAATAACCATTACTCACTTGTTTTCATTATCGGAAAAGGAACATCTTCTTACGACGCATATTGCCCCGACCAGTACCACCGTCTTTGCGCGTGTATGTTAACATCTTTAATAGTGATTTTATTCCAAACGGTTCACTGCATCGTGTCATTACATTTTACATATATATATATATATATATATATATTATATATATGTATATATATTCACCTAATTAATGTTTTGCTTTTCATTTCTACGACTTGCCGCTCTTCTAACTAAGAAAATAAACGCGCCGTAGTAATTAATTCTTCGATCGTTATTTCATCGAAACTAGATTCTTTCTTTCCTTCCATCTATTTATTTATTTATTCATTTATTTGTTTATTGAAATTTTCTCGTTGAAATAAATCAACGGTATATAAATCTACAGAGGAAAGTTAATTCAGGTTTTTCGTTTTTCATTCGTTTTTCTTTCTTTTGCTATTTATCAAAATCGCCAATAAACATACATCGAACTCTGTCTCTCTTCTTCAATTATACTTATAGCTATGATATACGATCGAATGTACAGCGAGTGACAAATCCCGAATTCTGTTTATTCGCCTCATTAGTCACCCTGTATATAATCGCTCACTCCCGTTCGGCCACAACAGGAATAATAATTACGATTCCGTTTAACTCGAAAACCGGATTCCTGCTATAATCACATACACAGATGTACGGCGTGACCCCGTGTACCTGGAGTTTTTGTTATATAGGGGGGGAGGAAGGGTGCCTTTCGAGACGCGCCTGTCGACCCTATTTTATCCGATGTCTGTACACCCCTAGCAGAACCTGAACACCTGGCGCATCGCTCCATTTTCCCCAACATTCGAGCAACCAAAAAAATAAAAAACAAACAAACAACACAACGACACCAACAACAACAACACATGAAATTCGTATATCAATTACCTCGCTCTCTTGGAGTTCTGAAAGATTTAATAAACGGTAAAAAGAAATGAGGTAAATCATTTTTTTTTTTTTTTTCCTTTTTTTTTCATGATTTATGGCTGAATGAAAAATTAGCTCGATATTAAGCAGCGAGTTGTATTGTAGAAAAAAAGTTGGACAATTCATTCGTTCGATGTGTCGATTGTACGCGTAAGCAAAGTGGGTACATATTTTATAATATGTATGCATTACCGTAGGTATAACGGCCTTAACAAAAACCGTTCTTCGTAAAACTGACAAGAAGGATGTGACGCGCGGCGACTATCGGAGCTCATAAATTTTCATGATAATCCAATAATACCTAAGGTGTACTAAAAATATTTTACAGAAAATATTCTACCATTATACTACATACCTATACCAGGCGGTCGAATCTTAACTCGTTCGTTCGGACACCTGTAGTGCAAATATATCGGGTTTAAATTAAAGAAAATGATAAATGGCCAAATATTTCGAGACACATATTTATTCACGGTAAAATTTATTTTTTTTTTTCACTTTTTTTTCACCTTATATATAAGATGTTTATTATTTCTCTATATATAATATCTTTCGGACAATATAAACACAATCTGAATCCAAGTTTGTCATTACACTATATATGTATATGATTATAACATTATAGTCAGAGTAGTAATAGTAAAGGGATTTTTAGTGCGTATTGAAATTTAATGAATATAAAAGCCTCTATAAATTCGCGCGACATTTCTAAACGTACATATGATTCAACGATTGATTAGCAATTCTTCTTGTTGTTGTTGCTGTTTGTTTGTTTATTTGTTTACAAACAATATTAGTTCTTAGCTGACGTATGTCGTGACGAGGAGGTGGCAGCGGTTATAGCGATTATTACGCGATGTATGCAGAATCGTTATTCATGTCGTGGTTATAATATATATCTACATATATTTATATATGTGAAAGTTATTGTCCTGATTATTTTATCGATGTTTTTATTAGCTTCGAAACGTTCGGTGAACCCTGGAGATATAGAATTTCCTTGCATCTCGATATTGTAACAAAATACTCGTTTAGTTTTGACGAGGAGACTTTGAACGCCTTTCGAAGAAGAGGAGAGGGGAAGAAACGGTTTTGGGTGAAGAAATTTGAAACCGGAAATACCCAGCGAATTATCCGTTACACTCTCTTCCCTCGGGGAAAAAATTCAAACGTTATATTTATGGGAAAAAAAAAAAACAAATATCTCAAGTTATAAAAATTTCAATTAGAGATGATACGAAAGTGTCTTCGTCGCATTAACAGACTCTTCCGTTTTATCTTGAAAAAAAAAAAAAAAAAAAAAAAAAATTAATAATCCGTCGAGCAATAATAACGCGGCGATCTTCTGAAGTTTCATTAATATTTTTCATAATCTCTTTGCGAGAGTTCGCGTTTTATTTTCAATAAATTTTACTCTACACCCCTTTTTTTTTTTTAATACGAAATCAAATAATTTGGCTTACCGCTGAGAGACTCGAAATCGTTTTACTCCCTGCAAGAGACAGAAGAGAGGGAGAGAGGGAGAGAGGGGAAAAAATAGGCTACTGACGTGCACTACATCGATCTTGATGCTGACCTGCCGCTATTTAAAGGCATCCCAGATTTACTACTCCACCAACTTTATTTCTAGAAACTTCTGGCGTAAATTGTAGGTACCCCATCCTCCTCTACCCTTTTTCACTTTTTGCATACACACTTCCTCTCTCTCTCTCAATTCTTGAATCGCTAATTTCTTCATTTTTTTTAATTTTTTTTTATTTCGGGGGGTTCTTCTCTCTTCTTTTTATCGGCCATATTTGTCCGCCGCAGTGACGTCACCGACCCTCTCAATTTTCATCAAACCTCATACTTATACGGAGGTATAATTTTACCTCCACTAAAATTATACGATCAGATTTTTTATTTCTATTTTTACTTTAGTCCTTATTATTTTTCAACCCAAACCACTCGAGATTTCGGATTCCGCGTTATTATGTTATTCGATGCCTATACATACGCCATGGTTAGATATAGTATATGTATATATATATTATGTATACATCGGTACTTCGGTTATAGTTAGGGTTGATAAAAAGTGTGTATTCGCAATTGTCCCCTTTTTTTTCCGACATGATTTTCAGTCATATGATATCCTACGTATCATTTTTATTTATTTTTTTCAAAAAATATTTCGACATTCTGTCTATTGGAACTGTAAAAATCAAATTATATTCCGACACGAGAAATAAAAAAAAAAAAAACTGGATGATATTTAACCTGTAGATTACGTCCGATGCAGCAGTAGGCGCCGCATGCAACAGCGAAGTTCTTCGTCAGGGTTGGGTTGGCGAGTCTAGTCTTTCGCGATTAGATATTATTTAGTCTCATTTTGTTTTTCGCATTCGGTATATATATCGTACGATTTTTAAACAAACTAGATATATTCTATTCTCCTCATTGACTTTATTCTACAGCCGTGGTTGCAGGTCTTTATTAAACAAGCTAGCATATACATCTCACAACATAAAAAAAAAAAGAAAAAAAGAAAAAAAGAAAAGAAAAAAAATACCTTTATTGTTATTTGAATATAATGGGAAAGGAAAGGAGTGGAAGAAATTATTCAAAATACAGCGAAACTAAAGAAAAAATATATATATAATAACCATTTCTTTTCACATTTTTATTATCAATTCTATACCGATACATACAGCGTAGTGTTCAGATTATACACGAACGAATCTGAAATGACAATGACTATATGTATACCTACCTGTATTACCTTCTTCACTATAAGAATAAATTATCTTCTATTTACTGCTCAAAAATAGCCTAATACATACTCGTGGAATATCATTATACCACTATACCGACTAAAAGTAGCCCAGCTGCATGAGAGCCTCGAGTACATGTATACCCTGTGGTCCTTAATTCGGTGATATTCGAATTTTGATGCTTCCAAAGGGCCAAAATGTATTATATCGGTGAAAATCTGTCGAATTTTTTATGAAATACCTACTACTATGTAGGTATTAAGGAGTGTACCAAGTTTGAGATTTTTCGGAGCTATGTACTGCAATAGAAAGAAAAGAAGAAATTGACCGCGAAATGTCACACATCGCGTGTTTTATTGAAATGGGAAAATGCGAGGGATTTGGGGCAGTACTTAGAATTGAGATTAGGAACTTGGGATTTCGGCTATATTTTTTCGTATATATTTGGAGCATTGAAATTCGGAAATTATCAAATTAAGGACCACCTCAATGTGTAATTTGTTTATTTATTTATTAAATTTGTGAAATTGAACTATGTGAAGATATTGTTTCGTTGAAAATTTTCTTGATCGTTTAAATTCCGAGTTTTAAGTTCATCGCGATGTTTGAGTGTATTGGTTGAGATTTTTTGTAGTCGTCGTTGGGATATACTGAATAAATTTCATAAGTTTTTAATTATTTTTTTATTACCAAGCAGCTCGAGAACTTGAGGCGCAACCCTCGAGTCGCTTAATTACTCGCCTGTTAAATACTTGCCCTCGTTATTACCAGACGTAATTATTCCATGATATTGCGAGTTACGAGCATGTCATCCTAATCGCATAAATGAGAAGCTGGGTCGAATCGTTTAGTCGTCGAGCGAACCTGTATAGGTGTGAAAATTAGTAAATAAGCAAACCCTATAAGATGATGGAGCTTTATATTAATTGGTGAAATATATTTGAAATCAGAATAATTATAGCCGGAGAAAAATTTATGATTTTATTTATTTTTAATAATAATAATAATAATTTTTATCCTTTTATTTTGTTTCAGAAGAATTCGTGAAGAGTAAGGATGCAAATACGAAGGAAGCTCTTTGCCAAGCGAAGAGCGAATTATTATAGTTTAAGAAAATGAGTCTGCGAACGAGGGATTAAATCGTAATTGAAAAAAATAGCTTAAAAATTAAACTCTGTGTAACGAAAAGAAGAGATAAATAAATAAATAAATAAATAAATAAATAAAGGAAGGAAGGAAGGAAGGAAGTAACAAGAAACAAAATAAAAATAGAGTAAACCGTTGAACCTGAAATATAAATTAAACGTATAAAACCATATAGAAAAAAAAAAAAAAAAAGAAAACCGACTGAAGTCTAAACCTTGACTTAAATAAATTGCAACAAATCACCGCCAAAGTAGAGTTAAAAAAGAAAATGAACGTTAGTGTATATAAGAGCTATTTTTCCTACGAAAAAAACAAAAAACAAACATATTTCTTAACCTAACCCTAACTTTCGGTAAACTTACATTACTCTCGTTAGCCGTAAATACTGCCAAGAGAAAGATATAAAAAAGAAAAAAAAAAAAAAAAAAAAAAGAAGAAGAAGAGAAATAGAGGAGAAGCACAGATTGCGTTTATAAATGCAACCGTCTGTCGAGGCCTACAAAATTTATATCAACGTGGCCTAATTTGCCGATCCCCATCATCAGCGCGAAATAAATCAAGAATAATAATATCGGAAATTATTAACTTTCAAAAGTCTGAAGAGGTCGTAAATTTCGTATTAACTTACCCGTCTCCCAGAAGAACTTGAATAAAAAAAAATAAAACAAACAAACGATCGCATAATCTCAAATAGATAGAAAAAAAAAAAACATAGAAAAAGCATCGATTGAAACTGTGCAAAAAAAAAAAAAAAAAAATTGCTGTTCGGAAGAAAGGTATTTGTTCCGAGTTTAAGTCAAGTTCAAGGGTTGTAATTCGTGTGTTACTTTAACTACGCAGGAAGCAGAAATAAAAAAAAATACACACACACATAGATTTTTTTTAATTCATTTCGAGTGTGCACACAGTGTTTCTCGCTTAATCGGCATACAAAAAAAAAAAAGAAGAACAATAAATAAAATACGAATAATAATTTTGAAAAAATTCAAAAACAAAGTTGAAATTCGAAAGAAGGAAGTAAGAAAGTTAGAGAGAAATACAAAGGGACTGGCAACAGCAACGATATAACTAAGGTGAAAGAGGTAAAAACAAAGAAATAAGAAATAAGAAATAAGAAATAAAAGTAAAAATCGAGAGACATAAGAAGACAAAAGAGGCTGGATGCACAGCAACCCAGTGGCCTGCGAGCCAAATGTTATGAGCGTTTGAGAACTGCCGTTGGCAGTCGGGGGCGCGGGTATGGAGTATGGAGGCGGGGGTGGCGGTGGCGGTGGCCGTGGGGGTGTTCAACCCCCAGCAGGGGCGCGAGGTATAGCAGGCACCGACACTACCGATGCCGCGTGGCACAAGCACGAACAGATGATCCTAATGGAATCCAGGCACAAGCAGCAAAGTGAGTACATAAATTAATTATGCAATACATATGCCCGGTAATGTCATATACATATATATCATATCGTACAATAAATTTACTATGTGTATTATACGCAGAGAGTTTATTATCACATATATGTATATAGTGTGTACTAGGGTGGTCCTTAATTTGATCATATTCCAATTTCAATGCTCGCATGGGTCAGAACGTCTCCAAATAGAAACAAAAAATTGCTTAATTGCGAAAGAACGACACCTGTAAATTCTTAGAGAAGAAAACGAAAGTGAAATTTATCTTCTAAAAATAAGTCCCCCGTGAGCGTGGGAAGTTGGTTCTGTATTTCGTTTTCGCGTAAACTCTGACAAACAAGAACGTGGGTTTTCTTTATTCGGCCAACGATTTTACATGTATCAACGAAGTATAACGATATACAATTGTTCGCAATGTACAGTAAAATTTAATTATTGCGACATCTTTACAAGACTTATCCCCTCTATATGATCTCAACAATCCTTTATATATTATACTAATTCACTTCCGGTATATGACTATCATTTTCTACTACACCTATTCGAAATTTGAGTTCAATTTCTCTCACTGGTTCCTCATATTATATCAGCGTGAATAATAGCTGATCATAATTTATATCGCTGAAATTGTATTCGGCGACAAGAAATTGACGAAATATTGAATATTGTATCGAGAAAAAAGAAAGATAGAAAACAATGTGTGAAAAGGAAGGCGCAGCAGTGTCTAAGCAAGTCGTTAAATAAGTCATCAGTGATATACATATACTTACTTATATTGTTAGAGGTTTGAGGTCCTCAGAGAATAAGCCACTAGCGCGTGAGACAAGAGGAGCGATGACTACGGCGCCGCGAGTCTTATGCTCTTAGAACGTTTAGCCATATTCCCGAAAAACGGAGCCTCGCGATTCGCTTTTCCCGCACTTCGTTTAAGAGTGACAAATTCCGCGATGCGGTAGACGAGGAGTTGTTACTATTAATGGTATTCCATTCCTTTCCCGCGGCCGCGACGTTTTCACAACGACTATGTACGTACATAAGTATGTATACCTATACATACCTATTTCGACGACGGAAATTTCCAACGCCGCAAGAGTGTTTCTCCGCGCAAATTGCCAAAAGATGAAAAAAAAAAAAAAAAAGAAAAGGGCAACCAAACCGAGGCCAACTTCTCGTCCCTTCCAGGTAAAATTTCAGGCCGAAAAAAACGAAAAAGAAAAAAAAAATTGAGAATTCATATTCCCTTGTCGTCAGTGGTTCGTAAACCGAATTTCTAAAATAGGCAGTATTTTACGCATAGAATTGGCTGTATGCGGGTTTTATTGAATCCGCGTGTTTCATTGATAACCACTGCACCATATACCCATATGGATAATCTTAGGCCCGGATCTTTTGCCTAGGTATTTGATTTTTATTTCTTTCTTTCTTCCTGTATCCTTTGGATATTGGTTCTGGTCCGTGCCTATTATAGTTTTGAAATTAGACCGAGCTAACGACTGATCGTAGGTAGATATAATACCTATAACCGATATACGTGTGGTAGATTCACAAATACTCCGCGTCCCGATATCCATATAGATGTGTAATAGTTTTCCATTTGAACAAAGACTAGCTCATAAAACGTGCCTCCGACAGGCTCTTCCCTATTAGGTAATAGCCCTCGCTTTTATTCCTTTGGCGGAAATTTATCTTCGATAGAAGAAAAAAAAAAAGAAAAAAAAAAAATAAGAAGGAATAGAAAAGCACCGGAACTCTGGAAGTTACAAACCATAGAGCTAAGGGCGCGGTGCGATGTCAAAGGTTTCGCCTCTGATTATGTCGCGTTCGATTACGTTTAACATTTTTTTCTTCTTCTCAAATTAATTATAAAATATCGCGTGGTAAATTTGATCTTGAAGAATCTTCTTTTTGCCCGATCTTGATAAGTCGAATAGTAGGTATATTTACCGGAGTTATAGAGTCCGAAGAACGAGAATGAGGCCCTAATTAATGATTGCATTGTTAAATTGACAAATTTCTTCAATTAGTCGACGTGGGTGGTTGAACTCAGTTTTACATCATAAAGTTCGTGGAAAATAATGAATACGGAGGAGTTCGGTAACGCTCTATCTAGCCGTGACGACGAGTACCCTACGACTTCCTTGTTCAAAATTTCAAGTAATTATACGCATATATACATGTGGATATTATATGATGGTATATAACTCGTATTATGTACTATCGAATTGCTTCTTATAATCATATACGATCGTAGAGAGGAGAGAGGAGAGAGAGCCTTTTCAACACAAGTTTTTATTTCACTATGTACGTATAGTATAGGTACGTATTATGATGATTAAAGTGTATATAGACTCAAGTCGTTAGACAAACGTAAGTCAAGTTCGCGGTCTGATGCATCCCGGGAAATTGTTAATTATTTTAATAAGTTGCCTCAACCTGTTCGTTATAACGATCCTAAAGTCTTACTATAATACTTATACCGCACGTCTGTGAATCTTGGCGTCTCATTTCCGAAAAACCCGGTTCTTTTCCCCCAGATTTTCGAATTCTTTTCAGAACAGTTCTACAGTTACTGTCTAAAAATTGGTGCCCTAAACGACTCTGAAAAAATCGATTTATTTTTTACATGAGACGCCAACTTTACAGACGTCTACTATATCGCCGTTGCCTCTATAGGTCTTATTGCATTTCTTATCTATACAAATACGAGTACGAGACAGATTAAACCAGAAAATTGAATTAAAATAAAATAAAATGAAATAAACCAAAACTAAAGTATGCTTATGTCAACTGTCGCAAAAGCTGACAACTCATCTCGAACACCGGATGAAATGTTACGTGCGTTTCTGTAGGAGGAGATGATGACTGTGGTGGTGGTGGTAGCCGCGGAAAGCGGAAAGCGATTACTATGTAGGAATTCCTGATTAACAGGAGAGATTCGCGACGTTTTAACAATCAGAGCTTAGTTTTTTGATTTTATTGTTGTTTTAATAATTCACATCTAGATTAACTTGGTTCAATAGTTTATTCAAATCATTCCGTGCGCAGGGCTTCGCGAATTTTCATTCTTAAGGAAAAGTTAGCTGTTATAATAAAATGAGGTAAAAAGTGAAACTGGATCTTTGAAAATAATGACTCCACGATTCAAATACCGATATATTAATTAAAGGCTTAACGTGCGAGTACAGTCTTTTATTTTTCGAGTCAATTTTCTCTCATAATTTAATCGTACCTATATCGATTTTTCTCTATTTATGAAAATCGAAATAATTTTTTTTTTTTTTTTCTTTAATCTTGTTTTCCGGTAATGTCAACGCAATTGACTATTTTTACATTTTAAAAGAATTTCTACTGTTTTCTAGTATTTTCTGATCGCTATACCATAATAGTTCGACCCTACGTAATAGTAGTAATCGTATACGTTCGAAGTTTTCGCGTGACGGGGGGAGAAAACAAGCGCCGTTTTACCGCGGACAACGGAACCGTGTCTGGCGCCTCGAGGTTGTTGCATACCAATGATACGCTCTATACCCCCCCGTCCCTTCCATATTCTGCATAGTCGCCAAACACAAGTCAAACGTACAATATTATAGTTAGTTTTTATATTTTTTTTTACCGGAAGTCGAGTTATTAAGCTTTCCCCCAATAAACTTCGTATATATATAATTTTTTTTTTTTTTTGAAATTTATTTTTGTTTTTTCCACTCACAAAATGTAACAACACACGTCACAGTCACTCGTTTAAACAAATTGAATTAATTAAAAACACCCTTTCCTCTAAACCTCTCTTCTCGTCAACACGCTTTAATACGCTCCTATATTATATATAGTAGAGAGTTATACATATATATATATACTATATATATATATATTCGTATGGAGAGATGAATTTGGCAAATAATTAAAACCTATGTAATATAATATAATTTTATTTGTTAAAGAGAAAAGTGGAAAATATATTTACGGAATTATAAAAAGTTTAATAAACGACGTAGGGTTGACCCGTACTTATTACATGATGCTTATGACCCCTAGAACAACCTCGGCTCGGTGCTAATATCTATCAGAGTGGTAAAAATCGTTCGGAGATGCCAGGTCGAAAATATACGTCTAGGCAACCAGCAGCCGCCCAGTCGATAGAAAGAGAAGTCTTTGCATTGTCGAAGAGTCACTGCCTAGGCACGACTCCAAGTCGCCTATTTGTTTCTTATATAGATTCGCTAACATCGAGTTCAATGAGTTTGAGAACACTGACCCAACCACCACAATCATCACCAGCTGCTCAAATACCACACCCTTTACATCCTAGTCTACTATATGCATGTCTATTCTTATTTTCATCCTACCATACCTATATGTTTAAAAGTACCGCGTGAAAAGAAATAAAAAAAAAAAAACCCACAATCGACGACGATTATGATAATCGATGTACAAACGAAAGTTTTGCGATAATTAGTGACATCCATAAAATTCTACAATATCAATTATTCTCGCAATGCTAAATATTTTATGATCAGACTTTTTCTTTTAACAATCTTTTTCCGTCTCATTCGATCACTTTCATCCCTTTTTTTTCGTTCTGTCCTCACGAGACAAGGGTTCGCGCTACGCGCACAGATCTTTCAAATTTTGGGACTGAATTGGTCGAGATATCTTTTTTTCCGTCTCGTTTTTTTTCTTTTCTTTTTTTTCGCAAGTTTTTAACACAAATTTACTCCGGACGTCTTTATCTTAGACACTTGACAAAGGCTCCGCAGATCACCAAACGTTGAAGACAAGTTAGAAAAAGGACGAGGTCGAGAAAGAAGAGAGAAATAACCGTGTACAAAGCAGGTCGTGTACCCTGACCGAAAGGTTGCCAATTAGCGATTGATTAGCGATAAATAATTACCGGAATAAAAGCTGAAAATAAATTCGATGTCGCATCGGGCTACTAACAGACGGGTTTAGCCGACAATACCTGCGACTGTTCGAGTCCCACAAGATTCTAAATATACTGCAGAATTAGGTACCTAACATGGTTTGAATTCGTGGAGCGATTTGCTTTGAACTCGAGGAGCGAGACCAAGTTCGACTATACACTATGAGAAACGCGAATGAATTTCCTCTTACTAGTGTTATTACGATTTTTAAGAAGCAGGAAGAAGCCCTTAACGCGAACTTAGACGGGCTTTAATTCCTGACCTCGGTTAAACCACCTGTTTCACGATCCTGCAGACTCTCTTCTCTTCTCTCCCTGCGAGTCTCGGGACTTGCGGTATTCTCGGACCATAAATTTTCACCACCAAATCCCCCCCCCCCCCCCCCGACCTGATTTTTTGCAACAACAAATACTAATTGACAACAGAAGGAAAATTTTAATTAAAAAAAAAAAAGAACGAAAAATCAACTAATAGGGAATAATTTTACTGTATGAACACGTTAGCTTTTGTTCTCCTTTTATATGATTTTTTTTGTATTTGCAATTAGTTTCATTCAGTTTTTGACTATAAGTATATATCTTCGGTAAAAACTGATCACTATTATCATTCATTCATCGATGGAAAAATTCGTCTGTCTTCAAACATGATCCCATTAATATGTATCTTATTACATAGTCTCGTTAGTTTCTGATATTCTGTGTCAAGTTTTCTCCTTCTCTCTCTTTAAAATCTCAAGCCTGAAACATCTCTTGCACAGCTTATTATTTCTGGCCGTTTTGTCGTTTACGTAACTGTCTAGACTGTAGAATCTAGACTCTAGACGAAACAGCGACTAACTGGAATTGGCGGGTGAGCGCGAAAATAAAATACGATCTATGTATCGAATATGTCCCAGAATGTCATAACGACCAGGAACAAACTAAACCACGTCTTAAAAAATTTCCTGTTCACAATCTTTTTCCTTTTTTTTTTCATTTCATTTTTTTATTATAATTATTATAATTATTATTTTTTTTCATCACCAAACTCAAAGAAAATGACAGAAAATTTTAGACGTTCGTCAACGTAGGTCAGCGTTAAAGTATCTCTCATCGTCTCGCCGTCCTGCTACAGCCTCCGTATCCCCCTGTTATTCGTATCTCGCTCTCGTATGAAAAGGTTACCGAATGCTCGCGCTGCAGCAGCAGCAGTAGCAGCAGTAACCGCTATCAGCAAACCATCGGGCCAGAGGACAGGCAGTTCTCCAAATTGCAGCAAGTCGTTTCGCGACTTGAATTTTATCAATGCTTCAGGCTTCTGCGCGTATATCTATAACTTATATGTATTATACATACTATATATATACGGACTTCTATGTATCTATGTATATATACATTTATATATGACATACGAATTTCTATTTTATACCGTCGTACTCATATGGAATATCAAAATGTTAGTATAAAAGTATATAAATAATATTCATTTTCAATTTTGGCTTTAGACGAAGTTTTTTTTTTTTTTTTAACAGATAGGTAGGTAAGGTATAATATATATCACGCGCTATTCTTTATCGTTTTTCTTCTCGCCAAAATAATATCCGATAATTGCAATGAATATTTTTCTAATTTCCTATTTCTTATACATCTAATCTCTTCTTCGATCGATCGACAATCCCGACTTTTTGACTCGGTGCTGCTACTGCTGTTGCTGCTGCTGCTGCTGTCCCCGCGTATAACTGCGGTTGCGCACTGTTTTACGCCATCTTAGCCACCTACTCAACATATATTACCGTAGAAATGTAGACCCGCGTGTAGACGCGCAAAACGTAACTTCGCATATACACACATACACACATATACGTATATCTCTATCTATCTATCCATCTATATATCTATATATCTATACCTATATCTATACGTCTGTAAGGCGCATAGATGCACTACGTACGTATTACATGCGGCTATACCCACCTACAGCTATACCTACCTGCCTACCTAGCTACCCCGCACGCGGTTTACGAGCACAATACGTGTTTAGTGTCTTTTTTACAAAGAATAGTGTGCCAAGGTCTAATATATGTCCAGGTCTGAACAGGTGCCTACAGCTGGTGCCTCTTCACTGCAGTCACATACTCGTATAGTCCGCGAAGTCTTGATATAGGCCCTTTTTGTTTCCTCGGTTCATATCCGCGATTACCAAACTTTGGGGCTTCTGTTTATATCATCGTGATTTTTTTTTTTTTCATCGAATTGAAAAATCCTTCGGGACATCGTTTTCACGCGGCTGAACGAAAATTGGATGACTAAAAGAATTGAGAGAAAACAAAAACAAAATATTGAAAAAAAATTCAATCTTGTTTTTCTCAAATTTCATAGTCAACTGCTCGTCGTTCGTTCGCATGAAAGAGGTACCCTGACGAAAAATTGGTTTCCCAAAATATTCTTCCCGCGGGTAGTGATTTTTCAATTCGATATCGAGAAGCACGATCGAGTAGGGTATATCACATTTATAAGAATTCATTCGATCGCATCTAGGCTGTTAATTGTTTATTATAGAAAACAATTCTTTTTTTTTTCTTTTCTTTTTTTTTTCCATAGATTTTTAGTTCCTCTAGCTACCGGTTGACACTCTGTCTTTTCGGGTCCAGGTGGCTGTGCTCTGGGGTTCTTCTTGAACGCTGCGGGGGTTTGAAAGCTGTGGAGGTTTGGCGTTAGGTCGGATGCCAGCTTCGTGGCTAGCCGGTCGGCGCTTCGTACCTATACCTACCCACTACTCCCCCGCGCGACGCGATCAATACGTTGGCTCTCTCCTCCTCCTCATCCTCATCCACCTCTCTCTTTCTCTTTCTCTTTCTCTTTCTATTTCTCTACTCTCTTCTCTACTCTCTTCTCTGCTCTTCTCTTCTTCTCTTCTTCTCTGCTCTCGCGTTCACCGTTTCACAGCAGCGTTGTGTGCTTCTCTGTACTACAGCAGCACCAGCAGCGACAGCAGCAGCAGCAGCAGCCCCTGAGCTCGACGAGCCGCTGGTTTGCTGGTTTGCTCGTTCGTTCGTTCGTTCGTTCGTTCGTTCGTTCGTTCGGAGCGCTCTTTCTGTTGCTATGCCAGTATCCCCTTCCCTTTCCCGTTCTGTCCTATCCTATATACTCCTATATCCTACATTCACATCCCGTCGCCGACGCTGCGTCGTCGTCGTCCTGCGGGAGTCTTCCTCCCGCACCTCCTATCGTAATCGCGCCTATACTACATATATTACCTCACATACTTATTTTCTCTGCATTTATTTATTTTAATATTTTCTCTGCAGCTGATCCCTCTCTCTTTCTCGCTTTCTATCTACCTCTCTATCGCTATCTCCATCTCTATTTTTCTCAAAATGAGAAAAAAACAAAAAAAAATGGGATATATTTCACTGCATATTTCTGTACTTTGTATCTGTGAGCAGAGCCATTCATTATTACAAGCAAAGACTCTCGATTATAACGAAGGACGATGGATAACCTGTAGCTTGGATAACTGCAAAAGTCTACCGTTAGTCCCATCTCATCTCTCAACTCGCGGAGGAATTTCTTTCTTTCGTACAGGTACCCTCCTATACCTCTTTCGCTCTTCTTTTTCGTCTCTTCCTCTCCTGTCCCGTCCTCTCGATCAACGATCGTCTTTCCACTGTCGCCGCATAGAGAATCGGAACATAGATATTATAAACGTCTATAAGTATATGCACTACGTACGTACACGTATGTATCTACCTTCACTTACTTTGACCTCCCATTGAAACCCCAAGGCTGAAGGAAGGATTTGCGATGCAAATATGTCTCTAGCCTGAAACGTCGGATTTTCATATTTTTTTTTTTTTTTTTACTTTTTTTGCGCCGTATTAAGTATAGGGAAAATTGGTTCGTTTTTCCGTCTACGTTTCATTGATAATGATAAATTTACAGATTTTTAGTTTTATTTTTTAAAATTAAGTAGACGGATGCTCGTAATATAGACATCGATATTTATTTATGAATGAGAATTGATGATTCTTTTATGAAAATAATGGGAAAGTTTGTATAATTCTCTTCTCTTTTTATTTTATATATTTTTTTCATCGATTCAAATCGATTTTTATCTGTCTGTCTTTCTGCAACTACTCGCTGTCTAACTTGAGATTTCGACGTCCCGCGCGAGTATAAAAGTAATTTTCAAACTTTTCGACAGATTTTTCGACAGATTTTTATATCCTAGGGGAGAATTGCGCTTGATCTGACGTTTCCAGTTTAAAACTATCTCATGGAGTTGAATAAATCGATGTTGATCTTTAAATTATTTAACGTATAGACACCAACCCATATATCCTTGTGCGAAACTTATGACGTTTAGTTTATAGACTTATGAAACGCCATTACATACATACCCCTATAGAGGTATATGTACGAAAATGGTTTAAACGTTTATACATAATTCAGAGTACGTTTAAACGACTATATATTTATACGGTTTTACCATTTTATTTTGTTACATTTTTTTTTCTTCTTTTCGTTCCTTTTCATTCAATGTCGTCGTCCTGGTAAATAATTCCCATTCTCCGTATACATATTCTTTGTACAGGAAATTGGGAAATATAATTTTATATTCAAATTTTTTTATAGCGTACATTATTTTTCGATTTGAAAAATTGTTTAATCGAATAGTAGAAACCATTTTTCTGATCAGATAACAAAATTTCATAAATTGTTGAATTTTTGTGAGAAAATAAAATGAAAGTCGTAAAAGTTGGATAAAATTTTTATTACTTTTTTTTTGTTTTTTTTTCTGTTTCCATCGATTTCTTATTTCATAGGTAGCTATTTAGTGTAAACTAAACGAGAACTTGTTGAAGTAGCAATTTGAAGAAAATAATATGGCCTTAGTATAGTTGTGCATATTTCAACGATTATACCGAGAAATAATTAGTCGATCCTATCGTGACCTTTACGGAGAAAAATATTGAGCGATTCTAGTGGAAAGCTAGCTAAGCTAGTCACGATGTAAATGTAAATGTAAATGTAAATAAGTGTTTTGTTCCTCATTTTTATTTCTTTAAACGCGTAAAAAGCTCGGATTCCTTCTTCGTAAGACCGTAAAATCGCATCGGCCCTTGGGAGTTGGCTTTTTAAAACTCAACACCGTCCCGAAAACGTATAAAAACGTCGTCGCGTGTTCACGCTCGGAATAACGAATCGATTCATTTTTATAGTAAAAACTACTTGAAGCGCGCAATCATCACCCTGAAAACGTACGTACATACGATGGCTATTAACTACTTCCAACTTATACTGCAGGCTGTGCATTACAGTGCAGTGCAGTGCAGTGCAGTCGTCTGTAGTCTAGCTGCTCCAGACGTTACATGTATTTACTTCGCGTGCATTCGCTCAAGGGCTAAAGTCAACCCTTCGACATTCCCTCCCTTCGACATTAGCGTAATCCCTCGGTACGGCACGAATACAAGTTTCTTTTTTCTCATTTGCCAAAGGTCTGGGGGTTCAGTTGCGCTTCAGTTGGTTGAGTTTGTAAAAGTTTTCGAAAATAAACGAGGGTTCTAAAAATTTCATTTTACGAATGAAATTCATTAAATTTTCAATTACATAATATGCGTATGTATAGGTATATACCTTAGAAAGAATGATGTATAAAATGAAAGAAACTTATTCCTAACTCGTCCTTTTCTTATGTACTATACATATAGGTACGTATGTGTAAATACCCATATATAGATGGAAAATTGAGATTATTTATTCGTGTCAAGATCGTACTTTGTGTACGTACCTTTATTCATGCCTAGGCCCAGCCTTGCCTCAGCTCTGCCTACCGTAGGTATATAGGTACGCGGAGAAAACAAAGGTAAGAAAACTCTGTGTAAATAGAAACAAAAATTCTGATTGCCGCAAGCCCTCTACGTGACAAGATATTCGAATGAACTTATAATTCGAAAGGAATTTCTACAAATATATTTTATCTTTTCCCCTTTTTTATTTTTCAAATTAAAATCTACATGGTTTTGATTTAACTATAAACCAGAATTATTACCCCAACCGCGGATTTCTATATAATTTCATTTACGTATATAGTTGTCTGAAAAAGACCAGACTCGAGAGCCTAGACTCGAGTTTTGAAGGGTGAAGGTACATATCTCGGTGAAACTATGGTGAACGGAATAAGGAAAAGAGAAGAATAAATAAGGTGGCTCTGGGAAGAGGAAAAGAGATTAGAACGTAACCTATGTATATTGCATATAGTATAGACTATAGAGTTTGCTAACGCGGAGTTGAAAACAATGAAACTGCAACGAGACGCCGAGACAAATGGGAAAATTATCTGATTGCACCCACGGTATACCCTTAGAGCCGAGGTAAAGTCAGCTTTAGTTAGACGTAGAATTAACTTTCCTCCCATATACGCGAGATACCGGGACAAAGTTGGCAACCTCACCTGAAAATTGATCAAATTATCTTTACCTTTTTTTTCTTACATTCAACAAATTTTCGAGAAAGACAAAAAAAAAAAAGAAAATATTATCAATTTTCAGCTTAGGTGCCCCGCACTTATTGCCTCTTGGTATTTCCCTTCAGCCTAGATCTCAATTCTTTCTTCAACACAAAGTATTTCATTTATATTAACGAGTCTATAGTTATATTCTTACTTTCTTCTTTTTTTCCCCTCCTAATCTAATCTAGTAACGAAATACCGCGACGTGGGAAGCATATACAGTTACTTCCGGATGTTACGCTGATATAATAAGCAGCGGTCAATTAGCAGTTCTCATATATCTACTTATACATGTGTACGGTATGCATAGACCTATTTTTGTACAGGTCATTCTGTGAACTGGTCAGATAATGGGCTCGTAAAGAATGCGACTATCGAATATGTACCCAGAAATATATTGACAAAGGGACCGACGACTGAAGAGAATTACATATTATACCCTTGTGCCATTATGAAGTTGTACATTAGAATCATGACTCTTGTCCATGAGAATGAGAAGCGTCACTATACACGTGTATACAGTATACATATACTCGCAGCCTCACCGAGCTTGACTAATGATGATAAAACAGCTGATTCTCTCTTTCTTTTAGCTATTTCACTGCATAATGTATAGTTCGCTGTGCTGCAGCTACAGTATAGGTATATAGCCGCGTCTGCACGTTTCAAACGTATAAAACGTGTTGCTGCAGAAGCTACGTCCTCGTTGTTGTCCTCGTGACAGTTAATTTCTTTCTATCATATGAAAACCAAACAGGCTGTAGAATAAGGAAATAAAATAAAAAGTGGAAAAAAAAAAAGGAAAAAGAAAAAGGAAAAGGATATATATTATGTTCTCGCGAAAATGCATAGCCGCAAGTCACGCTGTCCTCTTTCTCACACGGAGAATAGGAGGCGCGGTGACCGCGACTGAGGTGCGGAGACCGTCGTAGAGACATGGTATAAAGTACGGAAACCGAGGAACCAGGCAAATCGTGTACAGGACTTAGAGACATGAATGAAACTAGAATGCGTGTGGGTTATCACGGCGTGTGTCGGGCTTTCGTGACCTCGTGGAGAAGGTTCCCAACTCTCGGAAGCTCCCCATGCTATACAGCCTCGAGATTATTTCTTTTCATTTTTCATTCAAAACCAATTTTTTGTTTTTTTTTTTCATTTTTTTCTCTCCTATTTTCAAAAATATTTTACTATTTATATCCGTCTCCGTGTAGATTGAATTGATAGTTTCCTACGTGCTGTTTCTGTTTCCGCAGTAAATTAATTGGACAAAAATAGGAATAGAAATTTTCTAAACTAATTAGACATGGATTGTTTTTTTTTTTTTTCTACTTTTTCATTTTCTTTTTTCAAGGAATATATTCTACGCGATTATTATAGTATATCTATACCTCTTTTCAACCGCTGATGCGGTCGTTTTTTCTTTTTTTGTAATTCCTATTTTTTTATTTATATATTTTCTCTGTATTGCATCGAATGTGTTGAGCTAAATCGGAAGTACTGAAAGTCATAATGATAACAATACCGTATAGTAATAAAAATAATAATAATTGATAGCGAGACGAAACGACACGAAACTAAACGAAACGTTGAGAACCACTTTGACGGCGTGTTAATGAATGATATTTTTTTCATTCAGCCTCGCCCTGCCCTACATTTCACCCAGTCGACCTATAGAGCTTCCGTGCAGTCGACCCGCGCCCACACAGTCAGTCCCACTCTGTGCGGCTATATGCACTGTACAACGACGTAATTAGAAATAATGAAAAAATTAACAGCAACGTTTATTTAGCCCGATTATAACAGGACGACACTTCCGCGAGAGGGTCACGAACTCGTTTTTTCTTTTTTTTTTTTTTTTTTGTTCTCCTTTTTTGTCCACCTCTTCATTTTATTATTACACACTCGATCACGTGGACGTTTGTCTAACTGCTCTTATAATATACGTGGTTATAATTTATGTTTTCGCGCGTACAGTTTTTCTTCTTTTTTTTTTTAAATATTTTTTACTCTTTTTTTTTTTATGCAACATTTGTTCAAGCGAATGAAAAATGAGAATTATGATTCTGTCTATTACATAGTTGACGTTGAATAATTAATAATATATAGTTGCTTTCTAAACCGTATACGAAGACCTTGGGTTTGACCGAATGACGACTCTATGTCATCGTGACAGACTTACGTCATTTTATTGTTCGCAGTTTCGTATCATGTCATTTATGCACCGTGCCGTGTGACTCATTTGGCTAAATTAAAGCCTGTAACTAACCGTCTATATGTTATTTCATTGACATCGAATCTATACGTTGATAGCATAGCTATTCATTTATCTTCATCATTATCAGTTCTATCACGATGTGTATTTATTATTGTAATACATTTTTCGGATGTTACTGCATCTCAAATCATATATCTATCTATATACTACGTATATCGAACGAAACGCATACCCTGCACAGTTTTATATCTTTTTTCTTCCCCCTTTCCCCCCCCCCCCATTATTAACCCATCAAAATGACCAAAGGATGGAATTCGTCCGAGTTCGTCCGTAACGGAGATCATGATCATGACCTATCACACAAGAAAGAGACAGCTTATCGTCAACGTACATACAAATATTCATTGGACTTTGAAATGTAAATTTTATACTCATTGTTTCGTGTACTACGCTGCGAATAGCGTCTTGAATGACGTTTAATTTTGCAAAACACGCTTTATAATTAGTGCAACAAAATACTGAAGGATTGATATGTTCTTCTTTTTCTCTCTTTTTTTTTTTTTTTTTTTTTTTCTTTTTTTGCGAAGCCCCGCAGACTATTCCATACGTCAGTTGAAGATTTCGTCAAAAGTTTTGTCACTGATAGAAAAATTGTTACTACATACTTTTTTGAAAATTTTTGAGACGATGTTAGAATGGTATTTTATTTTCAATTTTGAGTGATAAAGTTATCGTTAAACCCGCGTAGCTGAAATTTACCCGCGTAACTTTTCGCAACGCGATGCATGTATATGCGAGCGGTCGAGCACGAGATGTAGTGGAATACGTGGAACGGTCGTTCGTCTCGAAGTTTCTCGTTGTAAACGGAAGGCATACGTTTCCAGCAACTTTTGTCTTTCCGATCAAGAATAGAGATGTGTCATCGCGCATTGTCGCGGGACTGTATAATGCGGATATATATACGGTATAGCGTTCGAACAGGGCGACGAGTAGTCGAACGATATTTGCTGCTGCATATAATATGTATACCTAATCTGTATATAAGTCGAGAAACTATACGAAAGGAGTAGGAAAACCTCGCGCTTCGATTCGGACGGGCAGTCATCCTGCCTGAACCCATTTTTACACCTTATTGTCGCCAGGAGTAGCACGAGGGAACGGGATATAAGTCCTAGAATATGTACCTAACATTGTCGTTAAAATAACGATAATAGTGTAGCGAGTGCCAAGCTACGTCGGCGACAAACCATCCCTCAAACTTAACGACCGAAAACCAACCCATTTGATACAAATTCGGGTTTTACTCGCTCTGTAAAAAAAGACTTACTGAAACTACGAATTGTATGTATTTTATTAAAAAGAAGAGAAAAGAAAAGAAAAAAGAAAAAAACAGATCCTATTCTTCTCCCTTACGCACTTCAATGAACCCATGCATTCAACGGTTCACCAGTTTCGACACGATGACGTTCAGATCTTGGAAAAATTTCAGAAATTTACTTTTTTTTTCTTTTTATGAAAAACAAAAGGCGGTAATAACTTTTCAAGTAGTCGATCAATTCCGACGAAATTTCGTACGGAATAACGTTGAATAATTTTTTATATCTGATATTAATTTTCGAGCAAAATCGTTCGAGGGGCTTGGAAAATTGGAGGTGAAACTGCGTTTTTAAACGAGTGTTAATATTGCGGCAACCGTTCGTGCGATTTCGATGAAATTTGTTTGCTTGTTACTTATTCAGGTACCAAGCTTTTAGACCAAATATAACACAATTTGAAAATCAAGTGTGCGAAGGGTAACTGTTTGAAATTTAATTGCGGCGAACGTTCTATAACTGCGTTGGACCGATTCCACCGAAATTTACTCGAAAATCGCGTTCCATCATAAGCAGCGTATATTTCATTGCGCAATTGTTTCACCGAGTTACGAACTATCTCCATAGATCTTTTCGAAACGGTTCCTAATTTATTGATCACCTATATGAAACAAAAAAGAAAAATTAAAAAAATCGCAATACCAGATAAGGCTTTTCTCATTCCTCGTGTGGCGGCTGTCAGTGAAATTGTGACTAACGCGGAGGTATATATAGGTGTATCGTGTGTATGTATCCTTCGGCTGATTCTCGAAATAACAAAGACATTGCGAGGACTGGTTTATTGAATACAATTAGCGAATTATACGGTGACATGTTACTAAGCGAGTCTTACAAGTTGGGAATTGAAAGGACTCTGCATTCGGTGAATAAATAATTTATTTAAAAAAACAATACAAAAAAAAAATAAAAAACTACTTGTGAGTCGAATTTTCGGCTTATCTCATGCGGTTAAATGCAGAGTAGTCCGAGTCACTGAGTCTTTCACTTTATTGAAAAGGTCACGATTCATGATTCACCCGAAATATGAAATTATCCTGTATGCAGGTACAATAGAAGACGTCAATGCCTTACCAAGCTACCGGTTGTTTCCTGCCAACCAACTACGTGTAGAGTTGATTTAACCAAACCGTACACCGTGGCATATAGGTATAGGTATAGGTATAGGTATAGGTATTCTACCTAGAATCTAGGGTGCAGTTGGTCTTCCGACGTATACCAGTAGCATAATACAATTATTGGTTCCAAAGTTACTCCGGCTACAAGTCGTGCCGCGGCACGCCCACGGTTCCTAGTTGCCAACGGTGTTGCTTCTCCCTGTTATTCCCCTATCCTAAAATACAACACCATATACGTATACGTACTCACTTTATCATATGGGATAGTATAATTTAATTCGTCTATATTATATAACTAATAACAAGTTGATTTCACCTCAAATATATTTCCAACGTCATAATATAAAATAAAAATTACCCCATAAGCTCCCAAAGAGTACGTATACTAAACTTCAAAGAACCACATACATATATGGAATACATTCATCCGCACTTTTTTATTAAATATAATGATAAATAAATTCCACGAATGAATGATATAAATTTAATCGCATAATATTTCCGAAGAATTGAATTATTCTTCGAATTAGGAGAAAGAGGGAAAAAAGAGTAGCTCCAAGTTCGTCGTTTTTCAAATGAACAAGTAATCGTTTTATATGGTTATTCATTTTAATTTTTTAAATTTTTCGCTTTGGTTTATTGTTAATTTTATTTGTTATTATTTTTTCCAGTGACCGGAAGAGCTGCGGTAGGTGGAGCACCACTCTATGGCCGACTAGTCGCTGAGGAACCCCTGCCGTCCGCCGTCTGCGTTGGCACCGGCGGGGGCGTCGGGACGGCGCCGGGGGAAACCCCCGCCGACATCCACGCGATGCAGGCGCGAATACCTCACCGGTTTCGAGACCCTGCAACGGCACCCCTTCGCAAGCTTAGCGTGGACCTCATCAAGACGTACAAACACATAAACGAGGTAAGCGGAATTTCAACGGAATCCTGCAAAGATTATTATCGCTATCCCTCTCTCACACTAATTTGTGAAATCTTACAAATTCTTCGTTAAAAATAATTCGCCTAAAATAATCACATTTTTAAAACTAGAGTAGGTCGAACAATTCGGGGGAACCATTCACCGCGGTTTTATTATCTTCTATTTTTTCCCCCTAAGATGTATAATATGTCCAATAATTAATCGATCCATTCAAAGTTTTCGCGGAATATAAAATCGGTCTTCGATCCCCTCCACAGCAGATATTCCTATGAATAGAAGGAAGAGTTTAAATTTCTGTGCTCTTCGTCCGCACCCAATATCGTATCTCTCGTTCTTTTCTCACAATTAAATGCTCTCATGACTTGAGGTGGCGTCTTTTATGAGGTACGTGAGTTTCGAGGTAATTTATAAACGGTATAGGTATATATGTGGGTATATAAAATAAGATAAGTTTATGGAAAGAA
Organism: Tenthredo livida; assembly: GCA_963992785.1. Classification (NCBI taxonomy): domain Eukaryota; kingdom Metazoa; phylum Arthropoda; class Insecta; order Hymenoptera; family Tenthredinidae; genus Tenthredo; species Tenthredo livida. The sequence goes on from OZ023068.1 coordinate 22,445,008, forward strand.
GCCGCGATATATATATATGTGCGCGCGTATAATACGTACTTCCCTAAGACTGAACGTCGCGCTTGGGTACACGTTTGTTAATATAGAGTGACTAACGACGTATTTAAGATAGACAATTTTTTTCTTCTCATTTTTCGATTTTCTTTTTTCTTTTTTTTCTCACTCTGTGTGTAAGTTATACGAGCCATTGCGACGCCAGTATAAGTTATACGTACTGATGTAGTTGCTGCAGCACTCGTGGAGTGAGATACGAAATTATATGCTGTTTATATTCTCTGATTGCCTGCAACTTTACAGAGGTTACTCCGGGTCACCGGAGTGTAAAAATGCGTTAATTGAATATGAAACAGTTTATCCCCCGAATGATAATTACAAATAATTAAAAATAAAAAAATAAACCGAAGTTTCTTTTCCTTATTGCCTCAAAAATATGTTAAAGAAAAAAAAATGTAATATCTGTAGCGCGATAATATAATTGTAGAGTATAATATAACCGTGCAATTTTTATATCGCCAACTTAGGCCAGTTCTGTGGGAGAATTTTTGAACACTTCGCGGGTGACAACAGGACAACCGTTCTAAAAGTGTGGTCGATTTTGCCCACGCATGTAATCCAATGCCTCATTTTCTCGCGTGGGTGTTAGCAGTCTCCACTCTTTACCCTTTGCTCTTCTCTCGTCTCTCGTCTCTCGTCTCTCTTTCGACTCTACACAGTCACTAACTTTTTGACGTTGGTTATCGACGCAAGTCCGTGACGTAGAAAATCGGAAATTACGTTATAATCTGCGAGCGACAGTATCGTCAAACTTTGCGCAGCTGCCCACGTGCGAAACACGTGTAAATATATCACGTCTATTAGCAGTTAAAGGTCATACGTAACTTTTTAATTCGTATAGCCGTCGCGTCTGCGAGTTTGGTGCACCTTGTGATATTAGCGCTTATAAATAAATGAGTAAATAAATAAATAAATAAATAAATAAATGAATGAATAAACGAAACGATAATTGGATAAGATTTTCTTATTCTCTTTTGACAAATTAATTTCTTCCCTGTTCCGAGGCACATAATTATATCTTGTATACAGAGTAATGCCAAAGAGTTTTATGAGATAAAGTAACTAACGGGGCTTTAGTTAATTATTTCCAATTAATCAAGTCACTCTAAACTCGCTTATCCTCAGATTCAAATTAACGCCAGATTACGTGGTTTACTACCATGAAACTCGACGTATTTTGTGGTAGGGTAAATCCCAACGGCAGTGTACTTATATGCAACGATAGCATATAGAGAGATAAACGCGCTGCTTTTTGGTGTGCAGGAGGTCCTGGCGAATGATCGGACAATTTGATATTTCCCCGAATTCCTCCAACACCAGGAATCTGAAGATTTCCTTCTGCCGGTGATATTATATGCGTTTAGGTGCTCCACTCTCCGGAATCTTATGGAAACCATAACGCAACGGTGTTTCGGTAGATGTACAAGGGAAAATGGTCTATAAAATTTGAAATATCCTTCAGCTACATTTGCTCAAAGTTTTGCTCAGGTATTTCCGGCTGTTTTATACTCCGTATGACGTACGACGTATAACGTTCCTGTTCCCGTTTCTTAGTTCGACTAGGATATGAGAGAGAAACTTGAAACTTAAGGTAAAAGTAACCGGAATCCAAAGCTGTTATACTAACCAATAAAATGTCAGGAATTTCTCCCGGTGGTGATAAGATGGAAATTCAAACAGCTTGGTGGTGGCTGTGAACCAATAAAATCAATCGCAAAATAGTTTTCGCGTTCCATTCTGGAAAGCTGTGTGTGGACACCGGAAAGTTTAGCATATATACGAGGTGTGCAAAGTTACTGGCCAGTCTGGCCTCTCTGGGTGGCTATGGGCGATGGGCTGATGGGATGCGATGGTGTGGCTCACAGCCGGGCGTAGGCTGCTAAAATGTCGTTGAACGAAAGGGAGATCTCTTCTCGGACCTTCGCCTTAGCCTCAGCCTCCGTCTTCCCCTTTTCTTGTTCGATGTATAGCGAAGAGCGGATAGAAATAAAATAGGAAATAAGCGTGAGAGCGGATCGAGTTGCATCAACGACGCCGAACGAAAGAGGAAGAGAGCGAGAAAGAGAGAGAAAGAGAGAGAAAGAGAGACTGCCAATCAACGAACTGAATCCAACCTTATTAAAAGTTACAATCGCGAAAGTATTCAACTTTCCTGAGAAGCACACGCCGGCGATCCTGGCGACTGCCTGGCTGAGCTCAAGGCGAGAGAGACTTGAAATTCCATTTTCAAGAAAAAGTTAAGTTAAGTTTTCAAGCGATTCTTTGAGTTTCGAAAGCTTCGGATACGAGGAAAGACATTTAACGGTAAATCTCATCTCCCAAGAAATATACATAGTACATAATACACTTACCCAGCATACCAAAATACTGGATAGTTCAGATTTGAAATGTACTCTTTTTTTTTTTTTTTACATTAACTCATTAGACAATTTATTTGTCGGAGGTAACTCTTCATAAATCGCATATAAGCGAAAATCCAAGTATCTACTTTGACAATTCATTTAAGGTACAAATGAATTATTCGATCAATTACCCTCTCCAGATATTTTTCAATTTTTTCTAAATTACACAATAATGTACGATTATAGCGAGAACTGAGGAATATACATACAGAAATAATTGTGAGGAAGGTGAAGTAGAAGATTCAGAGCTTTTTACTGGCTGTTAAGTTCTCTCTTTTTTTTTCTTTTTTTTTTCTTCTTTTTTTACCCCCTCGATTTCTGCCCCTTTCTGTCTCCCTTCGCTTTCCTGTAGACCCAGACGCGGCTTGCACCGGAGTGCCCGTCCCAATACCTAGACAAGTATACCTCTACACGTTACATCCACGCAGGAACATCTATACAGGGTGTTTCGCGAAAAATAATATGTGAGAAAAAAAATTGGCGAAATTAAGATCACCGCATCTTTTAAACTTTTACGCAACTATTCGATTCAAAAGGGAATAAATAACTCCACAATCATTAACAACCTATTTGAGGTACATACTAACTTTTCCGGATCTAATTTTGACAAAAGTCAAAATATTCTTTTTTTTTTTATCAAACCTCCCGCAGGGAGTCCAGTTTCGAGTAAACTACAAAAACCACTCGTTCTATTCATCGCCCCCCCCCCCCCCCCCGTTCATCTTTGACGGTTTTTTTTTTATTATCCTCATAGTCGCCAATTCCCAATAATGGATTCGAGTTTATCGAAGCACGGCGTATAAGGACAACAAATTTCATAGCTGCAGACCCGTCTATACTAGAAGGAGGCAAGGGCAGGGGAACATAAGGATAAAAGGGCAGTGGCAGACTAAGAGGGTGGGGTAGTAGGCAAGAGCGAGAAGGCAAATGAGGAATCGAACCCCATCGACATCGTCGCTGGGTCTCAGAGAGAGAGTTGCTCTGAGCTTTTGCGGGCGTTCCTTGGGACTCGGGACTTCGGTGTGTTATAGGTATAGGGAGTAAAGAGGGTGGGATGCAGGAGGCAGGAGGCAGGAGGCAGAAGAGGTCGTCGGCGAAGTCGAGAGAAGTTAGGAGGAACGAGGAGCCAGAATAGCTTCGCGTATAATTATTAAAGACGACCCAGATGCCATCCAACATAGACGGTGATGGTCCTCAGCTGCGAGTTGTTCAAAGTTGGTCGCTGCATCCACCGTCCTCCTACCCATCGTGGACCAACGCCTCAATGCCGTAGAATCACTACTATTCACGTATCTAGCACGGCTAGTGTCTTTGATTATAACTCTGGGGAGAAATTGAAGTAGAAATTAGAAGAAGGTTTGATTAGTTTGACGAGACTACCATACACATATAGTATAGGGTGTTGCTTTTCTTTTTATTATCTTTATTACATCTCAAATACGTATAGCTTCCGACGTTTCATCCTCGTTATTTATTTTCAATTATTGTTCATATATAGATACAGCTGAATGATTATTTCATTACATTCTCTATATAGGTACCTATACAGATATAATATTTTCTCTGACCATAGAGATCCTTGTGGTTTAAAGTGATGCCATATACTACGAGTGTTTTTCCATCGAATATGAAACGAACGAACTTTCGTAGTACGCTCTTCGTTAATCCAAATGAAAACGATACCCCGGTTGAAAAATTCGTGTTTAAAAATATTATTTTCGTCTCATGATTTTCCAATTTGACGGAAAGACCACGAGCAGGTATACGGTATCACATTAATAATTGACTGGCAAATAATGATGGCGAATATTGAACGAGTGGATTTTGATTTATCGCGGTAATCATGTTTAGGAGTAAAATTTCCCCAGTGAATCCAACCCTTCTATATACCATCGTAGATGTGGAAAGTTTTTCATCTAAGCTATATCCAAGAACCCATGTACTTCGCAGACATTGTCGTCGTCGTCGTCGTTTCACCAAGATTACAATTTTATATACATTTATATCACTCCGCGACAATATCAACTACGCGATAGCCAATATACCGATATAATAGAGTCTAGCTTAGCCATGCTATAGCACTGGCCTCATATGTGGTCATAATCGGGGCTCAAATCAAATGGCTTTTAATTCGTTCTCGACTTCTTTCTTCTTCTTCAAGTTATATCTTCAAAAAATTAATCAACATTTTTCATGATATGGGTTAAAATTTTTTGAATTCAATGATTATTTTATAGGAAACTTATCTTGCAGGGAAATGAAAGATATGGAAGGGTATAAAATTTAAAAGTACCAACTCACTATAGATACACCATGCGTTTACTTGATTCTTCGATAATTTGGTTGAGGATAAAAAGAATAAAAAATCGTGATTTGAATTTAAAAAAATCTGGTTCTGCTAGTCTATTAAAAATACAGGAGCGAATAAACGAACACGATTTTCCCCGATAGCCTTTACATGAACAGAATCTGCACCTATGAGCTTACGCAATATAAATATAGATACAGTTGCCTAATTTGCAAACGCGAACGACCGCGGATTTCACATATTACGTATGATAGCTGTCTGAGTTAATTTGATGATGTTTGACGGTTCGTATAAGCTGACCTTTGTTGAAACGTTTCAAACTTGAGAACGATACAAGGTCGTTCATCTTTTTCCGGTCAGACGACGAACCGATCGTTCGATCGGCTGTACGCTGCAGCCTTAAACTAACGATAAATGGCAAAACAACGCAAGCCAAATGAGTCGGACAGCCACCGCCACGCCGGTACCATCGTCGTCATCATTGTGGCTGGCTGGCTGGCTGGCTGGCTGGCTGGTTAGCTTGCCGAGCTGATCCAAGCTTCCAGCTCACACAAAGAGTGTCCTTCTCATCTGCGAATGGAATTTAAGCCGTGCAGCCGCGAGCCACAAGCGACTGTCTGCGCTGATTCTCCCGAAACTTTCCATTGACCGTTGCTGCTGTTGCCTGGCGTGACTCACGTTTATATATCGTTACCTAGAAGAAGAGGAGACGAAGAACGGTGAGCGAACTCAGGCTCGACAAGACGCTTATATAGGATCCTTATGATCTCGTAGGAAGTAACATATATAATATGATGAACCTGCGATAAACTCGCAAGTCTTTATAGTCTTGTGACCGCGTCAGGTTTTAATCCAGGATAGAAGGAACGGAGCAGGGAAATAGAACCTCGACGACGGTGACCGGTCTACCGTGCGAATTCCTTTTCACATCGCGCGTAGCGAGCGGCGTGTTGTTGCGTTGCCAGGTTTTCAAGGAGGAACTCCTTCCTCATGCTTTTCAAATGTATTTTATTCCGGCTATATACTGTGCGAGGCAGTACCAAGGTACACTGTGACAAGTGTTTCAGAAGACAGACTCTTTTCACTCATAGACATCACCTAGTATAAACGAAACCAGCAAGGTGATCAGATATTTAGAGAAACGAGCACAGATGATCAAAAAATACGTAATTTTTATACAATTATGATTCTATTTGTATCGATCGAACTAAGAACATCGTATTTTATATTAAATATGAAGTTTTTCAGTTACAACTATTCTGGAAAGTTTTTAGACGTAATTTGAAGATATTTATAATCTAGCTTTTCTTGAAATCAGGTCATTTTTCACACAGTAAAAACAAAAAACAACGAACAGTCTAGTGGAACTGTATTTTATTTATACAGGTTGATATTGTTCGTACAGGTATATTTCCATAAAATGAATCTCATAATATTTTGCACTAGAGTTGGGATCGACGAACTTGTACGAATCTTTTCGAGCGACGTAGTCCTATACCTAGTAATTCTCTGACTCGAGGTAGACGGACGCCTATGCATATGGTTATTATTCACAGACGAATAGTCGACGGCTAAACACCTCTCGTCTTCTACCGGATGAAACTTGAATTGAAAAATCTCGAAAGAACAGAGATGGCTCCGGTTTGCAACGCGGCACCGTTTCCCTTGAGAAGACGATCTCACTCGGTCTCTTTCGAACCTCCCAGGTTTTAAATCGTCAACGAAGAAGAAGAAGAAGAAGAAGAAGTGGAACGCGCCAGTTCCGGAAGGTCGTGTAGAATAGTTCGCGTTTCGTCTCGACTCGGGGGCTCCCGTTTCATTCATGACTCCGAGCGGCCTGGACTCCGGACTCCGGGGGTGCGGTGCCCCGCAATCCGCTCGTCGTCTACTTCTGTCTCGCTTACTTACCTCTCCTTCCCCTTCTATTCATCCTCATTTCTCCCCCTCTCTTACTTCCTCTTGCTGACTATTCTGTACCTACGTCCCCCTCCTTCACTCGTCGGCAACGACCTCACTCTCCATTCTCCAGTCCTCTCGACGATCCCTCTCCCTCTCCCTCTCCTCTCCCTCCCCCTCTACCTCGTTCTTCTCTCTTTCGAACAGCGCACTGCTGTCGGAGAAGTAGAAATTCATAACGGCCTCGTCCGATGACGTACCGGCATCTCGTCATCTCGTCGTCTGACAGTCTTGGCAAAAATAGCCAATGTGTCCGACGACGGGGGCAGCGTTTCAACGCCCACGTTTAGGCTCCTTTCCGTGATAGGTACCTACTTCTCGGTCGTGGTGACATGACGCGTGGATATTTAGCTCCGTAGTTATATCGCCAGGGAACCTAACGATGAAAATAATCAACAAACTGAGATGAGCAGAGGGGGACGAGAGTTCTAAACCATCCCTCGTTTAGAGATGCGTACGATTTATGCGATTTGTTTCCGTTCGGGAATCCGATCGTATCAGTTCCATCCTGAGATCCCTGATCTCGCCGATCGTGATATACGTTCACATTGTCCTACCGAAGATGAGAAAACGAATAGTTCGCTTCTGATGAAAGAATTACACGCGAATTATTGTCTCGAAAGAAATTGAGTATTTTTATATCCGTTTTATTGATGATCTAACGCAATTATTGGCCGATTAATATTGACTATATGTTTCGTGACAAAGAGGCCTTCGCATTCCCCCACGTATACCTACGTACGTTCGTTCGTTCGTTCGTACATACATACATGAAAAAATAACTGATTTCTTCGCCATAGCAACCGCGAACGACTCACTCCGATGGTCAAAGCTTTCCCGTCTCCGTGTATTAAAACATTCGCCAAAGTAGTTCTTGCCTCGCCAATGGATCATCGAGGTATCAAGAATAACCCGGAGGCATAGGTAAAAGTTATTGTCCTTAATTATTTATGTTATTAATATGTTATCGTTGAGAGGGATTATTGCTATCGTACAATTTCGTATAGCTTGGTTGATAAATAACCTTTTTCATAGAATTATGGCGAACAGACCATGTTCAACCAGTCTCTCTCGTGTTGCACTCGCGCATAGCAACAGACTCGAGAAACGGACTACTGCATCACGGACAGTGCAGTGCGTTCGACTATACGAACGGACAATACGCTCGACGAACGACCTACGATTTGAAAATACCGGTTAACCTACGCATTTCAGAACAGCCTCCGCCGGGGAGGGGGGCGAAGGAACGCGAGGACCTCTTTGGGACATGCTAGAAGCAGTTTTCGAAAAAAAAAAAAAAATAAGCAAAAAAGACAACAAAAAAAAAAGATAGCAAAAAATGAAATCAAATGATATTTGCATGAATCGAGGACGTAAATCCCACAGCCCCTTTGTCCTTTGGACTTTGACTCGGTGGGGTAATATGCAGAAATAGGCTGGAATTCATTCTGCTTACGTAATTGCAAGCGTTATTGAAACTTGGGTCTACCTACTATATACCTATAACTGCGCACGAGACTTTAGATTCTTTGAACAAAGATCACAGAGCCAGGGAACGATGTGCTGCCTTTTTAGGCGAGTGTATACATAGATAAATGTATGAAATCATTGCTCCTTCTTTGTGGGGGATATTGAGTCGAGACTCGAGTCCGTGAATAGCGCACCGTTTTGGCAATTCGTTTTTGACTTCTTTCACTGTTGTATTAATCGATCGATATGTGCATATACGGGACTGTACAAATATAACAGTGAACACGGTTTTGCAACCGACCCTCACCGAATCGGTAACCGACGTGTTATTTTTTTTCATTCTAAATGATGAAATAGCAACAACAACAAAAAAAAAAGGAGAACAAATTTTCTCTCCAAATCCGCAATTTTATTCAAATCAAATACCTAAACGTGATGATTTTAGAACGTAACATCGAGTTGTGATCCGCGTGCTCATTAGTACGGGAATTTTAATTGCAAATTTATATTTGATTAAGCACCTAGTGGCTAACTCAGGACTATTAACAACTTAGGAGATCGGAATGCGAGGGTAATTGCGTTAAATAATTTCCCTCGTTGATATTGGTTATACGTGTAGGATAAAGTTGTAAAGAATTTTAGACCGATACTTATACCGATAAATTCTATTAGTTTTTCATCCATAGTATAAAAAAAAAAAAAAAGTTTTCGTTATAGTCGTTGAATCGAGGCGATTGAGTCACTTATCTTCGACGAAACTCGTGGGTAAAATTCTGTCAACGATAATAACGCGGTATGCGCGTGCCGCCCGTTGTCTAGGGTCCAGGATAACGCGGAATGGAAATAACGGCAACCTGTAACCCAAGAAGACCGAGAAGCCGCTTCGGTAGAATGCAAAACGGCTAAGTCAGCGCGATCCGTTCTTCTCTTCGCGTCTTTCCTCATATAGGATGAAAATAATCGTCTTCTTAAAAACGCAATTATGACTACAAAGTCGGTCAAAATCGATAGCTGAATATTTATTTTTTCCCCTTTTTCTTTTCTATTTTCGCCAGATCATTTGGTGACTAATCGTAAGATTATTGTTTCGGAGAGCAATTCCGATTTCCTATATACGCGTTAGAATTAATCTCGAGTAAGTACAACGTCAATTGAACTGTAAGTACAGGAACGTTAGCTAAGCTAGACGAGGGATGCGATCGCTTTGCAACTCGTAGATCCGGATGATCCCGTTATCGAGGAATTTAGCTACGAATAGCTAGCTCTGTCTCAATATATATAGTTTCATCTCTGTTCACGTTTTGTCTCTCTCATTTTGCTCGCTTATAATTCTCAGGCTCCCGTTAAACGGTGGACTATATATATATATATATATATATATATATATATATATAAAAGTAAATTTTCTTTTATTCTAGGTAAAAGCTCACAATAATTGTTTTTCTAATTTGTGAAAATATTCATTCAATCTCCTAACTGCAGGTTTTTTCACCCCATCTCATACATCTAAATATAAAAAATTTCGCGGGCGTGAATCTATATGTCGCAAATATATATATATACGGCGGAACTGAAAACTCGATAAAAATAACGAAAAAGAGAAACAGATAATATCTGCGTCTAATGTTGTATAAATTCATTTGAATTTCGATATCAGTATATAAAACATTTGGTAAATTTTTGAAAAAGTATTCAGAACCAATTCTACCGCCCTTTGATCACTTCTTCGGGCAGTTGATGGCCCAGGGGCGAAGGCAGGGACCGGGTGCCGGCGTGACTTTCACGTGGTCCCTGAGTATCGATTTGCACGACGCGGCCAACTATCCGTTCAGATTCTGCGCGACTTCGCCCCGCCGTCGACCGAATCACATGGCTACGGCATTCTTTTTTATTTCAATAGTTTTCATTTTTCCTTTTTTTTTCCTTTTTTTTTTCTTTCTGTTTTTTTGACAAATGAAAAAAAAAACGCCAACAAAATGGAATAAAAACTGACGCAAATAGAGACGGGGAAAAAAACGATGGAAAAATAATAACCGAGCATTGACCGTACAGCCGTATAAGCCCGATCTAAAATGAATTTCTAAATTTATGCACCTGCGTGTTACAATTCACCCATGCATACATTGTTCGTTTAAATTCGTATTCAACTAGCGTAGATACTTGTAAATTTTTATTTTATCGATAAATTAGTTATTCTCGTCGATAAATATTTTAGTGGATTTTAAACAGTTTTAACTATAATTGGCTGAATCGTTATTATCTTCGATTACCTACGATCATTTATTATGAAATTTTCATCATAATTAGAATTTTATTTCATACCTCTATTACCATTTTTCGACTATACAATATATTTGAACATTATTTTCTTACAGGTATACTATGCAAAGAAGAAGAGAAGGGCGCAACAAATGCAGGGCGAAGATGGGTCACATAAAAAAGAGAGAAAACTTTATAACGATGGCTGGGATGATGATAATCACGATTACATCATCAAGAATGGCGAGAAGTTCCTTGATCGATATGAAATCGATTCTTTAATAGGTTTGTAATACGGAATTTACAATTAAACCAATAATTATCAAACTACATCACTTCTTCCCTAATACAATTTTAATACCTTGTCAATAAAGCAAAAGCGAAAAGGTGTTTCAAAATATTTTCACTCATCCCTCTCGTTGTGAAAATAAATTCAATTTATTTATTTTTCTGTTTCGAAATTTCATATTTATTTACAAGCAAAGAGGGAAGCATAAACTCATGGAAACAAAAATAATAAATAATTCTCTAATTCTCAATGTTAAAATAAAACTATCACATTCATATGATGATTTATTTTGTTTATTAGGAAAAGGGAGCTTTGGCCAGGTAGTTAAAGCCTTCGACCATGAGGAACAGACCCAAGTGGCGATAAAAATTATTAAAAATAAAAAACCTTTCCTTAACCAAGCCCAAATTGAAGTCAGGTTACTGGAAATGATGAACAGAGCAGACACCGACAACAAGTATTATATAGGTGAGTAGACAATACCAAATATCCAATAATTATGATATTACGGATAAGAATAATATTACCTATTTAGATAGATTTCTTTTCAGGGAAAAGCTTGTCTCCTCTAACATTTTATTTTAATTAAACAGTCATTGATTGCTTTTTTACTCTAATTTGGTAATATTATATGTTTAGAGATGTCGATGCTTGGAAATAAAATTGTGTGCAATTAGGAAATGGTATATTTCATTTTTTCAGTTAAATTGAAAAGGCATTTCATGTGGCGGAATCACCTCTGTTTGGTATTTGAGCTGCTTTCCTATAATCTATACGATTTATTGAGAAATACGAACTTCCGAGGGGTATCGTTGAACCTGACGAGAAAGTTTGCCCAGCAGCTATGCACTGCCCTGATGTTTCTGTCCACACCGGAATTGAATATCATACACTGTGATCTGAAGCCTGAAAATATCTTGCTTTGTAATCCAAAACGGAGCGCAATCAAGATTGTAGATTTTGGGAGTTCGTGTCAACTTGGGCAGAGGGTAAGTCTTCAAAAGCTCTAAGATACCCAAAGTCCCAATATCAAAGTGAAAGACTCTCTTTTAACAACATATTTTGTAATTCTAAAACTAGGTACCCGATCTTTCCCGATTGCTGCTTTCCCTTTCGTCCCAGAAAAAAAAGTGGATCCTATTCTCCTATCGTAATCCATCATTTATCCAGAGTTGCCACAATAATAAAAGTAGTTATGCATATATATGACAATCAGTTGAAAAGAAAAAACAAAACTCCGGGGTAATAATATACCAAGTGTCGAGCTTTATTCGAGTCTGTAAGAAACAGTGAAAATTGATACATAGTCAATATCAAAATGCTCTATAACTATTGAGCATTCATCTCTTGATCAAATACTGCTTCCTTTATTTTGGTCGAACGCTTTGTTTTCGTGCAATCATAATTAACAACAATTGTAACTCTTTGAAACGTTGGCTAAAGAATACTAAATTATGGTAGGATGTGAAAGAACTTTGGTTCATTTGCCACGTTACCCAAAAAAAAGAAAATGCGATAGAAAAAAGTTCATCATGACTTTAAGATGAATGAAAATAATTTTTTAACTTCAATTTGTTTCAGATATATCAGTATATTCAGTCTAGGTTTTACCGCTCGCCTGAGGTGCTGCTTGGGATACCGTATGATCTAGCGATAGACATGTGGAGCCTTGGGTGCATTTTGGTGGAAATGCATACTGGAGAACCTCTCTTCAGTGGGGCTAACGAGGTAAAATTTCAGATGCAACCTTTGTCAAATGAAATTACATCATTCTTAACTCATTGAGTATTTTTTTCGTTTCAATATCGTGGAACGAAGCCTCATTTGGATTGTAATTGAGTTTTGAGAAGGAAACTTGAATTGATCAACGTTATTCTTCTTATTTATAATAGGTTGACCAAATGAACAAAATCGTTGAGGTTTTGGGAATGCCACCAAAGCACATTCTGGACCAGGCACACAAGGCGCGAAAGTACTTTGACAAAGTTCCAACGGACGGTTCTTATGTCCTGAAAAAATCAAAAGATGGAAAAAAATATAAGTTGCCTGGTACTCGGCGATTACATGACATTCTAGGGGTAGAAAATGGGGGTCCGGGTGGTAGAAGATTAGGTGAATCAGGACATTCAATCTCAGATTACCTCAAATTTAAAGATTTGATTTTAAGAATGTTGGACTTCGATCCAAAGACGAGAGTAACGCCTTATTACGCGCTCCAACATAACTTTTTCAAAAGGACAGCTGACGAAGGGACCAACACAAATATAGCCGCAGCTAATAGCGCAAATACCAGTCCAGCAGTGGTTTCTATGAGCCAGGATCACGGTGAGTCGGGCCTTTTTGCGATACGGTCTATAAGCTAAATACTCACAAAGTCGGGTTTTTTGCAGCAAAACTGTTTAACAGTCATACATATTTTGCTTATCCTTAATTTATTTAGTTTCATAGGTTTTGGTGTCACTTTTATTATCAACTTATTCATTGGACAAGTATACTTTTTCTTTTCAACCCATTTCAAATCATTATTATACTTTTTCTGTATATCACATAGTTTTATCATTTATTATTTACCTTGATTCTAACAAATCAATCTTCTCTCTTCGTACTTACTATCAGATAAATCAACTGGTTTCATAATCGTTTACTCTCCCACAGTGATAATGGTTATCAGTATCTGGCTACCTGTCCATTGAAAGCATTATTTAGAAAAAGAACGTTCACATTTGTCATGAATCCATTGTTTTTAACAAATTAATGCAATATCCAAATGCTAAAATCTCATTTTATAATCTGTACTACAAGTATCAACTTAACAATTCATCAGGTACAAATAGTTTCACTGTCTGTAGACACATGATCATTTTCATAGTATTGGATTCAGTATATGTGGGGACCTGTCTTTCATAGAAGCCTTGTAATATTATCAACATTCTGAGCTTGGTATAGCGTAATCCAAAGCATAATTTCTTCATACTTTAATATCACTCATATACATTATGATAATTAATTAAATAGTATCCAATTAGGTATTATTATTTCGCGAAAATGATAACTGGTATCATAAACTTGAATAGGAATGGATAAATGTTGTAAGATCTTTGCAACAGAGAATCAGGTTCAGTTTCTAGTTAATTAACGACGGTCAATAAAATTTAGTTGCTTGTATTCATAGAATAAAAATTCTACATAAGTCTGTTCGGCAACATTGAGCAATTTCTGCTTTTCAATTTGGGTAATTTGGTGTATTTGCACTCGCAAGGTACTCTGGGATATTATAAATAAAAACTGTATGGTGGATAACGAGATGCTGCTGTGGTTTACATTTGCTTATTATTAGCTTATGGCAAATTTGAAACGATTTGAAGTAAGCGCAGTTAGGACATTTACAGGAAACTATGGAGCTTAGAATAAAGAACCACTTGTTTCGCTTATCGTTTGATAGAATTTTTGCGCAATACCAAGCTCTCGTTAAATATACATATGACTAACAATTTATCTGGAGCTGTTTATAAGAAATTCGAAAAATATCCTCATTAAATCTGCCTCTATGTTGCTTGATTTCATTCACCGCCCATATTCAGTGTCTTAACTTGTTACGAGTAATAAATACATAATTACTGTACTGAACCGGATCAAACTCTTCGATAGAATAATAATATTGAATATCTCTGTGGCAATAATCTTAGGATGATATTTTTCTTTACGTAAGACTCGATACTTGGATTCAGAGCCTATATGCTTTTCTACGAATATTTAATCGTGTCTATGTACTCATATAGACTAGTTCCATTATATTGCCCCATTCAGACACAGAATTAGCAGAATTAGTTATATCATGCCTTTATCTCCGATCGTGAGAAAGTCAAGTCGATATCATTCACTATCTATAACTTAACGTCCATAAATTGTGATGTGATTTTCAAAAATCGTCATCTCAGTTTATTGAGTAATTTGATTCATGTATCTGACATTTGATTGCCACAGAGTTTAGTCAATATTAAATATTCATATATGACTAAATCAAAGGAAAGAAGGGATGTTGGAAATGAGAAAATGTGTCTTAGTTTGTATAAAAAATAAAAAATGATGTAACTCTTCGTGAATTAGTCATGTTTCCAAAGAAGCAAAGAAGTTGAAATGAATTTTTCGGTAAAATATTCTGTTCCATAAAAGTGCCAAACGTCTGGGGTAATTTATTTCCTCTAATTTTCAAACAATGCAAATGTGTCCGTGAACGTAATATGAGGTAGCTAGAATATTCACATTTCACTAGTTTGTGATTAAGTTGTAATATAAATACACAATTGATATAAATAAAATTGGTCACAGACTCATCTTCTTGATTCGCAAATTCATATTGAAAAAATTTTGTAAAATCTCCAAATTCCTATCATCTAATATTTATTTGAAAATCGTTCGGTTCTAGTGTTTCTACACTTGGAAAGAAATGGGGGTGCTCCGTTTCTGATATATCAGCTAAAATCTATCTTAACTTAATTAGCGCTCTTTAAACTCTACACAGAGGAGTACTTCTAATCATAAAATACAATACTTCTTTAAAGTCAGATTTGAACACAGCATTTATTACCATAGAATCTTTAACATTGCATCAGCTGCCTGTATTAATCTCTGGTTACATAATATTTCTTCTTTTTTGCATAAACTAAGCATTATTGTTATTGTTGCCCATAGATATGATGGGGGGACAGTACGTGGCACGATGACTGTCGTACCCGCGGGGCGGTGACGACCTGTCCTAGGCCCCAACCCTAATCTTACTTACTAACATAAGTAAGTTCTGGCTAACAAACAATCTGACAAACTGATAGACTAACAATTTTTTTTCCCCAACACCTCTATCCTTACCTCTCGTCTATTGTGCGACATTTCGCTTGCTTGTGGGATTAACAAAAGCATTAGTTAGATCGATCGACCTATACATTAAACCTATAGACCATACTTTCGTACAAGACTTTCTAGAGCATAAGCCTGTATCTCATCTGGGAACAATTAGCGCTTCTTTATTTATCATAAGAAAATTTACCATCAAATAATGCATACTTGTACACACAACGATATAGCTATTAACAGAAGTAAGTAAGTGAATGTAATTAAATTGTTCCCTTGATTGATTAAGATCATCATTTGTACCCTATATTCAGGCATGTACTCGAGAAGGACTTTATTGTTGTATGGTAGATTTTGCTATCAATTCCATAAATCCGATGTAGACATAGTATTACCTATATCAAAGACCTGAAGATACTTTTTGACCTTTGTTTTTCTTATAACATTCTAATGGGCAATTTATTATCATTCAAGTTCACAACTCGTACTAGTTTGGAAGTATTATATATATTTTTTCTTCTTGTAAGAGTCTACGTTGTCGGATATCAAATATGTTATTTTGTAGCAAATTCTATCCATATTAGTTTAGTTCATACTGTAGGAAACTCACTCCATCATTCTGTGTCTTTCTTTCACGCATGTTTTTAGCTGCTTAATATGCATACTTTACTATAAATAATATTCTTAATGTAGACATAATATTTGACCCCGTACTTTGAGGCCGTATAAACCTTGATAAAATATCGTTACTTTTAGTGTTTCGGCGAGCCAAAATGAAAATATTTTCTAAATGTTACTCTTGCATCATCCATATGTATACCTTATGTAATAGTTATAACATGCTCAAGTCTTCCTCCTCTTGCTGAGTCGATAGAAAAAAATCAAATCTAGTTATATTATTATCAATGATTTTATACAACATTTATTTGTGATATAAAAATAATTCCCGCTATTATTTACGTTCAACTGATACAGGGTGTCTATTTGATGAGAAGTTTTATTTAGTTCCTGATTCTCTCTTTGAGTATATAATCCATAATATTTAATTGTACATTATACCTGAAATACTTTTGCCATTTGATGCATGTATTTCCTCGTGTAAGTTCTCTGCACACCCTGTATATTGCTATTCATTGTATTCTATTCCGACAATGAGTAGAGAGAAATCTTTTCATAAATCTTAGACAATGTCTTTGAGGAAATTAAACTAAGGAAGTTTAAATGATGAAATAATTTATTCATTCGTGTGAAAGAGAACTTGCCTAATTTCTAATTCTTTGAGGAATTATTTTCTCTTTTATATATTCAAAAATCTACGATAATCTGTATCGGTTTTTGATGAATATATGAAAGTAACTTCTGGTAGTTTAATTTTCTTGTTATGACAAGACCAAATTTAGCTTTCTTCCCTTCTCAATGAGGCCAGTATTTATGAAAAGGGATATTTCTAACAGTTTTGATTTTCCATTGTCACAGGACTGGTAACCATGTCAGGACAGAGCAGCGGCAGCAGCAGTCTAATGCAAATGCCAAGCCTCCCTGGTGGCTATCAACCAATGGAGTGCGAATCTTCACCGCGTCACTCGGGTAGCCGGCGTGCTATAACTTCACGTTATTCGTCAACAGCCACCGGGGTCCCAACGTCCGCCCCATCTTCCATGCCATCCATGGATGGGTCCCTGATCCAAAGCTCTCTCGGCTCCTACAATAGCCTGATACTTCCCGGCATACCTCACTTGCCCGGCATGATGGCTTCTCCTATGATACAACAACAGAACTACTACAATTATGGATATCCGGCAGGTGATGCGCACGGAATGGTTAGGCAACCTTCAACAGTCGCGTCTGGAAAGCAAAGAGATCCTGAAAGAGAAGACAGTCCGATGGTCGGTGTGTGTGTGCAACAAAGCCCGGTTGCCATCCATTGAATGAGGTCGCAATGACAATTGTGGCACAAGAAACACACTGAGGAACGTCGTGATTCCTAAGACGACAATAGGTAATTGCGTGACGACAATTTCGGATTTACTGAAATTGTATTTAAGTATATCGTTAAGGAAAATTGACGAGAGGACAAAAGCGTTGGAGATACTTGAAATCCATACACAAAAAACAAATAAAAAAAAAAATATAAGGAAGAAAAAAAAAAAGAAAACTATACGAATAAATATTAATTATTATACATCATTGCGAATTACTATCAAATTCAAGCTTTGATTATTTTTTTACGTTCATACCGTTTGGATTGGTTGGCAACGTGAATTAAGTCTTGGATGAAATGACGGGTTTTTGAATAATGATTCGAAAAAAAGAAGAAAAAAAAAAATCATTTCGATTTAATAGACAACACTCTAACGAGTTAGAGATACATTGACACAATCCTTGTTCTACATGTGAATGACGAATGAGCAGAGTGTTCATATAAAAGACGAGGATATTCGTAGTACCAAGGAAGATCAAGAGTGCAATGGCACATTTGCATGTAGGTTTGTCCAGAGATAATAGAAGAATTAAAGAATAATATCTACTTTGGCAATTCAAACTCTTTTTCCATAATATCTTCAAAGATTCAGAAGCTTTGGTGTCCAGAGAATGAGACAGAGACAGAGACAGAGGCAGAGGCATTTTATGTTCGACAATGTCTTAACTGACGTGATTAATTGATTTCCTGACCATTGAAGATTACTTAAGGTGGAAATAAGATACCTTTGAAATATTTCAACTTAGAAAAGAAAAAAAAAACTGAACGTTGGATAAAGAGAACAAGAAGAAAAAGAAGAAGAAGAAGAAGAGGAAGAAGAAAAAGAAGAAGAAGAAGAAGAGGAAGAAGAAAAAGAAGAAGAAGAAAAGACATTTTCCTGGGAGAAATGGAATAAGAAAAGACACGAGGGTTTCGATTTTTGTTTATTTTTTTTCTTTTTATGGAAAGGACTGACCTGGCAGTGGGCGAAATTGACGATCAATGGAGAGAGATTAATAAATGTTCGAAACACGGACAAACACGGCCTAGTGCGGATGAACCCAATTGGCCCTTCGGGTCCTGCCCGATTGAAACGAACATTTAAACAGTTTAATCGGTATCCGATAAGAATATATCGGCATCCCAACTGTGTGGCCTAGAGAGCAAGAAAAGTGATAATTATTATTACTGAATAAAATAACAATTTAATCATGTACTCCATAGAGTTTTATACACAGTGTCACGAATGTAATGGTTAGCAATTAATAATGAAAAATAAGACAGTCGCGTTGAATGCTAGATATTTGTACAATACACTTAGGTGAACGATAAGAGAGTGCAGCTTTAGGGATTAGCATTTAAGTATAAAACTATAAAACTGACTCTTTTATTTACTTCATCAAGAGTATCGTCCAGTACGATACTTGCGCAAAAATCAGTTTGTTGTTAAAAAGGACTTTAAACGAACGAGGTTTGCGCGGCTTAACAATACATATTTATACATAAAAAAGCATTAATAAGGAAGTTAACATATACATGTAAGGTTGATCAAGAATGGTATAATCGTACGAGAACTAGATACTTTATAATAAACAGTACGGGCTATCACACGCGTAAAACATATACATACATACATATATTTCCAGTGAATCGTTATTGATTTTTGCCGTTCGCTTTTATTGCTCTGCTTATGCTATGTAATTCTATAGAAATTGTGAATCCTTTATTATTATTTTTATCATTTTAAACTTAAGTTTGACAAAAAAGAAATCTGAATCTAGTTGAGGTGTTTCTCTTCGATGGATATACAATTTTCAAAACTAACTATTTCCCAATGCTATGTCTTATCTTATTAGTACCTAGTTTCTGGATATATAATTCATTCATATTTATTTATCGAGTCAATTTCAAATCATATTCAATTAGGTGTATTGTCTTTACGTAACTGTTACACAAAATTCATCGCTCGCGAGCAAATATTTACATGTCTCAGATTATTTGTTGTCTGAACTGATAGATAGATCATCAGTGCTATTGTGATTCACTATTTTTAAGCAATTGATACAAAAAAAAAAAAAATTAAAAAAAAAAAAAAAATTTAGGGAATAGCAAATTTTGCTGGTGCAGCGATATTGATCATTTTTGTGCAATCGTTACTATAAAAAAGACGACTAATCTTCAAACGAAGAAAACAATTAAAAGCATGTATGAAAAGCAGATACAGATGTATTCGGTTCTTTAGATTAAAATTTTCAATAATTGGTAAATTAGATGCATTTTAAAGCAGGCAGATGTTTATGATTCAAACTATTGACGATGATATCAGATTTTCTCAAACTAATTACGTATTTGTTTTGCATTATTGCTGGCTATTAGATTATCTGCGTAAAACGTATGGAAATCTCATTCCAAGATGTAAAGGATCATTGCCTGCAAGCACCTTGAAGGTGTATCGGTATACATATATATATTATATATATATATATATATATATATATATATATATATGGTAAACGAAATATCTGCATTTGTGAAGGGAAATCGAGATTATTGAAAATGTTTAGAATTTTTAATGACAAATTCTCTCATCTTCAAGATTTCAACGAATGGCAAAAATCAGTACATTTCAGAAACAAACATCTTCATAGTTTATCACAAGTTTTGTTTTTCAAAATCTTTCATATGAATGTTCTGCACTTGAGAGTCATAGGGTCTGTACCTAATTTGCATTTCATATTTAAACTCTTAAAAAGCATTTTGTTAACTTGAAAAGTGAAATATTAATGCCAAATGCAGATGCAATACTTGACACAAGACCGTAAGATAGATAATGTGGAAGTTATCAAAAACGGTGTGTGTGTGTGTGTGTCTATTGGATTTTTGTAAGAAAATTAGAAAAACATTTTTTGGTATAATTTTATACAATTGATTCCTAACTTAAATTTTCAGGATAGCTAAGTGAAATGATTACATATACTACTTTGTTACTGCGTTTAGCAACAAGTAGAGTTCAAGCCCTGTGGTTCCCAAGAATACAATGATTTTCGACAATGTATTGAATGCTTATTTTGATGATTGTTGTTTTTAACGGATTATTATTATTGTTTATCGATAGTAAAGTAATTGGTTAATTATGTAATTTTTAGTGACTGTAGTACTGACTAATTGAAGCTAGCAGTGTCGGTAATTACTGGCCAATCAAAGCTAGCTATCAATGAATAAATTATAGACAATTTTTTTTGTTTTTTTTTTCTTTTTCTTTTTTTCTGGGGAATAATTATTTTAACTATTATTGTTCAAGGCATTTTTTTGGCAAACCCTTTCAGCAGAAGTGGGGCGCGAGACGACGAATAAATTCAAAACTAACAAACAGCATGTGCAAAATAATTTTCTAAATAAATATTCCATCAATTTGGATGTATATTTTTTTCCTTTTTTTTTAATTTTTATTTTAAATCTTCTGTCTTTTTCTTTAAATCAGTTGAGATACGTTTCTTTCATTTTTGTTTTATTGTCTTTCGTTTTTGTTTTCTTTCTTTCTTTAGTTCCTAGCATGCACGTCGTTTGGTGACAATTATTTCTGGTGAAAATTTTGCCAATTAAAAATTGTCACAAAATGCAGAGTATTTAAGCAAATTAGCAAACACAAAAATGTATACATCTACATAGTATAAGGACTGACTTGGACCTGTTCCAGTTCTATTTTCATATTTTATTTTAATTACCATATTTCTTAAACGCTACCGTTTTATCGTCACCTATACCTTGCATACGTTTTTTTTTTTTTTAAGCGAGAAAAGAAAAAAAAAACAACAAATTCTAGCAGCTTGCAGATTATAGTTCAATCAATATATAGGTGTTACGTATTATTTAATATTGTGACAAGCCTTGCAGATGCTATTAGATGATTTAACCAGAGCAAGAAGAAGCAGGTTTTGCCACAGTTAATCATCGCTCATATAGTGAGAGGGGTATTTTTTTTTTTTCTTCTAAACGAAAACTTGAATATTCTCAGACATTGACGAGTTCATTCTTATAGTTTCTGATTGTAAATATTATCTACTAATTCCCACATAGTCAAGATTTAGTATGATTTGAATGATATATGAAATTTCGTTAAAAAAAATTTTTCAACAACGTTGCAAAAAAGACTTAAGCTACCTTTTATTCATATCATATTCTTCAATAAAAATCAATCTAAAACCTGCAATACTGCAAGCGTCATACAATTTTCTCTTATTTGGTACTTCACGGAATTGTAAAAAAAAAAAATTAGTTCTGATTTTTACTAATGGAATATTTTGGAACAGGTCATGGTCAGTGCAATATAACATAAGTTTCCTAACGTCAAGTGTAAAACATTGTGTTCAGAAAATATACTATTATATGACTGATATATCTGAAAAACGGTGAGCACATGGAATTTGAGAACAACCCTTTATAATCTCAAGCTACAACAGCGAGCCGTTTAATAGGAAAAAAAATATATGAAATGAATGCAGAAAACAACTGAATTATATAAAAAAAAAAATAATAATAAATGCTCCAAACACAGTTCTGTAATCTAACATGTATACATTGTCATTTATTATTATTATTATTATTATTATTATTATTATTATTATTATTATTATTATTATTATTATTATTATTATTATTATTATTATTATATTAATTATTATTATTATTATTATTATTATTATTATTATTATTATTATTATTATTATATAATATTGTAATTGAAAATATTTGAAACGGATATTACATAAGGTTAATAAACAAACGCATCTTCACCTTTGCCGTTCTGTTTCATTTGTATTACCTTGTATATATATACATTTTTATCTATAAATTTATAATACGATTTCTTTCTTACAGTGGACTCCGTATTTCTATAGCGAAAAATAAATTTTATCCCTCATTAAGAACATACTGATCAATCTTTCCTCTATGATTATAATTATTTATATGTTCTCGTATCATTGTTCTCGAAGTGATAACATTGTATGTACATTCCTATACTCAATTTTGGAGGGCAGGCTTAACACTTGAGGTGTGTGAATTTATAAACAATTGGTGTATTATAAATACTGGATTATTTAGACTAGTAGTATAATCAAATTATCATTTTACGCAGGGAATAAAGTAACGTTTACAGTGAACGATGATTATAAAATTCTTAATCATATTGAGGCATCCCTAATACAAAGATGGAATATATCGCAGACTGACTATACATAGAAAGGTTCTTCGTAAATCCAACTAGAAATAGTATTTTTATATCCTATGGGAATTAGTTATCAGAAAGAATTTTGCATTCTATGCAAAAACTCTAAATCTTTCTCCATTTGAATTTCATTGTATTGTTAGCGCCGGTATGCACCGTATCAATGGTATTGCCATCTCATAGGTAAGTCAGGAACTATAAGAATGGCATGCAGGCTGCATACAACGAGGGCTACTGATCTTTGCAGTGAATGCTTTGACTATATAACCCTGGACTGCTAACGCTAACTTCAGGCGTGTTGTCAGGATGTGGCGCTACAGGCAGTCAACGGTCGAGTTCAGAACTACTCAGTCGATACAATACATCGAAAGAATGTTCATGTGTTTGTTTATCGTTGTAAGCATGTGTTGTAGCGGTACTAAGTACTTATTTAAATTTCCCGCGGAATTGACTGCCGAGAAGTCCAAGGAGTGGGGTAGATGTTGGGAACATCGGCTTCGCATACGGCTTATGGGAATAGTGGGGGGCATTAGCAGTCCAGGGTTATATAGTCAAAGAGTGAATGTATTTCGCCAATTCGACTGCGAGATTGCGATGGTATTTGGCGCCCCATTCGCACAAGGAGGAACACTGACCTAGGATACTGGCACCTGTCGTGGAGTCAGTGGCCCTCGTGGCGTCAAAGAGTTCGTATGGGGATTGTGTAAATGAGATTGAACTGTGAAAGACATCTCAATATAAACAATCGAAATTCGGAGAAGTTATCCGCAAAAAAAGATTCATTTGGTTTTTTGAGTACTTTATTGGATGATAGCACCTCGATAACACCAGTCCTTTTGTTACAGATAAAGAAACTTCTATCAAAGCCCAAGCATCTCCGTATAGTGATGATTGTGCTCCAATTGCAATGGACTATCTTGTTCTGCAGACATTTTGTTATCTGGGAATTTACATTGTAGTATCACCTTGTGCTGCAATGCCAAATTGTACACAACTTTACCTATATACCTATAAGTAATATTGATTGTATCGATGCTTGAGCAAATAATGTTAATGATAAATCAAACACTCCACATCAATATTCAATCGTCTCATGATTTACCCCATTCCTTTCCCTGCATGAGCAGAAGTAAAAATCATAAAAATGAGATGCGTTGATACGTTAAAAATCACTCAAGTTTATACAGCTATGCTCTCATATGTTTATACGCTATAGCTGTCTCCCCGCCAAAAATTTTAGCACATCTCCTCGGGCCAGATGTTCTCCTGATACCAGGAGCAGTTTTCGAGTTAAAATTCTAAAAACTGTCAGAATAGCTAGTATACATAAACTATAATAGAGACGTGCATGAGGACACGTATGCATGCCTATATCTATACACTACTTCGTTCCTCCTCTAAATATTTCAGCACACCTCCTCGGGTCAGATATTCTCCTGATACCAGGAGCAATTTTCGAGTTAAAATTCTAAAAACTGTCAGAATAGCTAGTATACATAAATTATAATAGAGACGTGCATGAGGACACGTATGCATGCCTATATCTATACACTACTCCTTTCCCCCTTCAAAAATTTCAGCACACCTCCTCGGGGCAGATGTTCTCCTGATACCATACGTGTCCTCATGCACGTTTTTCTGACAGTTGATACATTCTTTTCGTAGCGATTTTTCTGGCAGTTGATACGTTCTTTTAGTAGCGATTTTTCTGGCAGTTGATACCTTCTTTTCGGCGTAATATTTCTGGCAGTTGTACCAGCGGAAATCGCGAGAATCGCTGATACAACTGCCAGAAAAATCGCTACGAAAAGAATGTATCAACTGCCAGAAAAACCGCTACTAAAAGAATGTATCAACTGCCAGAAAAATCGCTACGAAAAGAATGTATCAACTGTCAGAAAAACGTGCATGAGGACACGTATGGTATCAGGAGAACATCTGCCCCGAGGAGGTGTGCTGAAATTTTTGAAGGGGGAAAGGAGTAGTGTATAGATATAGGCATGCATACGTGTCCTCATGCACGTCTCTATTATAATTTATGTATACTAGCTATTCTGACAGTTTTTAGAATTTTAACTCGAAAATTGCTCCTGGTATCAGGAGAACATCTGACCCGAGGAGGTGTGCTGAAATATTTAGAGGAGGAACGAAGTAGTGTATAGATATAGGCATGCATACGTGTCCTCATGCACGTCTCTATTATAGTTTATGTATACTAGCTATTCTGACAGTTTTTAGAATTTTAACTCGAAAACTGCTCCTGGTATCAGGAGAACATCTGACCCGAGGAGGTGTGCTGAAATTTTTAGAGGGGGAACGAAGTAGTGTATAGATATGGGCATGCATACGTGTCCTCATGCACGTTTTTCTGACAGTTGATACATTCTTTTCGTAGCGATTTTTCTGGCAGTTGATACATTCTTTTAGTAGCGGTTTTTCTGGCAGTTGATACATTCTTTTAGTAGCGATTTTTCTGGCAGTTGATACATTCTTTTCGTAGCGATTTTTCTGGCAGTTGTTTCAGCGATTCTCGCGATTTCCGCTGGTACAACTGCCAGAAAAATCGCTACGAAAAGAATGTATCAACTGCCAGAAAAACCGCTACTAAAAGAATGTATCAACTGCCAGAAAAATCGCTACGAAAAGAATGTATCAACTGTCAGAAAAACGTGCATGAGGACACGTATGCATGCCCATATCTATACACTACTTCGTTCCCCCTCTAAAAATTTCAGCACACCTCCTCGGGTCAGATGTTCTCCTGATACCAGGAGCAGTTTTCGAGTTAAAATTCTAAAAACTGTCAGAATAGCTAGTATACATAAACTATAATAGAGACGTGCATAAGGACACGTATGCATGCCTATATCTATACACTACTTCGTTCCCCCTATAAAAATTTCAGCACACCTCCTCGGGTCAGATGTTCTCCTGATACCAGGAGCAGTTTTCCAGTTAAAATTCGAAAAACTGTCAGAATAGCTAGTATACATAAACTATAATAGAGACGTGCATGAGGACACGTATGCATGCCTATATCTATACACTACTTCGTTCCCCCTATAAAAATTTCAGCACACCTCCTCGGGTCAGATGTTCTCCTGATACCAGTCGAATTTTTCGACCCAAAATTTTCCTTACTTTAAATAATGATACTACAAATAAATCTACTTAAAAATTGAGAGCCTGCAGAGAGGGGATAGTGGAAAATAATGGAAAATAACTGATGGATCATTATGGTATATCTGGTAATTTATTGCTGTAACACCAATACAATATTATTTATTGCTCACGTCACGAAAAATCTGGCAGTTGATACCTTCTTTTCGGCGTAACATTTCTGGCAGTTGTACCAGCGGAAATCGCGAGAATCGCTGTTACAAGTGCCAGAAAAATCGCTACGAAAAGAATGTATCAACTGCCAGAAAAATCGCTACTAAAAGAATGTATCAACTGCCAGAAAAATCACTACGAAAAGAATGTATTAACTGCCAGAAAGCACTTTGACAAGAAGGTATCAACTGCCTAAATTTCATGTTATTGTGTCAATCACTCGAGTTGACAGGCACTGGAGAACAAATAAATGCGCCCTATCGCAATCAATCTCAAGTTAGAGATCACATGAATGGCATGCGGCTTGCGTACGGCAAGGCGTATCAATGTTTGTGGCTGCAATAGTACGTCAATTCGACCGCGAGATGGCGATACCATTTGGTATGCCGTATGAAAACCTCGAGTGTTCGAGCTTCGTAAAAAATATAATGCTGTCAGAGTTAGGTTAGATTAGGTTATGTCACGTTTTGCTAGGGTTATGATTGCACGAGATTTATTTAATTCGAGGTAAAAGTTCGCCGAAAACATTAAAACAATCTGATAGAAACATCGTAATAAAAAGGTTAGTGAAACTACGTCGATTACAATAATCAACCCTTCAATTATTTCTCCTCCTTTCTTACGCAAAGTATTTGACTAATTTCTAAATTGTTTTATTTCGAAGTGATCGTACTGAAGATACATTAAAATTTCAGATATCTTAAGAATGTCTATTCTATTCAATCACCCTGAATTACCCTCTGTCATCAATTATTATACATCAACACGTTTATGAATTAAGATAATATTATCAGATTTTTAAATCGTAGAGGTTATTTAAATTTAATGCTCTTCACTCTGCTCCAAACCACCTACTGACCGAAATTAGACAATTAACTGCAATGTATTTGTCTGGCTGTTTACAGATGTGGCAAATTCGTACCCTGGCAAAAGTATGTGCTTATGGAACATTCGGTTTGTTCGGGGTAGTCCTATTCGCCCATGAAGAAACACAAGCAAGAATTCGTAAATCCGAATGCTACATTGAGGCTTTTAAACATCTTCATGAAAACAATGGGGCTGTTAAATATTTTGGGCAACCCATAAAAGCTGGGCATGCTAACAACATCTATGATACCGAAGATGCAAGTGATTCGGTTTATTGGTACAAAGTTCCAGTCAAAGGACCAGATGGCAGAGGAGATTTATATTACAAAACTGTTAAAGATGAGAAATGGTCATTATCCAGGGTAGAAGTTGAGCTAGAAAAGCTACCTGGTAGAAGGTTTCTGCTTATGGAAAGTAATGAACCCCCCAAAGAAGAACCCACTGAAGGAGAACTGACTGAAAAAGAATCAGTCGAAGGAGAATTCACTGAAGAAGTCTAAGAATTTCCTATTTATTATTAGAATAAGTTTTAGCTAGACCGTAATTTCGAAATAAAATGATAGAACTGAATCAACACTCAGACAATTTAATTTATTTCACCTATACCTACCAAATTACTTCTCCTTATTCAGCTTTAATTATATTTACGTGTTGAATCTGAATGATAGTATACAAAAACCATACAGGATATGATATTAATTCATTTATTCAAGAAACAGAATTTTCAAAATGATTCAAAGTAGGAATAACTCTTTTGTGTGTACATAAAATGGAAATGATTAAAGAATAGCAGATAACTGTTGTATAGGTCGAATCTTTTTAAAACATTCAAATTCTTCATCTTCTTCTACCAATACTTGACAATGGTAGGATGAGCATAAGGTAGAGGACTTCCCCAATGTGGTCCCACTACAAGTGGTGCATGGACAAAAGGAGCCGGTGGTAATAAAGGTACTGGAACTACAGCAGGCCCAACAAGAAGGTGCCTTTTGTCCCGAGCCTCATCATCCACTGGAGCACTCATAGCAAAAACCACGGAGAATAGAACAGCAAAAAGGGTCAGCTGTAATATCAAATTGCACAAGAGTTTAGATTAGGCTTTTTCGATTTATAAAAAAAAATGCTTTCCTACTGATGAAATTATTCTGTCAATTGCAATCTTATTCAACTTAATTATTCATTATTCTGTATCTAATAAGTTTTCTATGAAAAATCTGATGGATCCTGATTTCAAGATTTCAATTTTG
Organism: Tenthredo livida; assembly: GCA_963992785.1. Classification (NCBI taxonomy): domain Eukaryota; kingdom Metazoa; phylum Arthropoda; class Insecta; order Hymenoptera; family Tenthredinidae; genus Tenthredo; species Tenthredo livida. The sequence goes on from OZ023068.1 coordinate 22,473,228, forward strand.
GAAAATTTTCAGAATATTAACACTGCAGTTTTACAAAAATCTATTCATCTATCAGTATAATGGTTTCAAATATCATACACTAGGCAAATAACTATCACACAGTTAATAATAGGGTAAAGTGAGGTAAACCTTACCAAGAGCTTCATGTTGGCTTCAAGTTATATTGTGTACACTACTGTGTAGTTCAACTTGAACTGTACTCTAACTGATGAGTTTCCTCAGTTTATATAGGAGGCAAACAGCTAAAGAACAACATCATGATCAATATCTCTACCTTGATATATTCCAGATATTTCATTGTCTGATATCCATAAATAGTTATACTTATACATATAATTCGTCCTTAGATGCATCTATTGAATATGCGTATAGCTATATTATTTGTCCTCAACTACAATCACTGTATATATTAATATTTTTATAAACAGATGTAGAGATGGACTTTTATTCTTCTTTGTAACGGGATAAACATTAGATTACTAATGGATCTGCAAAGGCACAAACTGTGTCGACGATATCCTAATATCTGTATTTTTTCACAAAATTGATTAAATAACTATCTAGACTTTTGTGTGGAACCAAAGAATTTGGTCATAATTTTTTTTTGCAAATGTGTGTGAAACAGTCTCTTAATTAATGTTTTATTTCGATAATGTCATTATATACTAGTATTTCATTATTATAATATAATGGAAATATGAATGGTCTTGAAAACTTATATCCATTAGTAATACTATTTCCATGACCTTACTCTGTGAAAAAACCATTATACCATGTTTTACCACACCCTTTTCCATACCATAATCTGATACTAGACAAGGATGTATCTAGGAAGAAATATCTAGCTGGAGTTGCTGTTTTTTTTCTGCATACTATTAATCCTCATGTAGGCAGTCAGTTGTAAAGACATTCACTTTAGATTTATAGATCTAGTGTATACTGCCATTTTTAATTCCAGAAACAATCAGGAGAATAATATAAATGATTTACAATAATTAAACAATTGATCTAAGATACGGAAGTAACAGATTAGTTGAATCCAACAATTTTAGTCTCACCATACTTCATTGAAGTAAATGTAACAATGTTTAAAAGATGTATTGCATCAGGCTGTATGGAGAAAACAATATTATAAAATCTTGACATTTTTTGATCAGAAAACTTTGCTGAATATACATATGATTTAAAATGGGTCAGAAAATTCTTAGGTCTCTAAAGATGCAAAGCTTATGATCAGGTGTTCACATTCATGTACTGAATCCGTTGAGAATTAGTTAGTTCATGAATAAAACAAATATGTTATCATTACAATTGAAGATTCAGTATATGTTGAAAGATGTTCTACACCCTTATGATATACAGTGAATAAGCACATAATTTCATCTCCTCATGGGTGTATAACATCTTTACTGGATTGGCGCTGAGATGGTATACAGACAATGTGGAAGAAACTGAGAATGATTAAAGTGTAAAGTTTGGGTGAATCCCAAAACGAAATATGTTGTAGTGATATGATAATTTGAATAAACTGTTTTGGAACCAAAAATGAGCAAATAATTTATTAGACTGATTTTTTTTTTTTCATTATACAATGTTACAAGGCTAGCATACGTTCCCTTTTCATCTTAGTTTCATTCTTTTTGTGATAGGCTCATCTATGAAAAATGCATCACCGCTCTCTATTAAGGAAAGGTCCCGACTCGGAGTAATACAGAAGACTAACACGTTTATAGTTGTTAATAAGAGATAATAGTTATTAGCCATGATGAGATTATGAGTCAATTTTGATCATATGATCGGCATATAATGCTCAAAGCTTTTCCAAAACATGCAATTCCGTTTTCGAAAGTTACTATTAAGATTGAATAATCCTTGATATAATAATATAATAAGCTAGAGAACACAAATTTTTAGAATTTTGATAACATACTTTTGAAAATCAAGTAATATGTTTCATAATATGTAAATTGTATTTGGCACATAAGAGATTTATACTTTGGAATCTAAACAACAAACAGTTATGTTGGTCAACCGTATTAACCCGTTGTACCGAAATTGGTTTTTGCGTTTTTCTTCTACGAAGCTTACATAATGCCTAGTCGTCCATATATTTATATCGAATACAGATAACGTATGACACTCTACGATAATCACACATGAAATTATAGTAAGAAATATGTCTATTCCAAATTCCTTCATATTATATTTGAGTCGTATTCTTGATAGGAAATTAGCATGTAACTAGAGATTACCAGATGATAGAATGGCTCATGCATGATGCATAGCTAAGCAGTTTAAAAACGACCCATACTTAATTAAGCTAAGATTGATATGAGCCTTCGTCAATATCATGCAATATTGTGTTATTTGTAAAAGTGTCATATATTAATCAGTAATGATTATTTTCTTTTTTTTTTTTTCTTTTTTTAAATATACATTATTCATCTCGTCAATTATAATAATATATTTTGTATTCTAATTATCTAAATATATATATATTTATATATATTATTTTTATTCTAATTCTCGTGTAGAAATAACTCTTTTTATTGTATTTGTATATTTGTTACGGCACTGCTATTTGGTTTGCTGTCTTGTAATAATGTAAAAATAAGAACAAGCACAACATTCTTTAAATTCATTAAATAATACCCCTTTTCGTCTTATCGGAGTTTAATTTTATATCTTCAATTATTCAAGCCTTGAATAAAATTGTTTCATACATCTTTGAGATCACCCAGATTGGAGATCTCAAAAAAGAAATTCACTAGCCGAGACTAGCGTGCATATAAATTAGTAACTGCACGCATAGATGTATCATACATAGTCCGGGTCGGCTCCGGAAAAGATTTGGAGCTATACAAGCCCCAGTAGTATTGCGGATCATGCAATAAGCATTCCTATATGTATGTAGTATGTATGTATGTATGCATATAATATGCGTTACTCTAAAAGAGTTGAGGAATATTAAAACACAGTTTAGAAAGAAACATAAGTGTGCCAAGTTTGATTAAGAAACAGATTTGATTACATTAAGAAGAGTGCGAATTTTGTTATTTACAGAAAGCTCTCATCAGCTGAAAGTTTTATTCACTTTTTGTATTCATTATCTAAAAATTGCTTCTTTGGTATTTTGTTATCATTTGTTACAATACGCAAAAGAGAGAAACGAAAAAAATCATATAATTTTGTATAATTTCACAGGTTGAATGGCTCTTATAAAGTTCAAAGGTACCGGCGCAAGCAATTTGGATGTTTGAGTTTAAGATAATATTTGATTTATTCAACCTATCGCACCTTGATTGGTAAAATAAGTTATGATAGATCGATAAGTTACAGAAAGGAGAAAATAGTTATAGCTGGTAGATTGTGTTTATAAATAGATACACATACACATATGAGAAATGTGATTTGTTGACAGAATTACAACACACGTATGTTTCGGCTAGTTGAATTATAAATTATAAATTTTTCTAAAAAATATTTCAAGTGAAATTTAGAACAGCGAACCATCAAGCGCCATACAATGGAATTTATTAAGTTATGTGTCACAAACTGTTTTTGTATTTTGATTAAAGCAAATGCAAGAGCCAGCATCATGGCTTTAGTTTTATTACTAGGCTTAAGAATAAATTATGGATACAGTTGGTTTTTAAATTCATCGATCCCTATGTAAATGAACAGAGGATATGCATTTTTGTGCAATGTTCCCATGTTAACCGTTCTAGGAATATTCTCTATTTTCATTAAATTATTCGTCTCTCTGCACTTCGGGCGATCTTTGACATGGTTGCACGTCTCTTTTATTATTTTTCATTGATAAACTTTTTATCAAAAATTACACTTTCCGATTTTTCCTTACACGATAAAAAGGAATATAAAATTAACTACTAACACGCTGTTTGTTATTAGGTGTTTTTTTTCTTTTCTTTTCTTTTTTTTTTTTTTTTTTTTTAAATAATAAACATAAATTATAAATTAATAAAATATATTAAATCATGATCAAATTTTTTTTTTTCTTTTTTGAAAATGAAAGAATGTTTTGGTATCATGGTCTTTCAAATGTTTTTTTTTTGTTTTTTTTTTTTTGTATTTTTGTATTTTTCATATTTTTTGTATTTTATTTTTTCTTCCTTTCTTTTGGAAATAACTTACAACCTAAGTCCAATATATTAGATATTAAATAATCATCATCAATAATATATTAATTTTAAATAATATAATTTTTAACAAAACACCTACTACTAACAACGTAAATGATTAATTAATGTTCATGATTTTCTATTTGGAATTGGTTGGTTTCATTTTCTGTTTTTCTTTTATTGTAATCATTCTATATCCCTACTCAATTGATATTCCAAGTTCTGTACAATTAGGAATTTATAATTTACTTGTAACATATTATGTAAAACAATGCTGAAGAAATATCTCAAAGCAAATAAGGGGATTAGCAATTTTTCAGATTGTATACAATATCATATCAAATCTTAAATAAGATTTAATCGCGATGAAAATTATTTCTGAAAATCATGCTATTACCATCGATACTTTCTAGACCCAGATGTAATATTTTTCCGAAATACTTCTCAAACTTATCAGAATTGTAGTTTTGATTAAAAAAAAAATGAAGTAATTTCATCAATTTTTAAATTAAATAATAAACCAATAATCTTTGTTTGACATAATTAACATCTGGACCCATAAATATGGACTGTGATCCAAGTAACATTTTGAAATAATAAAATATTCCTTGCGTAGACTATTCGCTGATACCGAATAATTTCAAGCCTTAGACCAATAAAAACATAGATTCAGAGAATGGAAGTCTCTCGTAATGTGTTAGGACTAAACTATTAGATATCCTTAGCTTACCTGGATATAGGCTTATACTATTTGTCGCTAAATGGTCGTGTTTGCGTTTGATTCCCATCTGAAACTGCTCGAAGGTTTAGAAAAATTGTTACAATTAATAATGGAATCATTCGCCTATTTTAAAAATATATTTCAAACGTGTAAATATCTATCTCGCAAAAAATATCAATATTCTCTCTATAAAATTATGAAATTCTCTAAAAATGTCTATTACAGTAATCGATACAGAGCAGTATCAGTGATGAAATAATAGACACGTAAGGTAGCAAAAAAACTGCGAATATTATCAATCTCAAAAAACGAAAAAAGAAAATCACGCAATCAGAGTGCCACTTGAATAACATCGCATCTATTTATCCCACTAATTGCAGATCAATTGAATTGAATTTATAATTTTCGAATTTAACTCTCTTCTCAGAGTTATGATTATAGGTAGGTAGGTATGTACAAAATGGAAAGCTGGATTTTCATACGAAAACGTGATTATTGAAACCTAGATATTCGTTCTTTTGATGAAAAAAGGCTAGCGAACTGAATAAAACAGTTTGAATCTGGGTTTTATGTTTTTCGAAGTTCTCACTGGGGATGATCACGTCCTATTATACGAATTAATGTAGAAAACGAACTAAAATATAAACCACTTATTTAGAGACAGTCACAATGATCGTCGTTCTTCTGTGCCAGCACTTGCTATCGCAAGCGAGTATGCAAATATCACAATACATACATTATTTACCTTATGATGTAATTATTTCATCAGTGCAGACTCTGGCTTTAAAAACATGCCTATAACAATAAGTGATAAGAGACCTGCGTGCAGTTTTACACGGTTCACAATTATTTTTTTTTTTTTGTGCATTTCATTGGTTCCTATTCACATTGCCTCACAAAAACTCGAATCATCCAGGATTCTTCACCAATTTTTTACCACGATAATCGTAAACCCGGCGACAAAATAACACAATATCCGCAGGCACTGGTATTGGTGGTAACCGACTGACCCTTGGATATAACTGGTCTCCGGGTGGTACGATGAGGCCGGGTGACTCCAGACCTTCTTCTACTCTTCGCAAGTCCTTGCGATATCTAATAACAAGTCAAATTTTACACTAAACAGTAAGTCTTGTTTGAAAATGTTATTACGGAAAAATTTCAGCACAAATTCATAAAGCATGAATAATAATTAAATGTTTCAGAATCATGACTCACCGACAATATTCATTGAACGTTAAGACATAGCATTTGTCCTCTATGCATGCAACGCTATTTGCATCTCTGTGCCTCGATGCAAATACTTCATCCTCTGTGTCGTATTGCGTTCTACCCTGTTCCGTGTGTTCTGGTCGATAGTACCATAGTAAGGAGAACATCATTTCACCTATGTAGAAAATATTTCATGTAGTTTATATGAATGATTCCAATAATTGAAGATCCGATGATGCTACATTGAAAGAAGTATGTTTTTTATTCTAATTCTTCGTACCATCATGCGGATTTTCCCATAGAGCAGCAATTTTTGCCACAAATGGTAGGTCTGCTTTCCGCGGGCCGCTCTTCAGGAGAACACAATCTCTAGGTTTTAAGACGTCGCCGCTTATATGCCTCATACTTGCGTAGCAGCGTCGAAAAGCCGATTCCTCATTCTGAAACAATAATACGCTCATATGTATTTCTCGATTGCTTATTTTCTGGATAATAATTCTAACAGCAGACATAAATTGAAGTTGATTTATTCTTTACTTGAATCATTCTTGAATTATCTAGTGGCAAAGACAAATTCAGGTGAGATTCTAAAGCGGTGGTGAATGTTTTATAAAATTCGCAAAGTATCAAGAGACTCATTAAAGCTCACCGTTAAGTAAACCTTAGCCTCGTACGGCTCTCCTTCCCAACTCCAGCCATTGCTCCATTTGGGTTTTAAACTTGGTCTTCTAATAAGTGCCAAATTTTCTTCAGCTGCTAAGGTATCCTCCGTCTTAACACACGCTTTTTTGTTGATAGATTTTTTTGTACTTTTACGTCTGTTTTTAATTAATGTTGGTTTCCTCATATCTGTACGATTCGAAATACCGTTTATAGCTTCGCTTACTTTGGCTTTAGAAATAGTTTCAATTTGCTTAATTACTTCCGACGTTAATTTTGGATCCTGTGTCTTTGATTTGGCATCTTCAATCTTGGACTTGGCGTTGAGAATTTTAGTCTTAACTTTTGCTTTCGACTTAACTTCCTGTAACTTGAGTTTTGATTCTTGGGGCCTTACGTTAGGTAACTCACATTGAGTCTTAGACTGACCATTTTTCAATTCAGTTACTTTACTAACGCTGATTTTACCAGGCACTGTTTTATGCAAATTTGTTTTTTTAGCAACCCTCTTCATCGTTGACAACAAGTTGACAACTTTTTTTTTCTCAGTTAGATCGTTGATTTTGAATTTCTGTTCATTCTTCTGTGTTATTTGTAAACTTTGTTCAATAACACTGGTTATTGTTTCCATTATCGAAGTTTCACTAGCATTATGTTTAGCATTACTAATGCTGACGTTTGTTGATAGTTTACAATTTTTAGATTTTTTTATCGCAGGTTCACACAGGCTCAGCGATTCTAATTTCCGTTTTTTATTCTGTACTTCTTTCTTTGTATACTTCTTTTTTGGAACATTTACATCAGGAACATTTTCTATTAATTGGACAACCGCATCGCTCGGAAGTGATGATTTTGAGCTTTGGTCACTATTAGATAAATCTCGCACCGAACCAACCGACAAAGTTCTTTTATTAATTTTACGCTTCTTCTTATTGTCCGACAGACTATCAAGCGATAACTTCCGCTTGATTACTTTATGACATTTTGGTTGTACCTCAGAACCGATCGGTTTCTCAGTAATTTCCTTCTCCTCGACTGTTTCTTGCACCGTTGACTCGTAGTCAGGTTTCTTCCAGTTTTCATTATCGATTAAAACAACATCGTTTAATTCCTCTTTGACCCCGTCACCTTCCAATTTATCATCGATTAATAGGATTCCAGAATCCTTATCGATATCTAAAATGGCCATTTCTCCTTTAACGCATTGTTCGCATTCCAATATTTCGCATTTATAACCAGATTCACATTTGACGTTGCAGTTAGCTTCGCAAGGTATGTTATCGCGCACATCGTCGCTACAAGATTCGCATTTAACGTTATTATTTTCAACTTTGAAGTCAGGTAATTTGTTATTGGGGCATCGAACCGTCGCCAACTTTTCATCAGGTGACAGAGTTTCAGTCTTTACTTCGCACGTAGATGTGCAGGCATGTTTCTGGCAGTTGCATTTTGACATTTTGTTGTTCTGGCAACTTTTCTCATCCTATAAAATCCATCAGAAAATTATCATTTGCCATTTCTTTCACCAATATTATTCAACAAATAATATATAAAAATACGAATATCGCATATCCAAATGATAAAACTTCTAGGCTTCGTACCTTAGTTCTACACTCCTCATTTTTTCTGTGATTGTGCCCACCGTTAGAGTTGTGTTGTGAGGGTAGCGGTGGTTGATTCAGTGTGAGATTACGATGATTGTTGATTTGGACGCGATCTGTGTCCCAGGCAATGGCACCATGATGGGGCGCCAGTCCAGCAAGGCCCCTCGCAGGTGACGGGGGCCCTACCAAAGCACTGGGCGGCAATGACAGACCGGGCCCTGAGCCCACTGGCGCCCCCTTACCATTACCAATAAGGGGCCCAGTATCCACGTTTTTTGGACACGACTGCATCGGGCATGGACAGCCCTGGAAAGCTGCATCTGCAAAATTCGAAACGTCCGTGAATTTCCTGAACTAGAATTGAAACTCAATACTTGCATCTTATAGATCCAAGATCATTCTTTCTCCAGAATTGAACATATCAAACAGTTTCTTTTCATCATCTCATCAAAATATGAGCGATACTTACGATCTACAAAAGGTCTTCCTTGAGGGTGCATGTATGCTGGATTTCCAGGAGGTGGAGGAGGCGCAGGTGGTGGTGGATAGCCGCCGTAGTATGGGGGCGGAGGATATTCTGCAGGAGGTGGTGGAGGCGGTTGATATTCAACGACGCCTGGACCACCTCCGCCACCTCCGCCACCAGGTCCCCCGCCGCCAGGTCCTGTTGACTCTTGATACCCATAATACTGACTGTAATAGAGTGAGAAAATACATTTCTCGATTATACTATAGAATATGGATTTGAATGCATGTGTAGAAAAATAGCTGAATGATAATTCAACAGTTCTACGTTGTACTGCAGTTATTACGACATAGGTATGTGTGTTTAAATATTAAAAATGAAGGGAAGTGAATAACGATTAAAGAAAATTAGTCATGTTCTCTCTACGTATTCCTACTTGGTCTGCAATCCCGAGGGTTCAACAAAACGAACGGTATAAGGTTTAGATTAGTTTCGTATAACAAGCTGCGAATAGATGTTTTGTAGTTCCGAAAAAGTTTGTCAGAGTTTCAAGGCAAGCTGGTGGAATATATAAAGGGTAGATATATGTATACGTATATATATACCGTGTGAAGTAGTGAAGCTAACGGAAAACGGTTCGAGTGGACAAACAAGACGAAGAGACTCGGAGTGCTGCATAATATAATGTAAATTATGTTGAATCTGAGATCGCCAGTGGCGAGTAGATACTACGTTACGATCTCTTATCCTATATATGTAAATCTCTTTACGTAAAATAAATAAAGAAATACATATTACGCATATATCTGCGACAATATTTTCGATACCTTACATTACGTACATGCGATATTTATCATTCTATTCCCTCTCTCTAATTACTCTTTTGAATATCATTCCCAGAATTGGGCCAGCGTGATTAACTACCGAAGAAATTCTTACGAGAATTTATCATCAGTGTAAGAAAAGACACACACACACACACACACATTAATGTATATATACATGAAAGAAATGATAAGTGAAACGTGTGTTCTACATGTTTAACTGAAATAATCTTTGTTCATCCAAATTAGAAGAGAAATAAATTTCATCAACAATCTCCCGCATGCATAATAATTTATTCATTTCAGATTCAAGACGTGAAAATGAATATCCGCACCCCTGTAGAATTTCTATACATTAGAAAGCTAAATATGTGTAGGTATAATGAAAATAAAAGGTAGGTAGGTATATATATGATCTAAAAAATAACTCACCGTCTGTAAGTCGGCGCGTACTTGTAATAAGGCGGTGGATGTGAATGTGGATGAGAATACGTCGGCGGGTAACAGAGTTCTTGATATTGCGGTGGGGTACCGTAATACTGGGGACAATATGCCCTGTAAAAGCTTCCACCACCTGGAATAGATTTGAAAGCGATTAGATTTTAACTCTAAAATAATCATTTATAGGTATATACCTACGTATATACGATCGGATACGATTATACATTCTATAGTATATAATATCCCGATCGCGTAACTCCATCCGTCATGCATCACCGTGTTATAATATGTTAAATAACAATTTTTACCTGTACCACCGCTTGCCGTACCACCGGAGGTAGTTGAAGCTGCTACGAGGTCATCAGAACCTTCAGAGTTCTGTGGAGGTGTCGGTGTTGGTTCAGGAGGAGGTGCCTTTACCGGAGGTAACGTTGGAGGATGCTGTATCAGTGGTCCAGCCGGCTGATAATATCCTGTAACGCGTATATAATAATTTCGATAAACATACATATATATATATATATATATAAAATAGCGAATTATCAATTTTCACATATATACATATGTATCGTAATAAGGATTGATTTTGCACACATATAGGATTGCACTATTGCAGGTAGAAATATAAGCTACGCAGAACTATCCAGCAGGTTGTTACTATATCGAGTTAGTTGGTTCCGTTACTACGACCAACAGCTTTCATATAGGTACACTGTCGATCCAATTCTAGAGAAAATAATGATATCGCGCGCATAAATGATACTTTCTGCGAAGGATCATTAAAGATTTTTTATAAAATTCATACGGATTAGTTAATTATAAAAAATTTAACGCGAGTTTGTAAAAGAGTTGAGAAAAAATTTCCGGATATGGACTTTTACTTTTCTAAATTATCTCGCAAGCACGTTAAGTGCAAAAAATAAGAAACGAGAAAAATAAAAAGGAAAAAAACTCGCATCCAAACGAAGTTCAGTCCCACAAAGAGATCGTTAATATTCAGTGGTAACATCGCGCGGTATAGAGGTGATTGTCCCCGTTTTGATGTCGCCTCGGTGTCGTTGTGGATTTACGCGTAGAGTGAACGAGAAGGAGAGAAAGAAAGAAAGAGCGAGGGGGAGGGGGGAGGGGGAAGCTATAGAGATACGAGTATCACAGATGTTTATATCTGCAGAGATTTGTTTGCTTCAGTTTAACGGAATTCGCGGTCAATTTTCGCGCATAATATCAAAGGATCCTCCGTGGCCCCGCGGTCCCGTTTTTCTTCTTCTTCTTCTTAAATATACCTAATGCGTAGATTTTTATTTCTAATATAAATGAAACCGATTCATGGCCACGCTAGATTCTTTTTCCGGGTTTATTAGACGCGGATTGTTCAAGCGACCGGAAAGTGGAGGAAGAGTCAAGGAACCCGGTTGTTCCTTGAGTAGCGTACCAAAGTGAGCTTGAAGTTTAGTATCGTGCAGATATTGCCGGTTAGTCTAGAGTGTTAGTTCCTGTTTTCGGTCTGTGACCTGGTCAGGTCCCGCTCGGCAGTGCTTGGACGGAATGACGTCACGGTGCGGGCCGCGAGGTGAACGCACCGTTTTTGTGCGGCTTGTTTACGCTTCTTAAACCGCGTGAACTAGGTACGCGCCGACGATTAGCCCGGGCGACGTAACGCCGTAACGTTCATAATTGTTTCGCGACTTGAGCTATGCGCTGCTGTTACCGTATTTTTACGATAACGCGTAATTTTCCGGCTATCTGAGAACCCTGCTGCACTTTGCCTCATATAAGCTCCAACTGCAGACATATGAGTCTTGACTAGCGATTTTCCTTCTCATGATCGATCTGAGCAGGTCTCTAGTTAAGAATACTTAGCATACATGCATTATTCACACCTGTGTCCGGCCGGGGCAATAAGAAAACTCGATTGATTTACTCCTCAGTCTTCTGACCTATAAGATCCGATCCCTTGAGTCAGTTTCTAAAGGTACAGTGAACTCCGTTGGTTCGTATGTGGGATGGTTTGCGAGATTTTTTCATCATTTTTATCACGGAGGTGTACCGACTTGTAGGTGTAACGCTAAGCATTGCCTTATTGAAATCTCGATAAGCCCTGTCAGAGGACTATAAGAAATATATAAAAGATCAAGACTGAGCCTTAGAATCGCGAAACGAACCCGGAAGCGTATAGAAGCAAATTATTTCTAATCCCATTTGAATTCGCGGATTCTTCGAGCCGCCAATTACACGGTCAGTCGTTTTGCTAAAGACGTTTCATGCTAGCTTGAAAGAGGATCAATTCACCGGGGAAAGAATCCACAGCTTGAGTTTAACGTCGGTCAAAAGGCACCTGGTATTCTGCCGTTATTTACGCGGTTTCAGAGGTCCGACCTTCACTAGTGCCTTTTGCTGTTGTCCGTTAATGCTCAGGCTAAATTCTGACACTGACTTTCTGCTGGCTACCAGGCGTGAAAACTTACACGTAGCCCGATTGCGAATCTAGTAGATTTATAGATAGTAGGGTAGGGTAGGTAAACCGCTCGCGGTCACTGCTCCACTTAATTCTAATAGCCATTTATTTTTTGCATGTTTGTTTCAGCGTTGAATATTACCATTTCCAAGTAGGTATACAGATTTGACTTTGTTTTCGCGTAAATGAAACTTAATTTTTTAATACCAATTATCGGCAATAACGGAGTTCAATTTTTTTCGCCCGAGAAAACGTTCAAGTGTTAAAATTTTCAAATGACGAATGGAATTATTCTGCGGTATTCTTTGTGGTCGATGAAATTATCCGATAGCTTTCGAGCGTGTCGATTCGTGAAAGATCTTGGTAGGTACCTATATAGATATACATAGCTATATCGGCGATATTTAAAAGGCCTGAAATCGTATTTCGGCAAATAATTCGAATTACAAATGATGAAAGCAAAGGTAATTCGGAATTATTCTCATTCGAAAATGCTATTTCCACGGCTGGCTAACATTTGCGTCCCTCCTTGACCTTCCTGCTCCGCCCGGGAATAGAAAATGTATATTTAGCCGACGTTGAAAAGTCGCTTTTCAGCACGCGCCGTATCATCTTAGTCTTGATCCAGGATTCGTAGGAAATTTCAAGAATCCTTGCCTCTAAAATCGGAAAGGTAGTTTGTTGTATACGTGTTACGGTTGACAGAACCGAGCAGCCGGATAAGTTTCTTAAAAAAATCCTAGAAAAAAACTGTACGTATGTATGCTTAAATACGTTTAACGTTAAATTCTGAAGCGATAACATATCGTTGCTGTTCCGCGGGGAATCCCAACGTAATTCCAAACGACGTCACACGCTGTTAGAGATTATCAAGACCCGGCTTATTGCGGGCTACTATAGTATACCACAAGAGCAGTAGGATTTTCGTTGATCAAACCCAACAGCATCGACGCGACGCCTATACATGTATACGTCCTAGTCGTCGTCGTCGTCGTCGTCGTCGTAGTTTTCCCTCGACATTTAGAGCCGCAAGACGCGTGGCTTATCGGCACTCATTGTCAGTTGTTTACGCGAAAGCGGCACGTATTCAAATACAAATGCGACTAACGAAGTCGTATACATGCATACAACACATACACGTAAATTTAAGAGTCTCGAGTAGCCAGGAAGCGCGCTTGAAACGTAATAGTACAGTAATGCGATGTTAGAATCGCAATGAAATGTGCGCATCTACTATTATAAATGGGATATGCGGTATGTAAAGTAACAATACTATAAGGGCTGAGAAAAATCATTCCACCTAGATCTGGATGATAAAGGTCAACGAGATTATCGCCAATATATAGGTGATTCGGGGCAAACTGGACGCCTTCGAAAAAATAATTTTTATTAATTTTCTGTCTTCCCCATAGGTATATTATGTCGTGTAGGTACTTGTACGTGGATATCGTGTGGAATTGGTATTATAATGTAGGCCGCGATCTATACGAAGATAAATCTTCCTCCCTCGTTATTATCTGGGAATAGTTATAGTATAGAGGCTTGGATGGATATACTACCTGAACGTTTAGTTATGTTATGTACATAATGTGGCATAGGGATAGCCAACGGCTGCAAACAGTAAGAATAATATTGCGACCTGGTTTTCGCCATTGGCGTCACCTCCCAGCCGACTAACCTTAATAGCCAATGCTCGTTGGTGCCCAATAATCCACGCCTACACGTTGTTCCCAGCTTTCTGAGCCTTCGTCGCTTCTCTCCCTCGTATAACGAGGGTCGGATATAGTACAGGTTGAAATTGCGCACGCCGACAAACTCGCGAAGGTCGTAGGTCACTCGCGATGTCTCATCTTTTTTACAGTCACGTCCAAATATCGCGATATTTTTACAGGAATTTTACCGCGGTAATCAAAATTCTATAAATTATATGAACACACCCGAGTAGATAATGGGCAAAAAAAAAGAAAGAATCCCACTCATTGCACGGAGTACATGTATAGGAGGAGACCGATGTCTGATGACAGATGAAAGAAAAAAAGGAAAATTGCGGAGAAATTCAACGAGACTTTCATTCAGAAACTGTTTTTTTTTTTATAAATAATTTCACGATGCTAGAGCTTTTATCGTAGCTAATTTCTATTTTATGGGTATAGGTAAGGCTACCAGACGTACTGGATTAGGCAGGACAGTCCTGGATTTGAGCTAAGTGTCCTGGATTTTTTTACACCCCGAATTCGTACTGTATTTATAAGAATTGTCCTGCATTGTCCTGGATTATGTGCGAGTTCGTTTCAACTTGTTTTCAAACATATAAAATAGCCGGATATCTTGAAGAAAATCCACAGTTCGGAAAAGTTCGCGCCGCAAACTGAGTAACAATATCGTAACTGATACGTATACTGTAGATATATTATTCAATCATTTGACTGTTTAATTTTTTTTTCGAGATTTTTCTTGTTTTATGTTTGCAATACCTACATATAAGATTAAGGAATTGAGAATTCTAGTCTAAGATAGGTACTGTGAGTATACTACAAACTTATGTAAAATATCATATTTATCTATTATTGTAACGTTACTTTTATCGTGTTGAATGAAAAAAATTAATACTGAATGATTATGTCCATGCATTACCGGGGGGGGGGGGGGGGGGGTAATGGCGGTGTCCTGCATTGCACTCGTTCAGATCTGGTAGCCTTAGGTATAGGTATATACGATCACCAGCTAGGTCTAGGATCTTCGAAGGATGCAAATCTTAGAAATTTATTGAAGAAACTTCTGGACTGTCTTGAAAGGAACAAAAAGAAAGTTCAAACTATTAGCGAATTCTGTTTGCATCACGCGTTTAAAACAAATTGGCAAAAATGTATTATAAAAATAAATTTTCTCATCATAATTCAAATATCACTTTCCTATCGAGTGAGAGGACTCTGCTTTTGAAATGCATATAATTACTGCAGTGTCATTATTACACGCATAAAGATATGTAATAATATATGTATATAGGTAATACCTATATACACACATAAACTTGTGTAATTGCTCTAGTTGTTTGATGACCTCGCGGTTGAGAAACGTGCTGCAGGTTTCTATATCAGTGATAGGAACCCTGAATCGTTATCCAATAGTAAAATTTCCGAGTATGTATGTATGTATGTATGTATGTATGTATGTATGTATGTATGTATAGTGAATATGTATATAGCGACCGATTGCTGCACTGGCTGCAGATATGTTATAATCGTTAAATATATCTGCACGTGAAAATGTTTTATCGTCGTATTTGTTCGTGCATAAGGATTAAAAAGGTACATATGTACACCTAGGCTGTATTAAGGTGGTGGTGCGCGTACTCCGCAGGGTTTGCCACTTTCCCCAGTGAAATGCCAACAGGTTAAGCCGTACGTGAGAGGACATTACCGCCGCGTGCGTACTACTACCGAACGATACACGTACATCGGACACGGTTAGACGTTTTACCAGAGTCTCGCGGTAAGTCGGTGCAGCACCAAGTACATACATACATACATACATACATACGACGTGGACCATGGTCTCCGCCTCTCTGTGTGCCCAATTGCCCAATTGAGCAGAGGCCAAGTCGGACCAGAAACCTGGTCGATTTTTGGCGAGGTGAAATTGATTCTCGCGCGTTTCAGATCGACGAGGATGGAGAAGAAGAAGAATAAGGAGGAGAATAAGGAGAAGAAGAAGAAGGTCGGGTCGGCCTGGACCACTTATCGCTTTACTCCTTAGATACTGCACGTTTTTACTTCGCTAAAAGGATGGCCGGTCCTTATTTCAGCGTTTCATTTATTTTCAATTAACATATCATGGGTTTGAAATTCGTCATCTTGCATAATAATTTGAAAAAATATCTCAACGAACCAGCGCCTGGATAGACTCTGGCACAATCGTTTCGGGTCAAGATCCGAGAATGTTAGATATTATTACGTATATCGTCACGCGATCGCGCGTGGTTCATGTGTGAATTATTATAGAGCGTATAAATTCCGAAACAAGTGTTTGCGGGTGAAAATGCATGAGCTAGGGAAGGAGAAAATACACAAACACATTAGTTACTTTGTCCGCTCATTATGTAGATTAGGATTATCTACAGGCGATAAGGGTTATCGGTATGCTGCAGCACAAAGTAACTACGATTCGCCGAAATCTGTGTTTATAAGTTGCTCCGATTAGAAAATTTTCATTTTCGTCGTAACGGTTAAAGAAATTTGGTTTTCTGTTCACAAAAACGTCTTTTGATCGGGGAAACAGAAAAACGAAACGGAATAATTTATACGTTGGATTTTATATCAGCGAAAGAGACGCTACCGCGTGAGTAAAATTGCCCGCGTCTTCCTCGCCCTCGATGCGTCAGATCGGATAGATATCGCGTATTTGAATCGTTCGAAAGTTGGAAGCAGGCCGTAGGAGGCCATGGCTGATTGTGAGCCAAGGCTGGCGTTACATAGCTAACTGCCAAAATATCATTCGTTCTCTTGCATAGGTATCGGAGGCGGCCTTCTGTCGATCTAATAACTAATGACTCTTTATTCAAAATCGATGAAGCGTGTCGAACGGCAAAGACTACCTATCTTGTGCAATTTCTGCGTGCTTATTGTTGTACCCGGTGCAAAGTCATCGTTAAATGCTATGACGTGGACCCGCCGTTTCTGTAGAGATACTTTGATTTTATCAACGCGATTGAGTGAGGCCAGAGAATGATCTTACTGTTTGCGAACTACATTTTCAAACAAGTATAGATTTATTTTTTATGCTTCGATTCGCCTGTGCAGAATCTAGCTCGACTACATCTATAGGATATTAGGATAGGAATATGATCGACCGGGTGTATCGGTGCATTTGATCACTGAATTGCAAATTTGCGGTCACAGACTTTCGCGCTGCAGATTTCTTTATTTTTAATCGCGACGAATCGAGCCAAGGTAGGTATGCTTTATTCTTTTCTAGTTCATTCTCGTTGTCGGACTGTCAATTAACTAGCATTGTATCAGGATCTTCCGATCGCCAATACCTGGACGGTTTACTTTCTCATAAAATCGAAGTGACGTATTCCAGTTGAAGGATTTGAATCAAGATATGACATCAGATATCTACCTATCACGTAATTCTCGGCTGTTCGGAAATAAATCATGGTTCAGTTTTCGCATATCCAAAATTCGCGAATCAAAAATTCGTTGTGTCTGATAAATGACCTGCACGTTATCCAACGATCATGTAAATCTCTAATCCTCTAACCTTTTCCGAATACTATAATAGACTCTTTCCGGAGTCCTGCAACATCCGCCCATGATATCCAAAAAATGCAAATTTATCACCGCGCTTATCATTCGTCAACGATTTCAAATGTTTTTCAACGATAAATCACGCCGTGGTTGGTTGGTTAAAGGCGTTTGCATCCTGTCGTGTTATCTCAGTGTGTGTCATAGAACGGAAAACTTTATCGTCCTTTGCAGGATGAAAATCATGAACTTGGCTCGTCGTAGTCATCCTGTCGTATATAAGTCTAGCTATTTATGTAAAATATAGTTCAAGAGGAGAAATGATGGAGTTTGAGTTCAAGCAAACTATATGGGATCCGCAAGAAACTCAGATTCCCTAGTATAGATTTCGTTATTTCTCAGGCACCGTTCGGTTCGTCTCTCGATCTGCCCATCTCCCCGCTCGTATCAATAGACCGAAACGATGGGATCTGTTCGCGTGTACATATCTAGACTGTGTTAGAATATCCATGGGCCTATTCCTGCACGCTATAGGTACAACCTACTCCCAAAGAACACCGATGTGAAAGTTTGCAAGAGGAATCGCGTTAGAATTGCTACTTTCTTTTACGCGAGCTGCGGCTGCACCAGCCACCGCGCAACTTCGCCAGTAGGTAAGTATATACTTATTTCCTCGATAACCAGAGAAAAATATCAAAACCAATTCGTTCGCTCTTGGATTTTCTATAACATCAAGAAAATACGATACGGATGACTATTAAACGCGATTAACGATAGGTAATTATTAATTATTTGAGAAAATCCTATGCTTTATACTTTACGGAATGATTCACTAAGCTTATACGAGTACGAGGTGAAGAAATTATTATTATTATTTTTTTCTTCGCACACTTTCAAACGTAAATTTTTGATTATCTAACTGAACGTAATTATAATACGGAGAAAGCTATGCGAGGGGACAACTGGGCTTTGAATACATTGACAAGAATCCGTGAAACCTATTTGCGAAACTTACCTACGTAGGTACCGACTCATTTTGCACGTGTATGCAAGTCAGAATTTTATACTCAACCGCATGCAGGGATCACCGATACGTATAATCCGCAGATTCGATTATGAGAATTAATCAGATAAGTGGTTCAATTTCTCGAGTGTATTTTTACGACTATTTTTACACCACGCAACGAATACAGCATCAAATCAGCCCGCAATCGATCCAACGCCTTTACAGATTCCTTGTTTTCGTTGTTGCTGTTGCTTTTACCTAAATACCCAAAAGTCTTAGTACCTCTAGGTGCTACATAGGACATATACATATCTATAGAGAAATGAATGCATGTATGAATAAAAGAAATGTAGAATTTAAAAAATCTGTGTCAAATATTTCTCAAACAATTTCGCACTCCTTTCCTTTGGCTGAGAAAAAAAAGTAACGGGGTACAATCCTGCGACATATAGGACTACGTGCAGCGATCAGACACCAATCTATCGACATTACCATTGCCACGTCGTGGTCGTCTCGATCAGGGGAGGGCGGTTCCTCGGTAAGGTTCCGTGACAATTGAACCGCCAGTCTGGTGACTGTTTGCGACCCTGAATACAAATCGCCACTTCTATCCAGAAGTAGGTATTCGTGCGTCGTTCGTTCGCGAATGAACATTCTCAGACAATCTTTTTTCTTTTTTACTTTCTCATACATATGTATACAAAATATATACCTATATATGTGTATATACATAATTTTTTTTTTTTTTTCTTCACAATTGGAGATCACGGCTGTTCTATCTCAAACATATTCGCCATAACCGGGATTCGCAAAGTGTCATATTTTTATACTTTTCGTTTTTTTTTTATTTCTCGTTCAAAAGTACTTGGTAAAAATTCCGTTCTCCGTTCTCCGTAAGAAGAAGAGAGAAATGAAAAGAAAAAATCTTTCCACAGAATACTATGCTGCATTAGACAGGACAGAAAGAATTCAGAAAAATATCTAATACGACAAGGAAACTTATTTTTAGTTACCTCGGAGCAAGTAGGCTGCTAACATCATGTCCTTGAGTTGTGGCAAATACAATCCATTTAGCAAGCCATGATTTAAATAGTTCATGTTGGGGATCGCACTGTAGTTTAATCCTGGGTTAAGGTGGTTTAAGTGGTGTAGATTAGACAGGTGACATGGGTGATTTAGCCCATGATTAAGCACTTGATTTTCGCCCAATAGTTCGCATATTTTGCACCTGTTCTTCGTCATTTTTAATCACCTTTTTTTTGTTCCTTACTTTTTTTTTTTTTTTTTTTTTACACTTTTGTAGTAATAAAATATTTAGCAAAATATATATAGATATTTATTTGTTTATTTGTTTGTTCATAATAATGTGAAAATAGTTCACTAGAAAATTGTCTATTCACAGATTCTCCCAATTGCTGAAGGATTTTCTTCTCTTATTATTCTTTGTTGATCATTATATTATCCTGAATGTGTATAAAAATTGTAAGTATATGAAAGTTTAATTATTTATTCTCATTATGTGAGTGATAGATCGTCATAGATGTATTTTTCCACTCGACAACTTAAAGCTATACTTCGCGTTTACAATTAAATTTTTTTTTTATCAAAATTCGAATATGGCGAGCTGGTAAAGAGAAAAAAAGATTGTAGGGTACAGAGGGGCCATTAGCTAACTCGATAACGAACGAATCAAAGTACCTTTTCAACTCTTTGTTGTATACATGTAGGTGTATGTATATAAGGTACGTTTACTTTGAGGATATTTAAGCGTAAAAAAGTATTCAGTGAGTACCATGCAACCTTTCAATTCATTATCCAATTAATTACGACAACTCGTAACGTAGCTGGTAGGTAGGTAGGTAGGTACCTACTGTTTAAAAGTAATTATTTAAAGAGAAGAAAATTGCGAGTACGACGACGGAGTAATAAATTTATTAGAGGGAAAAGAAAGTAATTCATTCACTCTCAAAAAGCTCGACAGTTTAAGGTGATTCCGTAATCGGGATTTACAACGACAAGAATATTCATCGAAACGAATTTCCGGGGCCGGGTTAAAGTTCTGAGTTTTAAAACTTCCGAACGGTAGAAATTTCGAAATCGTTTGAGACGATTTCGAATTTTCAGTAACGTTGAAGTTCAGAATATCAAAATTCCGGAAGGTTGGACTGCATACAGCTCAAAAGTCCGCAAGTCTAGAGCCCCGAGAATTTCTGAAAATCCGAAAATTTAGGTCTCTTTCTCAGGATGTGAAGACAAAAAATAGTTCAATCTAAAATCTAATCGAGACACTATTTACGGAAAACCCATTTAATCTACACCAATCGAATTCATTCGAACTTCAACGTCATAAATAATTGATAAGATTTTGGAACTATTTTTTTCCAAAAAGTGCACCTCAAGACGATCAATTTGATCAGTTATCGGTTTCGATACGATCAATACAGCCCGAGTAATTAAACACTGAATGAAGACGTGCGTAAATTTCGGGTTTGGGGGGTTCGGGCCTTCGCGAATTTATTTCGGACTTCGGAATTTTGAACTTTCGGTCTTTTTCGTATCACGGAAAATTCATTCCGATGGATATTCCTCCCGTGGAATATGCTGCAGGTATTCGAGTACGCTATCACCTTAACCAGATCGATTTTAAAACCGTGGGAATTTCAATAATGAATTCAAATGAATTTATTCATCGGATAATAAATGTTCGGCTAAAGCCACCTTTGGCTGACATTTATGAGCTTCTCGTAAGACAATTGTGTGAAGGTAAAAAAGATAGGTGCCTATAGGTATACGAGGAATACCTAGGTTGTATAAAGTAGTAGCGCTAGGGGACGTTTGCCGATTAGCGAGAGGTCCGAGATAGTGATGCAAAAGTTTGCAAGTACCCACGCCTTGCGTAACGCCCGCGGAGTATAAGCTAGGTAGGGTATACCTAAGTTGAGCGGGTTTCTTTGTCGTTAGTAAGAAGTCTCTTGAGGTTGTAGGACTTCGAGGTAAATTTAAGATCATTACTCGCCTTCTCTGCAGTTCGATATTACACAGTAAAAATTTTTTTGTAAAATTTAACACAAAAGCTTGTGTTAACCACTTTTTTAACACAAAATTAGTGTTATTTCAACACAATCAGTTTATGTCAAAAAAGTAACACAGCTTTATGTTAATACTAACACAAAACTATGTTGAAATTTTGTGTTGATTTGAGAGTAACATTTGGAAAGTGTTACTTTTGTGTTAGTTTTAACATAAAGCTGTGTTACTTTTTTGACATAAACTGATTGTGTTGAAATAACACAAATTTTGTGTTAAAAGCGTGGTTAACACAAGATTTTGTGTTAAATTTTACAAAAAATTTTTTACTGTGTAGAAAACGAAAAAAGGTCAATTCGCCCAGCGCTCGTTAAAAGTACTTCAAGTTATTGCTAACAGATTTCCAATTTAAAGAATCAGTTACTCTTTAACGAAATGAAATAAAACCAAGTCCTGTTTCCTCGATGTCCAGCCAACGGCCTATCAAAGGGTTGATTTTAACAAGTTGGCAAAAAGTATATAAGCGTGTAATTTACTATCTCGGAGATATTGGCCCGGGAATGCGAGAAATCCAGTATCTTCAGGACTTATCGGTTGAACGTATCGCAATCGCGAATAGATAACAGGTTTAATTGATAATCAAAAGCAGGAAACTACGTCACGTCGAAACTTCGCTAATTTTATTATCCGCTGCGGGGTGTTTCTCGCACATTGCTTACGGATTGCGTATTAAAGGGTTAAGGGCTGACGAACCCGCCGAGCGATTCGCGTTTAATCATTATAATCCCACTCCACCTCCTTCGCGTCTCGTTTTACCGTCGAAAAAATGGATATAAAAAATAACCTGATTTCAGGATAAATGCGATAAATTGAATGAAACAACGGAATCAAGGATAATACCTTGCCTTTTCATCTTCTGCACTTTAGAACGAAAGGCTCGAGCTCACGGGCGTTGGCACCGTCTAGGATAGCCGTAAACCAGTCGACTTGACTCCGGTACTGTCCGCGTGTCTGCTGACTTTAGTTCGTAACGGACGTAGAACTGCTAAAGCAGTTTCAACCGTACTTGGGGTACAAGCATGCAAGTGACACATCGATTGCACGTATCACAGCTGCGAGTTACTAGCCGCGGATATGACGATGAATTTATTTATAATAATGATTAGTCAGGATTTACCAAATATTGGAAATACCAGTCCCGCAAACAGGGATAAAGGAAAAATAAGAGACTTCGACTTCCTGTATGATATGTAGTGAGACGAGTAATTTCATTCATCACTATATCGTGATTTTTCTTTAGGTCCGTTAATCCAACAAAACGGCGCAAGGTATACTTGGCGCTCTAATCCCCGAGCATGATCATGTCATTTAAAATGGAAATTACCGCTACACGCACAAAGGCCCGGCTCGCGGTGTTCGTTGATTAGCAGCGTAAGCTGTATCTTTTACTTTAATTTGTTTCCGGTCAAGTTCATATCCCTCTTTCGCGTGCCTCATTCTCAAATACCCTCCGATCCTTATGATCGTTCGTTGTTTCTGAAGCCAGACGAAAGATTTTTGAATAAAAACGTGAAAGATGTTTTTCCTGGTTCTTCGACCGATCGTTATCGGTGCTAAATACCTACAGAATGAGACATACGACAGTGCACACATCCAACACGCGATATACCCACACCTGATTCGTTTTACAACTATTTAACGATTCTTCCCCGTCTCTTATTCCTTATTAATTCGACACGTTGGAATAAATTATGGTCCATTACAAGCTTCCAGATTACATATATATGTGTATAACATCCATGCATACATATATGGCTTGTTAAGAACTGTAACACGAGTAATGATCGCTGATCAATTAGTGTTAATTAGGAATCAGAAAAACGATAATTTCTCATTATAAATTTAATTCTTAAAATTCTTAAAATTCTTAAAATTATTGATCGATTTTCGAATCAATTCTTCCGCATTACCAAAATAAAGGCATATACATCGTAATATCATATTAATCCTCTAAATTTCACCAGCGTATCTATATTTATCTATATACATCCGTACGTATATGTATAACGCAAACGTTTCTCCCTGGTATAGAAACCACATACGCCCACGTGAATAGATAAGGAGAGAGCTATTGTTAGATCGTCAATCAATCGGTCCTTTATTTCTGATCAAGTTCTCGGGTATTGTCAGGTGGCTGCAGGGTGTCAAGTAGATTTATCAATGCGTCGGTTGTGCAGGTCGATCTATGTGGACACTAGTCAACTATTTCCTCGTGTTTACGGATAGGTGTAATATGTATAGGGTATATATATATATGATATACGGACGGGGATTAAATTGGTTAAAAATATTATACGGAAGATGAAAATTGGCTCGTAGTGTATAACCGAGATTTCCATTGCGTACATAGAGTTGTACAATATTTACGGTATTTCGATTACGTAAGTGTTAGAAATAGATTTTGTTATTGCGTCGATCTTTGTGCAAAATTATCAAAATTTTACCGAAACTTTCGTCTTATTTTTTTCATTTTTTTTCTTCTAAATTTCTTTTTTTTCACACTGAACACAATCAAAGTTCGAATAATTGTGATTCAATTCGACTGTTACACACAACGATGGACAAAAAAATTGTTGTTAAAATTGAAATTCAATTATTTATAGAAATGACCGTGAAAACGAGACGATCTTCTTTTCAGCTTTAATTTACTTTTTCTTTATTTTTTTGTTCTTATCGCGCGGGGGGTTTTACCGCAATCGTAGCTGTCGCGAGGGTCGAAGAGGACACGTGGCGATAAGTGGTTCCCCTCCGTCCGCGATACGTCCGTAAGTCCATTCATCACGTGTATAATGTGACTAACTAGCAAGCGTATTATCTGTGCGTATACGGAATTATAAATTTCCTCAAATCCTACAAAAGTCTGTGAAGTTTGTTCTTCATCGAATAGAAATGAAAAGTAAAAAGTAAAAAATCAAAAAATAAATCGATTTTTCGAAAACGAGGCGTCGCAGCTTCACATACACGATTCCTGTACAGTTCTTCAGCAACATAATTATTTTCATATAAAATCAATCAGTCCCTACTCCTTCATAAGTTACAAGTAATATTCAATAGATTTCTGGGACAGTTTTAATGAAGAGATCTCTAATTATACATATAAAACTGTTTTGAAATTCAATTCGGTCGGATCTTATCGGCGAGTTATACCGCGCTATAAAAATCAGCGAAGAGAGATCGTTCTCCGATCTGATACATACGAATAGGTAATATATATTTGAATTAGGATGAAATCTTGATATAGTTTAGCAAGTTACCAGTTGAGCAATTAGTTATCTGATAATTTTGGTAAAGATTCTATGCGATCGTTAAACGCGGAATGTTTAAAAGTTTAGTTTTACGACAACGTGTTTCCCGCTTCCCGCTTCCCTCTTTCCTCTTTCCTCACGACACCCTCTTTCACACGACCTCGCTTCACGTCACGACAGACAACCTCTTTGCTCGTCTAGCTTAATCCGACCGTTCCTCATACACATACGAGTATACATACCTATACATGTAATCTATATATATACATGTATCTATGTATAGGGATATACTATATATATATATATATATATATTATATACCTACACCTATGCATATTATGTACAAGTATAATGTGTGTAAGTATACCGTGTTTCTCTTGAGCGTAAAGCTCGCCCTGCTCACCCTAAGACTATAACTACAACGACGTTTTAATAGGAGTTTCTTCACGCGGAGGCCTTTTGCCTTTGCGGTATATGGTGACAGCTATAAAGCTGTGCAAGTATAAGTACTAGGTGGTGGTGGTAGTTCTTGTTGACGAAGTAAGTATGTATATGTATATGTATGGATATGTGTGTGTGTGTGTGTATGTATATGTTATGTATATGTATATGTATATGTATATATGTAGTGCCAAAGTTTCGACCGCGATCCGCGTCGGCACTCGCGCGAGGCACCTCGCGAACTAACTGGCCAGCTGCCGTTGAGGCGGGATAGAGGTTGGTCGGTTCGTCCAGCCCGATGTTTCGCCGTGGCCGCCTTCCCACTACCGAACCTAACAACGACCACCGCAGCTACTACCTCGCCAAGGACGTACAAATAAATCGCGGTGCCTGTCTGCCACGTATAAAGACGCCTCCGTGTGGGTCGTCGCGAGATGCACGAGCAAAAGAATTACTCTTTTCCTTTTTCTTAATTTTTTCCTCTTATTTTCCTTTTTGTTTTATATATATATTATATATATTATATATCAAGTAAGCCTGTAGTTGAACTGCACCGATTTCGAGGCCTCGATTCGTTTCTACCTATATAGGTACCTACTCCGTTTATTCTTGATTATAATTCTCTTTCGCGTAGGTACCTACCAGCTATCGAGGTATAGGTACTATACAACGAGGACAAGAAGAAGGACACCGCGATGGTATGACCCTGGCGCAAAAGCTGCGGGCTCCGCGTATCTGAAGCTAGCAAACTCGATACGTAAGGTGACACTTGAATGCTCGACTATGTGGAAGTCGTTGATCTTATCTGAGATAGAGATTATACAACGATAAATAGAAATTTTCTTTACGGAACTTATAGGAACTACGCGAAATCTGTAGTATCTCGTCATTTCATTCATCATTTTTACGCGTATACTTATACCTATATGTATAGGCAGCAGAGAATCTTAATTGAAATTATGATATTATGGGGTTAAAACGGGTGGAAAAAAAAGACAATAATTATAATTTCACGCATTGGTCCTCCTCCTGTTTTCGCTACGATGGTAACGTATATATGGTAATGATCCGCAGTCGCGATTTATTTTTCCTTGAATCGGGGTAAAACTTTACGAAGATATGTAACAACATCACACACGTATATACCACAGCGTCACAGCGACACGTGATCGCGAACGGTTACTGCGTGACCGCGTGTCTACGTTTGATGGTTTAATCAAGATGGCTTCCCCGCGGCTAAAGAGAGGCGAAAAGCTCGAAGTGAAATCGACTTTTGGATGAAAATTATGAAAGTACATAAGATGTAGAAACGATTTACAGGCACCAGACGCGTTATATAGGTATACAATATAATACTCATACGAGTGCTCATATATATGAGTTCGATTTGCAAATTCATATTGTTCCTTGCATCGGTATAGAAATCGAAATATATAGGTTTTTTTTATTTTCATATAGGTATAGAGACCTATGTGTATGAAATAACTTTGACAGTAAAACTGCAGCAGCGATAAAGTGCAGGACTTTGGAGTTTCCTTCGTAGATATATACATCGACTATTGAATAGCTCTACGTTATATTTGGCGTGAAATTACTTATACCATATAGAATGAACGACGGAAAATATTTGTAAAAAAAAAAGTTATGAAATGTATATTTGAATAGTTGCAAATATAGCGAGTTTATCAAAAACTTATTTTTCCCAATATCTATACTGCACTCTGCGGTGCATAGCATGACATTAATGATACATCGTCCTATTATAATTCAATAATTACGAAGTATCAAATTATTGTTGAGCAATGCGAAGGTCGCGGCGTAGACCGCGTATAATATATCGCGTGGGAATTTAAAGTAATTAGATTTCAAGAACATCCCAGTCAGTACGGATCGAAATAACTGGACTACGCTGGCTGCAGGCTGCATCAAGATAATACTGGATATAATTTTTTCCCTTCTTATAGGCAGAAGAGGCAGAGTGCAGGTCATTTTTATTTTCAAAAAAATCTCAAAAAATAAAAAAAAATGTTCATTAATTTTTAACTGAGCTGTCTACTTTGATTTGATCTCGCCCATCAGCTTCGCTATATGCACTTCGAACTGGACGTATAATAATTTCGCGATCTGTGAATTGGACGTTATTATTTCGGTTAAGTATCTATATACTTATTATGTATGTTATACGAACATATTTGTCGATCGTGGGAGAGAGGCGAGTTTCTACTGAATGACTCGCCTACGCAGATTACTGTTAGCGATTACGTATGAGATAAGAGAAAAATAGTCTCTGATTAATTCGTAGCGAAAAATTTCTCGATTATTCGTTGTCGCGGTTATCAATCGTCGCTTTTGTTCATTTCACATTCTCGACAAATGGGTATATATGTATACAAACATCTATATTTCCACTATATATACCCATCCAGCCAAGGGTTGAATATCTGACGTCATGATAATAAACCAACGTCCGTCAGCCGCACTCACACATATTCTTGTATATACACATATGTGTATATGTATATGTGCAAGTTATCTAGTTTATGAATAACGCGATGTATTCGAATAGGGTATATATATATATATATATATAGGGTATGTATTGTACATGTGTATATAAGGACCTTCCTACGCAACCTGCAGAATTACGTCACAACTGACGAAAGCCGACGAGTGCGAAGTAGACGTAGATGTAGAAGTGGAATTAAACTACATAATATAATGCAAAAGTTTGTCAAACAAAATGGCTGCCGTTAATTATCAGTAAAGTCGTTTTACCTACTACATGTTATATTATGTTCGTTCGTGGCGACCGTTAAACGTAGGTAGGTTAATGTAACATACTTCCTCTCTAAAGTGCGGTGAAACTAATTTCTGCAAAATCTAATCGTAAGCTCATATTTTTTTTTTGTTTTTTTTCACTTTTAGTCAATGACGTATGTTTTTACGTGGTTTCATTGTTATAACTAATCTCCCATTCTTTTCTCTTTTATTCTTCTAATTAGAGGTATACCGTCTATTGATGGTAGACACGCGCTGCACTTTGTTATAAGAACAAAGATATTAGCTCGGAGAAGACGAAGTACGCAAAATTTATTCTCCTATATAGCATGCGAGAGGAAATATGAACAGTTTTTTCCACATGCTTATATAGCCACGACGTAGGTATTATTATCTAGAGAGTATTGAAATATTCTTATCGATTACAAAAGAAGGAGAAAAAACCACAGAGTCTTGATTAAGACTTGGATTTCGGATTCTATGTATAGAATTTTTCCTGATTTCGTAGAATCAGAACGCAACCTTTTCCTGTTATCGTTTTATGAAGGAAAAAACACATGAATCAAGGGGATGGCC
This sequence comes from Tenthredo livida, assembly GCA_963992785.1. NCBI lineage: Eukaryota > Metazoa > Arthropoda > Insecta > Hymenoptera > Tenthredinidae > Tenthredo > Tenthredo livida. Next base: position 22,502,132 of record OZ023068.1, read on the forward strand.
TATATGCGGATGACTTCATCAATACTGCAGTCAAATAATCTGTGCTATCAGAAAACACGAACTGATTGGAAGAAAAAAAATTATCTGAATCTCTCCAAAATCAAAATTTGGAACTCAATACAGGAGCCTTTTAAAACCTGAATATGTGAAGTGTCATCAAAATGCTTTTTGCATCACGGATATTGAGTGTGTTCAATTAAAACTTTCCTGGCCGATTTTTAGATGTAATCTCGAGAGTTTCGCGTAGCGGTTTTTAAATTCAGAAGCTTCATTCCCATTGTACAAATTATTTTACAATTTAAGTCAGTTATGCACAATACTGATGGACAAGACTCGTACAAGCTCGAATTTCGGGTTTATATGTAATGCCCTTCGAGAAAAGAAACCCGTAAAAAAACTGCACCCGAAATTTCCAAGTTTTATGATCGCCTTGAGATGTACGCTATATGTCGATTCATCTTCGAAGTAATTTTCATGTGCTAGAAATAATTGATGTACAATTTTTGCCCGTTTTATAGACTTTTTGTTACGTACAGGAAAAGAAATTACGGCGTGAAATCTGGCCTATCGAACGAAAGACGAGAAGACGTCGAACTACTTCGATGATTATAAAGATTGTTGGCTTTTCGTCGATTTTTTTCTTTTAAATATGCCTAAGGTTACCAGATCTGAACAAGTGCAATGCAGGACACCGCCATTACCCTCCCCCCCCCGAGTAATTCATGGACATAATCAATCAGTATCAATTTTTTTCATTCAACACGATTAAAGTAACGTTACAATAATAGATAAATATAATATTTTACATAAGTTTGTAGTATACTCACAGTACCTATCTTAGACTAGAATTCTCAATTCCTTAATCTTATATGTAGGTATTGCAAACATTAAACAAGAAAAATCTCGAAAAAAATTGAACAGTCAAATGATTGAATAATATATCTATAGTATACGTATCAGTTACGATATTGTTACTCAGTTTGCGGCGCGAACTTTTCCGAACTGTGGATTTTCTTCAAGATATCCGGCTATTTTATATGTTTGAAAACAAGTTGAAACGAACTCGCACATAATCCAGGACAATGCAGGACAATTCTCATAAATGCAGTACGAATTCGGGGCGTAAAAAAATCCAGGACACTTAGCTCAAATCCAGGACTGTCCTGCCTAATCCAGTACGTCTGGTAGCCTTAAATATGCCCGGAGATAAAATAAAGGCTAATAAATGTTGTGTGTATAAACCAAATTGTATTTTCTGAAATTTTGAAAAAAAAAAACGGTCTAGTTTAATAATCATGAAAAAATTGAACGATGTGAGTAATGATGCCTAAACAACGCGAGTCGTATTAAGCACGTGCGCAGTCTCGGAAATGATATCTTATTTTCGGGGGAATAACCGGGCATGATGAAAAATCGAGGGATCTACGTGATTTCGAATTCCGTTTAATCTAATCCCGTGACTAAGTAAGTAACAGCGGGGAACCATCAAGTTGTCAAAAATACTTCCGCGATGAATTGTTCTCGTGCAAAAGGCCTGACCTATGTATCACGATAGTCCCACGTGTTTCTCAAACCTGAGGCATAGAGCTCTGTACGGACTGACATATACATGCTACATCAGAAACTCGCCGACCAGCTTTGGTATAGCTGAGAAATAGAGAGAGAGAGAGAGAGTAAGCTTTATTTGGCGCTCTGGGACAGGTCCCCTCAAGCGCATTAACGATACAGCATAAAGAATCATAAAGATAATTAAGTAGTAATAGTAATTATCATATGTATAAACAAACGAAAAAGAGTAAAATTAGATAAAAGAATATAGAAAAATTACATGAAAGGATATAGGTGAGACACATAGAGAGAGAAAGATATCGAGAGTAAGAACGGAATTATTGTGTCGGGGGGGCACTTTGTACAATGTGCTTTGTACAGCTGGTTCAACTCGTATACCCAACTGCGAATAGCGATCAATAGAATAGCCAGTAACCTGGTTGGAAACTAATCAGGCAACCATGCCGCGCCATTTCCGTATGTAGTAACTATTGTTCTCTCACTTTACCTCGCGTTAGTCAACCAATCTGTTTCTCTGTCTATCTACCCCTACCCTATTTACTAGTTTGTTCGTTTTGGCTCGTCCGCAATTTTTTCCGCCTATACATATATATGCACCATATATATATAGTATATGAGATGTCATGTGAAGTAGGTATGGGTATACCTATATGGGTTTATCATGCGGTCTTTTTTTCTTCATTTTCATTTTCATTTTCCTTTTCCTTTTTCATGTCGTCTCACTTCCTCGCGGCAAACTTCCCGGATCTTTCCAATCGCGTCTCATTTACTACCTTCCTGTATATATTCGGTCCTTGTTTCACTATCTCTTTTGTGCTGCATCGTGCCCGCTGGCACTAAGCCGAAAATAAGAATTCGGGACATCGGAAATTAGAGAGTTTCGTAGGGAGAGAGAGAGAGAGAAAAAAAGATAGAAAGAGTAAACGATGTCGCTATTGAAATGAACGAGTCATCATCAAGTATATTAATTCCATCCTTAGGATTCCCACCTAGTATATCCCATTTCCATTTTTGGTCATTCATATTTCTCCCTACTAGAAAATATCTCAACTCTTCACCTGCCCGCGATATCGTTAATTAAAGAGCATAAAACTTCTCTTAAATCTCCGAAAGTACGAACAGTTTCTTTTTAGGAAAACATTAACGACCAAGAAAGGTAGAGGTCCCTTTCCTTTTACCGGCTTATGTTATACTTGACAGTCTCGTAATTGTCAGAAGCTTAACGTGTCCCCCCGCGTCTTCTCTCTTCTTCGTAGTTGTTTCTCGTTTCCCCGTTTCCTCGTCTATCTTTCCCTTTGTTAAAATTGCGACGTCACTCTCTTATAGGTCTCTCTTATTACTGTTTATGGTACAGGGTAGGGGTACTCTACCTATAATACTGCGGTAGACAGGGCACCGTGCAGGAAAAAAATACGTAGTAAGTTTAACGCGTAAGGTCGTTCCACAACAGCTTGTACCTACAATTCGTAGCCGCGGTTTAAAATCCCCCCGTAGAACTTCCAGGGCGGAAGTCGCACGTCTCGAGACCGAAGCCTTGGGGCTAACTGCCCTTATACCTTATACCTTATACCATTACTACTCCCGCGCTTCCTTGTTTCTCTTGCCTTTTCACAACCTATTCCCGTCCTTTTGGGGCCTTGTTTTGCTTATCGCCTCGAACATCTGTCCCATCTGGCTCCACAGGCTACCTTTAATTCGTAGGTTCTTGTATATTATATACTTACCTACCTACGTGCTCCCTAATAGTAGTGGTAAAACCCGGATACCTCGTCACCTCTCTCTTTCTCTCTAATATACTTTGCACACCTTGCGAGCGATGCATATACGTTGCGGCAAACAAAGGTATTCCCTTTTTTTTCGTTTTTTTTTTCTTCTTGTTTTCTTTCCCAGTCGAATAATTAAGTGATCCAGAAAAGTTTCAGTTAGGTACGTTACTTTCATTTGATCAATCTACAATTCTGAAATTACTGTTTTTTAGTGGTCGAAGTGAAGAATGAAGAACGAAGAAGACAGCTGTGTGAGAATACGTGGTTTGACAAGATTATAACGAGGAGTTTATGGTTTGACGACATATCCTGCGTATATGGTGACGTAATCGAAAACTGCGTGGTAAAATTGTGGAGGGTTTCAGGGCCTCGAGAAGTAAAGGAGAGAGAAAAAAAACGAGGATGATATCATTGAGGGTTAAACTGAGGGAGAATCATTCCTAGGACTTCCCATGACGCGTCTGATATACCTACACGGTTCTGAAATTCTGCGCCATATCCTTGTCGCTATACAATATACGACGTAGAGTGTAAAGGAAAATAAAGAGAGAGAGAGAGAAAAAAAAGGTTGCTACTGCTGCTGCACACTTGCAACATGTGTGTATCTCGGTACCAACTTATACTTTCCTCTTAATTCCCGGACGACGCGAAACACCCTTTGGGACTCTCTACTTTCAACCCTGTCTCCGGTTAAAGTTTTTAGAAAAGGGACGCTGCTGCTGCTGCTGCATACTGCACAGGGCAAAGGCGGTGCATTCAGAAACGGGACGAATAAAGTGGTGCGTGGAACAGCGGTACCTATATACTTCTACCTACTACATGTGCCTGGGAATGGCTCAAACCCTGGCGCATTCGGCTGTAGGCCCGGTGCCCTATAAAGACGGTTCACGAAGCATCTGCCTGCTGCTACCACACAGCTGCGAAATAACCGATCTCTTTTCCCTTTATTTTTATTTTTCTTTTCTTTCACTTCTTCTTCGTTTTTTTTTTTTTCATTTTTTTTTCTTCCACTTCTTTCCTTATTTCTTCATTCTTCGTCTCTTACTTTTGATTATCCCTTCTCGTTCGTGCGGCAACGATCTCTTTTTCTTTACTTCGTCGGTGTATATAGTCTTTGTTCCGAAAACGGGGCGAGGGTGTCGCGTGTTACCTGCAGCAACAGCAGCAACAGCAGCTCGTGCCAGTAAGCCAAGGAAGCCTTGCGTTTTTCCCTTCGTCGAGCCCGAGGGTGGATCATTGAGGATTCGTGATCCGATCCTTGGCTCCAAGGTTAACCGCGCGTATATATATACCAGATCGACGGTTCTTCCGCTTCGCGCGGGACTGGCTTCTCTTTTTCTTATTTTATTTCTTTATTTATCGCCCTCGTTGACCCTGGTCACGAAATTCTGAGGATCAATTTGCCGCGTCGCGTCATCCATGCACCGGGCTTCTCATTTACATCACCGTTATACAAAAACCCCGTACAAAAAAGTTTTCACAATATCAACATACGATCGCATGTGAAAAGGTTTCACTTCATATTATAGTTTGGAACGATTTCAACTGCGACAATAAAAGAATAAAAAATTGTGAAGAGAATTTCTCCCTTTCAATTTGAAAGCTAAATTATATTATACCTATATGCCGATTAGAACTATATCTTTTATTTTTTATTTTTCACTTTCTATTATTCCACAAATTCAGACTATACGAGTTGGAGGAAAACGAATGAAACAGAGAGGACGCGTTCGTGCTGGAGGCATGAAAAACGGCAGACGTTAACAATAGGTGAGACATCTGTCCGAGACATTTGTCGCGCCGGAGTCCCGGACGGAAAGAATTAACACCCTTGAAAATTAGGAATGCTTTCCCGAGGGAATAAAATATCCGGAGATAGAGAGAGATAGAAAGAGAGAAAGAGCGAGAGAGAGAGATAGAGAGAGAGAGAGAAAAAGGAGACATCTCTCTTTTACTTATGCAGCAGGATGTTAGGTGAGGAGTTTCCTAAATAGGCAAGAGGGGAAATACGTAGGGAGGAAAGTAACGTCGGATCCAAGTGACGCCGGGTGTCTAGGGTTTTAGACATGGGGGTTTCTCGACGCATCTTCATGCCTCACGTTTTTAGGTATCAGGTATATATATATATGTGTATATTATGTATGAGGGGTATACCCACATCTGGGTTATTTTTTTTCCCTCGGGCACGAGTATCGAGATTCGATCCTGAATAATGATTTCAAAGGATCTTTAGGCCGGGTGTGTGCAGCGTTCAAATCCGAAGACTTTAGGACTTTATGAAAGACGTTTCGAACAGCGATTTATTACGCGTCTAATAGCCGTTGTTCAACGACCGTTATTCATTCACGAGGGTATATATATGTATATATATGAGAGTATAGGTCTGCCTTGTGCAGAAAATTGCACAAATCGTAAAACACGATTTGACAGAGTGATAAATTTCATTGAATTTACGAATTCATGATTCAACTACAGAAAGATCTGATACTGACGGAAAGAGCGAACTTTGTAGATTTATTTATACAAAACTGAAAATTTACAACAGATACCAAAGAAAATTTGGTCTTCAAAATCTTGTATAGAAAATCGGGAAGTCAGTCGAGTCATGTACAGTATGTATGTACACGAGTACCGATCACGTGCAGCTATCCAACGAACACTTCCAAACACTAATACCAGTACTACATACATTATCTATATCTATACATACATAAAGGAGTTTGTTTCATCGATCGATCGTAGCCTGGTTAATTAAATATGTAGAGCATCGCGAACAGAGAGGGACCCCAGACGTAAAACTTTATATATTTTCCTCCAAGATTGACCTTGAGCATATTTTCCCCATGAGATCAATCAGGCCATTAGAGACACTCGTAAAACCTAGACAGACACATGCATGCGTACAGCTGTATCTCCGTGTTCGTGAAATGAGCAGATTATTATACTGCATCTCCTATAAAGATATGAAATTTTCAACCCCTAACTAGAATCTCCTCTTATATAGGTAACAACTGCAGCAGAAATGACATGTACAAGGGAAACGCGTGGGCTGTAGGTGGGTATACTGTACGTGGGTGGTTACGCGGACGTCGAAAGGTTAGACTGCTACAGGTAAACAGTGCGAAGGTGACGCGGTCGATTGACGTGGGCGCAGGGTAGAGCCGGGTGTGCATCGATAAAGTTAGCACCCGGGGCTGAGGACGGATAATAAATTGTGAACCACGTGTCGAACGATTTGCACGATATTTCGCAGTCCCAACTACAAGTTACAATTTCGCAAAAATTCTATGGTAATGAATTTCTGCTTTAATTATACATAGGTAGCTACAGTTGTCGAGCTTAATATACCGCAATGAAATTTCAAACCACCACCCTTCCCACAAGCGTTTTCAAAATTGTGTTATATTCGTGAAAAAAGTTCAGTGCCTCAATGTGAGTACCGAGCAAACGAATTCCGTCTAAATCGCACGAGCGGTTGACGAGATATTAATATTCTTTAAAATCACGTTTTTTCCTCCTGTTTGCGAATAACCCATCGATCGATTTTTCTCAAATTGAATACCGTGTCTGAAAATTCTACCTGTATAAAATTACACGAAAAATCGTTCGACTCGATCTACAATTTTTTTGAGACATTAACGAACTAAATATCGCGTATCAGATAAGCGGTGATAATTAATCGAATGCTGCACTGCTCGCCATGCTCGGCCATGTATACTTTCTAGAATTGCATTATCACATCATATCCGGTTCCATTTTGATTAATGCTGTGTATTCTACGGTCTACTATGTTTACTAGCCACAATGCAATGCAACGATCAGTAGGTACTACGGAGGCTTTGGCTTAGGAAACCTAGACAGCTGTTCGAAGTTTCAAACCAAACCATCAAAGCCACAGGTTCAGTTTCCAAACCTGATGACCACGTCTGATTCTGGATTAGAATTGACGATATATAAACGAAATGAACAATGCGAAATATTTTAATGCGTTTGCCAACAATAATTCATGTGGATATATATTATATATATCCAGATATTTAACAGAGAGCTTACATAGTACATAAATATCGAGGATATTAAAGTTCGAAGAACACCCCCGTGTTATAATTTCGAATGATATGTGACAGCTGTCGAGTTTCAACTACCAGTAGTCCAAAAATACCACACGCACATGTTCATCATGTCCCTATATCCATACCACCTGAGAAAACGGTTATTATTTAGCTATAATATATAGGTGGTAGTTGAATGATATATGGGTACAGAGTGTAACTAGTTAGGAAACAGCACACGTGCTTTGAAATCACGTTCTTAAGGTAATATATAGGCCGCGTACTCGCGCGCTTTTCCATCAAATTGAAAAATCATGTGAATTATCTGCAGGACGAATATTCCTTCGGGAAATCGTTGCGATTTTGATCAACGAGTATAGCGGATGACGAAAAAATATTTTAGAAAAAAGTTAAAACAAAAAGAAAAATATATAAAAATCTTAGTTAAGGTGATGCGGAAAACCAGTTAGGAAGTTTTGATAATCCCGAACGATAAAAATTTCGGATTCGTTTCACAATCAGATGATTTCAGATTTTCAGATGAATTGCATGATTTTTTAATCCGATGGAAAAAGCGCGAGTAAATTAATAAATGTGAACTACTTCTGCAGTTATCGGATAAAATTTTATAGTCAACAGATCGTTGAATTCACTCTCGGGTAATAGGTATACCTATGTTATACATTTATTTACTTTTTTTTTTAAATATAATATAAAGAAAAATAATAACATCTTCGAAGAATTTTGTCAAACCGTTTAGTTTATTAAAACTCTATTTTTTCATTTATTTTTTAATTTTTTATTTTTTAATCGGAAGATCTTGTTGTGTGAAAAATGCTGAAAAGCAATTAACTAATTGCACGAAGCTATTTTAGATTTTGGGATAAGAGAGAAACCTGAACCTGAAATATATTCATACAGGTACCTATATAGCTATATATGTGATATAAAAGCAGGTGGATAACAGAAATACGAGCACACACGTAGGCAGTACGTACCTACCTACACATAAGCCCATACCATATTGTCTTTATGGTAGGTATCTGTCGCATCGTAACCTTTATATTTTCACTTGGCTTTACGTTTTACGGAAATATTTAGGATGAGAAAAGAGAGATAGAGATGTAGAGAGAAAGAGAGAAAGAGAGCTAGGAGGTCACTGTATGATGTTCATGTATAATAAGACGGCTGTATTCATATGCATAATATATCAACATATATTATACTTGCCATTTACCGTACACGTAAAGAAATTTTCTGTTGAATTTACCGTCGCAGCAGTGAATATATGGACAGCACTTTTTTTGCAGTATAAATTACCTTTTTGCAGTATCAATTACCAGAATTTTAGTATTTGGCACATTGGAGGCCATTTGCTCCAATGTGCCAAATACTAAAATTGTGGTCATTGATACTGCAAAACGGTATTTTATACTGCAAAAAAAGTGCTGTCCATATATTCACTGCTGCGATGGTAAATTCAACAGAAAATTTCTTTACGTGTACGTGATACCTACCTAATGTATATATAGCAAGTCGCTAAATTCTCATACGCTTCACTGATTTCAAGACGATCATATACTGCGTGTATATTAATATGTACATATCTTTAAATATCCGTGCAAGATTATTCCGTTAGATAGATTTTTTAATTTCATTTTAGTTTTTATTTTATTTTAATCATTTTATTTTCCTTCTTCTTCTTCTTCTTCTTTTTTTCTCTCCAACTTTTACGCGAAACTATTAGGTATATAGATAAAATTCTCACGGTTAAGAATTCATGCAGCACGAAGAGCACGGCTATCAGGTATGCTATCATCAACTACCTATACAGGTGCGACATGAAAGTATCATAAAATCATAATCACTGGGTATAAAAAGCTTAAAATAATGAAATAAAATTCTAATTAACCTTCGTCTTCACCGTGCAGTCTGAGACTTTGAACAAACTTTGAATACTACTTTAAGATCTATACCTATTATAGTTCTACCGCATCGGTTATCCGCGAATATTATAGATTTTAACGGTACACAAAAGATACTATCTAATCTAGATCACATATAGCATATTACCAGTATGCAGGAAATTTTGATGATTTGATTTGAGAAAAACAAAAAAAAAAAAACAGGAAGATTTCCCGGTATCTTCAAAGGCTGAAGTAGAAATATTAATCAAGTAGGTACCTACGTTCCCTGGCAGATGAAATGCTTATAGTTCGGTACACGATATCGTGTAATATAAAGTTGGTTTTTTACCTTCTTATTTCATTTTTTATTTCTTCTTGTTATTAAAAGAAAAAAGAAAAAAAAGTAAATGAAAATAGTGTTCGAAGATGGATAATCGCAAGAAGTATAACGGCTGAGAATAAATGAAGTATAAAAGCAACGCGGCGACTGGTGGATTTCATTAGAGGTAAAACAGAAACCGGATTGGTTACTTAATTAAATTAATTACTAGCGTCTTGTTATTAAGCGCGATGCATATCAATTTAAATTACTTAATACCATCGCTGGTTGAACTGGCATTTAACTTGAGGAAAAGTTTATTCTAATTTGACACGAGTCAAATGACCTACGTCCACGTAATAATTAACCATCCTTATAGGTACTAGCTGGTTACATACACGTTGCAATATTACGTATTACGTACATAGATCTACTTTTGTACGGGTATCCATATAGGAGAGCTCAAAAAAGTGTTTCGCATTTCTGCTGCTCCTGTGTCTTTAAATCTCGTTTCTTGTTCATCTTATTTTTTCTCTTAAAATTTTCCCAATCTCAATTCCACTCGAAAGAATAATGAAATTTCACTCTTCCAAAGAGTTTCACGATTTTTAACCCGAAAAATTTTCAGAGCGATCCTGCAGTCGATGAAAAATGTCAAAAGATCGATCAATTTTTATCGATGAAAGAAAAAAAAGAGAAGAGGTATTTCAGGGTGTAATGTGGCTATAGCATACTATACCTATACTGAATAGGTACTCATCGCTGCAGTATAAGTATAATAATAGAATAACCAGAGCGTGGAGTGTCGGGTCTCCTTTCGAAGGCTCGAAAACGTCGTAAAGCCGTTATTCTGGGGTCAGGAATGCCCTGAAGACTGTAAGGTAGGTAGGTATACGCGAAACGAACCTAAGACGGCGATGTTTGTACGTCGAATATGAGAGCGGTAAAGTTGAGATTTTCATTGAGGCTCACCTCAACTTCTTATTCGTCTTCTTCTTTTACTTCTCAACGGTTTTTTTAAGCGCTATTCCTTTTATGTCGGGTTGTGCTAATCTGCATTTTAATGTTACGGTAGGTACCTACGTACCCACAGCCTATATCTCTCCACTCGACTCTCCACAGGGTAATCCAAGCCATGATCAAGACGAGGTGAGATGGGATGATGCAAAACGTCTTTCTAGTTAAGCTCGTCCCGCTACATTATACATACTAGCTAGGGTGCTCCTTGATTCGGTCATATTCAAATTTCAATGTTCCCATGGATATTTTTGAAAAATTTTCTCACCGACTCGCTTTCATTCATACACTCGATTATTCAGTTTTGTTGATGATTGGTACACATCAGTCGACATAATATATTGGACTGAGACACAGAAAAGAAAGAAAAAAAGATAGGAAACAAAAAATTTCTAGCTTCGAATCCAAATATTCGAGTAAGAAATTGCAAATTTCGTAGAAATTTTTCAAAATTTCCTAAAAATTCCAAAAGAATTGACGATATAGTTATTTTCAAGGGACATTCGATCAAGCAGATAAAGAATATAAGTCTTAATGCAATCTGGTTTTTTTCCTCTCGGCAGGAAATTTGCGCTTTATATATATATATCAGACGAGCACGTATTGTATATTCGTGTTATTAGATCGATAAAACACTGGAAGATAAAAGTACTAAATATATCGTTAAATCACGGATAAATTATAAATTTTTTCAATCTGCGAACCTTTTCGCTTCGCATATACTTAGATGTGTTGTATTTTCCTCTGAAATACGTTAACCCTCAGTTTGAAGAGGAGTTCGGTATATACTAGGAATGAGATTTCATCAGTTATTAAATATCACGAAAATATTTATGCGAGACGAATAATATGAGTAGATGTACCCATATATAGGGGATACTGGGGAAAAGTGAGCACCTCGATTGAAAGCTGATAAAAATGATGGTTATTATTTCTTTTTTACTCCAAAATATTGCTTTTTTTTTGTCGAAATTTTTTCTCAACAAGATTTATTCTTTGTTTAAGAAAAAAATAATTTGAACGATTTTCAACCGAGGTGCTCACTTTGCCCCGCGGTTTTCCCCATAGGTATCTATGAGCGAAATCTATACGTAGGTATGGAACACAATTATACCTACCGGGAAAACAGCTTATATACTATAGCTTTTACATTTAATCTGAAGTTAGTCATTTTTAAAAGGGTACGTATAAAATTGTGAAATTTTTATTTTTTCTTCTTCCCCCCCAAGTCCGTAAATCGTTAAGAGCTTCAACAAGTGCGACGCAATACGCAGGTAGTGGTTCTCAACCTGCCGCGGTGAGTGAAAGTGCGGGCGATATAGATATATACATACCTATACCTGCCCATATAGGTATCCGAAAATAATTAACTTTTCAATTTTATTCAACGATTCGATCGGTTCTATATACCCACTATACGCATTGATAGAACTAAGCGATTGAAAATCGTTCAATTTGTACGCGAAAATATGAAAAAATTGAAGAGAGAGAGAGAAAGAGAGAGAGAAACAAAAAGGAAAGAAAATATATCCCAAGGTCGAGTTTATCACATAATACTGCATATAGGTATGTACCTATGCAGAAATTTTTCTATATCTGGTGAAACGCGCGTACATATTGCACACGCCGCGAGGAAAAACTTGAAAATAATAAAAAAAATTAGAATTTCTTATAGGTATACAACGATCGTACATTATACTAAAGATATGATTCTGTAACGAAACTTTCTCCAAAAACTGATGCGAAGCGAAAATTTAGTGATGAATCAGCCGATTTTATGCACCCATACATTTAACTGAATTTTGTTTGTCTATAGGATGAATTTTTTTCCAAAATTTTGATTATGTCTGAATTTATAGAGAAAATTTACGGAGGATCGCAGCGATGGAATCATTCGCTCCACATTCATTTCTCACATATATAATATGTGGTATGAATGACTTATTATTCATTTCAATTAATATATAGGTATGTACACCTATATCGATACACCAAATCCCTTATTTATGTAATACTATATACCCATCATGTATGGGTATACCTATAAGTACACCTATACCTATACCTATACCTATACCTATACTCATCCACTCGATATTATCATAACTATAACTTGACAAACAATAATTATGATTATATCATTACCTACCAAGTTCTATTTTCATATCAAACTTACTTATCACAATATTACATAGTCAGATCGGTGTATTATAAATGAGTAAATATAAACTCGAAATATATATACGTTCATACATTGATTCCGATTCATTTTCAGGCACCTCGGTTAAAAATTGATGTAACTTTTATTTATTTTTTCCTAAACAAAAATGAAAACAAAAATGGCAAATTTCATCAATTTTCAACAGTGCAGGTACCCACATGCCCCGGTATTCCTTTATGCATGTATTATATGTAAAATAAAAATCGCGTAAACGTAGGTATATGGTATAGGTTTGTATAGGACAGGTAGGTGTATGGGTACTTGTACAGTAATAACGCGAGCTACCAACACAGTGACGCACCCGACGCGATACTACGTGCTTTATCTAAGTTAGATATTTTAACAGGCTGGAGGAAAGCCGCGGAAAGTTGAACAGTTTTGGCATGCCCAGCCGTAGCAGCGAAGCGACCGACCGAGCTAAGCGAACGAACGAACGAACGAACGAACGAACGAACGTTTCGACCCCTTAGTTGTGTAAGTGAGCTTGTAGGTATGTACAGACAGCGCGAATGTATAGACAGGGAATACACATCTACCGTCTACATCACATCCCTTTTTCCCTCTACCAGTTTCCCTTTTCTCCTCCGGTTCCTATAGGTATAGGCCAGAAGTACCACAAAATATCGACTGGTATTTCCAGACTCCTAGACACTCTTAGCTTACTGTTATTTCGCTAGGAAAACACGAGCTGTTTTTCTTTTATTTTTCCTTTTCCTTTTTCTTTTTCTTTTTCTTTTTCTTTTCCTTTTACTTTTCCTTCCCTTCCCTATCCCATGCGAGTTACCACTTCCGTCTTGTAGTCTCTGCAGTCCCCCCCCCCGTTAAAAAATTCTAATTTTCTAGATCGCGAGAGGCAAACTCTTCGTATACCGGAAGTTCATAACAAGAACTCTGCTGGCCGTTATAAGTCTGCGAGCTTCTAAAGATAAGAGTATACTATAGACGCACATACGCATATGTAGTACGTATAAGCAGCATGTAATAAGTAACTTTTCAAAATCTCGTTCAAATTAAGAAAGAACTATACGTACACATGTGCATACGTATAGGTGTAATATTAAATGACTACGTACAGGATCATATTTTTATTACGCATTATATAAGTAAATCTTGCAATCTACGCGAATATATTATATACCTACGAACGAAGAAGGGAGTAGATCATATATCACCGTGGATGACAAAATCCACGTGATAAATGAAGAATTTCAAGATTTAAGCTAGAATATTATTAAGGGTAAGATATTTGCGTGTAGTGTATGCATGAGTACTCACCAGCTAATAGCATCTCGATTTTGTATTTTAACAGGCAATCCAAAAATACGTTAAACATATAATATATATATTATCTCTTTTGGTGATATATATATATTTTTTCATTTATTTTTAATCAAAGTTTATCATTATATTATTACCATATATACACTTATTCATTTTGTACACTTGCAGTCGTTTGATTTTATTCTTTTCTATATTGGTATTATATAGGAAGTTGTTCAAAAAATATATATTTTCTATATAATATATATTATTATTATTATTATTATTATTATTATTATTATTATTATTATTAATATAATATAATAACTAACAATAATGATTTATTATGTTTTCTCTTAGCAGGCGTATAATAATATATGGTTCGTAGATCGTTTTCTTTTTTTTTCTTTTTCCACTTTACTCACTTCACAATAGCATATCGTTCAATTTGGTCATTTAACAATCGTCTATCTAACAATAATTGACCGATCGTGTTTCGGAATCTTTGATATGTGTGCGGGCGGGCGGGCGCGCATGTGTGTATAATATGTATATATATATATGTATATACGAGTGCCTCTCTGCGGTGATTTATAACGTATGTACGAGAATGAAAACTGGCGATATATTATTATTGTATTGTATTGTTTTGTTAATCGAGCCCACTTGTCAATCTCTTCGTAATATCGTTTTGCGTAACGTTATGAGTAAATAGTTTTTTTTTTTTTTTTCTTTCTTTCTTTTTTTATGTTTTATGTTTTTCTCTCTCTTCTTACTTTGGCTTTACGTATATTGACGAACTTTTTTTTCTTTTTTAATTGGTCTTAATTTCTCATCATATTATATGTATAATAAATCGATACATATATTATTATATAGAGCTATTTAATTAAACTTCACTTTTCAGGTACAGTAATTTGACGTAGGCCACGAAATTTAATTGCTTATTCCTTATAACAAATTAATATTATCATTATTATTATTATTATTATTATTATTATTATTATTATTATTATTATTGGTCAATATATTATCGAAATATAGGTATATATAGGGTATACCTATAAACACCGATTTCTGCACAGTTCGTTACGCACTAAGAATTGGTGATCTATATCAACTATCATCGACCAAGAAAGCAAAACGAAAAAATAAGAGGGAGAGGAGAGACAAAATTTTTTGAAAACAATTTTTCTAAAATTTCGTCAATAATAATTCATCGATCGATGAAGAAGAAAAAATTAAAAAAAAAAAAAAACAACGAACAGAGTCAAACCAACGAAATATTACGCGATTAACACAAAGTTTCGTAGTCTGTATAGAAAAAAAAAAAAAAAAAACTTGATATAGTATAAAACAGTATATTATAATGAGACTGATAAAACTTCAACCGCACATGTATTGAGTAAACATTCGAAAAAAAAAAAAAAAAAAAAGAAAAAGCAACCACCAAAAATTATTTATAAATATAATAGTTTATAATTTATAATTCAGTTTATCTCACTGCGGTTCACCCTGTTTTTAATTAAACACTCAATCGCGCGCGAGACGACGATTATTTAATACGTGTGCGTTTCCTTATTTAGTGTTTCTTCCTCAAGTATTGACAATTCCCGAAAATAGAGAGGGAGAAAAAAAAAAAAAAAAACCAAAACGAGTAGAAAAAAAAAAAAAAAGAAAAGTAGTCAAAATTTCGCGGTTCAATTTCAATATTGTAGCCGTATCCTCTTCCGTAATTCGCCAAGAAACGCCGCGAACGACATGCTCTCTACCGAACGTCACGCGTATGAATGACGTCAATGATACAAAGAGGGAAGAGGTCAGGGTAGGGGGCGGGGGGACGGGGGCGAACCAATTTTTTTTCCTTTTTTTTTTTGTCAATGTTGAAAAAACAAATGACATCAAATAAGAAAAAAAAAAAAAAAATAAGAAAAATATTGAAATAAATAATTGATTAATTATCCTTAATTTTAGTTTTAATTTTTGTTTAATTTTTTTTTTTGTTTTTTACTTTTTTTGTTCCTCAAACTATTATTCGTAAGCTAAACGATGGTGGTTTTACGTTTCGACGCGACGTCTCCTCCATTTCCCGATACCTCTCCGACGACTACTATCAATTATTAGAGGAGCGCACGATCGAGGCAGACCGGAGCGATTCCGTATGTCAGTGTGTTGTCCCGAACACTGCGTAGTAGAAGCGGGGTACGGTTTATACATAAGAGTGGGGATGATGCTAGGTAGGTATATGTATCCTGCAGTCTACACTCCACAGTCTACTACCTACCCGCTTCCCTCTGTCTGATACTATTCCGTTTACCCAAGTATTGTACATGTATATACCAATACTCACAGGTTTAAGGCTCATACCAATGTTCAGGGCGCACACACATAGACATAATCCAGAGACGAGGTTGCGCGCGCATTATTCAGGGACGTATGTTTCGGACATTTCTTTTTTTTTTTCTTTCTTTCTTTGCATATTACGTCGCGGCTATTACGTACATAGGGGGTTGGATTAAGATCAACTGACTGAAAAAAAATTTCATCGTTAATATGAAATGCAAAAAAAGAAAATTTAATTCAAAAAAATTCCTTTTATTTCTTTAAGCTTCTCTCCACACGTTTTTATTTAAACAACAATATTTCATCCTCCCCCTATATCGAATCAATAAGAATTTCTTTACATTTTTCGGCCACAGATAAAAGCCCTTGATCAATTGAACAATTTCTTTATTTCAACCTTGTAGTGAAAAAGGAATTAGACACAGATTTTATTTTTTGTTTTTTGAAATTTTTCTCATTTCTATTCCGAAGTTAAATAAAGAAATGATTTCTTCGATCAGGACCCTCGCATATATGTCGCCGAAAATACTGCTTGACCTGTTACCTCTACTAGCCAATAATTCCCTTCCGCAATATATGTATAGTAGGTACAAAGGGTGTAGTAAAATGGGGTGTGTATGAAAGCATAGTAAATTAACACTATCGTTTCAACTACTGCAGCAAACTGATGTAGATACGATGTTATAACGATTCGCAAAACCGGGCGCGGTACGTTGTTGTACCAACAGATTGGGGGCTTAACCACACGCTCAAACAGGTGTTTGTGGTCGAAGAGTAGATCTATAGTCTATACTATACAATATACATGTATAGTAGGTATGTGTGATGGGACAAGCGGAGAATTTATTTGCGTGGATGGATGTTTATCGAACTTAGTAAAGGAATAGAATTTCCTCTTTCTTTTTTCCTTTATCAATTTTCCTCGTTTTTCCTAAAGGGAATAAAGACGACTAGTACAGCAGGTCTTCGATTGAATTATATGCATGCAGCGATTTTTTCTGCACATGAATCGTTAGTTCGATTTAAATCTCATGTGTGAAGTATATAAGGCGTAAGATCTTAATTAACAGTTAATCACGCGAATCGTTATATGAGTTTAATTTAAAATCTGAATTAGATCGTGAAAAGAGATAAGAAGAAAAGGAATGAAAAAAGGGAGACTTATAACGTACACTGAGATATCGGGGCGGCCTACGTCCGTAGCGTAGCGTCGCGACGCGTGCGTCACCAGCTCAGTTCTCCTCTCAGTATAAAGGCGCGACGTCGCCCCCCCGTCGCAATCTCCCGCCTCGATGATTCCACTCACGGTTACGGTGCGGTGTGGCCACCGTACACGGCCCGTAGAGAAATGTTTACGAGAATATCTGGAGCTCGTTTAGATACTATATGCCATGTATTTTTTTCTTCATTTTTTCCCCATTTTTCAAAGCTTCAAAGTGAAATCCTTATGCGTCTAGACTACGTAATACCAATTTTAGTTAAAACTCTGCAGTTTCCTAAAGGCGTAAAGCGGATATTTCACTCCGATCTCTACATATATAACTATACCTACATCTTGTTTAATCGCAAATACGAAAATCGACCCTGATGCAATCTCGCAGTACGCAACTAGCCCAGATATATGCACGGGGTAAAAGGGTGGCTCACGCGCGATGTATTTCATCTACGATATGTAGATTTCAGATTTCACGTGACTACTACACTACGCACCGCGATCTATAGATGTATATATGCACGTAGGTACGTCGTAGTCGAGTTCATGTATATATATCTATATATGCGCGTGATTCGATTGCCTCTAGTCGCATCGCAGTTAGGATTTGCGTATGCATCTGTTCGTTTTCTGCGCAGACGTATACTGTCGAATGGTATTGTCCCGCGTAACTTAGAAGATATAGACGTGATCATATGAATCCGTGGAAATTTTAAACCACTGTTTAAATGCTAATGTATGTATACTGAGGCCAGCGCATAGACTGGACCCTTAACTGACGTCACACAGAATTTTCAATGTCACCTGATTCATACATAGGTACATAGTACAGCCACGTGCGCATATAGAATACGAAAAGGATACATCCATAGGATACTATAATAACGAAGCTTGGAAAGAGATTCTCGTTACACCGCTAATTTGTTTCCAATATAGTCACGTCAAAACGATGGCGAATAGATTTATCCAGACGTGGATGAAGCAAAAGTGATTTACGCGATGTGAGATAGAAATTGCAGTTAGCAAGAAAACGCGGGTTGACGAAAAGAATGTGAAAGTTGAGAAAATTGGAGTAATTCGCTTGTTGCTATCTAACTCTTAAACTGAAATTGCGGTACGATATTCGCAAACCTCTACTGCAGAGTCTGTTATACTGACATTTACATACCTTTGAACGCGCCATTCTCCTCTGAGCACATTATGGCTAATTATATTGCACAAGTCGTTAATATTTCGTTTTACTAGATTTTTCTGCCTTCTAATCATCCAACATATATCGCGTCGCGGAATGACGCGGCGTCAAGATGGTGAAAAGCCGTCACAACTCATAACTCATGACTTCATACTTGCGAACTCATTGTTACATGGCGGAAAAATGAAGGAATATATTTGAAGAGTGACAGAAAAAAATTCTCTCCAACCGCCAAACAAACGTATTTCCCATCATATACCTGCGTAAAGAATCGTAATTTCTTGTCGATAGGTTCGCAACGCGGCTATATACCTATATGTGTGTATATAACTGTTTCGTGATACGACGGACCATTGTGTCCTGACAACTTATGCCAATATGGATCAGTGAGTGATGGTCTGTCTTTAAAATAACGACGATGCGGCGATGGCTATTGAATACATTGAATCACTGCTGCAGGCTTGTAACATTTATACTGTTTCATATCTTTTGCTCGGTGACTATACAAGCTGAATCCTGAAGTCAAATGATCCGATAGACATTGATTATATCACGGATATGAAAAGGTTCAGATTTTTATCAGATATCGTGTCTATGGCTAGACCTGATTCCCTCCGCGATAGCGAAAGAGAGGGGAAAAAAATAAGGGAAATAAAAATTGATTTACGTACTGCATTCAACTCCAGATTGTAAAGGGTTGAATTCATATTTTTTCCCTAATTGGAAGCGCAGTGTCATTACTGCAGAACAAACCGTCTATTAATCGATTGATTCGACGATTGCTGCAGCCGAAGTGCTCTTTGTGCTGCTGCACTTACTGCAGTAATCACAAAGCTTGTTTGTCGTTATTTGTGACTGCAGAAAATGCATAAAATGAACTGCATTGTCAAACGATGTCTAGTGCAGCACAGCTGCAGCTTCATTTTTATAAAATTCAATGCGGAAATTCGTATTTCATTTTTAATTCTGGTTTTTCTCAAATTTTTTCATCATTCGTTCTTCGTTCTTGAGAATATTCTTTTTTAGAAAAAGCTAGCGATATAGATTATAGGTATAGGTAATTAAAATTTCTCACTGATAATCGCAATTTACAACAACTTTTTATGAATGATTATAAGAACCTGATTTAAAAATGATTTATATCAGACCTTGTCGTGATCTCTGATCATGATCTACGTATACGATCGAAGACGTTATAAAACGGGGTAAAATTTGTATAAGAAAAAAATTCCGCGGATTAATAGATACACTCGTAGGTATATATTATTAATCGGCACTCGCGGACCGATATAGGGATTTAAATTAACCACTCATATAATCCAGACGAGAGATTATCCTTGTTATCCGCACTAATCATGAATAAATAGCGTAAATAAATTTGAAGAAAAATAAAATAAAGAAGACCTGATTAGAAGCAAGAGTAATTAGGAACCTGCGATCGGCAGCGGGTATCCTATACCGCGTTCGATAATTGACCTATACGTATATACACAGTCATGGTTATTGTTGTGATTATTGCGATGATTAAACTCCGGGTATTCGAGGCAACTCGAAGCATTACCTACAGTACTGTGAGGTACAAAGTATAGGTACAGGACAAAGCATCGGAGGTAAAGGAAAGCGAAAACAAAGAATGAAAAAGCCAGAAGGGGTTCACGGGGTTGGTGGTTTGGGTAGTTTGACTCACCATGCTGATGGGGGGCTGAGAACGCCGAGTGTCTTCTGGGTGACATTGGCGGATGGGGCGGGCCTTGACTTCCCGGTGGTTGCATCGACGACAGAGCACCCAGGGGAGTGTATGACTTACATGGCTGCTCGGGTTTTGGCTAAAAACAGCACCAAGACAAACGTATACGAATTGATGAATGAACATCAAAAGAACGGGGTGAAAAACGATAAGAGGAAAGAAGAATAAACACCGGGATCAAAAGGATCACTAAATCTTCGCGTCTCGTTCAACTCGGCTCGATTCTATCATGACTTTGACCTTCAAATATTTATTCATGCGGGAACCAGCGCGATGGAGAAGATTTCAATCTTCTTACGTTTTTGAGAAAAGAAACGAGTCCGAATTCGGGACCTACACTCCGTTGCATTATGTGCAATTAAGAAGAGTCCAGGCAGTTCGAAATAGTTTTTTGGTTTTTTTTGCTCCCTCCATCGTTGAAAATCTTTATTTTTAACAATTTTTCCAATTTTTTTTAATGCTTTTATAATAACTTAATAAAGAAGCGGATTCGTTCATTATGTAAATTGAGATTCGTTCAATTGAAACTTTTTTTATTGCGCTTGATTTCCTTCAAATTTTATTTTTATTTATTTTTCGAAAATGGAGTTTTCACGTACTTTTCCAACTTTAAGATTTTTTTTCTCGGAAACCAGACGTGATAGCGGAATTCTACGAATAGATTCGGAATCAGCGTAAAAAGATCTATGGAACAGCGTAGGTTTCATTCTTGGGGCAGAACCCACCCTTATTTTGTAGAACCGTGTTATTGGAAGATAGAAAGAGATTGTTTTCGATGAGATTTTTTCATACTCACATGCTCGTGGATTTCTGTTGCTACAGCGGTGGCTGCAGTCTGTGTGTGACTCGTTGAACTGATGCGATATTGCATACCAGCTATGCTGCAGAATCCTTCATGGTGTGTAGACCTCGTTTGGTTAACGTAGACGCCTTAAAACACCCGGACTAATAAATTATCGCGGAGAGATATTGATGGGGCTATATTTTTTTACACTTTAAAAAAATAATATGTTTCGTTACGCTACTGCTCTCTAAATTTAAATCAGTGAAAATTCACTGATTGCAGTTATAAGTCTGCCACTGAACCAATCAGTGGCAGACTTATAACTGGAAACCAGTGACTATTCACTGATTGTCAGTAGTTTTCACTGATTAAAATTTAGAGAGTGCGCACGTGCGGGGGATCTATAACGTTCGATGATTCATCTTTACCGATTTTCCATCTAAGGATCATTTTTATTATTAGTATCGCATCTTTGCTCAAATTTTTTTTACGGGGCTTTTAATATTCGGAAGAATACCCGAATCATAAATGTATCATGTAGCTGAAAACTGTGGGCACTGCGTGAAAAATAATTTTTTTTAAATAATTCCCACATCTTGTTCTTTCTAGCAAATTGATGATAGCACACTTAGCATCTGATTCAACATTCTTTAAATATCGAAGTGGGATTCTATGCCAACCGATCAACCCGATGTTCACGAATCACGAGAATCGATCAACTTTAATGAAGGAATAATACTTGGTATTCTTAGTCACCCGAAGAGTTTAATCAAAACCGGAGTGAATCTCGTGCCAAATAATTATGGGTCGAAAAATGTGAGAGAAAATAGTGAAAAACGGTTTCCTATCTTTTGTTTTTACCTGTAATGGTAACGTCAGTGTCCTGGTTAAGGATAACGACTTTGTTCGGTTGTTTGATGACTTCTTCCGGGTCAGATCCTTGCTTCGACTTCCGTTTTTCCACTTCAGATTCGCTCTGCTTCCGCCTTCTTACGACCTCGACTTCCGAATCGCTGGACGAATCGCTCGACGACGATCCCCTGCAGTGATACTTTTCGTCGGAATAAGAGGCGGCAAGTATTGCCGAGGCGTTTAGACTAGCCATACGTTTGCACACGACCATATCTTTCAGGTCCATTACTTCCTCGTTCTTTTTACGCCGTTTTGTCGTCACCTTCTTCCTACTATTCTCCAAATTTTTACGCTCTTCCGAGGCACGCTGCGCAGCTTCGTCGGACGATGAAGAGGAAGACGAACTCTCCGCCATGTCCCAATGCTTTCCACGTAGTCCTGGTACGTTTCGGAGTTTACGTTTCGGTGATATTTCTTCGTCCGTTAATTTCGACTCAACTTTCTTCTCCTTTGCCTCCTCCTTCTCTTTTTCCTTATTTTCTTTTTCCTTTTCCTTTTCCTTTTCCTTCTCTTTCTCCTTCTCCTTCGTCTCTTTCTCTTTCTCCTTCGTCTCTTTCTCTTTCTCCTTATCCTCCTTCACCTTTTTCGGCTGTTTATCTTTGTCCGGCTTCGGCTTGCAATATCCGCCGAGATAAACACCACCAGCTTCGTTCTCGTACAAACAATGCACTTTGGCCAAAGCATTCAGCGATGCTACCCGGTGGCGTTTTGGCCCGCTCCAAAAACCGAATAATCTCATTCTTCGCGCGCGTTCCGACGAACTGTCCGACGACGGGCTTTTTCGATCCTTCTTTTTCAAATTACGTTTTTTGCTCTTCGCGGTACCAGCCTCTTCCTCCTCGTCCTGATCCTCGTTGTCCTCGTCCCCGTCTCCGTCGTGCTCATCATCCTCGCCATCGGAAGTCGCAGATATCGAAGAATCGTCTTTATTGTCGTCGGTTTCGACCTTCAAATCAATTTCGAGTGGCCCAGAATCCCCGCAATTTTCTTCCTTCGATTGGCCAGGTAACAATTTTTGATTATCTTCGACGGGCTTCGACTGCTTCAAAAGATCCTCCAACGTAACTTCCTCGGAGGTGTTGGAACGGCGATCGCTATTTTCTCCCCTAGTCTTCGCACCTTTATTCGCGGCCTTTTTATTACTGGCTGATTTCTTGGTCACTTTGGTCTTGCCGATATTCTTCACCGATTTTTTACCATCGACAGATTTGTTCCAAGGTACGTAGTCTTCGTTAGAATCAACCAGCTCTCGCTTTATGTTTTTCGAATCGAGTTCATCGGACGAAGTTTTTCCGTTAACAGAATTATCTTCCTTCAATGAGCCCTTCGTATTCTCGGATTGCAGCGGAGACGAGGCGTTCTTCTTTTTGGCCACAATTTTTTCCGCCAACTTTATCATCTTCTCTTCCTTTTTCGTTAAGGCAGTTGTTGCTTTCGGGTTATACTTGCGCGGTGCCACCTTGGATTTCATTTGTTTAGCCAACTGCGGCTTCTTATCATTCACCTTAGCCTTTCCCCCGGGCGATAATTTCTTCTTAGATTTTTTCGCCCCTTCTTCTCCACGCTCTTCGGTATTCCTCGACTCTTCGTCGCTCAATTTTTTGACTAGCTTCATTTTCGTTTGTATCAATTTCTTCGATACGGGGGGCGATCGGGATGCTATTTTCTTAGCAAGTATCGTTCTCTTAACCGCGGCCTTTTTCCGCGGTTGTTTAGGCTGTTTCATTTCCTTTTTTCCCTTTGTACTCGGCGACGATTTTCTGCCACTTCCATTCTCCTTCTCCGGCGATTTTTTTCGTTCTCCTTTTTTCGGCGGCGGCACTTTCGAATCCTTCTTTTTCTTTTCCAATTTCTCAGAGTTCTCTTCCGCTATCTTTTCCTCCGTACGTTGCTGGGCCGAGGATCTCCCCGATTCTTCAGCAGGCGGGCTTTTTTTCTTTTCCACGTTATCTCTCGCCTCAAATTTTTCATCATCACGTTTAGATTCGATATCAACTTTGTCAACCTTTTCCTGCTTCTTCTCATTATCTTTGTTCAGCTTCTTCTTATCGTCCTGTTTCTCAATCTTCTTTCGCAATTCCTCCGACTTTTTTAACTCCTCGATTTTTTCCAATAAACCGTTACGTTTCTCATCAGGTTTATCATTCGCTGTTCTTTTCCGTTCCTCGACCTTGCTATCTATCTTCTTCCGTTCCTCAATTTTCTCGCTTTTTTTTCTATCATCGACTTTCTCAATTTTTCTCTTGTCCTCCGACTTCTCTACTTTTTTCTTCGGGTCTTCCGACTTATCGGATTTCCTAGCCGAACTCAAACCCTGCACCTCGACGCGTTTCCCTTTTTTCTCTTCCGTCTTTTTGTCTCTTTTCGGTGGGTCGGAGGTCAGTTTCTCCGGCGATGCGCGTCGTTTTTTTGCTGTATTAGGCGCCGCGGCGCTCTTTCGCGCTACTACTGCCTTCTTCTGTGGCTTCATTCTCAATTTGGTGTTTCCCCCGATTTTTTCTTCACATTTTAACACCGGGAATGACTCTCGACGCTAATTATTTACTCAATTATATAAATTCGACTAGCCAATCGCCATATTCGGTTCAGTTTTCTGCGCGTAAAGTCTTAATCGAGAATACGAAATATCTGCAACAGCAACAACAACATAACGTATTCGCGATCTTTTAATTATTTTACCATCAAATCTACCGGCATCGCGATTTATTACACTCATTATTCTCATTGCCAAGATATAATTTAAATCGACAAGTTCCTTTGTTTCTCTCTTTATGTATTTATCTTTCGTCTCTTTACATAATATACACGTAAACAAATCAGCTGAGTCTAGTGTCGTGTCGTAATAATGATAGCTCACAGGTAATTGTTGTAATCATTCCTGCAGTATGATATAATAATATACAGATTTTGTTTTCAAAATAAAAGATACAAAGTTCATCTAGCATAATATTGCATATATATATATATACATGTATAAAGAAAGCTGTGTCGAATTAGCAGAGTTTTAAATTGGCGGCAATTTTTACGTTGCTAAATAACTGCGAGGTTCAATTTCTTGGTTTCGTATGTACAACGGTTATACATATATTTAGAAACGAAAAAAGCAGAGACAAGTAATCTAACATCGCGGATAATAGCGGTAGGGTCTATTACTATTCTGTTTTTTTCTTCAATTTCCAAATCTGAATAAATAGACATTTTCGAAGTGCGTTATGTCACGTAGGCCGATCAGCGAGAGCATCTGATGCATTCGTTTCATTTCGGAGTATAGTTTCGTTATTAACTATAACGTTACGATATGCTGCTTTGTTGACGTTTCTAATAAGAATGATACTGCGAGAGAACGCGATCGTCGTCGACGATCAAGACGGGGGAGGGGGAAAAAGAACAAAAAAAAGAAAATTCGAACGAATAGAATAATAATATAGCAAAACCCTTCGCTAGGTGTCCCTCCACCGTAAATGGCCACAAGTGGCCGAAGAGAGAACACACTGATCGATGATTTTCTCAGACTTGTAGTAATAATCCGATAAAACTATCAACTTTAGTATAAATATTATACCAAACGATATGTGGCTTTGTTGACTATCGCGTATAACTACCCTTGGCAATATTGACGGATAATAAAACTGGGTATAACACAGGCCAAGATGTTTGACAGAAAAATGATATTGTTTACCTCTGGCAGTGCCCTGTGTTGCCACTTGCCCTGCGAATACTTTATTTTTATAACACGATTAGTACGAATTCACCAGTTCGGTTTATCTCGTTTTAATATTATTTGAGTCCGCGATCACAAGTCGTATAATTTAGTGAAAAATTCACGGCTTAATTTTGATCATTTAACGAGATAATTACATTTTTAGTATCCCGATTATCGAATCACTCGACGTCCCTGCCCTTTTCCCGTAGCCCCGTCGGCCATTTTATTCCTGGTGCATTTTGGCCGGCCCTCTGCCCGTAGAAACGTGTTTTAAGAACCTCGGCGTTCTAGCTGCTCAACCGATAACACTAATGCGTTCGAAATTTGAACTCAATTTCGAACGCAGATAACTCTCAATTTTGAATTTTTAATCGCTTGAGATTATCGCTTATCTACTATTAACGAGTTAACAAATTACTCGTTAATAGTATTTAGAATCCCGCAAATATGAATTACACTATCTTCTCAGACAACCAACTGTAGATAGTTACTAACTTAGTTCTGTTATTTCCAAAGTAATCTAATCGCTTTTTAATTAATATCACTATATCAGCAAATGCGAAACCTAACGAACATTTATTAATGAAATACTATATCACAACGTCTTTTTATTACATATATATATTCATGCACATATGGATTAGGTTTAATAATTGAAAATTCAATTTTTTATTTCAACAAATAATTATTCTATTTAATTGTATAAAAATAATAAATTTTTATTCATTTAACCACATTCTATACGGAATTTTGATTGAATCCTATCAACCTTGCCTTAATTATATCTCCTTCTTTCAAGTCTGGCCTTTCCTCCGTTGATCCAGGCAACATTAATAAAGCATTTGCGTTTTTACAGCTTAACAATTTACTGCTGATCTGATTTCCTGTACTATACGCTTTTGGAATTGGGTCCTCTTCTCCCCATTCTAAAATTGCCCTAGCGTATTCTGGTCTTGGGTCTAATTTGTAGGATGAGGTCAACTGAAATAAAAATTTAGCTACAATCTTCTTTAAAAATTCGCATATCTGTAATAACAGAATCATCAGTTTTATTTATCAAAAACTGAAACGACTTTTTAGAAAGTTGAGTCGAATTTGCTCCCTGTTCAAAGTTAGATTAGAAGAGATTAGAATAAATCCATTCATTGCATTCATTCTGGGATCGAATTTTCTAAGAACGAATGAATCAAGTTATTCATAGACTTGCATGGAAACAAAAAAAAAAAAAAACATATAAGAACCGTATTTTCGGATTTTACCATCTCAGATCTTGGGAAGCTTTGAACAGGGATTAGTCTAACTAATTTGAGGTACCTTAGCCGTGACTACAACAGGTTTCGAAAGATCTCCATTCAAACGTTTGAGAAGTGGAAAGGCAAACAAATGCGCGGTAACTGTAGCAGATACGGGATTACCGGGTAAACACAATATGTATTTCGTCTTGTTGTTGTATTTGCAAGTAGCGTACGTTGTCGGCTTTCCTGGTTTCATGTTGACTCGTCCTTTGATCATAAGATGCAAGTTTAGAAAGTACCTACATTCTCTTTTCTTGAAATATCGCTAATTGCAATGTTTCTTACATCCATGTAGTAAGCGTTACATTAATATTCATACCAAAATGCATTGTAGCATCGAAAACATTTTCCAAAATCGGTTTAAGCATGTCTCTATCACCCATTGATACAGAACCAGATGTCAGGAGAACGTCGACTTCGTTTAGCGCTTCCTTCAGCGCACCGATCATTGCGCTCTCTCTGAGTTTAGATAAAATTCATATCATTCATTCTTATTAATTTTACGTTTTTACATCTGGCACTGCACTCACTCATCTATAGAAATCCCAAAGTCTTTAGGACTGTATCCATTCTCTCTGAGCATCATCATCAGAGTTATTTTGTTACTGTCGTAAACGTGACCAGGTTTTGGAGGCTCGCCAGCCTGCTGTAGCTCATTTCCTGTAGATAGAACCCCGACGGTTGGTAGCTGCGTTACCCTGACTTTGGTGCAGCCGCATGCAGCCAAGATTCCCATTTCTGGTGCACCTATCTTCGTATTTGCTTTCAAAATTAGACTACCCTTTTCTATGTCGCTGCCAATGGGTCTGGAAAAGTTAAGAATAGAATAGAATAGAATAGAATATCTCATAATTATTTATTGGACTGGATAGAACCCGATATTCTGAATCATTCCTTCCAATAAAACAAAAAGACTAAAAAAAGAAGCTTGCCTAATATCGAGTCCAACTTTTGGTTCGATTAATATATCAATTTCTTTTTCCTCAAGTCCGTCGCTGCTAGTTTCAATAAGCTTGGTGTCTTCGACTTGCACGACTGCAGTAGCTTCTGTGGGTATCAAATATGTGAATTCATATCACTCTAGAAAAATTAACACATGATTAATGAGTAATAAAATTTTTCTCATCACTGACCATCGGGAATAGGTGCTCCGGTATTCACTCTTACACATGTTCCTTGAACAAGCTGCAGGGAGCCTGGCTAAACATTGTAAAATTTTATAATAAACATGAATCTGAATCATCAAAGGAATACGATTCACAATTCTCATTGATAATTTATTTCTTTTCGCGATTTACCACTTGTCCTGCTTCTGTGCCGCCTAAGACGTGTCTACGGCCTTCACCGTCAGAAGCAATAACAGCATATCCATCTTTAATTGATGCTCTGAACGGGGGTAAATCACAGTATGAATAAATATCATCTGTTATAACTCGGCCGTACGCATCCCAAACATTCAAAATCTCTGCGTCTAAAACGTGAACGGATTTGCTTATGATTTCTAACGCTGCGTCTACAGAGATCATGGTATACGGAGACTCCCTAAGTCTGTCTGCAACACTCGCAATACGAGCCTGTGAAATAGAACATAAAGAATTCCAATTAGTTCAATTGTCTATAGAATATAATGAAATGCATTATGAGGCATTCTTCTGTCAAAGTCTTTGCAATTGTATTAGCAGGGGATAAAATCTCACCGAAGAGCCGCTGAAATTATGATGAGTGCAATGATGGACCTGTTGATCTTGCATCTGTGTGTGAATTTTAGTCACATTGATCTTCTCTCCAGAAATTAAATCAACTGCGTGAGGAATGACTCCGACAATAGCGTCGAAGCATTCCTTTACAGCCTTAGTTGATCCAGGCAAATTAATGATGAGAGTTTTTTTGCGAATCCCACAAACAGCTCTGAAATGATATTCAAGATCTCTAACATTGTTTTTACATATATCGGTTTTACACTGTGTGTAGTTTTCGACCGATGAAATCCCACCTCGATAACATTCCCATGTGCGTTGCTTTCAGACTAGCCATAAGCATGGCTGTTGATAGTCCAGGCGCCTCTTTTTCAAGAATCTTTTTAGTAGCTTCAGGAGTAACGTCTCGTTCCGAGAATCCAGTACCTCCAGTTGTTAGGATGACATTAACTTTGTGAACATCAGACCACAGCGTCAGTACCGCCTTGAATATTAGAAAAGAACATTCAGATTATTTAGCATCATAATTGAGAAAATGATTTTCAATGACCTTCCTCATGCTCACCATGATTTGATATTCATTGTCAGGCACGATAGTTTTGCACGTGACTTGGCCTTTGAATGTCTTTCCAGCATCCGTTTGACCCGAGGTAACAAGACGCTCCAATTCGGGACCGCTGGTATCATCTTTATCGCCACTAGCGCAGGTATCGCTTACTGATTAATCAACATTGATTAGATATTTAATTGTCGATCACTGTATAACATTACTTGAGTAACTATGCGTATACACAAGATTCTGTACAGTAATTGTGGAATTAGTAACAGTACTCATTCGATCTCGAACATTCTTAAATACAATAATTGAAGTTTTGGAGAATGTAGGCGAAGGGCCGAACCTTCATAGATTCAAATAATGAGATTAGAATCATAGTTGATGATATTTCAGTTGATATATTTAACCTCAAGCTGTAGTTACTGTATGAGTATGTATGAGTAAAATATGAGTAACGTAATCTCTCTAGTTTTGTAAAT
The DNA here is from genome assembly GCA_963992785.1 of Tenthredo livida. Taxonomy (NCBI): domain Eukaryota; kingdom Metazoa; phylum Arthropoda; class Insecta; order Hymenoptera; family Tenthredinidae; genus Tenthredo; species Tenthredo livida. The sequence continues at coordinate 22,532,164 of OZ023068.1, forward strand.
AAGAATATCGATAATGAATTAGTTGGTTTTTGAAAATAATAATATAAAAACATGTTATTGTATATTTGATGAGAATTTATTTCTTCTTTATTTACTTACTGGTCAGTATAGCAAACGAAATAGAAGCCATCTTGTTAGCAACTGTGGTTTTATCTTTTTTTAAGCAAATGGAAAACATGTTTAGCTATTGTGTTTACTTCGGGATGTTGATAATCCTCATACGATGTTATGAAAGGCTTGTATTCGCTGAGGCGTAACAAGATAATAATGTAGATGTATGTACCCTGATGAATACTTTGAAACTTTTAAACATTTTGATGATATCAGTTTTTCTTCTCATTCTTGTGATACAAGACAAAAATTTGGTTGTCGATACAGTCATCAATTAAGTGCGATTATAATATTATATATACTTACTGTAAGATAAAAAATGATCGATTAAGAGATTCAATGTAACATGTTTTATTTTCATCATTAATTATGAAGCCAATTTCAATTTTAAACCAATATATATACATATTAATTATTATATATGTGTAGATTTTATGAAGTATATTGAACATCAATATAAAAAACAGCTTCAAGTCATTAATGCTTAGGAATCTGGGGATTATGATTTTGCGTTTGTATAGAGTTTCGAGATGGAAATTGGATGTGATTGTAGTAGAAGGACATGCGTAGGAATTCATGTATATATATTATATGTAGTTTTTTTTTTCAATATTTTAATATGTACTAAAAACGTACGATTTATTTATTGCATTTAAACAATGAATCCACGATCCTTCAGCACTATACAAAAATGTTAATTAATTCTTCATATTGTTAAAGATACTTTCATTAATTAGAGGGAAAATATATAATAACTATTTTCAATTCAATAGGGAAGAAATTAGTTATAGGATACCCAATTGTTTCATGATGAATTCATTTTAAGAATCATGCACTGTTTATAAAATTTAAACATATTGGGATAAGAAGAGAAATAATAGAATTAATTTGAACTGCTTAATTAATAATATAAATTAATTTCATCTTGGCAGATGGAAGAATTTCTTTACTCTTTCTAAAACGTCAATAATCAACCAGACCCCTGAAAAAAAAGAATAGGATAATAAATACATCTGCCTTTTACTCATTTTTTACTTTCCACTAATATTAAATTAATACACTTTCGAACAAACTTTTTCGTTCATTCGTTTCAAGTCTTATCACAAATGACAATAATTACAAAGTCAATACTATTGAAGATGATTTCTGGATATCAGTATCATCATTTGTACATATAACGTTAAGACTTTCAAAGTTTAAGTATGAATTCGCAATTTACCGATTACTTCTTGGACTTGAAGACGGTCTTGGAGATTCCCTATGTCTTCTGCGCGATTCATGCCTATCTTTATTCCTATCGTCTCGTCTGTCCCTTTCTTTTTCTCTTTCTCTCTCTCTCTCTCGTTCTCTTTCCCTTTCCCTTTCTCTCTCTCTTTCTCTCTCCCTTTCCCTTTCTCTCTCCCTTTCCCTTTCTCTTTCTCTTTCTCGTTCCCTTTCTCTGTCTCTTTCCCTATCCCTATCTCTATCCCTATCTCTGTCCCTGTCTCGGTCATTTCCAATATCAGCATCCCTCATGTCTCTGTCTCTCCGCTCTCTTCGTATCACTTGAGGTCTTGGACTACGATTAGGACTTGGACTGCGTGAATTTGAGGAATGACTGTCAGAACTATGACCTTCGTACTTGTGCCTCAATTCCCTTTGCCTGAAAGCAAGGTATTCAAATTACATTACAAGTTATTATTTCACGTCACAGACATCGTACCAAAGTTTCAAATAATTAGGGATACAGTTTCTATATAAATCTATGAAAAAATTCAGGTATTCTCATTTCAGACTCAATTTTCAGCAAGCATAAAGACCTTCTACGCAGTTTTAAAGACATTTCTCGAATCTCATCCTCGCGATCCTGCCTTTGCTGCTCCATTTTTTCGATTCTAAGCTGCTCAGCTTTTTTATCAGCCTTATCTGTGAATATCAAATAATTTTCATAATCACATTGCGATTACATTTTCATAATGAGCTGTTTTCTGATACTTACATTGCCTGTTAAGCAGTGCCTGCATTTTCTTCTTAAGCCGCTCCTGAGGCGTGATTTTTGAAGACTGCAATATTAATGTCTTAAAGAATAGCCGATTAAAGAACAGTTAAAAATTAACGTTCTAACATTGCTGTGATAGATACACTGTGCCTTGTAAGAAAAAAACATTAATGAAAAAAAAAATATAAATAAATAAATCTGAGCACAAACAAATTGACAACGAATGCTGAAACACCAAAACTTGGTAAATGTTAAAGCTACCAAGCCTGGGATCAGAAATAGAGTATGGTGATCGTTAATTTTCTATTTCCAACATTTACCACGGATTAAAAGTGCTAGTTCGCTAATATTTCTGGAGTGTGTAGTTGCATGAAGCCCATGGCACATTAATGACTATTTCTCACTAAAAAGTGAACATAAATCTAAATAGAGTATCTTGATAAAAATTTTCAACTAACATTGTAATTTTGTGATTCGTACTTGGTAAATGCCTACATCTACCAAGCTATGGATTGTCATTGTAATTTAAGGAATTAAATATTCATTTAATTGAAGATGCATTCTGAGCTATCAAACCCTATATTGTAACAGACTGAAGAAGTTACCTTACAATTGCGAGGTGGTGGCAGCCAGCTCCAAACAATTACACTTCCGAATTCTGATTTGTTTAAAATATTTCAGGTATTTAAGACAGATCAGAATTATAATGAACTGAATAAATACATTCCGAAAATATCTCTATCATTGAATTGAAAACCGGTAATAGAGAAGAAAAATTGGTCTCGTTTTGATAAAAATATTCATCAACTAGTTTTGCCAAAATATCATGCTTCAATGATTTTTCTTTGCCTAAATAAAAGTCGCATTCAAGCTCTTCAAATAAAAATACATCCAACTCTAATGCACAGCTGATCTTATTCTTGAATTAAAAATAATTCAACTCAGGAGTCATGTGCGTAACAGCTCATGGAAAATACATGACAAGAATCATAATATTTCCTTGGAGTGATAAATATTGTGATTTTCCTATCAAGCGACGTATATTGGATAAAAACAATGAATATGGTGGTATCATGCGTGAAGAATATGATCATAGTTTATACCGACTCTGATATGTCTTCAACTTAATTATCACAGCAACTCAAAGTTTGGTGCAAACAAAACAGTTATTCTATCGAATTGCAAATATGGTTTCCATAGATAGGTTTGCAAGCCGATGGAATAAATCTGATAAGCATAAAACTGTTCTGGTTTAATAGGCGATAGTAAAAAATGAATAAATAGTTTTATTCTTTTGCTTTGTGCATTAAGTGACTAAGGGAGCGTTATGGTTCTTACTGACTTTGTATCCGCCACCAGAATATGTACTTAACCCTGGTTTTGGCTTGTTCCTGAAACAATGAAGAGTTTTCAATGCAATTTTCCTTATCGTCAATTTCTAAAAATCATCTAAACTCAGTTGTTAATTATTTCAAAGATAGTTACACGCTCGCGCTGATTATTGGAGGCTTAGGCGCCGGTGGAATATTCTTCTCTTCGCTATCCGACAATTCCAATTCCAAGCTAGAGGACTTTCCTCTCCGACCATAATACCTGCAAATAAGGAAATTCCATATAACGCTTAGTTAGTACTTTTACAAGGACGGTGTTCATCAATGATCGTTTGAAAATGAAGAAACTTTCATCAAACCTTGGTAAAGCAGGTGTTTTATTGTCGTTACTTCTAGATCGTCTGGTGTTAGAACGACTCCTTGATCTGGATTGAGAATAGCGTCTACGGCGGTAGCTCTCTTTGGACCTACTTCTGTTTCGCGATCTCGATCTGGACCTTGATTTAGAGATTGAAGAACTACTGCTCGAAGATGACCTCAATCTTTTCTGTCGAGAACGTGACCTGGATTTTGATCTTGAGGCTGATCGAGATCTCGACTTTGAACTTGATCTAGATACACTTCGTGTACGAGAACGCTGCAATCTACTTCCCGAACACCTGCGTCTTGAACGACTTCTGGTCCTGGAGTTTCCATGTCTTGTCGTTCTGGACCCGACGCTTCTCAATCTGGGATAAATCAGAAGCAAAAACTATATTGTCTATTCATTTAAATTAGTTTACATTTTTATGAACAAAGTTTTATAAGTGATCTTTGGATATACCTAGATCGTGAGTTACTCCTTCTTCTATCACGTGATCTGTATGCTTTAGATCTGGTCAGTGATCTGGAAGCACTTCTAGATCTAGATTTAGAAATTCTTCTTGAAACTGTTCTATCGGTAAAGATTGGACTCTCCGATCGTCTCCTTCTTAAATGGGAATAATTGACTTTCTTTATGTTTGTGGTAGCAATTTGGGATGAGCTGCCATGCGCTTCTTCTTCTCCGCCAAAACTTGTAATGTAAGTAATCTGTCCGGCATTAATTGGCGAAGCAGATCTTGAGCGAGACTTTGACGACGATTTCCTGTAGGGATTGTACTCCGGGCTTTCTCTAGCTGCGTAACTAGAAGAATGAGTATCTCATCAGTGAAAGTATGTTTTCATGTAGAAATCACACTATTCGAAAACGCTTTTTCCCATTTTCTTTTTATTGCAATATATATTTGGATCTATACTAAAGCGGATATGATATGATATAAGATTTTCACCTGGGTGGACTCATGACACGACCAATCATTTTTTTCTCTCTAAAAGCTCTTCGTTCTCTCCTCGATCTCCGACCCTAAAAATATATAAATTTTGAATTTCACATTCGTAAAATTGTTAGATGATTTCTAAGTATGCATTTTTCAGCTCGTCTGTTGCCATTGATCACAATATGGCCAAACTTACCGAATACATCGCTTTTTCTTCCTCCTGTTTACGAGCTTGCCTCAATGTTTCTGCTTCTTCAACATCCTGTGTTAAGAAACTGAAATAGTCAGCGCCAAGTAACCCATACTTTTGGGCAACCTGGTTCATTTCATGAGCCTGTGACGGTTCTATTTGTGATACGTCGACACAGATATCTGAAAAACGAAAAGGTGAATACAATATTCATTATTCATATCCGACAAAATATTAGTTACAGACTACAACAAATATATTTGAAAATTGGTCAATGAATTCAAAGATCCAGGCCTTTCCAATTCATCGAAATGAATTCTGAATATAAATTCCAATTTCACAAAGGCATAACTCTTCTTCTGATTATTTATTCTCAATCAAATGTAGAGTGTAAAAAAGTGTCCAAATTATCGTAGCTACCTAAATCAATATCACTGTCTTCATCCTCCGGTTTATCCTCAGCGCCGACTGATTCAACCGGCTTAGTTGTATCCGAGATAGGCTCTTCCGTTTCATAGTTATATCCGATAGCTGCGTTAGCAGTTGATTTTTTCTTGTCTTTAGCTGCGTCGGGCTTTGTAGCAGAACCAAATTGCTCCTCTATGTGAATTTGATGTAGAAATTTTTCCTCCGTCACTGTAAATAACATCCAGATTGGATTAGCTATGAACTAGTTCTATTCATCTCATGAGAATAACTCGATCCATATTTGATAACATCCATAAACACCTCCGAGAAATTCGTTTTGAACGATTATACGGTAACGTTCGTAATTGATATGCCTATCTTCACTAGTTAGCGCAATGTCTACGTCAATAGTATCAGGGGCTTCTGGGATCCAATCAAGATGTGCTCTAACATCAAATCGGTCAATTAGATTCTCCTCATTCCCTTGCCACGGCATCCTGGAAACAAGTTTCCTATTAGTATCCTAATAAAGTCGAGAGATTCCCATCTCCGAATGATATGATTAAATCTGAAAATTTCTGGATATTCTTTTCCAAAAATGATGAGAATTGTAATTGTTTGAGATAATTATACCATGCCATGACTAGAGCAGGAAATAAAAGAAAGAGGCGCTAGTTTTATCATTTCATACATCGTATAATATAACGATAAAACTTTGCTTACATGTTGGCTGGACTATCCCCAGCCACAGCGACGGCTGGATCGAGATGAATCTTACACGGTCTTCCATGTAATTGCAAAAATTGCGTGGGATCTGATTTCTGAGAATGAGTGTATAAACAGATTCTCATTAAGACATTGATCTCGGTAAAGTGAATCAGCATTATAGATGTTAGTTGTGATTAATAAACCGTAGCTTATGTTGAAAAGAAAAAAAAAAAACGAGGAGAATTTAATAATATACAAAAATATAAACGCAGTAGTTTGCGATTGAACGAAAAAAAAATAAAAAAAATTCAATTCTTGAATTAAGATATGTAAAAATCGGTGTAATTGTGAAGAGAGGAGACATAACCATTTTTGAGAAAGTCTGTGATTAGTAGTGTGCGAAAAAAAAAGGTTAAAATTTAATTGAAATTGATTCTCATGTTGATCAATGGTGCAAGGAACCTTTTTTATATAGAACTTACAATTTTCTCATAATAATCCCGGCGACGTTCCGCCCGTCGACGATAATCAACCAGCATACCACGGATTTTTTTCTCCTGTTTCCGTGCTTCATGCCACATTCTACCACCGGTTTTTTTAACAGAAAAACTCATTTTTGATTAAAGAAATATTTGCTATCTAACAGGGCACAAGAGGACTTCCATTTACTTGAAAATGCTATAAAACAAAAAAACGAAATACTACAGAGACTATAATCTAATCGCTCTTCTTTTACGCGGAACGGCCATGTTGGTTTACTTGAGAATCTGTCGGTAAAGTGAAAACCTACGACTACGCATATCGAACCGAGGAAGATAGCGAGTGTGCTTACCTTCTATTAGCAAGGGATATTTTATCATAATAATATGTCAGTGTGTTTGAGCCATTTTATTCAGAAAATTGTGAATCGAGACTTGCAGTACTGAGATGTCCCTGTAATATCACCCTGTAGAATCAAGTTTCATCACACATTACCAAAGTAATAGGTAACTAAATAAAGTTTATTACTTTTAAATAACTTTACTTCATAATTACTTTTACTAATGAAATAAAAATTTAAATATACACTACATTTATAATAGGGTAAGCCTAAGGGACGAATGCTGCGCCCTATTACACGCAACCCGCGGATCATTATATTATTCTACTCTTCTTAGTTCCGTAGTTCGTCACCAGGTGGCGCCACCAGCGTAAACTGACCTACTCAACGGCGTCCTTGCCCCTCTCGCCCCACTCAAGGCCGTCAAGGTTGGTGAGCCCAAGCAAACCGGTCTAACCGGTTTCAGTGGCCTTCGTGGCGCCGACGAGTGAACAGGTTTGTGACGTAGTAGACGTTCTTGGGAAAACTTACGCGCCGAGTTAACCGACGTGCGAGAAAATGCTTGACAAGAGGTACGCCGCGTCGTTACGAGTTGAGGAGGCGTAAGTTTTTAATATTTCGATCACCATTTTACCATAACCATAAATAATTATGAATTTTCGCGTATTACAAAGTGTCGCGTATTTCAATCAGCGAAGAACGTGACGATTGGAGGCCTTTGATTATTATTCAGGGAAGTAGGGAAGCGTTCATTTTCAAGTATATTCTATCCCTACCCGCGAATAACTCTGTAAAAACCTACATTTCTTGCGAACATAACCTCTCCGATCTATTTTTAATAAGAATATACTAGGTAAGGGAGATTCATTGATAACCTCGCGATAATTAATTATCATCCTGTCATGTTAGCAATCATATAATTCCGAGTTTCTCCTCTTCAATCGTTTGCTTTACGAGCATATTTTGCCACTCCGAAGCTGAACTAATGTTATTAGTGTTATTAGTGTTATTTTGAGTATACAAATGTTTTTCTGGAGAATGCTTGATCCCCGATTTATTCTTGTCTTCCATACTTTGACAGCATTGTCGGTCGATGGAGATCTGAATAAGTGTTGCATGTACTTGAGATGCATGGATCCTACGTGCCAATTGGTCGGAGATGGACGCCAGCCAACACTATCTGGCTGGTTAAGGATTAATGGTCAACCAACACAGTGGTAAGCTTTATATTATATCAGCCACAGACCCTGTATAACTATAAATGTATATCGACAACACAATCAAGACTGAAACGCATTTATCTAGCGATACTCTGACAGTATCTATCTCTGAATCCAACAACGTTTGTCTTAATCTCAACAATATCCCCGCGTTTCAGAATTGGGGAGAGGAAATCAGACCTGGATAGATGATGTGCCAAATCACCAGTCCCATATGCCTTTTCAACTATTCGAAAACAGTTAGCCAACAGTAATGGAATATTACGGCGACCAAGCTGGTAATTGACCTCCCATCTGAGGGACCATTGTCAGAGGCAAGGAGGATATTAGCGTCAAGGTAATTAATCTATGATATTGATTGGCTTCTAGCCACCACAGTTGCCTCCACAATTGCCTCATGTTATTGAAATCAAATTGCCGCTGATCCGTTTTACATCTAAAATAAATCACCTTTTTAAATCCATGTTTCACAGCTTCTCTACCAAGTAAATCTGACGCTCACCCTATACCTTCAGTTGGCTATGGACGTCCCTGGTTACCTCTGTCCTCGATGTACAACAGATACTTTCATGGCGACTTGGTTCTACTCGCCTGCGAGGGAAACACCTGGGATCTACCCAAAGGCAACATATTGACGCAATTCGTGTGATACTTGGATATCTTATTAAAGGGTAAGTCCAGAAGACGAGGAACACTCAATTTTTTAAGCAATTATAACTTGCTTCTTTTCAATGGCAAACTCGAATCTTTCTTTTGTATTCACAACAGTAGTTAGAGCTTGATGAATCTCAAGAAAATTGTTCACTTGATTTGAATATAAATTTACCTTGTAGTAGAGAAATATCTGAATAATGAGGATCAAGGATTGAAGGTTTTTAAATAAATACAGCTATAAATTACTGTAGAATTAATTATAGGCGTCACATTTATTTTTCAAACATCCAACAGACTTCAATATTGGTAATAAATTACTTTACAGTCCCATTCTCTGGTTCTTAATTGAGCATGTTCGCTTGAACAATACATTGAGTTGATTTATCCCATGTGACATATATTAATCTAGTTTTTATTTTCACAGGGGTTGTTCGTGGAGGGGAAAAAACATAGTCCTGCCTATCTACAAGAAAACCTCTTCAACAGTCTTCATTACAACGATCAACGCCAGACAGTGGAGCAGTCCAAATACCAGGGGAATGGCTATTATTGTTTATAAAGTAGCATAGGAGTATAGTTTTAGGCTGAGTTCGCAATTAAATAAAATAATATTTCTTATTAGCCTAGTAACTTCAATGTACTTGAAAGAGGGGAGCAATAGACATTGAAATAGTTGGATTAGCAATTACCGTATGAAATATTCGCAATATCTATGCAGGTAACTGCGTGTAATACATGCATACACGATATACGCACGTGAATATACTTCACTCCTTTGTGGAATTGTCCTCAATGGATAGAGAGCGGACAATTCAGAGATCCATGAATTGGAAACTCTCATGAGTATCTTTTGAGAACTATATTTATAGCATAATGAATTATTCTACTGTTCTCGTGGCGAAATTACGTTGTTAAGGTATTATCTTTAACGAAAACCATGGTGAAAATAATGACTGTTCTCTATTCGTATGGTGGTCTGATAAATAAAAATAGACAGCTCGCTGTTCTCAACAAGACCGATTTAAAAACTATCTGCTTCAAACATTGTACTCGGCATTCTGTAAAATATACCTTCGTACGTATATGCATGTATTATCGTCGCAACGATTAGTTTAGAGTATAATACTAGTTTTATTATAGCCTAATTATAGTTCTAGCTAATCGCGGAACTTGAAAAGTGCCAAATATGTAGTTTTCAGTGATATACGTGATATATTATACATATTACGATCACATCTACAATTTGTCCAATTGAATATTCAGTGTTGTAAAAATTGTAAGGCAATTTTTTTTCAAGTGAAGTTTATTACTTTTGAATAACTATTTCATGATTAGTTGAAATAGCTTTACTTTATAATTCGTTTTAATGCTATACTTTATAATTCGTTTTAATAGCTTCACTTTATAATTCGTTTTAATAGCTTCACTTTATAATTCGTTTTAATAGCTTTACTTTATAATTCGTTTTAATAGCTTCACTTTATAATTCGTTTTAATAGCTTTACTTTATAATTAGTTGAAATAACTTTGCTTTATAATTAGTTGGAATAACTCTACTTTATAATTACTCTCAATAACTTCACTTTATAATTACTTTTACCAATTGAATCGAGTTTAATTACACATTACCAAAGTAATGGGTAATTAAATGAGTAGTTTCATCAAAAATGTAATTAGTGACTCGCAACACTGCAAATATTCATGTAATAATAAAATTGTTTATGCAATGAACATGTATCATTTTAGTAAATTACCACATTCTTGAATAAATATCTCTTGAAATTGTAAATAATCAATCGTTGAATCATTTCCCCCTGTCCTTTCCTTGCCTATACTAAAAATTAGGTATCAACTGCCAGAATTTTAGGAGTGAATTTTCTGGCAGTTGATACCTTTTTTTTAAGGAGTCAATTTTCTGGCAGTTGACACCTTTTTTTTAAGGAGTCAATTTTCTGGCAGTTGATACCTCATGGTGTCAAAAACGACTCCTTGAAAAAGGTATCAACTGCCAGAAAATCGACTCCTTAAAAAAAGGTATCAACTGCCAGAAAATCGACTCCTAAAATCAGGTATCAACTGCCAGAAAGTCGACTCCTTAAATAAAGTATCAACCACCAGAAAATCGATAGGTACATGGAGCTCTAAATGCCTACGTTTCCCCTGGAGCCGAGTTCAGCCAATCAGGAGCGAGAGTCGAGAAGAAAATAGGCAATTTCTCTTCAATCCTTATTCCTGATTGGCTGAGACTCTGCCCCAGGGGAAATTTAGGCACTGAGAGCTCCACGTACCTATCGATTTTCTGGCAGTTGATACTTTTTTCAAGGAGTCGATTTTGACACCATGAGGTATCAACTGCCAGAAAATCGACTCCTTAAAAAAAAGGTTTCAACTGCCAGAAAATCGACTCCTTAAAAAAAAGGTATCAACTGCCAGAAAATTCACTCCTAAAATTCTGGCAGTTGATACCTAATTTTTGAGTGATATTTTCGATTTGATTTGAATTCGATTTGAATTCATTTTGAATTCACTTTAGCTCCTAAATTGATGCGCCTGGATTAGGAGTTGGATAGGAGATAGGAGAAAAAAATATGCAGCAAATGATTAATCATAAATTAAGTTTATTATCAACATTTATGATTGAAGCCATCCATACAAGCAATATTAACATACCTACGTAGACAGTTATGTACAATTTTCAATTGGTCCTTAAAAATATATAAGTCTGTAGCAATTAGTCGAGAGAATCAATTAAGTTGGCTGAATTATGCAATAATACCTAGAGTCGTTATAATTTGCTAAAGGGAAATGTCTAGAATGGGATGGAAGATCTGTATTTACGACGTCTGTTTGTAATGAAATTACTTATTTAATTACCCATTACTTTGGTAATGTGTAATTAAACTCGATTCAATTAGTAAAAGTAATTATAAAGTAAAGTTGTTCAGCGTAATTATGAAACAGAGTTATTTAAAGTAAGTATAAAGCAAAGTTATTTGAAGTAATTAAAAGTAATTAAAACTAATTATAAAGTAAAGCTATTGGAACTAATTATAAAATGAAGTTATTGAAAGTGATTATAAAGTCAAGCTATTGAATCTAATTATAAAGTAAAGCCATCAAAACTAATTATAAAGTAAAGCTATGAAAACTAATTATAAAGTAAAGCTATGAAAACTAATTATAAAGTAAAGTTATTAAAACTAATTATAAAGTAAAGCTATTGAAACTAATTATAAAATAAAGTTATTGAAACGAATTATAAAGTGAAGCTATGAAAACTAATTATAAAGTAAAGCTATGAAAACTAATTATAAAGTAAAGTTATTAAAACTAATTATGAAGTGAAGTTATTTCAACTAATTATAAAACAGTTATTTAAAAGTAATAAACTTCACTTGAAAAAAAATTGACTCACAATTTTTACAACACTGAATATTTGATTGGAAAATTGTAGATGTGATCGTGAATACGTATAATATATTACGTATATCACTGAAAACTACATATTTGACACTTTTCAAGTTCGGAGATTAGTTAAAACTATAATTAGGCTTTAGTAAAACTATTATTATACTTCAAACTAATCGTGATATACATACGGGGGTATATTTTACAGAATGTCAAGTGCAACGTTTGAAGCATGTCATTTCTATATTGGTCTAGTCAAGAACAGCGAGCTGTTTATTTTTATTTTTCAGACCGTCTTACGAATAGAACAGAGTCATTATTTTCATCACGGTTTTGGTTAACAATAATACTTCAATAACGTAATTTCGCCGCGAGAACAATAAGATAATTCATGAATCTACATATTTTTTTCCAAAAGATATTAAAGAGACTCTTTAATTCTTGGGTCTGCAAATTAACTACAATTCATTCATTAGGGACAATTTTACAATGAAGTGAAGTATACTTTACGAACGTATATCGTATATGTATGTATTATGCGCCGTCACCTGCACAGATATGGCGAATATTTCATACGGTAGTGGGTAATCCGCATCTATTCCAATCTCTACTAGTTTTCTATTATACAACGAGTTCAAACTAATAAAGAACATTAAGACCAGGTCAGTACCCAGAGGCTGAATACAACATAATATACGCGGAAGAACATATCATTGTTAATAATGTATCATCCCGAATTCTCATCTATTCTGTAATATCACAAGTCTTTTCCTTGTGCGACTATAATATTACCGTATGAACTAATCAAGCATAGCTTGCTGTACTGCGGAGAGTTCATCTATTACTATTTATAGTTTCTACAAATGATATGTAATAATAATCTCTTGCATCACAGTGCCACGCTGTATTTGTTCTTCAAATTTATAAAGATATAAACAATCGATAAAACTAATGAAACATACAGGGGTTCGCTAATTTATTAGTCTACTGAAAAAAACGTTACTATGTTGGAATACCTACACCCTTTTTTTTACGTTTCTTCATCTGTACAGCAATTTTCTCTAATAAATTATGCGAACGCCTGGTTTAAAATTATTGCTATGAATTGAAATTATTATCCGATATTTTTCGGATGGGATACTGCAAGGATGATAATTCCATTCTTATAGTAGAGGAAATTTATAACTAGGCTATACTAAAACTATGATTAAACTTCCAACTAATCTTTTCCGCGATAATACATACACATATTCTATGAGCTATTTATCTTATTTATCCCACCGCGATACGAATAAAGAATACAATTATTGCCTTCATCATGATTTTCGTTGAAAACAATACTTCAACAACGTAATTTTACCGCGAAAACACTTAAATAATTAATAATGCTTCGAAATGTCAATTTAATTTGCTGCGCAAGTCTTTCCCCTGTTCTCCCGTTGACGCCACGAGGGACACTGAAAATTTACTGAAACCGGTTAGACCGGTTTGCGTCTGCACCCCTCCCTTGACGGCCTTGAACGGCCTTGAGCAGTGGGCGGTGCAGCGAGAGTGGCGGGGACGCCGTTGTCGTAGGTCAGTTCACGCTGGTAGCGCCACTGAGCGGAAAACTATGAAACTCGAATGAGCCCATTGATGAAAGGATCCGCGGGTTGCATGCATTACGGCGCGATGAATTATCTCATTAAAATTGAATTCCCAAGGTCGAAATACATTGAAAATAATTTCGTGGTATCTTTAAAAATAAAAGGCATCACTGCAATCCTTTGCTAGGGATGGCATTCAATTATCATTTGAATGAATAATTATCATCTCTGAACAGAGAAATTATGTCTCTTATATAACATGATTCCTATACAATAACCACACCTTATAAATTGAGATGTTAAAATTTAGTTTGATATTTATTTTATTATAAAGTAAAGCTATTAAAACGAATTATAAAGTAAAGCAATTAAAACGAATTATAAAGTATAGCTATTAAAACGAATTATAAAGTGAAGCTATTACAACGAATTATAAAGTGAAGCTATTAAAACGAATTATGAAGTGAAGCTATTAAAAGGAATTATGAAGTGAAGCTATTAAAACGAATTATGAAGTGAAGCTATTAGAACGAATTATAAAGTGAAGCTATTAAAACGAATTATAAAGTAAAGTTATTTCAACTAATTATAAAATAATTATTTAAAAGTAATAAACTCCACTCGAAAAAAAATTGACTTACAATTTCTACAACACCGAATATTTGATTGGAAAATTGTAGATGCGATCGTGAATACGTATAATATATTACGTATATCACTGAAAACTACATACTTGACACTTTTCAAGTTCGGAGATTAGTTAAAACTATAATTAGGCTTTAGTAAAACTATTATATACATACGAGGGTATATTTTACAGGATGTCAAGTGCAATATTGAAGCATGAAATTTCTATATTGGTCTAGTCAAGAACAGTGAGCTGTTTATTTTTATTTTTCAGACCGTCTTACGAACAGAGAACAGAGTCATTATTTTTTATCATGGTTTTCGTTAACAATGATACTTCGACGGCGTAACTTCGCCAAGTGAAAAGTAAAATAATTCATAACTTTATAAATATAGTTGTTCTCAAAAGATACTAATTAATGAGACTCTTCAATTCATGGATCTCTAGATTATCTCCTTTCTATTCATAAAGGACAATTTTACATAAGAGTGAGGTATACTTCACGAACGTATATCGTATATACATGTAGTATGCGCTGTTACCTGCATGTAATACATAGATCTTACAAATATTTCATACGGTAATGACTGAAATAACATATTGTTAATAACATAACATCACGAATTCTCATCTATTCTGTGATATCACAAGTCTTTTCCTTGTACGATTATAACATCACCGTATGAATTAGTCAAGTATAGCTTGCTGTATAGTAAATAGTTTTTCTGTTACTACTCATAGCTTCTACAAATGATAGGTATGTAATAGTTCTCTTTTGCATCACGTATTTGTTATTTAAATTTGTAGAGATATAAAGAAACGGAAAGACTAACGAAACATACAAAGGTTCGCTAATTGCTAATATTTAGGCTACTAAAAAAAAAAAACGTTACCATGATGGAGAACCAACAGCATGTGTTCATGTCTCTTCACCTGTACAGCAATTTCCCTAAGTTACGCAAACGCCTGGTTTAAAGTTATTCATGAATCTAAATTATTATCTGATATGTTTTTAATGGGATACGGCAAGATGCTATGGCAATAATGCTTGTGGTTGTCACTAATCGTAGATAATATTAAAATTAGGTCTCATTATTTATCACACATATACTATGTCCAAGAGTCTGCTGACTAAAAATTAGTGGCAACCAGCTCAGCTTGATTAATGTACAACGTTTCTAACGGAATTGATTATTAGACGAGATGCGAGATTTCACTAAAACTGATCCCAAAGCGACTGTAATTACGAACTCGATACAACACAGCCTAAAACTATATGCTTATACTACTTTCTCAACACTTTGCAGTGCAGAGTTGTCTTGTGGTCATTCCCTCGGTGCTTGAGTTGCTCCACTGCCTGGTGTGAATCGCTGTTTTGAAGAATTTCGTAGAAGTTTTGTTGAAGATGGGCAGGACCTCGTTTCCCTCGATGAACAACACCTGTGAAGATAAAAACTAGATAAGCATACGGTACACGGAATAAATGAACTAAATGTGTTTTTCAAACAAACATTCTCAACCAAGTACCAAAGAGTTTTTAATTGTCATCATACATCTGACTCATGGCCGGTAATATCGTTGCTAATCTGTATGAAATTTATTATAATATATTTCTTATGATTATTTTTGTAAGCCTGTCTAAACGTAATATAAACTACAAACTATTTTCAACAGAATCAAGAAAGTCGATAAGCTAGTATCAATAGTGCATGCATGCATAGATTTTTCGATCTTTCAATTGTTACTCAATCCTTACAATTGGGACTCGAAAGTAATTTACAACCAATATCGGATTATGTTCCATGTTTAAAAAATAAATGTGATGCCTAATTAATTCTACAGTAATCCACTCTTGTATTTATTTTCAAGCCTTTAAATTTCGATCCCTATTCTCCAAATATTTCTCTACCACGAGGTAAGTCTATAGACAAATAAAGTAAACATATTTTCTAGAGATTCCTCAATTTTTTTTTACTGTTGTCAGTAAACAGAAAGATTCAAGTTTTTTGTGAAAAGGAAACAAGTTATAATTACTTCAAAGAATTGAATGATCAGTCTCTCCGAGACTTACCCTATAATAAGATTCCCAAGTATGACACGAATCACGTCAATATGTTGGCTTGGGGTATATTAATGTCGCATCAGTAGAGTTTCCCTCGCAGCTGAGTAGAACCAAGACGCCATGAGAGTGTCTAGTGTACAGTGATGATAGAGGCTAGTGAGGAGCACCCATAGTCAGCTGAAGATACAAGGTGAGCATCAGATGCAGAGTATCGCTAGATAAATGCGTTTCTCTATTGGTTGTTCTATCGATATACATTTATAGTTTCACAGGATCTTTGGCTGACGTGATATGAAGCTTACCATTGTGTTGGTTGACTATTAATCCAGGACTAGCTGGATAGTTTTGGGTAGCATCCATCTCCGACCAAGTGGTACGCAGGATCTATGCTTCTCAATTATCTGCGATGCTTGTTCATGTCCGTTGATCGATAACGCTGTCAGGAAAGCGAATGAAAGAATAAATCGGGGAACAAGTCTTCTCCCAGAAAACATTTAGAAACTCAAAATAACACGAGGCATTAGTTTAACCTCGGAGGCGCAAAATATGCTCGTAGAGCAAACGATACTAGAGTACGAGGAACATGGAATCATACGATTATTAACACGATAGGGTGATCATTATTGTGAGGTTATACTACATGGAAACTCCCTCGCTCATTTGAATTGTGTTTAAAATAGGTCCAAGAGGTTATGTTCGTAAGAAATTCAGATTTTCATACAGTTATTCACGGGTCAGGATAGATTATTCACGGTTATGATAAAATAGTGACTGAAATAATCTAAACTCACTTATATCCATCGTTCTTTCGTTGGTATAACTCTCTTTGGACTGTAAATCTCCTCGAACGCGTAACGACGCAGCGTATCAATTGTCCATCGTATTTTCCTCACAGGTTTTATTTAATTTGCCGCTTAGATTTCTCCCTGTCGCAGGAGCCTCTCGCCACGCCACACACATGTTTACTCGTTGGCGCCACGAAGGCCACTGAACTCTGAAGTGCTCTGAAGAGTGAAAGAGACAGCGAAAACGAAAGTGGTCAAACCGGTTTGTGAAACCGGTTAGACCGGTTTTTTTCCACATCCCCACCCTTGACGGCCTTGAACGGCCTTGACCCAGTGCGCGAGGAACGGGAGGGGCAAGGACTAGTTGTCGTAGGTCAGTTCATGCTAGTGGCGCCACTAGGCGGAAAAATATAGAACTAAGAAGAGCGTAATAATAAAATGTTCTACAGGTAACAAGGCGCACCGTTTACCCTTAGATTCAACCGGTTCACCTTATTCTAGCAATAATTAATTAATTAATCAATTAATTAAACGGAATGCGAATGAATCCCAAGGATTGAAAAACCTTCGATAGATTATCGAATAGATTATAATAATAATTAATAAACGAATGTTATGATGCCACTGGGTCAATAAAACTATAATACATATTATAGACATTTAAATATAAATATACTTATACACATTTCTTTTCTTTGTGTTTTTCTTTTATATGATGTAATATAATATAATATAATTTAATATTCTCTTTCCCTTTGTTTGTTTTACGGATCATCAATAGTAGGTATAATTATTATATAGAAACATTCAATAAATTCTGACAAAAAAATGTATTATACTTTTAAACGCCCAGGTACTACTCCAGAAATAAATTCACAATTTATGTCTGCGTTATTATTCGCGTATTCCCGTGTAAAATATTGCAAAACAACATATTTTATCATAATATAAACTCACCATTACTTTATCATGAATAAATATAATTTTTACTCAACTTATAGTTTCAAGAACATAAGTTCAAATTTTATAATCGACATATTACGAGAAATAAAGAATTCTGAATTAAACCAAGCTGTACGATTTTCAATAGTTCTTCTCCTTACCAAACATCAATCCATTACAGATTTATCTAAGTTACAATACATCTGTGCACACAAAATACTATTTCTTTTTCCCTTTTTTTTTCCATTATTTATCATTTTTAAAGATATTTTCATGCTTCACTTTCTATTCTTATTCCAATCTCTTTCTCTTTCTTTTTTTCTCTCTCTCTCTACGTATAACATATCATGTATATCACTGAAAACTACATATTTGGCACTTCTGAAGTTCCGAGATTAGCTAGAACTATAATTAGGAAATAATAAAACTAGTATTATACTCTAAACTAATCGTTGCGACGATAATACATGCATATACGTACGGAGGTATATTTTACAGAATGCCAAGTACAATGTTTGTAGCAGATAGTATTTATATCGGTCTTGTTGAGAACAGCGAGCTGTTTATTTTTATTTTTCAGACCACCATACGAATAGAGAACAGAGTCATTATTCTCACCATGGTTTTCGTTAACGATAATACTTTAACAACGTAATTTCGCCACGAGAACAGTAGAATAATTCATTACTCTATAAATATAGTTGTTCTCAATAGATACTAATGAGAGTCTCCAATTCGTGGATCTCTGAATTGTCTACTCTCTATCCATTGAGGACAATTTCACAAAGGAGTGAAGTATATTCACGTACGTATATCGTATATGCATGTATTACGCGCAGTTACCTGCATAGATATTGCGAATATTTCATACGGTAATGGCTAATCCAACTATTGCAATGTCTACTGCTCTCCTCTTTCAATTACAATGAAGTTATTAGGCTAGTGAAAAATATTATTGGCCGAGATATTCAGAAATGTTTCAACTATTAAATTATATCAATATCATATCATAATCTATCACGAATTCTCATCTCTTCCGTAATATTACAAGTTTTTTCCTCGTTTGATTATAACATTACCGTATGAACTTGTCAGGTATAGCGTGCTGTATAATCACGAGTGAATATATAGTATCGCTTACAGTTTCTACAATCAGCTATTTTGATGATTTTTTATCTTAGACAAGGAAAGAGAAGATAAAAATACCGAGACAATTGATTCTTCACGTATCTGGCTTATTATTAACATTTCTTGACAAAGTGCATCGATACAGTCTATAATATCATTTATCTATTTAAAGTTATATACAATTAGTAATTATCTCTTAAGAATAATAAATGTCTGCAACAATCAATCGATTTACTCTATTCGCATTGCGGCAAAAGCGGTAATAATACATTCTATATTTCCTAATGATAAAGTAATACCTGGAATGACTATAAAACTTGACAACCGAATAAAGTTTAATGTAGAACGGAGATCTTTCAACTCAGATCGAATTTTGCTAACTTGTTACAGAAGGACGGATTCTGCAAAAATAGATATTAACCAACGTATTTGATAGTGATTATTCTTCAAACTATCTACTAGCATGAATTAAGATCGAAACGCAATTTCCACGCGCGGTCCTATTCAGAGGTTCGCCCCCGATTCCACGATGCGCGAAGTAGTGGGGGCAACTTTCGAACGAAGATTTGGAGAAGCGGTCTTATTTGGAGAGGGCTTATTCAGAGGTTGCACTGTACTAGCATCTCCCAAAACCCCATAATACGCGTATGTATATGCCGAGGGGTTAACCAGTCCTGTAATCTGGTGTACATGAAATGCGTAGTCACTTGTAATCTTTCGTTATCATTCTGTAATCTCAAAAATATGTGTATTCCCTTGTAGTCACTGGTAATCCTCAGTAATCTACAATAATCAGCAGTAATCATTTGCAATCCTTCGTAATCATTCTGTAATCTTAAGAATATTTGTATTCTTGTAGTCTTTTGTAATCCCCAGTAATCCCCAGTAATCCGCAGTAATCATTGGTAATCGAATGTCTAATCATCGGTAATTTTAGTAGTCACAGGATCTGGTAGTAATCAAGAAAATTTGGTAGTCATCACTTTTTTTCAATTCATCCTTTTATGACTTATCGTCCTTTCGGACATGTAGTCGAGGTAGTCATCACTTAAATCGCGAACTGCGTGGTTGGGTAGTTACACAAAATTCAACTAGGTAGTGCTATAGCTTGCTGAGCACGCATCATGGCGTCGCTACCAACCCGTTTTCGAATGCGAATACAAACATACAGCTTAGAGCATATAGACATGAAGGAAGCATAGCCGCTGAGAAACCGAGTCGAGCGGCGATAGAGAGGGACGTCGGGACCGTACATACATGCTCTCTCTTTCTATTCGATCATAGGGCCAATCAGAGAATAGTGAGGGCCAATCAGAGTCTGCAAGACAAAGAAGGCATATACTGTCCCGTAGTTTGTCTCATGGCCGTTTCCCACTTACGCTGTAGGGTATCTCATGCTTCCTCCATGTGTATATGCTCTAAGCATACAGCCGTATTGTGACCGGATAAGCGAGGGATACGAGTTTGGAACGTCGAACACGCAAGTCGTGTTGCACTCCTGCGTATCCACATTTCTTAATACCCAGATTATTCAAGATACAGACTAAAAGTGCAAACAATTCTAAATTAACCAAAACAATTAAACGTGATTGAGATATTCTCAAGTGCATAAAGCTTTAATAATTATTAACCAAAGGAGAATCCTAACCTAGAAGCGGTAAAGCGCCACGAGGTTTCTATCAGGCTAATCGAAGGCTCCAATCCAATCGAAAAATAATCTTAAATAATAATAGAAAACGATAAATAAGAGTACGAACCACTAATAATTAAGCAGTTTATTAAAACCACGAGTCGGAATTTTCACAAAATTCTAAGATGCTTCAAGGATAAATGGATTGGAAATAATAGACGATCCCATCGAATGAGGTTGAGAAGAATCATTCAGACTGAAGGCCTGGAGGATTTACAAACGAAAGAAGAGGCATTACGATAAAACGGCTAAAGGAAGGGGGTCTATTCCTGGGTAGACGGCAATCAAGTAACGTACCTTTTGCTTTTCTTCTTTCTTGCTTGTTCTCGAGTGGTTTTATCTTAATTCAAATTGCGTAGTTCAATATACGAACAGTACGAAACATTCTAGCTCTCTCTCTCTCTTATTCTAACGGATTTATAGGGTTTAAATTAGTTCTCAAATAGATTCGGGTTCTTAAGTCCTATCTAGTAGTTTTGTTTAAGACGAGGATATGAGTAAGAGGAGGGCACCGTATGATTCGGATAGTAACCCCTCATCGCCGAATAACGTGATCTCGCACAAGGCCAAAAAACAATTGCCAATGGAAAGTAGTACAGTCGTGTCAGGGAATTCTTCTTCAAACGTGAGTTCCCCTCAGTCTCAATTAAATTCTCCAATAAATAGATACAATAGGGAAAGCAGCGGCCCGTTTGTTGTGTACTTAGTAGACACAGAAGAAAATAAGTTTTTGGGCAATTATCACCCCTACCTTTTGGGAAAAAGATTCAGGAGGGCGGGAATCGAATTTTGTAAGATATTTAAGGGGAGTGCGGACCGTGCGGTAATTATATTGAAGACATGGAAAGATGCTAATCACCTTGTCGATAATACGGCTGTCTTGGGAGTTGCTTCCTGGGTTGGCGTCATTCCGGATCAGGCTGTATATTCCACAGGGATTATTCGTGATGTCCCATTTGAACTTACAATTGAAGATTTCTTTGAAGGTCTAGACCCTAATTCCAAAAGAGTTTTGGTCAGAATAGAAAGGTGCAGACAGAAGAATAATTCTAGAGTAAACGATGTGGATCCTCTGTGGGTCGATTCTCCTGACGTTAAAATATTTTGTTTGGGGAAAGCTCCAGGTAGAATAGATATCTTTGACGTGCCCACTAAAGTTTTTAAATTTATTCCCCCGGTCAGAAGATGTTTTGAATGTCAACAATATGGACACTTAAGTCAATCCTGCGAAAAGGATCCGAAATGCGATCATTGCGGTCTTAGTCATGAAGGCTTTTGCGAATCGGAGGTGTGTTGTGCAAATTGTCAAGGTGCTCACAAGGCCTCTGACCCAGAATGCATTTTCTTTATCTTCCATAATATGGTTAATGACATTAAAAATAAATTGGGTAAAAATTCCTTTCAGGCCTTAGTACTAGCTAGAATTAAATTTGAAGAAGAGAGGGGTTTCGAGGAAAATCGTGAACGTTCTTTATTATGGGATTCCTTGGATGAAGATATAAAATTAGCTTCAAATATAGAATCAATTGTTGTTCAGAACTCAGAGGGTGACTTAACGGTAGATCATAACATTCTTACGAATGTAGAGTCTGAGCAGAACATTGGGGCTCACTCCATTCTTGTTGAGGAGGCGAGCGAGATAATCATAAGAGAGCCTGGCGATAATTACGAAGAGGAAGAGACGCCTGAGTTGAACATCAGTATGGATATTGGTAAGGAAGTGGAGGTACAGACTTTAACTAAGGAGGCATCGAACATTGCTGAAGAACAAATATTTGATACTTTGGCTCCAACTGACGAAAATGCGAGCAAGCCGGAAAAAGCTGATAGCGGGGAAAAGCTTGGGATCTAGTGCAGTAATTTAGCTTGCAGTAGAATAGGATATAGTTCAGAATAGTTATAGAAAATGTAGAATAAGAATATAGTAGGAATCTTTAAGAAAATGATAGGATAAGGATATGAAAATATAGCAAGTAAGCCCTGAACTTTAGTTAGATTTGATTAGCAATAGGTCAGGGAATTCTAAGAAATAATAGTAATCAAAACATCTTTCAAGGAATCAATTAGGAGTAGGATACAATAGGTTAAAGTTAGAAGATTAGTTTATAAGGTGTAACAGGCCTGAACTGTTGATCAACAATAAATAGGTAACTAGAATCGAATCTTCAAACAATGAAATTGCTAAGCTGGAACGCTAATGGTTTGAAAAATAAGTTTCCAGACTTATTAAATATCTACAAGGACTTCGACATAATTGGAATATCTGAAACCAGGTACCTAGAACATTATCACTCAGATAGATTATATGGCTACAATCAAGTGCGTCGGGACAGAAGGGGAAATTCAGCAAATGGCGGGCTAATGCTTTATATAGATAGTAAGCTACAATACAAAGGTATTAAATTTAATCAACCAATTCCCGAGGGAGTTGAGCTCATCGGAGTGAAGATCTTGAATACTATGGTTCAGATGAGCATTTTTCTTGTGTATATCTCCCCGTCAGTTTATCTTAATAAACCTAAGCTATTAAATTTTTTCGAAGAATTAGATTCAAATCAAAATATTATCATAATGGGGGATTTAAATGCCCATTCAGATAAATGGGGGAGCGAGTTAAATAACTCTAGGGGCAAATTTATTTCTGAAATTATAGATGATTTAAACTTGGAAATTCTAAACACTGGAGAAGCGACAAGAGTTATTCCGGGATCGGCAAGAAGGAGTGTGCCGGACCTAGTTCTTTCCTCTCAAGATATTGCTGATAGGCTAAGATGGAGTATCCTCCAGGATTCTATGGGTAGCGATCATTTCCCTATGGTCGTCGAGATGGAGAGGGCTTCCATCTCTTTCGGGGACCATAGGGAACGGATCCAAACTAGCAAGGTAGACTGGAATAAATTTGAAGAATGCCTAAAAAGGGAATTTTTATCCGCAAATCACCAAACAAATAATGAAAACTTCTTACTAATCTATGAAAAAGTCATTGACTCAATTTATAAGAGCCTTAGAGAAGCTAATGCAAAATTCGTAACGAACCCTAATTTGAAACATAAATCCCCTTATCCTGTTAGATGGTGGAATACGGAATGCAGGGATGCGGTTAATGAAAGACGAGTAGCTCAGAGAGAATGGCTGAATAATGGCACTGAGGCGAATTGGGAAGTACTTCGAGAAAAACAAAAATCTGCTAAACACATTTTAGCTAATGCGAAGATCAAGGGTTTTAGAGACTTTTGTAATAACTTATCCCCAAACATTGCAATAACAGAAGTATGGAGACAAATTAAGTCATTCAAAAAAAGGTTTTTGAATCCACCTACACAGTCCGTTGAAAATTTTTCCATTTCTGACAATCCCAAGCTTCAGGAAGCATTTGATAAAATTTCGGGGTCGTATAATTATTCTAATGATTTTACTGAGAAATTATCTTATAATCCTGATTCCTCTTCATCAATGTCCGCTTCAATCTCTATAGAAGAAGTTAAAAATGCCATTTCAAAAAGCAAAGCTAAGTCTTCTCCGGGGTGGGACTTAATCTCTTATAAAATGATTAAACACTTTCCGCATGAAGTAGTGGAATGGTTAAGGTGCTTTTACGAACTAATTCTAATTAACAATAAGATTCCAAACTCTTGGGAAAAATATGTTATTTGCTTCATCCCCAAACCAAATGACGCGGGATTCCGCCCAATATCCTTGTCGTGCACTCTTCTGAAAATTCTTGAGAGAATAATTAATGACAGAATAAGTTGGTTTGTTGAAAATAAAGGATTACTCCCGGAAAACTCTTATGGGTTTAGACGAAATAGATCATGTAATGACTGTCTGGCGGTGCTGAGATCTAGCATAGATATAGCAAAGGTACAGGATAAACATACAGGCATATTGTTTTTAGATCTAGAGGGGGCTTACGATAACGTGAATGTGGAGAAACTCGGCATAATACTCAAAACACTTGGGATAAGTCCAGAATTTGTCAATTTCATCCGACTAATAATGGGTCACCGAGAGATTTCGGCTTATTGCAACGGGCAAAAAATTGGCACAGCTATTACCAATAAAGGGGTCCCTCAAGGATCTATACTTAGCCCAATAATGTTCAATATTTACATATCTGCAATAAATAATTTCATAGCGAAAACGACGAGTTGCCTCATTTTCGCAGATGATATAACATTATTCTTCTCAGCTCATTCAGATCTGGAAATATCTAACGTTCTTACCTCTGATGCAGATAAGCTTAATAAATTCTTTGCAGCCATAAACATGAGAGTCTCTTCTCGGAAATCCAAATTTCTTTTAATATCTAAAAATGAAAAGCCAATACGGATTAATTCTGTTTCAATAAAAATTCAGGAAGACCTCATTTATAACAGCGAGGCAGTAAGATATTTGGGAGTTATTTGGGACTGGAAGCTATCTTGGACCCAACACGTAAATGCACTAATCCAGAAGGGCAAAAAGCTTATATCTATGCTCAAATGCATTTCTTCTTATTCTTGGGGGGCTCATCCTTCCACAATGCTTAAATTTTATAAAGGCCTTATTAGGCCAAGCATTGATTGGGGGTCACTGCTCTATGCAGAAGCTTCAAAAAATGTCCTTAAAAAGTTAGAATTTATTCAAAATGAATCGCTAAGAAGAGTATCTGGTTGTTTTAAAACTACTCCTATTAATACGCTCTTGCATCTAAATGGTATAGCTCCTTTAAACGCTAGGAGAAGATTTCTTACGGAAAAGTATTTAGCAAGAAACACATGTCACAACAAAAGTATCTTAAAAGGAAATTTAGGAAATCTAGTAGGGATCGGGGAAAATATCCCGGAGAGGGAGGGTATTAAACAGTCTTTCATATTGGAGAGGTGGCAAGATATTCGCAAGGTCTGCAAAATGTCTGCAACTGTAAACAATTCTCCATCTTTTCTCATTCCTTTTTACTCGCATTATTTGAGGGGTATTTGCAACACCAGCATAGGTAGAGAAATCCAAAATAGTGATGATGCGAATTATGCCTTTTCTACGCTGTGTAAAGAGCATTTTCGCGGATTTGCTTGCATATTCACGGACGGATCTTTGGCCAAGGACAGCAATGAGGCCGGATTCGGGGTTTTCTCAAAGGACATGGCCATTTCCATTAAGGGGGGTTTTAACCCTATGGCGTCTATATTTACAATTGAAGCTTTTGCTATAATGAAAGCTATACAGGTAGCATTGGAAAAAGTCATCTTTAAACACATTCTCATATGTACAGACTCTTTATCCATAACGGAAAGCCTTCGGAGAGAGGGAATTGATGGGAAAATGAACTTAATTCTAGCCACTATTAGAGAAAGAATTCATTGGGCGAAATCCCAGGGTGTTTTAATTAAAATTCTTTGGATCCCGGCCCATAAGGGGATAATCGGAAATGAAAGGGTAGATAGTCTTGCTAAGGAAGGTACGAAATTAAACAATTGTATTCGTTTTAAAATCCCACATTACGACTTGTACTCCATCTTTAAAAAAAACTATTTAGACTCATCTGACCAATTCATACAATCTTATGACGTGGATTCCTACAGGAAGGGGAGAAGCTATCTGGATCATGTGGGCCCCTTCAATCATGCTCCTTGGTATACTAACCTTTCTTTATCACGAAAGGAAATAGTTATAAATAATAGACTACTATCTGGACATACTCAAATGAATTCCCATTTAAAAAGAATGGGTATTCTAGAGTCGGATTTTTGCGAATGCAATCTAGGAGTGGAAAATTTAAACCACAGGATTTGGGACTGTCCGATTTGGCTATGTAGGGAGAGAGAGAGTTTTGTCATCTATCTTACGAGAATGGGGCTAAATAGGGCGCATGACTTAGGAGTCATATCGGTTTCCAACTCTCATATTAGAACCAGCTTGGTTTCCTTTCTTTTGGCCATAGGAGCCATGATTTAAATTTAAAGTTGTTGGAATAAGCAGGGGAGTGGATTTGGAATATTTGGTACACGGTAGTGGATTGATTGCTTGTCGGCTTGGGTTTTGACTGCTCTTCCTGGAGGCTCAGTGCCTATGGAAGCATAGTTATCAAAGATGTTTCTAGGAGGAGCTAAAGGGAGTGGCCTGACTGACTGGTTATTCCACTCACAACCAGGTAATACTCCTGGGGGCCCAAGGTTCTTCATACTCTGGATACTAGACCATCTATACTACTACTTGAGAAGACAGGGCTGTGATGGTCACTAATTAAAACAATCTTTAAAAAAAAAAAAAAAAAAAAAAAAAAAAAAAAAAAGCATCTCTCTCTAAAGTGTTGATCTAAGAATAATTATCAAATTAAAATATCATTAAACTTAAATATTAAAATTTAAAAAAGAGGAAAAAAAAAAAAAAAAAAAAAAATAATTTAAAAAAAAAAAAAAAAAAAGCCAATTTAAATATATATATCATATAAGCACAGTACAGTTTAGGAATTAACGCATATATATAAGGACAGTTATTCCTTGGATAAATAAAGATAAAACAAGGAATCATTGCAATTTAGTTTTAAGAATT
Source organism: Tenthredo livida (assembly GCA_963992785.1). Classification (NCBI taxonomy): domain Eukaryota; kingdom Metazoa; phylum Arthropoda; class Insecta; order Hymenoptera; family Tenthredinidae; genus Tenthredo; species Tenthredo livida. Next base: position 22,559,642 of record OZ023068.1, read on the forward strand.
TCTAAGAGTTTAAAAGAATTTAATTGATTAATATTAAGAATTATCTGGACGTATCTCACTGCCTTGACTCACGGATTAAATCATACGCTAAAATTTTCTTCAGGACTAAAATCATCCGGACTAACAAATTTAAGAAATCTTTGGATTTCTTTTAAACAGACAGGATATATCTCTCGGTTTTGACACTCGGATAAAACTCTAATTCAATTGCCTACAAAGCCTAAACAAATAGGAGAAACAAATTGCTACTATTCATACCTGAATATGTACAGATCTCCCCAATTGGGGAATTCAGTAAAATTTATAAAGGAAAATTAAAATTTAAGTGGGGATTTAACTTCTTGGAAGCGGTGTTGGCAGCACTGTCGAAATTCAGAGTAGCCATCGGTTCATATTGTCTATTTGTACAGTTGAAAGATTGGTTCTGTTCATAGAGGTGCTGTTCTCCCTTCTTAAAGAGCGTATCTAAATTAACTATAATTTTATAATTCAAATCCTTGATCGAAAAGGAAGTTTAAACCAAATACTAAACCCATCGCAATTCTAACCAAATCTAACCTTAAATTATTAACGAGAAGGAAAAGAGGATTAATAATTGGAAACCATCCATCTCTAAAACTATTTAATATAGGCTACGGCCCTTTATAGGGGATAAGCCATCGGTTAAAAAAAAAAAAAAAAAACCGGATAAGCGAGCGGATAATAAACTAAGTTTCAAACGCCGCTTAAAAATGGCGGATAAATGCGCCAAATGTGACGCTCAGCAGGTATGAATCCCATATAAAGTTTTATTTTATGAATAACTTTCTCTGTGAGAGTTCCGACCTCGCGTTGTTTCGAGGTTAAATTACATTTTTTCATTTAAATCAGGGTAGAATCCGGTGTAATCTAATTTTTTCAAATCCGCTTCAATGTTTATAACTATATAATTCCGGGAAAAGAAACAAAGAATATTGTGGGAGAATTTGCGAGTGAATATGTAACCCTTCAACTGTCTAAATGTCGTCTTATCACTGCTCACAGTGATTCGATAAAAAAAAAATCAGTTGGAGTCTGAAATAACTCAACTTATAACTTATAATCTCATAAATAAATTCATATCGCCTCGAACATTTTGACCGTGTTCCTAGTTTCGCTTAAGAAAGTTGGATTGTTCCAATCGAGTGAAATGAGTTATACCCTGCATAAAATGCCGGATAGACACGATACAGATTCAGACACGATATAGAATCGATGTAGAATCGTATACGATATAGAATCGTATACGATTCTATATGAATCTGTATCGTGTCTATCCGGCATTTTAAGCAGGGTAGATTTGTATTTGATTGAATAAATGATTGTTTTGTACTGTAATCTTTTGTAATCCTCTGTAATCTTCTGTAATCCTTTGTAATCCTATGTAATCATTCAGTAATCATTTGTAGTCCCATGTAATCTCTAATTTTTTGTAATCCCCTGTAATGATTGAGTACCCTGTAATCAGGTGTACGTTAAATATTGGACTGGTTAACCCCTCGGTATATGCGTTCATTGCACTATGCATGAATATCATTTACTTCGAATCAATTCTGAATTTCTCAGATCGATTCCCTGAAACGTTGAAGAAGAACTTTCGCAAGTCCCTATCAAGCGTTGGTCAATCACATTGTGGAGGATCACAAACGTTTTATCGATTATGTTCAAGTTATATTTATATGTATACACACTTATATTGTCTAAAATTTGATTATCATAATCAGGTGCACGAAAATACTATGCTTCGACTTCTTTGTAAGCAAATTCCTTATTTACAAGTGAAATAAATCTTGATTCCATCTTGTGGTCTGAGAATGAGGTCACTGTAGCACTTTGCTTCATTATATTTTAGAAGGCTTTTAACTCTAAACCTTCTCAGTAATGCCGTCAAAATTGTCTTTTGTTCTAATAGTGCGAATTTTTGTCCAATGCAGTTCCTAGGTCCAGCGCTGAATGGTATGTAAGCGTAAGGATGTCGTCCGTGAGAATTTTCCGGTAGAAATCGGTCCGGATCAAATCTTTCGGGCTCCGGCCAATACTTAGGATCCTGATGAACTTGATCAATTCGTACAATGGCGATGGTGTTTTTCGGAATTTTGTATCCGGCTGAAAATGCGATGAAAATTAAGTAGATGCCTACATGATGCATATTTTACGCTCCAAGATGTTCTCGATTGGTTACTTTTGATATTTTATTAGATTCGTCCCATATACAAGCACGAGTAATCAACTCACCAATTTCTATGTCTTCGGTCACAGATCGACCTATAGTCGGTGCACTGGGAAACAGCCTGAGTGTTTCTTTGATCGCTCTTTCCAGATATTTGAGTTCGGAAAGCTGGTGAAGCGTTGCTGGTTCTGTGGAGTCTCCAAAGACTTCTAACTGTTCCTGGTGTATCTTCTCCTCTACGTCCGGATGATTTCCGATGCAAAAAAGTGCCCAACTCATAGCCGCTGCTGTTGTATCATGTCCCTGAGAAAACAGAGTTCCATACGCACTCAATTTTTGCGGAGTGTTTTTCGTTCAGAATTTTTCGGGACTCGAAAATAACAATGAAATAAACGATTTTTGATCATATTTACCGCGAACATGAATGTATCTACTTCTTCCCTCAGCTCGTCGTCGGTCAGTGGCATGTTGTCACGATCACACGCATCTAATAAATGATCTAAGAACGCCTGCCGCTTCGGTTTATCTGAATGAAGGAGAAAAGTAATGTGCAGTCAAAGTTGTTGCATACTAAAGTCCCCGGTGTGCTGTTATATATAGTAGGTATAATGAAACACGCGTAACTTACCAGTAAACATATCTTCATCTGGGTTCTCTTGCTGGATTTTACGAGCCAATTTTCTTTCTCTTATTACCTAAAAATGCAGAGTAACGCAACGTGAGTATCTTCAATATATAATGCTTATACATATGTGCGAATTGAATCGACGAAGAAATCAAGTTTTACATTTTCACATGGCCTTTTCTCTGCTAAAGATTCGTGCAGACTTAGTTATTCATGGAATACATGCAATGTAACATATTTTTTGGGTAAAAATTTCATAACATGAAAAGCGAAATCTGCAAATGTGGACATTCAAGTCTATAATTTTTACGTGTATACGCGAGCCTCAAGTAATCCCAGGACTTTGATAAAGAGCGCGTCTCTTGTTAAACCTTCCACTTTTTATTATTTTAGCGGGTGGAATTTAATTGTTACCTGATTTGTGAACTTATGGGAGATTTCCACGGTTCGTTTGAACCTCTTTCCACGACTAGTGCGATAATATATCCAGTCAGCATGCAGCCAAGGCCGGAAAAGCCGCTCCACCGCTTGGATAGTGACACTGTATGAATTAAGTAAATTATTGCTGCGAGCTTAACCGTTTGTTTGCACAGTCAGTCTTCTAGCTGAGTTATATTGTCTCTAGCCTACACGATCGAAGTGTATAGTTCTCTTAGTGCTACTTATCTCAAATCTTAATAGTAATTTATTATAATGAGGCATAATGTGAAGTTACATGGCATTCCTGATAATATTTTTACCACAATCCGCGATAACGAGCATTTGAGGTTTGTTAGGATCACAATTCAATGTCTACTCAAATATTATACATTCTATCATTTATGTATGTAAAAATTATACCTCTGCAAAGCCACAGAATATTCCGCGTCGTGATCCGTTTGAGCATTTATATTGATTCCCATTGCCGATTCTGAAAGCAAGTTATTAAGAAATCTTAAAATATTTGATATGTACAGCATTTAGAGAAATTGAGGGCTTATCAAAGGTCTCTTATGTGATACCTGTTGTCACTAAAACAAATACGAAATGGGTATATTATCAGATAAAATTAAAAGTCTCTTTGCTGTAGACTGCGATGTTCAGAAAATTACCACAGATTATATCCAGTGCGCATCTTGTCAGTAATTCAAACATATCGATAGGTTTATCAGGATTCTTTTCCAGCTCCGATGCGATGACTTGCTTCAAGATTTCCGCCTTCTCAGACATCACTACTGAAAAGTCTTCCAGTATGTTGAAATGAAAAGTTGGTGTTATCAACTTTCTTTGACGATGCCACTGATCGCCTATAACATATATTATGCTACCTGTAACTTTCTACATCAGTGTATGCGCGTTGTAAATAGCTTTGAGGCGTTGTAGTACTATAGAAAATTTGCAGTTGATATATTACAGCCTATTCAAAATCAGCTCCAATTTACCCCTTAATTGAATAACACATTAATGGCCAATAAAGGACTCTGAGTTATGCAATGCATCACTTACCTGTAGAAGTTAATAGTCCTGTACCGAGCCATGGGTGAATAAAAAGATAAAACTCAGCTTTGGTTATAAGATCCTTGCTAGGCATGATTACCTGCAGGGCATAATAAATGGTATATTGTGTATCTAGGGAGGGAAAATGGCCATTTCCAGCGAGGGTGAGACGTTTTTAGCGCGAGTCGTAGTCGAGGGCGACGAAGGCGCCCGAGACAAAGACGAGTGCTAAAAACGTCCCACCCGAGGTAAAATGGCCATCCCTCCCTAGATGCACACTGTACTTTTTATAATAAGGGCACGGAATGGGCCGACTTTGATGCGCGTCGATCGGATCGGGGATAGCGCGTGTTGAGTCGTGCACCACACACTTATAGATATTTTTTAAAAATTAAAAAAAAAAAAATCGAAAAAAAAATTGAAAAAAAAATTGTTATTAATTAATAATAATTTATTATATAAAAAACGAAAGATCCAAGATTTGCCGTTGGAGCGGGAGGGAATCATTCCCTCCCGCTGAGCCGGATATTTCGTGCTCACGTTAGAAACACGTGATTTCCCTCCCTCTCGACGAGCATGAAAGGAGGCCCATTTCGTGCCCGTGTTATGAAAAATTATAAGGTCAACGTTTCACAAATACATCTAACGAATAGGTATAAGGTCCCACGTACGCTAGCGGTCTCAGCTTTAATAAGGTGACTGTAAGCCTTCCTTCCAAGCCAGGTACGAAATATTCCTCCTTCATACTGGTTACACAAATCCCGGTACCATACGTATCGATCTGTAATGTGGTCCATACAATATTTCTTTTGAATAATGATCACAATCCGAAACTTATTAGATTAAAAAAACAATTAATTTCTATCCATTTCTACATGACGTTTGAGATAGACAGCGAATTTCCAGTTACAATGAGAGGCACTGAGAACTCTGATGATCTCCATGCATATAACCAGTTATTTCAGTGTCATGTGAGAATTCAACTGACCTTCTGACATAAATACTTCATATTTGTATGCTAAATACTTCGTAGCCGACTGCTAGTACTCGAAAATTGTACGCCTTGATATATAATGAGTATAATTTGTCACGGAAAGAGTATAATTGTCATGTAATTAAATATCACCATATGTCGTTCGTGAATACTAGGCATACTGGCTTTAAGCTACTTCATAAAACTATGTCCTCAATAAGTTGTTTATTCATTGAAATAATAATCAAGCATATAGTAGGTAGTGTAGATTTATCACCTTCTCGGCTAATCTGGAGGAGCATAAGTGTATTTCCTACTAGCGGGTATGCCTTCGGACCAGGAATCTTTTCAACGATTGCGGTGAATTGCAATAGTTTGTACAAACGGTGAGCTAGTATTGTAAGCACTATGGCAATTATCGCCGTTAACAGTACGAGATAGATCGCCATCTCATACACGTTCAGTCAATAGTTATCACCGTTAAAATTTAATACGCACTTTCCGGTGAATATCACTTGCCGTCTGCACGTTGACGATACTAATTTTTACTTCGCTTGTGCCGGCGAATAATATATACTCAAACCGTGTGTGCGCTGATGTAATCGGCTGGAACTGGTAGGGGAGATTATAGATCGGATTATATAAGACTTCTGCAGCACTGAATACAACTCGATTGCGTAGCATTTATAGATTACCCCAGTACACCGAAATCACTAAAAAAACTGACTGATATAGTTATTTGTAAGCTGTTGATTAGCTACTAACAATATACTAATAACTATCTTAAACGATTTCATTAGAATAGATACAGAAAACCTTCTGTTAGAAATTATCCATACATGCGTTTCAGAGAGTTGTGATACACTTGGAAAAAGCAGATAATGGTCAGGCGTTAAGCCACAACTTTTCAAGACCCCTGTACTAAGATTAGAGCAGAATCGTAGATGCAAGCGGATTAGCTTGTCTATAAATCATTCATTCCCCTCTACTGTGTATTATGGCATATTCGACTGGGCTACACCAAGCTACACTGGTGTAGTGTAGCTATCTTCATCCTTTTTCTTTTCTATGAGGAAGAGAGAGACGAAGGTGGCTACACTACACCAGTGTAGCTCGGTGTAGCCCCAGTCGAATATGCCATTAGAAAAACGTTCTGAAAATGGAAGCAAATAACAATACCAGGCCGTTCCACAAGGATACACATCGACCAATGTATAGCTTAATATAATAATCAAGGAGCATGATATACATCAATACATCTGCAGTACTAGGATAGTTGGATAACCCACTCCTAGATTTAGGATTATAGAAATACTCTGTCATATTGAGAAGGAGCCAATATTCGCTCCGTGCACAACAGCGGTAGCGCCATAGGTGACGCTTTTGAGAATTTCATGCCCATATGATAGTCTATAGAAACAATAATATAATACATGTAAACGGATATGTATGAGTGTTAAATGAGCGATTGATTTGGCGGTTGATTGGGCATGAAGTTCTTAAAAACGTCACCTATGGCGCTACCGCTGTTGTGCACGGAGCGAATAGATACTCGTCAATTACAGCCTGATGAATCATCAACAATAGTTGTAAAACGCCTGAGTGTCTTCTGAGCAATGACTTTGCACATCCCTGCTTAAAATTTCCGATAGAACGATAGAATCCGGGTACAAAAACCGTATACGGTATACGGTTTTTATAGGATCCGGATACAAAAACCGTATAAACCGTACGGTTTTTGTACCCGGATTCTATCGTTTCTATCGGAAATTTTATGCAGGGATTCTAATACTGCTAACTCACCTTCATTGTATACGTGACTGGTTCCTACTTCCTAGAGCTCATTGGATTTTTTTTTTTAGTGGGCAGTCTACTCTCTAAATTTTTGGGAGTGAAAAATTCACTCTTTTGTCTTGGAGTTGCACGATTTTCAATCCAAGAAAGTGAATTTTCACTCCCTTGGATTGAAAATCGTTCAGCATTATCAATACTCCTCCACTTTGTTCGGAATACTTGATATTGAGATATTTGATGCCTGCTCAAGAACAAGCGTTTCGTCATCTAATAACTTGCCCCACCTCATGCGGAATAGTTTGCCTGCCGAATCAAGTAATAATTATAAACAGGTTTGTATCATATAATACGTCTAATTTACTGGGAAGGACTTGGCGTATAATATCTAAGACTTTATTTATTTCTAGCACGATTCTACTTTCAGAAAGAATCAGCCCGTTGAGCTTATGTCGCCCACTCTGAGCAGTTCGATGTATTTTCGTAGATTTTGAATCATTCTTAAGTCGAATAATCCGATTCGTTCAGATTTCGGTGAACTTGAATTTTTTTTACTCCAACTGAACTGGATGAAGTGTTTAATAATTGTAAACGTCAACCTAGATTACGAGCAATACACAAAGAGTTATCAAATATTTTACATTTTATCCTTTAATAATTACATGAAATATCTTAGCACTTTATCGGATGAATGAACGCGCTGTATTCATTAATGTATTCGCGGTGGCGTAAAAGACTTTCCAGAAGATAATAGAAGTTACCGTTTAGATGAATCTGAAATGGGGAAATGGGGCAATTGTGGAGTTTAGACCTTATCGCGACCTGTGGAACGTGGAATTCAATATGCAAATATCGTGTATTCATTTTCTAAGTGGAAGGTTTTCAGGTAAGGCTGGGATATAATTAAGTGCGTTACCACAAAGTATGGTATGGATTTAAAAACGGTAAATATTGCTCAAGTGATGCAAACGGGACTTGAGAATAATGGGATAGGTTTCGGAAAAGAAGCACGTTAACGCAAGACAACCTATCGGTCAATAGCAAAACGTGAAGCAAAGAATACGGCACTACAAGTTTAAAAAAAAAAAAAAAAAATCCACCAGTTCAAATGTATGGTGACGTTACATTCCTGCTTATTGTAATTTTTGTATAAAATTTGATTATAGTAATTAGGTGCACGAAAATGCTACGTTTTCACTTATTTCTGCGCGAATTTCTCATTTACGAGTGATGTAAATCTTCATTCATTTTTATGGTTCAAGAATGAAATCATTGTAGCATTTCGCCTCATTATATTTCGGGGGCTCTTGACGCTGCACCTTCTCAGTATAATGTCGTAAAAATTCTTTTTTGTTCTAAAACTGCAAATTTTTGTCCTATGCAGTTCCTACGTCCAGAACTGAAGGGCATGTCGTCCGTAAGAGATCTCCGGTATAAATCGGTTGGGATCAAATTTTTTTTGGGATCTGGTCATCAGGGGATTAAAACGCATTAATAATTGTAAATGAAGAATCTCAAAACCTGAAAGCAGAAGGCGTATGTTGGGATATACGACCTTCTGTCTTTACGTTTTCATTATGAAAAATAGATCATGTTTTCAAGTGATCCGCGTAAATATACGGACAAAAAATTGTACTTTTTGATTTCATACGAATGCAGTCAAACGTTTGTATGTATAGGCATTTACGACCGTCTTCCGTTAGCCAGGCGATATTATACGGTTCAAAATATTTTTAATCATTTCTCTTTGACATTTATACAGGTACACCTATCCTACCCAAAGACGCAAGTAATTAGCTCAACACATAGATCGAGATGCATGATATATGGTCAGGTGATTCACTAAGCTGGATACTGTTTATCCTAATCTTTGTATTCGTTAAGGAAGAATATGTACTACTTTGGGTTTAGAAATCTAAAATTATTGGGTGCGGTTACGGTTTCCCTTCACGCGGATTCAGATTGACAAAATAATTGATTCCCAAATATCAAGTTAAGAACCATTTTTGTATGGAAAACATGCCCTCCGAGACGATCGGTGATGCAGGCGGAGAAGCTTTACTGTAAATCATTAACTCCATTCACCCGCTTATTGAAAGACCGTTTTGGAATGAAGGCGAATAACAATCCCATGCGATTCCACAAGGATACATATCGACCAGTGTCACTGACCTGCCGCAATTTATATAATAATCAAGGAGCAGATCATTGATCCTTTCATGACATACATCTGCAGTACTAGGATAGATGGATAATCCAATCCCAGATTTCGAATTGTCGACCTCCATCAATATGAGTCAGATGAATCATTCGTACTCCGCAGTTTCTGCCAAATGACTTCGCACACTCCACCTCAATAATGATGCAATTGGTTATATTGTATTTTCTAGAACCTTTTGAACTATGTACCATCCGAACTGTCTAATGTAGGCTGCCTAGTCCAAAGTCCGTAGTTCAAAAGTATATCTAGCCTATCTACTTAATTATTCGCAATGATATAATTACCTTAAATCGAGATCCTCGACGTCTAATCAGACACAACTGGTTTGTCATTTGACTCGCCTACAAATCGCCCTGCATTCCCCTGCTATGTTCGTCTGCAGAACCAAGTAATAATTATGAATAAAAAAAGAGTAAATAAAAAAAATTGAGTCGGCCGTTTCCGACGCATCTTCTCCTTACAGTGCATGTCCCTGGGAAAACCAAGTTCCCTCTATCGTGGAGGGAACTATTATTCACCTGCTTCCTAATTCAGCTGGACTTGACAATGACAGAAAACTCAATGAGAATATAATATCGAAAATTCTGTAATAATATGTACTAAGTTTTTTTTTTTCTTATTATTAATTTGTCAATTATTCGAATCACTCATACAACTACGCCGTCTGCGTATAAGACAACTTACTCGAGATGGTATAACCGAATAACGATTATGTTTTGGAAATCATCGCGATTTCGCGAATACCGATTCACGTCATTCTATGAGGATAAAAACCGTTTATTGTATAGTATATAGTATAGGTAACACGATTGACCTGCAATTCATGATGACCAAGGAGCAGATTATTGTTTAGTTAAATATAAGTATCTGCAGGACTAGGATATGACAACCCAAAGCTTCAATTTATCGTCATAGTGTCCCTTTCATATTGTGAACGTAAAAAAATCGATACCCATCTTTGCTTATTCTAAAACTGTCAACTCACCTTGATCGTGCGTGACAAGACTGCGTATATCTCCTATACAGCCTCTTGAATCTTGGACTCTGTACTGTGCACCCAATATTCGATACCATACCTCATATCTATGAAAACACCTGATATCAATCTTAGATGTCTGTCATAAATAATCGTCTTACTAGCTTGACTCACTTGTTAACTTGTTCAGCTTCTCCCTGCACGATAAGGAGGCTGAGTCAGTAGTAATTATAACGAACATGATTTAGGACTTTTTGGTTAAGAAGCTTTGCTTATTCTAAAACTGTCAACTCACCTTGATCGTGCGTGACAAGACTGCGTATATCTCCTATACAGCCTCTTGAATCTTGGACTCTGTACTGTGCACCCCATATTCGATACCATACCTCATATCTATGAAAACACCTGATATCAATCTTAGATGTCTGTCATAAATAATCGTCTTACTAGCTTGACTCACTTGTTAACTTGTTCAGCTTCTCCCTGCACGATAAGGAGGCTGAGTCAGTAGTAATTATAACGAACATGATTTAGGACTTTTTGGTTCTAGTAGAATTCATGTCCGGAATATGTCGGTTCGTGAAACTAGTATAGCCCATTCTGTACACTTTCATTTATACTGTTTTTTCAATAATTTTGGAATCAAATAATCCGATCAGATCAGAATTCGGTGAACTTGAATTTATCTTGAGTTTCATTGAAATGGTCAAAGTGATTAATGATTTCGAACGTAACAGCAGATCCCGAGCAATGGATAGAAAGCTTTGAAATATTGTGCACTTTGTTCTTCAATGGTAACATGAATTTTTTTAATACTTTATCGGGATAAGCGAATAAAAGCACTGTATTCGTCGATGTCTTCGTCGTGGTGCAAAACTGCAATTTTCGGAAAATAAGAGTCAGCAGTGATGTAATGAAATTAGGATGATAAAATGGAGCACTGGCAGAAATCAGTTCTCCACTCGACACCTGAAATGTCTGGGGTTGATATCATTGCAGGGAATTTTTAATTGAATCCTTTTCATGCCTATTATGGAATAATAGTCGTAACGTACTTACATTCATGTTTATTGTAAGATTCTTATAAGTTATGTAAATGAAAAATACTGACAATTCGAAGTGCAACACTATTGGGGTATCTCGGCTGTAGATGATGGTCAATTGGAATGGACATACCGGGAAGAAATCTTGATAGTATACAGTCGATTGCGCATGCGCCAAATAATTTATTTTCATTGGTCGGTAAGATCGTCCCGCGGCCGACTACGTCATAATACTGCCGCGGGACGACCTTACCGACCAATGAAAATAAATTATTTGGCGCATGCGCAATCGACTGTATACTATCAAGATTTCTTCCCGGTATAATACAAATTTAACCAGGGTAAACAGGTGCACGAAAATACTACATTTCGACGGCTCCGCGGAAGAACCATATATCTCAGAATTCGCTCGAAGAAGAGTATATCTCAGAATTTGCTCGAAGACCCATATATCTCAGATTTGCTCGAAGAAGAGTATATCTCGATATTTATATATTATATAATATATATTCATATTTATATTTATATATTATATTTGTATATTTATATTTATATTTATACACTTATATATAATATAATACATAATATATAAATATAAATATAAATATAAATATATAATATGTAATAAATAAATATCGAGATATACTCTTCTTCGAGCAAATCTGAGATATATGGGTCTTCGAGCAAATTCTGAGATGTACTCTTCTTCGAGCGAATTTTGAGATATATGGTTCTTCCGCGGAGCCGTCGATTTTCACTTTTACGTGTATGAACTTTTATTTACGAGTAAAATAAATCTTGATTCCGTTTTGTGGCCGGAGAATGAAATCACTGTAGCACTTTGCTTCATTATATTTTAGAAGGCTCTTGACTTTCCACGGTCTCAAGATTGCTGTCAAAATCGTTTTTTGCTCTAGGAGTGCGAATTTTTGCCCAATGCAATTTCTGGGTCCAGCACTGAATGGCACGTAGGCGTACGGATGTCGTCCATGAGAGTTTTCCGGTAGAAACCGGTCAGGATCAAATTTTTCGGGCTCCGGCCAATACTTAGGATCTCGATGAACTTGATGAATTTGTATAGAGATGGTGGTGTCTTTTGGAATTTTGTATCCGGCTGAAAGTACAATAAGAATTACATGGCTACACGCATATATTTGGCCGGTTCAATTTTTCTTGCTCATTTATTTTTGCCATTTACTTACCTATCTGGTGTAAAAAGGAGACCGATCAACTTACCAATTTCTGTGTCTTCTGTCAGGGATCGACTGATCGATGGTGCGCTGGGAAACAGCCTGAGTGTTTCTTTGATCACTCTTTCCAGATATTTAAGTTCGGAAAGCTGGTGAAGCGTTGCTGGTTCTGTGGAGTCTCCAAAGACTTCTAACTGTTCCTGGTGTATCTTCTCCTCTACGTCCGGATGATTTCCGATGCAGAAAAGTGCCCAACTCATAGCCGCTGCTGTTGTATCGTGTCCCTGAAAAAACAGAGTTCCATACGCACTCAATTTTTGCGGAGTGTTTTTCGTTCAGAATTTTTCGGGACTCGAAAATAACAATGAAATAAACGATTTTTGATCATATTTACCGCGAACATGAATGTATCTACTTCTTCCCTCAGCTCGTCGTCGGTCAGTGGCATGTTGTCACGATCACACGCATCTAATAAATGATCTAAGAACGCTTGCCGCTTTGGTTTATCTAGATTGATGAACATATAAAATGATAGAGATGTATGCCTACAGACGTATCAACCGAAGAAGAAATAAGAGTATTTTCAAACGGGATGTCCAGATGTAACGTGGTCATCAATGCACATTATTGCTACAACTTACCAGTATCAATATCTTCATTAGACTTCGGTTGCTGGATTTTACGAGCCGATCTTCTTTCACTTATCACCTATAGATGCAGAGTAAGACGACGTATTTAGAATTGGGCAATAATGCGAATGTTCTGGGTTGAAATACCCAATTCGAAGAGAGAATTCAACAAACGAGCAATACACGTTTTTCACACGAGCCTGAAATAGCCTCGGAATAGTACATTACGTAACAAGGGCCGGAAGTTGCGTTACGCTCGGGTGGCAAACGTCGCACCTGTGCAGGGATCACCAACTTCCCGCCCTCGTTACGTGATGTAATATTTTCGTACATCCACGCTAATGGCGATGATATCGATACTACATTGTCTTTTGCAGGAAAAATGTATGTAACTAATAGCTATATAATAATGGTTGTAGGTAGTTTTATTTAATAATCTCTACCTGATTTGTAAACTTATGGGAGACTTCCACTGTATGCTTGAACTTCTTTCCACGACTAGTGCGATGATATATCCAGTCAGCATACAGCCACGGTCGGATTATCCGTTCCACCGCTTGAATGGTGATACTGTATCGGTGCATTGAATAAATTTTAACAGAATTAGATACATCAGAATTGTGAGGTTTGCTTTCTTTATGCCAAATATAGTCTCGCGGCTGACAATGAGTTATAGCTTCTTAGTTGGCAAAATTATTGCAGTTTTCTTTAGAATGTGAGTATAGCCAGGGCCGTTTTTTCGCCCAGGCAACGTAGGCAATTGCTGGGGGCCCGAAACTTTAGGGGGCCCATTCGCACGCTTTTATTATTTTGATATTTGAGAATAAAAAAAAAAAATAACGAATTGCTCTCTGGCGCCGAGTCCTAAACCTAACACACTATCATTTCAAAATTCCTATGCATGCCGCGCGTCATCGGCGACAATGTCGCGCTCGCACAAATGTAACAAATGATTGTCGCGATTGCACAACGCAACTGCAGTCGCTATTGGCATTCATGCTTCTGCCATGCATCCACCCTACGTAATTATGGTCGTATAAGGGTTCGGGAGTCACTTGTAACACGCGTTGCAAAATGCAATGTTACAATCCAAAGCTGGTGTTAAATTTGTGCTTCTGTAGTGAATATATCGCACCTTTGCGACGAAAGTGACACAACTCAAAATATGGCGTTTTTAAGATAATGCCATATTCAAACTGGCAAGGTTCGATTCTACAACCCAGCAAAATGTCGTTTCTGTAGTAGCCAAAGTCGCTTGGGAAGAGAAAGAAAAAGCAAAAGTGACACAATCGAATGCACCCTTAGTTGCGGTCATCAAGGGCTCCTTAGTAAAGTCGAACAAATCCGAACTTTCATCCGTGTAATCCTAAAGGGATTCAACTAATTGTTTGCCATGAATAGTTTCCTCCAGAAATCAATGGGATGATTTTCCAAACTCTTCAATTTTCTGTATTTGTCCGCATCGAAGAATGACATATTTTGAGTTGTGTCACCTTCGTCGCCAAGGTGCGATATAGAGGCCGTGCGTGAAACCGATGTCAGCGCCAAATCAGACACTATCGACGAAATTTGTCCCAAGCGGCAGGAAAATCATGAAAAATCAGCCTATCAAATGCTTGGCGCGAAAAAAAGGACCAATCATTTTGAAGCACTCCTGCCGATAGGGACAATTTGGCGGCGCCACTTGTACACGCGCACGGTCTCTATAGGTATGATTACATTTCCGTATTATATTGAAAATGCTTTACTCATCTCCGCTCCTGGTTCCTTGACTTGACTCCTTTCAGACGATAAATGATACAATTTTTTTTAACCATTTTTTCACGTCTCCTTGTAATATATTTTAATAGGGGCTGGGGGGGGGGGGGGGGGGGGGGGGGCATGAACTTACGCTTGCCTAGGGGCCTAGCATGCACCTGAGTCGGCGCTGAGTATAGCCATTGCACACATAATGAAGTTTCGAGATTTGTTAAGTTCATAATTCGACGCTTAGGTGGTTGTTATTTTGTATTATGTCCGGCAAAATTATACCTATGTAAAGCTATAGAATATTCAGAGTCCTGATCCGTTTGAGCATTTATGTTTATCCCCATCGCTGATTCTGAAATCATAATTTATTAAGAAATCTTGCAATATTTTTACACAACGTCTAGACGAGTTCAGGCCTTAATAAAAATCTCTTAATTACGTATTATAATGTTAATTAAAACATGTAGGCCGAAATAGGCTTGTAATGCATCCAGTTACCACATATTATATCCAGTGCGCATCTTGTCAGTAAGACAAACATATCGATAGGGTCATTGGGGTTCTTCTTCAGCTCCGACGCAATGACTTGCTTCAATATTTCCCCCTTTTCAGACATCACCACAGAAAATTCTTCCAGTATGTTGAAATGGAAAGTTGGTGTTATTAATTTTCTTTGGCGATGCCACTTATCACCTGTAACAAATATATGATATATCTAGGTATAAACTGCCTACAGCAGTGTAAGTATGCATCGTCAATAGATTCGAGTTGCTGTATAGTATTATCAATATTTCGCAATAGATATATTTTAAGATCCTTGTGTGATAAAATTCTCAAGATATACTGCAAGGTCGTTTAGATTACATAGTTACGGTTACTGCTTATTCAAAATTAGATTCAAATTTCTGAAGTTCGATCCTGAAAAATAGATATTGAGTTTTCGCGATTGTGTAACTTACCTGTAGAAGTTAGTAGTCCTGTACCAAGCCATGGATGAGTGAAATTATAAAACTCGGATTTGGTGATAAGACTTTTGCTAGGCAATATCACCTATAGAGCATGAAAAGGAAATCTTAGTGGCGCAATTAACGAAATATATTCAGTATACTGCAATTGTCATACGTACACCAACAGTTTCAGCCGTAGTAAGTTCAACGTTTCCTTTGAATCCCATCCAGGTACGGAATATTCCGTCTTTGTACTCGGCACACATACCTTGGAACCATCCATACCGATCTGTAACATTATGTATGAAGTATTTTATCATATAAGGAAGAATAAATTCAAACGGTTGTAGATTGATCATCTTCTGGAGGAAGAATTATATTCGATGCGAATCAGGTACGAAAGATTTCTTCGTATTTTAGAACTCTTCGAGATGTCTAAAAATTATTTATCCGAGCATTAATTAATAATGGCAACGACAGCTTTACTAGGTAACTGATTACGCTTGCGTTTGTGATATAAATTTTCTTTTTTTTGGGGTAATATCAAAGATATATACCATGATAAGAAGACCATAAGCTGCCAATGCGTTATAACTTGCTTGAAAAATCCTAAGTAGATATAGTATTGTATTTAATATATAGGTATCATCGATACAAAAATTTTATCATCAAATCATTCAAAATATTGACACTTATGTAATTTCCTTTATTTGAATTATGTATTGAAAATTTAAACGAGATTTAATCTCAATACTAATGTGTTACTGAAAACTAACTTTCAATGATGACGAAACGATGACATCTCAAATTTTGGTAGAAAAACATGTGTATCTGCTATATCTTTAGCATATAGAAGGCAGCGTGTTTTTCAACCAAAGGACCCCGCACAAATCTTATGGAAATTGGATCCCGGTCAAATTGTCCAAAATTGTAGTATGTTGTGCTTCAGGTCATCCTGATCAAAAGTCATCATGGTCACAAATTTGACCGGGATCCAATTTCCATAAGATTTGTGCGGGGTCCTTTATTTGAGATATCATAGTTTTCCACCAAGGTGTAGAATTAGTTACGGAAGAAGTGACCATGGCATTATCAAATTCGCTGCAGCGAACTATTACAGAGTATTTTTAACTGCACTATCTTTACTAAGTATTATTGGTTTGGGTGACCTTGCGTTAAAGTTGAATTGAACCTTTCTTTTTCGAGAAATCGTGTACATTAGAAACTAGCGCTGACTGATAAATTTGTGTGAACTAAACTCGATTTTATCATGATGAAATTTTGCTGCACAGAAGAAACAAATTTAGATTGTTAGGTATAATGAATTTATTACGATAGGTATACCTATGATGCTTTGATCAACATCTACTTTTTTTAATCAACCGCATATTGATAAAAAGTGTGGGTTTGTAGATTAGAAAAGCCCCGCATTATTTCGTCCGCGATTCGATCCGGAACGCACGCATCCGCTCGTATAACTATACTAAATCGCAAATGCTCGATGTGTTATATAGTCACCTCAACGAAAAAAAAAAATGTTATCGTTACTGTAGAATTTTAACTATGTTGATAATGTTGATATCACACATTGAATTTTTCTAAGTGTGGGTGTCTGGATCTCTCACCTTCCTTGTTCAGCATTAATACAGTCAATGCATTTCCCAGCAACGGGTACGCCTTGGGGCCAGGAATTTTATTGATGATTGCGGCGTATTGAAACTGTTTGTAAAAAAACTGAACTATCTTTATGAGCACTATGGCAAATATTGCCGTTGACAATACGTGATAAATCGCCATATCGTTTACGCAAAATCACTACTTATCAACGTTATAATCTATACCATACACTGCAGCTCAGTGAGAAACAAGCGTCGTCGTAACGTCCGCGACACTAATTCGTATCCAGCTTGTGCCATCAGACGATATAGTTGTGGCGACTGGCGCGATTCATCTGTAGTAACCGCGCTGGGGGGGATATGAACAAGATAATGATAAGCTTCCAGCCTTCATTGTATCCAATCAGAAGACCGTGAATACTGCATACTATCTATAGACCGCGTTTAAACCTTGCACGAAAATTTTTCACGCAGCAAGAAAATGCAATCATTCTCAAAGATATTTGTAGACTGTTGAAGATCTCGGATATATAACGGTCGATAGATTATAGCGAATATCAAAATTCTACGAATAGAGTATTCAGAAATTCCCTGCATTTTCCAAAAGATGCTGACCACATATGATGAGATCGCCAAAAGAGAAACGAACCAGATTATACTTCCGTTTTTTACTTATATGGGTTGACTGGACTGAGATCGCATTATAATGTACAGGTGCAAAACATTATATAATTTCTTTCGCTCGGTCAGGTCAGATGAATCATCTGCAGTTTGCTGTAACAGTTATTCAGCGCTGTAGAACGGATGACTTCACTCATTTTAAAACTGCAGATCATCGTGATTGCAGTGTGTAGGAAGAATGTATCTGCTTAAGACTTTAACGCTTTACTATGTAATCTATATATTTCGCAAGTCATATGATTGCTGATCTACTCCAATATGTGGAAAAAAAGAAAGAAAGAAAGACAATATCCTACGCGGTTCTATTTATGTTCCTGTTCCTGTAATAATTCTCGAGTTGATTAATCCGATTAGTTTAAACGTTTGTCAAATTTAATCCGTTTGATTACTCTGATAGTAATGAGTGGAGTAATTATCAAAGGGCCGTCCATAAATTACGTAACGCACTTCGGGGGGGTACAATCGCCCGAAAAGTGCGTTACGTAATTTATGGATGGCCCCTAATATTATGAACGTAAACGCACAACATTTTCATCAAAGTGTCTATAAGTAGGCCATGTTACGACATGAAACAATTATTGAATTAATTTATACATTAATAAAGCCTTTCCTATTTTCTCAGAGAGCCATATCTAAAAAATAAGAAAAGATCCTATTTGAACTTGTCAAATAGATAAGAGACACTGTCTAGACATGAATATCACTTAGATAAAATCGACCTCGATCCGCCGAGGTTTACAAGATATATTGTAAAATATAAAAAGATTTTCCTCGTAAAAGCCTCGTCTCTTTCGTAAGAGCTACAGCATAACCATTTACAGAATATCCTAGATTAGATACCATCAATAATACTGCCACGTTAGTAATCTTGATTTAAGTAAATGGTAAACGAGAATTTGTCGGACGATTCAATGGGTTCAAATTTCAAATTGATTCGCGCCCTTCTACGTATGCGGCAAAAGTCATTTCCAAAATACTCACCAGGTTTACGTGGAGTGCCATCTACTGGACAGGCTGGAGGCTCGTGTGATCAGCGTTTGTATGTTTCAAACAAAAGCTCGTTCTCTTAACCTCACTTCCACTGCAATCAGTGTGTTATTGTTGAAGTTTGTGTTATCGTCAATGAATGAATCGAAAAAATGATGAAAAATGTCAAAGGAAACGAGAGACACATTTATAGCTGTTTAATTTTGAATATACACTTGATATTACTATAGTTTACGTAATATACAATTGTCATATGTCAAAATAAGAAGAGGTGTAACAATACGTAATTTATGATAAATATTTCCCCGAGGTAATTAGTTCTTAGCATAATTTCACCCGAGGATATTAATCCTTCGTAGATTATTATATTTCTTGATAATTTCTTAATTTTCGTAAACATTTCAGACGATCTACGTTCGCGAAAATGGTATCAATCGCGAATGATTCTGTTGTCCATCAGATTTCTCAAACATACAAAAAACCAAATGAACCAATTAAGAGTGAATTATCTTTTGATGAACAAATTAAGAGTGAATTATCTCTTGATGGACCATTTAAGAGTGAATTATCTCTCGATGAACCAATTAAGAACGAATTATCTGTCAACGATTCCGTGCCAATACACAAACCAAGCCATATTGCAAATAGCAACAAACAATCGATAGATATTGTCGCCGAACCGGGCAGACCCGATCCTTTGCTTATCAATGAAACTGGGGATCCGAATAATCAGTGGATTCTGGTTGACTGCAATGGCCTTAAAACGAAACGAAGCTATACAAAGAGGAAAGTTAAAGATCCTAAAAGATTAGCTAAGGATCCAAAAAGATTGGAAATGCTTTCTGAATTCCCGTTGAAAAGTATGGTGTATGAAGCATTAGACGCTATGCGTATGATCAACGGTATCAGGGCTTGGGATATAAAGAGGTACTTAGCCAAAAAGTATGAGGTTGAATTTGAGTCGGCACACATTACCGCAGAGATAAAAATAGGGATTGCAAACGGTGAAATATTGCAAATGAAAGGGGGACAGGCAAAGCAGCCGATACGCCGATACAAATTAATCAGACCTAGATCAAAAAGAGGAAAAGCTAGAAGCAAAGCAGATGGTAATGGGGAGAATGAATCTTTGGAGAAAGCTGTAGGCTCTGATGTACAGGAGGCTGATATGACAACCGATGTCAAGAATTCTAATGAATCTGTACTCGATGATAATGTAACAAAAAGTAACGGGAAAGGGGAGATTGAAATGATCAATGAGACTCCTTTGGCAACAGAAAATACTGTTGAGCTTAAATCAGATTTGTCACTTGTAAATGGGGAGTCAGTTGATGTTTTGGGTCTAGAATCAAAAGTCGATAAAGTAGATCGTGGTCCTATACATAGAGATGAAATTGATTTCATGGTATTACACTCGTTGTATTGTTCGCCAGATTCGAGTGGGATGCGGCTAGATGAAATAGCAGATTTTATATACAGCTTTTATGATATTGATGCACAGAGATCGCTGTCTTACATCACAGAGTATTTAGATTACAATATTAAAAAGGGGGTTTTCCTTAGAGACGGAGATAAGTACAGAAAGGCAATTACTACTTGGAAGTATCAGTCTCCAGGATATTTGCCTAAGCCGGTGAAACAAAGCAACAATTCTGGGAATGGATTAGGAGTTGAAAACCCAAGTTCAAATTCAGAAAATTTATCGCTTTCAAATGTTGAATTAGAACCAAAAGATATTGCCAATTCATCTAGTTCAGAACTAGTGTCTAATCCTGATAAAACTGAGACGAATATAAATAATAATGGGATTGAATCGATTGATGAAAAGCAAGTAGCAGCAACACTAACGAACACGAGATATAATTTGAGAAACAATAATCAATTAAAAAAGAAATATGTGTCTACTTTGAAAAATATGGAAAATAAGTTGCCTTCGAACAACCTTCATCGATCTAAAATGTCACCACATCAAACAGGGCTAAGAGTAATAGATATTGCGAAAATGATCCCCCCTGCACAACATGTTAAACCTACCGGAAAGTTAAATACGAAAAGAGTTAAAACTATCGAACAACCTTTCGTTTCATATATGCGTGGTGAGGTGGTTCCGATTTCATCTAAAAGCATTAAAGCAAAACATGAAAAACAAGACGTAAACACACACGTCATGACGGAATTGAAAGCCTCGTTTGAGACTATAAAATCCACTAAGCAATACTTGAGTGATTCACGTTTTGAAGAACGTGACCTTCCGCACACACAGATAGCCTCCGGAAAATATGCAACTACACCTGTCCTGAATCTGATGAACGAGCACCAGAGCAAATTCAATTTTCCAGTCGCCTTCAATGAGCCAAAATACACTCTAGCAGAGATAAACTCCCACATATGTTGTCATCCTAAGACATTATTGAATACTCCCGCCGCTGATATTTTATGGGAACATATTGCAATAAGACCGAACTTTTCTTGCCTACAGCTAACTGGAATCAGCAGTTCAAGCAATGAAAATCTCAACTGTAAGATCTGTGGTACTGAATTAAAGTTTGGCCCACCGTATTGCGATGTCTGTTCTTTTGAGCTTCAAAGTAATATAGAAAAATGCAATATTTGTCATCTTTTTTGCAATCGTGGAGATGTTTTTCACAAACATTTTATCTGGGAGCATAGACCTTCGACCCAAGAAGTAGACTATGATTCTGTGCCTGTGATAGAACAGAATATTGGATCATCATTGAACAAGCTGGCAAATAACAATTTATTTAGGTGTAGACTATGCAGGTTTTTAACTAACACTATAGACGTGTTAGAGTCTCACTTGGTACGTAATCATACGTCGAAATTTAATGTCTTTCCACCATTGCCAGAACTAGCAGTTTCTGATGGAGTGGTAATATTCCGACATGAAATCGAGAACACTTGTTGTCACAAATGTAACGAATGTGGCTTCATTAGTAACAAAACAGATTACATGGTGTATCATCTTTTGGATGTACATGTTTTGATGACTAAGGAAACTTACAATGACCAGTATTTGTATCTGGACGTTGAGCCCAAAAAGAAAAAGCAATTAGGAAAAGTCAAATGGTCTTATGGTCTGTGTCATCTTTGTGGAAAATTGTATGAAAACATATTACATCATTTAGATCGTCATCAGGGAATGGAACCCCTACAACAAGGTGCCAATGTAAAGAGGTTTGATAGAGATCTGGACGAAATTCAACTAAACATCAGGCAAGAATTGTTACGATGGACTGGTAGAAGATCGAGGAAGCCACGACGAAAGAGAAAGATAGATCCGAACAAAACCTTCCTATGCCATATCTGCGGCAAGATCGTAAAGCGTCGATTGTGCGAGCATATACGTATTCATAATGAGGAGTTGCATGCTTGTGGTATATGCGGAAGGCAGTTTAACAGGCAAAGTAACTTGCTTACACACCGGCGTGTTCACACACGTGAAAAACCATTTCAATGTGATATATGCAAAATGATGTTTGGCTATAAATGCAGTATCAAAGGACACATTATAAACGTTCATTCAGATACTGTTAGATAAGATAAAAAGTTGCTGAGTCAATAAATGTGAATAAAGCTACAGTATACCTATATTAGCTTAATTTCGTATCTATAACTTTGAATAACTTACCTAAGATATTTTTTTACCTTATTGTTCAATGACCTCAAAAGAGTTCGGGATCAGTGAATGGCAAACAAATAGCTCTTCCTATTCCCATCAAAGTTTTAATACGAAACTATGGAATATATTTGATTTCATTGATAAACTTAGTTTTTAGTTACTGTATAATATCGTGTAATAAATACCTATTTGTCTAGCTCATATTCGTTAAATGTGTCTTGTATAAATTGTAATAAAGGTCAACTTGTTTCTTTTTAAATATGTCTCATGTTAAATTAACAAACCCAATTTTTTTTTCACTAACAATTAGATTAGATCTAACAAGTTTTTGATTTCTATTGCGGTATAGTGACGAAATCTTGTACCATATAAATCTATATTATGCATACCTGCAAATCATTTTCGGCATGATTCCGTAGATGATTTAATTTATATATTTTGAATATGGGAACCACCTCGATTGCATCTTTCAGCGCCTTACCATCCGCAACCTAACGTACAGCACCTGTTGCTTCCTTGTGATACTCTGCATTCGTCAATTACAAAATATGATGATAATGACGAAATCAGCGTAATCATTGATGTTTGATTAAGAGTACGAATATTTATAAAATATACATTTAAAAATGATACAACATTCACTAGGGTGGATTCATTTTTTGAGGTATTTAAATGATTACTCTGATTATGAAGAACAAAGCGTGCTCGACTTCAAAATGACAATTTAGCGAAATAGGTTTCTGCGTATTATGTTAATGCCAATTTATATCTATTATTATAAGGTATTATCGTTTATTATTTATCTTATGTACATATCTTCTGTATAATCTTTTTCTCACACAGGTTTTCACTATCGTAAAATGTAGTCATCTGTACAATTCGGAACGTTGTTTAATAAAAAACAGCGAAAAAAAAAAGCCTTTTTAAAACTTCACCTACATAACTGAGGATTAGTTACATGATGTTAATTTTGTTAAATTCACAGTAGTAACAGTGTGACACATTATGTAATACCGAAGTATTCGCGTATGTTATAGATTTAAAATGACGTGTCCTAGGTAATACGTGAGGACTTATAATATATTTATGTATTTTCAAAACCATTTCTATAAATTATCAGTTTCACATGAATTTACCCTGTCGAGATTTACGGATTAATAATAATTAATAAAAATGACAATAAGTCACTTATGACTGCAGTGTTGCAAATATATTATTATTTAATATTTCATTGATTTATCACTTGCAGCAGAAAACGGCAGAGTTTTAATAATAAATTGATGAATTTAGTACACAGTGACATTCCAGGGATTTGTTTTTATCATTATTATTACCGTTAGTACTTCTATTGTATTGAAACCCTTAATTTTTTTTGTTCAGAGGTAGTTCATTATACTTTACTTGATCTCACAACCTGGTGTATTTACCTACGATGAATTTAATTACTTTGCCTTATAGAAAAAAAAATCTTATACAAATTCGATATAATATAATAATAGAAAATATTTAGGAACGTCCTCTATATTTGTAACAATATTTCAAACTACATACTAACAATAAATTGATTAGGGTACGAAGTTACCGATTCTATCTAACAGATAATATTAAAGACTATAAAATAGAGACTAAAAATAATAATTCATAATGTTGATTAATTTATTATCACAACCTAAGACGTAAAATTAGGCGAGCCAGTGTGAGGACCTGCGAGCTCCGACTATTATTGCAAAATATTTTTCGTATCGTTGGTCAATACACTATAAGGCTAACAATGAATCAGCAATTTATTTAACGTTATAAGCACAGTTATAATTTTGTCAAATTTCAAATAAGCAATGGTGAATATGAATTCATAAATCTTATCAACGATTCACATATAGTTATTTAATATTTTATTCATCATTTAGTCACTGTCGGAGAGACACGTATCTTGTGGCAAAGATTTTAGCTCGTCGTTCCTCGCTGCAATGCTACCGGGATATGCTACTTTGCTGTAAATAAAATCCGTGGAATTTCGGTTTCTCACATACCAGACTACGCCGAAGTATAGACCGAGTCCTAACAAGACTATTAAATTTAAGGAAAATAGGATAAACATCCGATAAAACCATTTCGTAGACCGAAGGTTCGATGTAAGGGATGTTAGAACGCAGTTCGTGAAACTTCCAGAACGATATGGGGTCGAGTCCTCGAGACAGGAAGTGCATTCGTAATCAGCGGGTCCGGAACATCCAAGGCAGGTGTAATGGCAGGGTGAACAAATAGTCTTTGTCTTATTCTCATCCGAAATTGGATAAGTCTTTGTCGGACATTGGCTCATGCAGCTTCCCTCGAATAGAAACCATCCACTGCGACATTCTGCAACGAAATCAGAATTCATTGATAATTGTGTACCATAATCATGTTATATATTTTGAATACATACATTTTTTTCCATCTATGATTATATAATTGCGATAACTATTGATTTGTGTAAATGATAAATTAGTTACCAAGTATGATTACTAAATATAAAACTGTGAAAAAAGTATTAATTGTCGATGATAGATAACAACGAAACCCAAACGTATACGTTTTATAATATATGGAATTCTTTCGATTCTTTATATTTACAAGAAGGATGCGAATGATACCCAAAATTGCCTAGGTCGTATTTCTCCTGGACCTTGAATCAATCGAACAGTACTATAACTATGTTACATGCATAAGAGTGAAAAGCGACCATGGGTATAACTTGAGTGATGGTTATTCTACATATTGTATCTGAGAATCGAAAGACGTTGCGGAATAAATACAACTTAAAACGTCTACGATCATTTAATCTTACAGTTATTAAGAAGCACTTAAGCGAAAATCAGTTTTCCCTCAATATCATTCAAAAAAACAAGAAGCGGGGTGGGTAGTGAGTAGTCACTTTTTGATTCACAGACTCATCAATCATTTTTTCATTTAGACATTTGTACAGAAGCGAATTGAAGCATTGGTCCAACAGTCAGAAAGCACAAGTCAATATGAAAAGTTTTAATCACATGCCGAAGTTTTATAGACCACTTTGCAAATGTATGTACATTCACAGTATCATAGCTCCTAAAAAAAAGTTACGAAAAACTATCAATACCCATAAAAGCATTCCAGCAGTTTATAAGATATGGAATCAATCAATAAAACCCGTCATCGAAAGGATTGAACAAAAACGATGTACAGGGTATTAACAATACGAATATATAGGTATAGATATGGAGTGATAATTACGTGACGGCAGTAAATCTGATTCATCGACTAAAACGTGTGAAAAAAGAGGTGCTGGTATTGAATATTTGATTTCATACAGCAGAATGTGACTCGAATGATATAATTCGTGAAAAATTAATCGAGTTCTGTTGATTTCGGTTCGATCCGTTTGAATCAGAAATTGAACCGTTTGAATGAGTGATCGTAGGTGATTGTTGATAGCATCATGATTCATGACCTTAGTAGAAAATGGAGAAATTGAAATATTAGAATCTTGATAAGATCGTTAAATTTTATCGCAACTTGCATTATACAATTTTGAGTACGGTAAATCCTCTCGATGCTAAATCCCTGTCTAAATAATTTCCAGGCAGGGTTAAGCCACCATGGTATGAATTATTATGGACTGGACTCCGCTAGTGTAATCCGAATTTGGGATTACGATATGGAGTAACGATTCATTACCACAATTTGCGGGCTATAATCATGATTATTATACTCGTTAAAGCGACCGACCAGAATCCAGTACATTCTGGTGGAGATTATTGTTATTTTTTACTTGAAAGTTTTCGAAAAGGGCTAAAGCTTCGTTAGACACATACAGAAAGAAACCCTCTAAAAACCTTCTTATCGGAGTCTACTGAGCTACGCAATGTTCTAAAATCTGAAATCATACATAATTAGTGTATCAGTTATGCATGGTGCACATAACGGTGTATAGCATTAAGGAGAAAATAAGATAAGCACAGAAGATAAAAGTTAAGAAAAGACAAAGATGATAGTAGTTTAGATTCATACATAGAATTAGAGATAGTGATAAGGCTGATTTATAGTTCCACTAGATTCATCCGAGTTGTAGAATGAGAGACTCACCGTGCCGGTGAAGTGATCTAGGATGGGTCAGTTTGGTTGCAGACGTATGGATGTGGCTGAGCTGAAAATTCCATAGCACCTCGCCGTTGGTGACCGGATGGAACCTAAATGTCTGTCAACCTTGGAGTAACGAAACTACAATTATTTTTACGATACTAATTACTAATTTTATTCAACCTCGCAAGAAAGAAAAAAAAAAACGGTTCCTCAAAACCTCCTTCGGATGTATCAGTTCACAGGGATGCGCTGAATTTTTCATTTTACTAAGGAACAAATTTATTACTGCCTCTTTCTGTTCATTGTTTCAAGTCAAGCTAAAATGGAAATATCGACTCGAGTAGTTTCATTACTCCATACTATAACGGATATTAATGAAAAATGAAATTATATTTCAAACTAACAAAAGGAGCCGGTTCTGCGTTAGGAACCTAGAAATTGAAAATGCAGATGTTGTGAGTTGATTCTATGCAATTCATTCATAAAAGTAATTTGGTACTTGCTATAATGGACGAGGGTGCTAGAATCGAATAGCTAACGATCGAATCCCTTACTACTTATCTAAAAATTTTGCGATTATTTTTACTGTCATATTTCATACAGCGTCAAAGATGAGAAAGAAACTTATCAAACAAATAAATGAAGTGATGTAATCTTCAAGGTACCACTTTTATAAATAACGACGGATATGATTACTATACGACGTTTCACCACGATCCGCGGTATCATTGCGAGGAAAAAGAGACCACCACCGAGTTTCCCATTATTATTTTATTATTGAAATAAGAAAAGCCACGTCGAGTTAAGAGTTCCCATTAAAATATTATGTCCGTATTGAAAACCGACGGTTTTGAAGGAAGGAATAACCAACCATGCACTGACCCACTGGATGCAATTTTTGCGCATAAATTTCCTTCTGTGAGACATGTTACTGTTATTCGTCTGCATCTCTATTATTTTGGATTGAGAAAGAATGATGTACTAATATTTTATAATGATCGTGCAACCCATGCGAGGAGTTGGCGAATTAACAGCCCTGTTATAAATGAAGAAATGAAAAGTTAGTTATAGTTAGTTTTGAAATTAGTATACAATATGTGTTGAAAGAGCTTATTATAAAAGAATGAATGCGTGATGTATAGAAAAAAAGCTTTCAGTCAAATTTACAACAATCTATGTTCATATTTGTATTAAACAAAGATAAAACACAGATCGTTAATATATTACCTAAAAAATGGTATTTTTGAGCTGAAAAAAGAAAAAAAAAAAACCAGTCTGCTAGTTTCACATCACGCGTGCCTTAAGCTTTTCGTGACAAGCTGATCGTCTGTCGGTCTTCTTTGGTGAGCTTTTATCGACCATAGATTTTCCGTTCCACTGACCGTACCACAGTCTATCGCCCGTTGGGTAAGGATGGTTAAATTTGTGGTATGATTTTGTAGTAGACCAAAGATTTCAAGAGATGTATCAGCTTATCACTAAGCACGTGTGATAGACGTGCGATTTTCTTATCAGGACGTTTTAGTAATGAAATTAGCAAACAGTTAAACATTCACCTCTTACCCGTTTAGTCCAACACCCTTTTACTTGCCTTATTACACAGCTGCGCTCCAAAGTGCAGTACAATTTTGTAGACACACAAATGTTATGAGTAAAACTAAAGAATTTTAAAAGCGGAACGGACACAGTTGCAGTTTGAATATTGCTTAATTTTTAGAAAAGTTTTTCTTATTTTTTTTTTTTAACTTTCATTGATCAATAATAATTGATATCCCTTGATTGATACAATCGCTATAGACGACCGTGCATGACTCACACTTCACACCAGAGTGAGAAATAATTGATAAAACACACGTGGAAGGGTAGAAATGAAAATGAAATAAATCGAGAAAAATCACCGAATTCGGTCGTGTTCTCTTGCTGATTAATCCTCGCCGATTGATCCAAGAGTTTATTAACCTGGGAAAAAATTTCAGTCTGAAAAGTCCCGGGAGATAAGTGTTTGGCAGAAACACTTTCGATCTTTACGTGGCAGCTGATGTAAAATCAACAGATATCGCGGTGAATTTGGATTTGACAACCCTTCGTGGGAGTCTCGAAATTGACGTTTCACATCTCTGACCTCATCCTTAACCGACTAGACCTCCGGGCCGATAAATTGTGCCAATTTTTCGTCGTCCAGTTTGGATGACAAGTTTGGATATAGAGAGATGAGACGTGTGCTTGTGACTTTTTGATATGTAATCTGTCGTTGTCGTAATTAATACGAGTAATAAATTCGTGTTAGGTCAATAGTTCAGGGTTCACCTGAACGGTTGAGAGTCAAGTCTAATAAAATGCACGTAATTTAAAGACACGATAAAAAATCGTAGAGTTAGTATCACTATTATATTATTCAAAGTACCATACAGCACTGTATACTATAGGTATATATGCAGGAACGAATAGGTAATCCGATCGTAAAAGTCCGCGAACGTGACAAAAATGGCAAAATTACCACATGTGCCACGTATTGGCGAGTTGACGATGTTTAATAATAAAATAGGGATCATCAGAGATCCGTTTTAGCGATTGGTAAAAAAATATTGCTATCATATTTATAGTATCCCAGATTTGTAGAAATTTTTCTTTAGCTTGTTAGTATATGCGAATAAAGTAAAAGATAAAATGAATTTGAAATTATTATCGTATAGTGTGTAAAATACAGCGATTTTCTTAGTATTCAATGTTTTTTTTCTTCATTTAATTCATCCATGATATACAAATTTCATAATCGTATTAATAATCATAATAGTTTAATTAGTTATACAATATATTATATTATTTATATTCGGCTTTTCGAGCACCGCGAATGCGTTAGTTAATTCGTAATTTGTTCAATTCCACATATATACTAAACCTGCCCGTCTGCAGCATAGTGGGGCAATCTTTATAATGGGTATTTCGCACGGCACGAGCCACACTGAATCCTGAATTATGAATTTCAAGGATTTTCGCTGAATCAACGCGTCTGCAATTATCACCAAAACGAAATGGAGGATTGTTCTACGTTTAGATAATTCACGCAATTCGGTATTTGTATAATATGGAAATATGTAACATGCATGCGCCGTGTTCGAGCCGAACGCCGTTGGCGTTTTCAAATTTTACGTTATAACTCTTAAGATATGTCGCCCTCCAAGCAAAGATACATTACAATACATACAAACATTTACAATAGATACATAATATTTTATACCTATGTGTATGTATTCATGCACTCATTAATATGCGTATAATATATACATACATGCATACACACAGATATACACACTTCAAGTATTGTACATTTGGAAGATACGTCACACATCACGGAATAAAACATTCAGATTTTCGACAATTTCAATCCTGCAGTAATCTATTTATTTATTTATTTGTTTATTTATTTAATTATTTATTTATTTATTTGCTTGTTGGTTATTTTTCCTTATTCATTATTTTTTTTTACATTTTTTCGTTCTTGAAATTTGATGATAGGTCTTTCCCTCATTATACGCACAGCTGTAGGCATAAAAGTTGAAAGACTATACGTTGAAGAATACCGCGAATATTAGAGGCTTCGTTAGATTTTAATTATTATTTTTTTTTTTTTAATTTATTTATTAAGACCGTATATATTGATTTACTTTCTTTC
Organism: Tenthredo livida; assembly: GCA_963992785.1. NCBI lineage: Eukaryota > Metazoa > Arthropoda > Insecta > Hymenoptera > Tenthredinidae > Tenthredo > Tenthredo livida. The sequence continues at coordinate 22,590,148 of OZ023068.1, forward strand.
GTATAAGATAAAATATCGGATATATATATTATATATATATCATCTACTTCCAAAAATACCCTGGACAAGGTGGAAATTATACATCCATACTGATCATCGCGTTACACACAAGCCGTGGACTTAAACTTTCGAATTATTATACTTTCGTTATTATATACTCGCGATGTAAAGTAATTGGAATATTTTTTTATTCCCTCTCTCTCCCTCTCTCTCTCCGTATAATCGAACGTTATTCTACCCCTCGTTAATTCCCTGTTATCATTTTTTAGCCTCGCAATAAAAAAGGGAAGTACAAGTTTCTTTTCGATCAATATCACGAAGTTCTTGAATAATAAAGAGAGTGAAATAATTGAAAATAA